>OY751102.1:1322876-2625752 GCA_963564075.1 Eupithecia subfuscata
TCATTAAGTCTTGTTCAGCCGTTTAGGCATGACAGACAGACGGAATTACTTTCGCATTTATAATACTAGTATAGTAAGTATAATATGGAAGTGCCTATGGATTGCCACGGTCAGTTTCGACGTTGCTTGTGTGAAAGGTGCTTTAAGTAAACTCGTACACTCAGTGCAAATAAGAAATACATTATCTAGCACACTATCTTTGTAGCTGAGGCTCTCGTTTTCAAAAGATTTCCTCATAACTTAACATTTTCCATAACCTTCAAAGTAAAAAAAAGTACTTATATGTAAATATGCATCAAGAGTAATCAAGATTTTTTCAAATTTCTAATTTTATCGGCTGACTCTATGTAAATATAACGTCAAGATTCGAGTTGGACTCGAGATAAAAGGGTTCCGTAAGACCTTGTGTCTTGCCAAATTATCATGATTCTAGGTCAACGGAAAGTAGGTACCCTGTCGGTTTTGGTCCATGGCGAGAATCAATGATTATTCTTTTTGTAAATTAATAACTAACTAATTAACGGTTTCTGGATTTTCCCTTTATTTGTGCTACAAGGCTTTGCTTCCTACTAAATTTTATGATTCTAGGTCGAAGGGAAGTACCCTATAGGTCTTGGTATATAGTAAGAATCAAAAGTATATTTATTTTTGCGAATAAATTACAAATTCATGGTTTTAGGATTTTTCCCTTTACTTGTGCTATAAGACCTGACTGCTCACCAAATTTCATGATTCTAGTTCTACGTAAAATACCCTATGGGTTTTGTGTGCATGTGAAATTGTTTGGAAATTTTAAAATATTCGGAAATAAATGGCTGTAACTTTTAAGGACGTAATTACAAATTTCAATGGTTTTTAGGTACCATTTAATGAACCAGGAATCGCTACTGTTTAGATATCAGGATATAAAATGAAAGGTAATATATTAATCTTTACAGGGTGCGAAAATAACATAGGAGTCCCATACAATATTTTCACATAAATACGTTTTTACCAACGCAAGAATCGCTGAAATTGTCGAAAAATGGGGTCTGGATAGATAAATAGCCAATTCTGCGGCATATTTCAACGTGAAAGTAATAAAAAAATGTGGCTTATATAGTCCCCTGTACGTCTTGGGTTGTATTATTTTGTACCCAAATCAAATACTTTTTTATTTATGAGAAAGAATAGATAGCAGAAAATCCACCATGATTTTTCCATACATTTTTCTATGAAAAGGTTTCAGAACGCGCTGCACATAGACTCTATTTCATTTTATTTGTCAGTCGCGCGTCAGACGCGCTCATGGAAGCACGGGTATGTTGAATTTTTTGCAAATAATTAGAACGACAAAGTTCCAAAGAACCGTATGTGTGTTGTGTACTGTGACTTGATAACATTGACACTTTTTTGGACCGAAAGTATATGTGCCTAAATATGTATGATTTGGAAAAGTCAACATCATCATCATCAGCATATAATTATAGACCAGGGTAGAAGGCTTTAAAAATAATAAAAAGTGAAACAAATTCATAGTAGGATGAAACCCATTGGAAA
The DNA here is from genome assembly GCA_963564075.1 of Eupithecia subfuscata. Classification (NCBI taxonomy): domain Eukaryota; kingdom Metazoa; phylum Arthropoda; class Insecta; order Lepidoptera; family Geometridae; genus Eupithecia; species Eupithecia subfuscata. The sequence goes on from OY751102.1 coordinate 1,324,416, forward strand.
AGGAGGAGAATAATATAAAAATGTTAGGAAAAATAATTTACGGGCGATCTGAGATCGGGAAGGGGCAGGGGGTGAGTTTAAAGGGTAAAAAACGGTTTATCTCGATTTCCGGCAAAACTACAAGTCCTATGGAAAAAAATCAAATGGCAAAGTTGTAGGTAATAAAAAGATCTACAACTTTTGTTTTACACTTTCTTTCAGATAACCTCAAAATTTATGTAAAAAATTTAAAAAACCAATTATTTGGTTTTTTATTTTTATCTTTTACAAAATAATTAGTTTTTTCACGAAATTTGGTGAAAACTTACCTTTTTATGTCCCAAATACACTGTAATTAATTTGATTTGAAATATTTATTTTTTCACCTTATTTTGACTCAATATCGAAAAAATCACCCTCATTTTGAATAGAGAATTCACCCGTCAAAATATTAGCTTTTTTCAAAAAGTTGGTATGCTTTCTGTTCGTTGAAATCTCTACTTAAAAAAAATTATATATTACGATATAAATGTTCTCAGAAAATGCAAAAAACTGGAATATGATTTTTTTATTATTATATTAAATTTTGAGCTATGTACGTTGTTTTGAAAATTTGGAAAATTCTCCATTTCATTTTCATCTATAGGTTCGTTCTTACCAAATTACAAATTGAAGTGTCTGTTTCTCGTTACGCTCATTTTATTTTACAATAGACGAGAAAATCAAATAGCCTTTGAGTCGTCAAGTGGTAGGTAATATCAATGGTTCGTATATGAGCTGCGTTTCACATAAAAACCATTTTTAAGGTTCCGCACCTCAAAAGGAAAAAAGGAACCCTTATAGGATCACTTTTGTCCGTCTGTCTGTCCGTCTGTCAACCCTTTTTTCTCAGGAACCCATGGAGGTATTGAGTTGAAATTAACATCAAATACTCAAGTCCGTAACTTCTTGGTAAACGGCTGAAACTTTTGAGTGCGTTGACTTAGAAGTTTTATTTATATCGCGGCTTCAAGAGGTTACGAACTTGAGTATTTGACGTTAATTTCAACTCTCAATCTCCTTTTCTCAGGAACGCGTGGAGGTAACCGTTCCTAAGAAAAGGAGATTGACAGACGGACAACAAAGTGATCCTATAAGGGTTCCTTTTTTCCTTTTGTGGTACGGAACTCTAAAAATATGTCAAGAAATAGATTTTAATAAGGTTTTTACAGGGAAAACGGATAAGTTAAAAAAAGGACTTTTTATAGGCAAGTAAACATTTGAAATTAATCGAAATATTTTTTGCACTATTCCAAGTTCATTATTAATGGCTGACTCAGCTGAATAAAATAATTAAGTATGTCACGGAATAAAGTCGGTACCTACTTAGAGGGTTTTATATTTATTATGTACGTAATTACCTACTTAGATACGACTACCTAACTTATGAGTGCCTGTTTTAAGTTTGCGAGCTTGGGTAAATACTAAATAGTAAATACCCATTGCTTAGTTACGTTGTCTATTATGTAGATTTAGTTACTTTCGACTTAACAATAAATAGTGGCTCTTAATTTATTTAATTGATATCTTACCATAAAATTTAAAATACCTTACCTGGATGTCATGAGCATTATTTATGGACCTTTAAAATGTTAAGGACGATTTTGAAACTGTTATATCCTATTCACTTTCTAAACCAGTATACATAATTTAGTCAAATTATTTTCCTCAGTTTTATCCTTAATCACAGATTATTAAAATATGCGTTTTAACATTTTATTTATGATTTTATTACGTCACAGATAAAATAGCGCTCTGTCAAAGCACGTTCAATACGGTGAACAAAAGGCAACTGAAGCTGAAACTAGGTGACAATGTTTGTTGAAAACTGAAGCCTTGGCCATGTCCAGGAAAGCCAGTTGTTTATCAACATGAGGCAGCAGGAAATACTCATTTATACAGGGTGCCACGCACACATTTTAGCTGTAAACTTGTGGAACTTGGGGAGAAAACCGGTTTTTACCCCACAAAAATTATAAAGCGGTTTTAGCTAGTCGACAAAAGCGCGCCCCTCTAAAAGGTAGGTGCATGAAAGCACAAGTACGATATTATAATTTTAATGTAACCAATTCTCATCATATTATTATGAGCCCACAGACAGACGTCCACAGCTGAACATAAGCCTTCCCAATACGACGCCACATGTACTGGTCCCGAGCCATCTATCGAGGCCCTACGACCGCTACCAACGAAGCGATTATGATATTAGGAATAAATATTAAAATGATAATAATCACCGTTACTAATATTTAAAAAAAAAACAATAATCGAGTTTACTATCTACGACGCTGACTGTACCACCTACGAGGAAAAGGGCAATATAAAACGAAGTGAAATGTTATCAGAAGTTATCCTTAACCCTTCCATGGTTGCTTATCACTTGGGGTTTCCCTTCAAACCTGCGTGAAAAATTACGTTTACGAATTAAGTTTTTATTTTATGTTAAATTGGGTTAAGTATTATTTAATCTTGTCGTTTTTTGATTGTATGATAGTTATTAAGAGATACTAAGAATAAAACAACGGAAGTAAAAATTAAAACAAAAACCCCGCTATACTTACTAGATTTAGTTTAAACTTGATAGTCATAGCAGTGGATCATCTTTCTTATTCTGTTAATGTTTTATAAAGTTTAAAATGAGCACGTTATTTAATCAGTATGAATATAACTCCATAATGTTAGGTCAGAATTTATTTTGTTCAGTTGAATTTATAAAGAAATAGATTCAATATTTAGCTTACTTATTATAGTATTACATTTAATTAAAAAATGGATAAAATTATTGTAACTGATTCTTAGATTTCGTCATTTAAAGTAAAACCGGTTTTTAATTGAAATAATTTACATTCAATTCCTTTTGAAACTATGAATAAGTAGTGTTTTTATGAACCGTTGGAATTTTTTGTAAAAATAAATTATCTTCTATATTTTTATGCAAAATTAAATTGCATTGACATAAACCTTACTCAGCTATTATTGATAATTATTAAAACACGTTTGACGAAATTATATCAAGACGCGCGCTGGAGCGTCAGCCAAATTCGGAAAGAAACTAGCGACGCAATAGCAATGTGTAATTGTGTATCTTTACCCGACCCATTGGGCTCGCTTTTGGTCCCTTCTGTGGGTTTTTAACCGACTTAAAAAAAAAGTAGGATACGAGGTACGTTCGGCGGTATGTATGTTTTTTTGTGTATTTTTATGTAACGTCGATTTCTCTGTCATTTAGGTATGGACCGATTTGGATTATTCTTTTGCTTTAGTTGTAAAGAGGTGGACACATAATAAAATTTTCCCGAAGAATCCCTAGTTAAAAAACAGTCAAAAACTTTTTTAATTATCTAAGTAGGTACAAAAGACCTTACCAAATATTTTTGAAATACGATAGCCACAACCAACCTGCCTGTTAATATATTTTTATTGATCATATTTATGATTAGTTTTAAGTTCTTGTGCTTGTTTTATCATTTATTGCTTTTAAAAATAAATAAACAAAACTACGCAGGCATTCCGACGGCGATCATAACTACTAACATTAAGTCATTACTTAGATAGAGTTAATTAATAAAACCAGCACGAGCCACGACCATTATTAATACCAATGGATAATGTCGACTAATCGAAGCAATATTGTTAAAAAAACTTACGTTATTACGATTTTTTGCAATGTGAAAGTAACTGGGCGAAAATCGGAGACAAACACAACACAGATCCGAATAGGCGGAGATATTATTGACTATACAGTTTCACTCATTAAAAAACACAGTTTTTACGATTACATGGTCATGGTAGTATGTGAACCAATTGCAGGAGCATTTAGCTCAGATAAGCACGTCGTCGTCGGTATGCAGTTGCACCCCGTTTTACGCCGAAAAAATACCAGTTTACTATTTGCATGCATCAACTGTATCTATAAGCTCGGTTCCCCAAAATCGCTATTATTCTTATGACGAGGGTAGAATCTACCTGGTGCACCCTCCGAATTGTTTTGTATTCACTTTTTTTACACTTTAGACTCACTTGTAAGGGTGTTGGGTTTTTTGGTTGTGTCAGGAGTTCATTTGCCGGGTATCGGGCCGGAGTGTAGTCGTAATAGTAGACAGGTCGGCGGTTGGCGCGGGGACGCACGAGACACGTGTGTGCGGCGGCGCGGTTCGGGCGCGACTGGCTGGCTGGCGGCCGGCGAGATGCGCGGAGGCTGCGGGTGCGGGCTGCGGGCCACCCTGCGCGCACTGACATGCCGAATGTCGGCTCCAGTGCTGCCAGCTGATTGCTGGATTGACGCTACATTAGAGATTTTGATGATTTTCTTGAGCGTTTCAGGTAACGCTGTGGATAGGTTTTGACATTTTCAGGAGTGGCGGTTAAAGCAGTTAAATCGAAGATAGATCTAGAACTTCAATTATTTATCTGTCTGAGTAACAGATAGCTGCGATAGGTAGGAGTTACAGTGAGGCTTAAGGTCATAATTTCCAATCATTTGATTTGAACTTTCGTAGACGTGCTACGAAGCGCTACGCTGCGTTCTACGCTCATCGTTGTAGCACCTACTTAATATTTCGTGAATTTCTGGTTTAGGACATCTATTATGTGGTTTTTTGCATACGTATAGGTATGTAACGACGAAAATTAATTCCTAATAAAAACCAAATCGGCAACTGACTGGACGTTAAAATCACCGCAAGTATCAATCAACTTACAAAAACGGCTACATCTAGCGCACAATCCACGCTGGCAACACTGCATACGTCAGCAACCTCCCTCCCCTCGATAGGTGATCCACCGTGTATTAGTTTATTACGGCTGTACTTATTTACATGCCTGCGTCAGAAATAGCACACGGTAGTAAAGGTAAAGGGATTATGCAGATTTTACAGAACTGTCACATGATTATTATGACACAAGTTGTTTTTGAAATGACTAGGCTTAGATTATGTTATCATTACGACTAGAGTTACTTAACACAACCAAACTATTTATACTATGTATAAATAAATATTTCTGCAGGGCGAACCTGGATGAGATTGGCGCCTGTGACCTGTGGAATGGTACAAAAGTTTGGAGGCCTATACTATACCCAGCAGTGGGCGAAGTCTGGGGCGGATGATGATGATGATGATTAATATTTCTAGGAATATTCGTGACCATGAGTACCTAATATCAAATTTTATAGCGCAGCTTACTGCTATACAGTAGCTTTTTATACGAGTGAGTACTTTTACAAGCAAATAAATTATTAGTCATTTGAAACTGGTCCTAAAGTTCCACGAAAGAAAATAGGAATTTGCTCACAGGAGCTTCTGCGATTGACGTCACGAACGTGATCGGTAGATACCTACTGTTATCTATTCTGTGGTCCAGGTGAAAGATGAGTGGAGGAGCTTTCCGCTGATAGATTCCTTTTGCTTTGGAATTAATTTACTGTAGCAATGGAGATAACCTAAAATAACTGATTTAAGTCTGGGTTCTTTTCTATTTCTGTTATTTCATGTTATTTATAGATTTCCGTTAGTAAATATCTTTAATCGTATTTTACTTCGTTGGTTCTTGAGTAAAAAGGACCCCATTTATGATAATCACACTAATATTATAAATGCGAAAGTTTGGATGGATGTATAGATGGATGGATGTTTGTTACTTCTTCACGCCAAAACTACTGAACGGATAGCGCTGAAATTTTGCACACAGATAATTCTAGGTCTGGAATAAAACATAGGCTACTTTTTATCCCATAAATCAGTTCCCATCGGATAGAAATCACCTTTAAGCGTTTCCATAGAAACGACGTGAGCGAAGCGGCGGGCAGCAGCTAGAGTCTGACTCGCATTTGAAATTAATTTAGTTTAAAATTGGCACAAACCACTGTCTTTAGTAATTTGAGAGAAGGATAATACAAAACAAGAGAAGAAAAATAACTTATGAAAACCAAAGAGATCATTTGAATATTAGGAGCAGCATAGTATCACCTAGCCTGGCGCCTGACGACCCGATACCCCCTGTCTCCGCTAGCTCTCGCGGGATGACATTGCCAACACGAACAAAGGCCCGGGTTGGTAGAATGTTACTTCACTTGTGTTAGTAGTTAGTACATTATACATGGTGGGGTAAAATTTTACTTAAAAGAGGTTTTTCATCTAATTTATTGTTAAGGACTTTTACTTTGCAAATTATGTCGGTCCTATCATAACCTAAACTATAACAAACCTATTATTTGAAGAGTATTGCAGTTGATGGGTTCGTTCTTCGAAAACTACGGGTGTTTATTTAAAAAAAAAAGCCGCGTTTTTGGATTAGTGACTAAAAAAATTACATTCATCAGCCTAGAAAATTACAGTATCTTTTGTCATATTTGTCAACATATAACTACAGGACCAAAGTCCCGGGCGATCACTTGTGCTCTGCAGTACAGTGGCAGTACTCAGACGATGAACTCACAGCCCAGCGGGGCTCCGGAGGCGGCGGCGGCGGCCTAGGGCGCGCCAGACATCGCTCAAATTGGATGCTGGCCTGAGATGGTAATGTTATACCTAATGTAGAAGATAGGTACTATCTATCTTAATGTAGCTGGTCCCATGAAATGGTTAAATGACGAAGTGGGAGCATATCAATAGGTCCTATTTCTTTAACTACTCAAGCGCCCTGCCTGAAAACCAGCGCAGTATTGGAATACTTTAATACTGCAACATGCTGAGGCAATGACCCATTTTACCCTTGACCACTAAGTTTTTATGTTTATTATAAGTACCTCCCTAGTTAATAAGATTGTTTTAATGTTGTTATCTGCCTAAAAATATGTTCTTCTAAGTTTTTAGTAAGTTTTTTGGGTAAAAGAAATTATCTCTCTTTCTCTCTCTATTCGAATTAATATATTTAGTATTTATAATTTTTTCTCATCTCACGACTCCATTCTATTGTGCCGTGTGCCGCGCACGGTTGCTCTTTCCATTAGAAAATAAGGGATATTTTAATTCATTCTAAGGCCCATATTATGAAAGCTGGTTCAGTGTTCGGTCTGTACTTGAGTACTTTTCCATGGCATAAACCCCACTCAAGCACATCACTGAGCATGGTTTCATTATAAGGGCACAGCGGCATCAGTGCCGTTCCAGAGACATAACTGACAGTTTTATTCGGCATTTTCATATCATTTATTCATTTACTGTGATTTTATGCATACAGGTGTTGTTAAGTGTAGGTAGTCTTAGTACCCACTACACACAAATCACACAATGCATAAAAACCCTGTCAAGGCGCTACAATCGGGTAGTGTCCTGGGTAGAAAAAATATAATTCTATCGTCCGTCCGTCCGATAATCTAACTGATTATCAGAAGATATGGGACACATTTTTTCTTTTGTCAATCAAACAAAAAATGACAATAATAAAAGGCGTCAAAGTTTGGGAGTGGGGGCTGGTGACGTCACACCTTACTAAAAAGTATCTTAAGTTGTGACGTCACGCGGAATTTTAACTGGCTATATCTTCATCATTTTTTGTTTATTAGTCTTAAGAAAAAATACGTGTCCAATATCTTCGGATAATCTACTTTATCTGACAGATTAATTTTAATTTTTTAGGACATTAGCATATTAGGCGATTTGTTAGCGGTTCGTCCAAAACGCGTTTCGTCTAATAAGCGTTTCGTTCAATAAGCAGTTCGTCGGGAATCTATGCGCAATATAAATAGTTTACGGCTAGTCAATTTTGAGCTCGCGCTCAATCTAACAAGATTGCATCTCTGAAGGTCTAGACCATAGAAATCTAAATAACAAGTCACTTTAGATTTCTATGGTCTAGACTAGACTCTAGACGGAGTAGGTATATATCTTTATGAAACTCTTAGCTGTGTTTCTTGCCTGACATCTTCTGTGGTCGTGCATATAACACCACATTTCTCTTCTTTCTAGAAGCAGTCTTGGCACAGAGTTCTGTTCGTTCCGTGGTCAATTATTTTCTTAATCTTTTAGAACAAAGTAATTAGGTAGGCACTTATTTATCCCACGAAAACAGAAATCCTTCCAGTTTTATCATTACAAGGAAAAATGCTAACGACTATTCTACTTGTCAACTGAGACAATTAGCTATGATAATGTTTACCTGAACTGGAGTATTCTTCGAAACGGGTTAACAAAATCTAAATAAAAAATGTGAACAATTTTTATTACCTACTTACTTGAAGAAACTGCAATTGTTTTGAAACTTCAGAGAATCGATAGCAGACTCATGGTTCCTAGTATTTACTACTACTACTCTTATTATGGAAACAACTGTACAACCAAAACACAAGATGCCCGACTTGAAAAAGAAACGGGAACCTTGAGCTAATTTTGACTCCCTTTAAGTCGAGACAGTTTGAAACAATACAATGAAAATCCAAGAATAGAGTTATCTCTAACTTGGATCAGCATTGCCATACAGCGCGGGGCGCGTCTTGGGGACGCTTCCAACTGCGCTATCGATATGACGGCATCTCATGAACCATCTCAAGGACTACCACGTACGGAACAACATCCTCCACTTTCTCAGTTTCGCTGACGAATTCGCTATAGGTTTGTAGTTTGGACTGCATCAACTGAACTTTACGCCACGCTTTTAGTTGGGATTTTACAGAATTTCTATTTTTTACTTATAGGTAGGTACCAAATTACGCAAGGTAGAATTAAATTTACCTACGTAGGTACTTCTAGCTAAGACAAAGTCTTAGAACTTGTACTTACATTCTCGTTTTACAAGCACCCTGGCAGAGGGGTAAAAGGGTTAATCTGAGGACTTAATTTTACGTTCATTATTTATTTACAAACGTGCCCTTTGAAGTCAAAGATTATAGAATTAGAAGATTATGGGTTTTAAATATTTCGCGAGTCCTCTTGAAGGATTAGTGAAGGTAATTTGACGAAGTCCGGTTAACCCTAATTAGCTGGTCTACCTGCGCACGCGTCACTAGGTGATTTCTGAGCCGTGCGCGTTGAAATCTTTTGTATGCGCACAACGGCCGGCGGCGCACTGCGGGGTGTTTTTTTACTTTCTTGGCTATTCAGTATCTTGTCTAGATAGATATGTAAATATACAGATGTCTATGTTTAAATTTCATTGATTATTGATAAATCTACAAATCATTACAGATTAATTTCGACGAATAGGTTCGGAATTATTTTATAAGTTTGATTAATAACGAAAATCAGCGTCCTATTGGTTAAATGTTGCGTAAAATGTTCAGCATAATTTTAATAAAATATTGGTTAGCGTGAATGGGAGCTGTACTAATCCTATTCGTTGTATTAAATTGTACCTACCTACCTGCCTGCGATACCAGTGCCTTCCTAGGTGAAGTGTAAAGTCGACAAGTAATTTATTTCTACATTGTTTTCCATACACCAGATTAAACACGTCGGTCATCTCATAAAGTTATGAAAACCAATAAATCTTCACAATAGCACAGATATACTCTTACTTTATCGTATCTACTATTTATTTTCTATTGTATGCTGGTATAAAAATACTTAAAAAATATTTAATAGATACTTATACGAGTAGTATAAGTTAAAATGTCAATCATTTCATAAAACGTTGAAAACCAATCTACTTTCTATTATCTTCCCTCCCGCGGCACACTGTGCAAGCTACAGATTTCCAACTCCTCATTGTTCAAGCCCCCACCCCCTCCCCCGCAGCTATACAGGGTGTCCTAAATCCATGGGACATGTGGCAAGTACCAGAAATATTGGAGACAAAATTACAGTTTTGGCTTCAGTATCGATAAGAGAGTGCCCTCCAAAAAAAACTTTCAATATATCTTCAATGTACAGAATTGGACCTGTTACAGTTTTATTATAAGTATAGATAGTTCTTGGCAGATTTCATGGTGTTCCTAATATTTATTAGTTACACAGATTTGATCTTTTGATTAACTCTACCGATCGGTGTCATTAAAACACAGGGTGATTTTTTATTTTATTATAGGAGGTTCAAGTAGAGACCGGATAGGGCAAGTAATTTTTCTTATTTAAAATAATAAAGGAATGTTTTCTTTCAGTAAAACTTCCTTTTGATATTTTCTCCCTCCATGTTTCATGGATTTGGGACACCCTGTATAGCATTACTTTTTACTTTTTAGTTATTTTATCACGTTAAGCCGTGTTGGTCGGAGCGGTCGTCGTTGGTCCTGCGCTTGACCTCTCCCCGGTCGTGTCGGTCTGCCTTCCCATCGGATTATGAAGGAATAGAGAGTCCACCTGTGTTTGCGCATACACTTGTGCCCTATAAATGTTTTAGCTAGTCTCCAATGAGACTGGCCGCCACAGGGTCGAAATTCGGCCAGGAGGTCATCACAGTTGTTCTGTGACGTAGGTTGTGTGGTTCGGTAGAGGTAGGTGCACGAGTAGGTTGTTTTGGGGACGTGAGGTAGGCACATGTAGGTTGTATTGATCAGTGCTCGTACTTAGCTGCCGTATTTGCGTGCTTGCACGAGTCAACCTCTGAACTAAGCATGCTCAAAGCTATGACAACGAAGCTTGTAGTTATGTTAATTTATGTTTGGCTGAATTAGCATTTTAGCGTTTTAGATTTATGTTATACTAGCTTCTGCCCGCGGCTTCGCACGCGTATTTTCGGTCTAATAAGTAGCCTATTATCTAAGCTAGGCTTTGGTCTAAACGTATGCAAAATTTCATCTTGATCTTTTCAGTAGTTTTAGAGATCCTAGGTAACAAAATTCTGATTTAACAAACTTTCGGCTTTATAATATTAATTAATAGGATAGGATAGATCCTTCATTTGAGACTGTGTAAATTAACAAGTTTCAAAAGATAGAGCTTCCCCTCATGAGCACCACCTCGCCCTGTCTTCAGCCTCTGCATCTGCCTAGTCTTTCGCAGGTCGACATTTTACCTGGCTGGAGGGCGTCCTACACTACGCTTGCCGTTTCGCGATCTCCACGTAAGAACACTCGGTCATCAGCAAGATCACTTCAGTGCTTGACATATAAAAGAAGTGGCCCCACAGACAGTGGCTCGTCTGAGCCGGCCAACCGATTAAATGTGAAATAACGTTTATTCTTGAAATAATATTTAATGAGAAAATAGGTATAGTACGTACATACTAATATCCAAATATATATTTTAATTAAAGCAATCTGATCAAAATGTTAGATTATAGTTATTTACAATAACCCAAACATTTTATGGACAAACCACAAAATACCTATAAGAGAGTCTTAACAAAATGATATCATGACGTTTCTCACCACAAATGTATTTTTTGTTACTCATAGATTTTTTATTACCAAAGAAAAAATGACGGGTAAGAACCTTTTGTAGGAAAAACCCAAAAAATACCTTCCAAGTTCCAACGCAAGAATGCAAGGTTTCATTAATTAACGCACGTCCCTTTCGAAATTAAATCAAAAAGTTGATAATAGGTACCAACTGCTATCAGATAAAAATATTAAAATTCGTCGGGAATAGAATCCGCATCACCACTGCACCATCGAAGAAGATTCTAAAAGCTTTCGTCCGCATAAATTCACAGAATAAATGAAGCAATGAAATATTCTAGACGACACAAACTGAAAATAGGTAGGTACTTACTTATTTTATTTCTGTATTACGAACAAACAGACTTAGAACTTTAATCTAAATATCTTCTCTTCCTTCTTATTACAATCATTTTATAGAAATAAATTAGAACTAGTACCTATTTACAATTGAAACAATTGAGCTAACTGCAGACTATGGTGGCTTAGAAATAAAGGATATTAATTTTTTTCTCCTTCCCTTTTAAATCTTACCTACTAGCATGATTTACACCATAACTAAGTAGGTATCCCACATCATCATAAACACTTCACCCGACCATCGCGCACCGTCATCGATCTGAGACCTTGACCTCGACTAGAGATGCCCCCGTTCCGACTCTCCGCGCACCCCTCGGGGACAGGGCGACAAGGGGGCTGTCTGGAACAAACAACGCTACAGTGTTAGGGTATCTTTAATCACGTCCACGTTCAATCACAGTGCCTGCTCTTTACTTTGTCACATGACTGTCACAGTATACTTGTGTGTTGGTGAATACTAACACTATACTTTGGACCTACTATGTCCCCCCTCCCTCACTACGGAGGTTCCGATAATATGCTATGTAAATTGATTGCAATCAAAGGAACTTACCATCTCCATTATTATATTTATTGGCATGTAATGTAGATAGTTGATTGTTTTGTATAGGCACGAGTACCGTGCCATGCCAATACAATACAATTAAATACAATGTTTGAATACGATTGTATTATACATATACGCTATATTTATCTGTATTGAGTTTGCATTTTCGCTGGAAGTTATTATCATTCAGATGATGTTGATCAATATTTATATTTAGACAAATAAAACAAAAGACAAATATAGAATTGGCAATATTGATATTTAAATCCGTTGTCTGCAAATAAATGTTCTGCATTTCTGTAATTACCAGCCAAGAGCGTATCGGACACGCTTAAGATAATATTTTAATTAATTAGGAGCTTCATTGTTTCCGACAAACAGTGATGGTACATGCCGAACTAGGTTCTATCTGCGTCTTCGCTCACTTGGTTGGTAGGTACTGTAGGTAGGTAGGTAATTGGAGAAAACGAGCTGACTGCACTCTAGAATAATGAATCTAACGTAACAATCAAATACCAACATTCACGTAAAATAATTTTCAAATTGAACCATTTGATGATTTTATGATTAGAGAGCTGGCTGATAGACAGTCCAATTGCAAGAGGTAATTTTTCTCTAGATTCATTATTGAAGCAAAAATATTTTCACAGTAAATCTAGTAACTTTGGTTGCACTACCGTCCAAAGTTCTCCAAGAGAAAGTAGACTCTCAGTAAAGGAACTGAAACCTGTACTTTAGAAATAAGCTGTATTTTATCAAAAACTTGTTTTAAATGCTATTTCAAAATGTGAGTGTGAGTTAATAAATTATTAATGCTAAGATTTATGATACTTTTGATAAACTTAGCTTGTTACAAAAAGTGATTTCAGATAAATTCAAAGAAATTTTAAAATAAGTGCCAAATTTAAATTACATTTAATAAGAACAAAATAAATTTTGAACATATCTTAAACATATCTTTTCAGACGTGTCAATGAATTGAAATTGCATGATGTGTAGTACATCGCAGAGGGCATTCTTAAGTCCTGTATGTGCTCTTTGGTGATGTTTCTTCTTCTTAGTTGTTCACTCTGGGCAGAGTGGTCGTGGTAATGAAGAGAACCTCCTGCTGAAAGGCTGCTCTTGTAATATTATGCGCCGCCATCACCATCGCCGCCATCGTGCCCTGTTGGTTGCGTTTTGCGAGCAGTTGGTCATGGTGGATTGTGTCAGTGAGGTGATGAGGTCCGACCATCTAGTTGGAGAGCGACCACGGAACCTTTTGCTTTTGTTCTGTATTATATTTATTCCAGAGGATGGATTTCTTGCTTATAAAAAGATTTGACGTAAGGCAACTACTTCTTAATAAATTATTTATGAGGATTTATGTCAACATAATTATATCGTTGATAAGTTAACCACGCAAAAGTATTGCGTGTTTGCAAACAAAACTTGCTTCTTTGATTCGCATAGAACTACGACTTTGCCTCCGTGAAACACGTGGTCAAAAATGATTTAGGTACATGATCAATGGGACCATGGAAACAGTGACCTTGTGTCCGTGAATTTTATTGTACCTATGTCTGATGGGTTCACTTCTAGTTTCTTTAGGCTCTGTAGCTTGCTTAAAAAGATTGCAGAGAATATAATCTAAAACTCAATCTAGTTATTTAAGCCATTAATGCTTTATTTCCTCCTTTTGCACATCATCAACGAAATGATTTCTCACCCCTATGGCTCGGCGCCATAAAGTGTGTCTTGGCCTCGAAAAGTTGCCAGTTGTCCAATAAAACCTACGAATTGTTCCACCAACTCTCCGTTGCCGTGATCAGCTGTTAATCTCAGAGCCCCGGGGAGCAGACTCCGCAATCAATACTTGAACCTTGGACCCGTGCCAACTGCTAGCTTTGCAAAAATGACAGTTTGTGTTTCCATGCGCGTGGTTCAAAGTCAAGATCAGGCGCAACCTGTTGCTCGATCGATGTACACCCGCGGTTAGGGGTACGGTGCTGTATGGTGTATACAATACATACCTTATACTTAGTCCTATATTTGGTTTAGTCTCACTAGTTCGGTTACAATTAAGTGGACCGGACTTTTGAGTCGCTCGACGACTCAGTAGTTTGGTTGCCTGCGTTTGAACTCGACTTTTGAGCTTTTTTGCAACTTGTCGGCGTTGATGATAGAGGTACATTTCCGGCTTACTGTACCTACTTATTGAAATATTTTCTTTTGATTCAAGTGACGGCGCTGGATGCGGCAAGCTGAAGACAGGGCGCTATGGCGCTGATTATAAGGGAAGGCCTATGTCCAGCAGTGGAGTAATATAGGCTGATGACGACGATTTACAGCGAAAAGGCTGTTTGTTATCCTTATCAGGTTACGGCAAAAAGCACTGCTTTTGTAGAGTTGGTTGCTCAAACTAAGATGAATAACTATCCACAAATACGGAACAAAACGACAACTAGGTCACCGTTTATATTTTCAGCGTCGTTTTGCAGGGCTTTCTTTCCTCTGCCTATAGTTGGCTATTTAAAATAGTATGAGTCTTTACTAGAAATTGCACTATTAGGTACTTATTAGGGTCAAACATTATTTCCCAACCTATAAAATTGAAGAGAATCGGCCTTTGTAAGACTACTTACCTACTAGGTACATTTTTGAGTTACAAAAGCCTATCAAATCAATTAGGTACCTAATTGGAAATAAACCAAGACCAGGCATAAATGACAGATTTTCTGCATTTGGAATATACCTAGGTACTTACTGTAGTACGCCAGTGTAGGTGTAGGTACCACGCGGGAAACGCGGTCAGCAATCTTTGCATGTGTGCGTTCAGAAGCACGTGACTCGGCGAACCTTCGACGGATGCCAGGGGTCGGCGACCTCGCGCTGCAACGCCTGCATAACCACAGAACCATCAACAGTTAGTACCGGCGCTCACGCACCGCTTACATCAGTGCCTGCACTCACACGCATCGGGGGTGGGGTAAGGAAAGTCGGGCCGGTTTGTGCGGAGGGGCAGTCATGTGACTGTGAGGGGGAAGGGACAGCCCCCCCATTGATGCGGTGAGTCAGGCGCACGCGCATGGAACGGGTTCTGTGACGTAGCTGTTTACTAACGGCCTGAGATGTTTGCACGTCGTCGTCGTCGCGCGCGTCGTGCTAATATAAATTCAGAGTCGCGTCGCGTGGCTCAAAAAATAACGAAAAGCTACTGACTTTTTAAGGACTAAGTAATAAATTTTTTTGTAGGTATGTACATCTTATTGTTAACAACATGATGAGTATGGTTATGAGCAGAATGAAAATAGCTCGTAATGGTAGCAGCACAGTAGGTACTGGCAGGTACGGCCCTTTTCTTTGTCCAGTCTTTCACGAGGGCTTTCATAAATTGTATGCTTTCACGCAATTGCGAGTCCCATGAATATGAATTTATAAACTGTAACGGTTATAAATTGCTCTTGACATTGTCCCACGAATAAATTATAACGTTAGTCAGAGGTTGAACTTTCGTGTACACGTGTATATATATATACACCCTACCACTCACGAATTCTGATTCTGAATAGATCAGTAGATCCATGCTAGTAAACTAGTAGGTAGGTACATAAGTAACCTACCCAGTATAAAATAACCAACATTATTATAATACGTCTTCGTTTACAAGACCTTGAGGTGCCTTATTGACAATCCCTCCACTATTATTTAAACGGTATCTTCTACCTATACTTACCTTAAGGTTATCTCTACGTAACTGGTACTAGGCAAATAAAATCGATACAACTTAGCAACTGCCATCGACCTAAGTTATTCAAAATGTGGGAAACGGTGGGCTTGTAGCCGGCGGCGGCGGCGGCGGCGGCCGGCGTGCCACTTGCTGATTAGAAAGTGGTAGCTGTCAGGTCGCAATGATTTCTCTGAGGGTTTCCCTGCTCTCAGCGAGGCAGGAATACGAAGGATCTTGCAGGCGTTGACCTAGTCTGTACGGTGTTAAGAATTTAGAAAGAGTTATCGATAAAGGTCTAAGGTAAGAAATCATTGTAAAGCCAAGGGGAATCGAAGGAAACTTGAAGAATATTCTCTACCAATTCGTAATCTCTACTGATTTAACACTGTTATAATATAACGACAAATATAATTAGTAAGTATTCTTTATTTTAAGAACCTAATTCTTGTACTTAATTAATTTTTGTAGCATGAAAAGGAATTAATTTAGTAGTTAATGATTGTATGTTTTTTATTCTGATAACATTCAGATAGATTTACGTAGAAGTGTACATCTATTGTATTTAAGGAAGTAAGGAGTTTATGTTTTGATTTGATAAACTACCTACCCTAAAGTAATGTGGATGCTGTTGGGTGCTGATGGAGCCTTCCGTCTAACTGACTGAACATGTAAAGTTCCAAACAAAAGCAACTCTTTGTTGGCGCAATTTAATCGTAAACTAAATCAAATTTGTCCTTTTCTGTCTCATTTCATCGTTATTTAAATGAGCTTCGAGGAATAATTGAGCGAATCCTTCTGCAGTGGGGCAACTTACGCACCTGACCGCTAAAACCGGATGTCTCCCCGGCACCGGCTCGAAGGACCAGTTTGAACCCTGAGCTTGCCTTACGCGTTAACACTCGCACATTTCTGTAAGATGTCAGTTTTTTCCCCTTGATTTTGCTTTTGTTGCCTGCCTTTGTTGGGAAACTTCATTTGTAGTTTTTACTTCACAGTAACTTTTGTCATGGATATTTTTAGACGCTCTCAAGACAAAAAATTCTCAACAAACGAAAGTTATTTTAATTAATAAGTGACCGGTCATGGCTGATTCGTCTTGGACGAGATCATAATTAGTTATTTTAACACGTAGAATAGTAGGGATACCGAAGGACAAAATAATCATCGTAAATTGCAATTATTCCAACTATAAAAAAATTGGTTGTCTGTAAAGTCGGTTTACTGACGATAGTTGAACGTGACAACGTCTTAAGAAAATACTGATGGAATGGTAGCATTTGATACTCGATCAAAACATGTAAATGTACTATAGTATACCACGCAGACGCATCGCTCACTCAAGTAGGAGAGAGACGGATGTCGAGCGCTCTCGCTTGCACTTCAAGCCTTACATGGAACGCCTCAGAGCGAGGTAACGCCGCATGACGTCATTTTTTCGTGCGTGCAGCCGGCTCTGGCTCGAATTATAAGACGTTGTCACGTCAAAATGTTTGCAGGAGTTGTACTACTTTGTCAAGAAAGTACCGGGAAAAGATCAATAATACACAAAATGTTTGATATTCATCCAAATTTATTTTATCACCTGCAAAGTCGAGTGATTATTTAAAAAGGTACGGATCGACTCGTGAGATACAGAAAGTTATCGCTCTCAAAGTTGAATGAGGATTTTCAGTCACTTTTTCCTTCACTTTTGCGATGTTAACTTCAGTTGCAGACGTTGATGGCCTACCAGAGCGAGACAAATCTTCCATCACATCTCGACCGCTTTTGAACGCTTTGTACTACTCATAAGCACGTGCTTTTGATAAAGTCGATTCACCGTAAGCCTTCTGTAACATTTTCAGTGACTCCGAACGCGAAATTCCATTGGCGATGCAAAATTTAAGACAAACTCTTTTTTCGATGTTTTTGTCCATTATGAAATTCACAATACACACTAGATATGATATAACTAAAAACAGCACTGTATTGCTTATTTAATATAAATAACAGATGCAACTCAAACTCCGCGCCAAAATGGAAAACAGTTGTGCCAATCTAACAACAACAAAAAAAAAAATTGAATTCGGAACCATAAACAAATAATCCATTCCCGATACTTTCTTGACAGAATGTGTACCTACGTTGTATTCTTGATCTAATGAAATGTAGTAAAATAATCCCACTCTTTAAATCGGGTAGTAGGTCTGACCCCACTAACTTTAGATCAATATCAGTACTGCCTACATTCAGCAAAGTTTTTGAAAAACTTATTTTACATCACAATTGCTTAGGCATTTCAATGGCAATGACCTGCTGCATTGTAAGCAATTCGGGTTTACTCGCGGCAGGAGTTAGTATCGCATATTTTTGATGCTTGGGAGAAGTCGCAAGACGCTTTAGGCGTTTTTTGCGACTTGTCAAAAGCGTTCGATTGCGTACACCATGAAACATTAATCAGGAAACTACATCACTATGGAATAAGAAACACCTATTTGGATCTTCTTACATCTTGTTTGAGTGATAGGATACAAAGAGTTGACATTAATGGGAAACGGTCTTCGGGGTATGTAGTTACAATGGGTGTACCGCAGGGTTCTATCCTCGGTCCTTTCCTATTCTTAGTTTATATTAACGACCTGCCTCATCCTGTCAAGAATAATCACGAGATTGTATTGTTTGCTTCATTAATTTTTAAAATGATGCGACAAAACACAAATTTCGACGATGTGAATAATGCAATCTCAAAAGTAGTTCATTGGTTTAGTGTCAATAATCTTTTGCTAAACGAAACCAAAACAAAATGTATTAGATTTATTCTACCTAATGTTAAACAAGTGAAGGCTGATGTAAACGTTAAAGGAGAAACTTTAGAAATAGTAGAAAGTACCGTATTCTTAGGAATCACCTTGGATAATAAACTTCAATGAGGCTCACACATAGATAAACTATCGAAGAGACTCAGTTCTGCAGCATATGCAGTCAAAAAATCCGTCATCTTACAGACGTGGATACATCTAGACTTGTTTATTTCAGCTACTTCCATAGTATTATGTCTTATGGTATACTGCTGTGGGGGAACCCTGCAGATATTAACACCGTATTTGTGCTGCAGAAGAGGGCTGTTCGGGCTATCTATAACATGGGTTCTAGAGAATCTCTACGTGATAAATTCAAAGAAATAAACATAATGACAGTACCATGTCAATATATTTATGAAAACTTATTGTACACTCATAAAAATATAAATCGGTTCCCTAAAAATAGCGATAAACATAATTTTAATACCAGAAATAAACATAAACTCGCTATGCCCACAACTAGGCTACACAAAATAAAATGTATCTTTTATAGGGCAATGTATACGCTTCTACAACAAAACTCCTAGTGAGTTGCAAAAATTATCAGTAAATAAATTCAAACAAATTGTCAAAACCTTGCTGTGCAAAAAGGCTTACTATAAAATATCAGATTATCTAGAGGACAAAAAAGCTTGGGACGGGTTTTGCTCCAACTCGAAAAATAACAACTAACAGGCTAAAGGTTTCTTCGTCACTTCTTTACTTTAGTCTACATACCGAAGCGACAGAAATAAAAAAATATCACTTTATTTCCGTGTCAGTGTTTAGTTTTATATTTTGACCTTTTCTAAGTGTACATTTATTGTATTTATGGAAATAAAGAGTTTTTGATTTTGATTTTTGATTATAGAAATTGGCACGTAGGTACCTAACTAACCTATATGAGGCTATCTGGCACACCACTACAAGGCATTGTCCAATGCAATACCTACCTACACATACAATACCTACCTTATAGATTTTTCCAATAGGTATTCCAATTTAATAATCGATTTCAAGGTGAGAGGTACATATACAAAACTTGAATTTAATTGCTTGCACCAATGAAGAATTATGGTTGTATATCGAGTTATTTGTTTCGAAATATGAAATTCTATTTATTTAAGGTTTTTCGCTTTATATTATAGAGCTGTAGGTAGGTTGATAAGTAATTGTGTATGTTTTACCAGAAACTGAAGCGTACGTATTAACGAATACAGAAACAAAATCCTAATAAAAAATACTTGAAATTTTCATTTTATTTCCTTACTCCTATCTCAGCAACCCGAAGTGTGTCTTGGCTTTCGACAACAAAAGTCGCCATTTTGGTCATATTCATTTGACAGAACTCTACTTTGCCTATGTCCAGCAGTGGACTAACATATGCTGATACTTAATTTCATTAAAATCGAACGTCTTTCGATAGACTTTCAGTGCAGCTTTGTCTTGTGAAATCGCAGCTGCTATCGATCGTGCCAACCCGCCCTTGAGTTGTCAGAGCTGAAGGGCGGGCGGCAAGGGCGGAAGTGACAGTTGTTACTGAGTATCGCCCATCAAATATGCAAATACACCAATTTTATTGTTTGCTTTGCATTAGTTTTTTGTCTTTACACAAAATGGTAGTAGGTAAGTACATCGGTCATCTGGTTACATTGGAAGATTTATTAGGTATGCTGTGTGAATGTCCAGTATGATATTGTTATTGGGGCCTCTCCACCCCCTTTCCTTTCAGGCATAGCGGTCCTGAGCTATCTCAGTTCAATCAGAATAAGATGCGGACAACTAATCAGCCAGGAACTTGTCCAATTCGTTTCGCCATCTCCTTCTAGGATACCGAGCATTTTTATTTCATGATTTTATTATTTCAACCGGTTCCAACGTGACGTAGCTCACGTGTAGCCCACCCACCTATGATTAGCACGTCACTGCTATGATTGGAACCCGGAGAACCCTAGGGGTATCAACTTGAGCTAAATTGAACTTAGATATTTATGCCCGATACAGCGTGGGTGGACCCAGTCGGTCGGAGCGAAGGTTGACGATCGGTACCGGAGGTCTACTCCGCTCGATTCCAAACGATACCAACAAAGATCATAGTAAAAATCCCATTTTAAGAAAATTTACATCAAAGAATACAAACAAATTATAACCACCTAATGTTATAACTAACTATAGCATCAACTGATCCATAATCAATACCAGTCGGAAGCGTCCACAAGACGCTGGCTGCACTGCCCCGCTGTATGGCAATGCTGATGCGCTGCGCCAGATACTCACCAGCTCTCGGGTTACGCGTCGTCATATTTTTGGTCATTTTAGTGTTAATAACTGCTATAGTCTATAGTCTAAAAATATTTTCTATAGACCGCAGGGCTCCTGAGATCTCGACCAAATTTGGCGTAAAACAGTGCACTTTTATGATTTTATTTTATCGTAACTTTTTTTCGCAATCATGTTTTCCATTTCAGGAACCGAAGGAAAATGTTGAATTTTATGTAATTATAGTTTTTTTACCACGGGTATTCCGTGAGTATACTGAGATCTAGGCCTAGTTTGACAAGCAAACCCGCTAATACCTGCAAAAATAAGTGTAAGTAAGGTTTTGATAAAATACTCAAACTACTCAAGGAGTCAAAATCTTGTACCGATGCTGTTTTAGATTTGCATGGTAACTTATGTTACTTTTTTATTTCAGAAGAAACGCGTGCCAGGTTGCTTTTGACGCTTGTTTGTAAAACATCGTTTGTCGTCGTACGTAGTAGCGGCTCTGGACTGGGGCTTCAACAAAGGACAGAACACGTTACGATTAACTCGGTGACGAGGGATGGGACGGAGGTCGAGTGACGTCACAATGATGACGTGTGATATTCTTTGATTCTCGGAATAACGCCTCCCTTCGATGCCTTGTTGTAGGGTTAAAGGGGATTAAGGGTAGGGTAGGTGGTGTAAAGGTTGCGCCAGATATATTGGTGTCTCCATTGATTGGTGTAGGTTGCCGTAGGCGGCTAGCGCAGAGCGGATAGTACAAACTTCAGGAAGCCCACCCTACCAGCATTGGAAAAACCGGCTGCGGATGATGATGATGTACTTCTATGCTAATTCAATTTCAGTCCGCGCACAACATTTTACGGATCATGGTCACCAGTAAAAACTTTTGATGGAAAAACTTCTGTATTTTGGCTGTTGAAAAGTTTCAACAATACGCTTTTTTCTTTTCGTATCCTTTAATTACTTTCTTTTGGGTTATTTTTGTCTGAAGTTTGTAATTTATCTTCAACCAGCCACATGGGAAGCAATGAAGGAACATTGGTTTATGTCCCTATATTCTGAGATAGGGATATTGGTGGTGAGAACTGGGAATACCTTGGTGGCCCCCACTGGTGATAATTAGGATTTATTTTTCTCGATTACCACCAACTGGTGACTACTGAGAACAAAAACATCCCCATTGGCACCACTCACGGTAGGTAGTACCGGAGACGATGATGGCTATTGGGAATAGACGGATGTATGCAAAGGACGCTTGACTGGACAGACGCTGACTCTTCATCTTTTAAAGAACTCGAATAGTAGGTACTCAGAGGAAGGAGGAAACCCTATAGCACGATAATGCATTCCAGAACTTTTTTCGTTCGCTTGGGACAATGCATCGCTGATTCAGTGCCTGATTGTATTGTAAGTACCGCACTTTGTCCCGCCTCCTACATCCGCAAACAGACAGTAAAAACAATAGTTTTACTGATTGCTCCAATCAGAAGAAGGCAATGATTGCTGCTGATTGATTCACAATCACGTATTTCATTGCTAGGAATAACGCTGAACTACTTTTCTTTATTTCATCTCACATGATGAACTTGCTTGTAATTTTGCAAATAGATAAGACTGCAACATCGGTGCGGACTTCGAAATCAAAACCTTCGACTGTAACTGTCCCAGCTTTGTTCCAGAATAATTCTTGAACATAGATTTATAACTCGGTGCCAAACAAAGCGAAATTTGTATGGGACATTCAGAATTCCTTCTGTTTCCATAAAGGTATAGAAATCAGTGAACAATGGGAGTTCTATATTTAGTTTGTAACCTCAAAAATATCCATAGATTGAAAAAATAGAAGAAAATCCACCACAAAAAATCCGACAGTGAAATTGAGAACTCATCTTCTAAATCAAGAAAGATTTAGAAGATGAGTTCATGTCAAATGTATTCATCCCGCTAGCGGTGTGCAAATATTAAATCGCAATGATTCAAATCGTTAAAATAATTATTAATGTAAATAATCGAGGATAATACAATCGAAGTTATATAGTTAACAATCAGATAAATAACTAACAATCATAGTCAAAACATTTTAAATTATTCTACTCAAAATAAATATATTCATTTACACTATAGAAACATAAATCAAGCAACCACTTATTTAATTTTTGTCTTCGTAGACGCGACGCCGATGAAAATATCGAGTTAAGGAAATTTGTATTTGGAACTGTTGTCAAGAGAACGCATTCCGCTTTAAAATCGATATCCTATGAATGTACGTAATGTACAAATACCTTAGCTACTCTAGATAAAGCAACTGGTGACGTCAATGGTACTGCACCTGAATGACTGATATCGCTAAGTCAAACTCCTGGATATCATACTCTAGTCAATCCTCTTGAGACAACTTCTGGCCCCTGGATCAACCGCTCAGCAGATAATGATAGCAAATAGTAAGCCGTCTTATCAATGAGAATAAGTCAAATAAGCTTGCAATAAATGTACCTACACAATTAATGTTATTTATAGCATCTTAGTAATTCTCTAGTTATAAATGCCGAGGCAGTCTATTTCTAGATGTAAGATTAGAAACCGGATATCCAGAAATAGCTTTCAAGATTTCAATAAAAGAAAATTAATTTTTACCATAGATAAATACTAAACTTACCCTCATATTTTAGTTAGGTACCTAGATGTTTCCCAAAAGCAAAACTTGCTCAATCTCGACTCTGTTTCAACTTGAAGTGGCTACAGAGCTCTTAAATATTTAGATAATAATCCCGTTGTCTTTAGTTTCTTTGGGGAAAAGTAGAACCATTTTAGATCTAATTTATTGCAAAGGTAACTTTGGCGTAAGTTCGCAGGTGTCCCCTTCTAGTTCCTTACAAGGAAAGCTCCTACTCGGCTGAACAACGACACCATTGATGTATAAATAGCACAAATCAATACGAGTGGGCTCTTACAGACCTGATACATCGAGTCGGTCATGTGACACTCATTTAGTTAAATGATTTCCAATTTAGAGATGGGTAGGGTTGTCGCCTGTGGATATTATATACGTTATGTTATGGTGTTTGTAGACAACTGAGCATAGGTCCAACTTCATTATTTGGTCAAAGTTACCGACCATAATTTCATCGGATACAAAAATTATCAGAAAGAAAATAATGAAAGAAAGAAAGTAGATAAGACGCAGTACAAGTGTGAGGATGAGCATGCAGGAACAATATAATTTATAATAATAATAATAATTAATTTATTAAATCAGACAACATAATTTAGGTCCATTTTTTGTTAGTGAGTTGTCTTAAAATCTATGTTAAAATACAAGGAAAGCACAGTACATAAAAATTAGAAGCAAGGTTTAAGGATCTTAACTCGTGTCCCGATGAAGCTGTCTCAAGCGAGACTTACTACTTCATCAGGACCCGAATAAAGGCCTTCATTACTGGCAGGTCGTAGCGATCTGGAATTTACCTTCTTACTGGTTGGCTATCTTAAACAATATTGAAACACTGAAGGTCAGATTCAACCTTACAAGATTGTAAATTTGAAACCAATTTTGACCATAAAATTTTGTCTAGTCCTCGGTATCTACGTGCTTGGTCAACCTTCACAAAACATCCTCACCTCACCTCAACAGCCTATATTGTTCCCCTGGTAAGCGCCTTATTGGCTTTTATCTCTTGGGGGTAGTGCCCATAATCCCCACGGTGGGCATGCGGCTTGTGGATCGCAGTTCGGTGGTAGAATTGTTCTCCAGGGGGCGCTGCTGCCCGCCCCCGGTGGATATCCCTTAGTTGCCTCTTAGGACACCCGCGGGAAGAGTTGGGGTGGTGCAAATGCAAACTCTAAGCCGGCACTGTAACACAAACAGACACAGAACATAACACCTTGCACTTCGACGAGAGACGTTGGCAGCCCTACGGGGCCCACGTGTTGGAGCGTCCATAACATTCCCGATCAATCGATACTATTTAATAATGTAGGCATCCCGTCCATGGTGCATCGATTCATTGCCTGAGGAAGCTATATTTCATTAATGCGTCGTATGTGTATTTTAAACACGTTCTGCCCAAAGATTTCGAGCGATCACGTTCAACGTGGAAAGGAACAAGAAGATATAAGACGGTTAAATAAAGCCCCCATAAAACGAAGCATGGGGGAGGGTTGCCACCACACCACACTTGGCGGACGAACTGGTGATCGTATTAGATGTGGTACAATACAAATCTACGAAGGAAGCTTCCTCTGGTAGTTTTCCATTGTCCTACGACATGACATCCGCGGATAGAGTTGGACCGGTCGATTCGTAAGCCACGGTCGGCCGCCACGGCTCGCCTTGACTAAAAACAGTGTACATATAGATAAATGTAGACAGATAAATTGTCGTTTACTGTGAAAAATTAAAAATGAATAAAATATTGCTGGATCATCTAGCCCCAAGTTAAGCAGAGCTTGTGTTATGGGTACTAGATGATATATACTTAATACAAAACATAACATAGAATAGATATTTTTTATTATACAAAGAAAACATCCAGAACACACGGAACAAATATTTGTAGATCGTACAAACATTTACTTATTACTTTTTTACTTTTACTATTTGTCCCAAGGCGGGAATCGAGCCCTCAACCACCTGCGTTGCGTGCGGACCTTCGCCCGCCGCGCCACATCGGTCGTAAAAAGGATTAGGTTTAAGTTTATGGTTAATAGTGTGTTAAATCCTGAGTTAGGTTTACCTAGACTCTAGACGGTCCTAATAATAATAATAAACATAAGAATAAATAGTAAGTCATGTATGTACCTAGTATGTCTTACGTTAATGCATAGTTTGTAATTTAGGTATTTTCTTAAAAAACATTTCACTTATCAATTGTCGGTAGGTTCTCTAAAAAAAGTTATAAATATACCTAGATATGATCTGCAAACACGGTAGACACCTAAAAAAATATATGTAATTATTGTGTAATGTACTTACTTATGATTTAACCTTAAATTCGGTATTCTAGGAGGAAAGCTGTTGTCGTTATGATATATGCTCATTTATTCTTATGTTACCTAGGGAAAGCTTAGTTAAATAACTGTTGTATTTTTAGGTAACCTTGCAAAGCTAGGTGCTAAACGTGCCATCATCTAATTACACTATGTCACCGACACACCTGCACTCATGCGGATTGAAGCGCAACCTTGAACCCACGGTGCTTAGGTGCAAATTGCCTTAATACTGATTAACAGTAGGTATAGTACTTAGATTAGGTACTGCTACTATTTTATCTGTCGGGGGCACGGTCAGGGGGCACGGTAGTGGTCCTCAACTCAAGTAGACGCCGCCGCCGGGAACCCTTTCCTCGAATCATCTCGAGGCACTTTTCAGTTACCAATATCTTTGTCACAAATGAAACCTAGGGCCTGAAAATTATTTTAGGTTACTAAGGGTTACTATATCTAACGTAGTTAACCGACTTCTAATATTACTAGTTTCTAATCAGTTTAAGATATATCGTCGCTTAAAATACCGCTAGTTCATCATCACTGACTGACAGATTAGAAGTTGTGTAGGTACCTACCAAAAATAAAATTTGGCACATTATTTTAAAATCATTACAAGATTTTCAGGGTTTCGTCGTCAAAAAAAGAACCCTTATGTTACTTCCTCGTTTTTACTTCTAGTATACATACCGGTTTTCATTTGGGAAAAAAAAGGGAAAATTGTCAAATATTTTTTTTGGTGTCCCCCGTTAGTAATATAACCCAAAATTTCCTTTTTCGTATTTACTTCTAGCATACCTACAGACTAGAAATTGGAAAAATGGCAAAATGCAACAAATTATTCGAAAACTATAATCAAGTTCGTATGAATCTATTGGATGGATCGCTTTCATACTAAGTATGAAAAGTAGTTCCTCTCAGTATCCAGTCTCTCAGTGCGGTAGCGGCGTTGCGAGACGCTAAGGCCTCTGGCCTCTGGGAATCCACTGGGTGTAGCAAATAATATCTAAATCTTAAAAAATAACAAGTATTTTAGGGTGGGAGATTGCAAAACCAGTTATACACCAATGACTGTGTCTATCGACATTGCATACTAATTAATAATAAATAAATAAATAAAATTAAATAAATAAATAATGGACAATTCACACAGCATTATCTAGCCCCAAGGTAAGCAGAGCTTGTGTTATGGGTACTACATAGATAACTGATATACTTAATACAATACACTAAATAGATAGATATTTTTTATTATACATAGAAAACATCCAGAACGCCCTGGACAAATGTCTGCAGATCGTACAAACATTTGTCCCGAGGCGGGAATCGAACCCGCAACCTCCTGTGTCGCAGGCAGACCTTCGCTCGCTGCGCCACAGGGGTTGTCAATAGGTCTACAGAAAAATAAATAACGGTAACGGTACATTTTTCAGGAGCTTTGTTGACCTATTTGAGGGAAAGTGCCCCGATTTCCTTAAACTAGGGCATCTAGGGACAACACACGGCACACGGTGCACCCAGTTAAACGATCCAGAGGGGGGAGTGGGAGGGGGAGGGCGAGGGGGAGGGGGATCATGGACATTCGAGCGAGACTGAGATGTGAGACACTTTGTATTGGGTAGTCTGAACTATGTAGAGCTTAGAAGTACTAAAATATGATTGGAAAGTTTGTATGAATGTATCATTAACTAATATATTTTACAGGTGTGCTTGTGATGGGTATGTAAAAGGTATTTTCTTGAGTTAGGGAAGTATAAATAATACGTCAAGTGCGAGTCGGACCCGCGCACTGATCGCTCCGTTCAATGGTCGAGGCGTGTGCAAGTGCGAGTCGGACCCGCGCACTGATCGCTCCGTTCAATGGTCGAGGCGTGTGCAAGTGCGAGTCGGACCCGCGCACTGATCGCTCCGTTCAATGGTCGAGGCGTGTGCAAGTGCGAGTCGGACCCGCGCACTGATCGCTCCGTTCAATGGTCGAGGCGTGTGCAAGTGCGAGTCGGACCCGCGCACTGATCGCTCCGTTCAATGGTCGAGGCGTGTGCAAGTGCGAGTCGGACCCGCGCACTGATCGCTCCGTTCAATGGTCGAGGCGTGTGCAAGTGCGAGTCGCACCCGCGCACTGATCGCTCCGTTCAATGGTCGAGGCGTGTGCAAGTGCGAGTCGGACCCGCGCACTGATCGCTCCGTTCAATGGTCGAGGCGTGTGCAAGTGCGAGTCGCACCCGCGCACTGATCGCTCCGTTCAATGGTCGAGGCGTGTGCAAGTGCGAGTCGGACCCGCGCACTGATCGCTCCGTTCAATGGTCGAGGCGTGTGCAAGTGCGAGTCGCACCCGCGCACTGATCGCTCCGTTCAATGGTCGAGGCGTGTGCAAGTGCGAGTCGGACCCGCGCACTGATCGCTCCGTTCAATGGTCGAGGCGTGTGCAAGTGCGAGTCGCACCCGCGCACTGATCGCTCCGTTCAATGGTCGAGGCGTGTGCAAGTGCGAGTCGCACCCGCGCACTGATCGCTCCGTTCAATGGTCGAGGCGTGTGCAAGTGCGAGTCGGACCCGCGCACTGATCGCTCCGTTCAATGGTCGAGGCGTGTGCGAGTCGGACCCGCGCACTGATCGCTCCGTTCAATGGTCGAGGCGTGTGCAAAAAATCGACTCCTTTGCACACAATTCCCTGATTTGGATACTAGTTGAATTTCTTGTCAGTTGTCACGGTAGGAGGTCTAAGTGGTTTCATTTACGTTTTGTATCGAAGTCCCACCTAGATAGAAGCTTAGGCATTATAAATGTTCGGTCGGAGGCCTTGTTCCTACTTGTGCCCTAGGTACATGAGGTGTTGCCTCCGACTACCTAACTATCAAAAGAAAATGATAAGGATCAGTCAGTGAACGCTTGTTCAAGACGTTTTACGTACGTAAGTATATTTTTTTCCACATTTTTGGTAATTAACCTTTTATTTGAGAAACAGTTTTGGGAAAGTACAAACAAAGGGTTATTCCAGTTTTCCCCCTTGACAAATCCGCCTTAAGGGGTAAAACTGGAATTCATTTTTTTGGAGTCCAGTTTTCCCCCTTGAGAAAATTTTTTCAAGGGGGAAAACTTTTTTTTAATTCCAGTTTTCCCCCTCGATGATTTTTTGCGTTCCATGCCATTGCAGCGATGCCCGAGCAAATTTATTAAATTTGTAATTTTGAACCATATTTAGACCCCTATCTTGTTAGGTCCCTATGTGTGAACTTAAATCGTGTACATACATACATACAGTTATATATGTATTTACATGCGTACATTTATAATGTATACATAAATACATACATACATAAGGTTAGCCTCATAATCCTCCTCCGTTAGTAGTCGGGTATAAAGTAGATAGTTACGAACGAAATAAAACAGTTAAGTATAATAAAGATATCTCGCGCGACACGTGCGTAGCACGTGTAAGTAGAACCCTACCCCATGATAGTTCCGTGGAAATTTATTATGAACAGAATCATAAAATGGTAAACAGAGGAAAATTTCGCATGTTTACGTAGATTCGATGAATAAATATAACATTTGTGGAGGCTTAGTGTGGGCTCACTAATGATCTTGTCTTGGTAAAAATAGTTCAGCAGCTTTTGGCAGTTTTGCTTCATTTTCTTTACTGAAATTTAGTACCTACGTATTTGATTAAATAGATAAGTAGGTAAACATATTTTAACCAATAAACTTAAAAAAATGAAGTTGATAATGTCCTAGCCGAGTTTCGGCCACGATTTGTTTGCTAGAAAAAAATCAATTACAATTAATTTTAGGTCTATGTCCTGGTATACTATACTACCTTTCCTGTGACTGGCATAGGTTGTTGATGTGATGTTTGATGAATTAATTTAAAAACAATGGTTATTATTATATTCTAGTCAAAGACCAAAAATCACCAATAAATCGTTAGATACGCTCTGACACCAAAAATTGTGGCCATTGTGGCCTTTGAATGCGTGCGATAACAAAATACCGACACAAGCACACTATGAGTAGTAAGTGTGTTTGCGAACAAACCGAACTGTTATTATTACCATTTATTATGTAATCATATTGCACTAGCTTTTGTGAAAAAACACAATACACTGAATCCAAATGAGCGAGGTATCTCATTTCGCTTGGCAACAACGCGGCGCGGTCTCACTACGGAAAGGGCCTGTCTAACGATTTCTAACTTTGATTCTAGCTAAGTAAATCTATCTCATTGCTCATACTTTTTTCAAACTATAACCGTGGTTATGATATAGACACTAATGGAATGCTAACGATGTATTTACCATGATTTGATGGTTTCAATCGATTCGCTCAAGTCATCGATGGCTCACGCAACTGTGCCGAAATATCGAGACTCATCATTCGTCAAATCATAGTCATACATTACAATGAGGTGTTAAAAAATAAATGATAAATGTTTGTATAGTGATAATAGCATAGACAGCCTAAAAGTGTCATTTGAAAGTGCAAATGAGTGCTTTTGTAAAAGCACTTATTTTACAAATAAGTTACAAATAAGCCGGTTTCCAATATGAAGATTGTGTAGAACAATCTTTATATTTATTCTACCACCTCTAACTAACTAATAACTAAAACAAAGTCAAAGTGGAAATGTAATTTTTTCTTCATCTACAATAGCAGCCCAATATGCGTTTTCTGCATAACATAGACATCCCCCAGGCTACGCCACATGGGTGGGTTATTTTTAAGGACACAAGAATATCAGCAAAATAACGAATAGTTTCAAAATAGCATCTGTTGACGATCATATTTGTATTCGAGATTAAAATTGTTGCACATCTCCTCTTAGCTTAAGTTGAGACCAGTGCGTTAAGGTTTATCCCAGTTCTCGCCTCTGAACAGGAGAGTCCGTAGATGGCTCGCCTCGCGAAT
The DNA here is from genome assembly GCA_963564075.1 of Eupithecia subfuscata. NCBI lineage: Eukaryota > Metazoa > Arthropoda > Insecta > Lepidoptera > Geometridae > Eupithecia > Eupithecia subfuscata. The sequence goes on from OY751102.1 coordinate 1,355,275, forward strand.
TCGCCCTGGTGCCGCGCGGATTATCGAAGCTCGCCGACCGAAAGAGTCGACGTAGCGGGAATCGACTTACGCGGAGTCGGTATGCAGGCAACAATGCAAAATGGGCCCCACAAGGGAAAACTGGAATTTAAAAAATACCTGTACATCTTGCACCAAACATGATTCATGTTAGTTATATTGATATATTTCTCGAGTTCCGTAAACTCCGCAATTTGAAACGTATAGATAACAAATAACAGCGTAAGTATTATCTGCATTTGGAAATTTCCGTTATCGGAACTGAAGAACCTTCCGACAAGATTATCTTAGGTCTGCTACCAGATGTTATCTTTATCTTAGAGATTACGATTTCATTGTGTTTTGTTGTGACTCTAGTAGGTATTATTTTATCATGTGACGCGGCCATCTTTGTGACACGAGAAATATCACGGGATGAACCTAATAAGGTGATGGATAGACTATTGGATACCTACTTACTGTTTATTTATATGAGCATCGACAGAATACTTATAATGGTAGGCACACTGGCTTCTGCCCGTGACTTCACACGCTTTTTCCGCGATCAACAGCAATTATATTATTTGTGATCCAGAACTAGGCACATGCGTGCAAAATTTAAGCCCGATTCGTTCTGTAGTCTCGGGCGGGTCCCACACACATCTTTACTGAACGTCTGCCTATGTTATTATCAGTAGGGTATATATAAAACTAGCTTCTGCCCTTTTTTGGAATAAAAAGTAACCTTTATTTTATTCCAGGTCAAGATAGTTGTGTGAAAAATTTCAGCCTGATCCATTCAGTAGTTTCGGCGTTGTCTTCGGCCAAACATCTTCACAACCAACGGCACAATAACACGGTACAACGTCTCAAACTTTCGCCTTTATAATATTACTAGCTTCTGCCCGCGGGTGTCGTAAGAGGCGACTATGGGACATCCACCGGAGGCGGGCAGCAGCGCCCCCTGCAGAACAATTCGACCTGCGATCCTCAACCCGCATGCTCAGCGTGGGAATTATGGGCATTACCCCCACGAGCTAAAAGCCAACAAGGCGCTTTTCAGGGGGAGGCCTGAGTCCAGCAATGGACCAATACAAGCTGTTAAGGTGAGGAGGTTAAGGAAGTAGCCTATTATCTAAGTTAGGCTTAGCTTTATACGTCCCCCAGATTTATCTTGATCTGTTGAGTTTTGGAGATCCTAGGTAACAATAGTTTATAGTAACAGATTTTATCTGTTAATAGTAACAGATTTCACAAACTTTCGGCTTTATAATATTAGCAGGATTAGGATAGGATGGGATAGTTAGATCGGTACGGAACGGAATGTTTGAAGAGAGCGAAGGGAGTTTACTACTCACACTTGGCATTGCCAAGTGTGAGTAGTTAACTGTCAAGGTGTCGAAAACTATTTTGCAAACATACTGTCTGTGAACTAGTGAAAGTTCATCTTTTGTAAAAAGATAAAATTGTTTTTATTTGAAAAATGCTATTATTCTGTTGACCAATTCGCTACGGACAGACTGAAGTGACACTAACCTATGAAACAACGACTTAAAGGAATTCTGGCTCCTAGATTCAATTTACTCAATTCTGTTAGTATGAAGCTTATTTTTCTGTGTGACATTAATGTTATTGTTTTAATTAAGTATTTTTAACTCTAGTTGACATGGTGTAAATAAAGTACGTACGAACTCAGTTTTGCAGTGCCCTTCCAGGGTGCATGTACCTAGCTAGTGATAAGCCTATAACTAATCATTCACTTAGATCTAAGAATGAATGTACATGCAAGCAAAAATAAATAAATAAATAAACTAAAGTCCGGCTGTGCATCGTCGACAGCAGACACCTTGTTTACGTCGTATATGTACGTCGTTGCAATTAATACGTGTTCTGAGTAATTAAGTATCGTATTACATGTTTGTTACTGTCTGTAGAGTTATTAAAAAGGGCATTATCATTTGTTGTTACGATCTGAAACATTCTTGAGACGACTAACATTAAGGTTATTGTTATTAAGAGCAGCGCATACTGGTCATAGTGCCGATCTTCGGTGGCCTACGTCCGGATGTCTCTCGGCTGAGATATGGTTATTAGACCTAATAAAGAACCCCGCAATTTGACCTATATTGAAGAAGAATGAGAAGAGATTCTACAGCGTGGCAATGCAGCCAGCGTCTTGGGAACGCTTCCGACTGGTGTTGATATGGATCAGTTTCAATTGTAAATACTAGTATAATTTGAAGTTTTTTTTGTTATTACAGTGCGTAACCCCACACTAAGGGTAATTTCTACTTCGTAATTTTCTACTTTCTACTACGTAATTTCGACTTCGAAGGGACTTGAACCCGCATCCTTAAGAAAGGATGCGGGTTTCAAGTCCCGTCGAAGTCGAAAATTTTTGCGATATTATTTGATTTCTTAGTATAATTTTCTTTGTGAATAAATTTAGTTTCTACCATAAAAAAAAGACATTCTGTCAGGTTCAATAAGGTGGATTGTTGTTCACTTTAGAACCATTTCGCTCTAAAGTTCACGTATCACCAACACGTCATTATGACAACAAGCGCTCCTTCACTTCATCAGTTTTTCCAGTATGACATGGTAAATTGTAACCCATTTTCTGTGATTAATGCTTATGACGAATTATTTGAGTGCACTTTAACCCTCCGTCCACCGGGTGCAGAGTCGAGAGCTACTCATCGACCAGACCACGACTTATTAATGACGTCGTCACACCCGTTGGTGTAACGACGTCATTAGTTTCGTACTTTTCCAAGCCACAAAGAGCATCATATGTTCGAATCAATTGCAAAAGCAAATTAGGTACTCTTACAAATCCGTGGGATTATTTATTTTACTTACTCCAACAGTTTTCCATAGATCGTTTGCGGCTGAAAGCTGTAATAATTACGTTCGCGCTGTCTACCGAATATGAAAGTAACTAAAAGACTTTATTAACCAATAGCTTCTGCCTGCGGCTTCGCACGCGTTTTTTTGGAATAAAAAGTAGCCTATAATGTTATTCCAGGTCCAAACATCATGTAGTGTAAAAAAGGAAAGGATAGGATCACTTTGTTGTCCGTCTGTCAATCCCCTTTTCTCAGGAATGCGTAGACGTATCGAGTTGAAATTAACGTCAAATACTCAAATCCGTAACCTCTTGAAACCGCAATATAAATAAAACTTTTAAGTCAACGCACTCAAAAGTTTCAGCCGTTTATGTCCGAATATTTTGAAATTTCCAAGGGAATCACATACACACAAAACCTATAGGGTACTTCCCGTATACATAGAATCATGAAATTTGGTGAGCAGCAAGATCTTATAGCACAAATAAAGAAAAAAATCCGAAAACTATAAATTTGTAATTTACTTTCAAAAAAATTACATTTAATACTCACCATGGACCAGAACCTATAGGGTACTTGCCGTAGACCTAGAAATATGAAATTTGGCAAGAAGCAAGGCCTTATAGCACAAATATAGGGAAAAAACCGAAAACAGTAAATTTAAAGTTTATTCACAAAAAAATACTTTTGATTCTAGCTAGGTATAGACCAAAACATAGAGGGTACTTCCCGTTTACCTAGAATCATAAAATTTGGTAAGAAGCGGGGTCATATAGCACAAATAACGATAAAAATCATGTGAAAACCGCAAATTTGTTGTTTATTAACTAAAAAAAATAAGTTTTGATTTTCTCCCTCGACCAAAATACGGGTGCCTACTTCATGTTGACCTAGAATCATGAAATTTGGCAAGAAACAAGGTCTTACAACCAAACGGAACCCTTAGTGCGCGAGTCCGACTCGCACTTGACGTTTTATTTTTATTATACAGAACGTTGTAAGGATGTCAAAATATTAAAGGGTGGTTATATTCAAGGTCTATCTTCATTCTAGTCTAGACTTTATAGCAGTCTCTGGATCTAACGATAGAATGTACTTACCTCTAAGTATATTTCGTACTTCTCTGTGCACAGATCAAAGAGATGCTTCTTTGATCGATTTCTCGTTGTTAGAGCCAGCATCGGGGACGATATTATTACATCGTTATATTCGAGGATAATGATGGCGGAGATTTCCAGGAAAATATATATTTTCGCAAGAAAAGCTTTTACTCTAGTTCTTACCTACTTAATAGTGCATTTTACACCAAGGCGAGAAAGTGATCAATTCCTACCGAGTGTGTCGTTTTGAGCCCGAGGCGCAGCCGAGGGCCTTAAATCACACGAGGTAGGAATCGCACTTTCTGCCGAGTGATAAATAGTGCTTTATACTACACCTTCGAGGAAAATAAAAAGCAGAATTAATTATTAATTCAAATTTATATTAATTTAGAAGAACTTACCGCGCCCAATGATATTGGTAAAACCTCATTGACCGCGCCAGCCTTTGGGTTCTTTTTTCAAAATATTGTTCGGAAATCGGAGGAGGCCTAATGGACTTGGAGTAAAAACTTTTTGTCGTTTGACCGAACGAAAATAACCATAGCTATCGGCCGATCTTTTAGGAAATAAAAAAAAAATAACACGTTAGAAATGGATTTCCATACACTTTTTCCTCCCGCTAAAACACGTGAGAAATGAAATTCCATAGAGTTTTTCCTCCCGGTTTCTTATAGGCCTGCAAAGACATACTTTCTATTCTCTATATGGAAAAGGAATAGGCAACTTTCCGAGCAGGTGTAGTATAAATGTACTTACAGTAGGGATCTTTAGGTTACATTAACCTACTTAAATATTATAAATGCGAAAGTTTGTGTGAATGTTTGTTACTACGTATGTCCATAACTACTAAACCGATTTAGATGAAATTTAGTAGGTATGTTGATAGTTTAGGTAAAAGAATAACGCGCTATTCTTATTTTCAAAATTTTACCTTGGGGGTTAAAAGGGTGTTAAAGTTTCGTTGGAAAATTATTATTCCTTGGTTCGATTCACTCAAAAGTCGGTATAAATAAACTGTAAAGTAAATGATGAATCACATAGGTATTTTTTATTTTTACAAAACGACGCCTATGGGTGTACAATTAATTTCTGAAATTTGCATGAAAAAAGTTTTTTCCTGGTTCGCACATTCACTTAACATCTAATTTTATATTAAGTCTAAGGCCGTGAGATATAGTACATATGTATATCACGTATGATGTTGACATTACAGTAAATGTGAAACTTCATCACATCCCGTATTCTTTGTTCTCCATTTGACACATAAATTGCAACGCAGGCGAAGCCGCGGGGCGCACCTAGTAATCATGTAATTGTTACTTATGAATATGATAAAGTTGTTAAATCTTGGATTCTCCAACAGAAGGACAAAACACCTTTTCATTTTCAAAAATCCAAAGATCTTAAATGGTTATTGTCGCTTATCCAATATCAAATCAAAATCAAAATCAAAATCAAAAACTCTTTATTTCCATAAATACAATAAATGTACACTTAGAAAAGTTGTCTATGTTGGCCTCGAAAATAAACCAAAATACTTTCCTTTAGAAACCACAAACTGGTTTTTAATTAATAACTAAGCCTTTAGGTGATTCTTTAATTAAGTCACCTCAAAACTCTTGATTAAATTCGCGATCCACTGTTAACAAGGATCTCGCATCCTCAAAATCTCTGAACGAAACCACACGAGATCAAAAACAAATTATATATTTTGGTAAGATAATCCTTATGATGATTGATATTTTAAAATGTATTTAATTAGTTAGAGTTTGTTATTTATCTATCACACGGATTTAAACCAATGCTATGCTGGGAAATATGTTTTAAGAAAAGGTTCTTAACAAAAGTTCAATTAATTTTCAGAGTGCTTACTATGAGTTGTGTGCATTATCTTACGAATACTTTTCTCGTTTGTGGGTTCTTCCTATACATTTAGAGCCTTGCAGCGAGTACTGGATCGAGAGGAACTTTTCGTAGTATGACTAATATAGTTTCTTACGAACTCGATAACAGTTTTCGAATGATTTTGAGTGATTTATTGCACTTTGACATGACAGCGGCACTTACGTTCGCGGCATTCGTATTACAAAAGTAAGCAGATAGAGCACTAACAACAGCGCTTAGTCCGACTGAACTAACTCGCTTAGTCTTAGTAGGTACTGCACGGAACATCGTCGTCGCCAATCATAACAAAAATAAAACTTACTGAAACATTCATAGAAATGTCTTGAATGGTGCTTTACGACAAATAAGGACACACGGGCCGGAAAACATTTCACTCGTTAGTACAGCTTAAATAATAATAATAATAATAATGCAAAATTATGTTAAACAAGACAAGTGTCAAGCACTGGACCAAATACAGAGAAGGACAAAATACTATCGGCGAGCGGAACGAGCCGCAAAAATTTTGTGTTTTGCATATTGGCCGCAAACATGCCATCCCTTCCCCCAACTCCCAACCCAACAATAGGAAGTATAAGTAATGGCGAGCGAAACGAGCCTCAAAAATGTTGGAGAAATATTACTCAAAGTTAATTTTCTACTGTTTATGTTGTATTGTTTACCTACCAACTGTGTGTTTAATTTACAATATGGTACTTACACAGAGTCTAAGTTTTTCCCTTGCGATCTATGTGCTACCAAGTCTACCGCAAACACGTCAGTCATAGAGGTAAAACACGCTGCTGCAAGTTTCTCTATAACTTTTAGAGTAATCTTATTGTATTCACTGTACTAAGCGCACTAAAGCTAAGTACAATGAAAGTTTAGAAAAGTTTTTTTGTTGATTTATGTTGAATTGTAAATATTTGCAATGATCTCGCATTATTCATTAAAAAAAATCAAATTAGCACACGAACAAGGAAAATCCTGCTAAGAACTTCTTTATTCAAATGCGTTGACCAACGATTGTTGTAATTAATCTGTTTTTACCAAAATGGACGAAATCATTTCGACCTACCAAATATGTGTGTTAATAAATTCGAATTACTTGGCAGAGACATATCGGCGGCCTAACCGTTTGAGGGAATTTTCAACTGGCAAGGTTTTTAACTTTTGAAGGACTTTTTTGCAAGAGAAGATTATCTTGCTAATTTCATATTTCATGGATATGTTCTTTAAAGGAATATAAGAACCTACCTACCTAGTAAGTAAAACAAGTGTTCGTTTTGTATTAACAATAACCAACAGGTGGTTTTTATTTCAGTAGGTACCTATAGGTAGGGCAATTTTAAAATGTTTCATAATTTTCAGCGTTAATGTGTCTCTGCTTATCTTATAAACAAACTCCTAAAGGTTTCTCGACTCTTGGAACAGAATAATGACGGACCATTGCGTTGAAGACGTTTGTTCCGAATTGGACATTCATGGATTGGGAACAAAGGTCTTCAACTCAACGGTACGACAATATTCCATTCCACATTTGAGATTCCTGGATTCTGATCAGATGTAGTGCGTAACCGCTCTCAGGTGGGTAATCCATCTATCAACAATCGAAGTAGGGTACCGAATGCCTAGACTTTCTTGTTTCTGCTATTTATTGCCAATTAATGAATGCAAATCCGTTTCCGAGCGCGAAGTAGCTCTCCTCGGCGTGTCGGAACTAGGGACGATCAATGACTTATTTTAATTGCAGTTGGCACTTATATAAATAAACTATATTTAGTAGCAAACCTGCCTCCTTTCGTGGAGATCTACCTAGGCAGGCCTTGCAATGCCTTGCGTGCTTCCGGACTCAATCTAGCTAGGCTTGCGATGTGTTGGACTTTATTTAGATGGATAGATAGATATTTTATACAAAGTTTTTATTTTATACTGTCTTAATTCCACATCTTAAATCGTCAGTATAGGCTTTGATTATTTAAATAAGACAAAGAGATTGAACTCTCTGTGAAGATGGATCTGGATAAACTCTGCAATTACGTCATTATCTGTTGCTAAACAGTTGTTTAACACTATAATGTGTGAAGGGTTAAACTTAAACTTCAAGAACTGAAATTACACTTGAATGTTTGACGAAGAAGGGCGCAAGTCAGTGCACTGTAAGCAACAGCTTTTTAAACAACTTCAAAAAGAAAGACGTTCTCAATTCATCTGTAAGTTTTTTATGTAGGTACCTATGTATAGTAATGTTACTTGATATCTCCGCCTGTGGTTAACGGATTTTACTGATTTTTTCACTATTGTTTAAAGAATGGTCCCGAAATGGTCCCATAAAAATGATATACCCAAGGGATTGATATTTATCCCGTAAAGGTTTAAAAACAACATAATACTTTTGAAAAATCACGACACATTTTGGTGATATCTTCGCCAATTCTTAATAGATTTTGGTGATTCTTTCGTTATTGTGTAAAGGTTGATTTCGAAGTGGGCCCATAAAAGTTTGACTCTCGAGGAATTTCTACGTGTGCCGTAAAACGTATCCAAAACACATGATACATTTCAAAATATCTGGTTACTAATGGTTTCCATGGCAACGGGACTTTCGGAACGAAGGCCACGCACGCACTGCGATTAAACGTAAGCGGTTTAAGAAAAGCTGAAAACGTCAAACCGCGTACAAACAAACACGCACTGCGGCTGGCGTTTTGTTTAATTTTATTTATATTCGCCAAAGTGTCCAAGTTAGGTAGGCTTAAAACTAAAACGGGAAAAAGCAATAAATCAAAGCGGCTATGTAAATGGCTGCCAGCTTTCATATAAGCCTGGGGGACTCTAAGTTGCACAAGTATTATTTTGCGCGTTTTCCTTGTCGCTAGATCATTGCTTTGCTGATTGATAAAGCCTGCGTAACATTAACAAACGAACAAATGCTAAAATCATTTTTTAAAATCCTTTGCTTATGAGGTCCACCACTGCGTAAATAAATAGACAGGCGTAAGACTGAGTCAAACAGCAAGCATAGATAGAGGCATTATGTCTACCAATTCGTTAAACGACAGATAATGATGAAGAAGCAAAGGTCACCCCCATGTCTCTTCCACGTATTGCAGTAGCCAAGATCAAAAAGCTCTTGGATGTATAAAAGCTGATAGATGTAGGACGATGTGCATTAAATCAGGAAAATCCCATTTCCGAGCTCCAAATTTAACGGTACCGCGTAAATTCTGGGACAAAAGTTTTACGACATATATCGCCAAATGTTGCGGAAAAGGGTGCGCAGTGAACCTTGTGTCTCAACTCAACCTCTCAACCGGTGTCCGGAGCGGCGCACACTTGTCCTTATTTTCCCCAAAACGGCCAAGGTTGACCTCTTGCAGCTAAACTATTATACATAAGTAAAGCACTAGTAACATCGCGCGGCTGCATTCGTGGGGTTTTACAAAAGCTGCAATCGTCAAGTACGTCGGGAATGGGAAAGTTTCTGCTATCAGCTTCCATATTGTTCATTTTTCTGTAGCCAACAACACTGCTGTTTCAGTTTAATACTGCTTTAATACTTTTTCATTCGTAAATGATGTGTGTAAAAATGCTATTTGTTCACTACAATCTAAGTCAGTATCCTTCGCTATTCCAGTACCTATTAAATAAATTATACCCCCAGGGCACAGTATATTATGTTGATACAATAGGTACTTATTAATAAAACGTTAGGGCTGTTATGATAAAAAGCAAATTTTTCATGATTTAGACTGCTGACGGACACTAACCATCGTCGAAAAGTTCATAGAGACTCAAGTGCGTGGGTAACACATGACGACAAGATCAATTTATTCTGTGCCAAGGCAGTATTTCATTGACACATCGGCACCCAATGTTGCGTCCTAAAACCGGAGGAACGAGGATAAACAAGCCAATAACAGATCCTAGCTTTGCGATCAGCCCGGTCAGTTCTTAACTGAGCCCATTATGCAGATGAGGGCAGGAATCCCCGGAGAGTAAATACATCATTCGTATTCTTTTCATAGCTAGCAGTTTGTTTGTAAAGAAGCGTCATCCACCTATGCTGTAGGGGATGCTGCTATGTAATTCAATTTTATTGAAAACGGTTCAAATCCGCATTTTTCGAATTTCTACTTCAACATAAGGTACATAAAGATACGGTCAGGTATAGTTAAATAATAAGATAATTTTCCCTGAATCCTATTCCCATTGTAGGCAAGTATGTAGGTATGTAAGTACAGCATTAAAGAGTGTCAAAGTCTAGAACATGAAGGCGGACTGAAATTAATAGCCATTGACACTATTGGACACGAGATGTCTGAAGAAGTCTAGACTAGAGTGGAGGCCAAGCCAAGACCCACTTAATCCACTTTGGGTCGTTCGGCCACAGGAGTAAGTACAGTAAATATGTATCCATCCTCGATTCTTGTGCATGGAGTGTGATGTTGACTTGACTGGTTCGCTGATGGTTTTATTTTGTGAGAGTCATAATTGATTGAATTTTTCTTTGTGTTTACTTCTTTATTATAAGCAATATGTGTTTGGTTTGCCCTTTTTCTGCCAGTACCGTTCAAGGCAATTTCATAGTCATGGAACGTAGGCGTGCAATAATATGAATTTACTGACATGCTATACAACTATTTTATTTGACATAAGATGACAATTTTCTTTGTAGTTGGTTGAAAATACATAAATAAATAAATGCAGGAAAGTTAGTTTTATTTTAACGTCTAGGTATTTGGAGCTTTAGCGTCGTCGCTTCGTAAAAACCGTAGTCGTGAAGTCGCACAGAGGCTTTGAACCTCTGTACAGTCAGTACAACGGTATTTTTTTTGTACTACACATATTTTTTCTGGTGCTTATATCATCAAGATACGTAGGTACCAAGATGTGATATGATAACTTACAGATCAAAGTTAGATAACGCTCCATCGATAAAAAACCTGTCGTATGACGACTGACCGCAACATGTGAGTCGAAACGTGATTTTTGCGAATATAAATGACGTTGTATGAATATGTATGTGCTATGCGATAAATCAAGCATCAATAGTTCTTTGTGACTTTGTGACTAACTGTGACAGAATACCTACTAGTGAATCTTAAGGTGGAACGTCTCTTACAGAAACAGTTAGTAGTAGTACCTAACCTAAGTAGTACGTAGTTATCGTAGTTGGTATGTTTAATGCATATTCACTTTTATATTTTACCCCCTGAAAAAAGGGTAGATAAAACCTAAGCTTGACGTGTCTGTGTCCGTGTCTTTCGCATCTAGTCCTAAATGGATGAATCGATTTCGATATATTGTTTGGGTTGAAACGTGACTTGATCGAGAGTGTTTTAGCTATTTATTTTTAGACATTTCTGTCCCACTATTGAGCAAAAGCCTCCCTTTTCTCCTTCCACTCCTCGCGATCCAACACTGCGACTGTGGCCTCTTAGCGTTGGGTGTGCTCCACTCTGTGGTGGTATTTGCTCACAAGTCACTGGTTATGTGGCAGACAAACCCTAGCTATGTTTGAAAAAAAAAATAACAGTGGAACCATTCAAATGTTGGTGATGGTTCAAAGTAAAATGTTCGCCGGCCGAAAAACCTTCATCCAGCTGGTGTGATCATCGGAGGTTTGAGTATATTTGTAACATTAGCTTGTTTGATCTGTCATCAGCATCACAAAAATATTTTCTGAACACTTTTATAAATTAACATACTATGATCATTAGACGACCTCTGTGGCGCGGTGGGCGAAGGTCCGCCTGCGACGCAGGAGGTTGAGGGTTCGATTCCCGCCTCGGGACAAATATTTGTACGATCTGCAGATATTTGTTCAGGGTGTTCTGGTCGTTTTCTATATATAATAAAAAATATCTATCTATGTACTCGTATATTATTATGTATATCAGTTATCTAGTACCCATAACACAAGCTCTGCTTACCTTGGGGCTAGATAATGCTGTGTGAATTATCCAGCATTATTTATTTATTTATTTATTTATGATCAATTTTACTGATTTGGGCTGTTAATGGGTAGGAAGTACCGTAGGTATCCCTTTGACAACACGTCAGAGATTCGCTATTTACGCTCATTATTGCGACATTTATTCGGTTTAGTTGCCGAGTAAACGTAACTGTTTGTTTAGGAGACAGTCCACCATAATATAAAGCAATACTTTATCTGAATACATACGCCATCATCATAAAATCTGGCGCAGTGTCACGTGAGTACGTCAACCACAAGTAAACGGCTAAACATTATTATTGTGTTTACTGCGGATTGTGGGGAAGAAAACGTTTCATCGTAACATCGATTCGTTTTCGTGACTCTTCCAAGTTTTCCACTTGAGTTTTACGGCGCAATTTCTTCGTTTCTTATCAGTAGTAGGTACTATCAGTGTATCGACATTCGGCAGTCATCTTTTATTATCATCGTATCTTCAAGTGATCTAAGTCCTCGGTAGGCACGTGTCTATAAAATAAACAATTTCATCGCTTTTGGCCTTGATTGAACTCCAATCAAACTTTCAAGTAACGCCAGGATGCCGATCCTTGATAAACAATTTAATTTAATTTGTTATATTATAGCATATCCGTTCCACTACAGAGTAAAGAAATCCTCCCTTTCTCCGTTTTCTTGGGCGGTAGGCCTTAGAAGAATATAATGCCCGTCTCGCCCCCGCCATCTAGGTTTTTTAGCAACAGTGTCACTAAAAAATTCAATGTGGTTATAAGATGTTTTTAGTAGCAAGTATTAACTTGACGGGTCAACCCTTAAGGGTCCGGCGGAGGATGAATTTCCCATACAAACGTAGTACCAAAATGATTTGTAATTTAAGAACATTCTTACCATCGTCTGCTATTATTTGTATTAAAATAGTATTTATCTAGGTTCCTGACACAATTTTTTTTCAAAATACTTATCTAGAAAATTACTACGACAACATTCATTCTTTAATGTAAAAATGCGATTCGGTTTAATTTAATTTCAGAAAGGTATTTTGAAAAAAAATTGTATCAGGAACCTAGATAAATACTATTTTAATACAAATAAGAGCAGACCATGGTGAAAATGTTCTTAAATTACAAATCATTTTGGTACTACGTTTGTATGGGAAATTCATCCTCCGCCGGACCCTTAAGTAAAGACTGCTATTTTAAACATATGTTTGAACGTCAGCCCATCCTTGTCCACTGCATGGTCTGCATGCCTCTCCTTAGGAATACCAATACCGCCCTTTATCTTCTCCTCAGAGCTCGATGATGGTCTTAAGCTTGCCGCATCCAGCATCTTTCACAGACCATCAGCGGCGGGAGCTTATCTTATGTTTGTTGTAGGTAAACATAATATTTTGGGGAACTAAATAGACTAACAAGAAGGTAGGTACCTACTATAAGAAATCTGCTAATCATTAGACTCTTACACACATAGTTGCTCTTAGAATAGTATTAAATCAACTACAGACACGTTGCGACAGCGAGAATGCGTGACTTCCTACGATTGTTGGAGGAATGTTTGCACAATGCAGGGAGTTTCTATTATCAGCAGAGTTTTACTTCGTTTGAGAGCGCCCGCGCCGGTCGATTGACTCGCGTTGTGTCGTGTCAGGTCATAGGTAACAGGTCGGGGAACAAAGAGGTTGCGAGATGCAGATGTAAAGCCTGGTACTGTCCGGTGTTACGGGGCGTAACGTAGCTCATAGGAAGCTACTGCATCAGGAATTATAACTCAAGGAGAGCAAAAGCACGACGGTCTAACAACCGTAGCTGGCCGACGATGGTACTGGCACAGCACCCGTGGAAATGGGAGACAACGAAATCACACCAATATTATAAAATGTGAAAGTTTGGATGTTTAGAGGTATGGAAGGATGTTTGTTATCTTCACACCAGCCAGAACTACTAAACGGATCGGGCTGAAATTTTGCATACAGATAGTTTTAGGCATGGAATAAAGCATAGGCTTTTTATCCCATAAATCAGTTTCCATATTATAGAAATAACCTACACGTTTCCATAAAAACAACACGTGCGAAGCCACGGTCAGAAACTAGTAGAAAATATAAGGAAGCACATGCCCATTACTGAAGAACTTCATGATTTTAATAGAACTAAGACAACAATGTAACAGAAATAGCGAACAGCACTGAAGAAATAGTCGCTGAACTGATGATCACTTAATACGTTCTGGCTATTTTCAAACTATTTAATAAAAGTCTGATTGCTGATTAAGCAATTAGTGATTAATTTAGTAGCGATTAGCGATGAATCAACGTGCATCAGATAGCAAGACCTCGTCCCAGCGGAAACGCTGTATTGTTCTGCCAATTATGTGGTGCCTTATCAGTAGATCGTGGCCTGAAGTCTGAAGATAAGTGGTAGAGCGGTGAAAGAAATACTGTACCTACTGTGGATCACAGGAGCTAAGACCCGGATCAACTCTTCACACGCGATCAACGCTCCAGTGTTGGGCTTGTATGCTTTCAATTATTTATTTTATTTATTACTCGTTTCTGCCTGCGGCTTCTTATTATGGAAAAGTTTTTTATTTCTTTTTTCTTCTTTCTTTCATCTTTATTGTACACAAATAAAACAATACACAGAAGTTGACAATTTAAAGCACATGTACAAAGGCGAGTTTTACTCTACAAGAGTTTTCTTACAGCAAACCTTTTGGGTAAAAAGGTATTGCGATGAATATGAATAGATGATAAGTGTAAATACAAAACGGAAAAATAAGAACTTTCTTTCTTTCTTTCTTAAAGACTATTTGTTTTATTCTAGGTCTAGACAAACATCTATGCAATATTTCAACCAGATCCGTTCAGTAGTTTTGGCGTGAAAAGAAGTAAAAAACATCCATCCATCCAAACTTTCGCATTTTTAATATTAGCATTATTCAGGTAAGTGTTGTTAGTTAGGGTAAATTAATATTTACCTTGGAAGACCATGTTACATATTATGTAAAATAAATCCACCCTTTGCTATATCTACTTTGAAAACTCCCGTCTCAAATTTTCCCCTTACGTACGTACGTACGTGAAAGAAAAAAATTCCCAAACCGCGTATCTATCAGGAAAATCTGTAAAAACTTCCTGGTGTGAATCGTCAATGCGCAACAAACATTGGAGTTTTTGCGGTGAAAATAGTGACTTGCTTTTTACGGTCCGACGTAGTTCCAGCTTCGTACAAGTACGTCGTGGTCACCTGCTAACCTGCCATTTGCGTAATTGGTGCAGATTTTCTTACATTTTCCTTAAATTGCCGCTAAAAAGCCACTTTGAAGTAATGCTGTTAGGCACGGAAGCCAGTACCATAGACAATGTCTATGGTACCGGCTATTAGACCGGTTATTGTCTATTAGACATAATTAAACGAATGAATATACGAATCAATGATTTTTTTTTTAGGCAAGGCAAGGCGCAGTTATTTTGAGTCATTTGTCATTAGGTACCAATCAATAACAGGCTATAGCTATTATTTACACGTGACTGTTACATCCAGGTACCCGAGCAAAGCCGTAAGCAAAAGCAAGTTAACTTGGAAAGAGACAGTAAAGAGGCACGTGCAGCATTCTAGAGAATAACCGAAGCATGCTTTAAATTGTAGTAATTAGATATTGTCGCTTCCGATCGTTTACTAAGAACTCAAAACCGTCTATCAGTGTAGGTAGGTAGTTGTTGGTGCGTGAAATCCAACTTTAGCGCATCATGCATGACGCTGTGCACAGCGCATCATTAGATGTAAAACTTGGCAATTACGGCATGAACCTGGCAATTATTAAAAAATGCTGAACAATTCACACAGCCTCATCTTGCCCCAAGCTAAGCAGAGCTTGTGTTATGTTATTGGTACTATATTCAATAACTGATATCACAAATATTTGTACGATCTGCAGATTTGTTCCGGTCGTTTTCTATGTACCTAATGTATTGTAATTTCTAAGAAATCAAATAATATCGCGAAAATTTTCGACTTCGATGGGACTTGAACCCGCGTCCTCCCCTCATGTATTGTATTAAGTCAATACATTAAGTACAAATATTTGTTCTGAGGCCGGAACCCGCAACCTCCTGCGTCGCAGACGGACATTCGCCCGCTGCGCTACTGAAGTCGTCAAAATTAAGATCATAAGAGTCATTAAGACGCTTATTAAAGGGAAGCCTATGTCCAGCAGTGGGCTAGTAAAAGCTAATGATATGTGGGTAATCATCTGCATCACACGTCTGGGAATTTAAGTCAAACCGTCAAATTAAAAGCACGTACCGTTAAGCCCTATTCCACTTTGGCCCACTGAGCTAATAAAAGGGTAATGAGCGGGAAATGAGAGATGAGTGAGCGGAGTTCATTTCCAAGCTTGTGCCAAGTGCCTATGCAGTTTATTCTTGTTAGTTAAACGGGGTCCTGAATGGGTCCGCTCCGCTCGCGGTGGTAACCCGGCTTTAATGGGAGGATCGCTGTTTCAAATAGTAAAAACAAAAATTCATCTTTTCTTCTTTTATCTCTGTCTCTGCATCATGGTTTGACACAATTCAGCCAATAGGTACCTATTTTCATCAGCGTTTATAATTTACAAAACTAAACTAGGTTTGACAGTTAAGTAGACCAGTTAGACTAAAGTTTGTTTGACTATCTGTCTGTCACTAAAAACTAATAATGCAGTCTTTAGACTAATTTTCCGTTCGTATTCTTGTCAGCCTCTCACAATAGCCTGGTGTAGAGAACTTGTTAAAATAGGCTATTGTTTTTTTGCTGGAGTAATGTGATGGTAAAAATAAAAAGTTTACGACAATTCCATACAAATCAAGTTATACCTACTTCTACTGTGACAATGGAATTAGATACACGTTTTTACGATTCTGAAGTCAATAGTAACAAACCTGTTAAGTGCGAGTCACGTTAATAATAAACTTATTGGTTACAGTTTTCCTAAAAAATGTTAGTCAATTCAAACAGATTTACATACTCTCTCCTCATCATCATTACGGGCTTAAGGACATCTAAAGCTCTGCGCACATTAATCCGACGCCGCCGCTACCACTCAACACAAAAATGAGCATTCAAATATAGGCTTTAACTCGTTATCTTTAGTTACAATTTATTTTAGCTTCAGAAAGGCTTCCCACAAGCTATAAACGCCCGCGAGCTGTCTGTTATCTAATGCCGTCAATACAAAACTCATCTAAATGTTTCGAGTTAAAAGCCCATATTCGAATGCACATTTTTGTGCTGTAGCTGTACGCCTCTGAGCTGCGACAACCTTAAGAGTTCGCCTCGAAGATCAAGGATCGTCAGTTGCGTCAGATGAGCAATGTCGTAAAAAAAAGATTTCTAGTCCTTTCTAGAAGTTGTGGTTTAAAGAATTGTTTTTGAGTCATTGTTATAGATATGAGGAGGTTCCTCTCCGACCGGACGCCCCCCGTAGCATCGCTTCGCGAGCCGCGATGCGCCAGCTGTCAACAGCGCGGCTGTTGTTGCTGCAATAATGTTCCAAACTTCTACGGGAATCAAGTGGAACTCCACGGAAAACAATCTTTAGCCAGAGCTCTAACCAGCACGAGCTGCACTTAAAAAACTAGAATGTTGCAGACTAAGAATGTTGGTAGGGGTTATGTCTAATGCACACTTTGCAACTTCAGTGCCTGGCACTTTGAAAACTATTTGATCATCATCATTCAGTACCTACCTAGGTACCTAAAACTTGCTCTTATCTAAATCGGCCCTCGCGCTTGAAGCAGTACGATCATACGGCTACTCGCTACCGTGCGGCGACAGCTGCGAGCTGTCGCCGCACGGTCAGCGAGCGGTCAGCACGATTCGAGCTGGAGGCGTCCGGGAGCTGTGCCTTGGAGGTGCTTTATCCATGTCATGTGGATGATAAATGTGTCGAGTTACAAATACTACAATTGTCGTAAGTATATACAATTACGGTGTGTGTCTGGATGGCGGCCTCACACGAAGATCACGTTCATTCTGTCAATAATGTCAATTACTCGTCACGCTGCTCTTTAGCAAAAAGTGCCTTAAAAGAATAAAATAAAAAGCCTTACATTACATGGTACCTACCTACCTGCCTATTTTAAATTGTAATATACATCTTTACGTAGCCGACAGTTCTCCACACGTGCACTATCACTCATTCAGGGTTGCTACTGTGATGGTACAAACCTAACAGAACGAACGATGTCAACAGGGTTGTCACATAGGCAAACAAAATATACCTTTGTCTCTGATACACATCATGTGAGTGTTTATTTCTAAGCTAGACGCAGATATTGTGTTGATTGATGTGCTTTGCGGATTTTTCGGAACAGAATTTCAGTAAATCTGGCTGCGAATCACGATGACCACGATTATTGATCCGACAACCGCTGAAGTAGGGATGACAACTTGCGAAAGACTGCGGCAAGCTGAAGACAGGGTGCTATGGCACTCATTAGAGGAGACCTATGTCCAGTCCAGTAGTAGACTACTGATGATGATGATGTAGGTACTTTATCGAAACCTGTGGTGAAGATTTTTACAGAAATGCCTTCAAACTTCCTAACTTAGGATATGGGAGCAACGATCCTTGGAATCGAAACTTGAGAGCCTGTATAAGACAAATGGAGTTTGAAACTCTGGGAAAACAAATATTTGTGTTATTCCATCCAATTTACAGGCAGCCCTAAACCTAATACTGGACTTGTGCGAGGGTTCTCGGTACTGTGACTCATCCCTTTCTCTGCTCAACAAGGCATGCCTCTATCAACTCCGCCGATATCTAGTAATGTCCAGTTCTTACCAAAACAAAGCGGAGAAGAAGGCAGATTCAATAAAATGTTCGAAAACAACCAATAGACTTTCGAAATTATCTTGATGGTTTTGTTAAAGACCACAGCGCGCAAAGGTCCAAGGTCGCAATGTTTGTACGACACTTTTACTTTTACTTTTACGACACTAGCGGGAAGAGTTGGGGTGGTGCAAATTCTAAGCCACCACACAGCTTCCAATATTATATATACATGAAACCCGTATTCCTTGGTCACGGCATCACGCGTAAACGGCTGGACCGATTTCGCTAATTCTTTCTTTGTTGTGTTTGTTATTGTCAGGAGAAGGTTCTTATGAAAAAATTAAGAAAGTTGGAAACATAAATTTCCACGGGGGCGAAGCCGCGGGGCGCAGCTAGTCACTGATAAAGATTTAAACTAATAAACGATACGATCAGAATTCATCATTATGCGAGAGAAGTGTCATTCTAGGTAAATTGATTGAACAGTTCTTGCAGTCGATTAAAACTCTAAATTAAACGTTTTAACAATAGTTACGTGTTAAAGAATAATGAACTGTTTACTTTACGGCTATCGGAAATATTTCTTAGAAATATTACTTACAAAGTTACAAACAATAATTAATCATCTGTTTTTAGGTTTTTGCAGTTGCATAGATAGATAAAGTTTCTCATTTGGTCTTGTTAAAGTTTCTTATTTGTCGATATCTTCGCACGATAAGTGTCTATCTTCTACAAGTTTCATTTCATTATTAGTTTCTTGGTCTCGTGTTCTTGAGTGGAGACCACCACGCAGCAAACGTAGTATAGGGCGCCCTCCAAGCAGGTGGGATGTAGACTTGCGAAAGACTGCATGCAGGCAGATGCTGGATGCGACAAACTGAAGACGCGGTACTATGGCGCTCATTAGGCTCCCTCAATGAGCCTACGTCCTCATGATTGTCTTGGTCTATTAGCTTCAATAAAAGGAAGGGCTTTATTAACAAACTAGACGATCGCCTCGCGGTTTCACCCGCGTAGTTCCCGTTCCCGCTAGAAATTCCGGGATAAAATATAGCCTATGTCACTCCTTGAAAAGCAAGCTTCCTAACGGAGAAAGAACTTTTCAAATCAGTCCAGTAGTTTCGGAGCCTATTCAATACAAACAAACAAACAATCAAATCTTTCCTCTTTATAATATTAAGTATAGACAAAACAAAATACAATAAAAGAATAGAAACAAAATTAGAAGTCATATTTACGTTCGCTAACTGCAGAAAATTGCAAACAATCTAGCTGCATGTCGCTCAACTGATCCAGATCATTACCAATCGGAAGCATCTACTAGTATGCCCACAATTAGGATTTCATCTTTAAGTCAGCCCTGTAAGCCCTCAGCTGAAAGACCTCGTTCCAACAAATCCTTGCACATTTCCAATCTAATCTAGTAAGGAAGTAGATTCGACTCGTCACATGAGTTATATTTGCCCTGCACACGCACATTCCTGGCTTTGTTTGAACTGTCATTGAGCAATACAACGTTGTTGTGACGACTGGCAACTTGAGAGATTATTACCCTTGCTACATTTTATTACGCGTTTATGGCGGTGCAGATGTTGTAGCCAGGTTACTATGAAATGAACTCCACCAAATAATAATTTGATTGTTTTGAAAAAGCTTCGAAGCCCTTAATTTTCATTTAATGATTTTACACATTTTAAGATACATAAATAGTATGGATATTTACATGAAAAAAGATATTGCTGAGGGCTTAGAGCCTACGATTTTACCTATGGATATGTAAGTGATATACCTACACTGGGAGGAGCCTGCGTTAGAGAATATATTTTATACTAAACCGGTGTTGCGGGACAAATTCCTAATAATCTCACGGGAATAAAATCATTCTCTATACAATAGCTAAAGAATTTTTAAGATCAGTCGATTATGGACGGAGAAATCGACCGATTTTAAAAATTCTTTATATTCACACAGCCGAACTTAGAACCTCCTACTATTTTCGAAGTTGGTTAAAAATTCAAATGTCTTTGTATCTAATCCAATAGATAATTAGGTAATTTTAATTTCTAGTAACTATACCCTAGACATTCGTCAGTGGATGACCTTTGTTGGAGTCGACTGTTCTACCATAATAAAAATACTTAGGTACCTACGTATCTAAATGTATCATGTGTCAGTAGCATGTGAATTAGCATTGCTAAATAACATCTTATGTAACGTGCTAAGACGTTGACCATTAATTAGTTTCAATTTAAATACAAATAAACCCCAACTATTACAATTTTGTTCGATCGTAAAACTTCCAAGAGCTTCAGTTTATCTTAGTAGGTAACGCATTTATGTTGGTACTTAACACTGTAATGTTATGCCTGATTTTGTAATAAACAAATTGAATTGATAATTTCTGACTTTTTTTTCCTATAATTATTTTTATAAAGGTTTGTAAATAATTATGTCACCCTTACTTATGAGATTTCTGACTTTTATTTCAAATTTACATAAAGTTTTTGTAGTAGGTACCGTCTTATCTATTTATTTTATGTCTTTTTCACCCTCTGTTTTGAAGACAGATACCTACATGTACCAGGAAAGCCCCTTGACTTCAAATTTACATTGAGCTTAGGCCAACTAACCTTTATCAAAGTTAATAACGTTCTGGAAATGTTAAAGGAATTAATATCAATTCCAAGAAGATAAAGCATTTTTTAACGACTTTTTTGTACTCATTGAGTTGGATTTTTTCTTAAAAAACCACTTTAAAATCGTGGTTTCTTTGTTATTCATGAGATTAAAACAATTTTAGCACGGTTCAAGAGAGCCATTTGAAATGTCGTCCTAAGAGAAACCAGAACAATAAGGAAAAAGGATTTATTATTTATTATATTATACAATGCGTACCTTGGCCTTGAAGTTTAAAATTTCGTAGATACCTATACATGACCTTTATTAGAAAACACGCTAAATTACGATAGTTTATAGTTGTGCCTATTAGAGCCAAATTAAGAAATCAAACTATTTAAGTATACATGGTTATTACTAATTCACTGACACTGTAGGAAATGCGGTTCTGCCCATCATCACGAGTACGTTCGTGCAGACATGTGCTTAAATAATTTTTATTTGTAAATCACCTCCGATACAAAACTCCCATACCCACGCCCACTTTTTACATTTAGGGCAGAGCCGTTTTTTAGTTTAGTTTCCCTAAAGAAAGATTTTTGAATTGAGGAAGGTGCCTAATACAAATACCAATTTGAAGAGTTAAGACCTGGCTGGCGTCTTCACAAATGTGTTCGTGATGATGGGCAGAACCTGCAGTTTACACAGTGTCAGTGAATTACCAATAACCCTGTATACCTCTACTCACACTTGTATCTTAATTCAAAATTCCTTCTCTCTGCAGAGGGTTGAGGTTTTAAAGTACCTGCCTATAATGTAATATCTTTAATACTTCCTATAATAAGGCCATGACAAAACGTTACAACTATTGACAAAACATTTCAACTTCCATAGCCATAATTGTTTGTTGTTTTTTAATAAATCACTTAGTAAATCAATAAACACACATGTTTACGTAGAGTGATAGGAAGCGGGCATGTCATTGAACTTGTAAGGCCACCGCCATACAGTGTTTTGCTACAAAAAACCGGAACTATGAAAGAAATAACATCTATAGGAGAAGTGTTTTTGTGTTGGGTTAGTTTTATCTTTAAAGTTGTAACTAACGTCAGCACAGACAGAGTAATATTACTTATGTATAATGTCCGAAGCATGTCCGTCCGTCCATGCTAGCTTTCACGTAATGTTAGCGTGTAGCAATCGTAGCGAGACGTAGCAGCTGTCTACGCTCGCTCTACGCAGGTTTGTAGCTCGTAGCACGACGTAGCAGCTGTCTACGCAGGTGTGTAGCTCGTAGCACGACGTAGCAGCTGTCTACGCAGGTTTGTAGCTCGTAGCACGACGTAGCAGCTGTCTACGCTAGCTCTACGCAGGTTTGTAGTTCGTAGCACAACGAAGCAACTGTCTACGCTAGGTCTACGCAGGTTTGTAGCTCGTAGCACGACGTAGCAACTGTCTACGCTAGTTCTACGCATGTTTGTAGTTCGTACCACGATGCGACAGCTACGATGAAATTAATTTTAATTATAGCTATAATTTGTTAAGAGCTTTCTTGCAGAAAGTCACAGACCGTAAAAATTGACTTCATTGCTGGTGTCGTTGGTAGAGGAACCTCTAGAGGAGAGAGATCTCTACATCTTTAATACGTTAATATTTGACAAAGGTAGGTAAAATATAGAAGGACAAACAACGCAAAACGTATGATTTACCTCAACGAAATCCTAATTAGAATAATTTCTAAATCGCTATCAAGCTAGTTTTGTAACATGGATTGCCGTAAAAGATACAAGGAAAATCGTTATGTGCTGACTCAAAGTTAAGTGGGTTTTTATACGTAAATCCAAACACTACTACCCACCTAGGTTTTTAGATTGCAATTCAATAGATATTGATATTAGTAGGTACTTGAGTATTTAATCACGTAAAGTGGAAATTACTCTTGCGGCTTTTATTACAGATCCAACAGATTTTTATACGAAGCAAGAAGGTATCTTCAAATAAATAAATATGGGAGGGCTTTGCCCAAATACAATAAAGATAGGTACCTACTTACGTAGCTGCTTCCAGGATATACCTAGGTAGGTACACCAAAGGTGTGTGTATGTATTGTGTGTATTTATTATTTTACATCAATTGCTTAGGCATTTTAATGGCAATGACCTGCTACATGGTAAGCAATTCGGGTTTACTCGGGGCAGGTCAACTACTGATGCCGGTGTAGAGTTAGTATCGCATATTTTTGATGCTTGGGAGAAGTCGCAAGATGCTTTAGGTGTTTTTTGCGACTTGTCAAAAGCATTCGATTGCGTACACCATGAAACATTAATCAGGAAACTACATCACTATGGAATAAGAGACACCTCTTTGGATCTTCTTACATCTTACTTGAGTGATACGATACAAAGAGTTGACATTAATGGGAAACGGTCTTCGGGGTCTGTAGTTACAATGGGTGTACCGCAGGGCTCTATCCTTGGTCCTTTCCTATTTTTAGTTTATATTAACGACTTACCACATCTTGTTAAGAATAATCACGAGATTGTGTTGTTTGCTGATGATACTTCATTAATTTTTAAAATGAAACGACAAAACATAAATTTCGACGATGTGAATAATGCAATCTCAAAAGTAGTACATTGGTTTAGTGTCAATAATCTTTTGCTTAACGAAACCAAAACAAAATGTATAAAATTTACTCTACCTAATGTAAAACAAGTTAAGGCTGATGTAAACGTAAAAGGAGAAACATTAGAAATTGTAAACAGTACAGTATTCTTAGGAATAACCTTAGATAGTAAACTTCAATGGGGCCCACACATAGATAAGCTAGCAAAGAGACTTAGCTCTGCAGCGTATGCAGTCAAAAAAATCCGTCATCTTACAGACGTTGATACTTCTAGACTAGTCTATTTCAGCTACTTCCATAGTGTTATGTCTTATGGCATTCTGCTGTGGGGGAACGCTGCAGATATTAACACCGTATTTGTGCTGCAGAAGAGAGCTGTTCGTGCAATCTATAATATGGGTCCCAGAGAATCCCTGCGTGATAAATTCAAAGAAATTAACATAATGACAGTACCATGTCAATACATTTATGAAAACTTGTTGTACACTCATAGAAATATCAATCAATTCCCTAAAAATAGCGACATACATAATATAAATACTAGAAATAAGAATAAACTCGCTGTGCCCACAACTAGGCTACATAAGATAAATGCATCTTTTAAAGGGCAATGTATACGCTTCTACAACAAAACTCCAAGTGAGTTGCAAAAAATATCAATAAATAAATTCAAACAAATTGTCAAAACCTTGCTGTGCAAAAAGGCTTACTATAAAATATCAGATTATCTAGAGGATAAAAAAGCTTGGGACGGGTTTTGCTCCAACTCGAAAAATAACAAATAACAGGCTAAAGGTTTCTTCGTCGCTTCTTTACTTTAGTCTACATATCGAAGCGACAGAAATCAAAAATATCACTTTATTTCCGTGTCAGTGTTTACTTTTATATTTTGACCTTTTCTAAGTGTACATTTATTGTATTTATGGA
This sequence comes from Eupithecia subfuscata, assembly GCA_963564075.1. NCBI lineage: Eukaryota > Metazoa > Arthropoda > Insecta > Lepidoptera > Geometridae > Eupithecia > Eupithecia subfuscata. The sequence goes on from OY751102.1 coordinate 1,380,043, forward strand.
AATAAAGAGTTTTTGATTTTGATTTTGATTTTGTAGTTAGAATTGAAGTTAACAGTAGGTTGCTCAGGCACCTATCTATCTCTCCAAAAACATTTACTTATTTTCAAAGATACACACATTTATTGTTATTGGAATAGCTGTCAAATAGTTATCGTATCACATTGCATGAATAGCCTACTCCCGTTATGTTCAAACTTTAGAAGCCATAGGGACCTAACTCTACAAATCCTACACCACCACCAAAGTGAGCCTTATTTTGCGGTCGCCTCGTAAGCCACCACTATGTAGGACCATTTTTGTAGTCTAAAATAAAGATTTATCCATATTCGGTCACAAGAAGCTATAAAGTACCTACCTCAGGTAGGTACCGTACCTACTTATGAAGTTGCAGGCATACCTACTTTTTGACCGAGTTGTAGAGTTGGGTTCTCGAATAGGTATTTTCCTGGCGAACGAAAATATTCGTCAATACCAATGGTTTCCGAACATGGGCGATTTATTCATTTTGATATATTATATTCTAAACAATAGGTACCTAGGTTCGGTACCTAACTACTTAATAGGTATCTGCCGCGAAAACGGGTAGGCAGGTAGGTATGATTCTACGACCGTAGCTCGTTTGCATACTAATCGGACCACACAGGCTTAGTGAATTAAGTACCCTATTCTAATGGCTATAAAACTGTCCGTGCGAAGACGCGAAATCATGGTAATTTAATCAAGAGTTACATAATAGTCAAGCTATTTTATCAATTAAATAATGAATGGACATTGGAGTTGAGCTGAGCCCAGTGATAGTCACAAGCTTTTGTAGATAGGTATACCTACAATTATACAGGGTGAAATAAACGAACGTCACCTGGACAGCCAAGTAGGCACCCTAAAAATATTTTATTTACAAGATAGCAAATTTTACCAAAAGAAAACATTCCTTTATTTTAAAAATAAGTAAAACTGAATCATGGGTTTAACAAGAGAATGTAATTTTTCAAAATTCGAAAAATTACACACGGTAATTAAACGCGCTAAAATCTTAATAAATAATATCCTGTATTTTATACCTAGCACCGATTTGAAGAGTTTAGTCGTGAGAACCAACAGCAGTACTACTCTTGTTAAAGCTGTTTAGACACTGGTTAAGCTAAACGCTTGTTACACAAGTGTTTACGTTGGTTTTTGTAGTACCATTGCAAATCTTTCGAAAAAACATTGCATATAAAACAAAAGAAACACCATGAAATCCAAAAACTGCGTTATTTCCTATGTTGAATATTTCGGGTTAGTTTAATACTTGCCCTCCGGGTAACGTTTGATTGTTCCACCCTGTATAGGGTAAACTCATCATCATCCTCTCCGATGGTAGTTATTCATCCCACTGTTGGGGAAGCTTGCTTGGTAACGCCAACCTCCTCGGTCCTAACCCACGCATCCAGCCACATCCCGCGACTTACTCGTATACTTACTAAGTCGTCTGCAGACGCCGAATTGGACAGAAGATAGACTAAGAACACATACTAACGTAGGTAGGTAGATACCTTCTTCTGCAGAATTAAGCATCTTTCTGTAGAAAAAAGGACATATGTAGCATATCTATATATTCAGCACCGATACCGCACAACACAAAAATAAGCATTAAACTCAACACAATGGCTTGCCGAAAGTTATCTACTGTGCCGCAAGCTTTAAGCGAGAGGCCTGCAAGCTCTCTGTTCACTGATGCCGTCTATATAAAATTAATCTAAATATTATTAAGTAGGTACCTAATAATATTTGAATGCAGATTTTGTGCTGTTGGTCCAGATCTGCGACAACCTTAAAGGTCTTTTATTCGTTTGGCGTGCGGGAGTGTCTAGATAAGGTAGGTAAGTACTAAATCTGCAATCATCCACGTTGGATCGCACTCGTGAGCATGATTCAGTTGTAATATCTAAATTGGCAGCAACGCTATAATACCTAATAACCGCAACAATCTAATGCCAACCACGATTGCAACTAGGTATGTTACGATAACTTAACATCAATTGCTGGTAAGGAGGTACTTAACTTACCTATTTGTTTCCAGCACCGATGTTGAGCCCGCCGGCGTAGGAGCTCGGAGAATGCTAGATGTGGTGCTGGTGCGTCGGTCGCGACGCGAGCAATGAGAAAGCTTTATGAGCGAAGGTTCTAATCCATAATTTGTATAATAAATTAATCAATCGCAGATAATAGTTACATGATCTCGATAGACTATGAAGGGCTGGAGGCGCCTAAAAGTGCCGATACAGTAAAGATACCAATAATAGGTACCTACCTATTTCTTTATACCTAGCCCACCTAGATGATTTATGTTTTTCGGCATCCGTAATTTACTTTTATTATTGTAGCCTAGTTTAGCGTAGTTAGCATAATATGTTATTTCGAAAATCTGCACTGTCACTTTTGTTTTAGTTTATTTATGTGTATTCGTTGTACTTAAGTGAGGAATTATGCCTGAGGTACAGGTTTTTTACTACCTACCTAACGTAATCTTTAGAATTTAAGTTATTATTATTCTTATGTTAAGCATTGTTGAAATTTTTGAAAAAAATATTTAATGCTTTCGTTTTACCTACCTACTTCCTAATTGTATAAACATAAGTATAGATAATTATCCTACTTATTAAATTAGTGTTGTAGTGTAAGTACTTAGTTATCAAAAATATTGTGTGTGACGACGAGAAACATTAATTAGTTAATAATAATTACTTTTAAAAATACACGCACAGCTGATAGAAGCGAATGTAAGAAGAAAACTTGTTGTCCTGACCGCACTTGTGAGAAAAGGGCAAAATAATGATGACGAAAACATACAAAGCAACTGGAACAAATACATATTTGTATATGGCCTAGGCTTTTACAATAGCAATCATATTTACCAGAATAAACTATGAAGTACCTAAGTAATAGGCGCGACGCCTGCGAATTTGCTATGTCTATTATTATTATTACACAGATAATTCTATATTTACACGTAGTTTCTGATTACCTACTACTAATCTATTCACTGCGTCGGCAGTGGATTTGTTTATTGTCAAAATGATTAGGTACATGTTTTCTGGTTGCTAGTAAAATCCGTATTTAGGCAGCTACAGACAAGAGGCGGTGAAGTAAGTAAAACAAGTATTAACCATCAAGTTTGTTTATTCTTAAGTTTATTCGCCTTCAAGTCGCGGTAAGCTTGCACCGCGTCCAACCGCGCCCGCTCCCGCCGCAGCGTGTCCGCGGTCGATACCTTACTCTTGGCCGGCGAGTGCGAGGGGGACGGACTGGACTGCAGGAGCTTAGTGAGCAGGAGGTCTCGCCGGCCCGGCTGGAAGTATACATACAAATCGTTTATTTGATGTCTGTACACACTCGCCGAAACGTTTCGTCGACCCAAAAGAGAGTACTCACGACCCAAGACGAGACGAGCGCACCATGCACACGCTCGTGCTCGGCCTGTCTCGACGAGTGTGTACTGCCGGCATAAGATGTAATGACGTTGACTTGCGGATGCTCTTTTCAATGTATCAGATGTGCTTTACTAATTAGAGGCTAGGGTGATGGCTGTGTAGTGCCGGCTTAGAATTAGCACCACCCCAACTCTTCCCGCGCTGTCGTAAGAGGCGACTAAGGGATATCCACCGGGGGCAGCGGCCGCCAGCTTCCTATTCTTGAAGGAGAGCGAGGGGGGCGCGTGGCTGATGTCTCCGAACGCCGCTCGCTCGTACACCACTTACCCTCGGCGCTCCGCCCGCGGCCGCCAGCTTCCTATTCTTGAAGGAGAGCGAGGGGGGCGCGTGGCTGATGTCTCCGAACGCCACTCGCTCGTACACCACTTACCCTCGGCGCTCCGCCCGCGGCCGCCAGCTTCCTATTCTTGAAGGAGAGCGAGGGGGGCGCGTGGATGATGTCTCCGAACGCCACTCGCTCGTACACCACTTACCCTCGGCGCTCCGCCCGCGGCCGCCAGCTTCCTATTCTTGAAGGAGAGCGAGGGGGGCGCGTGGCTGATGTCTCCGAACGCCACTCGCTCGTACACCACTTACCCTCGGCGCTCCGCCCGCGGCCGCCAGCTTCCTATTCTTGAAGGAGAGCGAGGGGGGCGCGTGGCTGATGTCTCCGAACGCCACTCGCTCGTACACCACTTACCCTCGGCGCTCCGCCCGCGGCCGCCAGCTTCCTATTCTTGAAGGAGAGCGAGGGGGGCGCGTGGCTGATGTCTCCGAACGCCACTCGCTCGTACACCACTTCCTGGCGCTCTTTCTGAGACTGGAATATAATAAAAATCTGTATGTAATAAATAATGCTGGTCAATCCACACAGCATACGTTATTTATGAGTACTAGAACATCCGGAACAAATAATATATTAAATTACACTATCACACTAATATTATAAACTAGCTTCTGCCCGCGGCTTTGCACGCGTTGTTTCAATGGAAACGTTTTGAGGTTATTTCGTTATCGCATGAGAACTTATTTATGATATAAAAAGTATCCATCCATCCATCCATCTATCCATCTATCCATCCATCCATCCATCCATCTATCCATCCATACATCTATCCATCCATACAACTAAACATCCAAACTTTCGCATCACACTAAATATCATATCACACTAATATTTATAAATGCGAAAGTTTGGATGGATAGATGGATGGATGGATAGATGGATGGATGGATGGATAGATGGATGGATGTTTGTTACCTCTTCACGCCAAAACTACTGAACGGATCGGGCTGAAATTTTGCATACAGTTAATTCTAATCCTGGAATCAAACATAACATTCTTTTTATCCCATAAATCAGTTCCCATGGGATATAACTCACCTTTAAGCGTTTCCATAGAAACAACGCATGCGAAGCCGCGGGCAGAAACTAGTAAATAATATAAACAATGCTGGACAATCCACACAGCATCATCTAGCCCCAAGCTAATGAGAGCTTGTGTTATGGATACTAGATAACTGATATACCTACTTAATACAATACACTACATGGATAGATATTTTTTTATTGTACATCGAAAACATCCAGAACACCCTCAACAAATATCTGCAGATCGTACAAACACTTGTCCCGAGGCGGGAATCGAACTCGCAACCTCCTGCGTCGCAGGCGGACCTTCACCCGCTGCGCCACAGAGGTCTTCGATTTATTTCGCGGGTCAAATGCCCTTGTATTCCTTCAGCCAACAATAAAACAATAAATTTTACTAAACATGTGAACCTGCATGACGCCCAGTTCGGATTTAGAGCTGGGCTGTCCACTGAAACTGCTGTATTATGCCTCAAACACACCGTCCAGTACTACACCAGCAGAAGTACACCAATCTACGCCTGCTTTCTCGACTTATCGAAAGCTTTCGATCTAGTGGCGTATGATAGGTTGTGGCAGAAGCTAACAAAGGATACCGACCTCCCCGTAAGCTCATATCACTCCTCAAACACTGGTACGGCAACCAGAGCAACTATGTAAAGTGGTCGGGATCACTATCGGACGAGTACAGATTGGAATGTGGGGTGCGGCAGGGCGGGGTGAGCTCACCCCGACTTTTCAACCTGTACACTGACCGTCTGATTCGTGAGCTCAGCGGCACTGAGATCGGCTGCTCTATTGATGGTGTTATGGTCAATAACATTAGCTATGCCGATGATATGGTGCTGCTGAGCCCATCCATCAGTGCTCTTAGAAAGCTGCTCGGGATCTGTGAGAGATATGCGGAGGCTCACGGGCTCAGATACAATGCAAGCAAAAGCGAATTAATGGTCTTTAAATCAGGCAATAAGACTTATAACACTATTCCGCCGGTTTTTCTAAACGGCAGCGAGCTGAAGCGAGTAGCTTGCTTTAAGTATCTGGGCCATTGGGTCACCGAGTCTCTTACGGATGACCAGGATATGGAAAGGGAACGCAGGGCATTATCCATCAGAGCTAACATGCTGGCCCGTAGGTTTGCGCGCTGCACTAAGCAAGTGAAAACGACGCTTTTTAGTGCTTATTGCCAGTCGTTTTATACGTGCAGCCTCTGGGTCAAGCACACCAAGAAGTCATGGAATGCCCTGCGGATCCAATATGTATAACAACTCGTTCAGGGTGTTGTTGAGGCTGCCGCGCTTCTGCAGCGCATCAGGAATGTTTGCTGACGCAAGAGTAGACGGGTTCGCGGCGATAATGCGCAAAAGATCAGCGTCCCTGATGCGCCGGGTTCGTGACAGCTCCAACAGCTACCTAGAGCTCATTTCTGAGAGGCTTGACACTGACTGTCTCTTTATGGAACATTGGACAAGAGCGTATATTGTCCTCTCTTGACCAGTGTTCCATAGGTACTCTGATGGATCTTATTTTGGTTATAATTTCAGTGATAATTTTTGTGATTTTGATTTTAATCATGATTTTGGTTTTAATTTTAGTACGCATTGATTTTAATTTTAATTTTGTAATTTATTTTTATTGTATTTAATTTAATTTAATGATGACTCGAATATGGACACTAACTTATTTTTGTCTGAAATAAACGAATTGAATTGAATTGAATATCGTTGGCTACATGATAAGGTTGCGAGATGTGGCCAGCCCACATAAGACCCACTTGAGGGCGGTCAATTATGCCCTACATTGGCAATGCCAAATCATCAGCATTCGTCCACCACTGCTTACCGCGCCTTAGCAAACAAGGGTCTTGCCATGATCAGCACGCTTGCAGGTGGATTGGTGATCGCAGTAGAGATGATAACAAGACACAGAAGGAAGCTACTGCCCTTTTTCTGGTTCCCTTAGTCAACTCTGACGACGTCCTTGGGCTGAGTAGGACGGGTACATTTTTACGCCGCGATGACAAGTTCCTGGCCCTACATAGGCAATACTATCTTTAATTTGTTATTCTCACCTCTTGCTGCTTCTCTTTTATTGACTTCTTCTTGAGTGCCTGTTTCTGCGTCCTCGTGAGCTTGGCCTCCTTCTGGTCGGGCCTCCGCCCTCCGGTCGCGCGCCGCACCTTCTTAGCGCGGTACTCCTTGAAGTCCGCCATGCGAGCTCCTTTCACGTCGTCCTCGTCAACGTCTTGCTGAAAGATAGTAAGTTGTGGTATTATTTAAATAAACACAAGTAAACGAAGATGCTGGATGCGGCAAGCTCAAGACAGTGTGCTTTTTGCGCTCATTAGGGGAGGTCAGCAGGACTAGCATAGGATGATGATAATGATGATTACAATACCGTGGCATTGTCACTATGGCAGTAGCTTTTTTTTATACTGGAATCATTTACATATATGCACCAAAGGGCCTTTAGAAAAGTCAAAATGTATCAAGCAGGAATGCACTATGCACTCTTTTTGCAAAATGTCAGAGCAGGTCACAGGTCCCCCACTTAGAATAAGATACTAAGCACGGAATAAACTCTCTACACTCGAATGTTTTCAGACTTGAGTTAAGAAGTGAAAAATAACAGGGTAAAATAATAGGATCAAAAAATATTCCGTAACAATTCCGTGTTAAACCTTCTCTGATAAGATCAAACAAAATGCAATTCGCGAGCACCGCCGCGCCGTGCGTGCTTAGAGTTGGAAGGTAAGTGACTTGGCAATTTTAAGATGCAAAACTCTGTTTTTACCTTCTCTTATTGAATGGCATGCCGATTTGAGGGAGGGCGCTGCACGCGAATTGCATTTTGTTGGATCTTATCAGAAGGTTTAACGCGGAATTGTAACTAAATATTTTTCAAACTAATATTTTGCAATGGATGTCCGCAAAGTAACACCTGAATCTATTATTTAACTAACAGGGTAATAGTCCTCCTCTGTGACATCTCCATGCAGTGCTTTGATAGCGCTGTTGATGCGCAGCGAGAACCCTCGCCCCGACTCCCCGGGCAGCTTGCGCAGTCTGGATATTGGGTTGTCTCCTACTCCGCTTTTATTATTCTCTGGGAAAGAGAGAAGTGAACATGATTTGTAGGAACTATGATCACATGATGCTACTATTTTAAATGTGAAAGTTCTGAAGTTTAGATGTTTGTTATCTCTTCACACCCAAACTACTGAACAGATTGGGCTGAAATTTTGCATAGATGTAGGCCTAGACTAGGAATAATACATGATATCCTAGAAAAACGGGTGCCTAGCCGATGGCGGAAGCTAGAAGGGGTCCCATGAGTACTGAGATTTAGGTCTAGTTTGACAACCAAACCCCTTAGGTTCGCCTCTTAAATAGATACCCACCATGCTGTAGCCTCTTTAGATTTTTCTTCTTGGGTTTTTCTTCTGCAATGTCCTTATTTTGGAAGGCAAACAATCTAGTGAGTGATTTAGGCACAGGCTGTTCGTCGGGGTCTTTTGGCGGAGCATTTATCTTAGATTTTAGGCTGGAAAAGAGTAAAATTATGAAGTTCTAATCCTAACTACTAAACAGTTTTTCTAAAAATCTGTATTTTATAAATTTGACTAAGTAGCGTTTGATACCTTTTCTCTCGCCTTGCCTGCTGTACTAGAGGATCTTTAACACCACGGTGCTTTTTGGCTGGAATCTTACGACCCATTATAAGGTTTATGTAAACAAAAACCTATAAAAATAACCGCAATGCCGTTTTATGGTTCTTCAGAATCTAGGATAACTGATCCATTGTCACTAGCGATGGGTAACTCCGGAATAAGTGAATAAAATGAGTCGATTCCGCACGTGGACACGATGGACTTATTTATTCCACCCAATTGCTAACGACTCCGACTCCGAGCTTCGGCTCCGGAGCGGAACAACCGGCCACTGGGCGAGAGAGCTCACTGAATGAATGAATGAAAGGAACATTGTGGTGCGATAACGAACAAGAGCGAGATGGATGGACGATTCCATAAACTAGTGCGAAGGAGAGGAAGAGCACGTTCGAATGTTTGTTTATGTATGATTTTTGCTTGCTTGGTTGTTTTGAACTTTGAGTTCATTCTTGGTTAGGTATATTTAATTTAGACAACAAGAATAACTTGATTTATTAGATTGACAGTCCTAAGCCTGTTAAACGGCTCGTACACAAAACTGCGATGCAACGGTCGCATCGCAAAAACCTGCGATCTAGACTTAGCTTTTGTCACGAGGAATCGCATCGCACTGATTCGCAGTTTTGTGTATGAGCCAAAAGTACGAAGGGAAATCAATCACCTTCTGGTAGGTAGGTTCATAAAATTCATTGTTATTTTATTAATATAACTACACAATTTAAAAAACGTGATGCCTTTATGTAAAATAATGTAGTACCTACCTACAGATAAGTAAATTAAACTTTACCTAGGTAAGTACATGCTTCTTGAAACTCATGTAGGTAAGTACCTAGTACCTATGTTATTTATTATATTTATCTAAAAGAGCTATTAGACCATCCTAAAGAGCAAATTATTATGGAAGTCTTACTCCTAAGTACCTACATAATAGGCACCTACTAACTAACTAACTTAGAGCTACCTAATGTTTTAAATACTATTGTGCTTTTCTGTTTCGCCAAGAGCCACAAACCACGACACACACAATGGTTTAAATCTAGCTTCACTCACTCCTACCGGGGCGCAGGGCCGGCGTACGGAATAGTACAGAGTAAATTAATCAAATGAATAAGGAATCATTAAGAGGAATAAGGAAACATTATGAGGAATCGGATCCGATGGCGGATCCGGAATAGGTGAATACTTTCACTTTGAGGAATAAAGAGTACCCATCTCTAATTGTCACATTAGCGCCTTCAATTAGTAGTACAATTTGCACACTCAATCCGTATTTTTACACAGGATTTCTATTATTTTCAGATAGATTTCACTAAATTTCACAGGAAGGCACAATACAGCACAACACCAACAAAAACATAACCTCAAATTAACATATGATTTTGTCTGGATGTCATTGTCACTGTCATATCGTGACGTTTGTTGTTGCGATTCGTTCGTCTCTGATGATGTTTTGTTGGACCTTATCTTTGTAATTTTATTAAATTTCATTTCATTGTGAAGTCAAAGAATGTATTTCTGCATCATTATCTCTAAATTAATGGATCAAGAACATTAAATTTTATATATAAAGACAGTAGCTATTTACGTGCTACTGAAATCAACATTTATTTTATTTTAGTTGGACTCTCGACATCAGGCGATTTGAAAATCGTTTGTTGTCTCTTGTTCGCGCGGGAGGGGGCTTGTTTTTTTAGAAGCAAGGTCGTTCTTTGTGTCAAAAAATTACTTCTTGTGACTATAAAAATTACAAAATACCATCAATTATTACTTCAGTGATTGACTATTCTGTGTTTAAATATAACTATCGTGCTGTGTGTATGTCGTGCGTAGGTATTAGGTTTTAGTGAAACCCGTGCACTCCATACGTTCCAATGAGTTTGGGAGGAGGTCAAAACACAGAGGGAATAAATGCAGGAGGAATATTTGTTCAATTCAATCAAGATTGCACGTAAGTAGCTCCACTCTCTCTTCGTGAAGGGCTCAGCGATACTAGGTTCTAAGATGTTGCTTTCCCTTCAGTTGAGGTTTCCTTGAGATGGCTGCGAAAGGGATCGCAGTGTCGTGAATTAGCGTCATTGAAGCACGTACTCGACGCTATCATTGGCTTGCGAGGTGATGCAATATGTCATTGCCAGGTTTCGTAACCAGCTCTCCACTCGAGGAAGGAGCTGCGCCCTAAGGTCATCTCTGAGCCCTGTCTCTGCTCCTGGCCTCCCCTCTCACTCAGCCTGCCCCAACTAGTTATTGTTGACAAACACCAGCTGTAGCCATTACTAACAGCTGATTTGGTTTACAAACATTGAATATGTGGGAGATTTTTTATTTATACTGAGGTGTTTGACTTTCATGTGGAATCTTACACTTATCAGCAAAGTTTATTCATATTTCCTCCTAAATTTATTGTTTACAAATTTATGTTTTGAATATGCATGAAGAAGCTCTTTTCCTTAATTAGTAGGGCATTTTAAAAACAAGTCTTATGCCAAGAAAAAAATTTGAAAGTTGGTTCTGGGAGCGAAAGTAAAGGATATTTAGTATTTATAAATTATAATAGGCGTCATCATGCTGTATTAGGCATCATTAGTGTTTACAATCTTTAGCTTGTCAAAAGTAAATGATGTAACAGTAGTTACTGAAACCAATCCTTTACTCACGCTGGTTAAACTATCAACAATCCTCATAATGGACCAAATTGGGTCCAAATTGAGTCCCTATACGAAAACTTCTTGGTCTCAGGTCTCTGGTGGCCGGAAGCAGTAGCGGTTACCACCTGTTTGCGCTGACCGCTGACGATGGAGTGGAGGAGATCTACGCAAGCCGCACGGGCCAGGACACGTGCCTCGTCGACCGCCTCTTCAGCAGCTCGCTGGTCGCTATTGTCACAGTATCCGCTCCCAGGTATGTTATACTCATTTAGAATGTAACCGAGTTATTACTAATCTAGTTTGTGTTGGAAGAGCACCAATATTACTCATTTAAGATGTTTTCAGTTCTGTGGTAATATGACCACAGTAGTCAGATGATTTATTGAGATGTAGGGGTTATTTTCCCAACTCTTGACAATAAGGGTAAGGAAAAAATAAGTTTAGTGATACCTAGTGATCATACTGAAATGGGCAAATCACACCCACTGTCAGGTCACTCATAGTGTAGTCAGTTATTACATTTTGTTTTTCATTGAATTCAAATGTCTGAAAGATCAAGCAAGAACCATTCTATTCATTCATTCGTTTATTATAAACCCTGACATTTTTGCTTTCCTAGTTAGGCCTGATATTAATCATTATCAAAAAACAAACAGGTAGTCTTCAACCTTACTTCAGGAAATGTCAAGTTCAAAACAATTGATACTTCAAACAATTACCTGCATTCAAGATAAGATTTTTTGTTTGTTCAATTACATTACTTGCTAGATAAGCGTACCTAACATGCTTAAGAGTATTTATTTCCTTTTTAGATAACAGTAACATAGTCTTCTACTATATCTCTACTCATCAGACTCTAGGTAGATTTGGTCTACCTTTGCCTTTGCCAACTAACAGTGGGACACACAAGGTTTATTATAATATTTTCAAAGATTTTCGTGAATATTGGCAACCTTTCGGCGCTGGCGTTGTTGCATACGATTTCTATCCTTAAATCAGATTTCATCTCGATCTCGACCTATCGTATTGCGATTGTTTCGAAAGTTAATCAGTCTCCAGAATCCGGGCTGCGATCAGGGGTCATTACGAGCTGATTATGCAAAGGGCAATGAAACGTTACAAAGAATTAATGGGCGAGACAAACACAGCTGATTATAATTTGAATCAACGAAAACAATGACATCAGCTAAAACTAAGCGACCTTTAAATGTTGCTGAGAATTCGTTCTTTAATTTTTTGTCGCGTGAGTCATGTTGAAAGGGATCTGGTAACACCAGTTCACTCATAAAGCTTGCTCCTTTTTCAACAATTTATGTCTTTGTTGTAAAACATTAATCATCGTCATCACCACGACAACTCTGTAAAGGCGTCCTTTAATTCTCGCCAGCCTCCTTTGTCATGCATGGGCCTTTCGCATCTAGGTGTGCCTACCTATAATATTGATTACCAATAGCCCTAAGTGACCCAAAACTGGGCAAAGGCTAACCCTTCCACGAATCGATCCTGAGAAATTAATAAAGAAACAAATATTCTGAAAAATCAAAAAATAACTTCGAACTCATTTATATTCACCCTGTCTTAAAAATCAGTGTTTTGCGGCTCAAAGATTAATCCATCGGGAAAAAATCCTCCTTTTTTCGAAGTTGATTAAAAATTGGTAGCTGTACGGCTATCGGAGAAACTACATTCGTTCTTGTTCTTGGAAAAGTGGTTTTATTAAAAATTATAGCTGAAATTAAATTATAACAGCTAGAGCGCCGTACAGAGCGGAAGAAATGAATACCTACTTGCAAATGTAATCCTGCGCATTTACGTGTATTGTACAACGTGTATGTTATTATGGAAATCATTGAGCAATAGCCACTGGCGCGTAATATCCGTCGTTAGGTATCGATGCATCCTTTAACGATAATCATTAATTATTCAAGAGATTGTATTCGTATTAGCGGGGTTCCTATTGAGATTTTTTTTGTTGTGTTTGACAAAGTAAATAAAAATTTGCTTATAAAATATTGCTGGACGGTCCACACATATCATCATCTAGCCCCAAAGTTAGCAGAACTGTGTTATGGGCTAGTAACTATAATTCTTCATTGATTATGGGTACAAGAAAACTCGTAGGTATACTTAGTTCGAGTTCTAGATATTTACAATTTTTTTATATTGTGCATAGAAATTAGGAAACATCCGAAATCGAACTGGCGGACCTTCGCTCACTACGTCCGCGCCACTGAGGTCGTCAAATGTCGTCAATAGAGCTAACACGAGACTGTTTAAACGCAACTAAAAAAGGGGTTTTAGAAATTTGACGTGTTTCTGTGGTATCGCAGCTCCAAAACGGATCAACCCATTTTAATTTAGTTTTTATTTTGTGTCTCTATTCGTATCTTATTTGAAGAAAATTAGTTAATAAATCAATCAAATTCTTTTTTTCTAGACAGCAAAAGTACAAAACCATAGTATAAACACAAAATTACAGACAACGTACATTACCTAATTACAACAAAGAATATAAAACGAAAATAACTAAATCTAGTTTTAACTAATTCTTGTGAAATTGTCGTCGGGGGTTATAGAATTCTTCTTCTACAGAAATCAAAATCAAAAATATCACTTTATTTCCGTGTCAATGTTTAGATTTTTATTTTGACCTTTTCTAAGTGTACATTTATTGTATTTATTTATAAAGAGTTTTTGATTTTGATTTTTGTAAAATTTGTTTGTTTACCTACTCGATCAGTTAATACGTCTGTAACCAAAACCGATTATCGCATGAAAATAAACTAAGCATTTACGTAATTAACGTCGGTTTTATTTATTTCTTGCCGCAATAAACAGTTTCGAAACTATTTCGAGTTATTGTTCGCATACGCATGTTCTTCGCGTCATTATGCTAGGAAATTTCTACGTGTAAACTACGCAATGTTTTTCTCTTCATCTGATAGGCTCGTTGCGTCACCACACATCAACAACGCGCGTTGTTTCGACGCGTGCGCACCTATAGGTACCTACTTCAAGGTTGTGAGATGTTTGGGCATTGATTGTTAGAGTAGAAAAGAGTGGATGGCATTTTAAACATTTCCAAGGCTTTTAAACAGAAAGAAAATCCTACAAAGAAAAAAAATACAGCGGAATGTGAATGACACAAGTACATGTTTAGGTTGAAGCACGATTAGCTTCGATTATATTCCATAAAGTGCTCGAGATTTGAGTGTTAAATACTTCTTTTGCAGCTTTTGACTCGCACAAATGAGTATTTCTCATCTCACCTCAACCGCATATATTGGTTCATTGCTGGACGCAGGCCTCCTCCTGATAAGCGCCTTATTGGCTGTTATTTCTTAGCAATCGCTACATCAATCAAAGATGGATGGTTCAGAAAGAAACCACCAAACAAAATGTTAGCTTCAAATTCTGGCTCTGTATTTGCAGTTATAAAAATACACTTTCATACAACACTTTCATAACTAACATTTTCAAATAGATTCCCACATATGCCAGATATAATCAAGATCTGACCGCGAGACCGTTGTTCAGAAATAACGTAACATCTAAATTTTCCCTAATGTTTGAAAAGGGTGACCTCCGCGCGCCCACACGATCCGCACGGCGACCATACTAATTTTACAACGACAAAGTTGCTAGGAGCGAGGGCGACCCGGCCGCTATTTCTGTGCCTCGCACGTGAACTTGGCCGTGGCTCTTGGCCTTCTGCTCGCCCTGTGTTGAATGGTGCTCTCATGACATGAACGGCATAACACGGTCGCACCAAAGAGGCGAGGATTTGTTAATAACCGATGCAATCGCATCGTTTGGATATCGTGAAGGTTATGTGACGTTTGGATTGAGTACTTTCATGTCGTGGTCGTGTCATGTTGAGTTGACTCCAGGCTTATTATTTTTCCACTCCTCATTAAAATCTATCTTTATGTAGATACACACTCTACATTTAATTTAGCCCCGTCTTGGTGTTAACTGTCCATGAAGTTGTCTATGAACGAGCATGTAACCATAGATAATGTCCTCCTAGCCGAATTCGATGACGGCGGCCAGTCTCATCGGAGATTACAGATGTGCAGGACATATTGTAGTGCACAAGTGTGTGCGCAAACACAGGTGCACTCTCTCGTCCCTCACTCTCATAATCCGTTGGGAGGGCAGACTGACACGACCGGGGAGAGGTCCAGCGCAGGATATCATGTAACATAATACAGATTGTACTGGCCGACCGACTCGCTCGCTCGCAAATCGCGGTAACGTCGTTTATTTCAGTGATTATTTGAAAGCACCCTTTGACTATCAAGACTATTCAAGACAATGGAACTGGTTCTCAATAGCTCAAAATCAACAGTCACTAATTCAATGCTTTGATATAGACTTCATTATAAACTTCCCATTCTGGTTCTCGGTTCAACAAACTGTGCACCTGTCGACTGCTTATTCATACATAAGGGCAATTTGACTATATGTCGACAATTTAGTTGATGACACGCCGACGGTTTCATTTCCCCCGTCACCCTCAACTGAAGGGAGCATCAAAGTTGTCGGCCAATTAGCGTCACTGCTGCATACATACTGCATGCAGCATCATAATAATCTAATAGCCACAAAACTATGTGATGCTGACTAAATTGTCCAGCATTATTATTAATGGCATTACCCCTTAATGATTTTCGCCAACAAGGCTTTTATCAGGGCAGGCCTATGTCCGGCTGTGGACTGGTAAATTCTGATGATGATGATGATTATTTACCTCGTGGATGATATAAATTGCTTCAGTGATCCCCCTCATGCCTGTACAAAGGAAACAATAATGCAAAGCGAGCAACGTGCCGGAGCACACTTGCAGATTGTATTGACAGCGCATACGGCGATAGTGCAACGCAGCTGTTCATACATCCTTTGTAACTAGATTCGTGTTTGAATGACCTTCTTCTAGCTTCGTAGATAAAGAGTATAACTATTGACCCAGTGCCCTTATGTGGGTCTAGATTGTGACGTATACAGGACCGTCTGCCTGACGCGCATTATAATATCTATACCTATACTACAATTTACCTATCTATAGGTAAATTGTTAAAAGCTGGCGCAATCCCCTTTTGTTTTTCGTATACTAAGAGGCTTGGATTTATGACGTCAGCGTGGATAATTGTATAGAATAATTTGATTTTTTTTTAAACTAAACACCTAGTTCGAATCCCTAAATTTTTAGGGATAAATACTTACTAATCCCTCGTTAAAAACTTTTTATGGGCCCACTCAGCTTCACGAATTTTCAAACTCGGTTCATAATTGACGAAGAAATCGACGAACATACTTACATTAAAAAAATAAACCGGCCAAGGGCGAGTTTAATATTTATTTTATTTTTAGTATTTGTTATTATAACGACAAGAGAAATACACATTCTGTGAAAGTTTCAACTGTCTCGCTCTTACGGTTCATTAGATAGAGCCCTCTGACAGACAGACAGACAGCGGAGGCTTAGCGATAGGGTTTTGTTGGCACCCCTCGGGTACGAAACCCTAAAAACATACATACACCGAACATAGAACCTCCTCCTTTTTCGAAGTTCGCTTAAAATCAAAAGACAATCGCGCCATCATTAAAAAAGGTACCTATACTATGACTGTGATTCACAGATGATGGAAATGTCATTGTTTATTACCATTTTAACAGCTAAACTGATACGTGATGCCTTTATTTGCACAAGAACGATCGATATGAGTAATGATACCGAGAAACAATATAGATTCCCAACAATAAACCGTCTTATCCAAGAAATACATTGCGGGATTTCCCAAAGCATTTCCATTTATACGCATTACGGTCTTCGTTCGTACTATGTAATCGCCAACGATGCTCGACGACCTGTGTGGCGTGGCGGCGGCGGGCGAAGGTCCGCCTGCGACTCAGGAGGATTATGGTTTCGATTCCCGTTTCGGGAGAAATGTTTGTACGATCTGCCGATACTTGTTCTGGATAATTCCTATGAATAATAAATAATATCTATCCATATCATGCATTGATTAAGTATATCGTTTCCCTAGTACGTATAACACTAGTTCGGTTTAGCTTGGGGCAAGAATCTAGCCCCATGCTGGACAATTCACTGAGCATTATCTAGCCACCAGATAATGCTGTGTGAATTGTCCAGCATTATTTATTTGTTTATCTAAAAGCCCAAACAACGTCACGCACGATGTATTGACAACAGATAACCACACCCGTGTGTATGTAGTCTGGCCATGAACAGCTGAGCATACAAAATGCAACGAATTCTGTGCGGATGTTGCGAGACTAGTTTCTGCCGCGGTTTTGCATGCGTTTGTTCTATGGAAACGTTTAAAGGTTATTTCTATCATATCGGAACTTATTTATGGGATCAAAAGTATAATTTATTGATGAACCTATACGCAAGATTTCAGCCCGGACTGTTTAGTAGATTGGTGTAAAGAGGTGACTTTCGCATTTATTATATTAGAGGGTGATATAAACAAATCGAATAACTTCTTTATGAAGAGCGCCGTGCAAGGTGACCTTTCCCATTTAACCGACACGATGAAACGTATTTACTCGGACGGATTTCGATCGATATCGATTGAATAAAATATTAGAAACTTAGAAGGTTCTGTGTTGTTCACTGGTGTCGATTCTACTGTTATATTTTACTTATTTAAGTAACTTTCTTTATTTTAATTTGTTTTGTAAACTTTCTTAAGTGCAATCTAAATCTTAAGTGTATGTATGTCGTATGTGCCTAGGTATGAGAAATAAATGAGTGATACTAAGAAACTAACTAAGTGAAGCATCAGAATCGTCACTTCTATCTTTTGTCACTAAAGGATTTACTAAAGTACATATGTGGAGCATATGTACAATACAGTCTTACTTGTTTAGAATTTATTATCTCCACTATAATTGTTTATAACTTCATTAGAGCGATATTACTCTTGTTCCTGCTTGGCCTAGCAACTCTTGTCATAGGTTATCTTCTTCGATAGATATCTAGTCCTATATCAATTCTACGATAGCGGTCTTAATCCTCGCACAAGACTTAAAGGCTATTAAAGTAATCCTTAAAGCAATATCTATTTTCAAACAACTAACATTTAATATTATTAACTTTAGTTCAGGAGCGATGCAATTCAGCTTAAACGCTTGATTAGTAAATAGTCATGCTGCTGACTTGTTTCCAATCAAATATCGACTCCCGGTCATGCCCAGTTTACATGCATTTCTAATTTTCTACACTGGATTCGAATTGTTGGTTGCTATGGCTATATAATTTTCACCACTCTCGCTCGGAAACGGCGACTTTGCTGCTCAAAAACATTGACCGATACTTTTTTTTTTAAATATTATTGTTACTATCTAGATTAACAATATTTATATCGGGTTTTGCTTACATGTGGAAAATAGTTATTTGTTCAACAAGTGGGTAAAACGATTTTTTGTTGAGAGTGCCGATATTAAATCCCGAGCTAGCGAAGCAGTCTAGAATAGAGTCACGAGAGCGTAGCGAGTGGCTCTAAAGTAGACTGCTGAGGAAGCGAGGGATTTAAAAGGCACGAAACGTAAAATATTTGCCCTCGTGTTAAACATACCTACAGCTTCGTTAGCTCGGGATTTAATATCAGCACGTTCAACAAAAAACATTTTACTCACTTGTTGAACAAATAACTATTAATCCCAGGAAAAAGCCTGATAGACCTGAATAACCATTCTTCTTTCTATCGAGAACGCTTACCAAGAAAGAGCGGAGAAAGAAAATTGACATTTTTTTACCACAACACAACCGTCAACCGTACCTAATGGTGGCGACGGTAATTTTTGGATATCTTCAGCCAGTCCAGCCATACACATACCTACGGCCAAACAAGATAGGTACAATAACCCCATACTTAGCCTAAAAATCACTTTGTTATTATTTATTTTTTTATAGAATTAGCAAGTACTAATCGATTTGAGCTCTTATAAACATCAAACCATAATGCTAAAACTCGACGCCAAAAGATGATTTCGGATTTTTGTGTTGTAAGTTGTTTACACACATTGCATCATAAGAATGGATTGAGTATAGAATCTAGTGACTGTATTGCGAAAGAAGTTCTGTAGAAGCGGTCATGGCCCGCCGGGGGATTGGCCGAGTTCATCTCAGCTCACTGCCCCGAGGTGACGCGAGTCAGACAACGGCCAGCAGAGCCGTCTTATCTCTGCTTATTGAGACAACTGCTCGAATTTATAGCACTACAGCTTGTTGATTATCTGGAGGCAAGGCTTTTGTAATGTGCTTGTGATTCCGTGATACTGGAAACGAAAAGACGATTCAAACTTGTCGATGGCCTATCGCGATTTGTTGAAAAGTTTTGTTGTTCGCTAGTTCAATGGTTATCAATCCAAAATTGCCAGACAATTTATGTTCCCCCCAAAAACTATGTGGAGTTTTTGTATAGTACTCGTATAACATTAATGTGATTTGTCTAAGTGCTTATTTAGTAAGCCTAAAGAAATAAACTTATTGAAATCTGAAGTCTGTCGTATCCTCAGTTTAAAAAATGTACACAACACAATCTAGCGTTATTTTCGTAAATGAGTCGGTTTTGCATAAATTTAAAACAACAATAAAAAACACTCAGATATTGTTTCCGTAACGTCGTCGTTAAAATCCACTATCTTATCTCAACTGTCGGTAATGTTAATTATACACGTGTGGTTAAGTTTTTTTGATGATCGTAATAATTGTCATTTTATGATGATTTCTGGCATACGAATGGGCTGATTCATTAACTCATTTGACGTAAATGGTTATAATAGTTTAAATAAATGCATAGACTTGCATAATGCGCATCTGTGTCATAATAACTACCCTAACTCTTCCCGCGAGTGTCGTAAGAGGCGGCTAAGGGATAGCCACCGTGACGGGCAGCAGCGCCCCCCTGCATAATAATTCTGCCACCAAACTGCGATCTCAAACCCGCATGCCCAGCGTGGGCATTATGGGCATTACCCCCATGAGATAAAAGCCAATAAGGCGCTTATTAGGGGGAGGCCTGCGTCCAGTAGTGGACCGATATAGGCTGTTGAGGTGAGGTTATGCACTGTACGTACGTATGTGTGGGATAAATCTTGCAACTGAATTTTAGACCGGTTATCCTCAACCGATTGAGCTGAAACTTGGCATACATAAGTAAGTTTGGTGACCATACATACAATGTTATGGCACCATGAAGCTGGTATGATGACATGAGACAGAAGATAGCCATAAGAACTCCTGCACGAAATAACGTAACCCCGTCGAGTTTGGGTGCGTTAGATGACAAGTTTTTTTTTAATATTAATATCTTCACGTATATATACACTTGCGAGCTTTAAACTGGAATCGCTTCAAGGGTTGTTCAAGACTAATTTTTACAATTTATTTGCAGTGAACTATGAGTTAAGTTATGTTTTCCCTTACGCAGGATTTATTGGCAACAATAAATTTTGATTAAATGCACGATAATGTCCGCTGCCACACCGCAGCAGTGACTAGACAGTACCGACAGACGTCTTCCATGTCGGCATTCCCACACTAGACTGGCCAGCCCTTATTCCTGACTTGAACCCAATCTGGCATATGTGGGACGAGCTAAAACAGCGGATACGAGGGAGAAATCCAGCTCATCCAGCTCCGGCGCCGATAGAAGCCGATAGATGCAACTTCGACCTATTGCAATAATTCCCAAAATTTAGGTAGCCAATTTAATTAATTTTAAATCTTCTTGATATCACTTGAAAGGTAACAAAATTACCTTTCAAATGATATACCACAATCCATAGTTCATTGTACATAAATTGTAAAAAAAATTTTTTGATCAACTCGCGATGAAAGCGATTCCATTTTAAAGCTCGCAAGTACAATACACTACAATACAAAATACTTTATTGTACACGAACAAAAATACAAAACACGAAACCTTACATAAGATACAAGTACAATGGGCGGCCTTATCGCTTAGAAGCGATCTCTTCCAGGCAACCTTTGGATGGAACGAATTATGTGAGTTTGAGAACGGCAGTTGAGGCGCAAGTGTATATATAAAAGAAAGTCGTGTTAGTTACACTATTTATAACTCAAGAACGGCTTTACCGATATGGCTGAAAATTGGTGAGGCGGTAGCTTAGAGCCAGGAGACGGACATAGGATACTATTTTTTTTTTATTAACTTAATAAATTCGAAAATCTGCTTATTTATTGCCTTTAAGGCGGAACAGAGTTCGCCGGGTCAGCTAGTTAGCAATATAAACCGACTTCTGCTTCGGTCGGTCGGCATCCTTCGCATCTTTACTAACCTGGATGAAAACGTAGCATAAACACTCATCCATTAGTAAATCGGACCAGTGTGTCCTCTGCAACCTCACCACAAAAGAACAAATACCTCTTTGAAAGTATATGAAACCATAGGCCTTGGGAAAACTACTCTATCGCATTTAGCGTAGATTCGCTTAATGCCACAGCGGGTCTAGCGCTAAGCGACTTGGAAAACGTAAACAAAACCTTCAGTGAAACATAACATAGGTGTGAATTGTTCATGAAAAATGTAGGTTTTTCTAGGTGAAGGTGAACCTTGTTAATTCAGCGCAATTAATATTCAATACGCGTGGATTGTAATTGTAACCGACTGGGTTATGTTACCGTTCTATTCCGCGACTAATTCTTTGGTGTATTGTGACGTTATGCTTTGCGGTCCTAAGATTATGACTGTACCTATTCAGTGGGGATGAGATGCTATCTTGAGCCGTGATGGTGCTGGCTTAGAATTTGTACCACCCCAACTCTTCCCGTCAAACCCGTGGGTGTCGTGAGAGGCAACTAAGGGATATCCACCGGGGAGCTGACAGCAGCGCCTCCAGAATGATTCTTCCACTGAAGTCAATTAAATTTTAAAAGTTCTTTATTTATACAAAAAGTGATTACGGTACATTTCGAGTGCAAATAACAAGTCCTGGAAAGTATATGTACAGCCGAATTTCGGCTACGGCGCGGCGGCCAGTCGCAACGAAGACTAGCCAACTGCGCAGGACATATTATAGTGCACAAGTGTGCGCGCAAACTAAGGTGCACTCTCTATTCCTTCATACTCATAAAGACCGACACGACCGGGGAGACGTTAGGCGCATGACCAACAGATTAACGTGCTTTCCGAGGCACGGGGGTGTAACACCGCCAACTTCCTGACTCCGGGCTGCTACTGTGAATATTTCTTGCTAGAAAAGTCCCAATAACATAAATCATGGCCCGACCCGGGATTTGAACGTGGAACCTCATTATCAGCGCGGTTTAACGCGCGACCGCTGAGACCAGAGAGACCAACGAGGCGGTCATTATTGAGGGGACTATGGGCATTATCCCCATATGACAAAAGTCAATAAGGAGTTTAACAGGGGGAGGCTTTGTCCAGCATTAGACCAGACCAGTATAGGCAGCAGATGTAGATGTTAGCTGTTATTAAACGAATTTAAAATGTAGTTTTGTTATAATAGTTCCGCCCTAGGAGCCTTCGATACAACTCACCTTGATCTCCAAGGTTCTACGTTTGATATCTAGCGCTTGTTCGAATTGAACCAACTTTTAACTAAGTGGGTAATACAATACTCGGCATGTTTGCAAAACTTAGACTTTAAGGTCGAATTATCAAGTTTTTGTTTATCTAGACAACCTAGTGACCTAGGGAGACCGTAACCTAAATTAGCGTCGATCGTGAGGTTTAAATTAAAGATATAATAATAATCCCCCTAATGTCCTAGACCTAGTGTCTGGTAGAAATCGCTATTGAGCGATAAGAACGCCAATTGTCGCTTAGTCTTTAAGTAGTCTCGTTGTTAATTGTTTCTATCTTATCTAACAGCAATAAAGTATTTTCTATTATATTCCCAAGATATTTTTGCTACGACGAAGTTGGTCAGAGACATCTGCCCAGAGTGGAACAAATCCTAGAAAAGACACAGTCACATGAGAATAGTTTTTTCCGTAATATGTTATTCGTTCAATTATAAATCATATTTAATGAACCATAAGTTGCATAATCCTGTACTGATTGTCCCCTCTCGTTCCAGGAAGCTGATAGTGTGCCATTACAAGAAAGGCACAGAAATTTGCAACTACAGCTACAGCAATACTATCCTCGCCGTCAAGCTCAATCGATCGGTAAGTTGCCAAAGGACCAACGATGATTTCACTAAAAATTAAACCCCTGACGACGCATTTGAACGGCTTCACCGATTTTCATCAAACAAAGCTATGAATGCTCCCGATAAATTCACCTTTCAAAAAATAAAACGTCAAGTGCGAGTCGGGCTCGCCCACTGAGGGTTCCGTAAGACCTTGTGTCTCGCCAAATTATCATGATTCTAGGTCAACGGGAAGTGGGTACCCTGTAAGTTTTGGTCCATAACGAAATCAAAAATATTTTTTTTTGTGAATTAACTACAAATTTACAGTTTCTGAATTTTTCCTTTATTTGTGCTACATTGCTTCATACTAAATTTTATGATTCTAGGTCAGCGGGAAGTACCCTATAGGTTTTGGTCTAAAGCAAGAATAAAAAGTACTTTTTTTTGTGAATAAGCTACAAATTTACGGTTTTAGGATTTTCTCCTTTACTTGTGCTATAAGACCTTGCTTCTTGCCAAATTTTATGATTCTACGTCAACAGGAAGTACCCTATAGGTTTTGGTCCATAGCGAGAATCAAAAGTATTTTTTTTTAATGAACTACAAATTTACCATAAAAATAACATCGTTTATCCTATAGGAACCTATGATATCACAGATAAAACTTATATCGCCTTTGGGTCAAAAGTTATGTACCTCTTTCACGGCAGTGTTTGGCTCACCCTGCAATTTGGCTAAAGCGTTTTTGTTCCTTCGAGATGATAAATAATGAGCTAATATTCAGCAATAAATCCTGCTGGGTTAGGTAAAAATACCATTTAGACCATGTGCAATATGCTGGTAGCAAAACGTCTGAAAATGTACCTAGCTAGTGTAATACGTTGTGACAGTGCTAACAGTGAAATCATCGCCAATCACTGCCCCAGGTGTTGCCAAGCCGTAAATGCTTGAAATGTTCTCGCTATTTCAAGAAACGAAATCTGAAATTACGACACGAAATATGTAATGTTTCGACTGCCAAAGCCTAACAATACTTATGACAACTATCGATGCTCATAGACTGCGTGTCTTTTCTATCATAACACACCTATTTACTACGCTTGGCCGGTGGATAGCTAGTCGCAGCGAAGCGGCTAAACAAAAAATAGGTACACAGAAGGAAACTCATTGGGCATTCTTACGCCGCGAACGCCACAGGTCTCCGATACAATGCTTCTCCAGGCATAAAATTCTGAGCAAACACAAGATTCTCATTATATTCCAGCGGCTGATAGTATGTCTAGAAGAGTCCCTTCACATCCACAACATCCGGGACATGAAGATCCTGCACACGATCCGCGACACGCCGCCCAACCCGCGCGGCCTGTGCGCGCTGTCCCCGTGCGTGGACCACTGCTACGTCGCCTACCCGGGCTCCAGCGCCGTGGGCGAGGTGCAGATATTCGACGCGGTTCATCTGGTGAGACATACTGATTGACACTAGTACAACCCGCCTATAATAGTTTTTTGTCTTTTGTTCATCATCAGATACCTACTTGTAGAATGTAGCTATCTACATTATCCGATTTTATTAGGAAGATCTATCTAGCATTAGGGAAGGCCTATGCCTTCCCTAATGCTAGATAGATCTTCCTAATCAGGACCACAGCGCCCTGGCTCCAGCTTACCCCGCATCCAACTTCTGCTGTCATGCTCCTGACAGTAATACAATCTACTAAACATTTAGGAGGCTAAAAGTGGATGATGCCTCCAGATTGCAAAGAAGATCTTCCCTGCTCCGGGTCGACCCATCTGGTCAACATGCCTGGGTTCTCTCGACTGGTAGTGGTTGTAGAGTAATTCTATATCAAATGTGGAACCAAGCGTTGCTAGATCTAGAAATTTTATGTTTTGCGCTCGAAGTTTATATTTCTGGACGCCATCTAACAAACAAATTGAAAAATCTCCACATATTTTTTTAAATTTTTGTTGCGGTTAATATGTGTCATCCTATACAAAGTTAAATACCATTTTCGATGTGACTATGACCTAATCTGCTCTCAAAATATCCTTCAAATTTAAATCTTCTCTTTTCAAGTACAATAACAAATATCATCTGATGTGTAATTTTTCAGAACGCAAAATGCGTGATATCGGCGCACGACGCGCCTTTGGCCGCGCTGGCGTGGTCCATGTGCGGACGGAAACTGGCCACCGCCTCCGAACGAGGCACCGTCATTCGTGTCTTCAGGTATATTCACACACCTCAAATGTATTCAGGATGATATTTCTATAGTTAAGAAACGAAAACGAAAAGTGATTTTCAGATGGGTATCGAATTAAAATAGTTAGACTAGTATACTTCGACAGCACATTGTTTTATGGTATACTGCTGTGGGGAGCGAGTGGGAGTGACGATCGCCGCATGAATTAGCTACTATTTTCCACATTCTCAGTTCCTCTTTTTCTTGTCGATGACATCTGTGAATCTTCACTATGTAAACTTTATTTTATTTTAAAACTTAATGCTAAAGTTTACTTTGTTTTCCAGCGTACCCCAACGTGTGAAGCTACATGAGTTCCGGCGCGGTGTGAAACGCTGTGTGTCCATCGCATGTCTCGCCTTCAGCGCGTGCGGGACATACCTCGCTGCTACCTCTAACACGGAGACTGTCCACGTGTTTAGAGCACAGGTATCTAATCCACGTTCACGTGTCTATTGCTCCTTGATAGTATCCATTGGGGAGTCTAACTTTCAAGCCTGTTTTAGGGCTTTACATTAAAAAGGTCTTGCTTGCGTTCCCTTCCCTCAAACGATGCAGTTCGTTTTCAAGCCTATATTTTTTTGTCCCTTATTTACTTTATACTTTATCGAGGATCCGTCTTTTTGTTTTAATTCAATTTTTATTTTATTTATTGAATTTTTTTTTTGTAATTTCACAAAAAACCGTTATCGGCATCGATGCAACACAAGATTCAACAACCAACTAGCCATAAACTCACGTCAAGCCGCGATGTCAGTGCAGATTTGAGATCACGCAAGTTACTCACGTTAGTTTGTTTGCCCTCAGGACACGCCAGCGGCCAGTCCGCTGTCGACCGCTGCCCCGGCGGCCGCGCTCTCGGCCCCGGCCGCCGCCGCGCCCGACCTCGCGCCCCTGGAGGAACCCTCCACGCCTGCTGCCGGTAACTCACTAATATACACGCACGTTTCAGGATATACAAGACGTACTTTTACTTGTCTGTGTGACTTTGAAGTTACAAAGAAAAATATGCCTTCCAATAATCGCCACAATGACTAGTACTGCGCTTATTACCCTATTGCTGTAATGCTGCCTGTATTTTTCGCGCGGCCTGGTGGATCATCAACTCGCTGTATATTCCAGGAGCGGCCGGCGGCTGGATGGGCTGGCTGTCGTCCGCCGTGAGTGCCGGCGCAGGCTACCTGCCGGCGCAGGTGGCGGACGTGCTGGCGCAGGGCCGCGCCTTCGCCGCCGCCCGGCTGCCCGCGCCGCAGCACCGCGCCGTCGCCGCCATCACCAAGTAAGTAGCGCAGGTGGACGGTAAAATTCTAGACGCTGACGATCGCTACCATTTCGGTGTGTTTGACCCTCTCAAACATCAACAGCCTTTACCAAACCAAACTTAGACAGACACTCTTGCAGTTCGGTGGTGGACTGTTCTGCGGGAGGCGCTGCTGCCCGCCCCTTGGTGGATATCCGTCAGTCGCCTCTTACGACATCCACGGGAAGAGTTTGTATCGTGTTTTAACCCTGTCTTTTCCCCGCAGCGTGTCCCGCACAGGCCAGTCCCGCCTGCTGGTCGCGACGTCGCAAGGAGTCCTGTACGTGTACGCGCTGGACTCGGCCGAGGGCGGCGAGTGCGCACTACTGCGCACGCACCGACTGCTGGACGCGCACGAGCCCCACCAGCCGCAGCAAGCAGGTGGGTTTACGTCTGGGAGACTACACGGGGCGCTAGGGTTAGGTGGCGACGCGGTTAAGATAGGACGTTACAAACCGCCTTCATTAGCAGTAGCGGAAGTTTTTATGTTTTAAATGGTCCATAATCATAAATTAGATCTTCCTCTTTGAATCTAACTTGCAAACCTTGGGGTCTATTCAATGCAGTTTCTGTGCTTGAAAACACCCACGTTGATTTTTCTAAGAGTGAAACACCATAAATTTACCTTTTTCACACAACCAACTCCACATGTATGTTATTGAATGAAAGGGCCATAGAGGAATGAAAAAATACAAGGCGTAAATTAAATTTCGCCTTACAAATTATACTCACAGTTATAACTGAAATTCTTGTTGATAAACTAATAGTTATTCTTTAAAATTTCTAATACCCTTAACCTTTTTTTCTTGAATTTAAAAAAATTACCAAAATTACTTTCTTATTTTAACGTTAATTTGAGCAGTACGTCGCCACCACATAACCAACACAGATCAGTAACTCACCACACCTTTCCAAGCACCGATAGTAATCATGCTATTCCATTTTGAACCTTATTTAGTTGACCCGCTCACCGCCGCCACACACAGCTAGACTTGTATATAGGATTCAAATTAACTTGAGATTTTACCCTGAAACCTCCCTTGTTTTTCCAAACAGCATAATCCTTATTTCTGGGTAGATAAGAGTCATCAAGTCAACATAAATAACTATCTAGGTATGTGAAGTGAACGTAAACTTTTCGTAAGGCGAAGTAAAATCAATGAGACGTCATTGGCGTTGCTTCGTCTTATCTTACTAATCATGTCTTTGTCAACTTAAGGTATGGGTGACGACTTATGTCTTGAGTTGGAAAAGTAATGATTTTGTGTGTGGTAGGCACTTTACCTTAAATAATTATGTTTCGCCAGCAAAGTGAAGGCTCGGTGGTCGGTTCGGGTGCTCTCGCCCGTTTCCGGCTACCATCGCCGTACATTGTCTCTTTCCTTCGTCTGTCTCACTCACTCCGTCCTATAATCCCATTCGCCTCTCCTCATTCTACGGTGTCATCATAAAAATTATATAACACTCATTTATGTATTATTTATAAAATAACAATTCTAAATTAATTTGTCTAAATATTTCAGAAGGTAAGTATTTTTAATATACAAGGTAAATATTATTACAAGTCTTATTAGAAGCGTCATCTATAGTTTTACAGTACTCTTGTTGAAAATATTTTCTTAAAATTTCATTCTATTGAAATATTCTATCTTCGTCCACTCTTCTCTTTCAATATATGACACTCATTATATGTATTTTATCTATGTATGTTTATTTTATAAAAACTAAAAAGTTGAGGTTCTTTCAAGCAAAACGCGGCAAATCTACACTGACACACATCCGGCCGATATGACAAATATGCCAAAGAATAGCGAAATTCTAAATTAAATGTCATACCTTTCATAATTTTTTTATAATATTAGTAGGTAAATTATGTTAAATATGACCAATGTTGATGATTTTCGGTTATGATTCTTATATTAGATTATTATGATTGACTCTAGAGATAGTGCACTATCGCATTAGGTGTGGCTGTAATGATAACTGTACAAGATTTTTAAAAATAAATAAAATTTAAATAATTGGAAACTCATATTTTTCTAAAATGATGAACAGGCTTCAACTTACGAAATAAAACATTAATGGTCGAAAACATCTTACAAAAAAGTTAACAAATTAACGTGGGGTAGACTTGGATATGAAACGCATAGTTGACGGGGGCTTTCAAGAATTAAATAAAACATCCATCCCACAATGGATAAGGCGGGTTGTGAAGATTTAAATAGAGATTAGATTATTTATTATTTTTATTTAATATAGATTTATCTAATTTCACTAAATTAAAATTAGAAACAAAAAGTTGGTAAAAAAATTGAGTAAAAGTAAGAATACCACCAACCAACTTGGTGCATCAAAATATTCAAGGATTAAAAAGTAAATTATTAGAGTTGGAATTGTTCATGAACTCTTTTCATATTGACATCATCTGCTTAACAGAACATTGGCTGAAAAGCTATGAGCTCATGTTCAATTTCAGTAACCACCAGGTTGGCAGCTCTTTTTGCAGATCACATGCTATTCGTGGAGGCTCCTTAATATTACTAAACAAATTCATGAAATTCAAAGACCGTAAGGACATAACATGCTTATCCGTTGAAAGCCACATTGAAGTAGCATGTGTAGAGTTGGAGCAAATTATTGTAGTAAGCGTATACAGCCCACCATCAGCTTCTTTTGAAATATTTGAAAATGTTATGGAGAACATTTTATTTAAATTATCAAAATCAAATAAAACTATAATGGTATGCGGGGACTTCAATGTTGACCTTTTAGAAGTTTTCTCCCTCAGTACTAGATTGACTAATTTATTTAATTCTTATAATCTAAGGCCATTATTTATGGAACCTACTAGAATAACTGAAACCTCAGCAAAATGTATAGATAATGTATTTATTTGCCAAAGTGGAAAAATTGTAACCAAAAAAATAATAAGCTACTTAAAATCAGACCACTTAGGTCAACTAATAAAACTAGAAATTCAAGTAAAAAATAATAATTCTAAAAAGAAAATAACATACATACCTGTAACCACAAATCGATTTGAACGGTTGAAATTGGATTGGGAGTGTAAACCATCACCTTATCACTCACTTAACAACCCAAATGAGTCATATTGCAATTTTTTTAACACATTTACCAATGCATTCAATTCAATATTCACACCCAAATCGATTATGGTCTCAGAAAAACTTACCTTTAGTGAGTGGGCAACAGTGGGTATACATAAAA
Organism: Eupithecia subfuscata; assembly: GCA_963564075.1. Lineage (NCBI taxonomy): Eukaryota > Metazoa > Arthropoda > Insecta > Lepidoptera > Geometridae > Eupithecia > Eupithecia subfuscata. The sequence continues at coordinate 1,410,109 of OY751102.1, forward strand.
GTAGACAAAAGTTGTATGAACTGTATAGTGAAAAACAATACAATTTTAGCCAGGAGTTCAAAGAAAAAGTAAAAAATTACTCAAAAATATTTAGAAAAGTTTGTCAAATAGCAAAATCAAATTATATTAGCTCGAAAATTAGAAATAGTGATAATGTAATAAAATCAACTTGGAATATAATAAAAAGTGAGACTGGAAAGGTCAGTACATACGTTAATGATTACAATTTAAAGATCAATGATTGCTCAGTTAAAAATGATGTCGAAGTGGCCCAAGCATTTGAAAACTTTTTTACTGAAATTCCAATCTCAACTACAAAGTGTTTAAACTCTTCTCAGGTAATTGCTGAGTCGTTGCTTATAGAAAATGTATCTAAATGCAAAAATAAATTTAATTTCACCCATGTTGATGAAAAAGATATTAAAAAAACCTTTAAACTTTTAAATATAAAGAAAACTGCAGATCTCTGGGGCATTTCCGTTACAATTATTAAACCATTGATTGATACCATTGCAACAGATCTAGCTTTTATATTTAATGAATCTATTGATTGTGGCGTATTTCCTGATCTAATGAAATGTAGTAAAATAATCCCACTGTTTAAATCGGGTAGTAGGTCTGACCCCACTAACTTTAGACCAATATCAGTACTGCCAACATTCAGCAAAGTTTTTGAAAAACTTATTCTACATCAATTGCTTAGGCATTTCAATGGCAATGACCTGCTGCATTGTAAGCAATTTGGGTTTACTCGCGGCAGGTCAACTACTGATGCTGGTGTAGAGTTAGTATCGCATATTTTTGATGCTTGGGAGAAGTCGCAAGACGCTTTAGGCGTTTTTTGCGACTTGTCAAAAGCGTTCGATTGCGTACACCATGAAACATTAATCAGGAAACTACATCACTATGGAATAAGAAACACCTCTTTGGATCTTCTTACATCTTATTTGAGTGATAGGATACAAAGAGTTGACATTAATGGGAAACGGTCTTCGGGGTCTGTAGTTACAATGGGTGTACCACAGGGTTCTATCCTCGGTCCTTTCCTATTCTTAGTTTATATTAACGACCTGCCTCATCTTGTCAAGAATAATCACGAGATTGTATTGTTTGCTGATGATACTTCATTAATTTTTAAAATGAAACGACAAAACACAAATTTCGACGATGTGAATAGTGCAATCTCAAAAGTAGTTCATTGGTTTAGTGTCAATAATCTTTTGTTAAATGAAACCAAAACAAAATGTATTAGATTTATTCTACCTAATGTTAAACAAGTGAAGGCTGATGTAAACGTTAAAGGAGAAACTTTAGAAATGGTAGAAAGCACCGTATTCTTAGGAATCACCTTAGATAATAAACTTCAATGGGGCCCACACATAGATAAGCTATCGAAGAGACTCAGTTCTGCAGCGTATGCAGTCAAAAAAATCCGTCATCTTACAGACGTGGACACATCTAGACTTGTTTATTTCAGCTACTTCCATAGTATTATGTCTTATGGTATACTGCTGTGGGGGAACGCTGCAGATATTAACACCGTATTTGTGCTGCAGAAGAGGGCTGTTCGTGCAATCTATAATATGGGTCCCAGAGAATCCCTGCGTGATAAATTCAAAGAAATAAACATAATGACAGTACCATGTCAATATATTTATGAAAACTTATTGTACACTCACAAAAATATAAATCGGTTCCCTAAAAATAGCGATAAACATAATTTGAATACCAGAAACAAACATAAGATCGCTGTGCCCACAACTAGGCTACACAAAATTAATGTATCTTTTAAAGGGCAATGTATACGCTTCTACAACAAAACTCCTAGTGAGTTGCAAAAATTATCAGTAAATAAATTCAAACAAATTGTCAAAACCTTGCTGTGCAAAAAGGCTTACTATAAAATATCAGATTATCTAGAGGATAAAAAAGCTTGGGACGGGTTTTGCTCCAACTCGAAAAATAACAACTAACAGGCTAAAGGTTTCTTCGTCGCTTCTTTACTTTAGTCTACATACCGAAGCGACAGAAATCAAAAAATATCACTTTATTTCCGTGTCAGTGCTTAGTTTTATGATTTGACCTTTTCTAAGTGTACATTTATTGTATTTATGGAAATAAAGAGTTTTTGATTTTGATTTTGATTTTGATTTTGAATATAATCAGGTAGACACGCTTTCTCTTTTGTGTGCCTACAAGGATCTCTAACTCTAGATCCGTTCAAAATCGTCATGACATCCAAAATAATAGAATAGAATACATACAAAGTATTAGAATCAGGCATTCGGTCGGATGTATGTACGTCATACTGAGCGGTTTGTACTGTACAGCGGTCGGCGGCGGCGGACACAGTTACGCGGCCGCTCTCGCCGCGCACGAGCCCCTCGACCCAGGTACCGCACCCCACGACAGCCCTAAACACCTCAATATACCCCTCGACCCCCACTGTACCCCAAAACAACACCCCTGAACCCTATCTGTCCGGTATACCTGGGGGAAGCGGGATATGGAGCAAAGACTTCAATAAATAAATGTCTTAACCTAAAGGACGATGCCTCTGATAAATTGACATGTTGACAGCATAGCTCTGAATCGACTGGGATTTGGATCTAAGTGCCTTAGTAACTATTGGTCAGATCAAAAATAGCTATCCAACGATGTATTACACCTAGCTATTAAATGTCAAAAGTTGACACACAGCTTTTAAAGGATAGCATTGGTAACGAAATTGGCATCATCCTCTGAAACCTACATATTTTTTCAATAAATCTCCATACCTAGCGTCTCCCCACCCTTTCCTCTCCCTCCTCCGCTTGTAACGCTGGCGCGCGCCGCTCGGCGCTGACCTGTGTCAGCGTACGCGCGGCGCCTTAACTCACCTAGATGTATGTATGTATGGATGGACTGACTACTTCACGGCATTTTACCCTAAACTTGGAAGAGATTTTTGGAAGCTGTGTCAGTTTTTCAGGAAATGATGTAGATTAAGAAGTTTTGATCGAAATATCGACAGTTTTTGTAGTACATATTTGCGCTATTTTTGGTCAAATATTGTAAATTTTTAATGTGCTTTTGAAAGCTTTTAAGATCCTCGATAAAATGGCAATTACAGCTTTTTAATTTCAATTTAGTAATGTCAGAAATGAAGGGGTGTAAGTGAGGTAGTCGAGCCATCCATTAGTGTTTTAGAAAGCCATGACCTCGCCCGGAGTTATAGCGAAGTGGAGGCATTACGTATTAGAATAAATTCTTGGATAATCGTAAAAATTTGAAATACCTTTAGAATTCGCGCGAGAGCTAGTCGCCTCCTGCGGTATGTGAGCGGCAAGATTGGTGCGTAAAACAATTACTTCTCACAATTACACCAAAGTCAATCTTCGAGCATGCATTTTTTTCAACGGCCAGTATTTTGTTTTTTTTCTTTCCCCCTCTGAATCGTAAACAATAACGTTTATTTCTTTGGGCTTACAATAAAAGCACTTCCTATTGTACTTATTACCTTATTGAATATGCAATTTTGTTCTTGCATTTCAATTCTTTAGAAATTTCAATTCTTTACTATAGGTTTTATTTTAAACTAAATTTTATTGTTGATTTTTTTAAGGAATTTGTATTTTTTATTGAATCCAGATTTTATTGCTACTTTTTATGTGAAATTTGTATTTTTATTGTACTATTTAATTTTAATTCGTTAGTTTAAGTAGTTATTTATATAACCGTTCTATAATTAAAATTGAATTGAATTAGACACTTATCTAATTAATGACTCCATTATTATTACCCTTCGCCGTGCCGCTCGCATAGATATCTTTAACGCGCAGGAAGTGTCTTAACTCTCGAGCGAGGAGGAAAACAATCGGTTGGTTCGTTGGAACTTGTGGTCATCCCTCCTTTAACTCCGGATGTATGTCTGAGTGTGGAGTGTTGTGCCAGGCGCGGGCGCCGCGGGGGCTGCGGGGGCAGGCGAGGGCGAGGACTGGCCCTAGGCACGTGACGTCACCACGAGGGCCTAGGGACCACTCACTAGCGAAGCCCGAGGTGAGTTGGCGGCGCGCCTGTGCACTTACTTACCAGTGGGGTCTGTGCGAACCGTCGAGTAACAGTCACACAGGGTTTTTAAAAATAAAATTATAGATTCAGGGCCGGCTTTAGATAAGGACCTTTTTACGAGTATCATTTAAACGGTCAGCATTAAAGAGGTTGTAGTCAGTTAGAAAAAGTATTTACAAACTAAGTGAAATGAACTACATGTGGTCAGCAAAGATAAATAAATTCATTAAGTAATGTGATATTTGGCAGCCTTAAGAGGCCGCTTCGTGGCCGATGTCTGTTTTCTAAATCAAACCTAGCAATCCTACTGCAACAAGCTACTCTCAAATTATATTACGTATAGAGGAACAAGATTTATTCTTGGTTAGCATAAAAATTTTCTATTCCATATCAAATTCTTCTGACCAAATACCATTTTGGCAGATTTTTCTGGCTGACCGAATATTTTAAATGAATGCCAATTTTTGGGTTTGCTTGCGCGCGTTTCTATGTGCTTAGTATATGGGACCCTAATACCTTGAAAAATCGAAACGGCTGATGCAGTTGAATATAATGGAGGTCCGTGATTATGACTGATTAGATAATGGCAACAATAGATTTTCCTTTTGCCTGCGGGTAATGCTGCCTGACCTGACGCTAAGACCTGTTTGGCTCCATTCACACGGGGATGTTTGCACAGACCCTGGTGTGGCCGAACGCATAATCTTCATCCTAAAACTGGGTTCTACACGAAACCAGTCCATATTTCCTTGATAAAGTTGGGAACGCTTACTTGCTTTGAAAGCTTTTGTCCGACCGATTGCTGTGAATATTTCTAGCGAAAAGTGTACCTGATTCGCTGGTTGATAAATTTCTTTATTGGTTATCGATAGGGTCTGTCACTTGAGATACCTATCTGGATCATGTTTGGTTCGGTGAACTAAAGCTTTATCAAAAGTTCATGTATGGTACTGGGAAATACATATCATCTATTCGTCAATATCAAAACCCGCTTCGATACAAACCATTGCCGATCACTTTGTTGTTGTTTGTAAAAGTGGTTTAGCCTCCGAGTCTGGTAGCTGTTTATACGATTTGCAACCTTATGCTCAGACAGCGAAGACAAAATTAGTATTAAACTGCACTACTTATTGTATCAGAAATCAAATAATATCCTAAAATTTTTTGGGATATTATTAGATTTCTTGGAAATTACTCTGAGTGAGTGAGGGCTTACGCACTATAATATCAAAAACTTATTGTAAGCCAGTACCTACATCTCAAATTGTAAATGTTCTGCAAGCCATGAGCACAATATTCTATACTAACATCTTCTTTATGTTTCTATATAAATGTCTTATTATATGTTATGTTGGCATATTGCCTTAAATATATAAATAAATATTGTTTTTTCGACTCATAATTTGTCTTTGAAAATGTCACTTGAAAAGTTTAAAATCTGAACAGACCCAGAGCTAGGCCACTTTTGCTAGCAATCTTAACGTTCACTCACACGCAATGCTTAGTTCGTTGCTGTCATGCTTGTGGGATAGCTAAATCGAAGCGGGCGCCTTCACTGTGAATATCTCATTGTTTCAAACGCATTTGAAGCTAGAACCGACATATAAAACGACATCATTTATTAAAAAAAAAATAAGTTGGCCCTCCCAAATATTGTCTGTCCTGGCTTAAAGTGTTAATGTACGTGTATAATAAATCGATAAGAGTCGAGGCATGGCAATCGCAAGGATCTAAAAATGTATAAAGAAATTTTAAATACACCAATGTTGCACTTTGATAACAATTATCTTTAAATGCATTCTCAATATCCATTCTACATTGTATCGTTTTGGCTATCATCAGATGAAACAAAACTAAAGATTGAATATTGGAAGCGACCATAAGGCAACTAGTTTTGAATAATTCCGATATAAAGCATTTTCGTTGTTAGGTCCTTTCGAAGCTCTGCCTTCTTCCCTTCTTCGCTACTAAAGCTCTTCGCCCACCACCACAGAGAGTAGCCGCGCGCGCGAGCTGGACGCGGCGCTGGAAGGCTCCCCCCCTCGCGGCGACTTCGACCTGCGCGACCCGCGGCACTTCCCCCCCATGCGGCCCGCTGCAGCCTCCAACGATCAGTAGGCGCACGACGACATAACTGTCAAAAGTAGCTCATGGGATTCTGACTTAAAATATCAAAATATAGTTGCTATTTTAAGTCGAAATCTGTATTAACAAAGCAAATTACAATGACAAAATAGAAACAAACTAGAACTAGTAATTATAATTGAATTATATAATTGTATTGTGATGCAATTCGATCATTATGCCTGAAATACAGACCCAAAATCAGTATCAAAAACGCAATTTATTTAAGAAATCCTTTCAGAAAATGTCAAAAATTACGTACCTACCAATAAATTATTCAGATACTTAATTCCATGAGCTACTTTTAACGCTGACCATTCACATAGACGATATTTCATTGACAGATTCGTAACTGCGAATGACTAAAATCGTCTACGAAAGGTATGTCGTGTCTGAAGTGACTTGGTGCCTGATTTCGCAACGCCATCTAGATGAGGCCAACAGAAAAAAACCTTTTTTTTGGCGTGTACCTTATGAATTGAATCAGTATCATATTTTTTAACTTCAGCTATAAATGGTACATTACTTTGTGTAAATGTGGATTGGCCACCAGGTTTCTTTAAATCGGGTGGAGCGACATCTATCACCAGTTTCCTTTTCTAAATACGGCCTATGCACTTAGGTTAGGTGTATTTCTTCTGGCAGATAAAAACAACTGACAAACTTTTAAGTATTTTGTGATAGATGTCGCCCCAATCGAACATCTTGTGATGAAAGAGGATCTAAACGCATCGGCGTTCAATGTGATTTAGCCAATAATTTGTTATTAAAATTGATCAGTGCCGGAGATGCTACCACATTAAAATAATCTAATTTAGATTTTCATCACATGGTCTGTGTAGCTCAGTTCAGTCACCTACTTAGCTAGTGTCAAAACAAGCTTAACATTATACCTAATATAGTAACCTCAGAGCATTGATCAACAAAAAAGATTTGTTTAACAAAAAATTGTATTATATTTTTTTATTTAATTAAAAAACTCCGGATTTCCTTCTGACGTGAGCTGCTGGCAATTTTGTCAAAGGGAATTCGACCTTAGTGCCGATATAATTCCTTGACAAATTGTCCGCAGCCGATAGTAAACGTAGTGACGTGCTTTGGCACCGTAAGACCGCGCTTCGGTGCACTTATTTCGGAGATAGGACATTTTAGCTGACAGCCACTGAACAAAATACTTACTTTCCAGCTGTTTAAAGTCTACTTTGCCTTAGCACCCCAAGGTGGATCCCATCGTCTTCATAGTAAAATGTTTGAAGGTTTTTGTGAGCGTTGTGCTTCAGTGGCCGTGTAGCTTTAGGTCGGGAGCTCGCGCTGACAAAACAAAATCACTGTGTTACATGGACCACGCATATCTTCTACGTAATTTTAAATCTATATTTAATCAATATTGTATTAATCCAGACATTTAATAGAATTTCATCGTAAGATACTCGTTAAGGATCGGTGGATGTTAAAGGCAAATCGCCTTAGAAATAGTTTGTATGCAAATAAAATAAACACTATTCTTCTATGCGTATTTTAGAACGTTGACAAAGAGCGAGCTGGCGCGCGCTCCTGCACCTTTGTATATAAAATAGGAGATTCTAATGTGACTGGCAACACAGCTGTTGACAAAAATATCGGGGACTGGCAACATTTAACTGCTGCAGTGGAAACTTCAAGTGTCGCCATCTGTGTTGCCAGCGTAGAACCCCTCTACTTACTCTAGGATGCACTTGTATGTAAAATAGGTTATTATAATAATTTTATGTGATAGCTGACGACGGATGAACTTTCTGGATGCTTGTGTGTTTTAAAAAGGTAGACAAAAAAATTGAAAAAGTAGAAAATACCAAAATTTGTAAATAAATGTTCTACGGAGGCGAATATGTTACGCTCCATAAATATGTAATGACATTTTAATTTTACTTGTGAACTCGCGAGGGTTGCGATACTGAGCGACAATGATCGCGCGATTTATTGCCGAGTGTTGCATCGGACGGGAGTTTACGGTTAGTGCACTGTGCACGCGGCTTTACATAAGTGTAAGTTCTTTTGCTGCTCGTAATATAATAAATCAAAAAAATATTGTACTCGTAAAGTTTTCATCGCAGGTTTCGACTGTTGTGTTGGCCTTTGACACGCTCTCTGATTTAGACATTATGACAACTAAGTTCTAAAACGCATTCATTGCCCAGATTTCGCGATGCGACGCGCAAAGTGGCGCCGCTACTCACCAATCTGTCTAACATGCACGCACATATTGTACGTCTTGGGCACTTAATGTATTGTCACAGCCTACCTACTTATATGCATTCAGTCGTTCGACGAAGGCGTTTTGACAGGGCAATCGTGCGGGGGCCAAGGGACGGGTCCGGCGGGGAGGACGCTCCCGAGCTACTAAGGCGGTGATGTATGCAACTCGGGAGCGTCCCTCCCCCGTCGCGTCCCTCCCCCGTCCCGTCCCTTGCACCCCACACGATTGGTCTGTCAAAACCACGTTAAAATAACGATATCGAACGATTATATGCATATAGGAAGGCTGAGGTATTATCAAGTTTCGTCGGGGTGATCGCAACAGCCGCAAGCCATCTCAGTAGAGCCACGTGATCAGTGGTGGATGATGAACGAAGGTTCGGTTTCAGTAGTCTTAAAGTAAATCAGTGTTCGAAACATTGTGATCTAAAATGTATGTTCGTATCGTCACTAGTTCTAAATTCCAAAGCGTTCGCGCTGGGACGCTATTTATCTCTCGGATTTCGTGCTATTCTTGTTTAGATGATGTTATAAATTGGTCAATAGACGTTTCCTCGCATTCAGTCCCTCATAAAATAAATTTATCTAAAACCTTTGAAGTAATAAACAGATCTACAAAATAACTGACGTAAAAATGAATTCAAGAACCAGATAAGATAAACCAGTTTTGACTAACGCCATCTAGTTGAGTATGCGAAGTGACGTCTATTTACCGAGCCGTCAATATTTTGTCTGTACACAAGTCCCGCGCGCTGCTTTTACAAAATTGTACATAATGAATAAATATTTTTACAAAACGGAATTTCTTTGTTGTTATTTTGTACCTTTACAGTCTATCCCGATGTAGATCATCTTAGCTGACAGCCACTGAACAAAATACTTACTGTGCAGCTTTTTAAAGTCTACTTTGCCCTAGCAAGCCAAAATGCCACAGTCAATTCAAATTAATTAACCAATGGTCAATTGATAAGATAAGTAATTTGACAAGGAATTGAATCTCTCATGTGCTTGTTCGGTTGATTTTGAACATTGATTACGTAGTACTTAATGGACAACGACCTACGTTGGCAATCAACAGTTTGACGAAGCAATCGCACAACTACTCAATTAAACTATTCAGCGTTTGAGAAACTATGCTACGGCCACACTACGAGGCGAAGATTCGCGTTCGCGTTGTCGCAATAAAACTTCGTGTTTGGCCACATTGGAAAAACCTTCGCAACATCGCGATAATTCAGTTTCACGGAAATAATGAAAGTGGCGGTTCCGCTCTATTACATGTCGGCAAATGATTACAAACCAAAATAACGATGCAACGCACAAAAATACGTGCAAACCGCTCGGCGTCATCTCTGTCAACAAAGCGCGCGAAGTGTAGCCAACCGCACGAACTTTGTAGCGATAAAACCATTTTCTGGCAACGGCACTACCAGCCGCACTACCAGTAGTGTCGTTGCCAAATGAACGACACTACCGCGCCTATTTGGATCAAATTGTACAGTCAACACAAGTAAATAGCAACAGCTATCTTAAGAAATGTAAACCCTTTGACGTGCGGCAATTTACCGACAGCGCAGCGGCGCGAAGGGCATTCGTGATATAGGACGAATTGCTTGGCCAGACTTGTGACAGCGCCAATCTTCGCGTTATTGCGATGGGGCTGGGCAAAGGCCTCGCCTGCAAATATTTTGGACGACATGGTAGGTAAGTGTTATCCGTTAGGTACCTACTTATTGGCTGTGTAATTGTTATTGTTTTGCGTGAGGGGGGGACGGGAAAAAGGTTTAGGTACAAGAGATGGTCAGCTACAGCGCTGCCACATAACGTAAATAGAACTGTTTTAGTAGAAATAAATAAAAGCCATGATTGGTACGAGGTACACTGTATTTTATCAGTTTATATCTCTCATAGAACGCTACTAGGTAGCTGAGGAACGGCGACAGATCTCGCAAAAAACGTAATACGCAATAAAACGCTGTCCAAGACCATTATACCTACGTCAGTTGGGGTTTTGCATCTTATATCTGCTTTATTTCTAACATTATACCGATTACTTTAGTAAATCACTAATGAGTTATATTCTATGACTTATTTATCGAATAAAATCGAAACGTCGCACACTGTTAAGTATCTCTGCCCGAAAAACTAATGATAAATTTATTTGTAAAAACAGTTTGGCCTGTAAAAAAATATTTGACAGCGTGAACCTCGGGCAAGAAAGACCCCATGATATTTAGTTCCTCTACATATAAGAATATTTCTGACAAATTAAAATAGTATTAAACAGCGTTTTACTACACGAGTGATAATTAAACAACACGTAGTCTACTGGGATACCACAAAATTAATGCTAGAACCTACAACTGTACATTAGAACATAAATCTCCGGACATATAAATGAGTGTTTCTTTCAAAATGGCCCTGAAGGCGCTACTCCGTCTCAACTAGCGCTGCCACCTATGGTATCTTATTATTACGTTAAACAGAGGAATTTACAATAATCCATTGGCCAGTTTGTGGTACCTATCATAAGGTCTTTTAAATTCCTGAGCAAAAGTTTGGTGGCCACTGAGAGCAACTTCGCATCTCTGCCTAAACTACAAAATAAAACTATTACAGAGAGATGTTAAAAAAGCTGATGGATAGGTATCACAAGCAGCCCAATGAATTGTGAAAATTCCTTTGTTTAACATAATAATAAGTAGGTGGCGACGCTAGTTGAGTCGGGGGAGCGCCTTAAGCTCTGCGCACATTAATCCAACACAGCACAAAAATGTGCATTTAAATAATGTGCTTACCCTGTAACATTTAGATGCATTTTATATTGACGGGTCAGATGACAGACAGCTCGCGGGCCACTCGTTTAAAGCTTGTGAGAATGTGTGTCACTGTAAAATGTATCTAAAGATTTGATGTTTGAATGCACATTTTGGTGGTGTGCGGTAGCGGTGTTGGATTAATGTGCGCAAAGCTCCACGCTGCCTTCAATGTACCAAGCAAACGATATTCCAAACTAGTTCAAAAAAAGAGAAGAACATACAAACAATTTTACCTAAAAACAACTGGTGAAATAAAATATACCTCACTAATTTAGAATTATTTTAGTTTAGCTAATTCATTTATTTACATTATACACGCTTGGGGCCTTACTCATCAAGTAGAAACTGATTATGTGATGTAAAATCATTCTAATATGAAAAACAAAATACTAACACTGCTCTTGCCGTTTTAAACTTTCTCTACGGAACCCTAAAACGTAATACATTTCAGAAACTAGATGAGTTAGGCCCTGTACAAAATGCGGCGGTTACCCTAACTATCCACCATAGGTAATGAGCAAATTGAACTATTTCTGACTTGAAATGCATCTGCTCTCGCAAGAGAGTGGGCTTTTCCAGCTGTGGGATTGAGAGACTTAATCTGTCAGCGCCGTATTTTAAACTCTGACTGGCACGGTATTGAGTTGCGAGTACCTTAAGTATCATTTTGTTTTCTGACAACAATTTTGTATAAAACGCACCTATGATGAAGACAATGGACGAAAAGACAACCTAAAGTGAACTAAGACCAGCTTAATTCAAAATTCATAGTTCTTTCCTTCTCACACCACACATTACAATAGTTAATCCATCTCGCTCCCATCCAGCGGACTCTAAAATCATAGCGCAACATAAATATTTATGTGTTCACCCATAGATTTACCTAATGAAGCGACGCGTATTGAAAGCGATTCAGTCTGATTTAAACCAGTTAAGTTTACAGCGAGACGCAAGGGAATTAGCTAGAGTACAGCATGCTGAACAAACAAATTAAATACACGTACCTACAGAATTTCATGTCATTTCTCGACTTTTTCCACAACGCCAAAATTACAATCTAAGCGGCTTCTCTTATTGGGGCCCACACTTTGGGTCGAAGAGAAGTATAATTAGCCAATTATGATAAACAAATAAATAATTTAAAAAGGCGTCACCCCACTAATTCCTCTGCGCTGCTCTCGTATAAAAATAAGTTAAGCCTAGTATTCACAGCGGCACAACGTCCTTCGTATAAAAAGTGAACCACGCTTCGCCGCGTCCTATTTACATCTGGTTTGAATTCCTGCAATAGAAAAGAATAGATAAGTCCACAAAAGTTTTATCGCAATTCGGGAATAAAGAGCGATTTCCAGCCCCTATACCGTCCACTGCTGGAAATAGGCCTCCCCCAGAAGACGCCACAAATACCGGTCCTGAGCCGCCACCATCCATCGACTCCGGCGAACGCTACAATGTTGTCGGTCCTTCGAGGAGCTCTTCCTATCTTCGCATGAATCGCGGTCGCCCCTTGTTAACCTTTAAGCCTCTCCCAGACAGACGCGGCCTGCGGTGGCGGCCAGGCAACTCAGTGCTTTATTTCCTTTAGACCGTACAGGGCTCTTGGACACGTCAGAATTTCAAACTACATTTGCAAACGAATACAACGCAAATTGCACTAGCCGCAACCGCAGGCCGCGTCTCTCTGGGAGAGGCTCTACTTCCCAACCTACTTACCTTTCAGTTCTGCGAGCCATATGGCCTGCTATGCAGAGCTTGAGCAATATAGATGTGAGTAACACAAAACAACTGGCTCAAGAGACAACGATCGATGTGTAGTGTTATTTACCTGGGCATGGCGCACATCTCGCAGGCGGAGTGGTCGCGCGTGTTGTGGAACGTGCAGATGCCGCACGTCCAGACACTGGAGCCTCTGGAAACAAGGAGGGATTAATGTTACAAGTAGAACTTACATAATGGCACGATGCATGAAGCGGTAGGATAATGCGGCCTACACGGTCACGTTTTGACGCGAATGCTATGGAACGCACAGATGCCATACATACACTAGAACTTAGAAATTTAGGTATTGAGTTAAACATCGGAGTTATGGATATTCGGCAAGGCTACATAATACGGTCGTACAGCCCGTTCCCTCTTGTCGGGTGTCGTGCCCGACAGAAAATCGGACATAAGTATCATTTTATATGAAAACGATAAACGACGAAAACATACAATTTTCTGCCACTAGAGCAGCCGATTTTCTGTCAGGCCCGACAAGTGGAAACGGGCTCATATGCTGGTTCTCATAATCCAATGCCTTATTCTAATTTCAAGCTGCAAACCCCTAAACGAGTCGTGCAGTGGCGCGTTTTGTGCTGTTCTCAAGCACGCACGACACTTTTTACGTACTCCACTGCTGCTGCGTCCCTGATAGAGCCTGCTCGACTTGTTTATGCATTGACTGCCTAGCCTCGGCCACCATTTGTTGGACCTGGAGATATGCATGTGCATCGTGGGCCATAAAAGTGTTAAAGACGGCCTGAGGCCGCGCAGGCCGCGTGGTCGGAGAGTCAGGCAGTGTACTCACTCTTGCTGCTGCGGCGGGCCCTCGGCGGCGACCTGCGCCAGGTGCTCCAGCGTGGCGGCGTGCGGCAGCGCGCGCCAGGCCTCGCAGGCCGCGTGGTCGCGCGACCGCACCGCCGACAGCAATGGGTCCATCTGTTCAGGAGTCATTGCTAGTGCAGAATTTGTCATGAGGTACACTAGCACGTGGAGGTCCGACATCGCCTGCAAATACATTGGTTACAATTTATAGGGGGCTTGGCTCGGAGGGCTGGTTTAGAGGAATCGCGCCCCTCCCACGACATCCATAGCGCTCGTCGTCAGCTAAATATACTTGTAAATGCAAGTCTGGTAGTGAATATCATACTGTCACATTTCATGGAGGGTTCGAGAGGTTTGGAACGCTCGTATTTGTCGACCTATATCCTGAAATGTACATCACCCAGGAAGGACGAATGTTCAAACGCAGAGATAGAACACAGTAGGTACTCATTCCACTCACATCTAAGAAGGTCTCGGCGCTCTCTATGTGCTGATGCAGCGCCTGCAAGGTCTGCATGTGGTCCTGTATAAGCCGGTGCGCTGGGGGGAAGGCGGTCCCCAGCGCGGGGGGGCTGAGCGTGGGCGGCCGGCCCTCGTTGGCCACGCCGCACGGCACGTCTACCAGCAGGTAGGCGACGGGGACGCGACGCGCTGAGACTCCTACCTCGTTGCCGTACGCGTCTTTTTCCTGGAAATGATGGAAGGTGAGATAAGACGTAAGCCTGGTAGGCCTGTGGTGTCACGGGACTGAGAAAACTGGATGAAAGAAAGGATGGCCTTTCCCCTGCAGTGGCTTCTGGCCCCGAATCAACCAGAGCTTGTCTTATGGGTACCAGATTACTGATACTTTTACTACTTATCTCATACATAAAATCGTCACAATTTCGAATTCATAGCTTCGTAAGCTTCTTAGTCTATCGATGTAAAAAACGACAACTTGACGCTACATTTCCGGATTTCAGGCGTGCATTTGATGTTGTGGATAACGTGCTTAGATGTATCAGAGAGATAAGTACTAACCAGGGTAAGGCAAGGCTGTACCCATGGCCCAACACTTTTCTAAGTCTCTTAAATTTCTCATTCTAATAAGAATCGAAGCAAGTCTTAACGCGACAGGTTTTACGGAGCATTGCCTGGCACTGGCCTACACTGGTGGCCCTGCAGTACACTGAGCATACCTTGTAGTAGACATCGGGCACGTACTGGTCCGGCGTGGACTCCCGCACGTAGGCCAGCTCGGGCGCGTCTCTGGTGGGCAGCAGCACTCGGTCGCGGACCATGGCCTGGCACTGGCCTGACACTTGGTAACCCTCGAGGTGGACTTGGTTTTCTGAGTCACCTTGGGAGGGAGAAAAAACTTAGTGTAAAACAAACCAGGTAGGCTGTATCAGTGACGCAGATGATGATTACGTGAGACGACTAGTGCGGGCTACAGCCATCCACACCATATTCATGTATAAGTTAAAATAGTAATCAGAAGTGGGATGACTCACCAGAGACGCAAACAGTGACGAACTTGGAGCCGAAGTAGCCCGAGTTGGCGTGCCGACACGCGTTGGGGTTGAGGTTCTGGAAGTGGCCCGCCATTATGCACTCCTGCGCTGATAGGAAGTGGGTGTCTACGCCGCTGAAACACAAAATGTAGATTAGTTTTGTCACAGAATAACTATTCAGTACTGGTTTTGTGGAGTTTTTGGAAATGTTTTTGGGGGTACAAATTAACAAAATACATCTTAAACATATCAAACACAGCTTAGCCCATAAAACGCTCGATTGTAAGCGGCTGTATTGGCTGCGGCGGTTGTGTCTATTGTCATGTAAAAACTCATAGAACAACGGTCCCTATTTGTGGCTCAGTCAGCATCACTATTTGTGGCGCCGATTGGGGAGGCCGCGTTCAGCAGTGTTTGTTCGTATATGTGTATATTTTATTTATTGCACTAGTATATAAATAATTCTAATCACACTAGTCACACAGGTTAAATTACAGTTCAATTTCAAATGAGCTTAGAATAAAAATAACTAAAATTAGATGTCAAGACAGATTAGTCATGCTCAACATTTTTTATAATTTCATTATTGCAGATACTTATGCATTTCAATTAGGCATATAACTCACACAAAATAAGGCATTCCCTAATCAGGCTCTTCCATACATCCGCAAAAACATCACAGTCACGGTTAGCAGCCATGTTGGCATTGGGAGACTAGAGAGTACTCACCGGGTATGCTCCACCTTCCCGTCCTTGGGCAGTAAGTCAGTAAAGAGCCAGCCAGTGCGGCGAAGGCCGAGCTTGCTGGCGACGTGGCGCAGAGCCGCCTCGTTGTGGTCGGTCTGCAGCGCCACCGCGTCGCGCCCGCACACTTGCGCCGGCTCGTAGATGGCTGCTACTCGGGCTCGGATACCTGGGTGATACAAATAGCTGTAAAAAGGAGTCTCCTGCCACAACCCCAAAGTTACTTGCTTATTTACAGCAGGTATAGGTCGTCTATAGGCATTAACTGCCCAGGCTCGGTGCGGCTGCCGAAGGGGGTCTACTTTTGGTAGTGGGCACCCAGCGACATTGGGAACCAACACTCGGAGCGAAGCGTGCTCTCCTCCCTACATGCTACCCCCTGAATCCTCTCCCCTGACCAATTTTTTTGTCACATGTAGCATTCAACTTGAAATGTTCTATACATTTCAAGTTGAAATTAAAAGCTGCTGAGTTGGACAGTAAACAATTGGTAGTAAAATTAGCACTTGCACATCTGTCTGTGTTTCTGGCTTCACAACCTCAAAGTGCACAAACCTCAAATTGACTTATTAACTCACCAAGCGGCACATCAGGATGCCTCTCATATGTGCCGTACAGATAGCCGATCCGCTGGTCACCCGTGGCGCGCCAGTAGGCCAGGAAGCGCTCCACGATGGCTGGGTGCTCCACTAACACGTTGTCGAGGTGGCGGTATGGCTGGCGCGACAGCGTGACGGCGCCGGGCTGGCACTTGGAGCAGATGCCGCGCGGCCACGGCGGGTGCTCTGTACAGCCTGGGGGAATCATACCGTACAACATTATAATATAGCTTCTGCTCGCAGTTTTGTTTAGTACTTTTGGCTTTGTCTTTGCCCAAACTTCTCCAAAACTTTAGACTTTTATAAAGGACTAGCTGCTGCCCACGGTTTTGCACGCGTTTTTAGTAGTCTATGTCAATCCCCAGGATACAATTAACCTCCATGCCAAATTTCATTGAGGATCTTAATGAATTTTGGCATTTTGGTTCAGCCGTTTATGCATGAAAAGGACATATACAGACAGTTAAATACATAGATAGACAGAGCCTGGACAGAGCTATTTTTCCCTGTGCATGACCCGCCGGTGTTGCATTTTGAGGTTCTCACCGTACGTGCATGATCCACATAATAATATGGTGCATGAGCCCTTACAAATTCAATGGCTTGTAATCATATACACGCGTGAGCTTATCCATTTTTATTGGTATACATGTCAGAAAAACTGAATTAACAAGAAAACCGGAGGACTTTACATATAAGGTTGCTAGTATTCACCACAAGTGCGTTTGCATGTAGGGGGTTGACTACATAATCTTGGCTGCACCGGGAACGTGTTAATATTAGTATTCCTGGCTATATAGCACCAATTTCTTGAGATGTTTTGAGTCTAAGTGCAGATAAGAGTGTCCCCAAACTAAAATGGGGTGATTTCAATAGGACTAGAATTATTTTGGCATTATTTTGGCAATAGGACTAGAATTATATGAAGATTAATTTGAAAAGTACCTGGTTTAATTTGGAAGCTAAGTTCATTCAAAGAAATAAAGTTCTTGGACTGTATCTTTTTAAGATAGGAGTGAAAGGACATGTGTTTGATGTTGTGTTCCTTCAGGTAGCCCTCGTCCCATGGCTCCAGCGGGGAGCAGTGCACACAGCAGCCTTTGGAGTTGTGTCGGCAGCTGGAACCAATACACAAATGATCTGGCACAGCAGCATTGCCATACAGCGGGGCAATGCAGCCAGAGTCTTGGGGACGCTTTCGACACGGTAATATTATCCTATACAGTATTTGAACTCGGCCGTATCTTTGAAATAAATGCCTACAGCCGCGCGGTAGGTAAACATGCGATAGGGCTGCCCGCCTCCAGCATTTTCATTACATTTGCCTACTTTGTGTTTCCATTTAGTTTTGTGATTGTAAATATAGGTAGGTACTTTTTTAAATAAACAAATAAAATACTTTGTGAATTGAATGGGAAGTGTTCAATAAAAATGCGTGTTGTTTTTTGATTGGTAGATTTAATTAAAAAATCGTGTTTATGTTTGAATAACAAATCGGTCTTATAAATTTGCGACCAAAAAATATTTGCGCCTCGACTGAGACGTACAAAATGCTTTATTATTAAATTTTAGGAGACTTTTTTGGAGAAAAGGGAATATCTTTTACTTGGTTATAGATACCTGCAGCTACTTTATTAAATATGTACCTGAACTTATTTTTAGAGAAAAAATCGCGCGGTTATTGTTAAAAAAACAACACACCATCCGTTCGTCACTGCGGCACAGTCGCGACTGTCTGCATGCTGAGCGCATGCCGAGATCGAGGCGCGTAGGTATAGCTCGCGTTTCGTCCGTTTTTATGAAGTCAGATTACTGTATAGGATAATATTACCGTGCTTTCGACTGGTATTGATATGGATCAGTTGAGCTACCTGTAGATTGTTTGCAACAGTCTGCAGTTAGCTCAATTGTTTCGATTGTAAATACTAGTATAATTTTCTTTGTGAATAAAGGCTTCTGCCACTTTAAAAAAAAACGAATGGTTTTGGATGGAATGGACTATTGGTTTAAATAAAGTGCTTATCAGTAATATAAGATGTAATATGAGTATGTATATCAAATCAAGCTATTTTTAGCTTAAGATACGAGTAAATAATATCACACAGAAACTCATTTGGTCTGACTTGTGAGACACATAGATTGTAATGTTGGTCACCTACTGAAGTTCTGGAACTCAGCTGTCAAGCACCAATAGTCCTACTGTTGGGCTTGTTAGACAGTCGCATAGTGCACAACACTCTCCCATTTAGGATGTCAGTGCAGATTGCAGATTCCCCAACAATTCAGAAACTATAATGTACCCCATCACTTACAGTTTCTCATCTCGCTGCCTCTCAATGTTGCCAGATAATTTATATAAGTCCAGGTCTACATCATCCTCTTGTGGGGCATCTAGGATTGGTTTAGCAGTCTGTGGAGTGGAGAGGGAGCCCTGGGATGTACTTGGCATGACAGGGCCTCCCGATGCTGTGTTGTTTACCTGAAAACTCTATGAATCTACATTAGAATCGGACATATGTATAATTAGACTATCTTGTTATCGCTAAAGTGAGAGAAAGGTCATACTTTGATGACCTCTGTGGCGCAGCGGGCGAAGGTCTGCCTGCTACGCAAGATGTTGCAGGTTCGATTCCCACCTCGGGACAAATGTTTGTAAGATCTGCAGATATTATTAAGTAATATCTGCGGATCTTACAAACATTTGTCTTACATCTTACAAATGTTTGTAAGATCTGCTGATATTATTAAGTAATATCTGCAGATCTCGATAATGCTGTGTGAATTGTCAAGCATTATTTATTTATTTATACTTTAGTAGAGACCATGTTAGCATAGGGAAAGTTTTTTATACAGTCTGATATTCAGAATCTATACAAAATAAGCTAGTCACTATGATCAGTTGTTTGTGAACACACTCACACTATCAAATGAGTGACCAAGCTAAAAGAGTGTTATGCCATGCCTCACCTCCGCACTAGTAGAGGCAGGATCAAACAGCACAGCTCCGTTGATGGGGCTCAGGTACAGCATGTCTCCGTGCTTGAGGCCGTAGTCGGCGAGTGAGCGTGACTTGCTGGAGACGAGCTCCTCGCGTTTGGCGCGGTCCTTGTGCAGCGCGAACGCGAAGGAAGTCAGGGCCAGCGCGGCGTGCACGCGCTCGTACAGCGCCGCCGTGCTGTCGCCCGCACAGGCCTCCACCCGCGCCGTGCCCTCCGCAGACTGCACCCGCAAGATCTGACAACACATACCGACCTTCATACGCCACGAAACCACTCAAAGCTGCTAGCTCATCTCCCAATCATAACTCTGCGGGTACTCCCTGAGTGTTAGTATTCCCGGTCGAAAGTTGCACCCTTTGTTTAGTCTCAATAAGCCTAGTTTTAGAAATAAAGTTTTGAATTTTCAATGAGTTTACGAACGATGAGACGCGTACTTTTGATTATGTCTAGCGATGTATCTGGTACCCTGATCTATTAGATAGGAATTTTATTAGATAGGGAAGGTATTTGAGAATGAATTAACAATATTTTTACCAGTTTTGATGAATCCATCTAAAATCTAGAATAAAAATTGCAAAACACCAACAATGCAGTCACTGACTGAAGTCTGATCAGTCAACCAGCTGTCAATTTTTTGTTCCCAATTCACGTGCGTCATTAGTTACATGATTTGCGTTTATCTCTGTCTTTTCCAAGCTATTTATGTTTCGCTATTCTTTTTCAATGCCTCTCGCTTGCAAAGTGGAACATTGAGGATGACATGCTACTTCATGCGACTGTGTTCCAGACTCTCTAGCTTAGCTTTTGTTATTTTAAGCATAGCCAACTTGAGAATGTAAAATTTTCGTCACCACGAAAACCACACACGAGTACAGTGGAGATTACGTAGAAAGAGAAGCCATATTCTGTGGGAGATTATCAAGTTGAACTGTCAATGTCAAGTTCAAATTCAAGTTTTGAAGTTTTTGTCATTCACAAAAAAACAAATCATTCTTGCAGCTTGCAACCAGAGAAACAGAAATAAAATTCTATTTACCTACTTTCTTGAAAAACTACTCAAAACTAACAGAAAGCTTTCCAGTAACATAGCCCAACCTTTCCTTTACAGGTATGTAACTTTAAACGTTACTAAAATTTCTTGCAAGAAGGTGAAAAACATTGAAGATATTTTCATCATCATCGGGACCTACCTACCCTCGTTTCCTTATAATTCAGGGTCTTTACGACGTACAACATAGCTCTGCTATCGCAGTGATGTGTACGGCTACCCCGAGGTGTTGGAAGGTGTAAGAGACGTGTGCGTGTTTATAAATAGTGCAGGTGGATAGTTTTAGTTTCGCCGTGGTTCGGACGACTGGTCCCGCTTCCCGATTTCTTCCCGCGATCTCGTCACTCTCAGCTGTTGCGTCGGTGCACCGCTGCACTCTACATACGTAATTCTACATTTACAAATTGTGACAAAAGAAAAATAGGAATTATGTTACTTGTGTGAGTGAAGTGCTGTTTTGTCTTACATTGAGATTTCTCCTGGTTATCTGTTAGGTAAATATCTATTAAGTGAAGTAGGATGTTCCTAGCAAATCAGGTCCTGCTGATGACAGTTGTTTCTAGAATCTATGACTCAAATATCAAATTGTTTCCCTACTTATTTTCACTTGCAGAATATTTTATAGTTGAGTTAGATGATTGTGTACTTACTTAGTGTTTTTTCTAATTTATTGCTCCCATTACAGGTCCATATTAATATACTGAAATGGCTGAAGAAAAAGGAGCTCAGGTTGAGCTGTACATTTATGACCTTACAAATGGATTTGCCTCCATCCTGGCCCCAGCCATCATTGGTAAGCTATACCTAACTTTAATGTTATGCAATCATACCTCAATAAACAATATAATATAGATAGAATGTCCTTTAATAAACATAAAAATAGGACATAGGAAACAAAATGCAAATACCTTTAACTCAATTAATCCCAATATCCCCATGGGTATTTTCAAAGCACAGACATGGAGCCTCCTCATAAGAAACATTTTGCTAGCCGCCCATCATATGCTGTTAACAACACAAAAAATAAAGCAATCATCAAGCATCTGTTACCACTAGCAGCTTCAATCACATGGTGCTGTGATAAAACATAGCCTGACATGCAGGGATTATCCTAGCTAATCAGTGAAATAATTTTATGAATGAGAGGTAGTTGTTTTAGAGTACCTATGCATACACAGAAATATTATAAACAAACTTAACGGTCTTTAATATTAGTTGATAGATTGTTAAGCACTCCCTATGTAATAAGATTCTGCCATCAATCAAAATAAGTAAATAATTTTTACCTTGACGCTTTTACTATCATGTCTGATAAATAAATAAATAATGCTGGACAATTCACTCAGCATTATCTAGCTCCAAGCTAAGCAGAGCTTGTGTTATGGGTACTAGATAACTGATATACATAATACAAAACACTACATAGATAGATATTTTTTATTATACATAGAAAAACATCCAGAACCCTATAATAAGAGCCTCTATGATTTATGTATCAGCCTGTATAGGTATTTTTGTCATTTAAGTAGGTATTTGTATGTAAGATTTGATAAATGAGATCCTCATGTTCAATCCAACGATCCTATCCATCCACGGTTGTCTGGTAGAGATTGCTATTGAGGAATAAATAAATAAATAATGCTGGACAATTCATACAACATTATCTAGCCCCAAGCTAAGCAGAGCTTGTGTTATGGGTACTAGATAACTGATAGGTAAACATAATACAATACACTACATAGATAGATATTTTTTATTATACAAAGAAAAACATCCAGAACACCCTGAACAAATATCTGCAGATCGTACAAACATTTGTCCCGAGGCGGGAATCGAACCCGCAACCTCCTGCGTTGCAGGCGGACCTTCGCCCGCTGCGCCACAGAGGTAGTCAATGGTCACATTTTTGTAATTTTTATTTTATTTTGTTTGTTATTTATTGGTTAATTGTTTAGTTCAGTGTACAATAAAGAATTATCTGATGCTGTTGCTTACGATAATAATCCTAGACATGAGATTCTATTGTTGAAAATTCCAGACTTTCAAAACATTTATCCAGCGGGCTAAGATCACCTTCAATACAATCGTAAATAACATCGCGAATGTATTCTCTACGATCGTCGTCTACGCATTAGTGCGTGTTCAAGGACTCCGGTTTTGTCGTAAACAAATGCTTACGTTAACATAAGCGAAATACGCTAACACACTGTAGGTACTGTCAACTACGTGTTGGCGGTGTCATAGTGGGCACTTTCCATCAGCAACAAGCTAGCTACACCCTAATTAATGACTCGAGTGAAGTGAAAAACTCCGTAGAACTCATCCTCATCAACTGTATGTACTCATAGAGTTTTCATCACTGCTATATATTTTCGGACTTCTCTTTGTTAAAGGTTGACAAAGGAACAGGAACATTTTTTTTTATTTGTCATAGACATGAATTATGGAGCCCACCTAAGTATCATTCGCTATACAATGCGGAATAATTTTTTAAATTACGTCTATAATTCACGGAGAAACAGACGAACATAGAACCTCCTCCTTTCTTCGAAGTCGGTTAAAAATCGAGCTCATTTGCTTGCTTCCAAATCACCATCATTTATTTATTTATACATAGTAAGGGTAATGGTACCCACTCTTCCTTTAGCGCTTTTGCACTACGCTAACTTCCCCAAAGCCGTGTCATCGCCTCGAACCACTTACTACCTGTCTATACATAGGACAGTACAGGTATTTTTAAATCCTCTGTTATTGTGTCAATGTCTTTCAGTGGCAAAGCTGAAGACTAGTCATTTTATTGACGGATTTCATTTCAAATGTTCCCTTTTAAAATTTCAATTAAGTACTTACCTACTCATAATGTTTCCAGAATAATATTCTGAAAAAAAAGTTGGCTGATGCCTTGCTTGCTGAAAAGATGTTCTATTAAAAACTTCTGCCCTCTCAATTTTTTATCAACCTTGGTTCTCTCTCTGCTGAGCATACTACTCTGTCAAGAAAGTACCGGGAAAAGTTCAATAATACACAAAATGTTTGTTATTCATCCAAATGTATTTTATCACCTTCAAAGTATGCTCCTTCAGAAACGATACACATAATCCAATCTTCAAAACATTTTTTAAACGCTGTTTCCGGAATTGAGTTCAGTTCTCGCCGCGAATTCTCCTTTATGTTTTCTACCGATTGAAAACGGGCGCCACTCCGAAGCTTGTTGACTAGTTTGCATGTCAAACTCATAAACCCACGTCTCGTCACCAGTAACAATGCGTTTCATGAACGTTGGGATTGATGAATCGGAATTGACTCGTTCTAGCATGTCCTCAGCGACTCTCATGCGATTGAGTTTTTGGAGAAAATTCAGGTCTTTTGGGACTAGTCGAGCTGCAACATGTTTCATACCCAAGTGATTATTTAAAAAGGTACGTATCGACTCGTGAGATACGAACTAATAAAAAAACACTAATAGCTACATTACGATTTAGTGCTTTGCTTTAGTGCGTGCTGACAGATGCTTAGTATTTTGTAATTATATTTCCAAAAGGAACCATACCTGTGACTCATTATGGAGTCTACACATCAAAATCGGAGGGCTGCCGACAAGTTGACGAAACATTGTCGGCGGCCTACAATAAATAAACACTGAAATATTATATCACCAACCCGCCGCGAGCTGTGATGCTGATTTTTGTGTGTAGACTTCACCAGAACTACAAGTTTTGAAGCATGGATATAACAGAAGTGCTATTCATTTTCATTACATCCCAGCCTGTCTGTTAAATGATGATAGATGGGTTCTGAGAAGGTATATCGGTCATCTATCTAGGTACCTATAACACAAGCTATGCTTGCTTTGGGGCTAGGGCTAGGTGATGCTGTGTGATATCAAGAAGAACAAGATATGAGAATCATTGAAATCGGACAACTTCGGCAAAGATATCGAGCAACATTCATCCATAAACCTACTCCTTTTGTTTATAGTCGATTGAAAACGATTTTTGATTTAGTATTTTCCTTCCCAGGTCGGCCCGTGGAAGGCGTGTGGCACACCGGCATTGTGGTCTTCGGTAAGGAGTATTTCTACGGAGGAAGCGGCATATCCAGCTGCCCACCGGTAAGGACCTTAAACTCATCACCAGCACTCTCATCTCATATCTTTAGTAGCAGTCCGGAGTAAGGAAGTTGGCCGTGTCATACCCCCGTGCCTCGGAAAGCACGTTAAGCCCTTATAGTCCTGCTCCTGATCTGTCTCCGGTCGTGTCGGTCTTACGTCCCTCAATTCGGCTTTGGGGGGGGGGGGGGGGGGGGGACATCATCAAACATCGACTCGTACTCCACTCGAACTCAGCTTGAAAACTTAGTCGAGTTTGGCATGCTCATCGTTAGTTTGTTAAAACCCTACTCCACTCCCGCAGCTTTGACATGCTTTAGTGGAGGAACCAGCTGTCAGCTCAAGGTAGATCGCCACATACCTGGGTTGACGGTTGTTACCTGGACTCATATGATACAATTTTCTGAATGCCGTTTGAGTGAAGGAAGTTTTTACAGTCTATCCATCGCGTCATCGAGTCAGTTTACCCCCGAAAACACTAACGGATCTTAGATTTAAGCACGTCCCGAGTTTGACAAATTTTAATGGAAAACTGTCAAAAAACTAAAGACGTGCGTAAATTTGAGATCTATGTTGTTTTTGAGTATTCGGAGGTAAGAGTCGAGGTTAGGGCTAAATATGTGGTCAATAAGGTCAGATTTACTTCAACTTGGGGAGAGCCAATAAGTATTCATATGACAGGATGTTCCTGGCGAGTAGGATAAAATCCGTGTTGCCAGCTCTTAAGGTGTGTTTTAGTTCAACATAGGGGAGAGAGCCAATCAAATAGGTTTACTATCACAGGATACTCCTGGCCATTAGGATTTAAACCTTTTAACCTGCTATTAGGGTCTGTATTCATTGTCTGATGAAATCGCGTATGTGAGTGTAGTGTTAGTGTTCATTGAAGCACATAATTTAAATTGCGAATGTGACACAAATGTACACTACACATTTCTATCCGCCAATCACATCGCGTCTTCATGACGTGATTCGCATATAATACAAACTGATTAAACGTGATAGCAAGTCACGTGTTTTGTGTGGGCTTCTCGAGACGTTTCTCTTCCCACGACTAATTAACGTCGAACTGGAAAAAACATCCCCCTTGAAATCGTAATCGTAAATTCAGACGAAACCCACAATAAATCCAAGATGCTACAATGGTAAAAAGTCAAAATTCAAAGTGCTTTATTTCTGAAACACCGTACAGGTCATAAATTTCAAATTATACAGGGTACCACGGAAAGGGTGTATCCCCTCGGTGCAGAATGACCCCCTTTCGGCTTCCCTGTATAGTAATTTAATTATACGGGAATAATAATTACGCGTGTTAGCCTCGTGTTATAGCTCTATGAGCTTTAATAACTCTAGTATAAAGAGCCATTATGATCAGCTCCATATTTCCACGACATTGTCGATTGGCACAGGATGGCATCGCGCCGGCCAAGCTTACATCATGGCATGGAGTGCGTATGATCCAGACATGTGCAGAACGTAAACAGTTCGGACAAAACAACCAGTTCTTGGAATTTCGTTTTCTCGCTCAGTGCACGAGATAATTTCACAAAAATACGATAACCCCTGATCCAAGATTCAAGATCCAACATCTTGAAATCTCCGATTTGACAAACTCAACCAACATTACAAAACCTATAATATCTCAATTTTCATACGTTTGACATTACTAGCCCAGAGTTAGTTGACCTAACCCTCCCACATCCGTGAGTTAAAAAATTCAATATTTAACACAAGGTTAACTCTTGGTGGTACAAGAAATAATTAGAATTCAAATCCAAAGTAGAATTTGACTCTAAGTTAACCATGTTAACCTAGCCTGGCGCAAGTGGGCCTAAGGCCGGTTACAAAAAACCCAATAATGTCATCCTATCCTACTAATATTATAAAGCCGAAAGTGTGTTGTGAAATCTGAATGTTTGTTACCTAGGATCTCCAAACTACTGAACAGATCAATTTGAAATTTGGCGTGCGTTAAGAGCAAAGCCTAACTTAGATAATAGGCTTTGTATTATACCGAAAATACGCGTGCGAAGCCGCGGGAAAAAGCTAGTATTTGTTAAATTATGCCAAACTGGAGTGTAGAAAGAATAAAGTGGTTATAGAATAAAAAGGTTCAATTTGCGGTGGCTACTGTCCTTTCAATGTTTCAAAGACTGGATCTTCCCATATATTGCTCTGCATGTTTCGTATCTTTCGTATTCCTATGCCTCATTCAGCCTTTTTCACTTCCACCATCCTTAATCAAAGAAAATGTTAGGTATGTTTGGGCTCTACTAAGCTGACGTGGCGTGGCCTAAAAGTAATCTCGAACGGAAACTCCAATTCGTCAGAAATTCTCTGAAACTTGTCTTCAAATACTTTCCCTCAGCATAAAACTGCCAAAAACTGAACTTTAGAACGTGAGAAATTTAACTGCTATTTCAATAGCACATTATTTCCCACGCGAATTCTATTCTCGCGTGAAAAATGTTTTGTCATGGAGTGGAAATATCAGCGATATCTCACGCAGAAGCGGAGGCGGGGATAAAAACAAAAATGCGCATCGGCAAAGCATTGGCTTCCTGAAACATGTCATGATTGCACACGATTGCACCCACTCTGAAAGAATCATCTCAAACATTTGGCTTGATAAATTATGTCACAACTCTCATAAAATTTTGCCACAATTACTTTAAAGAACGATTATAAAGTAACTCTCGTTACACTCGTGATCATAAACACATCCTTCCCTCGAAATTAGCGTTAGTGTCATCGTGCTTATAATATTAGCCACTATTAATAACGTCCATAGCGAAGTGCGCATGCCGCGCATGTTTGCGGTAATTTAAGCGGATTATTCTCTGCTAACCATCGCACACAGACCTGTCCATTCACAAACAAATGACACACTTTAGAGAAGAAATTATAGGTCGTTGGATACTGGTCCACTAAGGTCGTATTCTGTGTAGCGAAATAAACAGACCTATTTTAGTCGAGGCGAAGCGCCAATATCCGAAATGCTATCAACTTGGTAATTGCTGTAATAATTCGCGCGAAAATCACAGAAGTAGAGAGTAACTTCATCAAAAGGGAATTTGTGCTCGAATTAAGATGTGCCTAAAACCGACATAAATCGGGTAACATACAAATTGGCAACGAAACCAGCATAATGTTCCTGTAATTTCTGTAGCAGGTGCAAAAACAACGCCATTGCGATCGCCTCCACCTGTCCTGGCACGGGACAGGACGTAATGTGCGTAATTTGTACGTTTTACTCTGAGATCAGTTCAATAATCTACCTTGGAGATTTGGCATCCGAGAACTGAAACACAAAGAAAGTGACCTTTGCGAAAATTCCCTGCTAGAGAAATTCTTCGTTTGCTGTCCCTGTCTGGTAGTGAAGTGCGAGTGGGACGGGCTATGCCTATTTCTATTGTGAAATGTGGAGCAGTAGAGATGTCACCGAGAGCACGGTGTCGCTGGAGATTCAGGAACTTTAGTTGCATCGCATAGTTATGTGAGGTCTAACGACAAAGCCAGGCCGAATCCTACAGTATAGTCTAGGCTTGGAAAATACTCATAATTCTACATCGGAATCTCTCGCTGGCCTAATAATTCACTCTTTAACTGTCACGTGTATCATTATCAGCTCCTATCTACTGCTGGGAGCGCCCTTCAGTTTGCGCCGGTCTGCCACCACGATTTTACATACTGCGGCTAATCGGATCAATAGTTCGTAACGTAACCTAGATGACTAACACCGGTTTGTCCTACTGAACTCGATCTGGGAACTTTTATCGCTCTAGCTAGAATAATTAGCGAAGTTATCGGTCGGCTATAACTGCAAGTTTCACTTATTTTTGCATTTCGCTTCATTTTAAAACACTTCGATTCAATCGTCTTGTCGATTTGTTGCTCGTTTCTGTTGAATGTTTCCTGGCATAAAACGAATCCGGACTCATCAATTTTAAAACTATTTCTCTCTATAAATATGACAGGTATAAACTCCGCGATAAACATTTAAGAGCTTTAGTCGCTGCATTCCGCTAGGCTGTTTGATTAGTTATTATTTGTGTTCCTAATGCTCCTATTAATTAAACATTTTATGTTGGGAACACTCGTGTAAACATATCGAAATGTTTTGAACTAGCGCTTTATAAGCGCTGATGTTTATGATTTGAAACAGATTAGGCTGAATGGCTGCATTTTATCATACGTTTGTTTGTTTATTTACATATTAGCTCTATAGTTTACGTAAAGCTTCTCGAGATCAAAAGCACGTGCTTTTGATCCCAAATTCACAGAGAATCTTTGAGAATCCAAGAAAACGTCTGTAGACTGTACCTATGTTAATTGAGTTCTCAATATAATACAGGTGATTGTCCTCAAATGTTATATATTCTGAACATCGTCTGGAGTCAATTTATCATCCCTATATTTATCTACGTTATTATCTTTTCGATGCGTGGGAAGATGCCATGTCTTGATTTACAACGCTGCCTTGTAAATTGTGTTTTTCTTTTCATTTTTAGGATTGACAACAGATTGTTGATTCTTTTAAACATTCGGGCAAAGAGAAAACCAGCGCTGAAATTACAAATAGATTCAAAAATCTGCCTTGACATGGAGGATGAAGGCAGATTAGCAGAAGACATAACAACAATTATCGTGTGAAATGTATTCAGTAACATTTCTTAGTCATATGTTAGAAGCTGTAAGCCATTCGACCGCGCATCCGTCCGCACCTGGTTACACCGACGGGTCACTCGCGAAAATAGACGACTGCCCGGCACACAGATTTGATGCTTCTTCCGTGAATGCAACTGCTTGCTACGTTATATTCAAAATAATATTATCCCACCGTCAAAAGGGAGATACTTATAGAAAAATATGCTTTCGTGACGTTAGGACTGAATTTCAAAACACCTTGTTTTCGATACACCTGAATCCCAAAAAAAACTTTTCCCAAAATGCATGAATGCCAAAATATAGACTAATCAAAATATAGATACAAAATGTAGACTTAGTCTGACCCACTTCGTGAATTTATACATAATTGGGTCTTAAATAAATTCATAAACCTAAGGGATCAACTATACCGAAGCTTGGCTGTCGAAACGTACTATATTCGGCTTTAAGATCTTATTTTTAAACTCAAAAAAGAACAAACAAGTTCACTTAGAATATGTATACATGTATACATTGGTATCTAAAAACAAGTATTACTATTTGCATCTTTGTCGGATTGTATATAATTAGGATCAATATCTTCTCTTCAGGGCACAACACAGCTGGGACCTCCGAAGCGCATCGACCGACTCGGCGAGACTTTCGTACCTGAGCAGCTGTTCCAGGAATACCTGCATGGGCTAGCTTCTACCACATACACGTAACTACACTTTGCTGAGATCCTACATGTCCTTTATGACATAAGATTTTATGTAATGTAAATATTGTGTCTGTATAATCATCACACTCACACTAATACTGTAAAAGCGAAAGGGATGTATCGATGGATGTTTGTTACCTCTTCACGCCAAAACTACTAAACGGATTGGGCTGAAATTTTGCACACAGGTAATTCTTATCCTGAAATCAAACATAGGCTACTTTTCTCTATCCCACGGGATAGAAATCACCTTTAAACGTATCCATAGAAACAACGTGTGCGAAGCCGCGGGCATAAACTAGTCTGCTAATATATCTGCTAATATTTGTACTGGGTGTTCTGGCTATTTTATGTGTAATAAAAAATATATACTTATATCTGTGTAATGTATATCAGTGATCCAGTGACCCATAACACAAGCTCTGCTTAGCTTGAGGCTTGATGATGTGTGGATTGTCCAGCATTATTATAATATTATTATTATTTGAATCAGCTCGGACAAAATGAGCTTCTGTATCGATGATGATGATGTCCTCCTAGACGAATTTCGACCCCGGCGGCGGCGGCCAGTCTCATTGAAGAGTAGGCAGATGTGCAGTATATATTATAGTGCACAAATGTGTGCGCGAACAGGTGCACTCTCTATTCCCTCACTCTCATAATCCGATGGGACGACAGACAGAGGAAAAGGAGAGCTCTTTAACTGAAATGTACCATTTTTGGTAGACATCGGGAGCGTAAGCAGGTTTTGTTCCGTCTTTAAAGGAAACGTCGCGCACAGCGGTTCCATATAATCTGTAAAAAAATTCGCCGTCAACCGAAAACGCAGTCTACCGCTGACCTTCCCTCGCTGAACCGTCTCTCTCTTCCAGCGGCTCAGCCTACAACCTGCTGGAACACAACTGCAACCACTTCAGCGAGGAGGTTGCCCAGTTCCTCTGCGGCGGGCACATCCCCAAGGACGTGCTGCATCAGCCCGAGATCCTGCCGCCGCCCTACCGCGCCGCGCTCACCTCTCTCCTGGGGCAGTTAGCGCCGGGACAGGTATGTGCCCCTTCGACGACCTCTGTGGCGGAGCGGGCGAAGATCTGCCTGCGAAGCAAGAGTTCGATTCCCGCCTCGGGACAAATGCTTGTACGATCTGCAGATATTTGTTCTGGGTGTAATAGATGCATAATAAAAATATATATCTATGTCGTATAACGTATTAGTTCTTAGTTTGGAGCTAGATGAAGGTGTATAAATTGTCCAGCATTATTTATTTAATCATTCTGCAGCCTGCAACTCTATATATTGCCCCTTCAACTCTGCAATGCAATTATCTGTGCATCATAATAAGAAAACAAATAATCGTCACAAACATCAACTGCATTTCTGTCGCAGTGTTAGGTCTGCCTGAGACGCAACAGGTGGCGGGTTCGATTCTTGCCGCGGGACAAATGTTTATCATAATCGTCCTCGTTACTCATTATTACCCTGTATCTAGTATTTAACCAATGTTGGGTTTATTCCTAGCCTAAACTGTGGTGATTTTAGACAAAAGTTGGTTCCGGATCTAGGAGTTTGTTTCATATATTTGACTATATGAGTAACTCTGCTAACTTTGGAAATGGTCCGGCATTTTTTAATCTTGCTGGACAAAGTTTTAAGACTTATTTCTGTCGCTCGTTTGGTCATTGAAACTGATCTAAACGAATCCGGTGATATATCGATGTGTTAAACCGCCAACCACATCATTCTCAATTTATTTTCTTTTATATGTTGAGCAACATGAAGCGGTGGCAGGACCTTTTCGGTTCACCTACAATTAATACTTTTTTTATATTTTATGTATTTTTTTTTCATTATTGTAGTAAATTTTGTGTGTGAGCCAATAAAATGATTTTCTTTGTCACTTTCTTTCTTTCTTCAAATTAATAAGCTTTAAAAGAAAATTTCTAAATCAGAGAAAGGTTAAGGTTCTT
The DNA here is from genome assembly GCA_963564075.1 of Eupithecia subfuscata. NCBI lineage: Eukaryota > Metazoa > Arthropoda > Insecta > Lepidoptera > Geometridae > Eupithecia > Eupithecia subfuscata. Next base: position 1,442,243 of record OY751102.1, read on the forward strand.
AAGCTTTTAGTGATATGATGAGGGATCATTAATTGAGCAAAAATTTAGTAAAGGCTTGTATTTTTTTTTTCATTTGAAAAATCAACCATTTTACGTAATTTATAGTGGCAAGTTCTAAGAGTTTAAAAGATTCGAAATAAACTCGAAAACAAAGAACATGTTAAAGGTAAACATTTAAAATATTTGTCTCTGCGAGAAAGGTTGTGATAGATAACTTATATGTTTACCATGTTTAAAATATTTATTTTACTCTAATCTGGTGTGAAGTGTGTGCTTTTCTTTCTATTTTATTGTTATTTTTTGTTTGGAAATAAAATAGCTAAAGGGTCTACCCCATTCCCATTTCAAGGCAAGTTCCTGATCAAAGCCTCATTTTAAAACAAGCCATTTTGTAGTGTGAATTACTAACGCAAGCGATTTTATTGCTGTTTGCTATTTCTTCTCAAATATAATTAAGTTAACCCTTTTCAGGGTCCAAGTGGAGGACAGGGCCCGTCCAATTCATGACTAGCTCATGCTTGACCCGCGGTCGCACCCGCTTCCGCTCGTGGCTCCTTCCGCTACAGCTTATCAAACACACCATAGAAGAAAGTAACATGCAAAGTGATTATAGTGAACGCACCTTCATTTTTTTGCCGGTTTATGTACTACTTATGATTTTGCAATATCAAAAAGAAAAAGACATATACTTTATGTATTTCATGTTGTGATTGTTATTAATTTATTTGTCAAAGTCTCTGTGTTAGTATTATAGTATACACTGTGATTTAATATTAGTTACTTCTTAGTAATTCATTCATAATGCATTATGCCATAATAATGTAATGTAACCAAATAATAAATAATGTAATGTAGTTTTATAAGTATTCGACTACCTACCTCGATTTCCATGTTTGTTTATTTTAAGACAACCACGACCTATTATTTATTCGTACATATGCAACCACACAATTTATTGTACTTTTACTTGAATAAATAAAACTGAACTTACATGTCACATGATTTGTAATTTTTGGACAGGAATAACGCGATAAGGCTCTTGTGAGTTTTAGTGGATCCTATGTAAGTATTTAGGTATTTTACTATTCAAAGACAACAAAAAGAAGTGAAGAAAAAATCAATAACACTTTATTTCTCATTTGTTAATCATTTATAGTGTAAAATTTTACTTGTCTAAGTGCTTATTTGCGCTTGTATAACTCAAACTAGCGCCGCTGCCTTTTCTTTCTTATAAGTAAGTTATAAAAAGGAATTTCTAATAGTTCAGTGTACAGTTTTTGATACCTGTCATAAGCTTTATTTATGCCCATAAAATAGTTTTAGTTTATTTCCTTTATGCAGAATAGCGAAGTTGCTCTTGGTGGCCACCGAACTCTGTTTTCTAAATTATACGAAACTAAACTATTTCAGAGGGTTTAAAAAAAGCTTAGGATAGGTATCGCAAACTGTACATTGGATATTTGAAAATTCTTGTGTTTACCGTAATTATAAGTAAAAATAGGTGACGGCGCTAGCGAGCGGCATACATCCGCCTTAAAGAATAAAGTTATTGATTTCTGACTTCAAAAAACAATGATTTCGTAATGCATGTAAAAATAATTTGACGCCTGCAAGGCAAGATCCAGTAGATCTATTAACCTTAAGGTACTCTAAGACCTGAGATTAAATTATTAAATTTATTTACTGCAGCAGCACATACAAAAAATATAAACAACGAAAATGGAAACAGAAGGTTTCACGAGTAGGTAAATTAATATTAAGAGGCTATCAAAGTAAAGGCTATATCTGTCTTATAACAGAGAAAATTAACTTCAGCCATTACCTTTGCATTTTGTACTCTAAATCTACACCTCTAAAGCTGTATTTACCGACGTAGCATTATAAACGTATTTTCTTTCCCAGGAGATCTACCAGAACGGCGCGCGACAGAACAGACGCGATAGTCCTGACTATCTCACGCTCAACACGCAGATTGAAGAAGCTAGGTAAGAAAACCTCTTCTATTCTTCATTAACTTTATAGCGCTTATACTCGTATTCGAATCGCCTCAGTGGACTAAAATTTAGGGAGGGGGAAGTAAGAAAATCTTGCTCAGATACCTCTGAGCAGGACCTCTGACCTTGCTTAGAATAATCACCCTAATATTATAAATGCGAAAATTTGTATGTTTGTTACCTCTTCACACCAAAACTACTGAACGGATCGGGCTGAAATTCTGCGTACAGATAGTTCTAGGCCTGGAATAAAACCTATGCTACTTTTTATCCCATAAATTAGTTCGCAACGCGTGCGAAGCCGCGGGCGGAAACTTGTAATAAATAATGCTGGACAATCCACACAACATCATCTAACCTTATGCTAAGCAGAGCTTGTGCTATGGGTACTGGCACGGCTATTTAATTATTTTTCTGACGACATAGATAAAAGTCCTACTAATATTATAAAGCCGGAAGTTTGTGAAATCTGAATTTTTGTTACCTAGGACCTCCAAAACTACTGAACAGATCAAGATGAAATTTGGCGTACGTTTAGAGCAAAGCCTAACTTAGATAATAGGCTACTTATTATACCGAAAATACGCGTGCAGAAGCTACTACATAAAATTGATTTAGTCAGTTATCAAACATCAAAATAAAAATAAAGACCCGTCGAGTGCTAATGTGTCTCGCGCGCCAAGGGTTTCAGGGTTTCTAATAGTTCTAAAAAATCAAAACTTGGGATTTGATTATCAGTTGAAACGGTACCTGTGTGGTGCCAGCTTAGAATTTGCACGACCCCAATTCTTCCCGGGGGTATCGTAAGGGGCGACTAAAGGATATCAACCAGGAGCGGGCAGCAGCGCCCCCTGCAGAACCATTCTACCACTGAACTGCGATCCCCAACCCGCATGCCCAGCGTGGGGATAATGGGCATTACCCTCCATGAGATAAAAGTCATTGAGGCGCTTATCGGGGGGAGACCTGCGTCCAGCAGTGGACCAATATAGGCTGTTGAGGTGAGGTGCGGTGAGGTGAATCGGTTCAATTGATTCAGTTCGAAAATATTAACCGTTTTCTTACAATTTCTCGTTTCCCTTACCATGCCATTCTGACCCTCTCATTTCCCCCTAACCCTGAACCCCCTTTTATCACTTCACATTCCTAAAGGTTATACATAGCACATACGTTGTTGTGATGTGCGGTAGCGGCGTTGGATCCACAACAACCATGATCATTCAAATATAGGCTTTAAACTCGTAATATTGAGATCCATTTTATAGTGACGGGATCAGATAACAGACATCGCGTGGTCCACCCGCTTAATGCTTGCGGTAAATTATGACACTGTTAAATGTATCTAAAGATTACGAGTTTAAACTCATATTTGAATGCTTATTTTTGTGCTATCCGTCAGTACTGCGACAACCTTAACCCTCCTTCACCACTGCTCATTAAACCCTCCTTCCTTCCCTAGATCCCCCCACCAACACCTCCCCCACTCGGACCCCGACATAAGGACCCGCTTGCGTCACGTTGCCGCTCTCATGACGGCGTTCAACAAGGCAGCTCAACTGTGGAAGAATCTGCGTCGGCGGGTGCCGGCCATGCCGCGCATGAACGACTATCATAGACCATTCTGACACTTACTGCTATACACATAGAGACCATTCTGACACGCACTGCTATTCATAGAGGAGACTATTCTGACACTCACTGCTATTCGTAGAGGAGACTATTCTCATACTCATTTAGACTTAACCTCGACTCTTAGTCGACTCGCACTTGAAAATCGAAAATCTACTCAAGATCAGATGCCTGGTCGATGAATACTGTCAAAACTCCAGTTGAGTGGAGTAAAACCTAGATTGACAGTTGTGATTCTTCCACTTTATAATGAGGGAATTTTCTGAGTGATATTCGAGTGCTGGATTTTTTTAACATCTAGCATTACGAAAGCTCGCGTCTAGACTGGTATAACACATATAAATACTTCAGTACACATAAAAACCATTCTTGCATTTACAACTTTACATAGAGACCAAGCTTTCTGTGAAAATTCGCTCAGAACACACAAACATTGGTAACAATCAATAACAACTGAAAGTTTAATTCCTTTCATTTGCGACGGTTTCACAGATGTCTTGGTCAAAATGTTTCGCTATAAAATTCTCTATCAACTTTGAACCAAATTTGGCTTTGAAACCATTGCAATGCAGTTGAAACTAAAATAAATTAAAAATATCAGGTTTAGTTTAACAGCTGTAAATATTTATGGTGGTCAAAACGTTTTGAAATGTAATAAGGTTGATATAAGGAATTAAATGCAATATCAGTTTGTAAATATCTAATGAGTTTATAGGGTTTTGTTTCTATTTCTCTGGATGAATAAATCAATAAAACATCATTATGCGTTATGATTTTGATAAGTTTGTAATTCTAGAAATAAATAATCAAAAGGTAATTATTAAAAGCCGAGTAAAGACTAGCTAGAGCATTTGCTAGGGCATGACAGTGTAATGTAACTCTTACGAATGGTACAATACAGGCAAATGCTCAATTTCCTAAAGCATTTCCATGGGTTGTAAGGTTGTAACGTTCTTACGAATGCTCGTCGCTGTGTTCGACGTAAGTTACCTGTAACATTTCTTGCTACCTTGCGTACATTTTCCTCGGCCCGCGCACCTCACTTCCCGCCGTCCCCCGTCACCCGCGCTCGTGCCTTTGTTCGATAAAATGTTACACCAAAACGCTCGTTGGCTTTTAAAATCAGGTTTTTACAAACCATCGAGCGTCATGTTCGAAGTGTGGTTCGAGTTAATTTAAAAAACAGCGAATGCTTGATGTTCTGTTACTAGTGAATGTTCTAGTCTATACTCAGCCGTAAGATCTGCACATTGTAACTTGATATAAATTCTACATTTACGATCACTAGCTTCCACACATCACTTCGCACGCGTTTTTGGGATAAAACGCTGTAGCCTGTGTCCTTCCTTGAGATACCAAATCCCCTTGCTAAGTTTCATGAAGATCCGTTCAGCCGTTCAGGTGTGAAAAAGTAACCGACACAGAGACATAGTTAATTTCTCATTTATAGTAAGTATGTATTAAACTGCATGTCCTAAGGTTGCGTTTATTCCAGGGCACAATCGGCGGAGCTGGAGCAACGTCGCAACACCCTGGCGGACAAACTGGCGCGTAAGGAAAAGCGCAAGGAGAAGAAGAGGAAGAAAATGCTAAGGGAGAATGGAGAGATACCTGAGGAGACTGGTGAGTTGTGAATAATAAGAACTTGTGTTGTTAAGGAGAGGGATGTTGTTTTGGATCCTTTTTTACTGCCAAATCCAATTTAGTTTTCATGATTTTATGTAAAGATCCAACGAAAAGATAACCTTAAAATTAAAACTAAGCTAGCGACATCTATTGAGTATAACAGGGATTTCTTTGATTTGCAGCTTAACTTGAACGTTGTCTATTATTATGAATGACCGTGCTGTTCATTGCGTTATGTTTTGTAACTCTCACAGATGGCGGCACATGTATCTGTTTTGGAATGTTAGGGTTATTTTAAGATTAAAATCTATGTAAACGCATGGGCTCGATAGGTTTTGATATTATTTAAGGATTATCTGGATCCAAATATAGGCCATAACGCTTTTTTAACGCTGCCTTTGTTCAGCTGAATTTTACCCCTTATAATTTTTAAATCTTAGCCTGTTTTGTGATTTGTACTCTGTAACTCACGTCAAAAAATTGGGATTACTTTTGGCAATTCATAAATTAAGCTTTTAGTTCTGAGAAATATACTATGATCTAATCTAAAATCAAATATCAGCATCACTAATTCCGTTACTACTTGATAGGTAAATAATTAGTGGGTTAAGTTAGATTATGTAAACCTTTAGAAATCGTCGCATGCAAACATTTCTCGTACAATATAAAACAAACCAGCAATTTCCGAAACTTCTGCGAATCAGTTCAAATCCCAAACGTGATCCCGATTCGCTGACCCACTTGTCCGCATAAACTTTCGACGCGCTCTAGACGTGATCGACACTTATAAATAATCTGGCGGCTTGCCAGCCGGTACCTCCAGCCATTCCTCCTTCCACCACCACAGAAGACAGTTCTAACAGGTTGGTATACTTGGTATTACACCTCCTCTGGTGAAGGAAAAGACCAGGTCCTGGTCTTCGGAGTCAGGGTCTATTTTTGGTGGTGTAAGCGGATCTTGGCTATATTTATCCAGTGAAGTGATTCCGTGTTGCGGGTCGGACGTGTTTGTGTTATTTTTGTGGTGATTTCTGGTTCTGTGTCAGGTTTGTGAAATGCTTTATGATCTTGATAGCGGCATTCTATCAATCCTGGATATTATATACAATTACAAATTTAAAGTAAAACGAAAAGAGAGAGTTCGATTGCCGACACAAATAAAAGCTTGCACGTTATCACATTCGAAAATACTCCAAAGTTTTTAAAAATTCTTAAGTTTCGATAACTCGTTGTTAAACTGAACCCTAGTATGAAAGAAAATTTCATAGCATGAGTTAAAAGAAGATGTCATGGCACGAAAATCCGTAAACATGGCGAGCTTATCACCTGTAGCTCAACTGCCAAAGGTTCACTTTAGAAGGGTTAAACATACAGGGAAATCAAAAATGTTTTCCTTAGCTCGCATTTTGTTATATAGGAAACAACATTTCAAAATACAATTTCGGCAAATGTATCTCGAGCTGTCTTTTGAAGCTAACACTGAATAAAACAATGGTTCATTTAACCACAATGAATTCAGACCTAAGATTTAGTACAAATGTATTAGTGGACAGGCGTTATGTACTCGGTTGACTCTTGAACAATGCGGCTGTGACAGCAACTCTGTCTGCACTGCTTATTTAGTTTATCTGCTGATCTTGTCGTTATTTAAGAAAATGCAAATCAATTCATTTTGTTTTTCATTCCAATAGATTGAGATACGTTTGCGCTCCAGTGACCCCTTTGAAAATTTACTCAAAAAATTTCTTATTGCACCCGAATGTGAACTTTAGTTATAACAAACATATTCCACCTTGTTGCTCAAAAGTTTAAAGTCTCAAACGATCTTTAACATTAAAAATTCTTATTTTTCTACATTTTGCTTCATTGACAGCATCCAGCATCTCATCAACCTCTTTCCAGCTGGGCTCATGCCTCCGCTTATGATATTCGCATTCGTCCAAAAGCTGTTAAATCGCATTGTTATATTTACTTCCACCCATTCACACGTTAGTTGTATTCAAAGCCGCTTCAAAGATTACTTTCACCGACATGGCAGAAGCAGTAGGTCCTTTTGCTTTGAATACACTACAGCAGCTGTAAACATATCCACATGTTTACTCTCATCTTTAACCAAACCATTCACAAGTTCTCTGAACCCTACAGCTATAACTTCAAAGTTTAAATTTCACAGATATGGCCGAAGCAGTAGAGACCGTGGCTCACGAGGAGCTGTCCCTCGCCGGGCCGAGCTCCGAAGCACTGGAGTTGGAGGCTGATGACAAGAGAAGGGAAGAACAGCTGAAGAAGAACCGCCATCCACCCATTGTCTACAAGGATATTGATGTGAGTAAATAAATAAACTGCCGTGCCTGTTGTAAATAAATTCTAGGGGGACACCCTTAGAATTGGCACCACCCCATCTTGGTGTCGTAAGAGGCTACTAAAAAATTTCACCGGGTGGCGGGCAGCAGCGCCCCTGCAGAACAGATCCACCACCGAACCGAGATCCCGAACCCGCATGCCCAGCGTGGGGATTATGGCATTAAGGCGAATAGTAGGGTGGATAGTGGCGCCACTACATATTTAATTTTATAATTACGTTATACAAAGGAATTATCAAAAAATCGGACCGCGCGTAGACGATATCTATCATAAGATTTTTTTAAATGTAAGTATCTCTAATAGTTTTGTACTGTATTATTTAGGCAGATACTTGTTTCAAGAGTTTAGTTCCTATTGGTGGCCACCAAGCTTTCCAAACAAGGTTTTTGATTGAATAACACAAAACAAAACTATTACAGATACATTTAAAAAAAGCTAATGATAGATATCGTCTACGCGCGGTCCGATTTCTTGATAATTCCTTTGTATAACGTAATTATAAAATTAAATTTGTTGTGGCGCCACTATCCACCCTACTATTCGCCTTAACCCCTAACGATAGAGCCAAAAAATTGTGAAAGTGATCGTCCTGGATAGAAATGCCTCCCAAGTCTTTTAAGCCACAAAGCAGCATTGCGGATTGCTGTGTTCCCGTTGGCCGGTAAAATACGTAACAGACAATAAAAAAATGTGCTTTATTTTCGTCTCAAAATCGTTATCTGTAAAAGATTTATGACTAACAGAAAAAATGTTTTAATTCAATGGACCAAATTGAACGAACCGAACAGTTTTCGACTTTACGCCTTCTTATTACGATGTAAAACAACTGCTCATAATAAACCTGTGAATTTAGCGTCAAATCCTCTAAAATTACAATCAATTTTCGACTTTATCTCTTGTTTTTATAGTGGAAAATGCACTGACTGCAAATGTTATATTACTAAAAGTTTCAGCAAGCGAGCTTTCAACAAAATGCTTGCGTGGGGGCCCTGCGTGGGCGCAAGTATTTGTTCTTAACCTTTCGATCAGAAATTATATCAACAAAAATACATAATTAAATCCCAATCTTTATCGACAAGACTCAAAACCTTTAATACATTTATTTTTTTAAATTTTTGATTTAAAACCCGAGAAAGTTTTACAGCATATTTAGACGTCCAATGCGTAGCCCAAACATTTTATGGCAAAAAGTCAAAATAGTCTCTGATTCCAAATTATTTTGAATTAAGACACATAAATCATTTAACTGCATAACTGTTTTCATAAACAAATGTTTAATATCGCTTTCGGAACTCCAGAACCTACTATAGACACGTGTTACTTGCACAGCTGAGAAATATCAGTGCCATATTTTGATAAGAATTTTTCTCATTTTTAATAAATATTTTTTTGGAATATTTGGGTTTTCGGTGGGTAGGTTCGGGGTAAACTCGCGCGAAAATGGCCTGTACAATAAACATAAAATTTACTAGAAAAGTGATACTGTTATAACTGTTATTGTATGTCTATTAAAGATAAGTTGTTGAAACTGTCAGCGTCAAATTGATATGAGCGTCTAGAGTAGTCAAAATGATCTGAAAAACATAAAAGCAATTTGATATACGCCGTTCGAAGCATCATATTGCTGGAAGCAACCAAGGTGTTCAAAATATCTTACTACTCCTTGTTTCAGATTTATATTATAAGCAGTCAGGGTGACTGGCTGCTCATACATATGAAATAATGATATACGCCGTTCGAATCACCATATTGCTGGAAGCGCCCAAGGTGTTCAAAATATCTTACTACTCCTTGTTTCAGATTTATATTATGAGCAGTCAGGGTGACTGGCTACTCATATAAATATGAAATAATGAGTAGTAAGATATTTTGAACACTTATGATCTTATTTGTACAACAGTTAACAATAAACATAATATCTGATTCTGATCCCCGCGAACTGACATACAAGAGCTTAAAGTCTAGTATAATCTCGGTGTTATGTCTAACTCGGTATGCGCCACCTTAACAGTTTCACGGCCCACGACGTACGTGTATACCTCCAGGTGGCGGCGGCGCATACAAAGTTGACCTTCTGTCTGTCACAACCCTGTGATTACATCTCAATACTAATAATTTTCTGCTGATGCTGTGAAACGGCTACGTAGGCGGAGTAGGTGGCATACTTGGTGTTCCGTATATTTAGAGTATTTGTCAACGAGCAGCGAGCCAAACATTCCTAGTCTGTTAGTGTTTTGGAAGCTTCTGGAATAAAATTAAGACCGTAATTACAAAGAAAAGTCAGAGTCATAAAATAACTGGGCTGGAGAACCTAAAAGATTTTCTATTTGTTTAAAATATCCAGCCCTCCAATCCAGTTTATCTAAGGGTTTTTTCACTTTTTTGACAATTTGGTAGATATTGATTATGGATCATTTGAGCTACCTCTAAATTGTTTGCAGTCTGCAGTTAACTCAACTTTTTTAAGTGTAAATAATCTACTACGAGTAGTTCTAACTTATGTTCCTTGTTTCGTTTTGTCTTCTTTGTTAGCGATTTTTGTTTTCTTAATCTACTCGCTAAGGCGCCCCCGCTCGGCTTTGTTCACGCGGTACGAGTACGAAAGTAAAAAGTGGCTTTGGCAATCATAGATAGTCCAGTTTACTATTATAATCGGAATAGCACTCTGGAGATTAACAATCACAAATGCAATGGGTACTAGATGACTGGGTAATAATACAATACATAACATAGATAGATATTTTTTTATTAAAAATAGAAAATACTCAAAACTCCCGGAACAATTATAATTTTTTACAATTTTTACAACAACAATTATTATTTAACACTAGCTGCGCCCCGCGGCTTCGCCCCCGTGGAAATTTATGTTTCCAACTTTCTTAATTTTTTCTTTCATAAGAACCTTCTCCTGACAATAACAAACACAACAAAGAAAGAATTAGCGAAATCGGTCCAGCCGTTCACGCGTGATGCCGTGACAACGCGAAACGGGTTTCATTTTTATATATAAGACTAGCTGCGCCCCGCGGCTTCGCCCCCGTGGAAATTTATGTTTCCAACTTTCTTAATTTTTTCTTTCATAAGAACCTTCTCCTGACAATAACAAACACAACAAAGAAAGAATTAGCGAAATCGGTCCAGCCGTTCACGCGTGATGCCGTGACAACGGAAAACGGGTTTCATTTTTATATATAAGATTACATTATTATTGTTATTTAAACATTTGTCCCAGGGCGGTAATCGAACCCGCTACCTCCTGCATCGCAGGCGGACATCGCGCCGCGCCACATCGATCGTCATTGATTAAACGCATTCAAAGAAATGTATAAAATGGCCAGTATTGGCTAGAATATTTTTTTCGTACTCTAATCTTTTATTTAACTTTTTGTTCAGTTCAACAACCTTTAGCAGCTAGAGTTCACCTTGTGCACTAGTTCCGTTGCCAATAACACATTTAGACAGGTTGATTTATAAATATGTTATTCTTTATCTAACTGATGTATTTATGGGATGTTTGTATCAGTTAGGATGTTTATTCTTGACATTTGGTTTACCCGGCATTGTAAATTTGACCATCTGATATCTGCCATGTTTACCTGACTTTGTATTATTTACCTGACTTCTTCTGCAATCAGTCTTTTGGTACACATCCTTCAAAAACATAAACTTCTTTCTTGCGCAGTCGGGTAAAAATAGCTAGATAGATAATTCAATAATAATAATAATGTCCTCCTAGTCGAATTTCGACCACGACGGCGGTCAGTCTCATCGAAGACTAGCCAGATGCGCTGGACATAATTATAGTGCACAAGTGTGTTATAATTCAATAATAGTGTAATAAGTTGAAAGATAGACCCTTACTTAAGTTCTTGATGTTGATTTTTGTCGTCGATCATCGACATCGTCGATGAACAAGCAGAATGACTGAATGTATACATAATTACCTAGAAATTAACATGAATAAAAATCTTTAAAAAAAAAGTCCAAAATGTGGCAGAGGCCTATGCCTAACGGTGACGACCTCTGTGGCGCAGTGAGCGAAGGTCCGCCTGCGACGCAGGAGGTTGGTTCGATTCCCGCCTCGGGGCAAATGTTTGCACAATCTGCAGATATTTGTTTCGGGTGTTCTGAGTGTTTTCTTTGTAGAGTAAAAATATCTATCTATTGTATTAAGTATCTTATATCAGTGATCTAGTACCCATAACACAAGCTCTCCTTAGCTTAGGGCTGCTGTGTGCATTGTCCAGCATTATTTGTTATTTGGGCTTGCGACTTGTCGGTCTAATTGTATTTTTTTAATCTCCAGGGCCTCCAGGAGTTCGAGAACCTGTCCAAAGCACTGGAAGGCGTGGAGCTGTCCCCTGAGGAGAAGCAGAGCCTGGACGAGCTCCAGCAGTACTTGCACGGAGAGGGCAGCTGGGTGCTCGGAGACGAGTTCCTCATGTTTATTGGTGAGTGCTGCATCAGCTGGAGAGGTGTTCTCCAGTTGGAGAAGATCTTTAAAGTCTATATATTGGTTGGCGGGTAGGTACTTCTACATAAATTTATTAAATTAAAACCTTATTTCATATTGACAATAATTGGTTGGTTTATTCGTCAGACAGATCCCAAATATTATTGAATGATGTCATCTAAAAAAGAATAAAATTTACTGTAATCTCTCTCCGTCTTTTGAAAACTTGCTGTTTAGAAATTTTGATATTCGCGTTCTTAAATCACGGTTGTTAACATTAAATATCATTAATAACCGGATATTTACCAAGATCGGTAGGTTCGGTTTAACCCCTGCCTCGTTAGCCACTTTTCTGCCAGTAACCATATCATAGAAAGTTAGTTTTAAAATATTTATGTGTGCTCTAGGGTGGGGGTTAAATGTCCCGTTACTAAGCCTTCCTTTCCTTCCCCACCGGGCGATTCTCTGGGTTAGATTTGGATATGAATTTTTTTATAATCGGTTAGGTTCGCAGTCTCATTTTAGAAATGTATCATTGATTGAAGATACCATAATAGCATAGTTCCAATTACGTTATAAAAAGGTCTCAAACGACCCGAATTTGAGAGGATACAAACGTGAGCTACAAAACGAGTGCTTCCGCGTAATAAATACATGTACTCACGTTTGGCGGCGCGACAGTTTTTAATGAGACGCTATTAAATGCTTTACACGAATTCAGAGAGATTATGTGGTATTTACTTGGGGAACGGAAACCTACTGGTGTTGTGTTTGAGGAAAGAATGGGATCATTTTCCTCAAATTAGGATCTTTTTACATTTTTCTCAGAAAGTACGCGAATACTTAAATCAACCAAACCGGGATACTTATAATTATTTGTGTTGTTTTGAGTCATTTCAGCTTTCGATAGAGTTCAGTGGTAGAATTGTTCTGGCGTGGGGCGCTGCTGCCCGCCCCCCCTCCGGTGGATATCCCTTAGTCGCCTTTACGACACCCGCGGGAAGAGTTGGGGTGGTGCAGATTCTAAGCCGGCACCACACAGCTATATGAATAATAAATAAATAAATAATGTTACAATTCACCCAGCATCAGCTAGCCACAAGTTAAGCAGAGCTTGTGTTATGGCTACTAGATAACTGATATACTTCACACAAGACAGAAGACGCTCTCTTGTATAGATAGCCTCTTCTGGGGCCGAATTCTGATAAACAATCGCTTTACACATTAAGACAACGGAAGCGTCGCAGAATCGATGAGATGAAAGAAACTCTAGATAGTCCGTGCGGTTCTATTTGCACGGAGAGATTGATAGAATGGTTTCAACCTTGACACTTTTGACACGCGTATCTCCATCTTTAGTTTTATTCATCAAAGGTAAAATGCCAAAATGTCTCATTCTGAGACGATACCGCTGTTATGGTGAAGCGATTTATTTAGTTTAGAATTATAACCCTGATATGATGAATGTATGCCCACCAAGCAGTGAGTGGAGTCAGGCTGCAATCACACTAATATCATAAATGCGAAAGTTTGGATGGATGGATGGATGTTTGTTACCTCTTCACGCCAAAACTACTAAACGGATCGGGCTGAAATTTTGCATAGATGTTATTCTAATGCTGGAATCAAACATAGGCTACTTTTTATCCCATAAATCATTTCCCGTGGGATAGAAATAACCTCAAAACGATTCCATAGAAACAACGCGTGCGAAGCCGCGGGCAGAAGCTAGTAAAAGAATAAAACTTTTAAATCCATCATGGTTATTAACACTAAAGTCATTTACAACAGGATTTTTACCATGATTTGAGTTTTGAGCTTTGATGCGCCATGATCAAAACTCAAAACTGAAATCATGGTCAATATCCCGCTGTGACAAATGAAAGAAAGAAGAAGAAGAAGAAGAAAGAAAATACTTTTATTTGGACTATACGTAACACAACACATTACAATTATATACAATGTGTCTGGTTACCGGTGTCGGAGACTTTGGGGGGGTGAAGTACGGTAAATTTTATCGACAAATCACTATCCCTATTTTTTTTTTCTCGCTCCCTGATAAAATGGCAGCCATTTTGTTTTCTTTTGCCTCGAAGCACGGGTGCTTGTATTGTTTAAGCTATAGCTACCCATGCAGAGGTTTTAGGAGGACGATAGAGGACTCATTTGATTGCCAATAATGTAGGCAATAAAGCAATGATAACATTGTTGCATTTTCTATTTTATAATAGAAGAAAAGAGAATTTATAAAACGAAAAAAAGTTATTTTTTCAACATTTTTTTTAAATTTTTAGCTTTTTCATAAAATTGAAACTGTCAAGCTACATGTTTTTTGTTTTTGATCGATAGTACAGAATGTGTGCTTCAAAATAAGTCATGCATCTTAGCCCTGAGTAAGATAGTTTAGAAGTTATGACGATTTGAATCTGACCCTTGAATGTTTAAATATCCCGCTAATAAGCAACTGGACTCACGGTTTCGAGGAATTGCGTGTCCATAGACAATTCTGTGCTTTGTTGTAGATAAGGACGTGCTTAAACTGAAAAAAAAGGGCGCGCTGTCAGATTAATTTATGTTAAGTTTTGTATTTTTCGCTGACGAAAGTTAACAGAAATGGAAGATTTCCATTATTCCAGCCAGGACGTGGCCAACATCCATTTCGTCTATGGATTGTGCAACGGGAACGCTAATGCTGCTGTAAGAGAGTATGCGAGAAGATTTCCCAATAAACCAACCCCGAATGCTCGCACATTCATACGACTACACCTCAACCTCGCCGAAAATGGTATTAGAAGAGCACCTAACGAACGTATTCCTTTATTGTCTTCTAAAATGGTATGGTCGTATGAATGTGCGAGCATTCGGGGTTGGTTTATTGGGAAATCTTCTCGCATACTCTCTTACAGCAGCATTAGCGTTCCCGTTGCACAATCCATAGACGAAATGGATGTTGGCCACGTCCTGGCTGGAATAATGGAAATCTTCCATTTCTGTTAACTTTCGTCAGCGAAAAATACAAGACTTAACAAAAATTAATCTGAAAGCGCGCCCTTTTTTTCAGTTTAAGCACGTCCTTATCTACAACAAAGCACAGAATTGTCTATGGACACGCAATTCCTCGAAACCGTGAGTCCAGTTGCTTATTAGCGGGATATTTAAACATTCAAGGGTCAGATTCAAATCGTCATAACTTCTAAACTATCTTACTCAGGGCTAAGATGCATGACTTATTTCGAAGCACACATTCTGTACTATCGTTCAAAAACAAAAAACATGTAGCTTGACAGTTTCAATTTAATGAAAAAGCTAAAAATTTAAAAAAAATGTTGAAAAAATAACTTTTTTTCGTTTTATAAATTCTCTTTTCTTCTATTATAAAATAGAAAATGCAACAATGTTATCATTGCTTTACTGCCTACATTATTGGCAATCAAATGAGTCCTCTATCGTCCTCCTAGAACCTCTGCATGGGTAGCTATAGCTTAAACAATACAAGCACCCGTGCTTCGAGGCAAAAGAAAACAAAATGGCTGCCATTTTATCAGGGAGCGAGAAAAAAAAATAGGGATAGTGATTTGTCGATAAAATTTACCGTACTTTATCCCCCCAAAGTCTCCGACACCGGTAACCAGACACATTGTATACATACAATGAACATACAGGATTATAGAGAAAGGAATCACAACAAAATAAAAGAAAACAGATACAAATTAGTGATTGTGTTACATAGGCCAAAAAAGATCCCTGTCTCAGCATTATGCCGCTACAAGCCGAAGCTAGTAGCGGCGCTGGTTTTCAGACAGGGCCTAGTGTGGCAGCAATACAAAGAAACAGAATACAAAGAGTAGGTACACAGGTTACAAGCAAGATACGAAAAAAGAGAGGAAGAAAAAAGAATAAAATAAATTATAATAAACAATAATAAACAATAATTATACAAATGACTTTAGTGCAATAAAGTATGTCTGATACAATAATAATGTAATGTTCCTCCCGGGCAGGTCGCCTCCTCACCGACTCGGCCCTCAGCTCGTCCGTCCGCGTGGGCGTGCTGCGCTGCCTGTGCGCCGCCGCGCTGCGCGACGACGTCTCCCTGCTGCTGCACCAGGACCGGCGCCAGCACGCGCTGCTCAACTACGCGCACGAGATCGACAGGCATCCAGTCGAGGAACAACGCGCGCTGGCGACCACTGTGAGTGTCTGAATCTGAACGTGTCGGTGTCTGTTGTCCATACGCAAGTCTGGTACTCACGTAAGGGGAGCTCAAAATATTAACGATCTCAAAGAGAAGTTTGAACAAACGCCAGCACCCACTGCTGAACTACGTACGCGTAAGAGAACGACCGGCATCCCCTAGAGGAAAAACGCGTGCTGGTGATCACTGTGAGTGTCGAACGAACGATTTTATGAATATGTATAGTAGAACACATAAGTACACGATTCGTATTTGTGTTGTGTGCATACGTTTCTTTAAGTTCTGGCGCTGGTCTTTGTCCCAAACTCTACAAATCTCTACCTTGGGCTATCTATACGACCTATGTGGCGCAGCAGAGAAGGTCTGCCTTCGACGACGCAGGAATTCCCGTGTGGGAATCCAAAAAAACGATCTGCAGATGTTTGTTTAGGGTGTTCTAGGTGTTTTCTGTCTTTAGTAAATATCTATCTTTGTTATTGTGCTTAGATGATGCTGTGTGAATTGTCCAGATTAATATTATTTTAGTACCATACAACAATATTAAGCGTGTAACATTCCTTTCAGATGTGCAATCTGTTCGAGAACATCTCGTCTTCAGAGTGGTTGCTGTACATCAGCGAGTGGGAGCACAAGGGGCAGCCGCTGTCCAACATCCGAGCCACTACCAAGGTACGCCAATTTATATCAATACTGCAAGAATATTGGACGTTAGCGAGACTTGAACCTACGTTATCGGCAGGTATGTTGTCACACCACAGTTCCCTGTGACGTCAATCCGAAACTCTCATTACCCCCGACTAAAAGAGAGGAGTCATAAGATATAGTAATGTTATTTTCCCTCTAATTGGCCTATTATTGTACACCACACAAAGTTGGAACTGATAGAAATTATAACAGTTCCGCTTTTAATATTTCAGCAATTTGCACTGGTACAATAAAGAGTTTTTTTTTTTCTAGAAAGACCAGTAGGCAAAGACCACCAACGAAAAAATCTGATAAACTAAAACAGAAATTGGAAGTGTGTGTGAGTGTATATACAATTTGGTTGTGCGTCTCTATCGTGCGCACAGGCAACTACGCAAATCTATACAAAAGGACACGTCACGATCACGTCTCGCTACTAACGTCAAATAGACTCTATGTAGTGTGTCTATCTGTGGCATCTTAGCCCCCTAACGGATAAACCGATTTTGATTTACCTGTTTCTGTTTCAAAGGGAACTTTAATCGGAGTTTAGCTATGTTTGATGAAAATTGTTGCTGCCGTTCAAACTTTTTGAATGGTTCAAAGTAAAACGGGACTAGGGTTTTGGAATTTCTGTGATATTAGTTTGTGGCAAAAAAACAATACGTCCACTAGTAAACATGCCTCCTAACAAGGCGGTTATGCCATAGTCACCACGCTTGGCCGGCGGGTTGGTGACCGCAGTGTAGGTGTTAAAAGTGCTCAGAAGGAATCTGCTCCCCTTCCTCTAGTAGCTTCCCTTAGTCTGCTCCTGCAACATCTACGGGCCGAATGGACTAGATGACTCTTTTTTAAAGTAGGTCTTAAATTATTAATTATTATCCGATTAGAGCGAAAAAAAATATCTTTTTTTAGGACTAGGAATCTTTATTTTAAAAGTCTACTTTTCGTAAACAGGCGAAAACGCTGTCAGCCATATTTATCTGTGCTGTGAGGTCATACGTTTCGAAAACTAACAATTTGACCTTAGCAAACGTTCAGCATTGTAAAAATATAGACAGACTACATAGCGAATTTCACTCATATACGATCCCATCATGAAATTTGCTTTGAAAGTCCTATGACGTCACAACATGGCCGACAGCGTTTTCAGAGTTCAAAATTAAAAAATCAATTTGAAATTGAAAATATGCAGTCATCTTACACTTTTAATATCAGAAATCTATAAATATTGGCTTCTTAAGTCAAATACTACAGAAAATATTTATTTATTCCGCCGAATTTGATATAAGTCAAGTAGCCTAGTAGGGGTCGGTTATTCTTACACCGCGGCCCCACGGGCTCATGCGTTGTACATAATATTACTTATCCCATGTGTTTGACTTCTAGGTGTGCGTCCACAGCCTGCTCAGCGAGGACCCTGAGCTCCGCGAGTCCGGGACCGCCTTGTTGCACAACGTGGCCGCCAAGGAGGTAAAGACCGTGGTCTGTATCGCTCTCTACTTCCACTCTACTTTAGACTAGCTTCTTACCTACTATGTGTTATACTATGTACACATTAGGCGTCTTGAAGCGCGCGCTCTAGTAACACGCGTTGTAAAAACTATCTGGTCCTCCATATCTGTACACAACCAAACGCGCGTCACATTTTGTTCATAACGCTGGTAAGCGCGCGGTTCAAAACACCTAATGTGTACTCGCTCTCAATTTATGACCTTGGTAAGAACGCAATCCAATCATTAACGAAATTTCTTAAAACTTACTCCCTAGGCCTACCCGGAAAACGAAATTTTCTGATTCATTTTTGTGCGAAACATTTAGCAATTGCATGAAAGTCAAAAACTTCGACTTTCGTTTTACGAGTACCTACGGGGGCCTAGGATAATGACCAACTACAGAAAATAGCTTCTGCTTCTTACGTGAAACTTGGAAAACATGTAGCCTATAGCACTCGGATGTAACGAGGCTTATAGCTAACTGCGAGTTAAATAATTTATAAAATCGGATTAAAAGTTCCTTAAAAAAGCGACAAAATTCCAATTATTATCTACTCGGACCAACATCATAGGTTTCGGATTGAACGTAACCTAATTCGTAACATCTATTCGAAAGTATGAATCTACGGATATACTTTATGTGAAACACAGCAGTATTATATAGTTGACTAGTCAAAGGTCTTCTGTAGAAAGCCGTTATCTCAATTTCACAGAACCCAGAAATAGATTACCGTATAACGTCCAAAACGGACGTAAAGTAAACCGAAACTTATCGTTTTGTAAACGCATTCGCGAATTTTGAATGATTTTATCTTTTCCGCGAAAACCTACGGTAACATTGACTGACAGGTTAAATAACTTTTAAAATAACATGTACTCATGCTTATAATTTTCACATTACATAAGCATATTTTTAGGCTGTTAACAAGGAACCGCGCAGTTTTAGGTTTTTGCGCCAATCAGGAAAACTAATAAAAATCATTTACTTACAAAAGACTTTCATTGAAGAAACTTTGGATAATATGATTTTTTTACTCTTAACCTTTCTTCCGCTTGTGCTAACAAAATCTAAATACACTCTTGTGTCTGCAATTCTGGACACAGTGTCGGCTATATCAACAATCGCTTCATTATGTGCATTGTGACAAATAATAGACAAAATTTTGCTTATATTTGCTTTTATATTTGCTTCAAAATTAATGGAAATGCATATTTGTATTTCTCAAAGGTATATAAAATTCCCAAAAACCTATTAAGTACAACTGTAAAAACCAAATTCCTATGTCCGTCCTATCATGACATCACATCACAGACAAAGAGACATATAACTCTGCTATTTTATGCATAACCTATTAAAAGTTTAGTCGTTCCATCAAAATTGCCCATCGGACCTGTATGCCAGGCAAAGGCTTCCATTTCCTTTCTTCCCTATGTTATTGCAATATGAATTTTTAAAAGATGATTCATAGTTATTGTGAAATGCAAATATGCACTGTACCCGGGCTGCAGAAAGTATGTTTTCCAGCGGTTCCAAGTGGGCAAGCCGCTACGCGATCTACTGCCGAAGCAAGCTAAGTCGAAGGTACCACTAACTTCTGACTCATCATAATAGCTCTCTCATTATTATCTTTATCAAATAACAAAGTATATAATCTCTGCACATAGCCTCATAACCTCCTTTACTTACTCCTTTCAAAAGATCATCCTCCTCAATCATAACCTCCTTTACCTTTACTCCATTCAAAAGATCTAGTCTGGCTAAAGTAAACTATGTACTGTGTGTTGCAGAAGCAAATCATTTTTTATCGATCTTCTAGAGTAAAAATCATTGTATAATAAACTGTACTAATCATTATTTCCTAGGCTCTTATTAAAGGAATGTGATAGAATAAATTGAAACGTCTTTATTCTCCTGCACTTAAAAAAAATATTCTACTGCACCAATCATATCCTAATTTATTTCCTAAGCTAATGGATCTAGTATAAAATAAAAAGGCCGTTTTCTACTGTACCAATAAGGGCCAGGGGCCAATACGCTGGCTAGTAATTTAGCGATGATAATACTATACATAACTATAATGTACACCACGAAATATAATAAAATACATCATAGACATTAACATAAAAACACAAAAGTACAATGGGCGGCCTTATTGCTGTGCAGGTAAAAGCTATTTATTCCAAGCTTAATACTTCTTTTTGAATTTTTTCATCTTGAAGAAGACTAAAGCATCCGACGCCTATCATTTAAGATCACCAATTTTAACTTTTATTCTACTATTGATGAAAAGTATCACTGATGATGATAATGTATTTAACGATTTAGTAAACTCAGTCCAGCCACAGTCTTGCTCTACACACCATTGTCTGACAGAATCCTATAGTAGGTATCTAGCTAGCATAATATTTGTAGGAATTTCCCATAGAGCAAGTACAGAGAGGAGGGGGCCTAAGCAACTGTGCACTGTGATTCTCAACTAGGTCCTGACGTCATCACAGTGGGCGTGGCCTTAGTCAGTGTACTGTCGTCGTTCGTCCTGTGCACAACTTTGTGAACGGTGGAATTTCGTGTAATTTTCATGTAACTAAGTAGAAAAGGATGAAGTGTTGTGTTTTAACTTGTAAAAACTACTCGGACAGTCGTTCTGATGCTATGAATGGCATCACATTTCATGTGTAAGTAATTTTATGCGTAATTTAAGAATAGTTCTAGAAAAATCTCTCATCGTATCGGCGTCTCCAAATATACTTCTTCTACTTGACAATAGATGGCGACACCTAGTGTCATTGGAACTAAAAATAAAAAGGGAAGTAGAGCAGTATTAATATATTTTAATAATCATACGTACGGAAATTAGTTCTACTGACATTCCTAAAGACTTTTTAGTCGCCTAAATATTAATTTTATTAATTTATAATCATTTATTAAACATGCCGCCATCTATCGTCATCTATGAACATCAACCATGAATTGAACAAAAAGACAGGGTCGTAATTAGAATTCAATTATTTTACCGAGTGTCCCACGGCTATGCTTCGTCAATGGAAAGTACTTTTAATAAAATATTTAATACGCAGGAAATAAAAATAAAGCCTGCCTTAAATTCAATATTCTATCTACATTATTGAAAGTATGTTTTCGGTACACGGCGCTCCGGACAAATAGCACTGCACGTATTCCTACGTTCCTACTTAACAGTGTTTGTAAATAAAATTTTGTTCGATATACTTAATTTGTTTATTATTTGTTCTGTCTCTGAAATTAATATTACTTGACCATATCAAAAGACTTATGTTAAGTATCAAGCTTCATTCGCATCACGCGACTTTTGATTTAGGCAAGTATTAGGTACTTGTTTACATAATAGGTAATGGTACGAAAATTCTGAGTACGTCCCTGTTACATCCTACACTTAGTGACATCTAGTGTGAGGTAGTTAAACTACTTAATAACATCAACACAGAACGAAGCGAGCAGTTTTGCTTCTCACCGGTAGATGGAAAACAATAAAGTGGGCGGGATCTAACCCCCCCCCTCATCCCGCAAAGTGTCACGCGTTGTTTCTCAGGGAAATCTAATTAGAACATCTCCTCTCTGTACTTGCTCTATGGAATTTCCTACTAACATTTATGTAGTGTCAACAGCATAACAGGTAAAAACATGTTATGAATTATACGCGTTGTTTTTAACAATATTTAAAACAAAACACCAAAACTAGGCCATGCCACATTTTCATCAAGTCATTCAAACTCAATTCAACTAACTGATTAAGAACCTTTAATGTATTGAATTCCCTAAATTTGCATGATAAGAGTTATTTCGGGTATTTGTTGCGTACCTTTTTTGCCGAAAGGTACGAACGCGATAAATACTCAATAAAAGTGATATCCACTTTTATTAAGTACTAGCTGCTGCCCGCGGCTTGGCACGCGCTTTTTAAGTACGCACTCTCTGCAAAATTTAATTGAGATCTGTTTAGCCGTTTAGGCGTGAAGAGGTAACACAGACAAATATATCCTTTGTAAAAAGGCTTAAGTACTACAAAATATCAGATTATCTAGCTAGAGTATAAAAATGCTTGGGATGAGTTTTGCTCCAGCTCAAAAAATGAAAAATCACAACTGACAGGCTAAAAGTTTCTTTGTCGCTTCTTTACTTTAGTCTACATACCGAAGCGACAGAAATAAAAAATATCACTTTATTTCCGTGTCAGTGTTTAGTTTTATAATTTGACCTTTTCTACGTGTACATTTATTGTATTTATGGAAATAAAGAGTTTTTGATTTGATTTGATTTGACTTGATAGACAGACTTTCGAATTCATAATATTGGTATAGATAATTCCTAAAATATCCGTACGTTTAACACTATCTCTACTTTTCAGTTACCAGCGAATCATATCTAATTGTAATTAGGTACTACCTATGTATACCTATAAGTACCTTTTCTTAAATAACCTTGTATCTTGACAACTTAATCTCCGTGTGGACGGTTTACATTTCATAACCGAAATTCTTCACGAAGTGTATCTACACACTCCACCAGCTGTCAAAACTGTGTGGCTCCCAGCTTAAAGAGATCTTCTAACCAACAACTAATATTGACTGTGCCTAGATGTGACTTAAACTCAACAATAAACATGTCTATTTATTTGGTTAGCAAACAAACATTTAAAAATTACAACGATCTTGCAAGAACTCCAAGATGTTTTGTATCTATATCTATACATATACCTTAATCGCTTGACAACATTTATATTGACAAGTTTGCCCGTGGCTTCGCTCGGTTAGTAACATACAGAAATGTAGCCAGTAGCAACGAGGAAATATTATAGTATTTTTCAAAAATATTAAATCGAGTCAGTAGTGAGAGTGTAGACAGTGACTACCCAACACAAATAAATTTACAAAATTAAAAATAAGGCTAAAATTTAAAAGGCTTTGGCACACTCCACCCAACAAAAAAGTTAGTAAACATATTTTCAGTTTCCCCTGCCTTGAAATTGAAGGCTTTACGTCGTAGTTCGCAGAAATTATCTATATGATAGGTAACTACTTAGTTTATTGTTTTATAACCTAGCCTCCTTACTACACATGATTAGATAAAATTTATAATTATTTAGACCTGCAGGACTGCGTAGATGTGAAACTCTTATTTATTTATTGTAAGTAATCAATATTTTTAAAGGGCTTTTAGACAAACACTGACTTTGTCAGCCCTGTTAGTACATTCAATTAGTTGCTTATCTTATAAAATATCATAAACCATTTTATACAGAATCCTTTCACTATACTCAGATATTAAAGTCGTAAGAATTCATTTGTTTTCCACTGAAAAGAATCAAAAAATAAAAAATTGGCAAGGCAGTCCCTTAGTATGCCAGCTGCCATAGTAAATAGCGCAACTTGCGAGTCTTGAAATATTCCGAACTCTTTCATTGCGATTCTCAACCCAAACATTCGTATGAATTTCAAAGATGCTAGGTATACGACTATTGAAGCTGAAAATGTGTGGATTTTTCTGTTCATGACAATCACCTTGAGTTATCATAAACAGTCTGTTATTTATCGTTAAGGTGGTTCATACAAGGTAGCCCACCTTCATACATTGTTTTAAGTGGGTGGTCCTAATGAATTTGATCAAAACCTATTTTAGTGGTTCAATGTACACCAACTGTAGTTTCATTGGTGAACATTGAACCATTTACAAGTAAAAGGTACGCGCTCAACCAAAAATAAACGACACTCGTAGGCTTGATGTACATGTATGTAAGCTGTCAGTCTTTTATACTCAGTTCTCGTCGCTCGCATACCGCACGAGGTGACTAAATCTCGCGCGCACAGTATAGTCTGTGGCTAGACTAAATGTAGTTGGTACAAAAATACGTTTGCCTCGTTTCTGTGTCTATTCCCCACTCCACAGGTGTTCGACGAGATTTGTGTAGAGCTCTGCATGGCGGCGCTTCAACT
This sequence comes from Eupithecia subfuscata, assembly GCA_963564075.1. Lineage (NCBI taxonomy): Eukaryota > Metazoa > Arthropoda > Insecta > Lepidoptera > Geometridae > Eupithecia > Eupithecia subfuscata. The sequence goes on from OY751102.1 coordinate 1,466,654, forward strand.
GCTGTCGCTCGCGCCCTCCGAGGAGCACCTGTTCCGCGCGCTGGGGGCGTTGGCGCGGCTCGCCACACACTCACAGGACGTGCCGCAGCTCATAGCCATGGTGGGGCCGGACCCACACGCCTATAGGTAGGTTTGAACCGAGGGTAAACAATAAACCACCTTTCACGAGCCACTCTAAGGACGTGCCGCAGTGCAGCTTTGGTGGGGCCGGACCAGCACGACTACAGGTAGGCTTGAACCGAGGGTATACAATGAACCACCTCTAAAAACAGTTGGGTACATACTGTCACTGTTACTTGAAAACGTCTAACATTTTAGAACTGTGTAATAATGTCCTCAATAACTCGTCTAGGCGAAATGCAATAAACACATTAGAGGACAGAGATTATCCTGATTATTGACGTGGTGGATTCTGATCCACACACCAGTGCACAATGAACCACATATGTGTACATTGAACCACTTTCATAACAACGGTAAATCACTTTAAAAAGTGAATCTCACAAATCCGGTTAGACTGTCTATATCAGAAAATTTCTAAATCTACATTTTCAAAATACAAAATGATCCTTATTATGACGGTTACTAAGTTCACAATGCAGCCGCTCGTAAAATTCACCAGTTTAGGCAGCTGATGCTCCTTAGAAATGTCGTCCTTCCGGTTTGAGGCTTGCTAATGCCGTGCTTGTTTTGTATATTTCTTGTAGAGTGGCAAATGTGGCCGTGTGCCAAATATAACTGGATTTAACCGGAAATTCAGAATAGAAATTAAAATTATAAAATCCTGAAAAAATCTCTCCTCACCGTCTCACTTCAACAGCCTATATTGGTCCAAAGCAAGGTGCAGGCCTCCCCCCCCTGATAACAATTTCTCTACTTATACCTATATTATATATAATTTACAGTTTATTTGTTTAATTGATAAATTTTTGAAGGATCTTACAAGTTGTTGGCCTTAATTACGCCTAGCTGAAATCTAGCGATCATGAAGACATGTGTATACCTCCCTAAACTACCGTCTGCCTGCGACTTGGCACGCGTGTAAACAGGACACAAGGTAGCATAATTATTATCATGTCACCATCAATTTTAAATCAACAGAATTTTTGCCATAAATGGGTCTTCTCTGGGTTTTTGTATCTTTTGGTATGAATATTATGGTTATATTGTTTATATTTTATTTTATTGTGATTTAGGTTGTTTTATTTTCCAGAGTATAACGGTTTAGGTAATTATGATATATGTTCCTGTCATGTTACTCGTATATATTTTGACAATACGTGTATTGTTAATTATTGATACATTTGTGTTTGATCCATTCAGTGGTTTTCGTGTCGAGTTGGCCAAACATCTTCACATAGCACAAATTTTCGCCAATACATATAGTATTAGTAGGATGTTTAAACAACAGTTCATTTTCTGTTCCAGGGGAACGAGTCAACGCGTAGACGAGCAAATTGACGCAATCATGAAGAAAGTCAAGTAAATGTAATTACTATTGTACGGTGAGGGGCATTTTACGTTTACAGTTACCTACGGCTTGCATATTATAGAGAACAAACGAAATATTCATTTAAAATAGGATGTTTACAATAGTTTTAGATCATTTTTACCTATAAAGGTTGTTTGACTTCAGTGGATGGAATAGGGTTATTTTTTCAAGTAATATAGAGCATTCGAAAATCAAACTTGTATAACTCCGTCTTAAAATATGAAATGAACCTTATTTGTTTGTATTTTTCAGTATTTAGTATTTTTAAAAGCCGGTTTTAATCTTGTTTTTTTGGTTTGTACCAATGTATTTATTACAAGTTGGGTTCAGATCTGGTCTTGGTGTTATCTTCTCAGTTCAAGTCCTAGATTCTGAATGGGCTTGCACACCTACCTACACGTTGACCGATAAAGGACCGGTTACATTATACAGAAAGGATCCTATTCTAAAAATTTTATGCTAATTTTGTTCGATGCAATAATCTTAATCGAAACTCGTTTGAGGAGTATATCTTATTTATATATTGTAATCTTATCAAAATAATATTAATGGGACAAGTTAATATAATTAATTTATATCTGTAAATAGTCATTAGATTTATTATAAGATTTCTTAGTATAAGTACCTGAGCTAAGGATTTTGTATTATTTTATTTATTTATTTTATACTTTGGCACTAACATGCGTGCATTTACTTTACTTGCACATTGTATGTAGAGTTTATTATTTATCATCAATAAATGATAATCATTGTTATTGTTGTTTATTTATTCATTAAGTATCCGTTATTAGTATTTTATTATCTGCAGACGGTTGCAAACAATCTAGAGGTAGCTCAACTGATCCATATCAATACCAATCGGAAGCGTCCCCGAGACGCTGACTGCATTGCCCCGCTGTAGGCAGTGCTGATAATATTAGGTACAGCGATTCTGTCGTGAGACAAAAAACAAAGACTTATAGCAAAACACGCTTTGTTCAGTTATTTTACGATATCGGAAAAAGACAGCATCCTTAGCATATTTCATCTTAAACTTGTTATGGAATAATTTATTTATCGAGACCTTCTAGTCAAATGCAATCTTCCGAACTCAGGTACAAAACTGCACATCCTTGAGTTCCGTTTCATCGTGCTCGGCTGGACCCATAAAATATAATTTATTATTTCTATCGCCAAAGATATTTGAATTTGTCTCCGTCCACTTCATTAATATACGATTAGGTATCAAGATAAGGAGGCTGCATCGAAAACAGGAATATATTCAGTAAGGCATGTTGACGTTGAGAATACGCCGCTTGGATAATTTTAATGTGAAAAATGCAAGTGAAAAATCTATAGTGAAAATTGTTGTAGTGATGAGAAGTGAAATCTGTGTTGTTTTTATTCAAAAGTTCGAATTAGTAGAAAAATGCGAATTTCGAGATCTTTCTGTGTACAGAATTCACTAAGCAAATAGAATGCAGAATACCCTTTATGTAAGCGTCATGCTCTCAATTCTTCTAATTTTTTTTTTTAGTTTTTGAATATTTGCTAATTTGAACTATTATCCCAGTAAAGTTTAGATTTGACTTCCTACTAATATTATAAAGCCGAAAGTTTGTGCAAGGGAATTTTATTTTGTTACCTAAGATCTCCAAAACTACTGAACAGATCTAGATGAAATTCGGCGTACATTTAGAACATAGCCTAACTTGATAATAGGCCTCTTATTATACCGAAAATAAGCAAGCGAAGCCACGGGCAGAAGCTAGGAATAATAAAATTGATCTGGTCTAAATAATTACGCCTCAGAAAGTGTTGACAAATGATTGAATGGTAGAGCCGAAAGGATCCGGATGATAACACCTGACGTAGTGATAGCGAGCTGATACAAGCCACCGCTGTCTCGCACACTCCTCAGTGTTAGGATCGAACTGGAGGGCAGCAAACGCTTTGGAGAACTTCCTTCCAATCCAAGGAATTGCCCAAAATTTGTACTGATTCGCAAGTGTTAAGAAAATGTTGATAGAAATCAATGTTAGTTTAAAACTCTGTAAAATTTCAATTGTATCTTAAACTTTCATGGTTTCTGAAGACACGACAATGGACTATTGAGTGTGCCAATCAGACTTGATATTAATTTTGATGCTAAACCAGCACTAATTAATCGAATTAAAAGTAGGTACAGTTAGATTCTATCCAAAACAATTGATCTCGAATCGAACTGTAATAAATCTGCAAAGCAAACCCTGTCTCTGGGACTAGTCGAGTTGCATGAAACGGCACTGAAAAACCAAATCCAAATCTATCAATCAGTGGCATTTTACACTAGCAGTTGCATGGAACGGCACGAAACAGCTGAAATAAATACAAAAGACATTTCCTCGCGCTTGGAACCATGGACGACGAAGGAATCCCCTTCTCCAAGCCCAAAGACCAAGACGGTCTGAAGGGTATGATCCGCAAGAGGCTGCCGATCCTGCAGTGGGCGCCAGCCTACGACCGCACGTGCGCCGTGTCGGACCTGGTGGCGGGCGTCACGCTCGGCCTGACGCTCGTGCCGCAGAGCATCGCCTATGCCTCGCTGGCGAACCTGCCCGTGCAGTATGGACTCTACTCTGCTTATATCGGTAAATACCTACCACACTTTTTCTTGTTACCCTGCACTATTTCAAAACTGTGTTAAAATGACTGTATGAATGAGTCTCGAAATTTTGTTGTAAGTTCTCAATTCGTAATTCTCTGTCTAGCTTTGGTTCCTTCTGATACTTTGCACGCTTTTCTCAGAGAAACACACGTGGCCTATTTCACCCGCTTTAAGATTATTTATGGCACTAATATTCTTCTTCTGGATACAATCCCTCCCCTCGCCAAAGTACGTTAGTGTATTCACGGTCAATCTTAAGCGATGAAATATTTATTTGTTTTGATGCGACCTAGAGGGTGTGCGAAATAACCATGGAACACCTAAATCATGAAAAGTCAATCCTAACTTAGTCTATGGTATTACAAAGGAGAAGCTACTTTCATGAAATAGATCCAATGTAAGTTTCCTCTATTACGTAGTACGTAGGCTAGTAAGAAGTCGGTACAAAAACGAAATGAAAAGAAGAGGTCCTGGGTACGTGGCGTAGACTGTAGGCAGATCCTGGATGCGGCAAGCTGAAGAGAGAGCGCTATGGCGCTCATTAGGGGAGGCCTATGTCCAGCAGTGGACTAATATAGGCTGATGATGATTATGTTGATGTGGCGTAATAGGCGAAAGTTCGCTTATTATAACTCAGAAGGTTGCGAATTCGAGTTTCGCTGCGAGTCATTCGTTTCTTTTGCTACTGAATTATTTAATAGGCTTTTGCTCTCTATTTCGTTATAATAATTTTAATAAATTATAATAATACATATATATACTTATAATTTATAATCTAACCACTAAGCAGGCCGTATATCGCTACCTATTATCGTTGAAACACATTTTAGAACCGGTCCAGTAGTGCCAGTAGTTCCGGAGAACACAAACAAACAGACTCACTTTTCAACCGACGACAAAAAAAGAGGCTAATGACCTCTTTATAATATTAGATCTGTCTCCTTATACGGTACCATGGAGCGATTCTATGACTCCAGACTATCAATAACCAAAGCCCAATGCATACTGTCAGCAAGCAAACCAATCCAACACTATTCTCCGTTGTTATAATTTAACACTGATGCTGTTTTGTTTATGGACGGTTCTCCATTTGTAAGACGCGCGCTGTTCCATCTTTCCTGGGATTTTATTAAATCCAAATAGTGCCGTAAGAGTTGACCGATGATCCGTGTTCCAGGCACAATGTTGTACGTCCTGCTGGGCACAGTGAAGGAAGTCTCCATCGGACCGACGAGTCTGATGGCTCTCTTCACGCTCCAGCTGTGCCGCGGTCTGCCGCTGGAGTTTGTGGTGCTGCTGACCTTCCTGTCAGGCTGTGTGGTGCTGTGTATGGGGCTGCTGAGACTGGGTGAGTGACCAACGTCTTATGGTAATGTCCCAGTAAGCTGAAGTGGCAGTGGGCAGGTATATAGCTTAGATAGATAGAAGATTCTTTATGGCGCACTTATATAATATTTTGCAAACAAAATATGTTTTTTTTTTACGAAATATGTGACAATTGGCAAAGATCTCTACCAGACTACCGTGGATGGATAGGATCGTATGATGGAACATGGGGATCTGTGTGCAGAATTGTATTAGCTACATAATAATTACGTAGCTAATACAATTTTTACATACAAATACCAACTAAAATTACAAAAATACGCATATATACACACATACTCATATAGATACATACTTACGTATCTATATTTTATAAAGGAAAACAAAATCAAAAACTCTTTATTTCCATAAATACAATAAATGTACACTTAGAAAAGGTCAAAATATAAAACTAAACACTGACACGGAAATAAAGTGATATTTTTTGATTTCTGTCGCTTCGGTATGTAGACTAAAGTAAAGAAGCGACGAAGAAACCTTTAGCCTGTTAGTTGTTATTTTTCGAGTTGGAGCAAAACCCGTCCCAAGCTTTTTTGTCCTCTAGATAATCTGATATTTTATAGTAAGCCTTTTTGCACAGCAAAGTTTTAACAATTTGTTTGAATTTATTTACTGATAATTTTTGCAACTCACTAGGAGTTTTGTTGTAGAAGCGTATACATTGCCCTTTAAAAGATATTTTAATTTTGTGTAGCCTAGCTGTGGGCACAGCGAGCTTATGTTTGTTTCTGGTATTAAGGGTGTGGTCAGTTACAACAGCTTATTGAATCGATAACCGCTGGGAATAAGAGTTGAGAGGCGACCGTGATTCAATGCGATGCGTAGCGTGGGACATTGCAGCGGTCGCCGGGAGTCGATGTATGGAGGCGGCTCTGGACCGCTATTTGTGGCGTCGTCTCGGGGTGGCTTTTGTTCAGCAGAGGACGATGGGCTGATACGTACAGCGACTAGTTTACAGTATCTTATCTATCTACCATAGTTAATTTGCACCCACTTTCCTTAGAAACCACATTAGAAACATATTAATTTACAGTTGTTGTTATCTGATTTTATCTCATTGTAAATTATTCTGGTGATCTTGACTTTATTGGAGCGACAGTTAGCAAACATAACAAGTAGCTCCGTATCTATGACGTCACATACATCTATCATCTATACATCTATTAGGACCTAAATTATTCACGAAAAGCCTTTCAAATAGGTATTTTGGGTGGGATTGGAGAGTTAACGCATTCACTGCCCAGCCTTGCCAGGGGCGCCACCACGCGTCACCTGGAGGACCACCAGGTTTACCAACATGTGCATCGGTGGTCATGAAAGTGTTAAGAGGTTTTATAAGTAAGGGGGTGAATGACAGAGTTTCCTCCTCCAGGTTTCCTCGTAGACCTGATCTCCCCATCCGTCACAAGCGGCTTTACGTCAGGCACCGCCATCATCATCGTGATCTCGCAGCTCAAAGGGCTGCTGGGCCTGAGCTTCACGGCTGAAGACGTGGTGGATAACCTGAGGATGATCTCGGAGAAGTGGTACGCGGTGCGAGTGCCTGATGTGCTGCTGGGGACGAGTTGCTGCGGAGTGCTGCTGGCGCTCAGGGTATGTAACTTGTAACTGGACACATTGCACATATAGATAGATGGACGTAGGTTGACATTGCACATGTCATAGACAAGTCAGAAGTCATCACATGCAATGTCACGTATGATAGATTAAAATATCACACTTTTGGTTTGGATGTTTGGTACTGCTTCACACCAAAGCTTCTTAACCGATCGGGGCAAAGTCACTCCACATTACTTAAGGCTGCACAAGTCGTCGGGGCGAAGTCGTCAGTGGGCGCGGCCTAAATTTATACTATCTCATAACATATCATCTCATAATAGACATACCCGCGCGCTAGAATGAAATGCACTATTATTTATTCGTAAAACGACCGCGTAAGAAAATGGGAACAGACTTTTAGCACAAGGGTTATTGTTATTTTAGAAAAACTATTGAGTGTATCTTTTCAAAATAATTTATTTCAACTGTTGAATAACTAAACCATCTCGGTACGGGCTTTATTTTAGAGTTTTCTTTCTCCGTATATTATTTCGTTTCGCCCAAAGGTGGGCTAAAATCAGTGTTGAAATACGAAAGTTTAGAAGCTTGTATTTTTCAAAAGTATACTTTTTTACAGTTTTGGAACTTCTTTTCTCCAAAAGTACTGAACAAATCGATCTGAAATTTCGCATAGATTGTAGATCTGAATTGATTTACACACATATACATAGACACATAGACCTTGTTCTAGGCCTAAATTGGTTAACGTACTTTGATAGGCTATATTTTATCCCAAAAAACGCGAGCAAGGCCGCGGGCAGAAGCTAGTAGTAAATGCCCTGATACTTGAACCAGCTCGTGATGAGCATGGCTGGCTACGCTTCTCACATCCCTGCTGTTCTAGGAGCGTTTGGAGACCCATAGAGTCTCCCAGGCTGTCCCAACAGCTGTAAATGACGACGCTATATGATTTTGTTTAACTTGACACAGTAAAATCTTTGCTAAAACTACAGTAAACATTTATCTAAATGACGGAAAATTAAACTGAAAACATTGATAAAGGTGCATCCATTGTTTGAAAGAACCGCTTAGCAGAAATCTTTTGTAAACATACTTTTTATTTGATAGATAAAATAATAACGGGTAATGCTCCTGGGCTTAGTAACACCATTCTAAATATTTTTATTTTTTTTCAAACTCTAGCAGCATTTTAGCCGGCTACGACGCAGGAGGTTGCGGGTTCGATTCCCGCCTTGGGACAAATGTTTCTATGATCTGCAAATATTTGCTCCGGGTGTTGTGTGTACTATGTATAATAAAAAATATCTATCTATGTAGTACTGGCCCAGGGCTAGATTAATCATTTGTGAAGTATCCAGCATTTTATTATTAGGTATTATTTTATACGCGCCGCCGCCGCTGGGCGGACGACATCGATTCCATCGCCGGCGCCACCTGGACACGTATGGCTCAGGACAGGAACGAGTGGAACAGGATGGAGGAGGCCTACGTTCGAAAATGGACGTCCCAACAAGAAAATTAAGATTTAAATCGCATTTTTCCTTTTATAAATTCAAATTAATACATCTATTAGGTAAATTAATGCATGCAATAAGTACTTTTATTATCATAATTACAATTCTAATCTAATATACATTCACTGTTTTGTAAGAAATGGTTTTTTTTTTTTATTCAACCTATTTCGTCCCACTGCTGGGCAAAGGCCTCCCCCGCACCCTTCCAAACTTCTCGGAATGGAAATAAATGGCTATATTATTATTATATTATAGACACCTTATTATCATGAAACATATTCCTCCAGAAACTGATAGACCTGCCAGTGTCTCCGAAACGACAGAATCTGAAGAAGGCTCTGTGGCTGGTCTCCATCGGACGGAACGCACTCGTGGTGCTGGCGGCTTCCACCCTCGCGTTCGTGTTGCACGACCCGGCGGCGCCGATGTTCAAGCTCTCAGGTCAGATACACCTTCTACGCATTTACTCCCCAGGTTCGGCGGTGCAGATAGTTACGTGCGTCTTGGCTCATGAAAGTGTTTTCATGCATTCGCAATTGCATTCGCTGCCCAGGTTCGGCGATGCATATAGACATGAGCGTCTTCTTGGGCCATAAAAGTGTTAGTTTATGTGGTAGATGTGGTAGATACTAGTTTTTCTATGAAAAAATATCTCTGGGTTAAGTCTTTTGAGCTTATTACGCGGTAACCGTACATACTGGAGAGTTCAAGATCAGGGTCTTTTGTTTCACTCTTTTGAGAGTACCTCACCCTCAACAGCCTATATAAGTCCACTGTTGGACGCAGGCCTCCCTCAGATAGACGCCATATTGGCTTTTATCTCATGGGGGGCAGTGCCTATAATACCCACGCTGGGCATGCGGGTTGGGGATCGCATTTCGGTGGTGGAAGTTCTGCAGGAGACGCTGCTGCCCGCCCCCGGTGGATATCCCTTAGTCGCCTCTTACGACAGCCGCGGAAAGAGTTGGGGTGGTGCAAATTCTAACTCTCTTTATCCCAACTGCCATAGACATATACACAGCTACAATATTCATAAAATATGTTTTCATGACATAATAAAACTAAGATTTAAAATAGATAACATTTAACAAAAATATTTGTTTTTTCCAACAGGCCGGGTGGAGCCAGGCGTGCCCAAGATAGCCCTCCCCCCATTCAGCGTGGTGCACAACAACCAGACCCTGGGCTTCCCTGCCATGGTGCGGGAGCTGGGCTCCGGGCTCCTCATGCTGCCTGTGGTCATGGTGCTGGCCAACATCGCCATCGCCAAGGCATTCTGTAAGTATTTTACTTACTTACTGGCGAGGCGCAATTGCCCTCAGGATCAATTCACACCGGGATGGCAGTGACCGGCAGCGACGCCGCATACTGATCTTAAATGTATGTAGATAAAGTTTAAAATTATTTGACGCTGAAAGAGCTCGCCGCGTCCCGCTGCCATTCCGGTGTGAATTGAGCACCTTTAGCGCGTTAGTGCATTAACTGGGTCTGAAGTCTCGCTCAGTTTGCATAATGCAGAAAGAGATGCCCTCTATTTCAACGCAGAAACAGCTGTTAGCTGCAGAAATAAACTTTTTTGCGTTGAAAATAGAATCTAAAATGTATTTTTTCCCGGCACAGAAAGATAGGCCAGAAAGACCAATGTCATGCCCACTAGTGGATTTTATAGCCACCGACACCAGAGAATGTCAGTTGTCCGGCCACGTGCCGTGTCAGTTCAGTCGACCGCACGAAGTTCTCATAAGTCTTGTTAATCCTCATCGCACCAACGACTTGATAATGGCGTTTAAACTTTCACTTCCCACGGGATTTAAACATGCAACCCCTACCAAATTCAAATTCATTTATTGATTGCAGATATGTACATAGATAGGGAGTTAGTACATACCTACACCCTGTTGGGTGGGTATAGCAATTTATTATTTTGACACAGATATTTATCATTATAATTAATTAGTTTCAATTGTAAATACCAGATCTAATTTGTTTCTATTCTTAGACACATTATATTTACCTACATAAAGTCGGCCGACGCTTTTTATCTACAGCTTTTAGCCAATATAAGTCAAAATGAATATTGACAAAATTTTCGACTTTACAAGATACAGTAGATCAAATTCTGTCAAATTCTTAAAATTCAAAAAGACATGAAAATAAAGTGATATTTTTAATATTTGACGCTTCGATCATGTAGACTAAAGTAAATAAGCGATGAAGAAACCTTTTACCTGTCTCACATCGATAGTATCGATGTGAGAAGCTTAATTTAGTAGGTACCGTATTTACCGACATTCAGACATGTGTATGTAGAACGTCGTGCTAATCTGACTCATCTTCACAGCTCAAGGCGGTCGCGTCGACGCGACACAAGAGATGCTGACCCTAGGGCTGTGCAACATCGCGGGCTCCATGCTGCACGCCATGCCCACGTGCGGGGCCTTCACGCGCTCCGCCGTCTCGCACTCCTCGGGCGTGCGGACACCCACTGCTGGGCTGTACTCTGGTAAGTCCACTCTAGAGGTGTACAGGAGATTCTGGTAACTCCACTCCATAATCCAATAGCAACCCCCGACTTGTCGGTGTAACGCAGTTCCGGTCTGAAACAGTCCGAGTGTTCTCTATGTGTGGTCGTTTATAGGTTTATCAGTCAGCACAATCATGCTCTAGTTTTTTGGGCCATATCCATTATTCATCATCATCAGCCCAAAAATGATCTTTCGGGCTTCGTATGGGGAGGTATATGTCAAGCTGCGATCAAAAATGATCGCAGCATGACATATGCCTCCCCTCTTCATTTATTTTTATTCATTATTCATGTATTGTTTCCTCCCAGGTATAATAACTCTGCTGGCGCTGATGTTCCTCACGCAGTATTTCTACTTCATCCCGAAGGCGTGCCTCTCTGCTGTGCTCATCTGTGCAGTCATATTCATGGTGAGGGTTTCTGTGAATATCTAATTAGTATGTACCAGTTTCCGCCCCAGGCTTCGCGCGCGTTGTTTCTATGGAAAAGTTTAAAGGTTATTTATATCCCATGGGAACTGTTTGAACAACTGCCTGGAGGTAGGAAGCTGCTGCCTTTCCTCTGGTAGGTTCCCTGGCACCTTGTTCTCATATTCTATGACGACTTGTGTGGCGCGGTGGGCGAAGGGCCGCTTGCGACGCAGTAGGTTGCGGGTTTGATTCCCGCCTCAGGACAAATGTTTGTACGATCTGCGGATATTTGTTCCGAGTGTTCTGAGTGTTTTCTATGTATAGTTAAAAAAAGGAAGTATGTAATGTATTGTACATATATACTAGTTATCTAGTACCCACAATACACAAGTTCTGCTTACCTTGGGACTAGACGATGCTGTGAGAATTTTCCAGCATTATTTATTTTATTTATTCATAGACGTTGATCAGTTGAGCTACCTGTAGATTGTTTGCAAGTCTGAAGTTAGTTAATTTATTTCTATTATACTTGCATCTCGTTCTCGAAATAGGTATCCTAAAAATAAGAACATCAATTATTTGATGACCTAGTCCCTATGAATACCTAGTCCCATTATGACTCATAATGGGACCAGGTATTAACAATCTTTATCCCGTTAACTAACTTCTATTATGACACGTTAAGCTAAAAACTAATTATAACTAGTAGGCCTCATGCATTGTCGATAACCTTTCCACTGTGAGCCCCGCACAATGTGTGTCATTGTTCAGTGTCTTTTGACACACAGATAATAAACCTACTAGTACCTACAGTAGGTACAGTACCTAGTAGGTTCATTTTCGGAGTGTTGGTAGATAGGTTACGCTTCTTGGTAGGTACGTTTATCGACTGTAACTGCCGATAGTACTCGTACCTACCAAGACGGTACTCCGGACGCGAAAGAGGTCAAATTACACTATAGTTTATACTCTCTTCGCTTTTTAAGTTTTGATGGTGCAATTAACTCTTTTTTTAACTCTTGTTTAAAATAACTACTTGTGCCTTTAGACAGACTTTCTGTTATCCTGCGACACAGGCTGCAAAGTCCTAGTGCGGGAAGCAGATGACGACCTCTGTGGCGTAGCGGGCGAAGGTCCGCCTGCGACGCAGGAGATTGCGGGTTCGACTCCCGCCTCTGGACAAATGTTTGTACGATCTGCAGACATTTGACCAGGGCGTTCTGGTTGTTTTCTATGTATAATAAAAAATATCTATCTATGTAGTGTATTGTATTATGTATACCAGTTATCTAGCACCCATAACACAAGCTCTGCTTAGCTCGTGGCTAGATAATGCTGTGTGAATTGTACAGCATTATTTATTTAATTTATTTATTTATTTTCTGTTCGTGCAATCTGACTGTACTAAGCTTATAAACTTTACTAATGTACTCGTATCTTCACAATTAATTGTTCTCACTATTTCTTAAGAAAATAATACTTCTTACTTTTTTTATAAAACTATAATCGGTCTATCTACCTTTTCCAGATAGACATGTCAATATTCCGTCGGCTCTGGCGCTCGGACCGCGCCGAGCTGTCCGTGCTGGTGCTGACGCTGGCCGCCAGCGTGCTGCAGACTGTGGAGCTGGCCGTGGGCGCCGGCGTGCTGGCCAGCCTCGCGCTGCTGCTGCGTGCGGTCTGCACGCCGCCGGTGCACATGGCTACTGTCAAGGTAAAAGAGTAAATACATTTTAATATATAAAAAAACTTTATAAAACAAGCTTTTATAATAATTATAAAAGCTTCTCAAGCACTTTGGTCCAAGATGATAATTATTATCATCTTGGACCAAAGTGCTTGAGAAGGCAAATCCAACGAACCCAAACTCCCGTCGAGTTTGGGTTCTTTTACGAGTTCCTGTAGTACCTTCTGTCTCCGTCATCAGACCAGTCGCTGGTACCATATAATTGCATTGTCACCGAACTTACATACTATGTAAGTTCGATAGGCTGCTTTTATCCTCTGAAACGTCTTGTACGTGCTAGAGAGCTGCTTAGAGCATGGCGAGATATTATATTCCTATTCTCAAATAAATAATTTGTTATGATAATACAATACATAGACGAGGGTTTGAGAGTTAATCGCCGCACTGGGATAACCGAGGAGCTTTGTCTAGCGCGACCACTTCTCGTGGGACACTTAGGATATACGCCTCAGTTAGACACAGATTGCTTAATTCGTACAGGTTTGGGTGACAGATTAAGCCTGTGACGCCGCCGGTAGGTTTTTTTATAGTCAATATCCTTCGTTTGACCGCAATTTTACCTGATGCTAAATCTGGCACTGTAATGGTGATCCCCTGATGATGATACCGTTATATCGCCATATATGAATGAAAACGGGCTGATTTTGCAGCCTTATGTTAACCCCAAAACATCCCGGCTGCGATAGTGTGTCCTCAGTCTCTATCATAGAATTCAATTTCCTGTTTCAGTCGTCCATCGGCGCAGTCCCCATGGTCCGTCCAAGTGGCGCCCTCTGCTACATAAACGCGGAAAAGATCGCGCGCCGCGTGCTGACGGCCGCCGCTACATGCCGTCCGCAATCCACCGGCGCTGTATGTCGGCCGCACTCTAACGCTGTGCTGGTGGATTGTGCTCAGATAACGCTGGTGGATTATTCTGCTACACAGGTACGGAAATTGTGAATAAAAAACGCTAGGCATGTACTTCATAGTATGGATTGAATACATTTTGTCTTGTACTGCCAAAGTTGAAAGTGCCTGAATTTTTACCCTGAGCTATCTGAATTAAAAGTAATTAGATTTTTACAAGGCGCTTTTCAATGACGGCACCAACTTACCTGGCCGTCAGTCCGTCAGTCAATAGTTGGGAGTTAAACATAATAACAATTCAAAATATTTTTATTCCAGGTGCTAGAACGACTAATAAACAAGCTAAAGCTATCACAACAGAAGATGGTACTGTTCCGCGCTCAGCCTCCTATCCTGAGTCGGCTGGAGAGCGTCCAGGGTCTGGAGACCAGGGCGCTGCGAGCTGGCAATGTCGCCGCAGCGTTGGCGGCGCTAGAAGACGGGAAGGGCGATGATGAAGACTCGGCTTTATTGAAAGATGTTGTGTAAAGAAACCAGAAACAGAAGAAGATATTGGTTGGAATTGGAACCTTATTGTACCTATATTGTCGCTAGGACATACATAATAGGTTTTTAATTCGATTTGGGCTAGATGGAATGTGGTGTAGTGTTGATATAAACTAGCTTGTACCTACTCTAGCTAGACATGACCAGTCTCACACCTACCTACTTAAAATCTAAAATTGTCTAGAGAAATTAGTTGTATAAATGTGCCTAGTCTTTAGTTTAAAATGTACAAACTACCTTTGTTAAATAGATAAGCATTATTTAGTCATAAGCAAACTTATTTCAAGAATGCATTAGCAGTATTAAGTAATAAATAACTCTTGAATTATTATTTGTAATTTAATATAGGTAGGTACTTACTTAGTACTAATAATTGGATTGATCTGTAAGGTGAATAATTAAATTCATTGTCCTAATCAGACTTGTATTTATTTATATTGTACTTAATTGCGTTATCTGAATAAATGGAATCCCATAGAGTCTACAACTTTTCACATGAGCATTAATCTTTTTTGCGTGGAATAAAAATATCGCCAGAAGGTTTAGCTTCAAATTCAAACCAGGAATGAAGGATAAGTTAAAGATAAAGAACGAATGAAGCAAAAGAGAAATAATGCTGCCACCTATTTGACCAGTCCTGAAAATCAGGCTAATATTTTACGTTTACCTATTTTAACTTGTGGTTATAATATACCTACTTGACGGACGACCTCTGTGGCGGTAGCGTGTGAAGGCCCACCTGACGACGCAGGAGGTTAGGGGCTCGAATCTCGCCTCGAGACGAATTTATTGTACGACCTGCAGATGTAATACATAATAATAATAATAATGCTGGACAATTCACTCAGCATTATCTAGCCCCAAGGTAAGCAGAGCTTGTGTTATGGGTACTAGATAACTGATATACATAATAATATACGAGTACATAGATGTGTAGATGATTGGTTCCTGGAGTTTTCTATAAATATCCTCGACCAACAATACGTCGTCCGTTGCCTTGTACATCAACTTTTTGATTAAATTAAAAAAATGTTAAATTCTAGGAAATCAGCATTGACGTGTAGTACTCCCAAAAAGCTTAGGAAAATAAATTGTACTACGTTGGCATCTCCAAATTAGACCGAATGAAGTGGGGGGGTCGATAGATTTTGTTTGAATCTCTTTCAGTCATTCATTCGCGCTGTCTTCATCGACCGAGTCGTTTCGACGGTCGTGTTTGCTCTGAATACAAAGGGTTTCAATATTCAATGAAAATATGTAAATCTTGACTGAAAACGGGATACACTTTACTAATAAACAGTGCTCGTATCACTTAAACGTCCTTTATAGGCGTTTGTGCCTTCCAACCGCGAAAACTTCCGGAATTCTCGTGTTTACGTCTCGTATCTCGGCGTTTGTTTTGGAAACAGAAACTTACCCTCGATTATGCCAAATTCTGTGTGAAAAGTGTGCGTAAAGTCGGCAAATATGTTGAAGTTTTTGCTGTGTGGTTTTTTGTGTTTGGTGGGCGCGGAGATCGAGGATAAGATGGACGAGCTGAGCCAGCACCTGCGGGAGGAGATGGCGGATGTGTGGGACATGGCGGCCGTGAACTACTCCGAGCCGGTGATCAACACCACCTACCTGGCCAGCGTGGAATTCGACATGCGAGCCATGGGCCCGCTCTACAACTCCACGCATACGGTCATCGACGTGATCGCTGACAAACAGGCGTATCCTGAAGGTAAACCTTTTTTTGTTTGGTACAGACTCAAATAATTTTCAAACTGAAAACCCTTTAAAACCTTAACAAAGCAATTCTTCTTAATAGAGCTAAATATGATCTAAATTCTAGAATATAGTACAGGATGTAGGAATGAGGTCCAATGACCTATGGTTTTCTTTGTTAGGGTGGCCAAAATAGTGCTTTAATCAAACTTAGTCAAAAATTGAAGAACCATCTGCAAATGGACTCTTAGGTCACGCAAAGTGTACATCTTAGATCTGTAAACAAATATTCTAAAAGCTTTACCTATCAAGGCAATAAAATGAGTGACCTACCACTCCAAACCACAAAATCCACCTACATTATTTGTGTCACTAAATTGAAAGTGAATAGTTACTAGTGAAGGCAACAATCTCCGGTGCTGACTCACACAATTTCCTCGTAACTAAATTAGCTAAACAAAAACTCCAGTTAGGAGCAGGAGGAAAAGCTATCCACTTTCCTTATCAAATATTTCATCACATCATGCTAATATTATAAATGTGAAAGTTTGGATGTTTGTTACCTGTTCACTCCAAAACTACTGAATGGATCAGACTGAAATTTTGCGTAGATAGTCCTAGACCTGGATTAACATGTAGGCTACTTTTATCTCGATATATGCTAAGGCGTTTGCTGAACACTTAAAAAATGTATTCACACCGAATGAAGCTGACCCTGGTGCACCATCAGCAGAAATTGAGTCCACTTTAATGCAAGACTTCCAACTGGACCTGCCAATCAAACCAATCACACCAAAAGAGATTGTACAGGAAATAAAGCGCTTAGACAGTAAAAAAGCACCAGGGTTTGACCTAATTACAAAGGAAATTCTGCAACAACTACCGCACAAAAGCATTGTATATCTGACTATACTGTTTAATGGCATACTCAGAGTGCAACACTTTCCCTCACTCTGGAAGGTATCTCAAATAATAATGGTGCACAAGGATGGAAAACCACCGGAGGAAGTGACCTCATACCAACCAATAAGCCTCCTGCCGGTGCTTTCTAAATTATTTGAACGAGTCTTACTTAAAAGAATGACAACCATGTTGGCGGAAAGAAAAATTATCCCAGAACATCAGTTTGGCTTCTGAAAAAACCATGGTACTGTGGAACAAGTGCACAGAGTGTATGCCACTATAAGAGAAGTCCTCGAACATAAGGAATACTGCTCTGCCGCCTTCCTAGATGTACAACAAGCCTTTGATAGAGTATGGCATGAGGGACTTCTGTGCAAAATAAAAACTTTACTGCCACATACATATTTCATGCTCCTGAACTCATACCTCAAAGAACGCATATTCCAAATTAAGGATGGCGAAGACACTTCTGGCTTCTACAACATCAATGCAGGAGTCCCACAGGGCTCAGTCCTAGGACCTGTGCTGTACACAATCTTTACAGCAGACCTACCAGAAACACATGACATAGCCATAGCAACCTATGCTGATGATACAGCAATACTAGCCAAAAGTAAAAACCCAGTAGAGGCATCAGAGCTACTGCAAACCAGCCTAAACAAGGTGGATGACTGGCTGAAAAAATGGAGAATAAAAGCAAGTGCTTCTAAGTCCGTCCATGTCACTTTCGCCCTGAGAAGAGGCGACTGCCCAACTGTTAGCCTTGGCGACCAACCTCTCCCTCACAATGAGTATGTTAAGTACTTAGGCATGCACCTAGATCGTCGTCTAACCTGGACTAACCTGGAAGAGGCATCTTCAAGCGAAACGCGAACAACTCGCCCTTAAGTACAGAGGACTATACTGGCTACTGGACAGGAACTCTAAGCTATCTACTGATAACAAACTTCTCATCTACAAAACTGTCTTGAAACCAATATGGACATATGGAATCCAACTATGGGGGTCAGCATGTCACTCTTCCATAAACATAATTCAACGCTTCCAAAATGGTGCTCTGAAAAATCTGACAAAGGCACCATGGTTCATCAGAAACTCCGAACTTCATGACATCTTTCATATCAGCACAGTCAAAGAGGAAATAACAACGACAGCAGCAGCCTATCAGGCCAAACTCAGGAATCATCCTAACCAGCTGGCACAGCAACTCACAGAACCATCCTATAAAAAGAGACTTAAAAGAAAAGAAGTTGCATACCTGAGTGACTTAACAAGATGAATAGTGCGCTTGCCTACAGTGAAGAGGAGTGTACTCTACCCGACATAAACCACACAAAAAATCTGCTCATAGTTCAAAACCTAAAGAGACTGATCGCAGATGAAACTATGAAAAAAAAAAATATGCCACAAGCAGAAGCTATTATGTTATATGTAATTGTAACTAAATCTCAACTGTAATAGGTTCTACATACTCCAGATATTCATTCAACTTGAAGTTAGTTTTCATTTTTTCTTTTAATCAATCAAAAAAATTATTCCTGAAATCTGGCA
Source organism: Eupithecia subfuscata (assembly GCA_963564075.1). Taxonomy (NCBI): domain Eukaryota; kingdom Metazoa; phylum Arthropoda; class Insecta; order Lepidoptera; family Geometridae; genus Eupithecia; species Eupithecia subfuscata. Next base: position 1,485,469 of record OY751102.1, read on the forward strand.
CTATTTAAGGTAAAGCACCTAATGCTAGACACTATAAGAACAACACAAACTTCAATATATAAATGTCAATGTATTTTATTACAAAATTACAGTTACAACTTTTTTATCTACTAAAGTGCTGCTTAGATCGATTATTTCACAGAAAACATTTTAATTATCAACATGTTTTAATTATAAATTTGTATTTTTTTTAAAGTTTGTCGTAGGAACTAGTAGATGACATCTCAAAAAACCATTACCACTAATAATAGACAGCACTGAGCACTAATACTAGACATGGCTTTATATCATAGTTAGTGTAGGTTTTCATTGACAAAATACTAAGGAAATACTCTGTTCTTAAACAGAGAATCTATCTTTGGTCTATCTATACTATCTTATATATTTTGGACAATACAGAGAAACCTTTGACATTTCTTTTATCAGGAAAATTGTCAATCAGATTCAGATTTATTTATTGCTTAAATATACTATATATTATTACAAAGTTTTAGCTTAGCAAAGTTTTCAATCACATAGTCACACTGCTTGATCTTGCTCCTCAAAGTAATTTTCCTCTGCTCTGAAAAATTTTCCTCTTCAGAGGAAAATTCCTCTGAAGAGCTTAAAAACGATTATTTAGAAATAAATCAAGTTTCTCAAACTCTCTTCTTCCCAGTCCAGATTGACAGTTCAGATTCTTCCCAGTTTACGCTTTTTATGTGTGTTCCCTTTTATTTTACTATTTATTTTATTTAGTTATATTATTTTTTATGGGTGGCATCACGCTCGACGAAATCTGATATCAACAAAACCAATAGTTGACACCTACCTTACCCCAATAGTTGACATCCTGTCTACTATTGGGTATAGTAAAGTAAAAGTAGCAAAATTGATACAGTATTTTAAACACTTGGAATAAAAGCTATTTTTGTATGAATTTTGAACATTTTGATGTGATCTAATAGATGACACTTGTGTCATCTTTTAGGTTTTCACATTATTTTGGTACTAATAGTAGACACAAAAAAAATGTTACAAAAACTAAACTAAACACGAAAATAATAGCCCTAGTATACAAATCAATCTTTCATATTTCTATAATCAACACTGAATCCACAAAAATCGTAAATAATTATAACAAAATCATATCTGACCCATGTCAGCCTCCTTACGAAAATGGTTAAGAATCACAGGCAATGTGTCTACTTTTCCACATTGTTTGTTGCCAACTGACGTCATTTTGAAATTTTGCTCGAAAAGTGTTATAAGTTTTTGACCATGTGTCATAGGTGGAGCAAGGTGTCTTGTAGATCAGTTTTCAAATAAATGTATTGTTTATTATTCTTAGCAGGAAGGACTTTTTTCGAAAGTGTCATCCTTTAGTTCACTGTCGGGCATTAGTGCCTTTACCTTACTTAAACTTAATGTTTGTATGATGAAAACTATAAAACTATGAAAATTCATGAAAATTATTAATTTCACAGGATTCCCTTAAATCTCAGCCAGGGGAGCAGGTATAGGTACATTTCAGGTGTGTGCATCGAAGCTTAACACATTCACTGCCCTGCCACACGAGTGTTGAGAGGCTCGTCTGCGTCTTGGGCCATGAAAGTGTTAATTCAGCTTTATTCTTGATTTGGGCAGTCCATAGGGATTGCCCGAATTAAGCTTTAGAATGTTTCAATGAAAAAGAAAACAATTGATTTAAATCATTTTAACCCTGACTTAAACACTTGTTTTTATGTATATTTTCCTGTATCTCAAGTATTTCCAAGTATCTCATTCAAAAGGAAATGAATATTTAATTTTAAGTAAGTAATACTTGTTTTTGTGTATTAAATTTTCCTGTATGCCCTGTAAAGTGAAACTAGTAATAGCAGTATGAAAATGACCTAACAAAGTCACCATAGTATCAAAGCACATAACATAATTACCACACAATAGCCTTACGGGGCACAGAATAACCAGCAGTGGTAGATTACAATGGACCTATAAACATTCCCCGAGAACAATATGAACGCAACTTATCTGGATTCTCAAAGTGTGGTGATCAAGCTTGTATTGTTGGGTCTGTCTGTTAATTTCAGATCAGGGTGTAACCAAAATACTTTGAAATGTTGGATTTTTTAGGAAAATGAATACACCTTAATTATCTAAGTAGTATGGTTTGTGATAATAATGTCTGATTAGGGTTTTCAGTCTGAATAGCATGAGATTGTTCCTGAATAAATCATATCAAGCACTGAATCCACAAATATAACAAATTAACATGCTACAAGATCAGTTTAACGTGCTACAAGAAAATTAACCATGCTTTTGGTCAATTTTAGTTCCTGCACCGAACACCTGCAATAATGCAGGACATACATTCAAATGTACCTTAGGATATTTTAAATCCTCTCAAAAGGTAGAATTTTGTCAATTGATCTTGTTGAACTCTGACAATCAACCAACAAAAACAACAACAGTAATGATAATATATTCTCATTCTATCCCCCTTGTTTTAATAGCATCAATCAAAGCATACTGATTTGGATCAGTAAAGCATCCTCTAGATTGTTTGCAACAATCAGCGGATAGCTCAACTTTTACAATTTTGAATACCTATTAGTTGTGATTTGTTTCTATTAATTATAATTTTATTACTTTTCTTTGTTAACTATTATGGAAGAAAGAAAATCCATTTAATGGTTGACACAACAAAGAGATTTTTTAATTAAGTAAAACAAGGTCTAAAAATCTCGTTGCTAGTATGTCGCAATTTAAAAAAGGTTGGCTTAAAGCTTCCATCAAGTTTTTACCCACGTCCTTCTAAAAGCGCAACTGCAAGCAGCAAAAACTTCAAAGAACGCTAATGAAGGCCATCTTTCATCTAAAGGGCTAACTATGCTACTCGTAGAATAGAAGGGCTCTTAGCATGCCGGCTTCCTTTCTCTCGCATTATGAATACTGCCGACACAAGCTTGTCGTTCTGCCACACATAGACTTAGATCTTTAATATTAGGAGTGCCATGATCATGAACCATCGATCGACTATCGCCGGTAAAATTAACGCCCTGGACATGGTGTTGTTAGGCTAGAATAAAAGTAAAATGTCCTATGTGAATCTTTTAAGTTGAAGGAATGAATTTCAAATATTTTTAGATCTAAGTAGGTAAAATCTGTAGATCTCCCAGCGCTTACTCAACAACTGGCCTGTGTTACAACTACACGCTGACACTCGCTCACAGTTACATTTCCAATCTTGTGCAGTAATTTTATTGAATGAACAAACACGATGGCATTGCTGTAGTCTTTTAGTCAATAAATCACACTAAAGTACGTCGTATATATAGCAAGCACGTGTAACACGAACGCGCTGCCCCGGTCCGACTATATGACTGAGGTGGAGGAGGGTGGACCTAATTGCACCTAATTTGAGCTTTCCACTTTTGAGAAGTTAGTAGGTACCTCATCTCCCCTTTTCTTACTTAGATCGATGTTCATAAGCATTTAATGATTGGACCCCTCGACAAAGGTACCTATTTGCCGCCGTAGTCGTTGATTTTACGAGCATGATCGAAGATTCTTCCCCAGACAAATCGCTGTCTAGGGTGATCCTGCCCGTGCATGACTTGAGTCTTACAAGAATAAGAGCTGACTCGAAGCTCACGTATAGCACGGATAAAGTAGGCCCTAACTTTTTGATAAATAATCTTGAAGATTACCTGGGTAGGTATTTCACAAAATAACAATACGACCATTAATTTAGGAGATTATACATTACAAACAATCTTCCATTTATTACTTCGCATAAGTATAATATTAGTAAAGATAACATAAGGCAGTGTTGACAACGGATGTACAGAAATAGCGAGCTGTCTGAAGCAAAATGGAGCGATGAATAAACAAACGCGTGCTCACACTTGCCTGAATTATTGAGACGGCAGCGGGTGCAGTAGGTTAGCTAGACTGATCTTGTCTTTGAAGAATGTGAAATAATGAATGATAAGACAGCGAAGGGTGCCAGTTAGGACAATTTAACGTCTTTGGTGCTAGTTAGTAAGATAAGGCGCTACCCCGACTCACACGAGCGCCGCCACCTATGTTATCTTATTATTACGATAAACAATAGAATTTTTGAAAATCTGTAGTTGCTCTTTTTGGCCACCAAACTCTGTTTCTCTGCCTAAACTATGAACTATATAAACTAAAAATATTACAGAGACATTGAAAAAAAGCTTATGATAAATATCACAACTGGCTGAATTTTTGAAATTCCTTTGCTTAACCTTACAATAAGATAAAACAGGTCGTATTCGCTAGTGTGAGTCGGGGTGAGTGTATCTCGTACACGGAATAGAGAAGAACAGATCTCGTATAATCTATCTTCTCATTGCCTGTGAGGACCCACTGCTGGGTATAGGTCCTGTGACTGTGTCACCCTCGTTCATTCCTTCCCGGCTATATTGACGGTTGGGTGACCATTCGGATGGTCCGAAGCGTATCTATGCCACACATTCCTTATAAACTGCTGTACTATAAATAGTCTTTCTAGTGCCTGTTTATTCACTCTCGAGACATGCGATCTGCATTAACCTAAGACAAGGATTTCTCAGAGCCTAATATCATTTCTAATAAAACTACTCCAGCAAGAGAAATTAACCATGACTTTGGTATTTCTTATTCCTCGGATCGCATAACATAAGTTAATTGAGTAGCCAGTTCAACCGTTATTACTAGTCGCTTGGGAGCCCGGGGGCAATCGAAGGGAACCGATAAAGTAAGCGATCCAAGACGGTACCTAGATAATATTATCTAAGATACAAATACAATAAAGATGTACAATTTTTAAGTTATTTTGTCATGAGTGGTAGGTACCTAATCTCCCGACGTAGTTACTTAATCATCCGATTAAAAATAATAAAGAAATTACGAATTACGTTGTTCCTGATTGCTTTTAGGTTACCTTCTGTGGATACCTTCGTTTTATCCAGGGACCCTATAAACGAAGCCGTGGGCCGTAGCAAATGTGCCTCTAACGAAGGTGGAGGTGTCTGTTTTCTCATCAGGTTTATTCTTTCTTAGATCCATCAAACCTCAAGTACACATTAAATTCCCATTATGTTCCCATCTAAAGGTACCTAACGTTTCTTGTTGCTCCATTTCTGAGAGACATGTGTTGATTGGATACATGATGCAGTAATGGCTGCTGCAGACCCATTGTTGATTGATACCCGGACTACTTGACGTATCCCGTTGCGTTGCTCGGTACTTAAGGGAGGGCAATGTAACATAGATACAGTACTGCAAACTGCATTTGCGTAGCAGTCTAGTTACGGAGAGACGGGTTTTAGGCGGAATGTCTAGACGTCAGGGGTGAGGCTATTTGACGTTAGTTACGAGTCTCCGTTTTGGGTGGGGTTTGCGTAGTTCCCTGTACGCACGATAGAGGCGCTGTACCAAGCAAGATCGTTATCATTTCTAACGTCAAATAGACTCACCCCCCTGGACGCGACCACCGACCCAAGAAAATACGAGTGAGACCGATTCAAAGAGGCATATTGGGATACAGGATTGTAGTGTAATAGAGTTACAATTTAAGTACTTAACTCGTTGGTCAACTGCAGTTTCACGCAGTTCATCTCTCAAATAAAATCTCTATTCGAGTGCTTATCGGGTTGGTTCGGAACAAAGATTGGTCGACCCTCTGAAATCTCTTGTCAATCGGCATTTTGGGTTTCCAGGAAAACTAACGATGCATTTTTGTATGACCAAGCGGTTGTCATATCATTAATCTAATCAACTTTTGAGAAACCGGCTGTTAGTCTTTGGAATCGTATCCTGGACATACAGTTCTTCCCAATGAATTGACTAGATTGCTTGCAATAGTCTGCAGTTGGCTCAACTGTTAATAGCTCAATTGTAAATACTACCTTGTTCTTTTTTTTCAGCCTATTTCGTCCCACTACTGGGCAAATGCCTCCCCTGGCTCTAATGTATGTTTTCAATCTTTAATTGTAATTTTCTTTGATAATACAGTTCTGTGACAGAAACACTTCAATACCTAGCAGTTATGTTACTCCCAGGTGGTGTTACTTTGTCCGGTGGCGCAGGCGCACGTCGCGTGTCGCGGCCGTCGACCTTGCCTGCATCCCGCCTTCGCCTGTGACGATGCGATAGCTCTCTTCTTACTTGATGAAGCTATTTTTAATTTTTATAAATCATCGTGTCAGTAGGTACTTAAATAAAAAGTTTGACATTATGTATTTCCAGAACCTGTGACAATATAAATTTAACTATAAAAGAAATAGCGGCTAGAGAGCAAAATGTGTCATAGCAAGATATCAGTCATAGCATAGCGGTCTTCCGACCATACATTAAATTCTCAATATTTTACCTTATAGGTACTTACTCTAGCCAAGTATTACCTCGTTTCTAAATAATTCTGACATTTTACAATCACTCATTTTTACGAATTAATTTCCTTAAGCCTACATAACCACACCGTCAGTACACCAATCCAGCAATTCCCAGTAATATTGATTGTAATATAAATCGAGTCATTCGAGTTTTCCTCGAATGTAGTTGTTATTCTGTGTCGCTCCACGAGCCATTGTCTCGCTCCTGCTGTGCTCGGGACGTTTGCTGCCGCGACCGCCGGCACCGTCGTCTGGCAGATCCACCCGATAACTGCACAGACACAATAATATTCGATAACTGTCTAATACCTAACGAAGACTAAACAGACACATCATCCGTTACTAATATTATAAAAGCGATAGTAACTCTGTCTGTCTCTCTGTTTGTCTGTCTGTTACCTCTTCACGCCTAAACGGCTGAACGGATCTAAATGAAATTTGGCAGGGAGGTAAATGGTATCCTGGGACGGACATAGGCTACTTAAAAAGCACTTGCGCAGCCGCGGGCAGCAGCTAGTCATCAATATGGCCATTTATATCAAAGGTAGTCTTCTAACCAAAAATCGAACTTAACAAATACATCATTTAACAACTCTTTATGACTATTCTGCTGCTATAAACACAGTGAGAAAAAATGATTTCAGGTTTTTTTTGTGAAGTTATTTCCTCTACACTGGCGGAAAATCACCATAAAACAGCGGGATTTTGATTTTACCCACTGCTGGGATTATACCAGCCAGACAGATCCTGCACACTGTCACTAACAACAAGCACAAAATAACAAATAAGATAACATCGCAATGTAGAATCCAATGTTTACTTAAAGGACGTCTTCGTCGCAATCGCAAGCTAGCTATAAAATAATATTATTTTCACGATTCGTCAACTCTCATTCAGACGGGTGAAAATTTCGGGGCCAGTTAACGAACGACTCTAGCTTCTGAGACGAATTTATTGATTAATTTTTGGAGGATCTAACGGACTAAAACAATTTAGGTTATGAGTATCCACATAAGCAGTCCAAAATATCACCAGATTGCACAACGATTAATTCAATAATAGTCACTTATTTAGAAATCATGTGCTTACTTCTCGACACACATCTTCTCCGGACACCATCAGCAAAGGCTTAGTGCTTACCACCCAGTCATCTCATTAGTTAATTAATTTGCTAAAATATTCTTTGTGAGAATTTCACTAATTAGAAGAACCATCTATTATCTCCTTTATCAGGGACTTTTTCTATTGTTTGCTCTCCAGAAAGAGCCTTCGAGTTATCAGATTCTTAGAAATAAACGCTTTTATGATCTCATTAATGCCCAGTCAGTTTATAACTAACGGTAGATATCATTGCAATGATATCACTGAGAAGTGAATGAGGGTCATAAAAGATATGTGTGTGTAATCCTTAATGCTTCGAGCTGTGCAATGCTGTAACTTTTAACGCCCTGACTGCCCACCTACAGCTTTGCGACCTACCAGGGCGCACCGCTGCTGGAGACGGGTTTGTGCGTCACTGATGCTGTGAGTGTTTACAGTTGTAAGAACTAAGCAGCAAAATTGTAAGACTCCATAACTTAAATAATGAATAGATTTATTGATCGCTTTCGATTTTGTAGAGGGTGAACTCTATGAATATTTAAGGTTCAATTGAACGCCTTGATTGAAAGTTTAACCTCTTTACGTATGTACTGCTACTGGGATAACCTGAATAAAACATAAGCTCAATCAATCAGGCCTAATATAGCTTAGAATTGAGCTGTTAGATTCAGATGGATTCAAAATCACTGCGAAACGACGAGATCGCGTTGATAAAGTTCTAAACAACGTCATTTGTTCTATAGCTCTCGACTCGGGTGGTCTGTCGCCCATCAAATTAGCCTCCCAGCTGGGGCGAATAATTGAGGAAACGGATAGCAGCAGGCAATAGGCATTAACGTCGCTTAGACGGCAATCATGACTGCCAGACGAAAAGTGGCACAAGTAGAGCTAGCAACCGAAAAGTTAACGGGACTGCAGGTTTTGAGAGGCATAACTGCTTCTTTAATCCCTAAGAATAATAAATAATATCTTTAAAAAAATTGACTTCGACGGGACTTGATTGAACCCGCATCATTCCCTCAGTACGGGAATGTGCTAACAAATTTTGATTTTTGATTGCGCCACGAGGTCAAGTGTGGCAGGAGTCCAAAAAATTTGGGATTTCCTTCGGACTCTAATGCCGTTAGGTTCTTGAATCTTTTTCTTCTTCTTGAAAAATTGATTGTGCTAAGATCTCCGACACTTAGACGTCTTTGTGTGCAGTTTCTGTACCCCTTTACAACTGAAAGGGCGATGTCCGCATCATCACCCAGGGAACCATCAGTGCAGCTTTGTTATAGGTGCACTTTTCTCCACCAATCTCTGCACATATTACTTTTAAGTAGTTTTATCGTCTGCACTGCAGCTTCTAAATGGGACTCCAAGTCTTATTTACAACTTAACTGTGTCTACATCATCGCTCAGGGAACCATGGTATACTTTTTAAACAAATCTGTTCGAAGGAATTCAAACCATCCTATTCCAAACATATTACTCAACTATCACCTGCGAATAACACACGGTGCAACAAAACAGTCCTGTTACTTGAGCATCTCATGTAACAGTTGGAATTGACTCTCATGATGAGAGTCAATTCCAACGGTTTCCATAATATTGCCATTGTGTCGGTTTCCCACGTCGTCGTCATTGATTCTCACATGTATCCAATGGAGCGTGCGACATCGATGAGACTAAATTAACGTCAATGTCCAAATCATATATGAAGGTCAATGGACCCTCTAAGCTTAGAAATCAGATGCAAATTCGGTTTTTTCTTGTTGCTCCTAATTCAGTATTGGATCTTCTGACCACAACAGTCAACTACCATCACACTATTTTCTTTATTTCGTTCACATTAAAATTTTTCAGTAGTTTACCACAATTAGGTACTCTATTGAGGTACTGACTACTGGCTCCGACAAGTAGATATTGGTTGGTTGGTTCGTTAGACACTCTGAGATGCTCAAGTTAATGCAGAAGTTTATGAGGCAGGCAAAGTTTAGTACGTGTCGGGATAAACCGGAGATATGAGCTTTTGTTATTGCGAAGTGTGATTCAAGAAAATACTTTTTCTAAGGTTTTTTGTTATTATAGTGCGTAACCCCACACTCAGGGTAATTTCTAAGAATGCAGGTTCAATCCCGTCGAAGTCGGAAATTTTTGCGATATTATTTGATTTTATTTCTAGTCGCGTTTCGCTGATGAAGTGAATTGATTTCGCTGGATCGGTAACAGTGTAGGTAGATAAATATATAATACTGCACATATTCACAGTTTCATCTGGCCCCAAAGTAATCAGAGTTATGTTATTTGAGATATATAATATTATGCAGAACTACTTAGACAAACTTACCCGGACTACAAATCATACAAACATTTGTCCCGATATGTTCTTCGTCTCAGACGAACTTTCTCCCACTACGCTTTAGGTTGTCAAAGTAACTAAAACTGTTAGACATTTGAAAAAAGCCCGGTCGATATACATACTCGTAACTTAGTGGTAGAGAACCACCGGTTAAAATAATAACATTTTCTAATTAGCAGTAAGTACCTGAACACTGAGGGTCAGCTTAATAATTTCTAGAATGTACACTTCGAATGCGTATGCAAACCAGTTGATCTGATGCAATGATTGTCAGGGATTAGAATCTGGCGCGCGCCAGCAAGTCACGCCCGATTGCAGTGGCCACTCCTGCTGATTGCGCGCTTTGTGACTCCGATTGCTTGCCTTTTAATGTTTACATTGACGTTTGGGCAACGTTGATCCCTTTGGAGGTACGACGTAGAATTATATTGCTTTTTGCAGACCCTAACTAACGAGGGATTTACTAAGCACACAAGTTGAATTGCAAATCTTTGCAATAAGGCAATAAGGCCGCCCATTGTACGTTTTTATTTTACTTAGATATAAGTTATTTTATGTATATTGTAAACAATAAAGTGTTCATTCATTCATTCATTCATTCTTTTTCGGTTGAATTCCGATGAACCAAAATAACCCAATTGCTTCACACCGTATCAAAGACAAAATGAACTCATGTGGCCTTGTAATCTCTATTATTCTCTCCGCGCCATTTATGAGCTGTTTCATCACTGCCCCGGCGATCTGTGACGACTTTCACTCCGTGACGCGCCTGGTTTGCTCCTTGATGCCGTTGCAATATGTCCTCAATAATGATGACAATACAATACCCTGATTAGCTGCTTTCGCTGCTTCGTGCAGCGGCAGACTATCGTTGCAAGATCTACGGTGTAGTAATAAGTCACCGCGCGTGTATGTAGCTCAATTGAGCTTCAATTTACTGTTGGTTTGTGGTACTACTAATAAATCATGTGTTTTTGTTCGCTGCGCTTGCTATCGCCTTATAATTAAGGTCAGAGTACGTATGCGCTCACAACTGGCCAAGGTTGCATTGCGTTTAGAAGGAACTTAGCTGGCTTTGCTTAAAAATTCAATTGAAAGCGTGAAGGCTTCAAGAAAACATTCTTTACCGCTGTGGAAGTCTGGAGTTATGATCTTAAAATCCTCAAAGCAAACAGCTCCTTTGATAGTTCGCTCGCACGTAGTTCCCAAGTGCGTGTCTTGACTTGACGTAGGCGTACCAACTGACCCCAAAATGAATAAGATAACCGTTGAGTTCCTTTACCGGTACGCAACGAACAATAACCCCTGTCTGTAGCAGTACAGAGATCACTTTAGTATCGGGGCCCTGAGCTGCACATCCTCCCGTCTCTAACGAGCTAGTGTGACGAATTCATACGTTAGCAATTGCTGCGTTGATATAGGGAGTAACATGCAGGACGTTTGGCCTAGCAACTGCGTAGTACGGCACTTTCTATTTATTGGTTTTCTGGCTTATGTACATCAACATTTACTAACGTTTACCATCCATTCACTAGCAACTTCGAATGTGAGCGTGACCTTCATGCCATTGTTGCTGTAAATCGTACTTAATCCACAAACAGCAAATAGCTGGAAATTCGAATGAAACCGTTTCAACCTTCACTCCAATAAACAATTATGTTATTGCAAACAAAGTCTTATCTCAGAGACCAACACTACCTCTATCGAAACAGGCTTCCTTCCTCCACCAGATGTAGCATTTGTTTGGCCACCTGGCTCGGATGTTTGTCTCACGTTTTGGGTGTTCTGAGGTGATTATTCTACTGTGACATCTGTTTCAAGTTTCTTCCATAGCTACGTGTTTGCCCCTTTTGACTCTATCTTAAATAGTTTAATCGCGCGATGTCTCTACCTGACCTGCACTATTTCACATAGGTACTCACTCTCACATCCGCTCATTCACAAAGGATTGTTAAACATCCTTCAAGTCCTTTGGTGATATGATAGGCTGCGTCATCTCATTGATGTCTTGACTTGACCCCTGTGACCTAAAATCTAATGCACAGAGCGTAGTGCATACTAATCGCTTTTAAACATGCATTGTTTGCTACTGCTTCCGTTGTAACTACGTGATAATCTGCCGTGAGGCGCACGTGTGAGCTACCTTTGCTAACAACACATGGAACGACTTATTTGTGGTTCAGGTCTCATGTTGTACTTTCGCTCCAGCTAGTTCATCGTTGATATTCTAAAAGGTCAAACTCAGAGCCAAAATCTACCATTTTGGCGTGATTCTTTGATCATGCCTTTGTCACTTCATTTGGTAAGCAGTCATTGGATAATTTGGAAATTTCTCTAACACTTTCACAGCCCTCGACGCACTCGCTCATCTGGAGCTATGTGTAGCGGCGGCGGCGCGGCGGCGCGGCGCGCCCCTGCGGGTCGCACCGCCGAGGCTGGGCAGTGAATGCGTTAATGTACCTATGTATGACAATGGCAGTAGTATTTCGCTTTGCATGTGATGAATTGCACTATGTATTCTGTAAATAAATAATAGTGCAATCTGTTGGTAACTATAACTGCTTACTATACTTGTTTGACAATCCACGATCAAAATCTAGAGTTATCTTTAGTAGAGCAAGTAGTCTCTTTCCCCCGTCACATACAGTTCCCGGTAATGCACTTCCTGGCGGATGTTTGCGGGCTGCCAGAGCTGCCATGCCATCCTCTATTTGTTCGGTAAAGCCTTAGCATTGACACAGCTAACCTATTGTTTGTTCTTTATTGTTCTCTGCTGCAAGCAGCCTTGTGCATTTTAGGTAAGGGTTCGTGAAAAATTAATTTTAGTACCTACATAATTATACGTTTTTAAAAGTTCAGGGTGATTGTAGTTCCAAACGCTTGATTTCTAACTCGTGATGTGCCTTGTCATATAACCATAAAGCGATGAAGGCTCTTCTAATTACTTAGACGAGTCATGAAATATCCCCCTTTACGTTATTATTTATTTTTATTAAATTCTGATTGTCTTATTTACGTAATTTCCCTGAAAAACGGGAAATTTTAGCTGCAATTTTGCACGAAGTACCAGGCTAACATAAGCGTTTAGGAGTAAGCTTGTTGATGACAATGATCTTTTTGCCCGGCGACCGTAGCTGATAAGATAGCGTTGTGTAACAGTAGTTGGCGCTAAACACAGATGCGGTTCAACGTCACGAAGGCCGCCCCGCCTCCCACCATCGGTGCCGCCCCCGCTGACACCCGCGCTGATAACAATAACTGCTATCGGTCTATGTTGCCCTAGTACTTTTTCAGGAGGAGCGTTGTGAAAAGCAGTTTTCTCCTTGATGTCAGTGCGTTTTTTTTTCAGAATTACTGGAAATTGTAAAAAAGTTGTCTAGGCTTGCGGTCGTTTGACCTAAATATAGGGCATTATCACGAATATCTAAACTTATCGCGTGCCGAGTACACGTACACCCATCGATACTGTATTATGTGGCCACTTGCCAAGTTTCATTTCAGAAGTACCTATATCCAGTACCTGGACATGTCCATTCCATGGCTATGTTTGTTTCGGTTTCAGCTGTAAATGATGGTTTTAATGACGTAGTAAATGAAACAGCTGTTCGACTCCATTGCCTCACGCTGCGTATGCCCCAGTTTACGCTACGCTTGCAATAAAACAACGTACATATGCCGGTCAACGTTTCGTGTAAAATTCCTTACATTGCATTTTGCAAAGAATTTAAATTATAATTATCATGATACTAATCTCAGTCTTTGTCTGAGAGTAGGTCAAAAGAACCTTTTGTGAGAGAATCATGAAGTCTGCCAAATATACGATGGTAAAGTGTATTGTTCGCCGAGTTCATAGAAAGTAGAAAACAAGCGTCTTTTCTGCATTCTGTAGAAAACTTAATGTCTGTATTCCGTAATTTATGCAACATTTTAGACAGACTTATAATAATATAAGTACCTAACCATATTACTTCTTTACAGACCTACAATACAACGTATTCTGAAAAATCAATTTTCCCGTTGAAATTTCCGCCGGCACCACCCGAACGGAAATGACGGACGTATTTCCATGTTCGGAAGTGAATTTTAAATCGGACGTTCCTTCCGGGCCTATAGCTCCGCTTGGTTACACCCCTAGTCAACTGGGGGTACCAGCCTGTGGATTTGGGTCGCACCTGCACTGCGGGCCGCGCGACCCGCTCTCGACCTCTTTCACAATCGGTGCATTGCGTTTACCACTGCGAGCCAACTCGGCCGGTGATATGCAACGAACACGGATTGTAATTGGGAAGATGGGTAGATTACCTACCTTTACCACCTGAACCTACCCGTTGCTCGGGTAGGTTCAGTGGGTTTTGCTTGAAAATGTATTTATTGTTAAACTTCACAACAATAGCTTTTGCACACTCCGGAACCGTGGTCCCACTGCGATGCCACTGGTGGGACAAAACTTTTTCGTGGTCCCACCAAACACACACTTCACTTCACTGACATCGCAGTGGGACCACGGTTCCATCACTCTTGCAGATAATTTTTATTTTGAAAATGGAAAGATATGACGACGGGTTCCTTGAGTGATTCAGTGGAAAGAAACCCAATATAAAATCACTTTACTCTAAATATTCTCATCTCATCCCATTTAAGTAAGTACCAAATTTTAAGGAAAACTCTTGAAGTTTCACCAAATCATTGTTTGAATCATTCATCATCACATCACTCACTGAATGATAGAAAAGAACGCCTTTTTTTTGTCACTTAATATTGATTAGTGAGTATTATTATTGTTATCTATTTAAACGGTTATCCATCAATAATAATTACAGATACTCCGTCCGTGTGAGATTCACGTCAGAAATAGCAGTGCGTCGATCGTTCGGGCGGCCCTCTGCCATTCTATAATGGGTGCAATTGATTTAACCTTCTCGACAAGTTCCCGACTCCCCTCGACGTAACTCCCCACTTGTATATCTCCACCATGCCTAGATGTCATGTGAAAAAGCACTAATTTCCTAGTTACTGGCTGTTATATCCCATGGGAACTGATTTATGCGTTATAAAGTAGCCTATGTTTGATTCCAGGTTTAGAACGAGAGGTTTAGTCTTCTCGCTTTTCAAAATTTGCCCCATTTTATTATTGTAACCACACGCCTCCATCCCATGACTATGAAATTTCCTTGAAACATTGGCCGAAAAGAATCAAACGAGGCATATTTTGCCAATAACAAAGAAGTCAAGTCTCAAATTATGTTCTGTACGGTCTTAAAGGTGGAGATTATTCTAGTTTTGAACAAGAATCGATCGAGTTCGACGATCATTAAATCAAGACATATCAAAACGCTTTGGGGCTAATTTATGTCATTGTTCTAAGGGCTAATATAATTAAATAAATAAATAATGGACACTTCACACAACATTATCTAATTGACTAGAAACTAGCTTTTACCCGGCCGTGTGGTGCCGGCTTTGAATTTGCACCAGCCCAACTTCCCTAACTAAAGCGATATCCATCGAGGGGCAGCAGCGCCCCCTGCAGTACCATTCTACCAGCAGACTACGATCCCCAACCCGCATGCCCAGCGTTGGGATTATGGGTATTAACCCCCCATGAGGTGAGATACAAGCCAATAAGGTGCTTATCAGGGGAGGCTTGAGTCCAGCATTGGACCATTATAGGCTGTTGAGGTTGAGGAGGTAGCTTTTTCCCGCCACTTCTACTCGTACCTGTCACAAAATTTAGGAATTCGAGTGTATAATGTAATGTGTAGTACTTAAGTATATGTATTCCAAAACACTACTTTTAAGAAACTTCTAGTGGCCTTCTAATGCCACTCGTGAAAAACAGGTTTTTACTATTTTCTAGGTTTTACAAGTAATTTAGATAACAGATTTGCGCACATCGTAAGCCATGCTATGAACCTTTGCTAATAGAAACTTTGAATCAATTCAAGTTAGTTTTGGTTTCTTAGTTGTATTTAGTTTTAACATAATGTTGATTTTAATAGAAAATCTCTTTGACAATAGACTCTAAAACGACAATTGATTCGTACCTAGATTGTTTTAGCGTGCCACCGTAATCAAACATTCACTCTTACAAAGAGAAATGTATTATCAACTTACTTATTCTTATAACTAAACAATTAATTGCCACTCAATTATATCAGTTGGAAAGTCCTCAGAGGCGTTAATGATAACATAGGCTGGATAGATAAGCATAGTGTTTGTGCTTATAAGTAGGTGAAGGTATTCTATCATTCATTAATTTCATTATTTACCATTTCCAACTGTGATTATGATTACTAATTTTATAATGACTTCATAACGCGTCGTTGCGATAAGCTCCGATTCTGTTTTGTGATGGTTCGCCTTCTATACAAACAGTCATTGGCCATGTACTAGGAAACGAAGGAAACAGAATAAATGTCAGTAAAAAAAAATCTGTAGTCCAGAGACCCGAGTTCGGTTGACGATAGTATCTAGACGTGATCGTGACGTCTCATTTTCATTGGACATCACATCACTCATCGTCAAACCTGACTTGGACTCTGTTGTCTATTGAACTGCAACATTGATATTAAACGTAGTAGTGAGTACCACTGAGTACGCATTGAAGTATTATGTTACTAAATTGTAAACACGATACATTGCTGATTCATTTCACACAATGCAAACTAACAAAGGAGGCGGTCGACCAATGGAGGCATAGCTCCAAGTTAACAAGCCGAGTATCCATATTATGGAGTACGTTACAATCTTATAGAATACTAGACGATCGCCTCGCGGTTTCACCCGCGTAGTTCCCGTTCCCGTGGGAATTCCGGGATAAAATATAGCCTATGTCACTCCCTGAAAAGTAAGCTTCCTAACGGTGAAAGAATTTTTCTAATCGGTCCAGTAGTTTCGACGCCTATTCAATACAAACAATCAAACAAACAATCAAATCTTTCCTCTTTATAATATTAGTATAGAAAAAAAAGACGGATGTCAATAAATCAACCTAACACGGCCGCTAACCTTCTCACTTTCGAATACGGACAAACTCAAACTCGAGTCGAGAAGGTACTACGCCCACAGTTCTCAAGAACGTATAGCTGAACAACGATCTCTATAAAAACGAAGATCCGTCAAGGGCGAGTGTAACTCGCGCGCCGAGGGTTTCGAGAATTTGTCAATTATACAAATATTATGTTGTCAATTATACGGTTACTTTTTCGCGTTTTTTTTTTCAAAATAAGTATTTCAAAAAATATGAAACCTACAAATTTTTCACACACTCTTTTTTTTTGTTTTGAAATGTACAAACTGATACTTTGCATATTATACCCCACTTAACCTTCACTGTAAATTTCTTTTATAATTTCGACATCACAATTACTTACATAAGTAGTACCGAAAATTTTCTCTTCTTTCAATCAGTACAGGCGCACGAAATTTATTATCATTTTAAATAGGTATCAAGTTAATAGCTGCGCCTGTGGTGGTTGTGGAAATATTCAAGATGGAAAAAGGACAGACAGAGCGATACAATAAGGGTTTCGTAACCGATCACGAAACCCTAAAACTAACTTATGTATAACTAGCTCATTGGGTTAGTTGCAATGCAAGTCGCAACGGTTCGTTTGTTTGATTTGATCGTCTAATGATGATTCATTCCACCTCTGTCGTGGAAAGAAAGGGAAATTCTGTTATCACAAGTAAATAATAATTTGCTTTATTACCCTGATTATGACTTCAGGATATTGAGCATTACTTTAATGATCCGTTTGTCTATGCAAGGTTCTTTTTGGTTTGAGGCTGACTCATCATTTAAAACCGAATTCTGCGCAGCAAATCCAAAATTTCCAGCCAACGTAAATGCTGGAAACTTATACAGACCTTATGAATCTAGTACTAAAGTGGATATTCCTTTGGCTGCAAACATTTTGTGAGTGGCGACTGGTAACCAGTTTTGGTACAGTCATGCCAAAAGTATGAAAAGGTCGCTAGTGGTCGTGAGCCGTTTCTTGCATTTCTTTGAATTTCTTGAAGAACATCTTCTAAATAGTATTTATTTATATTTATTTTGATGATGTCCGCACATCGTATGGATGAGGATTCCTGAAACTCATAAAAAATAGAGTATGTAGAGTCGGTAACATGATTCCGTCTTTAAATTTGGGTAAACCAGGTTTTAATTAAATTAATTGAACACGTCCCAGTAATTGAAATTGCCTAAAGCAGTATGCGCGGCCATTTGCTATTTATTAGACAAAAAAGCTCTGACGGTTGGTCGGTTTCATAATTTCGGCATTGTTCTCACATCCCGTATGGTCTAGTGGCTAGGATACCTGGCTTTCACCCAGGAGGCTCGGGTTCGATTCCCGGTACGGGAATTTGTCTTTTTGCAGTTTATTTTTTTTGTGTGGTTGCTTCGGATTGATTCCTTATAAAAATTTTGCTGTTTTGTCCGGTTTTCTTTCATTTTACCCATGGAAGGGTGCCTCCCCCCTTCTGTGTCGGACGAATTGTAATTTTTTCAATCATTCATGCTTCATAGAGTGCTTAGTACTATATTTAATTTTACTGTTGTGTAGCATAATGTGTATGTGGTTCTTTTAAATAAATAAATACATAATGTACTAGCGACCAGTTCAGTTCAGAGTCAGTGTGTAGCGTCAATCGTCGAATAGTGTGTCGTCGTCGTGAGCGTGACGCTCTGGGCTCATCACACCATACTTACATTATTTTATTATGTAAACCCAACAACTCGTAACGTATGTAATCACTAATTAAACAAAGGAATTTATTATCTTTCCGCCTTGTTGAATGGAGACGGTAAGCCGGTACGGTAACGGTGGTAAGACGGATACCGTTGTTTAATAAAATTTGAACCCTCGGCCTTTGGGTGTCCAAATGATGCTGATGCAGACAGCATTTTTTCTCAAATAAACATTTAAGTAAAGAGTAATTAATATTTTCGATCAATTTTTCATAAATGTCACTCGCGCTGCTATTTAACCCTCGTATACCTCATGGGTCTGTGGGACCCACAGAGGTTGGTACTTGTCTTCTAAAGTAGTAAAGGTGGTACTTAAGTAATTTTATCCAAAACATACTCATGGTTTAATTTTAATACATTTTAAATCCGACCTTGTTACAATTATTATTTCATGACTCTTCCAATTATCAACTGACAAGGTTGGTTCACGCGGCAAGTCAGCCTTGGCAATCCCCATCCTATCCCGTTATGATTTCATTTTCCTCGCACGCCGCGCGTTTCCGTCTAAATATTTATTGCCCTTTTAAAGTAATGGGCGTCCACCGTAAACGGGGCACGCATGACCCAACGACATGATAATGGAAATACTTAACCCTGGAATAACGCAGTCTGGCAAAATTACGACGCTTTTTGGTGTCGGACATGAACGTGTATTGGATAGTGTTTTAGTTAACTTGGCTTTTCCTTTCCTGTTTTTTAAATCCATTTAAATAGTAGTTGTCGATGTATGTTTAGTGATAAATGATTCATTTCATTACCATCTCCGCAAAATGTCAACTACCCAAAAAAACCGACTTATCTCGCAAGGTCACTTCGAGTCTAGGGTTTATGCCCGGGAATTCTCGTCCCGGGAATTCCCGGGAAATCCATAGTTCTCGAATCCGAGAAATGTAGGTCGAGAAAAGTCGAGAACTCGAGAATTTTATTCAGTTCAACTCTTTGTCTTTAGACGCACTTCGGCGGCATCTTTTGACTGTACCAATTGTTTCATTTGTGTTTTAACTCTTGTCGCGAGTGCTGTGTTGTGGAATGCGAACGTATATTTTACTTTGATGGAGGCAGAGCAAACTGGTTAGTTTATTTACAAAAATACTGTTTCTTAAGGGTCCGGCGGAGGATGAATTTCCCATACAAATGTAATACCAAAATGATTTGTAATTTAAGAATATTTGCACCATGGTCTGCTATTATTTGTATTAAAATAGTATTTATCTAGGTTCCTGACACAATTTTTTTTCAAAATACCTTTCTGAAATGAAATTAAACCAAATCGCATTTTTACATCAAATAATGAATGTTTTCTTAGTATTTTTCTAGATAAGTATTTTGAAAAAAGCTTGTGGCAGGAACCTAAATAAATACTATTCTAATACAAATAATAGCAAACCACTGTGAAAATATTCTTAGATTACAAATCATTTTGGTACTACGTTTGTATGGGAAATTCATCCTCCGCCGGACCCTTAATGTGTATTTCTTTAGAAGAAACAACTGAATACATCGAGCAATCAAGGGCGCCTTGAAAAAAGATGATCCAGCGACTGTGGCATTATCAAAATCCATCATTTTAAACGATTTTTTACTATTTAAAGAAACTGTCAAAAGTTCTCCAAAGTTGGAACGATTATACAAAGTACTCATTTCGGTAAAGCCAACATCAACGGAAAATGAAAGAGTATTTTGCATGTCGGGAAATACTGTCAGCAGAATAAGAAGCCGGCTATCAGACAACGCAATAAATGCTTTGATATTTCATAAGGCATATTTTATCAGTATTGATTCAAAATTATAAGTGCTTTTTTTTTGCTTTGATTATTGACATAGATTTATTACATCAATATAGATGACACAGTCTAAGAGTTGTGTTCCTTTGCTTTTAGTTTATACGAAAGTTTATTTTTTTTATTTAATTAAAGTTTATCACAGAGAAGAAAGCTGTGATAGTTTATAAAATGTTGATTATATTTAGTTCCCTCAAAAGAAGAAAAACATAGTAATTTATTTCATGTCCAATTTCAATAAACATTATGTGTACTTTTACTTTTTTTTATAATAAATGCAAATTTCTCGATTTCCCGGGAGTACCCGGGAAATTGAGCTCGAGAATTCTCGAGACCCGAGAAATGAAATACCTCGAGAAACCATAAACCCTATTCGAGTCACATGGCATGATAATGATATTTTGGGTTAAAAATAAAATCCAAGTTTAATCATCGAACTGTTTTAAGGGAAACAATAACGGGGTTTTATAATTTACTTAGCAAAGTAAAATAAATAGAAGTATAAAAAATATCAAATATAAGTACCGGACATTTTTGTATTATTTTCGGAAAAACAGAGACGATAATTTGCTTCTGGCAAACGATAAAACCACAAACCGGCCAGTGCCATAGAATCCAAAGAACAACTAAAGAAACTACCGAATAAAACTTAGATCAAGTATATCTTTGTTGACTTATCCTCGAGTCCCTTGCTTACATGCCATTTATCCGGTCCATTACCTGCCCCAATCTGCTCGCAATCGTTTTACAATCTTGTTTGCCGACAGATAAGGCAGCCCCCCATAAACCCATCGATCTCAACAACCCGTAAAGATAACTGTATAACTCGAGTCCTGTCCTGAATACTCGTCTGAATGCTATGACCCAGCTAAATAAGTTCATGCAGCATGCTATATCAGTTGGCATGGATATAAAGCTATACAGTGTGGCTACAGATGACAGTAATGCATTTCACGGAAAATATTTAGTACACAACACACATACAGAATGCGAAAGTGCAGTCAGCAACGAAAGTCGCTCAACATTTCATAGTTGTAAACTCAAAGACTGCAGAATTGCTGAATTGTAAAGTGTCACCATGCATCACCATAACTATGAGCAAAACAAAATACCTAGTTATTTCCGCATTCGATCCGGAATAAGAAAGCTTTAAAAATGCAATTGACATTCGTTACTTAATGTAGGTACATCTGTTTATAATTTTTTTTACAATGGTTAGTCACTAGCTCGCTTCATTTGACGCATTTGCAGTAACAGTTTTCCGTAAACAGTTAGATAGTTAAGAAACTCATTGTAAAACTACGTGTTATTTGCGTTTGACCGCAAACAGCTGACCTACTGTACGCGCTTGCTGCTCAGCTGTGTTGACGGCTGCTTATCAGCCAGTCGGTGCGTCGACCCCTGGCCTGCCAGTTTAGGCCCACAGATGACACACTCACTTGTGGCTTTTATCTTTACTTCCATCATCATCATCATCATCATCAGCCTATATTAGTCCACTGCAGCTGGACATAGGCCTCCCCTAATGAGCGCCATAGCGCCCTGTCTTCAGCTTGCCGCATCCAGCATCTGCCTGCAGTCTTTCTTTACTTCCATACTATTGGTAATTTCAACCGCTTCGCAATAGTGGTACCTATTAGTAGAGGTTGAGTTCTGTTTGAGACATTGTCTACTAGCTGCCAATAATAGAATCGTGAAAGTCCCTTTCCATACATTAGGTATGTACTTGTGAAGGTAAAAGTTAAAAGCCTTACTTTGGAAACCTCTTGTCCCACTTGTAGGTATACCAAACTGGTTATTAGTACTCTTTAGAATGCAAGCTTTAAAGTTAATGTTAATTATTGTACCACCTGTACATTATACATATTTAACCTTATAGATATAATTCTATAATACTTATGCGATTATATCTATGTATTCCATTAACTGTGTCTTCGAGACTTTCTCGGCAATCGTGTCGCGGGAAAGTGGACCGAAGTCGCAGCAATTAAATTTTACGCGTATCTTCTATACTGTACCGACCGGTACCATGTTATTTCTCTCTAGGTTGCCTCCAGTCTCTAAGCAAGCCTCCAGTTCTGCTGGAGTGCATATAACCTAAATGCTTACCTACGTAGCGCATATCACACAAACAATGCTTTTTCACATTGCATTACCTAGACCAAAAGCCCTCTGTCCGCAATGTTCGCGTCAATCTGTTCTGCTTGATATTTTTTCTCAAGGAAATCCGGTGCCTGTGCCAATGGAACCGAGATGTTCCCCATTCCTACAATTTAATCTTGGAATACTTCACATAAAATTCAATCGTCATTAAATTCATCGTAAAAGGCTTGATATTCCAACCCACATAAAACTACTCAGCGGCAATTACGTATTTCCAATTAACGCGAAGGTTTTTCGTATTATTTTTACGGTCAATCCAATATTTAGTACGCAACCCGAACTTTAATAACAGGTCACATAATAAGTTGATGTTACTTGGAAGAATTCAAAAAATTTATTTCTTGTTGTAGAGTTCTTAGAGCGTAATATTCCCTGTTTTTATTATCACCTGTTAAAAGTATCCTACTAATAATGTCATCCTATTATGCCACCGTTCTAAATAAAGTAGGTAGCCCAAGTGGGCAGTGTGCTAAAATGTCAGCAGTGGGCACTCAGCCCTCACGCACGAGCCATTGACTTGGAAGTACAAGGGTCGGCCCTTGAACTTTTTTCCCTGCGCAAGGTTCACGCACATCATTAGGGTTATGTACCTTCGCCTTTTATTTAAGCTTGCGAACCCCTGGTAGGTAGGCGGTTGTTTGTAACAGTTTTATGCGAGAGGTTTAGTCCTCCGTCTAATTTTCCTTTGTCCTTAATAACCTTAAATAACTTGAAAATTTCTTTCTTTACAGGTATGACTCTAGTTGGGCTTTCACAGTTTGAGCAGAATCTACATTCGAGGTATTGATTTAATCTTAGGAAATCTAAATCGTAAACATCATCAGTCTAAAAGTGCCGCAAAAGAATGACAGACTATGCTTTCGAAAATAAACTTTGCCCTATTGCTTCTATAGCATCTACTCGTAAACCAACCATTTGTGTCGTCTAGCAGCGCGACCGGCAAAGATACCCGATAGTCCTCAGAACCTCGCGATACCATTTCCACAACCATTCACCAAGAGCAATGGAAGCCTCCTCTCTCCACAGCTGCTGTAATAATCCACAGCTCTGAATAAGCTGGAGGCAGTATCAAGTTTAGCCAGGCTATCACGATTTATTTCTAATTTTGTTAGACTCCCCGTATCAAGGCATATCGGTGGCTGTATCGTGTTGTGTGCCACGAGTCGTCACGCACGTGTTCAACACATTTGGATAATTGTTTTGTTCTACATCAATCATTAATCAATTTCTAACGTTTGAAAAATTTTTGATTCTCTCAAGATAAAGGTTATTTTATCTCATTTTGTACTCTTTCGATATGCTTTTCATTTCGTATGACTTCGTATATTTTTCTGCTTTTTAAAAAGCCATTTGTTTTTACTTTGTGCAGCCGTAGTTTCTGCTATCCACAACTATAAACTTTGATTTATCCCCTGCAATAAGACTTACGTCAGACTTCTCCGAACTGCAATTTCAGTTATGAAAACGAAGGTTATTGAAAATCTAAAAGGAATTCTCTCGACCTAGACAAGGTGCCTTTGAAGTTTATAGTTCTTTTGATATTGCTTAAATAAACTTCACAGTTGAAGTATAGTTTGTCGTCTGGAAATAGCTTTTATTTTCTTTCAAACTCTTAAGTTATCTTATAATAAATAGAGAAAGCATCGAAGCCAATAATAATAACGGTATTTCTTCATTTTGATTCAGTCTCACGCTTTGGCTTGGTCGTTAACTATTAACGACCCTGATGTTTCTTTGATATTAAATATACATTTTAGAGTTCAATACCTCAATAGGAAAAAAGGAACCCTTATAAGATCACTTTTTTGTCCGTTTGTCAACCCCCTTTTCTCAGGAGGCGTGGAGGCATCATCGAGTTGAAATTAACATCATATACTCAAGTCGGTAACCTCTGGGAGCCTCGATATAAATAAAACATCTAAGTCAACGCAATCAAAAGTTACAGCCATGTCTGAATATTTTACAATTTCCATGAGAATCACACACATGCACACAAAACCTATAAGGTACTTCCCGTAGACTGAAAATCATGAAATTTGGGAAGCAGCAAGGCAAGGTCTTATAGCACAAGTATAGGAAAAAATCCGAAAACCATAAATTTATAGTTTATTCACTAAAAAAATTACTTTTGATTCTCGCCATGGACCGAAACCTCTAAGGTACTTCCCGTAGACCTAGAATCATAAAATTTGGTAATAAACAAGGTCTTACAGCACAAATAAAGGGAAAAATCCAAAAACGTAGATTTCAGGCTTATACACAAAAAAAAAAATTCGCCATGCACCAAAACCTACTTCGTACTAGCCTACTACTACCCGTTGGCCTAGATAGAATCATAGATATTGAACTTACAATTATATTTGACAATATACTTGACTAGAAACTGATAACACCTAGCTTTAGCTTAACATTGAGTGAACCATTGTTCTTGTGTATTTCTTTTTCAATAAATGTTTTCATTTCATATACGAAACCCTTAGTGCGAGAGACTAGCACTTGACGTTTTATTCTATATAGGTTTTAAAACGAAAAGTATCCTCTCCCTCAAATTCAATAGTAATATCACATATGTTTAGTTCCATATTATTCCGTACATGCAATCCAATTATGCTCTCAGCTGGATAGATACATGTCACATGACACTAGCCTGCCATCGCTAACATTACGAGATCATTAGTTGACACATCCAGCTGTGAGCTCGGTACCTATCCTTTACACTTGCTTGACAAGTATATAGAGGCACTTTCTGCATAGTATTCATAATGCTATCTTAAACGTCTCGAATGTAGCTAGCTACAGCTAGGTACTCTGATGCGAGAAACTCCGCAAAACAGTAACAACGGGCTTTGAAATCAAATGAAACTTTCACAGCTTTCGCGTTTCCTTCTATACAACTCTATAGCCGCAGTGAATTCTACCAACAATTCCATAGACATGCCAAATCGTCAATAACTTCCCATAAATCCTATTCACTTGTGTCAAAATAGCAAAGGAGTTCTCGAGCACGTTCCAAGTGCTATGTGTGCGGAGGACCGATACAGACAGACGGGCACAACACTATAGCAATTCACACTGAGCCAACACATCCTGTTCGCATCCAGCACATGCCAATAACACCCGGTGGTGTGCCTGTGTGGGAATGATACCGGCAATATTGAGCGCACACTACACTTGCGAGTGCTATCCACACGTTCAATTGTAGTTTACGGATCGTTGGTGTGGGTTGATCATGCCCTGGCTACTGTAGGGACAGCACAGCACTGTTCACAGGTTTACAGTGAAGCAACTTCAATAAACGAAATGCCTTTGATAATGAAGATTGGGACTAAAATGTGTCAATAGGTTGAGGCCGCGATAAGTATTAATAAATTTATTGACGATCGCGCATTCACGACCTTCACTCTTCTGATTCACCTATGTATGACACACTCCATACCTATATACCTATCTACAAACACCAATCCCGCGATTTAAGTTTTATTTGTCACTGCGCTGCAATATAATAATATAATACATAGCTAACTTTAACATTCACGCCACAAAGTTTATATAACCCCAATTCAAAACCCCAAGTTTAATGTCAACCGCAAACCGGAAGACTCACCGCAGCCCCCACTCGACCGAGTGACCGATGGATGAGAATGACACAATCGTACCGGAGCGGAGGTAGACAAAGCGATTGTCAAGTGTCACACTTTGCTTTTCGAGTACACAGGCCTGCTGAAATCTTCAGATCACATCTGTGCTCCTAGAAAGCACGTTAAGCTGTTGCTCCTGCGCCTAACCTCTCCCCGGTCGTATCGGTCTGCCGTCTCATCATTCATCATCATCAGGATTATGAGAGTGAGGGAATAGAGAGTGCTCCTGTGTTTGTGCGCACACTTGTGCAGTATAATAATTGTCATGCGCAACTGGCTAGTCTTCGTTGAGACTGGCCGCCGTGCCTCCGCCGTGGCCGAAATTCGGCTCAATATGCACGAATAATATTAGAATGGTTTCTCCTAGGAACCTAGCACAACCGCTCCTTCCTATGGTAGTCGGGCGTTACCGACCCTTCACATGAAGTGAATAGCACACCATCAGTGTTACACTGTCGTGTACAGTACAGTGTGGGGGTGGCTGTGGCGGCGTCTGGCTGGCTATCGATCCAATGCACCGCCGCACAAAGGGCACACCCGCCCCCGCCCCCGCCCCCGCCCCGCTCTCTGAGCTTCTCTATTACGATTCACTGTCTATTTTTGGACAAGCAACTGGGCAGAACCTGAAATTAATCTGTTATTTTATTACGCTCATATTGGAAAATGCTGGAATTGTAAAACAGACACAAAGAGCTATAGCAAGCATTTTACCACACTGCATCCTATTTGATATTGCATCCTTTTTACAAGTTAAGTGAGAACTTACACGTTTTAAGATAA
Organism: Eupithecia subfuscata; assembly: GCA_963564075.1. Lineage (NCBI taxonomy): Eukaryota > Metazoa > Arthropoda > Insecta > Lepidoptera > Geometridae > Eupithecia > Eupithecia subfuscata. The sequence continues at coordinate 1,512,411 of OY751102.1, forward strand.
GATAACATATCTTAAAAATGTAAGAATCATTAATAGTTCTTGTGTGACATAAAAATGAGAGTGCAAGTTTCACTCATCTTTAAGTGTCAGTAATTTGCTCATTCCCCTTTCTAATTTCATTTCTATGAAGCTACTTATTTCATTACATACCTACTTTGAAGTCAGGTCATACGAACCGGACCGACCCCCCCCCAGTTATAGACAACCTGAATTTGAGTTTTGAATACTCGAGCAAGGGTTAGTTAAATCTATTTATAAATAACCTACCTTTTTCTATCGAAATTCAACACGACTGGTTGGCTATAAAATAGTCATAGATAAAATCCAATAACAGTAGCTAAAAGTGTGTTGTCTGTTTATTGACGTTTTATGAGCACGCTAGCGGCCCTTCGTCCCGCGCGCCATTTTGAAATAGGGGTGTCGAAGGAAGCCAATGCCTACTGACATACATTCGAAATTGTTCATCAGTATGTTTAGAGGGTGGAAAACTTAACTGATTAGAAATAACGATAGTCTCCCTCATGTGCTGAGAATCCTGATCATATTTGGTTTATTTAGTGTAACCATGATAGATGTCAACTTTGTTAGGAGCAAGATAAAAATTAATAAACATTTCGTATTCAAATGCCGAATAAAGTTAGCGAGCACTGGTGATAAATTTGTGAGGTATAGGCTAAGTCGTACCCATGCGCTAGCAATTAAAATAATTTCTTTTATGGCTCAACTAAATTTGAATTTTGAAATATTATTCTCGAAATTCCGTGGGGATATCTAACAGCAAGCAATACGAATATCCAGACTAATTCTTTTGTAGATGAAAGGCACGGAACTGCGAAGTGCTAGCCCTAATTATCCGGCCTCAAGGGTGGGGGCCCCATTTACATCGAGCCGAATGAGGCTCTATCAACAGGCTGTGTGGATTCATATACCCCGTGCAACGACCTCAGTGTAAATATAATATAGTTAGCTTATGAAATAATTCCCAGTGAAAAGGTGGTACGACGTGTAAGTACACAAACTGGCGGAAAAAGCAAATTAGATTCGCATGTAATCATAATCTTGTTTTATGTTGAGTATTTATTGTTCAATAAATTGTTTCTTTATCTGATTAGACCAAAACGCGCTGAAATTTTCCTTATCATTTCACGTTTCGCATAACGTGATTTGATTACTGTGATTAGATATTTCACAGTTATAGACACCTCCCGTATGGTCTAGTGGCTAGGATACCTGGCTTTCACCCAGGAGGCTCGGGTTCGATTCCCGGTACGGGAATATTTTTGCTGACTTGCTTTTTCTAGTTGAAAACTTATTGTTTCTTTCTAAGTTGAATAACAAGTTTTGTTCGCAAGGGCCTCTGAAAAGAAAAGTCTTGACCTCGCCTTTGAGAGTCCTTCAAGGGTTTGTAGTATACTTGTTCAAGTGCGTGACCGTAATGATGAGGGACATAAAACATTCAATGATCCTTGAACCTTCATTTTGTTAGAACAAGTGCCATCATCGTTATTTTCAGTAAAAATTTATAGAAACTGAAATCGAAAAACAACTGTTTGTTAGGCCTTGACTCTTGGAATATCAAGTGTTGTTTGACCTTGGTTAAATAAAAATCTCATAGTGCTACTCAGTAAACAGGTTCCAAATATTTAGAGCCAATTTCTATGATCTCACATTATTCGCAAAGTTTGCTTGTTCTAATGGTCATAGTTGAGCATTTAGACATTTTAGACCTTTGAAACAACAAAATTTAATCAGGTGCTAATTTTATCAATTCGCTTATTACTATCATCAGAGCCTTTATGATGCTACTACGGTTTTACCACCTTTATTTGCTTTCCGCTCTGTGGATTTATACGTGATGGCGCTAGTGGCAATAAACCATTTTTTACTTTTTTATACGGCACACATTTAGAGCAGATTTCTGTGCGCGCAAAGTTATATGCCACACTTGGCATTGTGTCCGAAAGCAGCGGAGCGCAAATGCGTGCGCGCACGGCCAAGGCCGCACAATTATTTCCTGATGTTCGGGAAATATGAAATAGGTAATACTATGTAGTTCTAAAAATAATTACTATTTTAAAATGAATCAGTCGAGGCTGTTTATACTGAAAATTGTTACGATAACGGTTTTACGATTCATTGTTAAATGTTGATAAACGGAGTTTATAATATTTCTTGGAATTCCTGTAAATACTGTAATTATTCCTATAATTATTATTACAAATTTCGGCAAAACAATACATATAAAACATATTTATTAAATACTCTTTGCTTCGCGTTAATTGGAACTGTAAGGCCCCACTCAGTCGTTAAGGGTTAATTAGTAAAATGTATGTAAATAATGATGGAAAGTTCGTTTTCCTGTCTCAAATCAAATCAAATAGGTAGTTTATTTGCAAGAATACAAAATTATACAAATATTCTCGGTGGATGCTCCTCATCATGAGAACAGCGGAGGTCGTGTCGAAGTCACGGGTCGCTCTATCCGTTACACCATTGTTCTTGTTTAATTGTCTAAAATATTTTGATTATCGTGGTTGTTTTGTGAACAATTGTGTAGGTAGGTAGTGTCTGTGCCTTACCTATTCAGTGCCATGGGAAACGCAAAAAGGCGAGACCAAAACATAAATTGGTTTGTGATATGATATAGCTTAATTTTGTTCATAAAAGCTTTTGAAGTGTAAGAAAAAGTGTTTGTGCAAAAATTGGGCTCGTCCGGGATTTGAACCCGGGACCTCTCGCACCCTAAGCGAAAATCATACCCCTAGACCAACGAGCCGTCTGATCAGTTACTCGAAATTCAAGATTAAGCGCAACTCGACCGCGCATGTTCTGACGTCATTGAACTTTCACAAGCTTGCGATCAGTTGATCGGCTTCCAGTTGGAAGGAACTTAGAAGGCTAACTGAAGACGGGTTTATTTAGACCGTAATATTTCAATTTCCGACCAACAGATGAGCAGCACATTCAAACTAGGCCATCGTCGAATTATATTAATCATAACATGTAATAAACTTAAACTATACGATAGATAGATTGGAGTAACTGGTTGCTGAGGCAAACGAATTTGCACCATGTAGCTAACTACTCTAGTTATCATTTAGCATGATGACACCAATTTAGTGCTAATTCTCACGCTAGTTGATGTGAAATGGGGATCAATTGGACGTGAGTGTTGGTGAGAAATCTCTAACACAGAAAGTAGAATTTAGTGAAAATGATATTTTGAATAGCACTAAGTACCTACCTAATATTAAAACCTACGTAGCTATATACTAAGTTCATAACTGTACTGTGCAGTTGAATGACAAGCGTCAAGTTCGCATAAGCCCTTGGCAAAGTGGCAACTTGGCTCCAATAAGCTTGTCAAATCCTATTTGCTAAGCTCAACTAAGCTAATGGATGCCAAGCCAAGCGGCTTTTCTTCCATAAATTTAAAACTTAGTTTCTTTGTCGCGTTATTTAAAGAACCCTAACTAGCCGAAAATAAATGGCCCTGCTTCCATTAATTTCATTTATTCCATTTTATTATATCTAATAGTATTCTATTAGATATAATAAAACTCGCGCACTCACTCGAATGTCCTAGGCCCGTAATATGGAAGCTTGCTCAGTCATATATCTATGATTGAGTAACGTTTATTCCTTAGTACCTAGAGAAGATATAGGCCTTAGATATTCACATTTAACTAAATTATAATATTACTTACAACATACTTTGCGCAAGGTAATGTTGAAGCCAGGCTTGGTCGATAAAGAAGAGCTTATCGTGTTTCTTTCTTACATTAAAACGAAGTACACTTTTGTTTCAGGTTTTGTAGCAATCCATGACTCACAAATCGAGCTGGCGTCTCCGAAGGAGGAATGGCGGCCGCTGTTGTCGCACTACGCGGGGCCCACCGCGGTGCTGGCCGTGGCGGTGTTGCTGACGGCCATCCTACCTCTAGCTGGGTCAGTAATATTAACCCAATCACTGCCCGAGCCCTAGCGGTGCGACCCGCAACTACAGGGGCGCTGCACCGCTGCTACAGGTCAAACTTATAACATCCCTTTTTTGTCGGGGATTAAATACCAGTTAATACAAAAACAAATAGCTTAGCTTGGGGCAAGATAATGCTGTGTGAATTGTCCAGCATTATTTATTTATTTACTTATTTTTATTTAAATGACACCGGACTCCAGCTTCGTAGAATTTGAAGATGAATCAATTTAAAGAGATTATATTATTATTTCGCGCACGTAAAGTTCCTACGTGACGGACAACGTATCTCACTTCCACTGTTCAACTTGAGGCAACAATACAGGTGCCAAAGTCTTATGTTATTATGACATGTGTATTTCCAAGTCTTGTAAATGTAATGACATTCGCCCCTGCGATAAATTTGACGCTTATCCGATGCCTATTTGTCTAAAGCATCGTATAGCTTCTAAAATCCACACATTTAGCGACGGTCAATTGCACTGAGCGCTCTGCAAGCTTCTCACTAATAGGGCGCAGAAAGGACACAAATAAAGCCAGATTCGTCATTGTCGGAAACGACAAGAAGGACGATATTATAGCTACCAATCATAGAGTCCGATTTCATATGTTTCTTACTAATCTGATGATGTTAAGTGCTCATCTATTTATAAGATGATCGTTGTGTTTCCAGTCTGTTCTGGTGCTGCTGCTACTGGTGCCGCGCGGGCCGCAGACGGCGTCCGTTCGACCGCAAGTACGACGCCTGCCGCAAGGGAATCCTCGCCATCGTGCTCATCTGTCTCCTCACTCTATTCCTGTAAGTATACTGCAGCGTCATCCTAGTGTAATGATGTCCTTCTAGCCGAATTTCGACCACGCGGCCAGTCTTATCTCAACGGTGACTAGCCATGTGCGCAGGACATACATACGTGTACTGTTTTCCCAGAAAGGACCCGGTAGTCCATGAAAACGCTTATTTCATAAATACAGTAGTTGATCCGGCGTACACAAGATCGCCAAGGGTGGCGTGATAAAGAAAATTTTACTCGGCAACCTTTACAGGCTGGTTAGATAGATAGACAGTGATGGTAAAGCGACGACTACCATCTCACTTAGGTAGGTAAAAGTGAACTCATTCCTTGCTAATCTGGCGATGTCATCTGTCTTGCAGACTACGAGATTGTATTCATCAGGTTTTAAACCTTGTCTTTTAACCAACTAGATTTTCAGTACTTTCTCTAGATCGCTAACCATCATTCTTTCTCTTCCAGCTTCGGCGTAGTCTGCCTTTTCGCGACCGACTCTCAAGTCGAGAGCGGAGCACGCGACGCGCCCGGCTCCCTGCGCGTTGCCATCCGCGACACCAAGGCGTTCCTAAACGCTACTCAAGCGCATGCCAGGTGGCTTCTAGTGGTTAACTACAAGGAGCTGGAAGAACGGCTCAAACTAGTGCTTACCAGTACGTAGACACATCTATACTTATATCATAATATCAGCCTTCACAACTGCATTGCTAAACGTAGGTCTCCCTCAAGCGTCGTCACAAACATGCGCACTGCAGTCGTGCGACGTCCCTCCAGACAGACCTATACGTTACTGACCTAAAAAATCAAACAACCATCCAACATGCCATTTGTATATGACAGAGCACTGACATTCCGAGTTAAGATACGCATGTTGTGTCCGGCGGCGGGACCTTACTTTTGGGGATTTTACATTCCAAAAAAATATCGCAAATACATTAGCACTTACAAACATCTCAATAAAATTATAAACTTTAATTCTTATTGCAGGCAGTGGCACGGTAGTTTCCATGAAGCTGGGTGAATTCTCCCACGCGGTCTCCGTGACCACTCTCAACAAGCTCGTGGTGAAGCTGGACGACGTACAGACCGACCTCATCAAAGTGCAGGAGCTCACGGCCAACCTGAGGACCAACGCAGACCATCTCAACTCTGGTGAGTAGTACACATACACACGCGGTCTCTAAGACCACGGGCAACCAAACGAGGAAGAGGGTTAAAAAATACTGTAAAATGAAGCTTGCAATAGATCCCTTTGAGGTTTGTACCTTGCTTTGAGAGAAAGGATATTCAAAATGGTGTCTATTTTAATAAAAATTTTATATTTTGTTCACACGGAAACAAAGAATTTTAGACTTGTCGAAAACATGAATGAAATGCGATACCAAGGGCGGTGGTGATTATCGCGCATGTGACAGTGGCTATAAGTCATAGGAAAACCACGATTTAAAAAAATATAAATTAACTTTTCAGGACTCCGTAAAGTGAAGAAGCAACTGTTGGACACCCTGGCGAAATGCGACCAGCCGAAATGTATCGCTCTGCAGAACAAGTACAAGATAGGACAGCTTGGCACCGAGATCAACTACAGCCAGGTGAATAGAAAACATGACATGTGTTAAGTACAATAGGTACTGTCGAGGGTTAAAATAATGTAAAAGGGTGTTTTTTTGTGTATTTTTATATTTGTGTTATTAATACTCTATAATTTCACGCAAACTTGGATTAGATGCTGGACAAATACTTCCCAACGGTAAGTTTTCTTGTCTATAAATAAGGTACACGTAAGCAACTGGTTTATAATTTCGAGTTGCTTCTCACAATCTTCGGTAGTATAGTGGTAAGTATCCCCGCCTGTCACGCGGGAGACCGGGGTTCGATTCCCCGCCGGAGAGATCTCTTTTTGCACTATTTCTTTGTGAATTTAGCTTTATCATTAAAGGACGACTATGGACAAATAAAATTCTTACAATTAATTTTAGTCAAAACTATTATATGCGTTATCGTTAAATTGAAATGTGTTACGAATGTTACGATTCACGTGTCATAATAACTGTATGTAGTACGTACGCACACCCAGTGGACATTTTTTGTTGATAGTTATTTCCGAGGGTAACAGCAAACAGGATACTTTGTGTACCATTGTGACTAATATAAGTAGTGTAGATGTAGATAAAGATTGGGATTAAAAATGTCATGCTGTCCAGGCATGTCCAAAAATGTGTGCTTAGATCATATTTGTCAAATATTAAAAGTACACGACTTACGCTGATTTGATTACTGACGTACTTAGTAAGAGCATACCCACTAGAAGTCAAATTTCAAATGACTGTGATTCAGCAAGGAATAGTTTCTGGACAAACTTTTTCCAAATATATAGGCATGGTAGTTATTCAGGGGAAACCCTTTATAACCAAGATATATTTAATCCAAACGAATCTGTTAGAAAACTAGCGTTGGTTTTAAACATAACCAACACATGGAGGCCTATTCACGAGAAAATAAAAATACAAACATGCGTTTTGCAACCCAAGCATGTGCATTTTACTATTTTTACCTCTTCTTGTCTCTTATTGTATTCTAAGGTTTTTGTTAATATAGTCCGTAAGCCCTCACACTCGGGGTAATTTCTAAGAAATCAAGTCCCGTCGAAGTTTACAATTTTTGGGATATTATTTGATTTTTTATACGTGATTGGTATTGTTATACGAGACTAGAAATTTGTAATTTTTATTGATTAATTGAATCCGGGTTGTAATACTACTTTTTCTGTGAAATTTGTATAGTTATTGTACTAATTTTAATTTGTTAGTTAGTGAAGTGGTTTTATATGACCATTCTAATTGAATTAAAAATTGTAATTCTCCTTACCCTTAGATGCCCGACGTGTCCGAGCTGCTCCACAACGTGACTCTGATCCTGGACAGCAACATCAAGGAGGAGGTGGCGGCCGGCCAGCAGGTGTTCCGCGACATCCAGGGCGCCATCCGGCGCAACGTGCAGGCGCACATACCCAACGTGCAGGCCGCTTTGGAACAGACCGGTGAGCACTCCACAGATGAGCACTTCGCAGCTGACTGTACAATGTACACATTGTACAGTCAGCTGCGTTCATATTTATATATAGCTTGGGAGAGTTCTCTATCAAAAACTTGACTTTCTTTAGACATGTAAATAAAGTAAATTTTTTATTGTCTACGGTAAAGATCTTAGGTAGGTTTTATAACCTCCAGTGCGATCACCAGAACGCCATCCTTTGTCGCTTCTTCCTACGAGTAGATAAAAAAATTAAGCGAAGGGATTTGTTTTTTAAAAATCAATACATAACACTTTATTTCTTTATGATAAAATAATTTAATATAAAAATTGACTTGTCTAAGCTATTTTGTAAGTAAAAGTTATTTATACCTGATTTCCTGCCAAGCTTGGTGACTATGGTAAAACTCCCCTTGGGGAGAGGCATGATGTTCAGCATGATTTTCTGCAGCGAACATGTGCTGATGATATTTCAGAGACTCACTCTCAGATAGCCAACCCTGTTGGCAAATATCCGTATTTCACGTTTTAAAGCGTACATCCAATACAATAATTATAACTCCTTTACCATTTCCCTCAGGAAAGCGCCTAGAAGCAGTAGCGAACGAGATAACCTGGAAAGCTGGCAACGCGAGCCACGAACTGGACAAGCACCAAGGCTTAGCCGACGACATTCAGGAGTTCCACTCGCACTACGGGCCGTACCGCCGGTACCTCGGGCTGGGGGCCGCCACCGCGCCGTTACTGGTAATCATCCATTACTAGCTTCTGCCCGCACGCCTCCTTCTGGGATTAAAAGTATCCTATATCCTTCCTATGTCTCGGGGATCTCTATACCCGTGCCACAGATATTATAATACTATACAAGTACCCGTGCCAAATTTCATTATGATCCTTTTACCCGTTTTGGTGTGAAAACGTGCAAATAGATAATTATCTATTTGAAGCACACCAGTCCAAGCATGTTTTCACAGTTTCAGTTTCGGTTTCGTCCGATTATAATCGGACGATTACATTTTAATAGGCGTGTTCGACAGATTTTTTTGTACAATTGGTCGAATAAATTTTTGAAGAACACCAGCCTTAGAGTAATGTATTCAGGGATAATGTAACTAAATAACGTATAGGAGAAAATGTAACGTGTGATGTAACATCAGTGAAAGAATAACACCAAATGTAACTGTGATATAACTCAGTGTAAGAATTTTTAGAATCGGTTCCAAATAAACCTAAAGCCGGGTACTGTTGTTACGAGGCGAGCACGATACGTTACGCCGTCTCGTTGCGCGTTGCGTAACACCGGTCAGTATCAGTACATTCGTACCCGGCTTTAGGTTTCAATAGAGCAAAACTTTCCGACTACAAACAAAGGTAGCTGTAAAGTTTTCTCTCACCTCACCTCACAATCGAAGCTTGTCATCTTGATCAGTTTAGGCTTGTCTCCTTGATCAGTTTATATATGACTAGACGATCGCCTCGCGGTTTCACCCGCGTAGTTCCCGTTCCTGTGGGAATTCCGTGATAAAATATAGCTTATGTCACTCCCTGAAAAGTAAGCTTCCTAACGGTGAAAGAATTTTTCAAATTGGTGCAGTAGTTTAGGAGCCTATCAAACAATCAAATCTTTCCTTTTTATAATATTATTATAGATTTATATCTTTTTTATAGATTTGTGCGCTGATGTCGTGGGGCCTTGTTTGTGGCGTGTGCGGTAAACGGCCGGACGTGTACGGAGCCAACGATTGTTGCAACAAGGGCGCCGGAGCCACGTGTCTCTACTGGTACGTTCACTAACCTTCATCCCACTGCTGGGCAAAGGCTTCAAAGACTCAAATCGTTCATGTCTGTGACTGCCTTTCGTCAATTATCTTTTGTAAGGAGATTTATTTTAATAAGCATCTGTTGAACTACCTTTAGATTGTTTGAACAGTTTGCAGATGGCTCTACCTGTTACACACGTCACTGTTTGCATAGGATTAATTTTATTAGTGTCTAAAGTTATTGTGCTTTGTAGGTATAAGGTTGAAGGTCAATAAATCGTTTTCATTCATACATTCTGTTTCATGTGTATTTTGAAAAGACTTCTCTTCTAGTTGTAATTTTATCAAACTAAAAGATGTGTTACCTTGCAGTGGTATCGGCGTGATCTTCGTAGTCGGCGGCGTCATATCCTTGGTGCTGGCGGTTTATTTCCTCGTCGGAGTGGCTTCGCAGAGATTCGTGTGTGATCCTCTTACGTAAGTATACTATACTCCGGCCAAACTCAAGATACAATAATGTAAACATTGCTGCCATACTTAACCGAAAAACTACTTTTTTGTTGTTGGTTTCTTGCCAGAATTGGCACAATTTGTCCATTTGATCTATTTACAATGCTGTTCTCGATTATTTTTGAAACTCGACACCAAAAAGACTACCTAGTTTGATTTTTGTATTGTGAGTTCTTGACATACATTATATTTTCAGAGTAACTAGTTAGAGTATAGGTATTGCTTCTTCATCAAAATCAAAATCAAAAACTCTTTATTTCCATAAATACAATAAATGTACACTTAGAAAAGGTCAAATCATAAAACTAAGCACTGACACGGAAATAAAGTGATATTTTTTGATTTCTGTCGCTTCGGTATGTAGACTAAAGTAAAGAAGCGACGAAGAAACCTTTAGCCTGTTAGTTGTTATTTTTCGAGTTGGAGCAAAACCCGTCCCAAGCTTTTTTATCCTCTAGATAATCTGATATTTTATAGTAAGCCTTTTTGCACAGCAAGGTTTTGACAATTTGTTTGAATTTATTTACTGATAATTTTTGCAACTCACTAGGAGTTTTGTTGTAGAAGCGTATACATTGCCCTTTAAAAGATACATTAATTTTGTGTAGCCTAGTTGTGGGCACAGCGATCTTATGTTTGTTTCTGGTATTCAAATTATGTTTATCGCTATTTTTAGGGAACCGATTTATATTTTTGTGAGTGTACAATAAGTTTTCATAAATATATTGACATGGTACTGTCATTATGTTTATTTCTTTGAATTTATCACGCAGGGATTCTCTGGGACCCATATTATAGATTGCACGAACAGCCCTCTTCTGCAGCACAAATACGGTGTTAATATCTGCAGCGTTCCCCCACAGCAGTATACCATAAGACATAATACTATGGAAGTAGCTGAAATAAACAAGTCTAGATGTGTCCACGTCTGTAAGATGACGGATTTTTTTGACTGCATACGCTGCAGAACTGAGTCTCTTCGATAGCTTATCTATGTGTGGGCCCCATTGAAGTTTATTATCTAAGGTGATTCCTAAGAATACGGTGCTTTCTACCATTTCTAAAGTTTCTCCTTTAACGTTTACATCAGCCTTCACTTGTTTAACATTAGGTAGAATAAATCTAATACATTTTGTTTTGGTTTCATTTAACAAAAGATTATTGACACTAAACCAATGAACTACTTTTGAGATTGCACTATTCACATCGTCGAAATTTGTGTTTTGTCGTTTCATTTTAAAAATTAATGAAGTATCATCAGCAAACAATACAATCTCGTGATTATTCTTGACAAGATGAGGCAGGTCGTTAATATAAACTAAGAATAGGAAAGGACCAAGGATAGAACCCTGTGGTACACCCATTGTAACTACAGACCCCGAAGACCGTTTCCCATTAATGTCAACTCTTTGTATCCTATCACTCAAATAAGATGTAAGAAGATCCAAAGAGGTGTTTCTTATTCCATAGTGATGTAGTTTCCTGATTAATGTTTCATGGTGTACGCAATCGAACGCTTTTGACAAGTCGCAAAAAACGCCTAAAGCGTCTTGCGACTTCTCCCAAGCATCAAAAATATGCGATACTAACTCTACACCAGCATCAGTAGTTGACCTGCCGCGAGTAAACCCAAATTGCTTACAATGCAGCAGGTCATTGCCATTGAAATGCCTAAGCAATTGATGTAGAATAAGTTTTTCAAAAACTTTGCTGAATGTTGGCAGTACTGATATTGGTCTAAAGTTAGTGGGGTCAGACCACAGAAATCTTAATAACAAGGCACTAGAAATGCTGAGTACCATCCGATCTATCGGGAATGCGTGTCGCCGGCTCGCCCCCTCTACTACCTTACCACTACATACACAGACAATAACTACGGAATTACGGCTACGCCCATCCAAAAATGCAGTGCAAACCAAATTAAGCCTTATGCGTAGTTGCATACGTTCGCTTACTCACACATTAGTGACAAGTTTGCATTTGTTGTCGTTATGACGTCATTTTAATGTAATCTACCCTAGTGCTGGGCACGAAATATCAGGTCACGTACCTATCGTACTGTTATTCTATGACTAGGGCATTGTACTAATAAAATAAAAATATAGTTTGTACTTCAATATTCATTTATTATTAACTAGCGACCCGCCCCGGCTTCGCACGGGTGCAATGCTTATACTAAATATACCTACTGCAGAATTGGTACTCCGGCCGATACCGCAATCGCTATGTCCCTGTCATTTTAAATCTGTAATATCTTCGAAAATATTCATTCAAATTAAATTGAAATTGTAAAGGGCAATATTAATCTATATTAAATGCACAATGTATCTAAGTTACTTAATTGGATAAGGATTAATGCTGTACTGCTTAAAATCGCCTCGTATATAAGCCATTATTTCTCGTAAAAAGTAAAGGATAAAAAATGGTTATTGTGGGTTATCCCTAAGAGATAGACATATACTATCGTAGACTTTTTTGTAGACCTTTTTAAGTTGTAAAATACTGTAGTACATTATTCTGATCTATCTCGTAGGGTTCAGCCAGCGTTTGCAATGTAAGGCATCCGGTAGCACTCTCAAAAAGGGGGGTCTTGGGAGGAACGGGGGGGTAAAATTTTTTTTGGAATCGAAATCATATGACCCCCTCTATACAACCCCCTAAAAATTTTTCATCAGTGTGACTCTGCTTGGCGCCCCCCGGGGGGGGGCGGTGGTTCTGGGGGGCAAATCTCAAAAAGTCGGATTTTTTCCTAGGTCCCCCGGACACCCCCTACATGATTCTGCAAAAAAAACATACCTCCCCCTCCACCATCAAGGAGAACAATTATGTCAGTCAGTCAGTCAGTGGTAATCGAGCTTTATAGATAGTTAGTTATTATGATAATAAATCATAAATAAACAATTTTAATATAACATCGTATTCCTAAAATACTATGTTAAATTATGCAAAGTTGTTTTACAAATCACAACCAAGGTAATATTAAGGATAATATTACCGTGTCACAACACTAGCTCGCGACCGAGTTCTGCGGCCGTACCACGATAGGAAATCGAGCGCGCAACGTTATCGTTCACTGTGCAGTACATTGCTTTTTGTAATGAGGTACCTGCCCGATGTTGACAAAAATAAGAGGCAATGTATAGTTAAACGTGATAATAAGAACGGTCGACTGTGACGTTCGTATTACTTTTAAAGATTCTATAATTTTAAGGAAAAACGGCATTATTTAGAAAAAACAATACTTACCGATGAAAAGTTATTCCTTTATTAATATAATTACAACTTGTGGAAGAATTTCCGCAATGGGAAATGCTGCAACACACCATTTTTACACACGCACGTTTCGAGAGCAACTGAACAGCAACGAACGCACTGGTGGCGTGAGAGTCACCTGAGCGGCGACAAGGTCACGCGCGCTTACGATTTCTAGTGCCTTGTTATTCAGATTTCTGTGGGTCAGACCTACTACCCGATTTAAACAGTGGGATTATTTTACTACATTTCATTAGATCAGGAAATACGCCACAATCAATAGATTCATTAAATATAAAAGCTAGATCTGTTGCAATGGTATCAATCAATGGTTTAATAATTGTAACGGAAATGCCCCAGAGATCTGCAGTTTTCTTTATATTTAAAAGTTTAAAGGTTTTTTTAATATCTTTTTCATCAACATGGGTGAAATTAAATTTATTTTTGCATTTAGATACATTTTCTATAAGCAACGACTCAGCAATTACCTGAGAAGAGTTTAAACACTTTGTAGTTGAGATTGGAATTTCAGTAAAAAAGTTTTCAAATGCTTGGGCCACTTCGACATCATTTTTAACCAAGCAATCATTGATCTTTAAATTGTAATCATTAACGTATGTACTGACCTTTCCAGTCTCACTTTTTATTATATTCCAAGTTGATTTTATTACATTATCACTATTTCTAATTTTCGAGCTAATATAATTTGATTTTGCTATTTGACAAACTTTTCTAAATATTTTTGAGTAATTTTTTACTTTTTCTTTGAACTCCTGGCTAAAATTGTATTGTTTTTCACTATACAGTTCATACAACTTTTGTCTACTTTTATGTATACCCACTGTTGCCCACTCACTAAAGGTAAGTTTTTCTGAGACCATAATCGATTTGGGTGTGAATATTGAATTGAATGCATTGGTAAATGTGTTAAAAAAATTGCAATATGACTCATTTGGGTTGTTAAGTGAGTGATAAGGTGATGGTTTACACTCCCAATCCAATTTCAACCGTTCAAATCGATTTGTGGTTACAGGTATGTATGTTATTTTCTTTTTAGAATTATTATTTTTTACTTGAATTTCTAGTTTTATTATTTGACCTAAGTGGTCTGATTTTAAGTAGCTTATTATTTTTTTGGTTACAATTTTTCCACTTTGGCAAATAAATACATTATCTATACATTTTGCTGAGGTTTCAGTTATTCTAGTAGGTTCCATAAATAATGGCCTTAGATTATAAGAATTAAATAAATTAGTCAATCTAGTACTGAGGGAGAAAACTTCTAAAAGGTCAACATTGAAGTCCCCGCATACCATTATAGTTTTATTTGATTTTGATAATTTAAATAAAATGTTCTCCATAACATTTTCAAATATTTCAAAAGAAGCTGATGGTGGGCTGTATACGCTTACTACAATAATTTGCTCCAACTCTACACATGCTACTTCAATGTGGCTTTCAACGGATAAGCATGTTATGTCCTTACGGTCTTTGAATTTCATAAATTTGTTTAGTAATATTAAGGAGCCTCCACGAATAGCATGTGATCTGCAAAAAGAGCTGCCAACCTGGTGGTTACTGAAATTGAACATGAGCTCATAGCTTTTCAACCAATGTTCTGTTAAGCAGATGATGTCAATATGAAAAGAGTTCATGAACAATTCCAACTCTAATAATTTACTTTTTAATCCTTGAATATTTTGATGCACCAAGTTGGTAAACTTTGCATTTGTTTTACAGGTTTGGTTTCTTTGACTTTTTATGTAACCAATATTATTTGACTGTTTATGGCTAGAGACTTCCTCTATTGTCGTTAAATTTAATTTAAATGGCTTGGAAGAACTTCCAAGGTCTTGGTTGTAAATTTATTACAATGCTCATCTCTGGATAGGTTGCGTTCAAATAGTCTATGTGTCTCTAGCTTTTCCCATCGATAGATGAATCAAATTACACTTATATTACAAATTCGAAAATTTTAATAATTAGATTTTCGGTACTCATTAAGAAATCTTCTAAACTGGTTGGCCTAAAATTTAGGTCTAGCCCTGGATTAACATATTCTACTTTTTATCCCGAAAAACGCGTTCGGATCGCGGGCAACAATCTTTACATACAGCTTTCGACTTATTTGTTAAATTCACCATCAATTTGTTAAATACACAATCTATTTGTTAAATTCACCATCTATTTGTTAAATTCACCATCTATTTGTTAAATTCACCATCTATTTGTTAAATTCACCATCTATTTGTTAAATTCACCATCTATTTGTTAAATTCACCATCTATTTGTTAAATTCACCATCTATTTGTTAAATTCACCATGTATTTGTTAAATTCAGCATCTGTTTGTTAAATTCGCCATCTATGTATTAAATCGCAGCGAGCCTCGCGACAACCGCCTGTTCGCGGACGTGGAGCGGTTCGTGGACCTCGAGAAGGCGCTGTTCAACGAGCGGAGCGACGCGGACTTCAACATCACGTCCGTGCTCGTGGACTGCCACGCCAACCACACCGTCTACAAGGTACTGTCAGGAACTACCACATACATCCTGCACCCCCACAAAGCATTCTAGTATGGGCTTAAAAACTCGGCATCTTTAGATACATTTTACGGTGGCAAGTAGCTTACCGCAGGCTTCAAGCGAGTGGCCGCGAATTGTCTGTTATCGAATCCCGTCAATATAAAATGCATCTAAATATTACGAGTTAAAGCTCATATTTTAATGCAAATTTTTGTGCTGTGCAGGCAGGCGTGCGTCCCAGATCTGCGACAACCTTCATTCTACATTGTTGTCGCATGTAAAGATATAAAATGTGGGATATTTCCTATTAGAAAAATTCTTCTTCAATTGTTCTAATAGAATTTTTTTACCAAATGATTCCAATTAATTGTCATGACAGAATTTACAGTTCAAGTATAGCTTGAATTCGAACTTTAGTGCTGAAAAAGTAACCCGCATATGATTAACATGTCTGAATTCTTCTTATACAATTTCCAAAATGCTTTGAAGTAAGTGTACCGATAATTCATTCTGTATTTGTGAAATCCCTCCCGTGTCTCAGCGTCCGTTCCTAAGTGCATCTTGCTTGACAAAATTAACGACAATTTCAAGAGAATTTAGGGAGATCGGCTTTCCTTTCGTCAATGCAACTGCGAGTAAACCTTTCGTGGTTAACTGGGTCTCGCACGACGGTTTTCCCTGAATACTCAAGTACATACTTGGTCGCTCATAATCGTCATCCCTTGTCAACCCACTGCTGGGCATAGGCCTATAATTTGATCCCATTCGCCTCGTGACCTATTCCAATCTGGGCCAGGTGTAGCCTATGCTCAAACTTCCTCGTTACTCCGTTTGCCGGATACAGACAAGCGAGCGAGAGCAAGCCAAAGCTAACGAACGAGTGCGAAAGAACCAGTGTGGACGTCATTGCGAAAGCAAGGGAGCCCAAACGAGGGCCTTCGTTCGGCCGTGCTCCGGCGGCTGTCGCTACATCAAAGAAAAATGGAACGAACACGTACCGATTGTCGAATCCCACTCGTTTGCATTCGCTCGCTTTCGCTTGCTTGGTCTGTACCCACCATCAGCTGATCAGTCCCTACTAACTTTGCTTGCCCACAGAGTCTCCAACTGCACCGCCTCTACGACCTAGAATCGATCCGCGGCGAGATCTCCCGAGAGATCTCCTCCCGCGTGCGCTCGCTGCGGCCCGTGTTCCCGCGCGCCCCGCCCGCCATCCTGAGGGACTCGGCGAGGGAGAAGCTGACGAGACTGGCTGAGACTGGACTGTCGGAGTTCGACTTTGACAGGATACTGCATGCCGTGAGTCAACACAAACATGCCCTGTCACAGACGGGCAGCGGAGCCTTAGTAATATGGTCCCATTGCCACCATTTGGATACGAAACTTTAAAAAAGAGGAGATGCATTACCCCACCCTCTTTTTTAGAGTTTAAGAAAATTTAATCTAAAAATATTAAAACTGGAGTCAAGTATACCCGATTCAGCGTAACTGACCCGAGACGGTTCAGTGTCGTTCGCTGTTTACAAAAATAATAATCGTTCCCGTCACAGGATAAATGTTTGTACGTACCGCAGATATTTGTTGGGTATCCATAATAACTCAACCTGTGCTTTCTCTGGGACCTGGTGATGCTGTGAGACAATGTGCAGAATTACTTAGATTAACTACATCTTTTAAATTAAATTTGCATTATATTTCCAGCTGGAACCCAACATGACCTCCCTAGCGCTGGACTCGCTCGCACGCCAACTGAACAGCACCGCCTACTCGCTGCAGCAGCCCGCCTTCTCGGCCGAGCGCGCCTCTCTGCTGCAGGCCTCGCGCGACCTCACGGCCCTGCTGACCACGACCCTCGAGCCCATGATGCAGTACACGCACCAGTTGAACGTGAGTACCGCAGCCGAAGGCGAGCCGAGCTAGCACCGGTAGGCTGGGGCGGGGATTTAGCCTTGGGAACCGTCTTCGACAGTTCGTCGGACGACAGAGCAGCACATAGTGCGTCACCATTTCTGTTTAATGACATAGTACATCGCCGCGTGTCGGTCCTCAACCTCAACCTCAACAGCCTATATTGATCCACTGCTGGACGCAGGCCTCCCCATGATAGGCGCTTTGTTGGCTTTTATCTTATGGGGGTAATCCCCGCGCTGGCCATGCCGGTTGGGGATCGTAGTTCGGTGGTAGAAATGTTCTGCAGGGGGCATTGCTAGCCGCCCCCGGTAGATATCCCTTAGTCGCCTCACCTCTCTAACTCAACCCCTCGATAACTCAACCCGTGGATGTCGTAGTGGACTTTAGTCCACTCTTATAACATCCAGCCCTTCAGCGTAGGCATCAGCGTATTTTAACACCATAAATGCGATTATCAATCCGCCTGTCAAACGGGATGTATATCACTCGGGAGAAAGTGCGATTCCTACCTCGTATGTTTCTAGGCCCGAGGCGCAGCTGAGGGCCACAAATAACTAAGAATTGGACACTTTCTTGCCTAGATTTATACAATATACTATTGTTTTCGTGTACTTATTCGTAGTAACAAAAAAATAAATACTTTTTCTTCTGTTCCCTAGCAAACGGCCCTCCGTTTGCGCGACGAGCTCCGTTTCAATCACACGTCGCTGAAGACAGCCATCGAGTACCTGATGCACGAGGCCAGCCAGGCGGAGACGTTCCTCAACAAGGAGGGGCCCGAGAGACTGCAGAATGTAAGTCTACGCTAGTCCACTGCTGCACATGGGCGCCCCGTCGAATTTAGACCTTCGTTCGAATACAATCTCACCTGATCATAAGTGATGTGACGATGCATCACGAAGAAATAGGGCACCTTTTTACTTTTGTCTTGATGAGACCCTGGTTGTAATTGGCCGGAAAAACACAAGCAGGCAGCGAGTTTTAAACCTTATCGGTACCTACGAATGCCACATCCACTGCTAGACACATGCCGGCCCCAAAGATCGCCACAATGCGATGTCCTGCGCTACCAGCATCCAGCGGTTTCCCTCGACCTTCACCAGGTCACTGATCCGCCGTGGTGGTGTGTTTTTGGGAATTTGTGAGGTGTTTGGGCGAAGACAACCCCAAAAATACTGAACGGATCAGGCTAAAATTTTTCACGCTGGAGTTCTGGACCCGGAATAACATATAGGGTACTGTTTTTCCTGGATAAAAATGGCTAGCGAACCCGCGAGCAAAAGTATTTTTTTTTAAGTATTTAAATAAGATTATAAAATGTACTTTCATGCAATTTATTGACGTTTCTTCTACTTTTAGATAACCCGCGACTACGCGTCCGTAATCGAAGTCCGCCTCAACGAGTACCTGGACAGAGTGATTCTGTCCGCGCAACAGGACGTGGGCCGCTGCGGGCCGCTGTCGCAGGCCTTCAACGCCACCCGCGACGCAGCCTGCAACAAGATACTGATGCCCACGGTATGTTTACATACCTTTTACTAATGGAAATCACTCTGCACTGTGTCTTCCGTCTGTACCTATAGATCATAATCATTTGCAGCTGGATTTTACTCACTGCTGGGTATATACGTCTTCCAATGTTTAGGCTAACCGCTAGGCGACCTTTAGCTACCCGCATCGTCGCCCCGCATACTGTATATCTTTGAGCGACGACACTTGTCCTACCCAACCTCGGCCACTAATCAGTCTTGTGTACACTACAAATGTATGGCATAATCTTCATTGACAAGATCACCGCACACTACATTATGATGATGACTTATACTTTGCTTGTAATTTTGTGACACAGAAAAAATACTTTTGACTTACTTACTTGCACGTTCTAGAACGGGTACTGGATGTCCCTCGCGTGGTGCGTGGTCCTGTTCTTCCCTCTGATCATGGTGGCGCAGCGCCTGGCGCGCCTCTATCTACACCTCGACCCCTACCCGGGGCCGCTGGTTGAAGCGTACGTATTGCTTTACCCGTCTCTATACTCTACGGTTCATACTCTATGAATAATAAAGGCGGTTCAAAATATTTAATCTATCCATCTGTGGCTAGAACCTGTGTACTTTTTAAATTGAGAATGACGTCATCTCTCATGTTCTCCCGCTCAGATTGGATTCGAGCTGAGCAGGATAGAATGAGCGATGACGTCATTCTCGATCCTATTATATTAGTACCTACGCAGGTTATATAAAGCTGGACTCGAGAGAAGTGTCAAAGGTTACTAAACTAGACTTCTGTTCATTCTAGAGCAGTCTGGGGTAAATATTTGACAGGTTTCTTGTGCAAGGTATTTTAAAATTCAACTACTGTTTGGGGACTATCCCATAGATAAAATATTGGGAACCGCTGTGAAACTATACCATTCCAGCGCGATCTACGTTAATCTATTATTCTATTACAAGAAAATGACTAAGTAAGTTTTTGGAAAAAGTCAAAGATCGCGCTGGAATTCTCATTTATATTGATAGAGGCCAAATCATAGCTATACAGAACCTCTTTAAATTTTAATGCAAAGTAATATTGTGCTCAGAAATTCAGAGCTATATTTTGGCCGCTATTTATTGTTCTTAATTTTCATTCAAATGAATCTATCAATGACAAACTTTACCAGAAATCTATTGTTTGGTGATAATTACAGAACTTAAAGCTTATAAATTTAGATTCATTTGACTGAAATTCGTATAAAAATATTAGATCTGACTGTATGTCTACTCCGATCCATTATTTTTACGCAATAACTATGTATTTCAATGTTTCCTCACATGTGGTCACGATCTGAACATCAGGTCATCTCATTGCTCATCTCCATTTTGAGAACTTTTTGCAGTTTCTGTCAAATATTTCATTTTCTACTAGTTTTAATCTAGTATTGATCTCTTATAGTAATCTATAGAAGGATTGTTTTATGTTAATTTTTTTTTCGCCTTGATATTCAAAAGCGCCATCCACAATCGCGCGAAATCAACTCTCGATAAACTGCAAACAGTTCGTTTTAAATTCTCTTTCGTTTGTTTCGTTCTTTTCATTTGTTGACTAATTTTGATTGAGTTGGTCGTTGATTTTGGTATGTTTTAACATTTTGTTCGTGTCTGAGTTTGAATTTGTGCACCCTTCATATCCCTTCCCGTATGTAGAACCTTGTCGAATCAACGCCGCGTTAGACCGGATGTATTGTATCTATGCCCAGTGTGACGTTTATTAACGATTTTGGATCGTGAAATTGCCCAAAAAAGGCACAAAACGAAATTGGCATGAATTAATCTCAAAATTCTGTAATCATGATCCGATTTCAAGTGGAATGATTTGTAATTTTTCGATGGAGCTGAATTGATAATGTTCGGTGTAAGTGGCAAGTAGTGGAAGAGCTAGCGCTGCGCTTTTGTACATTATATTATACACTCACAAACTTTTTGAATTGCGTAACCAACGTCGAAAATTGATGATACAACCCATAGATCATATTTCCTTATTTTGTTTGAATATTGGTTCTATCACGTCATCGCCATATCGCGTTTTATTTTATTCAAAATTCATTGAAAGGTACCCTCCTGTTTTTAATTAGCAATAGAAGGGCTAGACCCGACACTACAAGCATTATTCCTATTTCTGCCACCAAGCACCATTGGTTCTTTAATTGGAAGGACACCTCAAGTGGACGGACACAGGGCAGTGCTTCGTAGGACACGTTCCTAACTTGCGTGATCTGTGAGGCAATGCTTTTTTATAATAAACCTGTG
This sequence comes from Eupithecia subfuscata, assembly GCA_963564075.1. Taxonomy (NCBI): domain Eukaryota; kingdom Metazoa; phylum Arthropoda; class Insecta; order Lepidoptera; family Geometridae; genus Eupithecia; species Eupithecia subfuscata. The sequence continues at coordinate 1,533,953 of OY751102.1, forward strand.
TTTGTTCCGCCTGCTAAAACTTGTAACACTTTCCTTTACCGACCATAAAGATTGCGATCCGAATTTTAATGGGTAAATTAAACAATAGGGCGTATAAGTATGTGTATCTAGTTATTACGTTGTTTTGGCAGCGAGTATGAGCCGATGCGCCAGAAGCGCGGTTGGTGGCGATGACACAACGCCTCGTCCGGTAACACACACACTAACAGAACTACACGTACCGATATTATCACAACACCCCTTAAATAATAACCAATCGACAGAAATAATAATATAAGTAATTATCTAATAATAATATGGATAAAAGAATAGTTGAAAATGGGATTGGGATAAATATCGGTACAGCAGTTCTTTATCGGTATAGTTCGTGGCGTGAGCTCTTCGACTATAGCGGCTTGCACGACATCGTATGTAGTATTAGGTCTGTTTTGTTTATTGGGCAGTACTTTACAACATTATTTTTAATTTCTTTACAATTTTATCAGTGGATGTTCCAATGAACAGAATGGATAGAGCTCGGTGTTTCCCAATATCGAAACTACCAATTTCATGAATTCATAGTTGATATTGGTTGTACAAAGTGTAGGTAAGCATGCGTGTCGCTGTCACTGCTTGCGGCCAGGCTCGTCCCCGACCACTCGTAGAGCGCTACCTGAACACTTCCAATAGTTTACCTTTACTTGGCGACCTCCCGAGAGTCCTTGTTTATTTTATTTTGTTCTTCATCATCATTCGCCATCTCGATAGATGTAATTGTATTTAAGAAGTCGAATAAGAGTAGCGGTGTAGTTTTCTTGTGACTTTTATGTCGTTCTTCATAGACAGTTATCAATTTGTTTGATTTTTCCTTGAATTTACGATTTAGGCATCAATTAGATATTATTTCGAGTTTCTCGAATGAATATAGCAAAATTTAAGGATTGTTTATCGAAAGTTCCCTGGGAATTGCTAAATATATTTGTTTTATTTGTTTCAAAAATTTATCGATAGTTCCCTGAAATTTGGACAGTAATTATTTTTTGTTTTGTGAACGTTGCCTTGCAGTGTCTATTTATCCCCCAACTGTCTTGTTACCCACGGCAACGTTGATAGCACTACATTAGATTCTATGCTACTGTTATTGAGTACAAGCACTTGCTCTGTGTACGGTCACAATACAAAAATCAAGCAGAAATGTTAATATAAAAATTGTAAACCGATTGAAGAATTGTTGAAGAATTGTTGTCTCAAATTCGAAATTCTTTATTTACATTGGTGAAATAAATATACACTTCACAAGGGTTCCAATGAACAGAATCTATCAAAATCTATCTTTATCTCAAAAGTAAAGAAATTGAAAAGACTTTATAATCTGTATACTTATCATCTTTGTGTATGACGGGGGTTGCAAAAAAGTAAATTAGCTAGCCGCGAATCTCTTCAAGAAAATTTCAGAGACTGTTTTGATACTTTTCGTGTTCGGCCAGTACTTAACAATATTTAGTCTATGTAGCTTGTAAAGTCTATTCTGCTCGATGGTTGTATTGTCTATCCCTGTCGCGAGGATGACTGACGTCGCGTCTGTTATCTGTTGCAGCGAGTATTTGTATGACGCGTACGCGGACCGCGATAACGTACCCCTTGCCAAGTAAGTGCCCCCTAGCTCCAAGCATGGCTTAGAACGGACTAGTGAGCGCCTACCTTAACAACGAACACCATCAATCGGATGGCGGCATTCTCTTCAGATGCTGTAAAGATCGCCGCTCACTTGATCCTTGCGGAATTGTGTTTAGAAATTGACTCTGGTTATTTTATTGCAACCGCAAAGCCTGGTATTGCATGTTTTAAAGCTTTTTATATTCTTGAGATAAGTTTTTCTATATTAAATACCTTCAGCATGATTGTAAAATGAAACCTACCCTGTTCTAATTGTAAGCATGTATGTGTAAATCCCGCATGGAATTGTAACTTTTCTTTTATTTCGTTTATTTACTTTCTTTTCTTTATTTCTGTTAACAATGGATAGGGACCACATTTCATGCGATAGATAGGGGTATCTGTGTATTGGTGAAGGTGATAAATCGCCATCAAGGATGATTTATTGACAGTTGTTAGGTGTTTTCTGGATATTCATAGTTACAACTACTGAATCTAAACCTACTGAAAAGTTATAAATTACATTTAAAAAAGTAAAATTTTGTATAAATCTGCATTGCCTAAATAATTTTTTGACTTGCCTGGATTTAATACAAATCCGGTTTCGAAAAAGTTAAAATAAAATATAAATCAGCCTCAGGTGTTCTCGCCCTATAAATTTTATTGCTTTTTTATTGTGAAAGCATAACACTTTTCAAAGCGCTATTTGCTAATTAATGCTGTCACTGTAAAGTGTATCTAAAAGTATGATCTTAAGACCATAATTTGAATGCTCATTTTTCTACTGTGCTGGAGTGCTACAGCTTAAGCCGTAAGGCTAAAACAAACACACCGCTAAGATTTGTAGGTAAAACAACTTTAGAATCCCCGTGACCTAGTCCCAAAATAGGTTCACATAATACCGAAAACACCGTCAACTGTCAACAAATGTAAACACCCTCTACCGTAGCGGGTCGAAACGCAGCACCCTGGACATCGAAGGCAAGATCGCGGAGTGGCGGGACCGCAACCCTCCCCCCTCCGCGCCGCCGGCCGACATCTCGCCCCCCCACTCCGGGACGCGTCTCCTGTTGGCTGGCGACGACGTCGTCTGCCAGCTGGTGCCGCCGCCCGCCGCGCTGATCGACGACCTGAAGACCAGGCTGGACGCTAAGGATGAAGATAACGAGTCCGGCATACATGAGTCCGAGTAACGTTGTGTAAGGTGGGACTAGATGGCGCTAGGGGAGTTGTGATCTGACGAAAAATTATGATGTAGATGAAGTATGTGATTCTTTTTGACATGTAACATTTTTATGTTTAATGAAAAGTGAAGCTTTGTTATAGGCAACGTCATCCATAGGTGCTGATTTATCTTAGTTTTGTATATTTAACAACTTCTGGATATAAAGGAACTGGGTTCAAAAATTTACATTCACAATTCTTATCAGAAATTACATTATTTTTGTAAATTAGCTACAAGGTATTTAGTAACGCCATCTAGCGTCGATAGTTCCAAGACATTTTTGTAATATTTGATAAAGTCATGCGCAAATAAATGTTCTTAGTTTTATAAGTTTTTTACAACTTAGTCTGGAAAATCCAGGATTAAGGTTTGAATCTACGTCCTTTATATCGTTTTTGAACGATGTATGTAGCATTTTTATCGAAATTTAACGTCGAATTGACTGTTTTAGTCTTAATTACATAAAACATTTGGCTAGTTATTAAACTAAGCATTTTGTGAGAATTTTTGTAATGTTACCACGTATGACTTAAAGTTTAGAACGCGACCAATTTTAACTTAGGGTGGAATTTATTTGTTCAAACGTCTTCCAGCGTTGCTTATAGGTAAAGGACAAGGTGCACTATAATTTACGACATTGCCAAACGTGATTAAAACATGTCCGTAGTGATCTAGTGTTCGCTGACCTTTAACTCTAAAGAACACTGTCCATTGTAAAATAATCATATCACTATTATATGTCTAGCTAGGAAACTAATGCTTGCTTGTATGTGAAACTTAATCGTCCATTCGCTTTTAAAACTAACCGTTCGACCTCACGCTCTCATAAAGCTTTCCATTTATTTATATCGTGCGTTACTAAGGCAACCTCTGAACTTTTATCATCAGGAGTTTCAAAGCTCAACAAATGAATCTGGAGTATTTATTTTTGTGCATGGTGTTCCTTACGAAAATCATTTAGAATACTGCTACGCCTGTACAAGTTCTCGATCTCAAATGTAACAGATAAGACAACATGTATTTATTCATACTGTAGATTTGGATCATTAGATATTTCGATGCGTTTTCACATAGTCTTTTTATTCATATACTGTAATTTGTATGAAATTTACTGATGCAAAATGTAAATTTGCTTATTTTTGACGTATGTTTTAGGTAATGCTAGAACAATAAATGTACTTTTCACTTAAATTTTCTAAGAATTTCTGAAATTTTGGATCTCTTATACTATACCATTAAAACTGCATTTTATAGTGTTTTTAAATAATATTGCATATCAAACTGTTCCAGTTTCTACATAATTCGTGCTTCCTAAAAAATCTCAGTAACTATTATCATACTAACATTAATTTAAGTGTGTAACCCTTTTGAAAATATACTTGAATATTTTATTAAACTAAGAAGTAAGTTATTTTCACAGTTGTAGACGAAATTTGCAAAAAATCAAACAAACTATAAGAAGTGAACAGTAGAAAAATTTCCAAAATCACTGAACATGAGGTGTGTCTGAAACTTACTGTAAACGGTTTATTGATTGCATGATTTAATTGTGAATTTTCGTCGTTAAACGTGATGTGCACTGAAGTGAATTGATCTGATTGTATCCTAATATTCTCTAAGTAAGAATATTCTCTAAGTAAGTACTCAATATCTTGTAAGGAATCTTTTTATCTTAATCTACGCTTGGTTATTAAAATGTCTAGATAGAGCGTCGCGCTGCAACACAACCGTAAAAACAGGCCAATTCTCGGGTACTAGCGGGCGCGACAGCTAGGTTTCAAACTCAATTATACCTACCAGTTGTGAAAAAACTTCCTTAAGAAATAGTGATTATTTACCACAGTGTCGAGGGTCTACAAAAATATGCTCACAGAAAATGTTAGCAAGCGCTAGTTCACGATTTAGAGGCCAACAGTTGGACGCTGTTTTTTTCTACGCATTTACGGCGTTTGGCAGTCTATCTAGACATGTAAATAATCAAAGATTCTACTGTTAAAAGTGTATGTTGTATATGTGGTTGGCAGTTATAATGAATATTGTAGTAACTTTACTCGTATGCAGCTACTTTGTATGATAAGGTTGGTATCGCTGCTAAAACCTAGTGAAAAGTAATTATTAATGTGTGTTTTTGTAGTGGTTTTTATCTTTATACGATTAAGTACAATTTTGATGTTATGTATTTATACCTAGGTGATAATGGAATCCACATTCTTTATCTTAAATTGTTTACATGTTTAAAAATGTTAAGCCAAGTTTATATTTGACGGGATATGCGTCTATTTAGTAAAATAATTTATGTAAACATTTTGCTTCTGTGACAAGTTACTCGGACTCAAAATTTAGCCTTCTCGAGGATTTGTGGTAAAATCTCACACAGTTCTTTTGCCTGCGTTTTCAGCTTGATATTGGGTGACCATGTACTTAGAACTATTTATCTATTTCTGTACTTATTATACATAGAAGTATGTATTCATGTTTTTGTGATTCCTCCGTTATGTTGGCTTCCTGTGAGGTGTTAATGTGGTTGTTTCTAACAAACTTAATATTTTTTCCGTCAACTTGGTTTCTTTATCAGCCTGGATATTGTAACCTTCTGTAGATTTATTTATGCTATTTCTATTTAATTTTGCATGTTTTTTTATTTAGCTTACATATTTTAGGTGAATTTATTAATAATTTCAGTCATCTAATGTTTTCATGATAACTTTAACTAGTTTTGTAAAACAATCCAGTCTTAATCGATCCCATAACAATTCACCAAATTCCTAAACTGCTTTCTATATTTTTTAAACCCTGTTGGAGTTTACGGCGTTGATTTGAGAAGCGAAGCAATTCATGTTATGTCATAATTTTGTAGAAGAGTCTTTTTATTCAGAATTTATAAAATTAAAATAAAACAATTCGTCGAATTGTTTCTACCTTTATCCATTTTATTTACACCAGAGAAAATTGTTTTAATATGGACATGCATCGAGCCCTAAAAAGATGTACTTTTAATAGAAAACCTTTAAAGTATCACTCTGGCTTAATTGTCTGTCGCACATGACGGAACAGGCTTCTTAATTCTGAGGCTGAGCACTCCAAGTGGATCTTTCCCCGACATTATTACTAGACATTCGACACGCAGATGTCATTATTATTATTGATTTCTTCCTCAATTCTAATCTCCCGCATATCAAGAGAACAACATAACATACATGAACATTTCGCTTGGAATCAGCGCCGCGCCGTAGCCCCAGAGCAAGTGTGTGAGACGAGTGTACATTGCAGCGCCTACAAGGCAGAGAAGCGCAGCGGGCGGTCGCGGTCTCGCGACGGGGAGGGGTTGCCGCGGGCGGGCGGGGCGAGCAGCGCGCGCACCAGCGTCCACGCCCCCGCGCCCGCCGCGCAGCCGCCCGCCGCCGACGCACACGCGCGCAGATATAATGATATGGCGCCAAAGTAAGGAACTACATTTTTCTCTACCCCTGGGGCCTCGTCCTTCTCCGTCCACTGCTGAACGAGCCTACCACAAACAAGGGGGACGCTTGGTAGGCGGCCACACCATAGACAAGGTGTCTGTGGTGGCAAACCTATGACGATCCCATCGTCATAGTGAACCGAGTGTACCACAAATGGGCCCCTATTTTGCCAAGCCCCTTGTTTACTATTAACGTTTCACTATTAACTAACTAACACTTTCATGGCCCAAAACGCAGACGTGCTTCTCCGCCCCCGTGTCGCGGATGGAATAGGCTGGACAGTGAATGCGTTAATCCAACTTTTCTTTGGTCTTTCTGTCCTCCCACATTTATAGGTACCCAGTACGAAAATGAATACGAACTAACGATATTCTACCCTGTTTGTCCCCTGATACATCAAGTACCTATAGGGTTCGTAGGATAAATATACCTACCATTTAGAAATAAAACAGCGTCAATTGTCGTAAAAATTTACGACACTTGACGCTATTCTATTTTTTAATGGTTGATCAAATGATCAAATTTTAATAACGTTCAGAAAGTGATATTTTACCAGATCTTAGCTTGAATAGATCTCTCTTGCTGGTATAGGTACTGCACATATTATCTTCCTAGGGCTTACAGAATTTTCGAGAATGCCATTTGGTTTCACCTTTGCACCGTTTTTCCTACAGTTACGATTTTAAGTCTAGGTTAGCACTGTGCCTTTTAAAGCCCCCCTTGCCGTACGCAGCATGATGTTTTTGTGCGAAAACCAGCCTTATTCCCTGCGTATACGCACGTGGTGACGGTACACGCATGTTCGCAGGCACTGGGAAGAAGGACCCCCTCGATACCACGGACCCACTGAGTACGAGCGACCACCTCCGTACTACTATCCCGGACCAACGTGAGTACGCTTTCACATGCTCTCATGGGGACCACGTACGTTGGAGGCTAAAGGCCTGAGTGCATTAATCCAACACCGCGACCGCACAGCACAAAAATGTGCTTTCAAATATGGGCTTAAACGCGTTATTTTTAGATACATTTTACAGAGACAAAAAGTGGCTTCCCACAAGCTTCAAACGAGTGGCACGCAAGCTGTCTGTCATCATGCCGTCAATTTTAAATGCATCTAAATACCTACACATTTGCTCCCCTTGGAGTCGAGACCCTATGTCCGTGGGGTAATAAGTAAACCCCGGTAGGGTTTTAAAAAATTATGTGAGCGTTTGGTCGAAGCGACGCGTGACCCGAGAGCTGGTGAGTATCTGGCGCAGCGTATCAGCATAGACATACAGCGTGGCAATGCAGCCAGCGTCTTGGGGACGCTTCCGACTGGTGTTGATGTGGATCAGTTGAGCTACCTGTACATTGTTTGTAACAGTCTGCAGTTAGCTCAATTATTTCAAATGTAAATACTTGTTCTAATTTATTTCTATTTGATTCTAAAAAAGTTAAAGCCCATATTTGACTGCACACTTTTGTGCAACCTTAAAACGCGTGGATTTTACAGCATAAATGGGTCGGTTACACTAATATTTTTGCACATAATCGAAGCGGAACCTCTCAAAGCTCTAAGCTAACTGTCTCTTCTCCATTATCAATGTGATTTAACCTTGATCGTATTGAAAGAACACCAAAACATACATCACATTGGTGTTCTTCCAACTACAAACGCGGTTCGCAGCTAACCCGTAATTACATTACCAACTGTTTTCTCTTTTAACTTTGGTCTTAAGTTCCATTACACTGTCATTGCAATCTGTGATTTTTTCTTCCCAGCTCTTTCAACCTCCTACTCACCTTTAGATTTTACTGACAATGGTGGCAATTCAGATGTCACAAAAAGTATTCTAAACTAATTTGACAGCACTAAAATGAATGCCATCCTTTTTAACCCCCGACCCGACGCAAAAAGAGAGGGGTGTTATAAGTTTAACGTGTCTGTCTGTGTAGTTTCATGAAAATCTGTCGGGATTTAAATTTTTAATTTTGTTCTTGTTATATCGATCGTTATGGACGGCTATATTTTTACCTCTGTCAAAAATAGTTTACTTTTGGCGACATCTGAATCGAACGAAACCACTGTCATAGCAGCAGAATTAACTTTTACCTGTGCGTAGCATGCCTCGCGCACAGCTGGGCAACGAAAGACGGTTGCGTCGACGCAGGGAATTCTACGACTAACCAATAACACGGGGTAAATACACGTAAATACACGGGATGCTACGCTAGTCAGTGTCATTTGAAACACGGGACGCTAGTTAATGTTGTGGGATGACTCATTTTGAAACATGGGACGCTTGTTATTGTTATGGGATGACTCATTTTGAAACACGGAATTCTAGTTAATGTTATGTGCTGTGATGACTCACTTTGAAACACGGGACGCTGGTTAATGTTATGGAATGACTCATTTTGAAACACGGGACGCTGAAGCTAGAACAAATTATAAGACATTGTTCTCGAGGTGAGAAACTCACGTGTAGTGCTTGGAAAACAATGCTGGTACGACACAAACATTTGGTGTTTGTTTACTTTTTAGTTCATTGCAAATGTACTGTTCAGGCCTTGGGCCTATTCTATGCATCTTTATGAATATATTTACGTATCAAGTTGTTCATCTTCGTTCATTGGGACTAGATGTGTTGTGTGGAATTTCCAGCATTATTTATTTGGTGTTGCTTTATTTTTCTGTCCACTAAGAACACAATTGAAGTTATCATACAAAGTCATACGCTCTTTCCTTTGTTTACAATTGATGAATACGTCAAATAACTAATTAAATTTTTCCTTTTCTTTCAGTGATAGACCATAAACCGCCGCTCACCGAATTGGACGAAGAAGACATGCTGAAATACTGAGAGCTACCAGAGCTCTATAGGCCATATCATAATACTGCGAAACGGCTATTAACTACATAATATATTTACAGCAACTGCCATGTAGCTGTGCGAATATGAATCTATCTAAAAGATTCAGATTTCGTGCAAGCACTAATATCAATGATTTTTCGAGGTCATGGATTTTTTTCTACATTTCAGAAAAAATCCGTAACCTTAATGATTCATGTTCGCTACGCTGAATAGTTTTTAACTGACATCGTAAGAAATATCTAATTGATAGAATATGAATACCTTCCATTCAAATCAAAACAGAAAATCACAAAATATTAAGTAGGTACCTAATAGAAAATTATTGTCATAGTTGAGCGTTGCCAAACACAGATGGCGTTACTATGATAGAGCATCATAAAATGCTATTGAAAATACTTAGACTAGATTATTTATTTGAAATTTTCCGGCTCAATTCTTAGATTGAACAATGTTTAGTTGATTTCAATTAGTATACGGTTAAACAAAAAATAAGTATCCTGTAGTTTAAAGTAGGGTACCTAAGCCTACCTGCGTTTAAAGTTGGCTGAATTTGAGTCAACATCAGCTTAGCAAAGCCATTATTTTGGTAATGTTGTTTATGTCCTGTCTAATAGTGTATATTAGTAATGAAAAATAGAGTAACCGCTCTGAAGTTGGCCTTATAAAGTAAACTGTAAAATGGCGGAGTTCAGGGCGGTTCAAACCGTGAATTCATAGTGAATAAGTATGTTCAATCACTCGTAGATATTTAATGAATGTGACGAACGTCCTTGGTAGTTGTAAAAGGACAGTAAAAAATAGTAATGCAAGTAAAACTCACAATAAATATAGTAATATTTCAATGTAAGAAATATTTTGGTAATAAAAGTAAAACTCACAATAAACATTCAATGTAAGAAATATTTTGATAATAAAAGTAAAACTCAAAAAGACAGTCTTAGATACCTATCTTCCCGCCTTGGATGTGTTTCTCTAGTTGAAACAGAATAGAAATCGGTCTAGCAAATGTGTCGCTGAAGTAAGAGTCTCAGTAACTGCCACAAAAGTAGTTTTTTGAATTTATCTATTAAATTTTAGAAATTCTATTTCTTCGGCTCAATCTTTAGATTTATATTGACCCCTTGGTCTTTTGGCTTTAAATGATTTACATTAAATTGTACACTAACTCCTTTTTTATAAACGTTGATTACACTCTATTTGAATAGAAATTGGAATTGATCAACAAATGCACCAAATGTTTTACGCAAAGAGAGGTCTCGTTTATAAATAAGGATGTTTTGTTAAGGGCGGAATGTGATTCGCACAAAACCTGTTTTATTTCTAAATTAACTTTAATTTGAGAATCTGAGAGATTGTTTAGTTGTATTTGTATGACTTTAGCTATAAGTTAGAATAAGCACTCGTTCTTTCATACAATACGTTTATATTTAAAAGACAGTATGGAAACCTACTGGTAAAAATAAAGTCTGGTACACACTATACATTATTTATAACTTTAGAAATGACTTGAATAACTTCCGCATAAGAATGCATGTTTCAGTTTAGAAGAACATCTCACCATCGCCATAGAAACTAACCAAGGTATAGCCTGCGTACTCGATGGGTTTGGAAATGGGACAGGACAGCATGTGAGATGACGTCAGTCTCTGTCCCATTCTTTGACTACGCAGGCTATAAGAGGCCTTAAGAGTTTAGTTAGTAGAAGTACCAAGTTGTTTACAGGTCATCCAACGTATGGTGTGTAGGCAGACTCGTTGCCGGTCGGTAGAGTCGGTACCCACTAGAATAAGTACTCTGGCTACTTCACATCACGTCAAGAGATTGTATTGCATTTATATTAATCTAAATCTAATCTAGTATTCACATAGCCGGTCGCCCTGCGCAAGTCTTGAAATGTCTCGATTTTTGCCAATTTGATTAGATCGAGATGTTCAGGGTTGTCTTGATTAGGGGTCGCTGGTTTAGTAGTAAGGGTGATGATGTGGGTGGCTGCCAATATATTCGTTGCTTTTGTTTAGGAGTGACCCCATTGTAATCCTATCTCAGCAATAAAATTGAAAAGCAGTGTTTTGACTTGTGTCTATAGAATCAGAATACAGCAATAGCATAGAGTTGAGATAGGTTTATCCAAGAATGAGGGTACGTGTTGTTGATTACACAAATTAATAAATACTCCTTTGTTCAGCTTAAAGTTTTAAATCTTATTTTTAAAATAAAATTCAAAAGTTAAAGCTATCGGTTAGTGCTAGTCTTTCCACACTAATCGCTTTCCTAATTTAGTTTTATTTTGTGATTATTCAAATTATTATAATTATATTTTTAATTGTTGACTCGTGCGAGCGAAGTGCAAATTTTTATTTAGATCATTAATGTGTCATATCGTTTAGTGTAAGTCCAATGTATGCAAAGCCAAATATTGTATGTCAGTGTTTTCAACACCCTCTATAGAATTTCAGCCTTTTGCGTTTGCTGGAGATAGTGACACTGGAGTCACAAAGCTTTCTCTAGGAGACGCAATTGTTTCTTGGACAGTAATGCAAATCTTTATATTGCTAATTTTTATATTATTATTTGTAATTTCACGCATTACTGTCTATAGATAAGCATGGGTTTGAGGGCTGGATACTATACAATTATTATAGCCCGTAGACTTTTGAATGTTGGATCATGAGACATCTTTTGATGGCGTTCTAGAATGATGCAGGTCGCAATTTTCTGATCTCTGTATGTTTTCTGTCTTCCTAAATGCTTAGGCCAATATCGTATACTTTCAACACGAGTAGGCTCGTTGAATTTAGACCTGAAAATGTTTGCTATTTGACTGAATTTTCATTAAGACTTGCCTACTCAGTGACTGCCACATAGGCTTACTGCCGTTAGCCAATGGGAACATTCTTCTATTCCTGCTCAGTTTTTCTAGAAGTTTCCAGAATTTGTGAGAAATGTAATTATTTTAACCCGCTGCTCAAGGAGTGTTCGGTGCTGACGTATCTTTGTATTTAGTTAGCTCGCTCCGAGCCACTTAAGAGAAACTTAGTTGCATAGGTACCTACTTACTACTTCGTTATTTTATAGAAGCATAATATAAGTTCAAAATAATACCTATATGGGTTTACTTTATTTCCTCCTAGGTGAAGTATTTTTGATTCCAACAATGTAAGTAAGTATTCGGTTGTTTATTTCCTTCAGCTAAGATTCTCTAAAGTCGCACCGAGCAATATTAATCGATTTTATAATTTAGTGGCGCGACGTGACGGGACGGTGCAAAGAGAAACGTAAGGAATAGCATAGTGAATGTTAGAGTAACTGTATCGTATGAAATGAGTAGTGTAACCAAAGTTTTGTAAGGCGAGGGGCTGTGGCGTGAGGGGTGTAATGAATACATTTGATTAATCTCCAAACTGTTGTCTTATTTTACTATCCCTTGAAGTGAAACATTTATGTGCAGTCTAAGTACGCAACATTAACATTGTTGGCTACTGTGATGTGATGTCGCACCAACCGCCTTCTTACTTTGGTTGGTGTGTAGACTCCATCTGCTAAGTAAACTTAAACCCTTATAAATTCTTGTTTGGTTTATTGCAACTAATATCTTCCCGATCAGTTTCGGTCAGACTCAACAAAGCTAACAACAGTGCAGGAATGTACTACCTAGGGCACAAAGGGCATGTATGGGTAGGGTTTAAATCAAAACAGGAACTTACATATTTTAATGATTTTTATTTATTTAGATTCCAACAAAATAATCAGTGCTTACGCTAGATAATCAACACAAACTATCTAAGCTTTTATAATAATAAAGGTTTGGTACATAATAATCAGTCTTGGAAAAAAATATCACAAATCGACAAGGTATGAACAAGCTTACGATAAAGGATAGAGATCTAATCAACTTCTTCAACTGTAGGTCCATCGTTTCTTTGGTATCCTCCAGGATAACCTCCCATGCCACCTGGCATACCGCCCATGCCTCCAGGCATACCGCCCATGCCTCCAGGCATACCGCCCATGCCTCCGGGCATACCGCCCATGCCTCCGGGCATACCGCCCATACCTCCGGGCATTCCTCCCATGCCCCCTGGCATACCGCCCATGCCCCCTGGCATACCGCCCATGCCTCCTGGCATTCCTCCCATTCCACCTGGCATACCGCCAGGTCTGCCGTCTCCCGCGCCATGCATCTTGCTCATCACAGGCGAGCAGATCCTCTGGACTTCCTTCATCTTGTCTTCATACTCCTCCTTATCAGCCAGGCTGTTGTTGTCCAGCCACCTCAGCGCTTCATCACAGGCATTCCTCGCTGTAGATATATCCTGTTCGCTCAGTTTGTCTCCCGCGTCACCTAACGCTTGCTTGACGCTGAAGATGTATCCTTCTAGTGCGTTCCTTGAAGTCACTCGCTGTCGTTGCTTCTCGTCTTCTTCTTTGTAGCGCTCGGCCTCCGACAGCATGCGGTCGATCTCGGCCTGCGAGAGGCGGCCGCGGTCGTTCTTGATGACGATGTTCTTGCTGCGGCCCGTGCTGTTTTCTTTGGCCGAGACGTTGAGGATTCCGTTGGCGTCGAGGTCGAAAGTCACGTCAATTTTAGGCACGCCGCGCGGGGCAGGTGGGATGCCCGTCAGGTCAAAGGTTCCTAGCAGGTTGTTGTCCTTGGTCATGGCGCGCTCGCCCTCATACACCTGGATGGTGACGGCCGGCTGGTTGTCCGAGTAGGTCGTGAACGTTTGGGACTGCTTGCATGGTATCTTGCAGTTGCGTTCGATTATTTTGGTCATGACGCCACCGGCGGTCTCGATGCCGAGCGACAGCGGCGCCACGTCTACTAGCAGCACGTCCTGGATCTTCGAGTGCGAGTCTCCGCTGAGGATGGCCGCCTGCACCGCCGCGCCGTACGCGACAGCCTCGTCCGGGTTGATGGAGAGGTTCAGCTGCTTGCCGCAGAAGAAGTTCTGCAGCAAGTTCTGTACCTTCGGGATGCGGGTGGAGCCTCCGACGAGCACGACATCGTGGATCTGGCTCTTGTCCATCTTTGCGTCTTTAAGAGCCTTCTCGACCGGGTCCAGGGTGCCTCGGAAGAGGTCCGAGCACAGCTCCTCGAAGCGGGCGCGGGATACTTTCGTGTAGAAGTCAATGCCTTCATAGAGCGCGTCAATCTCGATGGTGGCTTCGGTGCTGGAGGAGAGGGTTCGCTTGGCGCGCTCGGCGGCAGTCCTGAGACGGCGCAGGGCGCGTGGGTTTGCTCGCAAGTCCTTCTTGTGCTTCCTCTTGAATTCGTCTGCCAGGTGGGTCACGAGGCGGTTGTCGAAGTCCTCGCCTCCGAGGTGCGTGTCTCCCGCAGTAGCCTTCACCTCGAACAGGGATCCCTCGTCGATGGTGAGGATGGACACGTCGAACGTTCCGCCGCCGAGGTCGAAGATAAGAACGTTCCGCTCGCCTTTGAGGTTTTTATCGAGTCCGTAGGCGAGCGCGGCCGCCGTGGGCTCGTTGATGATGCGGAGCACGTTGAGGCCGGCGATGGCCCCGGCGTCCTTGGTGGCCTGCCGCTGCGAGTCGTTGAAGTAAGCCGGCACTGTGATCACGGCGTCGCGCACTGATGTTCCGAGATATGCTTCGGCGGTTTCCTTCATTTTACTCAGAACCATGCTGCTGATCTCCTCCGGCGCAAACCGCTTCGTCTCTCCTTTAAACTCGACTTGGATCTTCGGTTTGCCGCAGTCGCTGATGACGCTGAAGGGCCAGTGTTTCATGTCCGCTTGGATTTTTGGGTCGTCGTATTTCCGTCCGATGAGGCGTTTGGCGTCGAACACCGTGTTGTTCGGGTTGAGCGCCACCTGGTTTTTGGCGGCATCCCCGATCAGTCGCTCGGTGTCGGTGAAGGCGACGTAGGAAGGCGTCGTCCGGTTTCCCTGGTCGTTGGCGATGATCTCCACGTTCCCGTGCTGCCACACTCCGACGCAGGAGTAAGTGGTTCCAAGATCAATTCCAATAGCTGGCATCTTCTCTCCTTGTACTTATTTACTTTCACTTGTAGATAATAAATAACTGGTAAAAAAGTGGTAAATTCACTTGTAAATCGCGTAGGAGTAGGACAATTCGGATCGTTCCGAACTTGTTGTTTGCTTGCTTCACTTCGTATTTCGAAATCAACTGCTTTCCCGCCGCGCGGTCCGAGTTTATATAACGCACGAATTGAAGACCGAGAATTCTCTCGATCCTTCGAGAGCTCGGCCAATCAGAGCGCGCGGCTGCTGGAACATTCGAGAGCGGGAACTGAACAGCCAATAGGAGAGCTGATGTTGTGAAAGAGAAAACAAACTTCTGTTTCACTTACACAACTTGTGCGACCGGTTTCAAAGCTTTCCCCATTTTTTGGGAGAATTATAGTATAATTTTCGTGTTTTCATATGGTAGGAGGTATGCTTAGTTATCAACTCATTATTAATAAAGAAAATTACATATACCTAAGTAATCAAAATCAAAATAAAAAATTCTTTATTTCCATAAATACAATAAATGTACACTTAGAAAAGGTCATATAAAAGTAAACACTGACACGGACATAAAGTGATATTTTTGATTTCTGTCGCTTCGATATGTAGACTAAAGTAAAGAAGCGACGAAGAAACCTTTAGCCTGTTATTTGTTATTTTTCGAGTTGAAGCAAAACCCGTCCCAAGCTTTTTTATCCTCTAGATAATTTGATATTTTATAGTAAGCCTTTTTGCACAGCAAGGTTTTGACAATTTGCTTGAATTTATTTATTGATATTTTTTGCAACTCACATGGAGTTTTGTTGTAGAAGCGTATACATTGCCCTTTAAAAGATGCATTTATCTTGTGTAGCCTAGTTGTGGGCACAGCGAGTTTATTCTTATATCTAGTATATATATTATGTATGTCGCTATTTTATTGATTGATATTTCTATGAGTGTACAACAAGTTTTCATAAATGTATTGACATGGTACTGTCATTATGTTTATTTCTTTGAATTTATCACGCAGGGATTCTCTGGGACCCATGTTATAGATTTCACGAACAATAGAAACAAAATAAAACTAGCATTAACAATTACAGTTACTAGTCAATCCAACTTTTTTTATCATTACTGGAATGTTAGTGCAAGTAAACTGAACTGATAGATAGTTATATAATTTTGTAATGTCCCTTAGAATTTAAGTAAGTTACACATTGAGACTGGGACACCTATTAGGTGGGACAGAACAGAACAGAACATAAAGTTACATAATGCTACCTATTCGTAACTTATATTATAATATCCCAGTCTCTATACGTAACTTACTTAAATTCTAAGGGACCTTATTGTATGAAGAACACCTTTCGTGGATTAACATCTGGTGTTCTTCATACAATAGGTACCCACATACCTAATTGGATGAAAATAAATAATATGTTCATGTAATTTTTACATAAGTTATATACAAATACGTTAAAATTAAACATGTTTCATTGGATTTATAAAGCACTTGAAAACATACAATTTCATATGTTCATTTCATAAAAAAATAGTTACCTTGCCCACCTGACACGCACGACACAGTAATATTATTTAATGTAAGATTTAATTATGGGGAAATTTAGGGTAATTTCTTTTTAGACTGTGGTATTACCACGGAGAAATGTCTGGAAGATACGAGCAGCTACGATGACCTACGATTGGTGGGTGAGAAAGAGATAGTGCTATACGCTTAACAATGCATAAGACTGAGATAAAGCATTGTTTACATGCACAGCTGTTGAAGGTTGGCTAGGAAAGGTCGAGAACCCCACGGAATTAAAGTAAGCGCGATTTCTTAGAAATTACCCTTAGTGTGGGGTTATGCACTATAATAACAAAAAACCTTAGAATTAAGCTACGCGACACCTCTCGTCAAACGAACTAAATGTAACTTTAGTCTTTGAACAGGATTGGATTGGATAAACTTCAATGTTTCCCCTGTAGGTGGAGCTAACGGCGCTAGAGACCGTAGGAAGTCGCAGAGATTTTCGACTCCCACGTCACTTGACTTCGTGGTGTAGTTGGTTATCACATCCCCGTACTGAGGGGAGGACGC
Organism: Eupithecia subfuscata; assembly: GCA_963564075.1. Classification (NCBI taxonomy): domain Eukaryota; kingdom Metazoa; phylum Arthropoda; class Insecta; order Lepidoptera; family Geometridae; genus Eupithecia; species Eupithecia subfuscata. The sequence goes on from OY751102.1 coordinate 1,551,208, forward strand.
GGGTTCAAGTCCCGTCGAAGTCGAAAAAAAAAAAATTTTTGCGATATTATTTGATTTCTTAGAAATTACCCTTAGTGTGGGGTTATGCACTATAATAACAAAAAACCTTAGAATTAAGCTACGCGACACCTCTCGTCAAACGAACTAAAAATAACTTTAGTCTTTGAACAGGATTGGATAAACTTCAATGTTTCCCCTGTAGGTGGAGCTAACGGGGCGCTAGAGACCGTAGGAAGTCGCAGAGATTTTCGACTCCCACGTCACTTGACTTCGTGGTGTAGTTGGTTATCACATCCCCGTACTGAGGGGAGGACGCGGGTTCAAGTCCCGTCGAAGTCGAAAATTTTTGCGATATTATTTGATTTCTTAGAAATTACCCTTAGTGTGGGGTTATGCACTATAATAACAAAAAACCTTAGTAAAAACAGTCTTTAAAATTTAGGTGAGTTGGTTTTTCAACAACATCCTAGTAAGTAGTCTGTTGCGTGACGATGGTAAGAGGCCCGACGGTATGACACTAGTCCCATGGGAGCTGGGGAGGCCCATTGTGTGGGACGCTACATGCGTCGACACACTTGCGCCTTCCCATCTTCCGAGGACATCCGTGAGGGCGGGTGCGGCTGCAGATTTGGCCGAAGATCTCAAGAGGCGCAAATATGCAGGTCTCGACAGAGCCTACACATTTGCTCCCCTTGGAGTCGAGACCCTAGGTCCGTGGGGTACCGAGGCTCTTCGGGTTTTCAAAAAACTATCTGAGCGTCTGGTCGAAGCGACGCGTGACCCGAGAGCTGGTGAATATCTGGCACAGCGTATCAGCATTGCCATACAGCGTGGCAATGCAGCCAGCGTCTTGGGGACGCTTCCGACTGGTGTTGATATGGATCAGTTCAGCTATCTGTAGACTGTTTGCAACAGTCGGCAGTTAGCTCAATTGTTTCAATTGTAAATACTAGTATAATTTTCTTTGTGAATAAATGTCTATAAGTAAGTAGTAGTTCTACGAACAGTAGAACTCGAGAGCACTAATTTTTTTTAATAATTAATTCACTCTCAGAAAAACAGATATATTTCTGTGAATTTACTTAGGTATTACTAAAGCTATTTAAAACTAGATATTTAAAACTGGATTTTTGCCTTTTTTGGAGGAAGTACGCCTTTAAGCAAAAATTGGTTGTCTGTAAAGTCGGTTTACTGACGATAGTTGAACGTGACAACGTCTTAAGAACGACGCATCGCTCACTCAAGTAGGAGAGAGACGGATGTCGAGCGCTCTCGCTTGCACTTCAACCCTTACATGGAACGCCTCAGAGCGAGGTAACGCCGCATGACGTCATGTTTTTTCGTGCGTGCAGCCGGCTCTATCGAATTGTAAGACGTTATCACGTCAAAAACCAAAATCGAAGTTTTTGATTCGTTTTCGTGCAAACGCTAATCTTATGCAATCGACTTAAAAAATTGGTTTTGCACGACAACGAAAACAAAACTTCGATTATCCTTTTCCGAAAAAAGAATACGAATAGAATACGCGAATGCCCTACGCAGTCGCACGCGGCACTCCCGACTGTCTCCGACTCGGGAACCCTATAACTTTGTCATTTTGCTAACCAGAACAACGGAAACTTATATATCTCGTGAACTTATGTGGCATTTTATGCACATCGGAGTTCTGAAATTGGTGATATTGATTTGAATCGAATATTCGAATATTGCAATTTCAGTATTCGAATATTCGAACTGAATTAATATTCGAATTATTCGAATATTCGAATGCAAGCCCTACTTCGAACACAAACAAAGAAAACCTAGGTACCTATCCTAGAAAATTCCACCCTTTCTTTTCGGGGTTGTTTTTTGTTTGTGATTGTACACGTGATTGTACATCTGTGGTGATTGTAGGTATGCCTTTTGTTTGGTTAGAACAAAGCTTTACCTATTGGTGTATTGTCAGAGAATATAATTACCTACCTAGTAGGTACCTAGGTAGGTACGGAAACATTTTAGAAAACATCCAGATCCTTTTTGTGAAAACCACTTTGGCAGGCAGTCAATCAGAGCAGAGCGCAGCGTGTCAAACGATGGTGTCAAACACGGAAATTGGTGTCAAATGAGTCCAAGTTCCATTTTATTTACCTATATAGGTAGATCTAGCTCACTCAATTTTATTCATGTACCTAAGGATAGGTAATTTCATTGTAACTATAGCACAGAGAGTATAATCAGCCTCTGTGTCTGGCCTTTGTGGACTATGAAAAAGCCTTTGACTCTGTCGAAACCTGGGCTGTTCTGGAATCCTTACAGCGATGCCAAGTAGACTATCGTTATATCGAGGTGTTGAAATGTCTCTACGAAGCCGCCACCATGTGTGTCCAAGTACAGGGCCAGCAGTCTAAACCCATCCAACTGCGCAGAGGAGTGAGACAGGGGGATGTAATATCCCCGAAACTGTTCACGAGCGCGTTGGAAGATATGTTTAAGACGCTGGACTGGAAAGGTAAGGGCATTAACATAAACGGCGGCTACATCTCACACCTGCGATTCGCTGATGATATAGTTTTAATGGCGGAGTCGCTAGAGGAGCTGAACCGGATGCTGGACGGCCTAGCCTCAGCCTCGCGACGCATCGGTCTTGGCATGAATTTGGATAAAACCAAAGTCATGATCAATGGCCTCATTGATCCGGGACCGGTCGTCGTACATGGCCACCTTCTCGAAATTGTTTCCGAGTATACTTACCTTGGGCAAGTTCTGCAGTTAGGTAAAAATAATTTTGAGAGTTTGGTAAACTACGTCGAGTCTTCTCGTCATCCATACCGCAATGCTTGAAAACGAAAGTTTTCAATCAGTGCGTCCTACCCGTCATGACCTACGGAGCTGAGACGTGGACACTCACGGTAGGGCTGGTCCACCAGTTCAAAGTCGCTCAGCGAGCTATGGAAAGAGCTATGCTCGGAGTCTCTCTGAAAGATAGAATTCGTAACGAATACATCCGACAGAGAACCAAAGTTATCGACATAGCACAAAGAATTAGCAAGCTGAAGTGGCAGTGGGCCGGCCATATCTCGCGAAGAACCGACAACCGCTGGGGTAAACGTGTTCTTGAGTGGAGACCACGACTCGGCAAACGTAGTGTAGGACGCCCTCCGGCCAGGTGGGATGACGATCTGCGAAAGACTGCAGGCAGATGCTGGATGCGGCAAGCTGAAGACAGGGCGCTATGGCGCTCATTAGGGGAGGCCTATGTCCAGCAGTGGACTAATATAGGCTGATGATGATGATGATGATGATGATAGCACAGATGTTGTATTTCTACATCTGTGGTAGGTACCTAGGTAGGTACCTACCTATCTTATCTATTCTACTATTCTACTTAGGTAAGAAGTACCTAGGTACCTAGCAAACGAACAACCTAAGCAGGTACCTACCTAGGTATGCGGTGCGTCCGAGGGAGGTGTTTAGAAAACCAAACACACCTAACTTAAATAAATAATCACTTTATTTTCATCTCATAGAGCGATACAGTACCTACAACAATATAAATTCAAATAGGTATAAATACAATCTGTAGGTAACTAAGTACCAAATACTGTCTGTCTGTGTCGGGGCGGCGGCGCAGTCTGAAGATTTATTGTTTTCCTGCGAACAAAGAATAAAATAGGTACCTATGAGAATTATGTATGAGAGACTAGAGGCAAACGCCTGAACGTTTACAAGAGTAACCTGCTTATACATTTCAATATTTCTCTAGGATTTGATTTCAATTACAGTATGAAACTGTCACAAGGAACTGCCCTTGTGACAGTTCCACACTGTAATTGAAATCAAATCCTAGAAATACCATTTCATTTCCATCTCAGTACTTATGCATGAAGGTACCTAGAGCTACTTTGATGTCTGTATCATCTCCAATCTGTGCCATTCATAATTTATCGATAGCTGATCGCTCAGGCCTATACCCTAAAGTAAATAGGTTCTTTGGTATTTGGTTCATAACAGGAAATTATTGAAATGGCTTCCTTCATGTTGTACTTACATGCAGCGTTCTCCCTCTCTCTCTGCTCCCTCTGCGCCCGCAGAAGCATGCCGTCCAGCTCGCTCTTGCACGCGCAGTGTAGGAAGGCGCGTGGTTTGACGCCCCGCAGCACGGCCACGATGGAAGGTTTCACGTTGTAGAAGATGATGGTCTGACCGCGCGCGTGGAAGTCATCGATTAGAGACTTTATGCCCTGGGGATAGAGTTTGAGTTAGACTTTAGACTAGAGCTGTGAGGTCATGTTCGCACTGATAAATTCTCATTCACTTCCTTTACCGTTCCATCGCCTCTCCTATAATTCTAAGGTTTGCTGGATGGAACAAAACTCTTTTTCAGGGTTTAGCTCGCCAATGTGCATATCCTATTAAATAAGTTCTTACTATGTATTATACCTACTATGTACAATAAAGAATTACAAATTACAAAATAAAAGGTCATTTCTGTCCGGGGCAGGACATGGTTTCCTCGATTATATCTGATTAATCAGATTTTTAAGGAAAGATATTGTCAGTTTTTATGTATTCCGTCATCAACTGCTAACATTATGCTTTCAAACTGTATTTGATTAAGGCAGCCCTTATTCTTTTGCTCAGCTTATTTCTACCTTGCTGGCTATACCCCCAAATCATTCCACTCTTTACAATTCCAGGCTACCAATATTTTAACAAAGCTTCGTTGACGTCACACATACAAAAGCCCTTATCATCATTATGATCCTAAAAAAGAAACAGGCCTTCTTCCTGACTAACAAACCCTTCCTTCCAGTCCCCTGCCACAAATCAAAGTTTATTCTACTTTAGCCCCCAAGTTTACCTCAGCCAAGTTGAACTAGCATTGTCCTATCAGAATGAGAGGAAACATTGATGATAAGATAATTAAACTGTAATCCCATTAACTCAAAGTATATTCTACCTTAGCCGCCGTAAAGTCCGCCGCATGCACATGAGTAGCATCGATGACCAAGGGCGCTCCGCCGACGGCTGCCTTCTTCAGCGCCTTCCGCACGAACTCGGCCGCCGGGAACGACAGGGCTCGGTCCACGCCCGCCACTATGTGCTCCACGCCGTCGTTGGACTGAGGATAGAGGAAATTACATACATGGTTGTGATGAGGATACTAATAATAAGCCCGTTTAGTTTCTCAATGAGTTTTGTCTGTTAACTGCTTTCTGTCTTCAGGAAGGAACCCCTTTTTGGATAAAGGATGAGAATGAAGCGATAATAGTCGTTGAAAGCGTTACGTAGGTACCTATATAATTATCCTGACATGATGTTGATTTCGACCTGGCTGAAATTATGAAAAAGAGATTAATAGTTCCACTCACCACAGCCTTAGTGACATGGACGCTAGGCCTTGCAGACGCGTACAGTAGAAACATCAGGTTGACGGCAATGCCGATGACGATGCCCAGCTCCAGACGCAGCATCAGGCACGTCGAGAACGTCACCACAGCCGGGATTATGTCCATTTCTGTGGAGAGTGCGATGAACATAAAGGTCTTTATGATACTTGTGAGTAAGCAGTTTGAGAGAGGACTCGTCAAGAATCTTCCACTACTGACTAGGTTTACTTTCACCAGATTGATCCAAACAGAATCGGCTTTCATTTTACATACTAGGTAATTAGAAAGATAGAAAACGCTGTAAAGTAGGTACATCGTAATGTAACACTTCGATAATAATAAAGTAAAGAAAGGAAAGTAGACAAGACAATAAGAGAAGAATCAAAGATAGCAGAGGAAAACGAAAACTTCAAAACTCTTACTCTTGGTCCTCCAGATGGGCTTGAACACGTGCAGCTCCATCATAAAGACAACGGCAGCTATAATGACGGCCGCCAGGGATGCCTTCGGGATGAAGTAGAAGTAGGGGGTGAAGTACTGCAACAGATAAACCCAAGTTCGTTATTCCGAGCAACTAAGTTTAACTTCGCACTGTGTGATAGTATAAAACCTCTCTAAGTTTCGAGGCGTGGCGTGGCGGTCGCGGCGTAAGAATCGACCCTTTTAACTCAGCCCACGGATGTTGTAAGCTATTAAGGGAACCTACCAGAGGAAGAACAGCAGCTTCCTTCTCTGTATTTATAACTCCTCTACTTCTATCAACAATCCTCTTGCCATGCGTGGTGGTTCTGGAAAAACCTTGTTTGGGTGAGGCACGTTCACCAGTTTAAATACGAGTGCCAATCGGGAAGTTTCGAGGTGACGTACTTTCGATTAAAGGGAGTTCATAAACCGAGTAAAAGACTGTGAGTAAACACTGTGTGAGAGAGGGACGCGCTTCAAAGCAAATTTCGGATAAACGCGTTGGTGGAAATTTCACTATATCCACCATCGCATAACGCAGTTTCCTCACCTGTAGAGCCAACAGTACCAACGCCCCGGTATACAGCCCGCCGGCGGTGGTTGCGACTCCCGAGGCGTGGTTGACGGCGCCCCGGGACAGCGCACCAGACACTGGCATGGAGTCAACCAACGAGGAGGCCAGGTTGCACGCACCCAGAGCTATCATCTCCTGGCTCGCGTCAACCCATTTACCTTCCGCTGTCACAAGGTAGAAAGAAAATAATCAGACACAGACAGGTGTAACTAGATTAGACACGGCGGAGTCCACGATGCATCATCCGCGCGGTCTACGACCACAAAATAATTAAAGTGTACGGTGTCTGATCTGGCCCTGACTCATTAAGAAGCTAGAAATCATAGTACTATAAAATGTTATCCCTCCCTAAATGCTGTCGAATCAGATTTTCTGAACCGTTTGGTGCTGATGCTGACTGAGCAAACTTCAAGCTATACGCAGTAGATCCATAGCCGGCACATAGCCGTGCCTCCAGTTACATCTTTGGGTGTTGGCGCTCAAATAGATAGGTATTCTATCATTATCTATTTATTTATTTATTTTATTTATGGACTCCCAACAGAAAAATCACACCACAAACAGAATAACAAAAATAAAGTGGTCTTAAGTCTAGTGTTTTTCTAACTAATGGGTGCCACAGCGCGTGAGCAAACTAAGGGTCGACTGAACAACAATGTACTTATTACAAAGACAAGACAAAGGTCAAAACAATAGGAATGGAGTGGTAAAATATTAAAGTTATACAATAAAAATACTATAGGTTAAGGTTACACGATAAAAATATAGGAAAAAGCGAAGGAAAAACTTATAAACTAGACAAATATTACTTAATAATGTGTGATCAGAACATTTAGATAAGGTTGTTGGCAGCATTCGACATTTCTTGAATCTAGGTACAAGCTACCTAAATTCAAGAAATGTTGTATGCTGACGTATCAGATACCTAAGTGGATCGAGGTTTACAATTATTGATAGAGCGTTATAGTGCATAATCACTTTCATAAATTAGGTATATAAATTATCATGAAATATGAAGTGACACAGCGGGTGAAATATAAATCTAGTTTTTAGTCTATCCTCAAAGTATACTCACAGAAGACCTTCGCCAGCGCAATGTTTTCCAGAATAGAGAGCAGAGGCACAACAAAGATGGCCGAGCCTAAAGTGGAGGTCATCTCCACAAATGTGTAAGTGTGGTTCCCCACGGTGGCCGAGAATGGAGGTGCGGATATTGAAGGCAGGCCTGGCTTTACTTCACCTGGAATCAGACATTGATAATAATGATTACTTAGCAAGTTCTGTATTTTCCCTATATGATCAACGCCATTAAGGCGTTTATCAGAGGGAGGCCTACGTCCAGCAGTTGACCAGTATAATGCTGTGGATGCAAGGCACGCATGGTATACTCTGTTATGGTGCATAGAGTTTCCATTCGAAGCGATCGGCACAGCAGACGGGCATAGCAAAATTCTAGCAAACAGTTTGCTACATGATAGCATTGATAGCTGATAGTGGGTCTCAATCACAATCGCGCTGTTTCCTGTGACTGTATAGAACAGGGAGGATGTCGACAGTGCAGAGAATCCAAAATGTCCACTTGTGGCGAAATGTACCTGCGCGATTTGAACAACTGTGGGCATGTGCACTTAATGTGCCCCGGAGGATCTGTGAAAATCTGTGTTTGCATTGTGGGGCATCCACCTCCGACACCCCAAACACTCACCAGTAAGTACAAACGGCGCCTGATTTCTCGTGTGGAAGTAATACGCCAGTCCGGAGCAGACCACAACCACCAGGATGTTTCTCGTGGTCGACAGGAACCAGAGCGCCTGTGCCAGGAAACCGCGGGTTTTGGACCCTTCCGAACTGATTGAGGAGACTTTGATGTCTTTTACTTTCTGCAAAAAGGAGAGAAGACCTACCTATTAGAATAATAGCGATAATTATTGCGTACTAGCGAATGCTCATTGACAAAATAGACAGCAAGCTATATTTCAATCGGGCCACGGGTTTGCCTATATGGTAACAAAATAGGTGGTCTTTTTTGTCAATATGTTAAATTAAGTTTTTTGCGATGACTCTCTTTCATTTCACCTTAGCTATCGATGGACAATTTGGGGGCTGACCTTACCCTCAGTAGCAGCAGCACCACTATGCAAGAGACGCCAAGCACGGAGTCCCACAGCCGCGTCTCTCCGATGTGCTCATAAATGCCTCGCCACACCTGAAACGATTCATAATCATACTGTAGCATGGAGGAAAAACCATCAAGGCGTAGACCTCCACAATCCTATCCTGTTTTAACTGACAATGCATCACAGAGGTCTAGCAGACCTTAAGTAGTCTTGTCTTGAAAATACTCGGGTTTTATTTGGCAGGAAAAATAGCATTAGCAGCGAGTTTCGTACCTTAGCGGAACAAATGATAAAGAAGTTTTTTATAGTCAATAATAGACCTTCGTTTGATCGCAATCTCACCTGATGGAAAGGTGGAGGAGAACCACAAAATAAGATGTGCTGTGATGTCCATAACCAATTGCAGCAAACTTGAGGGTTCTAACGAGAGAAAACTCAGAGCCTCCCATCCCGGATATAGATGTAAAGCTTCTGAGAAGTCTGTGCGCCTGTGCACGGCTGGTACTTTGGGTGTAAAGTAAAGTTCCTAGTAGAGCGACCGCTAAGATTTTTTTCCGATTTCAATCTCGAGCGGAGCGGAGGACTGGTGGGAGACTGCACAGGACAGAGAAAATGGCGATTTCTCATATTGGAGGCCAAGACGCACTACGGGTCAGAGCTATAGGCGTAAGTAAGAAGGTAAGTATTTATATGTGAATTAAGAATTATTCTTCTCTACAATATTTTCCAAGTATACCTACCTACTATAAACAAGTATTAATCTCATTCAGCGATTGAAGGTCGTTAGAAAGTATAAACATTGGAATAGGAGCAAAAAGGTAAATTATTCGATGAAAAAACCACGCAAAAAATATTGAATTACTATTTAAATTGAAAGCAACATTGTAGACTTCTTGTTGTAAAACTGATTAATTATTCTCTTCTGTCTTTATTAAGATGGTGTAATAAAAAAAAAGTGCTGGACGATTCACATAGCATCATTATCTTCATAATCTAGCAGAATTGCTTTAGCCTCATAGGATCTATTCGTCAGCAAGCTCAAAAACTGAGGTACCTATCAATATCAACCACATTAGTAGGCAGGTGGAACAGGGCTTCAGATTTAAGACCATGGAATCTTTACACTCATAAGTTTTAAAGTATTTTAGAGACTGGCGGCCATTTTGGATAGGTATTTTATGATCCCCTAAAGCAGGTTTGTTAAGGTCTGAAAAAGTGGTTACCTGCAGGAATTTCCCCCCGGGAAAGCTGAGTCCCAGGATGTCCTTGACCTGCGTGGTGGCGATGATGATAGCTGCTGCGGACGTGAACCCCACGGATACAGGCCCGCTGATGAAGTCTATTAGAAACCCTGGGAATAAAGACAAAAGTATAAGTAAAGATGGCAATAATGAGTTGTTTGAATTGAATGAGCCCACCCAGGGTAATTATCTTCTTACTAGGGTTATTCTAGGTTTCGACAACGAGCAGAGGTATTAAAGTAAAGAATTTCAACAACATATTATTAGATAAGTGATGGTGACCTCAAGAGGCGCAAATATTCCAGTATCGACAGAGCTGAACATTTGCGAGTCAGAATGTTAGATAGTCGTAGATTGTTTAAGTCGTAGATAGTAGGTACAGGAAGAAGCTAAAAAGATCGTGTGAAAATAATCAATCAGATGACAATCATTCAATTCTTGATTACTTACATTGAATCCACTAGGAAAATATTTTCTCACAGTCATTTGTTGTTTGTTATCCTTATCAACAGAAAGTAATTTTCTGCTATTGTTAAATGTTGTGTTGAATTAAGTTCTGTTTTTTTTTTCAATATCAAGGACAATAGTCAATGGCAAATGGCGAATGATCAATCCATAATTGCACATGTTGGTCAAGTCAAGTCAGCACATCTATCAAAGTACCTAATGTCTCGTTTGTTTTATGTAGTTAAGGCCCGCCAAGACTTGGAAGAGTCTTAAGTCTTAAGAGTCTAGACATTAGTATTGTGGATGCGCTAAGACATCCAAGGTGATTTAAAAATTATTTCTAGTTCTTAGGTACTTATGTATATGACCAATAATGATTCTCATAATATAAATAAAAAACTGCGACATTCCTAATGTGCTAAATAATCGCAAGAACTGGTTTTATCACGCTCCGATGACGGCGGCGGCGGCGCCGGCACGGGCGGCGGCGGCGCCGGCACGGGCGGCGACTCTTGATTGTTTTACTCTATCTATTCAATTCAATTCCATTTATTAATCAATAGCATGGTTAAGTTTCCATAGGTTGTATATAAGTTGGTTTATAATGGGTCTTCTGGAAATGGTTGCCATTTAGTGAGGAAGAAGTTCTAGTCACTTTTTCAAACACCATTTTTATTCTACATTTACTTATTTTGGAGATTCGATGGACACCCTGTGTATTATCTATCAATACTTCTTTCTTACTTACCCCTGTTTACAAAATATATCTGGTATTCTACAACCGAGCAAAGGTACCTACCTAAGCGATATAATGTAACTATATTTATTACCAACCGTAAAAGTTACATTATCGCTGCGTGCTATTTAGGTTACACTAGGTTAGGTACACGCTTTATCCAGGTAGGTTAGGTACCTATACCACGAGGCGCAGTGAGATAGATGCAAAGTAAAATACTTCATACACTTTCTAGAAGTGCTAGAAAATGTCTTTTATTGTCTTTTTCTGCCCGCTGCCGTTCTATTCCATCCCATAGAAACTTATTTATGGGATAAAAACATTGATGTAGAAAAGGGGAAGATGAGGCACTAGCTTCTCGAAACCGGCAGGCTCAAATGAAGTCCAATTGTGTGCTCTCGCCGCAGTCATAGTAGGACCGGCGGCGCGGGCGGACATGATTCGCGTGCTTGCTACGACGTACTGACTGTGTTTTACTGACTAAAAGACTAAAGCAATGCCTTCGTGTTCGTTCACAAGGTGTACAAATAGCTCAAAAACCAAAAACAAAGCCCAAGGCATCACTTTTCACGCGTAAGTACACCAAAGAATTTAGTTTTTTGATTAATTTACTGCCTTTTTTCGCCATTTGCAGAGAGGGATAGAAATATACGAAACATAAATGTGTAAACAGAGATAGCAATAGCCTTATTGCGAGTCGAGTCGTTCTTCAACTCGTACCATCAATTTTGTCCCAACTGGTGTGAGTTGACAAATCGTAAAGATGATAGGTATTATTTTCAATCTGCAACTCGCATCACTCTTTGTTTCTATTGAATTTATACGTCGAGTACAATCACAAACTCTATGTGGAACCTCTATCATTTGTATTCATTTCACATTATTTTATGTACAAAACACAAAATAAATATACCTCTTGCCTATTATTTTACTAACTTTTTTTGGTTGACTGTACTAAAATTCAAATTACTAACGAAGCGTATAACATTTTTACGATTCGTCCGCTCATACCAGTTGGGACAAGATTGATGGTGTGGGTTAAAGGAACGACTCTACTATTGTACCTACCGTAACTCGGGGAAATCCCGAATTTGTTTTATTATACCTAGTGGGGTCGTACCAGAGATTAATATAGTTGTCTCTGTCTCACTTCGGTCTTAGGTACATCTTGCCATCTTTGTTGTTCTTTATATTGCACAGGACTGGAAATGTAACTGTGAGCGTATGTGTTTGCGTGTAGTTGTAACACAGGCCAGTTGTTGAGTACGCGCTGGGAGAACGTAACCCATCTTCCCTTTTCTACATCAATGGATAAAAAGCCTGTTTTATTCCACGCCTAAAACTATCAGTACCTTTTCAAAATTTCAGCTCGAACCGTTGAGTAGTTTTGCCAACTCACACCAGTTGGGACAAAATTGATGGTACGAGTTGAAGAACGACTCGACTCGCAATAAGGCTATTGCTATCTCTGTTTACACATTTATGTTTCGTATATTTCTATCCCTCTCTGCAAATGGCGAAAAAAGGCAGTAAATTAATCAAAAAACTAAATTCTTTGGTGTACTTACGCGTGAAAAGTGATGCCTTGGGCTTTGTTTTAGGTTTTTGAGCTATTTGTACACCTTGTGAACGAACACGAAGGCATTGCTTTAGTCTTTTAGTCAGTAAAACACAGTCAGTACGTCGTAGCAAGCACGCGAATCACGTCCGCCCGCGCCGCCGGTCCTACTATGACCAGGGTTGCCGCTCAGGCAAAAAAAAAGTCGCTAGGCTACAACCGTAAAGTCGCCAGATATATGAAAAATCTAGTTAAATGTCGCTAGATTTTTTATAAGGATATTGCATTAATAAAAGTCTGGTAATATTTAAGTGTTTATTACTTGAAGATAATCACCACTTACTTCCCATCAGGCGGGCCGTTTGCCTTTCTCCTTACATATTACATAAAAAAAAGATGTAAGTTTACACAAACAATATGTAATCAAAATTGAATAAATTGCAACATTTCGTCATCTAAGACGTCACCCTCATCACAAACATTGGCAGGAGCAGTTCTGGAAGTTGATGGTCCCATTTCGGTACTCTTTGTTTTTTAATGGTTTTTGAGATTTTGGAAAGAACATCTTCAGGCAATACGTAGCTGTGGCAAGTCTGGTTTAAATTTCTTAATTGTTTTTTTATAAGAATGATTGAATTCAGAGTAACAGGCGCCAATCTGTTTCTTAGTTTATTTTTTACGATACTCATCACACTGAACATTCGCTCGACTTCAGCGTTTGAATGTGGCAGTGACAGAACTGTTATAGCCAAATCTGATTGCATTCAGTAAATCAGCCGTGTGACATTTGTCTTTAGTTAGTGAGAAATGCAGTTTAAGTTCTTCCCACTGAGATAAAATGCGGACTATCACTGGTTCTATAGATAGCCAGCGAGTATCAGACACTTTAAGAATTTTGAGAGGTCTTTCTCCACAGTTGATAAGGCTATAGATTTCTTTATATTCTTGTTTTTTGTGACGCATGACTAACAGCCAATTGGAGGGAGTGACAAATGCACCTTATGAAAATTAAGTTAGGAAGATTGTACTGCGTTCGGAGGATTTCATACACGCTATTGTGCCGACCCGTCATTACTGCAGCGTTATCAGTGCCAATCCCAATCATATTTTCGACAGATAAATTATGAGCTTGAAGACATTTACCCAAAGTAATGACTAGCCCGTTTGCATCAGCTCGCTCTACTGGTTCCAGTGAGAAGAAGGCGTTAACAATGTTATTCTGTGCCACACTAAAATATCTTAGAATAATTCCCATGAATTAAGTCACACTAACGTCGGTAGATTCGTCCACTATAACGCTGTATTTTTGGCTGCCAATATCTTTCATAAGATTTTCCTTGAAATGTGGTGCCAGTACCTGGTTGATCACCTGAGTGCATTTAGTTCTGTGCTTTTTCAAATCGTTTGCACATTTTGAATCTTCAAAAACATCTTTGCACAAATCGGTCAAAATGATCTATTTGGGAAATGGTTCCGAAATAAACAAAGCAAGTTTACCTTCAGCTTTTCGAGACTCAAGGGTGGATCCAAGATCTCATTTGGGGGGGGGGGCATTTTGACAAAGATTGGAGAAAGGGTTAAAATTACAGGTAAACAAAAAAATTTATAATATCCAAATATTTTATAAAATATAATAAGTATAATATTTTTTTTACAAAATAAATCATCGAGTCACGCGCGGGCGGCGCGGGAGGAGAGGCAGTGTGGCGTCGCGCCGAAAAAATATCATTCTATGAGATAGCGGTTCTTAAACCCTTTGGACATCGAAATATTTGACGGAGACCTAAAATTAAGTTCGTTGCCTAAATGAAAACAATGGAGAGCGGAGCGAACTTCGAAAATCTTAAAAACTTTTTAGGGACTTATATTAGTAAAAGAAACGAATAAACATATAAAATAGGCGAGCGGAGCGAGCCTCGAAATTTTTAAAGATATTTTAGTGACGATTGGAAAATTTTTAGGAGAAAAGGAAGAAAAGACGATATAATAACGGCGAATGAAGCGAGCCTCGGAAATTTTAAAGTTTTAGCGACGACGATTGGGAAATTTGCGAGAGAAAAGATGATATATAAAAACGGCTAGCAGAAGGAGACTCGAAAACATATTTTAGCGAAATTTAGGAAATTTGTAAGTGAAAATGTAGAAAAGACGATATAAAAACGGTGCGGCGAGCGGAGCGAGCCTCAAAAATTTGAGAATTTTAGCGCCGATTGAGACACTTGTGAAAGTAAAGTGTATACATACTAAATAGGCAAGCGGAGCTACCCTCGAAATTTTCATGTTTTGACGTGACAACGTCTTATAAATTGGTTTGCCGGGTGACACTTCAAGAAACTGCGTTACGCTCCGCTCACTTCAAGAAACTGCGTTACGGTCGTTGTCACGTAAAACTTTCGCCCGTATACCGACTTTACAGGCAACCAATTTTTTTTTAGAGATGATTGCAAAATGTGTGAGAGAAACGAAAGCAGAAATGACATAAAAACGGCGAGCGGAGCGAGCCGCGAAAATTTTAAAGACTTTTGACGTGACAACGTCTTATAATTCGATAGAGCCGGCTGCACGCACGAAAAAGAGGCGTTACCTCGCTCTGAGTTGTCACGTTCAACTATCGTCAGTAAACAGACTTTACAGACAACCAATTTTTTCCCATTCATCGCGATAATGCTTCACATATTTTCCGTGCTTTCCCATGTTTTTATCACAGAAATAATATTTTACACGGACACGGACACAGTTTGTACACGGACAGGATAAGTTCCAAAGCAAACGAAACTAAAGAAAGTGACAAAACATTTTCCTGAACTACGTAGTTAGTAGGTAGGTATAATATAAATAATTGCGGTAGTCACTAACAACAATAGGTACATGTATGTACATTTCACTTGATTGCCTCCTAAATTTGGTTTCATAATTCGCCGTCCCCGGAGAATAAAATGGTAATCGCCACTACCTTAGTTTTAGTGTTTTGTCATTTTTGAGATCTGTGGGTGCTAATACATCGGCGTTATGCGGCGTTACCTCGCTCTGAGGCGTTCCATGTAAGGCTTGAAGTGCAAGCGAGAGCGCTCGACATCCGTCTCTCTCCTACTTGAGTGAGCGATGCGTCTGCGTGGACAGCTGCTATACTATAGTACATTTACATGTTTTGATCGAGTATCAAAATAATACTACCATTCCATCAGTAGTTTCGTTCGACGTTGTCACGTTCAACTATCGTCAGTAAATCGACTTTACAGACAACCAATTTTTTTTAGATACGATTGGGAAATTTGTGAAAGCAAATACGATTTAACAGCGCCGACAAGTGGTGCGAGCTGCGACTATTGAGACTCTAGCGGCTGTGGGAAAATTTGTGGAAGAGATGAAAGCCAAGGCAAAAATATCGGCAAGCGTAGCGAGCCGCTAAAATTTTGCGTCATTTCCAGCGACTGTTGGGAAAAGAGAACGTATGAACACTAATAGGTGTTGATACGTTCTTTTTTTTCACGCCTAAACGGCTAAACGGGTCTTAATGAAATTAAGAACTGCAAAAACAAATCCGCAGTACGCAGTATTCCGCCGTGCTAAAATTGATATGATTATTGACTGTCATATAACTCAATATTATATTATATAATGTATAATTTTCTCCACAACCATGTTTAGGTACTGAACCTTTATTTTTTTATATGACCAGTATTGTCGCGGAGCCCCCACAGTATCTAATAGTAATTTCTAGTTTAGTTTTCGATTTAACTTGAAGTTAAACCATGGCCCCCATGCCCCCCCCCCCCCCTTGTATCCGCCAATGTCGAGACTGCATGTTTTCTGAGCAGGAGAAAAACTTAAAGAACTTCACATTTTTGTTGGTGTTTCTTTGTTTTTGCGTGTTTCCATAAATCGTTGATTTTAGCAAACATTTCACTGTGACAAAACGAACAAAAGGCTTTAAATGCATCATTCTTATTAGGTTTAAGCCAGCCTTTGAACTCTGCTTGGTTTTCCCACTCAGTTCTGTACTTTTGGGTGTAAGTCTTCTTCTTTAATGGTACGTCCATTTTAACTTTCCAACTAAATTTTGCTAACTGGGAAAGGACAAAACTAACAAACAGTGTAAGTAACTTGTGAAACAATGACGCAACGCGAACTGAAGTATAATTGTGAGGTAGATAGATCAAGTACCATGTGTAAAACAAGACGACAATAACTAACAGTTCGAATGCTAAACAGAGACGGAACAGTGTTTATAGTGTTAGTAATTAAAGACCAAGTAACTATTTCGTTATTTTAAAAAGTCGCTAGATGTCGCTAGATATTTTATTGTCGCTAAATCTGAAAAAAATGTCGCTAAACGAGTCCAAAATCCCCTAGATCTAGCGACAAAGTCGCTAAAACGGCAACACTGACTATGACTGCGGCGAGAGCACACAATTGGACTTCATTTGAGCCTGCCGGTTTCGAGAAGCTAGTGCCTCATCTTCCCCTTTTCTACATCAATGACTAATATTATATTATTAATATTCAATTAGTTATTCATGATTCTATTAACACTATTTCTGAGAAATGTTTTTGAAATAACATTATTGTAACTCATAATGTATGATAAGGAAGAGCATTAATTCCTAATACAGGTACCTATTTTTATACTTAAAAGGAGGTCTCGAACACTGAACGATGTATAAAGTAATTTAAGAGAACGATAATAAACATTTTGTATTTTTTGTATTAGTGTGTTGGAAACATCTTACCAAGCTGCAAAATCCCCATGACCAGCTCCACACACCCCGAGAGGAAGGCCAGCAGCACCGCGAACTCTGGCCCCAGCCCGTGCAGGTTCTCCCTCGTGAGGATGGCGGCGATCGCCGTGGGACCGATCGCAGAGTCCTTGACGCTGCCGAACACCGTGTACACGAAACACGCCATGAAGGAGGAGTAGAGGCCATACTGTGGGGGGAGCCCCGCGACGCCCGCGTAGGCGATGGCTTGGGGAATGACTGTCAGGCCTACGGTTATACCTGGAAGAGAGAAGGTTCGAGATAGTATTATTTGAAATTAAAGTGATTATCGGCGTGGGAGATAAGAAAAAAACCGTCCTAATGCTGCACGGACTAGACCACAAACGACCACGACGTTTACTAGTTTATATTGTATTGTATGTGGTCAGGGCTGGAATTCGCCAGGGTGGGAGAACTGATCTCGTTTGCTTACGAGGCAATTTAAATGCAGAGCAATCACAGAAATCTGAATAACAAGGCACTAGAAATCGTAAGCGCGCGTGACCTTGTCGCCGCTCAGGTGACTCTCACGCCACCAGTGCGTTCGTTGCTGTTCAGTTGCTCTCGAAACGTGCGTGTGTAAAAATGGTGTGTTGCAGCATTTCCACAGAAATCTGAATAACAAGGCACTAAGATTTCTGTGAGAGCAATACATGGAGCAGGTAGTGCATCCTATGGTCATCCCTCACCACCAGCAGTGTGGCCAAGATTCCGTGTTCGTACAGGATAATGCACGCGCACACATTGCCCGACAGGTGATGAATGTGTTCAGCGAGCACAATATCACGGTATTAGAGTGGCCTGCACAGTCCACCGATCTCAATCCAATTGAGCATGCATGGGATTTACTCCGGGGAAGAGCTTTCAGTGATCTTCCTCAAAATTTGAACATGAGAGACTTTTTTCACATCTTTCCAGAATATGGAGCCTTATTCTACAGGTGACAATTGATATTCAGCATGCCACGCCGATGTAGGGCCGTGGCTAATGCCCTGAGAGGTCCGACGGATTGTCAAACAGTTACAAAGAATGTTTTTTCAGATGTTTATGTTATTTACAGAAAATTGTTTTTTTGGGTTTAGGCACTATTATAGTTTTTCTACTAAAACTTAATTTATGCTTATTATTTAATTACATAAATGAAATCAAGAATAAATTCAGCTTCTATTGATGTAAAACATCTAGGACAAAAAAAGTTGAATAATATAGTATATACCTACGCTAAAATACCCCCCTTGTTCCCTAGACTTTGTTGATGTGTTTAATATTACTGTGGATTAAATTCTCATTCCTCTAAAAACTGTTAAAATAGGCAAAAAAGTTACAATTTACATAAACTTTTCCAGTAAACCTATTATGTAAAACGTCCTATGGTCAGAAGCAGAACATGTGACTACATTCCTCCGACCCAGTAGGTAAGTAAACACAGTGATTGTGTGCTAAAGTCACATTACTATTGTCTTTCTCGTGTACATGTAACAGACACCTCGGCATTGTCAGGGTCGCCATGGATGGCTGGTGTTGGTCATCCGAGGAGCGTGGATGCGTGTGTTGGTGGTACCTACTGAACGAATGGGTTTCAGGAACAAAGACTATGTGGAAAATTGTGAGAAAATTATAGTGCCTGCAGTAGGCATGCACGATTTGTCAACTATAGTAGGAACAAAAGGATGATTAAAAAATGCGAGTCGCTTGAAAACCTGTCACATTCGTGGCAAATCGAAAAGCGCGGTAGACCGTCAGCCAAGTTCGTAAAGAAAAGACTAATCGCTCGTTTCTTTTAGGTAAGTACCTACTTTATGTCGATGATGTTTATTACAAGGCAATTCATTATCTAAACTTAACGCTTCTAATTATCTAGGTAATCTGAACCTAGACCTAAATGATGGCGAAACATGACAATGTCGTTGGTTTTCCACCGACCTCACTTTTCATTAGGTTTTTATGAAATAATTGTCCCCAATAGCAATGGAAATACTGGCAAATTGCAAATCCCTATGTTGGCCGAGTCCTGACGAGCCTTGAATCTCTTACGGTTGTTCGTAAGCTGATTAACTAATGATAAAATCTCGAATCAGCCGAAGACAACGCCAAAACTACACAATGGATCGAGCTGAAATTTTGCAAACATAAAGATGACGAACCTGGAATAACATATGACTACTTTTTATTCCAAAAAACGCGTGAGAAGCCGCGGGCAGAAGCTAGTTTCAAATAAAGCAAGCGACGACGTTTTTAATGACTCGGGCAACGCAACGTACGGACGGACCATTTCAGCTTGAAAATGGCAGAGATATTTCTAACAGATAACAAAACAGATCCAAACACAACAGATTGTCACAATAGCACAATGCTGGTCATTTCACGACTCAGTGGCCACCACGTAATCTGCCAGCCACCACGCAGTGCAGGTGCTGAGGTCATAGTCCTGTCCTTTTTTATGAACATGTATCTAGCTCAAATCGTATGTCCTCTTGGTTTAACACTTTGACTGCCTATGCCATTGACGCACACACTCCTTGCATACCAGAAGCAGAAGCTTCGTTGTTATATGTTGAACATCTTGATCCCTGATCTTTGGGCTAATCAAATTCTAATTGGGCTCCAAATGACGGAAAAGGGTATCGAGGCAGACCCAGGCGAAGATAACAGGAAGATCTAGATTTTTGTCACATTATCGCACCGTAAAGCATCTCAGAGGAATAGGCATTTTTGCAGGGAAAAGGCCTTTATAATCAATCATAATTCGACGGTGGCCTTTTCTACCCTCAAAGTATTGAACTTAAAAGTAGCACAAAAAATGGTCTGGAGACATTTTTACCCCAACCCATCTAATCTAAACTAATCTTCCAATCATCTTTGCCTCGGTCTTCCGCGATATCCACTTCCGTCCTTTAGAGCCCACAGACTTAGTTAAGTTATAAAGGGGTCGAAGTTTCAAATAACGTGTTAAAACTTAACTAAGTTTGTCGGTAAGTTAGTTGGGATATCGGGCCTACCCTGATGGATGGAGAGATGGCTGAGGATGTGTCACATAAGTTCGAAACCTTATTGTTAGTTATTGTTGTTCCGTCTCACGAAGGCGGGTTGGTCTTAACTGTGTGTTGATTGTTATACCTACTTTGTTTAGGTGTGGTACTTCCTAGAAGCAAGCTTACCAGCTATGATATCCGCCAGTCCGCTCCTGAAGGAGTACTTAGGCAGCCACTCGAGCACGGGCAGCCGCCGCAGCAGCGTCTTGGCCGAGCAGCACCCGCGCGCCCTCCGCAGCACGCGGCGCCGCCAGCGAGGGGCTGAGCCTGTGTCCTGGTCGTGGTCAGCCTTAGGGGGGAAGCCGTTTATGTAGGTGCCGTTTGAATCTGAGGAAAATTAAGGGTTTCAACTATTATAGCTTCAAGTCATCCATACTTATATACTTAGAAGAAGGCAGGAGCGAGTTTTAGCTCTATGCTTATATTATTAAAACCATACGTAATTCTGTCTGTCTGTTACCTTACTCACTAAACGGCTGAACGGATTTTTATGAAATTTGGCAGGGAGGTACCTATAGTATACGGTATCCTTTACGGACATAGGTTACTTGAAAAACGCGTGCGAGGCCGCGGGCATCGCTAGTCTGTTCTAGATGTAAGATGCCTCTGATGATGGCTTCTTTATCAATAATTACCGTAAGTATACACAAATTTCCAAACTAGTATATAACTCCTCATATTTCCACAAAGTGAAATGTGTGGTATTGTGTGGCAGCAGTAGATACTAGAAGCCCCCATTTATGGAACTTGGTTGTGGAACCAATAGACAAACTATTCTAACCAGGTAGGTATTAGGTAACTATTTGTAAGGGCGGATACTGAATGAATGAAAGCCAGCAGTTTAATTAAAGTCATAGGTTCGTTCCATGTACCTATTTTAATGGTTCCGTACTTCAAAAGGAAAAAAGGAATCCTTATTATAGGATCTTTTTGGTACCCGTCTATCCGTCTGTCAACCCTCTTTTCTCAAGATCGCAGGGATCGACTTTGAAATAAACATCCAATCCAATACTCAAGTCTGTAACCTCTTGGAGCCGTGATATAAATCGAACTTCTATATCAACGCAATCAAAAGTTACAGCCGTTTAAGCTCGAATATTTTGAACTTTCAAAGGGAATGACACGCACACGAAACCTAAAGGGTACTTCCCGTTCACCTAGAATCATGAAATTTGGCAAGAAGCAAGTTCAGCACAAGTACCTAATGGAAAAAATCCGAAACCCGTAGAGTGGTAGTTTATTCACAAATCAAATAATTGTTGATTGTCGCCGTGGCAAGAATCAAGGTCTTATAATTATACGGAACCCTCGGTGCGCGAGTCCGACTCGCACTTGACGTTTTTTTAATTTGCTTTTGGTGGCTTTCGTGTCACTGCGGCCTGATAGGCGTATTATGATCGCCACTTTGTGTGTTTAGCCTCGAAGCTGCGGCGTCCATAATTCCGCCACTAACCCTTGCAGCTGCTAGGAACTGTAGCATTTTCTTCGGAGTGAAGTCTATTAGCTCGTCTTGGCTAAGCAGGTGCTTGCACAGATGGATGCTACATTTTTGCATCAGTGCTCCGCACTCTCCTAGGAGATGGAGATCCGTTTCATGTACCTACTCTATGGTAGAGTCAGAGAATATTTATTAATACTATGGTAGAGTAGAGGCTACTTTTTCCATAATTCATACATAATATTTTAAGAGGTGGTTATAGGTATTATTTCGTTTGTCTTTAAACAATATATAAGTGTAATCTCAAGGTAAGATGAACTGGATTTCCTAGTTTTAAGTTGTAGGTTATCGCCAAGAGACGTATTATGTAACCAACTATTAGATTAAACTCTGCTTTTTGCCCATACCCATTATAACGTTAAAATTTTATCAACGTGGAATTTGCCACGGTTTTTTTGGCTGTCTACCTTCCTCTTACGAAGCATTCAGAAAATATTTTTCTACATATCTTCAAAGTACCTACCTAGTTTGAACATTAATTGGAGTAGGTGTGAGGAATTAGTTATTCTTATAAACAAAATTATCGGAATTCTCTGTAGAAAACGTTCAAGAATGCAAATCACTTAGTTAAACCAGTCAGTAGATATTTTAAATAATGTAGAATGCGAAAGATAAAAGAGTTGACTCATGCATCTATTGTAGAGTAGAGATAGCGTCAGGTAGGTAGTACTTGTAGTTATTCTGTGGCAACACCAAGCGTTACTGATGAAGTGTTACCATAGTACGAGCAGGTACCTAAAGAATGGCCATTGTCGTATTGCTGAAATTGCATGACTAGTTGCATCTGCCAACCCTAAGTTAAATTGCTGACATTTTGGGTCCAAAAATAGTGCGCGTCGATCTTTCGTAGCAGGTACTTCAAATTGCTTAAAATATTATTAAATTTTGGGTGATTTCAGTGGATGCTGTCAAAAACCTGCCTAGCGGAATTGTCGCCACACAACTCTGGGAGCCTACTCGTAAAAACGAAAAAGTTTCTGATTAGTTTTAGCGCAAACGCTATCTTATGAAGGTAACACATTTGCTTGAAAACTATTCAGAAACTTCAATTCAGAAATTCCCTAGATACTCGTATCATTGAATTTTGGATCATATTTTTGAATGCGAGATAAGATCACGTCGCTGATCCCGTGATCCGTGGCTAAAAATGTGACCAATGTAAAATGGTCAGTACCTACCTTAGCTAGGACCAACCTACATTCGATTTGTGAATCTACTTAAATTAAATATTGTTTAATATCCGATGGAGGCTGTATTGACATTTGAAGATAATGATTATGGCAACAAGCATACGATTCCAATAATAAAGTCGATTCCACGACACTGGATTCCATGAAAACATTAGCTACCAAGATGGCATTCGATCGATACAATCTGTTTCTAACATTTTTGTTGAATTCTTTCTTACTGACATAGACATACATAACTGTATTATACTGAGGCTAGAATATTTTTTTTTGTAAAGTCATAAATACATTAATTGGTTTTGTAGCTTTTTGTCTATGGAACCAGGTAGGTACTTTCTATTTGTAATTAAAATAGGAAAGTACTTTATTTATTGCATTAATTTTATAAAAAGAATCAAAATCTTTATTTGTAGCTAAGATACAGTAACTTAACTTAAAGCATCACCCATACATATAATACATTTAGTACAAATAATCGTTTTAAAATCCAGTGTGATTGATTGATATGATAGATAAGGCTATAAGACTTCAGAAATAAACATTTATTTATTATACATATTTCTTGTAGCAAATTATACTTTATTGACAAAGAAAATTACTATCAAATAATAGAAACAAATTAAAACTTGTATTTACAATTGACACAATTGAGCTAACTGAGGACTGTTGCAAACAATCTCATCAACATCATCATCATCAGCCTATATTCGTCCACTGCTGGACATAGGCCTCCCCTAATGAGCGCCATAGCGCCCTGTCTTCAGCTTGCCGCATCCAGCATTTGCAGTCTTTCGCAGATCGTCATCCCACCTGGCCGGAGGGCGTCCTACACTACGTTTGCAGCAAACAATCTACAGGTAGCTCAACTGCTTTATATCAATACCAGTCGGAAGCAAATTATTATCCAAGCACTAGCATTTCCACCATTCAAAAGACTTAAGGGGGTACCTACCTCGTTATTGTGTGAAGAGGATAGGCATAGGATTTCGCGTTCACAGGAGCGGGACAGAGCAAAGCGGCGTAAGCCCAAAAATCAAGTTTTTAGTAGTTATTTGCTCCCCACAAACATTAGAATAGTTAATTGAAAAAAAGGCAACATATGAAATGTTCTTTATACTTAGCTCAACTACTATGCTTAATCTCAAGATCGTATATCGTATCATCTGTATTTATTGAAAAATTAGGGTTTTAGTAAAAAATTAGAGGTAACTTTGCGATTTTTTCTATCGAGAAAATTTTATGGAATCGTGTTTTCGAAACATATGATCGATAGAATAAGTCCTGAACTTTACCATATATAAATTTCAAAGTTAAATATTCAGTAGTTTGGAAGATATGGAGGTCCGACGGAGTTGAAAATAAGCAATTTGAGGGTAGGTACCCCCTTAAACCCAGTTCTGCTCCGAGTGGTCCACTCCGGTACCAGTCCTTGTCGCCAATCTTGGCCTAAACAGTGTGCAAACATTTTCGACACATAATAATATAGTTTTCTAAAGAATTCATTAATGTCTTGTTGTTAAATAGAAAGTGATTTACGTAAATTTCTCTTTACGTCTGTGATGTCAAACGATCTAAGTTGCGCGTGAGTTGAATAGCGATGAGCCTGGCGGCATCGAGGAGCAATCAAACGAACAGAAATTTCTCCATTTTTCTAGGTTAATAAATCATGTTTAAGCAAGCACTAGTGTAGTGACGTGGTGTATAAAAACTATCGATAAAAAAGTCGATAGAAAAGGAAGCGCCACTCGGTTGCCTGCCTTGAGCGCGCAATTAGGTGAAAAAGCTAATTACTATTACCAATTACATCCAGGAAATTTGCTTTTGACAAAAAAAAGTTATAACTCTATGTATAGATGTGATGGCAAACAAGTAACACAAATGGAAATAAATTACATATTAATTTAAATCCCTTTAAAATTTATTAAAATAAAATTATTTCGTAGCTAACAATAATTTATCTAACTAGGTACCTATAGTATTTTGAACCAAAAGAGTTAAAGATAATGAAAATAGAAAGGGCAATAGGTTATCGTCATGGAATTATACATCCGCGGGAAAAATTATAGATAGGTACTTACGATTTAATTATAAATAAAGTCATTTTTGTTTAATAGTTAGACATCAATAAGTCCTAACAATTTGTATATAATTTAGAGCTCTTACTCTCTCTTTATCTGCACATCACATATTTATGAAGTCATTTTGTCAATGTCATTACTATTTGTTGGTAAATAAGTGTCTCCTACAATAAACTAAAGTGTCGTTTTGTCGTTATGCTTATTATAACTCGACAAAAACATAAATGACGGAAATAATATAAATAACATAATGGTAACATATGTTTCCATTCAGTATTTTTGTGCCGAGACGTCATGAAAATATCTACATACGTACAATTTTTTTTTATTGTCGTCAAATGTCTAATCCATCTCAGGTTAGGAAAAGGGGGAGCGGGGGAGTTCCAAATTGTGATTGCTTCCCATAGTATTTTAGGGTTTTATATTTTTGGTGAGAGATATTTGATTTTGTATTTGTTTACATTGTACCGTTTATAATTTTATTACTGGTCATTATTACAGTGGACCGCAATGAAAAAGGATCGGTTAGAAAATTTTCGATATCTTTAAAAGTACCTGGCCTAGCTTTATAAAATAATATATTATAAAGAAGACTTAATTAAAGAATATTATAAGCCACATAAAATAATATAAAAAATCTTTTCATTTATTGCTGATAATTGTATAAAAAACTAAAAATGTTTTTACATTTTTAGTTTTTTATACAATTTATTTTTAATGGTCGTTTTTGAATTTAGTGCCAAAAAATTCAAATCAAGTGTTTCGTGGTTGGTTTAGTTTTGCAATAAAAAAGTTATAAATATGGAGTCCAGTGATGTTCCGGCTACGGCAATTGCCGTATTATACGGTTTTCGGGCGGGTAAATCGTCAAGAATACGGCATACGGCAGACATTTCAAAGCCGTATAATATTTATATGAAATTATACGGCCGGTATAGGAAGCGCTGACAATACTGAATTTCTTCGTGTAACGGAACGCACTAGCGACTGGCTCCTTCTGGCTAAGGGTTTCCTGCTGTAGACATAAAGTAACCTGATAAAATGAGACGGCACGGACCTTACTAGTGTTTGCACACCTAGCGATTTTCTAATTTAGTCACTTAGTTATGAATGTTGTATTGTTCTAGTTTTGTTTCTAGTTACAACACTTACGACGAGACGGCCCTTTCATTTGTAAACATTGAACACAATATTTCCGCAATTATTGCTTCAGTTTTCAGTTAAATTAGTTTAAAGTTAACGTTGCTGAACTGAATTGTTACAAAAAAAAAAGATCAAAACTAAGCACACCAAACAAAAGTATAGGAAACAGTGGGAGAGAGACGATTAAATTTTATACCTATTGTATATTTTATTTTTTAATACTGTATGTTTGATTTGTAAACATTTATTATAAAACTTAGAATATACGGCCCGTTTTTTAAATTTGCCCTTGAATACGGCAATTTTTAGGTTGAGATACGGCAATACTAAAATTTACTTGGAACAACACTGATGGAGTCTCTGCCTTATAAATTTAAAGTTTATTATTCTAAAGTCATGTCGTTAACCCCTGAAGAATGTACCAGGATCCTGAAAATGCTTGAAGATGGGCACAGTCAGCAAAATACAGCGACAACTGTTAGTGTGACTCTTTCTACAGTTCAGCGAGTCCTCCAGCGTTTTCTTAAAACTACACTACATCCAATCTTCAAAGACCAGGAACAGGCCGAACAAGGTGCACGACGGCGCGGGAAGATCGCTATATGGTGTCAACAATTTTGATAAATCACTTTCTTACGGCTGTTGAAGTAAAGAATCATCATTTACGAGCTGGAGGAAACAATATGAGTACGGAAACAGTAAGGCGGCGTCTGGCTGAAGCAAATTTAAAGCCATTAAGACCTGCAAATGGCCCAAAACAAGAAAGACACCACAGAAACTCAAGATTGAGTTATGGTAGAGAACCCGAGAATTGGACTCTGAATCTGGTCAAGAGTTATGTTTTTAGACGAGTCTAGATTCTGTTTATACAATCACGAAGGGAGGAAAAGAGTGTACAGAAGACCGGCAGAGCGCTATAACCAAGCCTGTATAGAAGAAAAAGTACCATACGGCGGAGGCTCTGTTCGCGTGTGGGCTGGGATTTCTTCCGAGAGCCGCACTGAGCTAGTGGTGATAGAAAATGAAACTTTTACTGCAGAAAGATGTCACTGAAATTTTTAATGACTACGTTAGTTCATTTTTAGTGGACATGGGCGAAAATGCCATTTTAATGCAAGACAATGCCCGCCCGCATACAGGATAGTCGGTATCACACACATGGAGTGGCAAGCACGCAGCCCCGACTTAAACCCCATTGAGCATGCATGAGACGAACTGAGACGACGACGTGTACATCAGCGGAATCCGCCGCCAATCACGCTACGTGAAATGAAAGAAGCTCCAATAGAGGAATGCCTCTAAAACCTAGTAGAAAGTATGCCAAATCGCATAACAGCAATATTGCGAGCTCGCGGAGGCAACACAAAGTACTAAAATGTGTGAAACGGCATATCTGTAACCAATCTACATTTACGAAAATACTGGAAAAACTACGCCTTTTTATTTATTTGGCATTTATTAAAAATTAAATGCTCGAATTCATTTTTTTTTCACTTAAGCACGTTAAAATATTCTTTAATTGAGTCTTTATTTCGTAAAGCTAGGTCAGGTACTTTTGAAGATATTGAAGATTTTCTAAACGACCCTTTTTCTTTGCGGTCCAGTGTATTTTCAAATTTGTTTCATTGAGAATGGCTTCTGTTTGGTACCTATAGTGTGCATGAAAGTATCTTGTAGAGTGCACTCCGATTAGCTAAGTTCTAAGTTAGGTACATTATCGATTCATCATCGATTTTATTTATCGTCATTGGTTCGATCCTGTCGTAAAATGCAATTTGACCACCTTAACCTTCGTTCATTCTTTGTATTCAGTTCACTTATTCCTGATCCTACTCGGTCTCTCATGAACAGTTCAGTTCAGATTTTGTTCCCAAAGCGAAACAAACTGAAATCCTACAATCACACTATCACATCACACTAATATTATAAATGTGAAAGTTTGGATGTTTATAATGTATGGGGAAGAGAAGAACGTCAAAACTACTGAACGGATTGGCCTAGAATTGGCATACAGGTAGTTTAAGGCCTGGAATAAAACATAGGTTACTTTTTATACCATAAATCAGTTCGCCGCGGGTAGAAACTAGTTTTCGATATATTGTCTTGTGGAGCTAGGCAAATGTTTGCCCTCCAGTAAATAAACACCTTACTAAAACATGTAGGTATTTAATAGGGCACGTGCATATCATTTAATCAGCAAAAAGCTGATCGAATCGTTACACAAATTGCAATCGAGAGCAATAATTAAAGCTATTAATTAACTAATTAGTAACACTGAGTGAATGGAATCCAATATGTCAGTCACGTTTTGGCTAAATCAATTTCGATCTCCAATTTAGACGTAGCAAGTGCTTTTGTTACCTACGGACAAGGGTTTTTTTTGTAAATTCACTTTTGCTTTCATTGCAAAAAAAATTTTGTTTACATTTCTAACAATTTTATGTACCTAGGTAATGTAGATTTCCCGTTCCTTACGTGTGCCCCAGTTATTCGCTATAGTAGTCCATCAGTTTGTTTCGTCAATTCAAGCGTCAAATCAGCTACGAGCTGTGTCATATGACAATTTTGGTGTTCTGAGTATTTTCTATGTATAATAAAAAATATATATCTACGTTATGCAGTCATCTAGTACCTATAACACAATATCTGCCTCCCTTGGGGCTAGATGATGCTGTGTGGATTGTCCAGCGTTATTTATTTATTTTTACATGTTTTCATTGAAAACCGTCAAAAATTTTAGACCTAAAATAAGATTGACGTTTTAGTTATCATAGGTAAGAAACCATTCTAGAAGAGAACATCAGCATAACGTACCTATTAAATCAATTTCGTGGTCACTGGTGCCGAGACAAGGTCCCAGGAAGTAGGTATCAGGTAACTGGTTGGATGCAGTGCTGGACCAGACTACTGCTGGCGAGACTACTAAGTAGTAGTCTCGGCAGCAGTGGTCAGAAAATAAGTAGTAGTTTTAAGTAACACTACTGAATATTTTCTTCTATTACTTATTTTATTCTTTTTTTTCTTGTCAGCTTATTATATATTTTGTCAAATGTTTATAATCATACTGCCTATGTACTGTTTGTTGCAGAAGCAAATAAATGTTTTATCATCTATATATCTAAAACATCATCTCAGTACAATGTACCTGCTTATGAAGTTATTGGACATGTCTCTTGCCTGCCTTTTACTTATTTTTTTGGACACCTCATAGCCAGATAGTTACCATTTCTTATTTAATTTCGCATTGATGATATTGAACAGCGCACAAAAGCTTTTAAAATTACCCAGCGTCATAGAAAATGTGTTCGGGTTTACTACCTATTTACTGACTTACATGATGATAGCAAGTTATTAGGTTATATGAATAACCGATCACAATAGCTAATTTTAACCCATTTTATATTGGAGTAAAATTAGCTAGGTATTGGTATCGATTCTGTTGTTTTAGAATTAGCTAAAATTAGGATTTAGGAAAGTCAAATAGACGAAAGCTATTCTATGTTTGAAAAATTAGACTGACAGCTGTAAAATTAGGTTGACAGATCTAAAACAACTCAACTTAGTTAAAATAGCTATATCCATTCTTCTCTTTACATTTTACCTATGGATAAAAACATTAGTGTACAGAAAAGTTGTACAAACCTGCTGTTTGATACTATTTTTCAAACACGTTCTAATTAGGTATTTATAGGTAGTCAGTAGGTACAGAGAAAAACATAATTTTTAGATCAACCTAACTTAGAAAATTTAGATATCCTAAAATTTAAGTTAGGAATCCTAAAACAACAGAATCGACACCATTGTTTTTATTTTTAGAAATTCATAAGATGTAAGGTCACCACTAGCGAGGCAGGAGCCCTACCATCTGTGTAAATTATAATATGTAAACA
This sequence comes from Eupithecia subfuscata, assembly GCA_963564075.1. Lineage (NCBI taxonomy): Eukaryota > Metazoa > Arthropoda > Insecta > Lepidoptera > Geometridae > Eupithecia > Eupithecia subfuscata. The sequence goes on from OY751102.1 coordinate 1,581,300, forward strand.
TATCGACATTGTTACACGCAACGTTACAACACTAGCCGTGGTCAGCAGCGCACGGGACTTCGCACGTGCTGTATGATTACTGGATTCCAATTGAGTAAGACTTCCTTCCATATTTGATTGCTAAGGTTGTGGCTAAGGTTAAAGAAAGTTACACGAGTGTATACCTGGTATTATCACACTAATATTATAAATGCGAAAGTTTGGATGGATAGATGGATGGATGTTTGTTACATCTTCACGCGAAAACTACTGAACGGATCGGGCTGAAATTTCGCATACAGGTAATTGTAATCCTGGAATCAAACATAGGCTACTTTGATCCCATAAATCAGTTGCCGTGGGATAAAAATCACCTTTAAACGTTTATAGAAACAACGCGTGCGAAGCCGCGGGCATAAACTAGTTAAATATTATGCTTGAGTATTATGTCACGGTATAGGATAATATTACCTTGATTATGTTAAGAGGTTTATATTGTTGCATTTGAACTGTGCGTAGAGTGCGAGCTACTCTAATCTTAATTTGAGATTTCAGGGGAATAATACACTAAAATAAAAATTTTGATAAACTACAGGTGTATGTTTTGAAAAAACTAAAAACTGATTTATCCCTTTATATTCACATTGTATTGTATGTTTTGCGAAACAAACAGTAGATAGATAGATAGATAGATAGAAAACACTTTATTATACCACACAAATACAGGAAACAATACAGAGAAAATGCTTAGAATAAAAAGTATAAAGGGCGGCCTTATCGCTGAAAGCGATCTCTTCCAGGCAACCTTGGAATGGACTGGAAATTAAAGTAAGTATAATATTATGATAAAAAAATAAATAATAGAAATAAAGATGGATCTTCCTTCATTTCCTAGGTCTCCTTCAAATTCTGTCCAATCACGAAGCGTTTCCTGTGCCTTCCGCAGCTAGTTTAATTAATTGGCGCTTCTAAATTTAGTCACAATAAACAGTTTTTCAAGTTAGTACAGCACTTTTATCTATTTAAAACGTAGTTTTCTACTTTTTTGCCGTGGCTAAGATTATGACGTACAAAGCTGGATAAAGCTGGATAAAGCTGGATGCAAAGCACGATTTAAATAATTTGTAAATAGACACCTAGCCCAGTACTATAATAGTATAGTTATTCTGTGCCTAAGCCTACTTATTACCTTCCCTTTGTTTTGTGCTTGCCATTTCCTTGTTACTTTGACACAGATGACAGAATTCTGTAATGTGTTGTTCTGGAATATGACATTCCAATAGACATACTACTCCTATGACCAGTGACCACTGCAAAGAAGACACTACAAAAATACGCCTTCATTCCATGTGACACATTATACCCTGTTTACATAGATATCTCTTATAAACAATACGGGGAACAATGCCCCAATGACAAGAAAACAATACGATATTTTACAACAGCGTTGCAAAGTTACAACAAACGGCGGAGACATGGTCATAATTGACCTCTTTCTACATAAGTATAAAAAGTTCGACGCAATACCACGGGGAGGGTTAAATCAGGGTCGCATAGGGAGTCAGTTTCACATCTGCTGGTTTTATGCATTTTACAATGACTTTGCTGGCAGCTGACTCTGCCGGTGTCGCTTGCAGGTGACTATAAAGTTGTGCGACCACCGGATCCGAATCGGAGCGTACGCAGCCTACGCGGTAGGGTTGGGTCCCGGGACTTCCTGAAATTTTTGGCTGATTTGAGAACCAGGAAATCGTAAATCATTTCAGGACAATTTCAGGACTCTATAGAACGAAAAGTCTTCAGGCTTATTGACGAACGCAGGGACAAGGACATAGACCTGAGAATTTGTTATTAATTTTAACAAAGAAGCTCAAACTAACTTACCTTATTCTGCGTACCTGATACATGTGAAATGAAATGCTTTATGATATGAGAGAGTGGAAATGAATAAGTTACGTATCTATATATTATATGTAATTTTGGAAGTGGTCTAAATGTAAAAATATTATTTCCGAAAGTTTCGATAGTTCCCGGTTCTCAAATCAGCCAAAATTTTATTCAAACGGGAATTCCCGGGATATTCGGAACAGGGAACTCTCGGGACCAAACCCTACCGCTTACGCTGCGTACGCTCCGATTCCGATCCGGTGGACGCACAGTGAGTTTAATTGACGTTTTTCACAGTAATTTTCATCATAGTATTTTAAGTCAATTTTAACTGACGAAGCTGTTGGTCGATTATTTTGCAAAGAAGGTGTTTGCTGTGGCAGTGATTTAACGTATCTAGAAAGTCAGCAAACAAAGTTGTCAGTATATTCAAATAAAATCGTGTCCTGTCGGAGTAGGTAACACTAAAAGATTTTTATTTAAAAATATTACAAATTAGTATGGATTATTTGGCTTCTTTTTCGTTCTAGTGTTTTGTTTCCAAGAATGCTAAGTAGGTTATTTATAGATCGGTGGCATTTATTTTGCATTCGAGGCAATAAGTATAAGTTTGAAATATGTACCTATAGGTAGGTAAATCTTATCAAGAATTTGGTGCTTGTAATGGGTTACTTAACCAACAGTTTCATAAAAGGGAAAATAAAATAACAGAACTAACGAGTTCACAGAGGAGATCGGGAAAATTGTGCAAATCTGTAGACAAAAATAATTTTAGATGGCCTCAGTTTGTTAGTAATTTTGTAACAGAATTCTACTAACATTTTGTTAAAGGTAATTTTATCCTACTTAATCTAAAATGCAAAGTAGGTAACATCGTTGTCGCTTCCTTCTGAATTAATGACAGGAAGGTAAATCTCAAACAATTACCACAGAGATTACCACTTATTATGTTTCTAATTTGGCACCTAGGTATCTACTAAAATTTCATGGTTGACAAGGTAAGTACCTACCTACCCAGGTAGGTACCAAGGAGTATTGCTACCCATTTGCTACCCGATCGATTGAAATATAAATAAGACTTCATGTTACCTACCCACCTAGGTAGTTTCATCTCGACCTCATCCCAATTTCAAACATCCGTTCAACACTGACAAAACTGACCGGTCATGAACTCATTCTGTAGAAATTCACTCACTAGGAAAAACTGTGGAGCAAGTGGACCTATGGCAAGTGTGGCAGGAGTCCTTTCCATCATTGACCGCCAGGGTGGGCGTCAGGCTGGGCCGCGGACACAGCTTGCAGCCCCCGTTGTACTTCTCACAGAGGCACACGTCCAGTCCTTCCACTTTCAGCTCGTTCAGTCCAAACCTCGCCGGCTCCTGCTTCACCAAAGAGGCCGCTAGCTGGTCAGACCCCTTCAAAAACTCGCAAGGAGTTTTATTCTCACAAAACTGACACCTCTTTGCTTCAAGATTCCTGTTCGTCTCTTTATCGTTGTCATTCTGGTTGGAGTCCAGCTCTGCAGGGTACACGTTCCTCTCTGTTCCCATGTATGCAGTCAAAGTCACTCCCGCTGGTGTTCGCAAAGTGTTATTCAGTTTGTATTTTGTCATTTTAGAAAACTGTTTTGAAATCTGACGCGCGGGACATTGTTCTTCATAGAAATAAATTTGGAAAATCACAACACTTTATTTCGTGTTCATCACAGGTTTGTATCACAATTTTAGGAACTTTTTACGATCTATAGATTTTTTTAAATATTCGCGTTCGCGGTGTTGTTTCGCGCGCACTCTCGCGGAAGGCGCGAGGTGAAATGGCGCGAACGGCCTGCCATGGCGGATGGCGGATGGCGGATATTCGCTGAAAACATAGGTACCACAACGTGGAAAATTGCAAGTTTTACATTCTTGAATTGACTGGATGCAGTTAAAAATTACAGATAAAGTCCTAACAGCTAAGCTGTTTTTTATTTTGATTCTTTATGTACCTATGTATTGTGTTTACTAAATAGTAAAATGTAAACCACATGTAAACCCTTTTACATCGATGATGTAAACTAACTAAATATTATCTTCTCCACTACCTAACTACCTACTTTAATTAAAGAGACTCTTAACGACTGTTACATACCTAAGTGACGTTACACAGTTACGTTTGAGTATTATTGTTTCTTAACGTTATACCTACCTACCTAGACAAAAAGAAAAAAACACATGGAAAAAACTTTCCACGGGAATAATAATAGGCACTCGAAATGATTATTAAAACATGACAAGTTTTAATAATAACAACCTTCTTACTCCTACGAATTCCGATAGTTCTTCATGATGGCTAGGAAAATACGAGGTTTGGTGTCAATTAATAAATTAATAATTCAAATAATTAATAAATCATCAACGTAAATTTTGATGACCCTAAATACCGTAACCAAAAAAATAAAATTGCAAAAAGAACCGCCCGAACAGGGACTTGAACCCTGGACCCTTGGATTAAAAGTCCAATGCTCTACCGACTGAGCTATCCGGGCTTCGAGGTAGAGTGTTGAAATAGGTCAATACACTACAAGACACATTTAATATGAGACTATGTCACAGCGAGTTTAGTATAAGATGATTTTGATGTTTCTAATTCGGGAATCTTATAAAACTTCCCAATTTATTTTTATTTATATTTACTCTCAAGGAAGTGACGGACTTCATTATGGGAGTTTTGGGTAGTTTCGTTTTGTGTAGTCTAAATCTTTCACAGTAGTAAGTGCGTTGCGTACCTAGTATGCGTACGGCCTACTAGTAAGTCATAGGTATTCGGATTATCAATACAGGCTTGGCTTTTACGACGCCAAAATTGTTAGGTCATAAAGTAGCCCTAATGAGAAGATCGGAAGGTCGAACGCTGTTGTAAATAGCCGGATAATAATATTTGCAATAGCCAATAGAAAACGATTTGGAACTTATTTAATATTTTATTTCTCTAATTATTTTACTTTAATGAATTACTTCATTGAGTGAAAAATAGTTCGGTATTACTTTTTTTTATAAAAGAGTCGGTTATTTCATTAGGTACATATTGTTATCTTATATTAATTTATATTGATATTTCAATATTATTATCTATATACTAATATCTATACTATATTATTATAAAGAGGAAAGATTTGATTGTTGTTTGTTTGTATTGAATTGGCTCCGAAACTACTGGACCGATTTGAAAAATTCTTTTACCATTAGAAGCCTACATTATTTCTGATGAACATAGGCTACTTTTAAAAATGCTTTATTCCTACGAGAAAACGGGTAATAGGACAACGGGTAGTAAGAATGCACCTAGTCAATAAATAAATTCAATCAAATTGTCAAACATATCCTTTGTAAAAACTTAAAAAGGCTTACTACAAAATATCAGATTATCTAGAAGACAAAAATGCTTGGGACGAGTTTTACTTCAGCTCGTAAAAAGAATCAGAAATCAAAAATATCACTTTATTTCCGTGTCAGTGTATAGTTTTATAATCTGACCTTTTCTAAGTGTACATTTATTGTATTTATGGAAATAAAGTCTTTTTGATTTGATTTGATTCAAGGATAGAAGGAAGGGATATAAGGTATCTGTTTGTAACGATAATTTTTTTTGTTTAGAGTCAGGGCGCGTTCCCACTGACGACGACGTAAAGATAGAAAGTCGTGCAGTTTAAAGCATCGTGGCTTGTATATTTAAATGGAGGTGTTCACGTATACGACACGGTCAACGATTATTTTTGTTGTGACGACAGATTGTCGTTATAGTGGGAACAGCAATGAGATAAACATATTTATACTTATAAAATTAAATGTATGGAACTTCTGAGATCAATAATAAATGACAAAAAATACCTTGCTACCTAATGAAAAACTATTTTAAAAATATCACTTTATTTCCGTGTCAGTGTTTAGTTTTATATTTTGACCATTTCTAAGTGTTGGTACATTTATTGTATTTATGGAAATAAAGAGTTGTTGGTTTTGATTTTTGATTTTGGTTCTCTATTCCCAAGTGTTCCACCAAAAAGCCGGATGATTGCAAGCCCTATTATGCCCGCTTATTATTATTCATCAAGATTAGGGGTGGCTCAAGGCCACCTTGTCTTACAAGGGTTGGGTTCTCATTGCATGTTTTATGTGTGTACTGTTTTGTTACACAAGTAGGTACCTACCACATAGATAATATACTCTAGCCAAACTCGATGTTGAATGTTTGTAAACAAACCACCGCCGCCGGTACTAAATCTAAAATTCACTCTGTTGCCACGTCTTTTTATATCAATTTACATTACTTGTCGATTCCTTCATTAAATATAGCTTACAATTATATCTGAAACTCAACTTCAAGCAAGTGAGTTTTAGTTAGCATTAGTTGTGTCATGGTTTGTTTACAAACATTCTACGTCGAGTTTAGCTAGTATATTGGTAGTAAGTATAAAGGTTCTTAGGGCTTGACTTCAATCAATTGATTCCTAATTATTATACTCAACAATACATCGATGTTATCTTCATAGGGCGATGTGGTCGCTAAGCGACAAAGTCCCTTTATTTTGATAATAAAAAAACAATATTATAGAGTTTACTTATTTGTTTTCCTTACCTACGTATTGTAAAGGGAATAGTAATATTTTAAAAATTATTTCACTTAGTAGCAAAAAGTATATTAACCACCCAACTATACTCCAGCCAAATTCAGAATTAATTTTTGTAAACATTGCCCCTATTTCATCACCTAAAATTATTTTTTTGTTAATGTTTTTTGACAGAATTTCTACATTGCATAATGCTGACAGTTATTTTTCAAAATCCAACCAAAAAAGATAATTTTGGATTTTGTATTGCGAGTTGTTAACAAACATTGCACCTCGATAAAGGCTTGATTATTATAAGTATCCTACCTTAATTAATTGTATGGAATCATGGTGGGTTTCTTTTCCATTTCCTGGTACATACGTACCTCGGCTGTGGACCAGTCATCAGATGAACATGCAAATACTAATTCCTATGTGAAACAATGGCGTACCTACCTTTTTTAATGGCCTGTCTTCGTTTGCAGCTAATAGTTCGCATCCGCAACGCCAAGGTGCCTGATTACCTCAGTAAGAATCATCGTCATCGGCACATGAGCTGTAGGTACTCAGTGATGGTAGATTGAAATTAGACCGCATTTCATCGCTTCAGTTGAGACCTCAGAGGAAAATTTTGCCCGACCGACCATTTAGTACCTACCCACAATGTAAGCTGAGCTTGTGTTATAGATGGGGTTGCCACACTTGCCACCCGTCCTTTATAATAAAGTATGTATTGTAATTTATTTCGGGTTAACGTACCTAGTCTATACTTTATGAGCACAATAAAGTACGCGAAAATACTCCATTTGGCTTTTCAAGTTATTTTTTAATGTTCTCTTTAGTAAACATATTAAGAAGTTTTGAGCGTAATGGAACGGATGGCATGCTATTATTCTATAGGACTGCGTTTTAGAATCCAACATAAAACGTCAAGATGTTAGTAGCTAGTCAAATTGTCGGCGCGACCAGTGTGGCCGGTGCGAATCTTTTTGCTCCAGTTCGGATATTTCTCTACCTTTGCGGATCTTTTCAGAACAAAACGCCTATTGCAACAGCAACATGCACAGTTTGCAGTGTTTTATGCTGTCGCGCTCTGCACGCTATAGTTTGTTCGTGAAAGAAAGAGTGATTGAATAAATCTTTATTTTATTGTTACTTACCTACTTTATGATGTACCTATTGTATTGTATGGTCTGGCTAGTCTTTAATGTGGGAATCATGTCTTAGGGTGGTTCATTTCACGTTACTACGAGGTGTTTTTCTTAGAAAGAGAGCTTGAATAACTCTGCGACAAAAAAGTCTACAAAATGATCGCGGTATCCTCCTCATGGTGTTGCCTTAGCTTGCTTGTCATTTTGGGTACCAGCGGCTGCAAAGCCTGAAAATATATTTTCAAAATAATATGTGGCTCACTCCGCACACTTTGCAGCTCTTTCAGTTTGCTATTATCAGTCATGGTTAACCTTAAGTCTGAAAAGTTTTCGCGGCTCGCTCCGCTCGGCGTTATATCTTTTAGGTTTGTTTCTTTGCCATTTAGGATAACTCCTCAACCTCAACATCAACAGCCTGTATTGGTCCACTACTGGACGCAGGCCTCCCCCTGATAAGCGCCTTGTTAGCTTTTATCACATAGGGGTAATGCCCATAATCCCCATGCTGGGCATGCGGGTTGGGGATAGCAGTTCGGTGGTAGAATTATTCTGCAGGGGGCGCTGCTGCCCACCTCCGGTGGATATCCCTTAGTCGCCTCTTACAACACCCGCGGGAAGAGTTGGGGTGGTGCAAATTCTAAGCTGGCACCACACAGCTTTTAGGATAACTACCGCTATTAATAAAAAAAGAACCTACATTTTACATGGCGAAGGTAGGTACCTTTTTAACCTCTTACCAGGTAAATCATAATATAGGTATATATTACATAAACTCTATTTTTGCAATTTTATTTAAAAAAGGTGACAACCCTAGTTATAGGTAAGCAGAAGTTTTTCAATGCGTTAGTTTATATTTATAAAGTAGATTTGTGAAGGTACCTAATTCCTACAATTGTCAGGTTTACCTGTAGGTACTGTACCTAAGTAAGTATCATGCGTATCAGAAGATCCTAATTTTTCAAATCAGAAGATTCTATTTGTTTTAAGTGATTGATATGACCTTACCTACTTAGGTAAGTATGTGGTTGGTAGGTAAACCTTTTTAAATAAATAAACACAGATCACAGAATATCAACAGATAGGTAGGTAAGGTATGTTAATCTTATCAGATATCTACTTAATCAAACTCAAAGCGGAGAGAATCTTATACATTGGCTTGAGAAGATTTGGCTTGAGTGAGAGGTGTCATTGCGATAGCTCTGAAACTTTCGACTGTAGGTTTCTTGGCGGACTAGAGGTAGAGATCCAGCCAGAGTCTCCTACATGTCTCTTAAAATTTTATAAATAGCCTGTGTATGCTAAATCAATCCATCAAAAAATGTGTAATCTGTCTGTGGTATCGTAGCTCCCAAAAGGATGAACCGATTTTCGTTTAGTTTATTTTGTATAGATAATTTTATTCCGAGTGTTCTTAGACATGTTTCATGAAAATCTGTCGGGGGCACAGAAATCTGAATAACAAGGCACTAGAAATCGTAAGCGCGCGTGACCTTGTCGCCGCTCAGGTGACTCTCACGCCACCAGTGCGTTCGTTGCTGTTCAGTTGCTCTCGAAACGTGCGTGTGTAAAAATGGTGTGTTGCAGCATTTCCCATTGCGGAAATTCTTCCACAAGTTGTAATTATATTAATAAAGGAATAACTTTTCATCGGTAAGTATTGTTTTTTCTAAATAATGCCGTTTTTCCTTAATATTATAGAATCTTTAAAAGTAATACGAACGTCACAGTCGACCGTTCTTATTATCACGTTTAACTATACATTGCCTCTTATTTTTGTCAACATCGGGCAGGTACCTCTTTACAAAAAGCAATGTACTGCACAGTGAACGATAACGTTGCGCGCTCGATTTCCTATCGTGGTACGGCCGCAGAACTCGGTCGCGAGCTAGTGTTGTGACACGGTAATATTATCCTTAATATTACCTTGGTTGTGATTTGTAAAACAACTTTGCATAATTTAACATAGTATTTTAGGAATACGATGTTATATTAAAATTGTTTATTTATGATTTATTATCATAATAACTAACTATCTATAAAGCTCGATTACCACTGACTGACTGACTGACATAATTGTTCTCCTTGATGGTGGAGGGGGAGGTATGTTTTTTTTGCAGAATCATGTAGGGGGTGTCCGGGGGACCTAGGAAAAATTCCGACTTTTTGAGATTTGCCCCCCGGAACCACCGCCCCCCAGGGGGGCGCCAAGCAGAGTCACACTGATGAAAAATTTTTAGGGGGTTGTATAGAGGGGGTCATATGATTTCGATTCCAAAAAAAATTTTACCCCCCCGTTCCTCCCAAGTTCCCCCTTTTTGAGAGTGCTACCGGATGCCGACGTGATAGAGGAGTTTTGATTGCGGGATCGTATAGAGGGTTTCTTCTCAAATTGAAAAAGAATAAAAATTCACCCCCCCTCCCGCCCCAATTTCCACCCCCCCCTTTTGATATCTACCAAACGAAGTACGATACAAGAATTTTTTTTCACAGTCATGTAGGGCAAGGCAAATAATTTTGATTTTTTTTTTATTGTTTTTTTTCATAGATTTTTCATAGATTTTTCATAGAGTGATTCAAGGTTTATATGTATAACTAGCTGCGCCCCGCGGCTTCGCCCCCGTGGAAATTTATGTTTCCAACTTTCTTATTTTTTTCTTTCAAAAGAACCTTCTCCTGACAATAACAAACACAACAAAGAAAGAATTAGCGAAATCGGTCCAGCCGTTCACGCGTGATGCCGTGACCAAGGAAAACGGGTTTCATTTTTATATATATAGATACATGCATAATATAGGAGAGAAGCACTGATAGTTTTAGAGGTTTCTAATGTGATGTCTTAAATAAACACATTTTTTTGCGCTTACATTGCAAACGCTGGCTGAACCCTACGAGATAGATCAGAATAATCTACTACAGTATTTTACAACTTAAAAAGATCTACAAAAAAAGTCTACTATAGTATATGTCTATCTCTTAGGGATAACCCACAATAACCATTTTTTATCCTTTACTTTTTACGAGAAATAATGGCTTATTTACGAGGCGATTTTAAGCAGTACAGCATTAATCCTTATCCAATTAAGTAACTTAGATACATTGTGCATTTAATATAGATTAATATTGCCCTCTACAGCATGTAATTTGAATGAATATTTTCGAAGATATTACAGATTTAAAATGACAGGGACATAGCGATTGCGGTATCGGCCGGAGTACCAATTCTGCAGTAGGTATATTTAGTATAAGCATTGCACCCGTGCGAAGCCGGGGCGGGTCGCTAGTTAATAATAAATGAATATTGAAGTACAAACTATATTTTTATTTTATTAGTACAATGCCCTAGTCATAGAATAACAGTACGATAGGTACGTGACCTGATATTTCGTGCCCAGCACTAGTGTAGATTACATTAAAATGACGTCATAACGACAACAAATGCAAACTTGTCACTAATGTGTGAGTAAGCGAACGTATGCAACTACGCATAAGGCTTAATTTGGTTTGCACTGCATTTTTGGATGGGCGTAGCCGTAATTCCGTAGTTATTGTCTGTGTAAGTAGTGGTAAGGTAGTAGAGGGGGCGAGCCGGCGACACGCATTCCCGATAGATCGGATGGTACTCAGCATTTCTAGTGCCTTGTTATTAAGATTTCTGTGGTCGGGGGGGTTTTTTAAATTTTAATTTTGTTCTGGTCTCGACTGCGCCGTGCTAGCTTTTGGCGGCAGAAACTATTGCTAAATGCAAAATGCCACAACACTTAACTATTTCTAATTCCGTGACTTAACTGATAGCTACAATAATTTACAGCAAGTAATGTTCAACAATCATTTAGCTCTCAATCAGAAGACACTAGACCGGAAACACGAGGAATCACTGAAAACTAGGTATTTAATGATAAATGGGATCTAGATAGGGTTTTTACACGATACGGAAGTGCGAAGGCCGCCATTCTTCCGCGTTTCCCGCCAATTATCCGTGAAATGGCGGCAGCGTGACCACAAGATGGCCGCAGTGTGTTTGGGTGCTATTGTGTTGGCCTATTTTAGTGCCATGGGAAAATTGGGCAGCATGACCTACCCAGTTTTGGAAGTTAAAATTACCATCAAATTGTTGTGATTGTCACCTACTTCCTACACTTGTGATGGCAACTGCCTACCTACTAGGAAGGAACTAGGTAGGTACCTAGCCCGTGCCTTTGCTGGAGTGGTTTCTGTTTCGCATGGGTAATTTATTAATACTCTTAGCTATCTATTAGTAAAATAATATTAAAACCCATTAATAATAGGTAGGTACAAGAGATTAAATGTATTTCCTATGTCTATACCTACACAACCTACTAACTTAGCTACCTATTAATTCTGCCCTCGTTGGCAAGAGGGCAGTAAGTCGTGAAGTTAGGTAGGTCTTATGGCTGGTGTTCTATGAAATAAAAAGAGCAGTTTCTCTTTGAAAACTTCTGTCAAAAATTCCAATCAAAATGTAATCGTCAACAGATATACCAAAAACCAATTTAGTTCAAACTTTAAAAATTCTTTAATACTATTAAACAATCATTAAATTTTAAAATAAGATAGGTAGGTACATAAGTACTTAAGTATGCAGGTAATGATAAACCAAAAGATTAAGACATAAAAAATTTAAGTTTCCTAATTAATTAAATACCCAAGAATAATGTCAAAAGTTTCATTTTTTTTATCATTACCTGTATACATAAGCACCTTATTTTATTCTTCTATTTAAAAAAAAATATTCTTAATATGAAATGAATGAAAATTTTGTCAGCATGGTAGAGCATTTTTTCCACTCAGTGCAGTTTTGTGTGGGGGCAATATAAGCCGAGTGGGATATCTATTTTTATTATAAGTAGTTATTTTTATCTTTACTGGTTAAATAAAGAATGAAGCGTGCTCTTTTACAAAACAGTCAATTAGGAAGATGTATAAACTAGTGAGCGTTAAGGGTTTATGTATCTTAAAGAGAGGCTTGCATGACTCTACAGGGCCTATTCCAAAAACGGCTCTTTCACACTTTTTTGGGATAATGAAAGCTCATTTGATGTGCGTAGAGTTACCGAAAAGCAAAAGACCAAGTTACCCTAGTACAATAATGAGGTGACGTAGCCAAAATATGCGGTTAATGCCGTTTGTTGGCCTGATGTTCTTCTTAATTTTTTCAGAGCAAAAACGAAAGTTTTTTGCCAATTTGCTCTTTAAGCGATTTTCAATTTATATGTTTGTCCAATATTAAACCATTGTTTATGTATTTGACTAACTTAAAATTCTTTGCAATATTCATTCGTCAGTCATCATCAGACAAAGGCATTATTTTTATTTCCTGCATAAATTAATTTATAATTTCATAATTTAACATCGATCACCAGTAGGTAAGGTACCTATTTAAGTTTGATAAAAATAAATTATAATATTAGTGCTTGCTTCTAAAAAACATTAGGTACCTATATAAATAAACATCTTTATTTTATTCACAAAGAAAATTATACTAGTATTTACAATTGAAACAATTGAGCTAACTGCTGACTGTTGCAAACAGTCTACAGTTAGCTCAACTGATCCATATCAACACCACAATAAATAAATAATGTTGGACAATTCACACAGCATTATCTAGCCCCAAGCTAAGCAGAGCTTGTGTTATGGGTACTAGATACTTAACTGATAAACATAATACAATACACTACATCGATAGATATTTTTTTATTGTACATAGAAACATTCAGAACGCTCTGGACATGTCTGCAGATCGTACAAATCTAATGGGCATATTCCAGACAACTTATATTGTTAGTTCCAATGTTTTTAAATAGGTTTGTACCTAGGTATACCTATTGAAATGTTTGTACGCCCAAGTGGCACAATCCAGCGATCTAAAATAAGTCGCACGAACTGACTGTAATATAACCTGATTCACAAACAATAAAATTTATTGTTAGTGAATCAGTTTCATAGTTTAATGAACTATGAATACAGGGCTCGAGCCACAAAAATATGTAAATATATATCTAAATATATAATAATAATATACTTATATCTAAAAAATGTGTAAATATATATCTGTGGCTCGAGCAGTTGCGTAGAACACGCGCGTTTGGTGTGCAGAAACATGCTGTGCTGTGAGAGCCGTTGCAGGCGCGCCGTGGGACACACCACACCACACCGGCAACATCGCTTTTCAAATCTCTTGGAGTAGGTACTCACGCTGCATCTTCCAAGTTATTCAAGAGCGTTCGCAACACGCGGAGACGGACACGCCCACCGGTACAACACCCGCGGAGCCTACAAGCCTCGCCGCAGTGGAGCACAGGTTGGTGAAATCAGATCGGCTGGCTCACGTGCTGGGACCTGATGTATACAACCGATTGCCGGAGCATGTTGTGAATACACCCAGCCTAGCTATCTTTAAAAATAAACTTAGGCTGTGGCTCGATAGAAGGTGGACTATAAGATTGACGATTTTCTGGACAAAAGACTTGATAATTTTTTAATTTACACTAATATTTTATCACATTTATCACATTATCTATTAAGCACGCAGAAAATTACATTAACAGAATTACATTTACTTAAATTATTATTATGAAGCGACGCGTGAGCCGAGAGCTGGTGAATATCCATTGCCATACAGCGTGGCAATGCAGCCAGCGTCTTGGGGACGCTTCCGACTGGTGTTGATATGGATCAGTTGAGCTACCTGTAGGCTGTTTGCAACAGTAAGCAGTTAGCTCAATTGTTTCAATTGTAAATACTAGTATAATTTTCATTATGATTCATTACATTATATTGATATTAGTAATCATATTTTTCCAAAAGGAAATAGTTAGAAATTATTAATTTTATTTACTTACTGTCTTTACTAGTCAGTTTTGTGATGTCTTCTTCATCCCATCTTGTAGTTGGTCCGCCTCTTGCACTAGTGCCTCCCAGGATGTTAATCGCTTACTCCATCTGTTGTCTTTTATTCTGCATGCAGAAGCCATTGACAGAGACCAATGGAGAAGTCTAGAGAAGGCCTTCACCTTTACATGAGGGGTTCTTGCATGACACAGAGTACATTATATAACGAGTTGCATGAACTTGACGTAGGTAGATTATCATATTTAATTGCTAAATAAAATGTAGTATTTATATTGAAATACTACCTATGACATTAATTAATCTTTAATTTAGCAAAAATGTATTAGGATCGGCAAGAAATAAAAGGCTATTTTATGTTATTTTATTTACTGTACCTATGACTTGTAAATATTTGCATCTACCAGTAAAATGTCTATCTGTTCACAATTCACAGTAGCAGCTTGAAACAGTTGTGTGGCGGGTGTACCTAAGTAGCTACAACGAAATAGGTTTCACTGTATTTTAGAGAATTGGATGAAATCGTTTGCTCTTTCAGTTTTCATAACAATCTTGTTAAGTATGTACCTACGTAATTTCAGTATTAACATAAGTGAGCGATTGTTATGGATATCATGACATCAATTTAAGTATTTTTCCTTTCAACAAGTTACTCAAAGGTTGACGTATTTTCAGGGTTAAGTTTGCCATAAATATAAATTTGTTTATAATTGTAACATTTGTAACATATGGGGACCTATGTTCATAGGTTCCTTATTAACTAAATACTGTCAAGTACCTACCTTACAAGTTTTATTATCTAGTTACCTACTAAAGTACCTAAATCGTTGTCTATACTCGAACCAAAGTCGATGTGAAATGTTTGCAAACAAACAACAAAAGAATAACTAAAATTCACGCGCTCGGCCATCTGCTTGGCGTTGAGTTACAGACATAATTACTCACTCACTCATTTAATTACTTGTTTTAACTTTTTATGATTATTTAAATTTAGTTTAAGCATATTTTTCGTTCTATAAGTGAAAACTCTTAAGCTTAAATTGTACCACCACTGTTTCTACTCACTTAAGTTTTTAAAAGCTGTTTGTTTTCCACATAAATAAATAAATAAATATTGACATGTAACTGTAGCTGAGGCCAAGCGAGCGTACCTAATTTCTTGAACTTTGAGTCTCGTAAAATGCTTACTTTCAACATAAATGACAACTCAACGACAAACAGGGACTTTTGTATGAAAGGACTCATTTTACGCGACTCACAACTCAAAAAATTACGCTTGTTTGCCTTCACCCTTACTTTGCAGATAACTCACAAAAGGCCGCGCCATCTGGTGGAATAATAAGTTACCAAATTATTGTAGAGTCATCTGGTGTCAAGTAGCGTTACTACAAATTTAGAATATTAAAAAGTGCCATCTATTGGCAAGCAGCGGTACTAACATCGTTAAGGTTCACTCACTCACTCAACAAGAACAGTTTCAATTAGTTCTTTGCAAGACCGCTAGATGTCAACCTACGCCAACAGGGGCTGACGTGAAAATCAGCACTGATTTGAGCGGACAATTTAGAACCATGAGCGTTATACCTAGACAATGCCGTCTTTACCATAAGGGCACACGGGGCACGGGCCCAGGGCCCCCATCGTCAGGGGGCCCCCAGACCGACAACTGAGCGATTTTCTGGCAACCCTGAGCAGTGAGAATCCAATGCACACAAGCTCTGCTTAGCTTAGGGCTAGCTTATGATATTATGTGAATTGTTTAGCATTAATATTAATAGTGATATTGTAGTTTCACAGAAAACGTGGCATTGCCACTTCCCAGGCAGAAAATATGTATATAGTTCCGTGTTTCACCGCCATTCCACCAACCACCAAAACGACTACTCGCTCACACAGCCAGAGAATACTTAAAGACGAATCACTCCACAAAAACATCCCTCCACTATATCAGACAATTAGTATTTGAGTTTTGTGGCCTTTATGTGAAACCCTAGAGTAGAGCGTGTGGAGCGGTCACTCGTGTGTGTGAATGCCAGGTGGCAAGGGGCGCTAAATAGAATTTACCGATCTACTCTTGAGATAGCTCGCCACCCGTGCCGCACCTATTGTCACAAGAAATTCGTGGCTCGCTTCGCTCACCGTTCTTTCTATTATTAGGTATGTTGTGCTCCTATTTAACCCCCTGTGTGCGCGTCGGCTCGCACTTGGCTGGTTTTATTATACGTTCAAACAGGGCCCCAAATTGTTGTGTGGCCCGGGGCCCCGGCATGGCCTAAGACGGCCCTGTACCTAGACAAGTATGGATTATTATTCTACTAGTTTTTGTCGGCAGCTTTGCACACCTTGTTTCTATGGAAAAGTGGTTTAAAAGTTATTTATATCCCATGGGAACAGATTTACTAGAGAATTAAAAGTAGCTTGTGCTTGATTCCAGGCTTAGAGGTAGGTACATTTAGGCAAAGTTCTCGATCGAAACATCCAAACTTTTTTCTTATTAGGGTGAAATGTGATGTGATTCGTTAAGTATTTTCTATGAACTTTAATAAATTATGAACCAAATAAATTTACGATTCCAAAGAATCCTTTCTGCCCTTCAAATCTTCATTTAATAATGAGTAGGCTTTTATTCCACGCAATCAAAACCAGCTGGGCCTTGCTGCAACCTCAGCGAGTTACTCATCGGCCATTACCATTCAGGTCGTAATTTCAGCTGCGCTTTGCTGAACACCTTGTGCTGGCGCTCAAGGCCTGAAGAACCCTGACTCGATAATTCTAATGTCCCTACGTAATGACACCTGTATCCTGGGTGTTTAATTAAGTATTTTATTGTTTTAATAAGACGAAACCTAAACCCTATTTCAAATACCTTAGAATATCACCTTATCCTTGTTCCTTAGTTTTAAAAATCTACGGGACAAATACAAATTCCTCGGGAATAACGATTTTATGACATCATTACGGGACCATTATATAATAATACTAGAATCTGCCCGCGTTAATTAAAAAAACATTGTCCAGCGACAAAATTGTGAATCTAAACCATTCCCAGATCCCCTTGAACACACACAAAAAATTTCATCAAAATCGGTCCAGTCGTTTGAGAGAAGTTCAGTGACATACACACTCACAGAAGAATTATATACATAAAGATAGCAAAATAATCCAAATCGGTCACGAAAGCATCGACGGACCACACTTTAAAAACCTTCTCTTTCTTTTGAAGTCAGTTAAAATTTACATCCATACAATCAGTTATTTAGTAGGAGTTTTTTTAACTTTATGCCTCTGATCTTTTCCTACATCTTTTTACCAGACATTCAAGAACTCATTACTCGTACTTCAACTTGTAAAAATTAGGATTCAAACCAATCATCATTCGATAGGTTGAGTTGATGATAAAAGATGATGATCATCCGTTGTAGGACACTCCTCCCTTGCGTCTAGAAGTCAACGCTACTGTAGGCATCGACTCATCTAGTTTTTGTTAATTCATTTTTTGTGTTTTAACTCAAGCCTTGTGTTTCCGGTGAACACTAAAAACAGTACCCAAGTCATGCCGTGACCACGACAGTGTGTGTATATTGTCGAAACGTCGGGAAAATAGGTAAATAAACGCTATAAAAACTAGTTAAACAATTGTAATAATGTGGATCGAGGTTTTAAATATTTAGATGAACACTTCTCTTAACACATTCACTGCCCAGCTTCGGTGGGATGACCTGCAACGAGTAGACGTGTGATAAGGGAACTGAAAGTTTTAAAAGGTATAAAATATGCTTCACTATCTGCTGCCTGCGGCTTCACACGTGCTTCTCAAGTACAGCATATGCCCGTCCCCGGGACACCATATAATCCCTGTAAAAAAATAAAATAAAAATTCACTCACACACAAATTTCATACGGATCCGTTCAGCCCAGTTCAGCCACTTAGGCGTGAATAGGTAACAGACAGACAGAGTTACTTTCGAATTATTATTATTAATGGATTCAGAAACTTATTTGTGGGGATTGATCGGTGCGAACAAAGTTTTAGGTAATTTGAGGTTGGATATTATTTGTCACACGACCACAAGCACAACGCATGGTGTGGTCATTCATCCAACATACATAACATACTTATATGCATATCAAAATGACATCAGTTTCAATATATTGTATTTACATAAAAACTAAATCAACGACTGCAGTGCCTCACGCCCTTTATCTAAAGGTTCTTACCCACTACTGACTAGGCCAAGTTCTGTCCCTAACCCCACGCAAGTTCTAGGCCCTATTCATTACTATGCAGGCTACACTGCTGGCCATATACTCACACTCAGGTCCACATTACGAGTACACTGCTGGCCATAGCAGCGCCTTGTATTGACCCTCGGCGGCGGTCTTTGAGGCATCTTAAACTGTCGTTAGCAGTCGCAGCACGGTTGGCGCCTAAGACCTTGTGTACAATAAACTAAATAATTTTTTTATTATTAAATCAAACTCTGGGGCACTTTTACCGACAGTAGAAATTGACCCTCAAAATGCTTACATAAAGTTGCTTCTAGTAAAAAAAAAAATTAATCTTTCATATACCGTAGCATATTGTGTATCTACGCCGTAGACCTTCGTAGACAGCACAAATGCAACACTATAGTATAAATAGTACCTAATTTGTTTACTATCTATACTATAGTCTTGGAAATATATTACATTTGCGTTTTTTTCAAGTCGTTTGCTTAGACTTGGTCACATCAAGTCTAGGGATAGGTAGAAATTAATCGTACAATGAACATGGTTGTTTTAATTTTCATGGTGCCTACTTTTAACTTAGGGAATCACCTTCAAGTAATTATTATTCACTTAGACACAAATAACAGTTTTACAACCTGTACGTGACCTATAGAGAATCACAAAATACATTTTTGAGTCTACTCTTTGACGACATAAGGATACATTTCTTACCTAAAGTGAATATAAGGCCATCTCGTGTAAAACAGGCTTTATTATAAGGACATAGGATTATTTTAATATGTAACTTTACGTTTCTCTTTCGCACATCTAGAGTTCTAGAGGAAGTAGAATTTATTTGGTGTTACATTAGGTGTTGTGATAAAGGTGTAGTGGTTTCGAATTTTGACTTTTTGACACATAAATTAGATTTTGATATTGTAAGCTACTTGTTGATGATGTCCCCCTAGCCGAATTTCGGCCACGGCGACCAGTCTCAACGGAGACTAGGTCCGTCTCTCGTGGGTGGGAATAACTCTAGTTTCCGATCTTAGCTATTTACACATAAGTTTGATTGGATATTTTATTCCAAGACAAAGTTAAAGATTTTAAAAACCCGCCGACGTTTATTTAAGCTTACTAACAAAATGGATTTAAATTATCTGAATAAATAAATTAAATTATTATTATTATTGTCTGAACAGATTTTCATGAAACATGGCTAAGAACAAAGAATTAAGACACAAAAAAAAACTAAACGAAAATCGGTTCATCCGTTTGGGAGCTACGATACCACAGACATATACACAGATACACCGACAGACACGTTAAACTTATAACACCCTTCTCTGTTTGCGTCGGGGGTTAAAAATGTTCGATTTCGACGGGACTTGAACCCGCATCCTTCCCTCAGTGTAGTAAATTTGTGGGATATTATTTGAATTCTTAGAAATTACCCTGATGATTTCTTAGAAATTACCCTGATGATTTCTTAGAAATTACCCTGATTATTTCTTAGAAATTACCCTGATTATTTCTTAGAAATTACCCTGAATTATTCTCAATAGCTTTTACCTGCTTTTATACGATGAAATAAATAATTTCAACTATTTTTTCAATCCCTTAATTTTGTTTTAGTCATTTAAGTGCGTAAAATGTGCACTTAATTTATTAAGTGTGGTTTTCTCTACCATTGTTTGACCAAGTAAGGTACTACCTAATAAAGACAATTACGTTTTATAAAGTAGAGTACTGACCTCTGTGTCATCAATATGATTCAAATACGGTTCATACTCTGATACGAGCGAAATTACTAGACTGTGAGTCAAATATTAAATGGAGAGATATGAATATGATAGATTTTACCGCTCAGCCGAGTTTCGGCCTCGCTTAGGTTATATACAGGATGGCTTTTTGAGATGGTAGTGGATGGCCAAATCCGAAACGATGAGAGATAGAAAAAGTCGTGAAAGAAGGAGTCATGAGCTCAATTTATGAGAAAACAAAAATTGCATAATCAGTTTTTAGGGTTTCGAGATCGAAGATCGGTTTCGAAACTCTTTATTGTCTTTTTTTCCCTTCTTAAAAACTCAGCAACTACTGCAGCTATTAACTTGAAATTTAAAATGATTACGCATTCCGTGCGCCAGTATATTTTTAAAGAAAAAAATTAAAATGAAACTGAACATTTTCGATACAAATTGTGATGTCAAATTTTTAAAAGATACCCACAGGGTCATTTGGAGTATCAAATGAAAGGTAGTTTGTACATTTCAAAATAGTTTTTGAAATTACTATAGGGTTTCTTATTTTTAAAAAGTCGAAAAAATACCCACCCGGGGCGGGTGGGTATTTATCTCTGGAGTATCAAATGAAAGGTATCGGTTGTACGATTGAAACAGTTTTTTTTTAAATGGATTATTGTCAAAATTGGATGCTACCTCAGCGAGTGTGGTATCAAATGAAAGGTATTATTTTTACATTTCAAAACAGTTTATGAAATTTCTGTAGATTTCATACTTTTTGGAGTAAATATTTCGAAAAAAGTCGAAGGCAGGGCTACCTCACTGAGTGGGGTATTGGTTTGTACATTTCTTCAAAACAGTTTATGAAATATCTGAATACACACTAAATATTTTGAATAAAGTCAAAAAAATTACCTAATCTCCGAAGTACCTATACAGAGCGATCCATCTAAAATGTTATTTGGGACCTACTATTTTTAGGTAGTGCCTACTATACATCAAATAGCGATGTCTTTTTCCGGTACCTTTAGTACATATTTGTATAATTGACAAACGTTCGAAACCCTCGGCGCGCGAGTTACACTCGCACTGGACGGATTTTGTTTTTATTTCTTACTTTTGCTGGAAATCTAACCGAATGATTTTTCAAAAAACATGGCACTGTTTTTTTGTACCAACGGATTTGGTTGCTGATAAAGATCAATCTTTGTAATGTTATGCATTATTGAAAATGGAAAGAAATGGCAATTTTTAATATAAGTTGAGGTCATGACTCAAATTCTCATGGTTTCGGATTTGGCAATCCCAAAAGGCCAGCCGGTATATAAAATATTCAGAACTATAATCGGTTCAAGAATCCTATATATTTTTGAAAACAGGGACCCTACGTAGCTGTTATTATTAACCTTATTATTATATATTATTATTATTATTATTATATAAGGTTTTCATTCATAAATGCCTTTGTTGACTTCTAGAATCCAAGATCGCCCTTTGCACGTTTTTTTCGGGACGAAGCACTCTTTATCCCGAAAGAAGAAGAAGGCCTTCTTCTTCTTCTTGTTTTTTTTGTTGTTCTGTAGAGATTTGGCGTTGACTTGTAACAAACACTAATCTTCACATCCTTATATTTTCAAAATCAGTTACAAAAGGTTTTCAAAAATGGTTAAAAACTTATGTCTATACCATAAGTAGAAATGAGAGTTACGTCAACCATCGTTATTATAAAAGGATTTTCATAGTTATTCGTTTATTTAAATGGAATAAAGTCTGATATCTGTATAATTACGGGTCGCTGGAAATTCCATTTGATAATGCCATTAAGTTTTAACTGCAAAAGTATTGTTGTAGTTTTAATAACATTTTAATGTATTTTTAGGTACTTTTATTATTTTATTAGTTTGACCAAGAAACTATTCGCAAATTTTATGCTCTGCAGAAGTTAAATGATGTGAACGTTTCTTATTGTGCTCCTGAACCTCCAAAATCAGGTCCAATATCACACAGGCATACCTACAGTCATTATTTATAGACTTTTTTAAATTAAGGGAATAAAATCCTTTTTTAACAAAGAAAATTATAAGAACTAAAGAAAATAACAGAAAAAATTTAGAACTAGTTAGTTTTTACTGTTGATTTTTTAAAATTTCACAATTAACATTAACATTCTACTTTTAGGTCGGTAGGTATGTACCTATTTAAAAATACACTAGATGACTGATATTCTTAATACAATAAGTTACAATAGTTTTTTTTTTCATACTCGTATATAGAACAATAGATTATTATTCCAGTAATGGCCAATTAGTTTCAAATTGATAACTTTGTCAGTGGTTTGGTTTTGTCCATTATCATCCCTATGGTGTATAATTCAGTAGAGCGTACCTCTAGATTATCACCAGCAGTCTGCAGGCAGCTCAACTGTATCAATTGTAAATACTAGTTCATAAACAAGCTGTCCCATAATCTATCTATATATATAAAAATGAAACCGTTTTCCTTGGTCACGGCATCACGCGTGAACGGCTGGACCGATTTCGCTAATTCTTTCTTTGTTGTGTTTGTTATTGTTAGGAGGAGGTTCTTATGAGAGAAAAAAATTAAAAAAGTTTCAAACATAAATTTCCACGGGGGCGAAGCCGCGGGGCGCAGCTAGTGACTAGATAATACTGCAGTTGCGTGTGCGCGGCGGCATAGCCAATTAGACACAAAAACAAACATCAAAACAGTCTAACCATTTGGAAGTTATGTATTTTTTCGTAAATTGATAAAAATTTTGCACCCTATTCACATTTTGACGAGACAACGTCTTATAATTCGATAGAGCCGGCTGCACGCACGAAAAAACATGACTCATGCGGCGTTACCTCGCTCTGAGGCGTTCCATGTAAGGCTTGAAGTGCAAGCGAGAGCGCTCGACATCCGTCTCTCTCCTACTTGAGTGAGCGATGCGTCTGCGTGGACAGCTGCTATACTATAGTACATTTACATGTTTTGATCGAGTATCAAATGCTACCATTCCATCAGTATTTTCTTAAGACGTTGTCACATTCAACTATCGTCAGTAAACCGACTTTACAGACAACCAATTTTTTTTGTCCAGTGCTTGTAGCACTACTGTTTCTTGATTCAGTCTATAAAAAAGCTGAAGTTATTGCCTACATTGTAGGCATGGTGGACAAAACTGTGAACAGGGATGCAAAATTTTCTAAAATTACGTAACTTTCAAACCGTTAGACTGTTATTGATTTTTGTGTCTGATGAGGATCAGTAAAATTATAGCAATTTCAATAAAACTAGTATCCACGTTTTCTGTATGACTTATCCAATGATATATCTTTTTAAATTATCCAAATCGGACCATTACTTACGAAGTTATGACTAAATTACTAGAGAAGTTCACTGAGTGACCGCCGCGGGTGCGTGTGACGTCACTCGCTCGGCCGCCGCCCGTTACCGTAGGCAGATATCAGAGATTTTTTTTTAGAAATATATGACACATGATCAACGAAATGATTGTAAATACTAGTATAATTTTCTTTGTGAATAAATTCTTTATATTCATAAAAAAAAAACGAAATGATTGATATAAGTGTCAATACTAGTTTTAATTGTTTTATTCTGTTGATGTTTTTTTTTGGTTAGGAAATTATCACACTAATATTATAAATGCGAAAGTTTGGATGGATGGATGTACTTATAGATGAATGGATGTTTGTTACCTCTTCACGCCAAAACTACTGAACGGATCGGGCTGAAATTTGCACACAGGTAATTCCAATCCTGGAATTAAACATAGGCTACTTTTTATCCAATAAATCAGTTCCCATGGGATAGAAATCACCTTTAAACGTTTCCATACAAACAACGCGTGCGAAGCCGCGGGCATAAACTAGTCTCTAAAAATTTGTTGCTATTATTTAGCTGTAATTTTCATG
This sequence comes from Eupithecia subfuscata, assembly GCA_963564075.1. Taxonomy (NCBI): domain Eukaryota; kingdom Metazoa; phylum Arthropoda; class Insecta; order Lepidoptera; family Geometridae; genus Eupithecia; species Eupithecia subfuscata. The sequence goes on from OY751102.1 coordinate 1,605,664, forward strand.
GTTAACAAAGTTTAGAATTGACTTGAAAATTCGAGTGATTCCAACCATACAGGTACCTATATACCTACTTACTTGCTCCATGGAATAAACATGGTATATTTAGAACTGCTATACCTATTGACCACTAATTAGTATTATCTCTATTGCCACGCTCGCCATGACGCAAGTTCGATAAACTTATTGTATTTAAATACTAATATAATATGTACTTCGGTTGGGGTTTCCAGTTTTCGTGTTATTCTTCTGTATACTTGTACTGAAGTAATGATTAGGTACCTATTTAGTTGAAAGTCTCGTTTCACCAAAATCGTATCATCATCAGCCTTTATTAGTTCACTGCTGGACATAGCCTTCACCTAAGAAGCGCCATAGCGCCCTGTCATCAGCTTGCCGCATCCAGCATCTGCCTGCAGACTTTCGCAGGTCATCATCCCAGATGGCCGGTGGGCGTCCTGCACTTCGCTTGCCGAGTCGCGGTCTCAACTCAAGAAGACGTTTATCCCAGTGGTTGTCAGTTCTTTGCGGGATATGGCCGACTCACTGCCACTTCAGCTTGCTAATTCTTTTAGCTATGTCAACTTGGTTCTCTATCTGATGTGTTCGTTACAAATCCTATCCTTCAGAGAAACTCTCGCTGAGTGACTTTGGAACTGGACTTTGAACTAAATTCACCAAACTTACTAATATATAATTTAAAAAATAATACCCATTTTAAAGCATTCTTTGGAAACAAAGTAACTATTATTAGCTTTACATTCTTTGTCCATTTCTTATTCAGATGTATAATTATGTTGGAAGGGTCCTTCCTTATAAGTAGAACACATAATCCTGCTCCATCCTTATAATTATCCCTGTTTCCTGATTCCTAGGTTTTCCCTTTATTTTAACATTGAGTTGAATGAAGTCTTTAGCGCTAAAACCGTAACGAGTCTGGTTTAGCATATAACCAGTTTTGGTCGGACAGATCGTCATAGCCGTGGCGGTAGCAGCGTCTGGATTGACCTCCCAAACTCAGGCAGTGGATGTCATCATAAGAGTCAACTAAGGAACCCTCACCAGGGACCCTACCAGAGGCAGGCCAGCAGCTTCCTCCCAGTTCCACTGCGATCACCGTTCCGCCTCATGAGCGTGGTGATTGTGGTAAACCCTCGGTGCCTGGGGAAGGCATGTCCAGCCGCGAGGACGTTTGCTGATGACGTAGGTTAATTTTGCAGATTTAGCCGAGATTACCTAATGTAGACATGTGGCACCAAGTGTTCTTTTAAAAGATAGGATTGTAATATATATGTTTATGTGTGTTATATAAAAATGCTACCTGTACATTGTTTGCAACAGTCTGAAGTTAGCTCAATCAATAGCGCTTATTTGATTGTAATTTTCTTTCTCAATAAAGTATTCTACAGGGTGAGGCGTAAAGAGTGGTCAAGCCTTTACCTACGCGTAGGTATATATAATATAACTGTTCTTCTAAAAGATAATCGGAATATAAGATTTTAACTCGTGTTTTTGACTGAAGTTTTTATACTCGTAGATCGTGAACTGTCTACATAGTTAAATATCTTTATTCACAAAGAAAATTATACTAGTATTTACAATTGAAACAATTGAGCTAACTGCTGACTGTTGCAAACAGTCTACAGGTAGCTCAACTGATCCATATCAACACCAGTCGGAAGCGTCCCCAAGACGCTGGCTGCGTTGCCACGCTGTATGGCAATGCTGATGCGCTGTGCCAGATATTCACCAGCTCTCGGGTCACGCGTCGCTTCGATCAGACGCTCAGATAGTTTTTTGAAAACCCGAATAGCCTCGGTACCCCACGGACCTAGGGTCTCGACTCCAAGGGGAGCAAATGTGTAGGCTCTGTCGAGACCTGCATATTTGCGCCTCTTGAGATCTTCGGCCAAATCTGTCGCCGCACCCGCCCTCACGGATGTCTACATAGTTATTTTGTGACATCGTTTAAGTTAACCGGCGAAGCTCCTACTTGTTCGAATATCCTCCTAAACACCTTAGACGTTGTTTAGACTTACTTTAGGCTATAGACCATAAAGCCATAAGTTAATTATAAGTGAAGTTAGTCTGTTATTAGTTCTGTCTGTTCTGTCGAGTCAACGATGAATACCTTGCCCTTGTGCCCGTGTGCCCACTTCCAACAGTCCCCGCGTTCTCTAGCATATGTGTTCGGAGGACAACGTGAGGTGTTAGTTAGAGTTTGACATAAACTTCCATCTGGGGATGGAAGATTATCCATGACATTTCCTCACGAAAAAAAACTGTTCTAAGTTAGTTTTCATAACTGTTATGGATAAGGTAAGGTAAGGTAAGGTTCACATAAATTTCCAGTATTTATATTTTCATTATTTAGTTACTATTTATTTAATATGTCATTGTAATGTATGTAGGTAGGTACCTCCAAGTAAATGGTCCACACAAACTCTCGCTTAGAATTATTAGTAGAGCTTCAGCGAAGCTCCTTCCTTATTATTTCCTCTTAAATTACAATCACTCATTTCCTCATAATGTAGGTAAATAACATTACATTTATATCATGAACCTTTACCTGTGGTTAGCTATTGAGATGCTGAGGTTTTTGCAGGCTTACTAATATCAAACTTCCTGAATATTAAGGTCATGAAAAATTTACTACTCTTATCTTATTGACTGAACTTTTCTGAAATCTTGTACTAGGTATACGAACCACTCAATAACTTCTAAATATGGACTCTACAGTAGGTCACAAAAGTTCAACTGTAATCTAATTTTTTTTAAACTAAAACCACCAACTATGGGACAAGTACTAATCCCTTGGGAATAAGATTTTCTTTACAAGAGCTAAATTTTTTTAAAATCGGTTTTATTTGACGCAGAAATTGACGAACAAACATAAAAAAACATACACACATCCGAACATAGAACCTCCTCGTATTTTCGAAGTCGGTGAAAAACAATATTTTTAACAACCTATGCAACGATACTTTACACAAAGGTATAGACGAGAAAAAAAATATCCATACTTATGATGTAGCGAAGTAAACCAAATTTTTTTAAATATTTCCCTTTTCCAGTTAATCGGTGTGGCAAAACTGTAAGGGTTCCTAGTGGACTACGAAACTCTTAAAATAATTAAAGATCCATCTTAAAATCGATCGATCGATTGTGACACAGACGTAAACGAAATGACATCATGAGTCTGTATCTCGTACACGAGCCCAGCTGGGCCAAGTCAAATTGTAACGATTGAATAAAATGACTCCGGGTTTATCCAAACCACAGAATCGGTAACAATAGCCCGAATGAAAGTTTTCTGTTGAATACTAAAAGCTTGAGTTGAATTTTAAGTGACAGTCATAAAGACCTAGATTATGTGGTACGTATACGGTATACTTACCACAAAATCTAGGCGTAAATACTACGAGGCGCGCGGCGTATAGAAGTCGCGCTTACAAAATCGCTCGACACAAGACGCGCTTACAAAATCGCGGCTGTTGCATGAGGCTTCAAAGAGCATCTGAATCAACCACGTGTTGTAAGGTATATCCTCATCCTTGATTGAGTTATCGTATCCATCTCTATCTAGTTAGTATCATTCAACTGGCGACTTAGGTCCAATTTCATCGTTGCAATTACGCTAATCTTCTCTTCTGTTTTCTATTGTTTTTTATTCATTTATTTATGAATGTTTGTTCAAACATCCTATTATTTTATAACACAATAGTCATGGACTATTTGTAGAATTGATAAAGAGCTTTTGTATATTGTAATTATAGTGCTGCAGCGCTAAACTCGGTAGCAGTAAAGAGTAAATTTATAACGTATAATCTTCTGAAATACACGTCTCGAGTGATTCTGAAAATTCTTTTGATAAAATTAAAAAAGTTTTCACGCTATTAAAACTGGTCTCCAAAAAATGAATTCCAGTTTTCCCCCTTAAGGGGGATTTGTCAAGGGGGAAAACTGGAATAACCCTTTTAGAGTGGTTGGAAGCTTCAAAAGACAAAATACTAATAATATGTCATGCATGACGTCACAAAAATAATAATTTGTTTTATGATACCCCGCGGGTGCGTGATGAAGGCGTGATGTAAGTACCTATGTACATAGTTTTGTCTAAGAAATCAGAACTAAATTACTTTTATTTCTTAAGGCTTACAAAATAAGCTCATAGACAAGTCAAATTTTAGACAGGACATTATAATCAAATAAGTAATTTAGTGCTGTACACCCAAACACATAATATCCTAAACAGGTAGTCGTATAGACAGTATAGAAAAACCAAACGTTTTTCTATACTGAATTGCCTACAGTTTAGTCACCCATCTGTTGTTTTGTTAGGGATATCCCCACAAAGTTTGTGGACTAATCTTATCATCTAAAACATAGCACGTATACGGGATTCCCAAACTACTGAAAAAAACTTATTTTATACTATTGTTTCTTTATTTATTTTTGAAGAGTTTATTCAAACAATGAACGCTGCTAGCATTCTATTGTTTTATGAATTGCGATAATAGTTTTACTACGCAATCGCTATGGACTTATTTGTAAAACTGATAAGAGCTTTTGAGTTTTTTAATTACCTTGCGTGGTGTTTTAAAATCCAAAAGATTAATCTTAATTGTTAGTTTTATGTTTTTTGTTGTTGTTTTAGTTGTAAGGTTCAACCGGAAAGAAATTGTTTCTTTGCAAACCTAAGATCTTTTTTGTACAACAGTGAACAATAAATATATTTCTGATTCTGTTTCTGATGTTATCAGACTAATAAGTATTCTAAATACGAAAGTTTGGATGCTCCATTTATCCAAACTTTCGTTGTTTGGAAGTTCTTTACGCCAAAACTACAAAACGGATTGGGCGTTGGGTGGTATGGGTGTTACCTACACCCATACAAAATTTCAGCCCAATCCGTTTAGACCTACTTTCGGCGTTGAATAAAAGCTATAAATAATGGAGAGAGTTCCGGAGGTCAAAACTTTTTTATTGGAAATTTCCTCTCCTTTAGGATCTTTTTTTTAAAGTTCTTAAGTAATAATAGTTTTTGAGCTATTGGTGTCAATCCAGGATCCACACAAAACTAAACTAGACTTTACCATAATTTTACCATTTTAGTTTAGAACCTTCAAAACTGTATTCAGTTGCACATGGTTTTAGTACAGTTCTAAAATTATTATGCGCCTAAGTTCGATTTAGACATTTTTAAATTGAATTGCTGCTGATGCCAGTAAGAGATTTTTTTTAAAACTACTTACCTTATTAAAGATGAGCAATTGGGATCATGGACGTACAAAATAACTTCATTTTCGAATGAATGGAATGACCTTTTTTATTATCTGTGTCCATGCACGTTTACTGCGGGAAGTTTAGGTTGCGGGGAAATTGCTTTTCCAATCTGCATCTTGCAATAATGGATGATATTGTGATGAAAAGAAATCGAATTATTAATAAACTGCCAAGTGCGAATAGATTTGCACACGGAGGGAACCTTTTTTTGAACTTGTTGACTGGACTTTGTCAATTTTGTTTCAAACTTGATCCATTATACGCTTTGAAAGAGACGCTTCAAGTGAGGTAAAACTGACTAGAATTTGCTTCTCTGCCAACACAACCACAAGTAAAGTTTCTGATTACATGATCCGAAAGGACGAGTCCCAGTACGCGTGGGCCCTACAACAATGCTGTCTAAGATCCCGTTCTTCAACAAGCTCCAATGGCGCTGAGCCAAGATTTCATTGACGAATTTGGCGATGCTCCACGGTGGTTGCAAGTGGTTGCCATTTTTACCGGGCCGAAATATAAAACAACACCATTCAGAAAAAATACAGCCTACGTCGATAATAAAATAAAGAAAACGAATGATTCAGCAACGACGTCATTTGCAGACAGCTATTGAGACCTAGCTTGTTCTCGTAAGTTGCAAAGCGGCCAGTACTAATTCACTTCCCGGGAGGGAGTGAAGAACTCTCGCCGTTCTCATTATCATTTGCGCATAAAGCCGGGTACCTACTGACCGGCGTTACCGGTCGTAAAGTAATGTATTATACAGCGGGCGTTCATACTGTCAGTACGGGGAAAGAAGGCTCTCGTAACAAGCAACAAGACGGATTTTAGCAGACGGCGTAACGTTTAGGTCGATTCACATATCAGTGAAGCCACAGTTCCGTCGACGTGTTCGCTCAGTTCGGTATCAGTGCTACAGTGTTGCGTCAGTGATTCAATTCACACTGTCAGTACTCAGTTCACGGAGCTTCAGTGAAAACGTGTCCAATTCTATCAATCGCTCGTCCTCCATTTTGTTTTCGATGCCGTGGCGTCCGTGATCCGACAAAAAATATCGTCGTCAGCGAATACGTCCGTGATTGCCGGTGTCGGCACTGACACTGAGAGCACTTTGTCGTCCGTCACTGACACTGACGAGTGGGGATGCATTCATAGAGAATATATGACAGAATATTTCGCACTGTGCAGGTACTGTGTCGGAACAGTGACTTCACTGATATATTGTGTGAATCGACCTTTATGCTCGCTGCGAATGGTATACTACGCCCCGTAACGCCAGTCAGTACTAGTCTAAAGGAGGTAGGCTTTAGAAACCTATACTACTAACACAAAGGATCAGTCAGGAAGTCACCTTTGTGTCAGTAGGTGGGTAACCTGTGTTGGAATCAAAAACATTTCGTAATCTCTTGAAAGTAATGTACACATCAGCAAGCAGTACTTCCCCCGGCGTACTCATGAGAACCTGACATGAATTTAAAGTATGTTTGTATACTGATCCTTACCTTGGTTACTGTAAGGATGAATCCAAGGTAAAATATCATTGTTCTTGTTCAAACCATTGAACATGTTTTTATTATTGTATAATTTTAATTTATCCTAATGGTTATTATTAATATTAATATTATATAATAATTAGCTGCTTAGTTTATAACAAAATACAATTGTAATAAATCAATCAACAAACGAGCCAAGTCAACGGCAAAACTAATACTAGCCTAATTGCATTTACGCAGTAACAGCATTTATCTTAAGTCCAACAATCAATAGAGCGACGACTCAGCAATACTGCTGCACGTGCTGCGCTAGATCTTTAGTATATAAGCTGTACATTTTTTGTAAATAAATCAATTGGAATCAAGCACTGAGTCGAGTTTCACTCCTCCCCTCTACGAAGACCCTACGGACCCTGAAGTTCCCAGCAACCGCTGGAGGTGCCCCCTAGAAGTACCAGCAACCGCTGACGAGCTGCCCAGAAGTTCCCAGCAACCGCTGGAGGTGCCCCCTAGAAGTACCAGCAACCGCTGACGAGCTGCCCAGAAGTTCCCAGCAACCGCTGGAGGTGCCCCCTAGAAGTACCAGCAACCGCTGACGAGCTGCCCAGAAGTTCCCAGCAACCGCTGGAGGTGCCCCCTAGAAGTACCAGCAACCGCTGACGAGCTGCCCAGAAGTTCCCAGCAACCGCTGGAGGTGCCCCCTAGAAGTACCAGCACCCGCTGACGAGCTGCCCAGAAGTTCCCAGCAACCGCTGGAGGTGCCGCCCAGAAGTTCCCAGCATCCGCTGGAGGTGCCGCCCAGAAGTTCCCAGCATCCGCTGGAGGTGCCGATCAGAAGTTCCCAGCATCCGCTGGAGGAGCCGCCCAGAGGTCCCAACATCCCGCTGACGAACTGATCGGACGTTCCCAGCATCCGCTGGATGAGCTGCCCGTTCATGCTTCCAGCATCCTCTCACTGTGGCAAAGACTACCTTAGCCATTAGTATCTAATCGGTCCTGTGAGTCTGCTTGACCGGCAGTGAGAAAATCCTTCCCTGTGTACATTGCACGCCGTACACGCCCTTATTTCCTTCCACCCTTCCGTCTGTTACCTTAGGTCTCCTGGTAACAGATATCCCGTTTTATATCTATATATTTATCCAGTACACTTATATGGTCAGGGATAGGGTTGTAGGAACACACACATTGATAGGGTTGTAGGAACACACACACATTGATAGGGCTACACTATTAGGGTTGATAGAATGAAATACGTGGTTAGGGTCCAATATAGGCTTCGTAAGTAGGGGTAGGTTTTAGGGTTAGGCTACGTAGAGTAGGCTACGTAGATTAGGTAATAGTGAGTAGGAACGCTCTGTGCTTGTAGTATACCCGTGTGTACCTACATTCAACGCCCACACGTAGGGTAAAATACCAAGCACAGGGTTGTCCTGCAGTAGGGGTTAGTGTCTGTAACACCGCCCGATCATCGCACACCCGTGCGTTCACCAGAGACGTACGTAGGGTTAAGTGTCGGTTATTAGGTGGTTTTACAGTTCTAAAAAGCCATGGGTCGTGTTGACCTAGAATGAGGTAGGTAATTTGTATTTTGTGTTAATCAAAGTCTTAATTTATTACCGAACTAGTTTCTGCCTGCGGCTTCGTACGTGTTGTTGTTTTGAAGGTTTTTTCTATCCCATGAGAACTGGGTTATGGGATAATAAGTGGCCTATGTTTGATTCCAGGGTTATAGCTACATCTATGCAATTTAGCCCGATCATAACGACGATAACGACAGAAATGTCGCATCCATCCAAACATCTTAACTTTCACGTTTATAATATATGTGAGATGAGATAGAGATATGTATCTATCTGAAAACATCTTTTACACATTAGTGATCAGAAAAACCAGAGTTTACGAACTTTCTCAGTTTGTATGTTATTCCAAATCTAGAATACGAGTAACTTATCCGATGAAAATTTACTTCCGACTCGTTTAGTGCAATTGGCGTTGTTGAAATCTTCTCAAAGTTTTATGTTTTATTGTATTAGAACGAAGTCAATTTTGCATTCATCATCATCATCAGCCTATGTTATTCCATAGCTGGACATAGGCCTCCCCTAACGAGTGTCATAGCGCCCTGTTTTCAGTTTGCGCATCAGCTTCTGCCTTCTGCCTGCCTAAGTAATTACTTACTTTTTAAACTGCTCGTTTGGTTAATTAAACCTATTGTACTTGTGTTTCAAATTGTATATTATCTTAGTTAATGTATGTGTGTCTGTACTGTAGTACCAAATAATTTTTTTATCTATCTTATCTGCACTCTTTTGCTGGTAGGTCGTCATCCCATCTGGCCGGAGGGCAATTTCGATTGATTTTGATCAATTTGATTTAATTTTCAATATAGATTTCTATCTGTTTTATCAACAACGTATTTGCTTAATGAGTGGTCTCAAAAACACATGTGTCATACTAAACCTTATCTTAAAAGATCATCGCATGACCAAAATCATTGGTTTTCAAAACACGTTTCAAAAACTAGTGTTTTCAAAATCACTTCGCAGGTAGAGACGCCATTGACCTTGCTTTTGGAACTGGTACCGTGGTTGGTACCTACTCCGGTATCTCCCAGACAGGTACGTATATCATGAATTTTTTTATTAAAATTGTTCAAGTTGTTCTGACACGTCGGAGCTGGTTTGCCTACCCGATTACCCGACAAGGTCATGATTGTTATTTTACAACCCGCTTATTAGAGCAATTTGACACAAACGTACTATTCTATGACCAGTACCTACCTAGCTTACGTTGTTATTCTTATCTTAAATAATATTTTGTAAAAACAACCCTATTTTTATGTTTTTTAATCCCCGACTCAAAAAGAGAGGGTTGTTATAAGTTTAACGTGTCTGTCTGTGTATCTGTCTGTGATATCGTAGCTCCCAAACGGATGAACCGATTTGCGTTTAGTTTTTTTTGTGTCATTTATAATTTTATCCTGAGTGTTTTTAGCCATGTTTCGCGAAAATATGTTCAGCCAATAATCGTCGGGGGGTTATTAAAATTTTTAATTTGGCAACAAGACATTGTTATGTAAGTTTATTAAAATGTTTGTGGGTATTATGGCATGTAGATTCTTTTTTGTCTTTAAGTAGGTATCTTAAAAGATTTGTTCAAGTCCCATCGTCTAAATTGTTCTGTCACGTCCAGTTACTACTAGTGTTTTATACTTCCTCTACTCAAAGCAATGCCATCTGTATTGTTTCCTGTCTCAGGTGTGGTATAATAAGTGTTTTCTATCTATCTATTTCCTGCCTTTCCCAAATGACTAAGTACTAATATTATAAAGCCGAAAGTTTGTGAAATCTGAATTTTTATTACCTAGAATCTCCAAAACTACAGAACAGATCAAGATGAAATTTGGCGTACGCTTAGACCAAAGCATAAATTAGATAATATGCTCCTTATTATACCGAAAATACGCGTGCGAAGCCGCGGGCAGCAGCCAGTTCTTTCATAATATAAATTGTGGAACTATTGGGAATATAACATTAGGTACCTATCAGGGGTATAAAATTAGGGATGATGCGCACACGTCAATACTAGGTTTATTTTAAACCAATGGGCTTTTTTAGATCAAAAGACTAATGTCGTCATGCATCCATTACATACCTATTAATATTAAAATAGCCATATTATATGGGCATGGAATGAGGAAAACAAGTGAATGGTAACAAACGAGCACCATAAGATCACATTACATTCTCCCACATCACATACATTTTTTGAATGCTTACAAAAATGACTAGCTGCATGCATGTTACATGCTGTCCAATTGCATGTTGACATTAAAATGGCCAAGAGTAAACCATAAGTAGAGGGTTTTCTTCCCCAGAATATAATGTATGTCCGTGTTTGATGTCATTAAAATCGGTTAAGCCGCTTAGTAGTGGAAAGGTAACAGACATACAGACAGAGTTACTTTTGCTTTTATAATTTTTGTATGAAATTGTATGGCATTGGTAAGCATAAAAAAGATTTTACCCAGTGGACTATGCATGCCGAGCCTCAAGTTTGGCTGACGATGGTATCGATACGTGATCGAGACGTCTTATTTTTGAATGGAATTTGCTTAGTTCCGCACGATACATGAGAAATCCAATAGAAAAAGGAGGGTTTTTCCAGTTTTCCCCCTTGACAAATCCCCCTTAAGGGGGAAAACTGGAAATTATTTTTTTGGAGTCCGGTTTTCCCCCTTGAGAAATATTTATCAAGGGGGAAACTGGAGACTTCACGATGGCACCTCGACTACTATCTTCAACCGAACTTGGTGCTCTGTTTCTGTCTATTTTTATCAAAGAAATAAAGATTAACATATTTAGGATTGTTAACAAAATGTAAAAAATGTCCTCTAAGAAGGCTAACGTATTACGTCAACTTACGTTCCGAATCACGTAGCGCCGTAGATCGTATCGCAGCGACCTCCTAGTTTTGCTAACTGCCCATTACCACAAAAAGTAATGCGTTCACAACATGTTGACAGTGAAGACTTTAAACACTTGAGGTCGACGGACAAATACCCACTACGTACATGTAGGTATATGTACAGGCTAAGTAGGTTAACGTTTAAAGGATGAATTGGGTATGCTAGATCTCTCAAAGAGGAACTCCATCTTGAGTCGGGGCCTTTGCAAGCCAGCACCGTCGGGCCAGCGGAAGATTTCACAAGTGTACCCGTAGGCTCGGGAAACAGGTGCAGAAGGAAAACAGTGGTGAGTTTAGCTGGTAGGAGACCAGCATAACCGTTCTTTCGCCCCTTACGAAAGAATGGTATCCAAGAGGATTCCCCCACTTTAAAAAAAAGGTATGCTCGATCGTAGCGGGCGAGAGCCGTACCCCCTGCGGGTACGGATTAAAAACATCACGAACGTTGTATAAGATGCGGTTCATGCTATACCGTGCTACGTCCGCATCACGGAAGAGGCTCGGACATGCCCCGACGCATGGTTCCAATAATTTCGTATTTCACCAAAATCCATGATATTTTCTACAAACGTCTAAAAATCCTGACATCTAGTGACCCTAGTCGTAGGTTGAGGAGGCAGGTTTCATACGTGGTAGACCTGTGAAACCTGCCTTCTCAACTCAATCTACGATGGTCTAACACGTGTTTCGTCGTCAGATATAATGTAGGTAGCAATAAATATAAAGGCACACGTCATGGACGTAGAAGGAAAACTCTGAGACCTTGGGATAGCCCCACGAAGACAAGTTTGAGATGCGAGGGTTTTCCTTGAGTTTTTGGAATTTCATTGAGAACTGGTCAACAGTTTTCTTTCAAGGTTATGTGCATTTCTCTAACTGTTTGTGGTTTTTGAGGCGATTGTTTTTAGGTAGGTAGCAAAAATTGACAAAAAGCTCTTTATAGTGCATATTACGTGACACTTCATATGATGAAATGATGATAAGAGAATAATACACAAAGTAACTTTATTCACAAAGAAAATTATACTAGTATTTACAATTGAAACAATTGAGCTAACTGCTGACTGTTGCAAACAGTCTACAGATAGCTCAACTGATCCATATCAACACCAGTCGGAAGTGTCCCCAAGACGCTGGCTGCATTGCCACGCTGTATGGCAATGCTGATACGCTGTGCCAGATATTCACCAGTTCTCGGGTCACGCGTCGCTTCGACCAGACGCTCAGATAGATTTTTGAAAACCCATAATAATAATAATAATTTTTGAATACATAAAGTTTAACTTATTCTTGTTTTACAAAATTGAAAATTGACAATGTCCACCAGATTTATTTTGTTTTGACTCTATCACTGTCTTTTAACTTTACGTGAATAGTTATGAATAAGTAGTTGATAAGTTTGCCTAAGTTTCTCGACTCAAGGCTGACTTAAGAGTATAAACTGTATTTCATAGAAAACAAATTTCAACCTCAGTTTTTCCCATAGCCAACGAATATTTCCCCTTGAAACTATATAACTTGACAACATCATGGTCTCCTAATTTTCTAAAAACAAACGAAATACCAAAGACACGCATGTTCGACCTTGAATGCAATGATGATTACAATCAGCACTTTAACGACATTGTTTATGGTAACCTTCAAACCAGACTATAACCATCATCATCGTCTAACGGTGTTCAACTGGTTTCTTATTTGGTTGTTTATGGTTGCGAATTCAGTTATTAAAGAATGGTATGAAAAGCTATAAAATCGTAAAAATGCAAGTATCAAATATAATTTTGCAGGAAACTTTATGAAAACACATTGAACCGGAAATAGCAACTTTTTTTAAACTCATTTTAGATTTACAATCCATAAAACAAAAATAAAAGTAGTAAAAATGTTACAGAGGAATAAAATAAATAAATTTAAATCGGAGAATTATGTAGTGGTTAAATTTTGTTTGTAGTATTACATATTATTTCGAAAATCTTTCAAAAAAGCGGCAAAATCACGCCCAAAATATGTAAAACCACTCTGCCTTTTGCGTGGGATATTCAAGGCAAGTGTTCAGAATCCCTTGTTTATTTTTTTTGCAAAACAACAAAACATCTCGCAGAATCATTTTCAAAATCGCAAGTCAAACAAAAGGTCACGAATTCGAGTTTTTTGCGTCATGGCGAACCGGTCGACGCGTATAAAGTAAAAGAATTTGTGTTTGTTTGGATGTCCCTCTCGGATGTGCACATCATTCTAAAGGACCAGTACAACGGACGAGTGTATTGTCGACTTATACTCTACGTTGCTTTACACTGCCAGTTATAAAACGCTATAAGCATTTATTGTGTCTACTCACGGGGCGATCTATGCCATAGCTATAGTTAACTTCGGTTTCAAGATAATACATAATGGTATCAATTCAGGATGTAGCCAGAACTAAAGTAATTTGACAGCACTTAAAATTATTCCGTCCCTCTCATGAGGATTGCAGTAAAAATGATGGCATCATTTTTAATGCTGTCAGATTAGTTTAGTTTAGTTGTGGCGATATCTGAATTACATAAAAAAAATGTTATTTTAAAATAACCGTAGGTACGTTACGTTAACGTGCAGCAAGTGACTTTAAAGTAACTTGCACAATGTACTCACATCTGTAGAGGCGACTTTATTATTTTCTATGTAGGTTACTTTAGTAGGTCACATATGTAAAAGCTAAAATCGTAAATCCTTTTGGTTCACTATAGTCTGGTGCAGTAGAAGGTTGAGTAGGTAACAAGTTAAATTAATTGGAAACTATAAAAAAGTCCCATTTAGTCCTCGCTTTTTCACTATATTCACAAAATGAGGGTCAAGTTACTATAAATATACATTTATGCCATATTCGTCCCTAGTTTTCGGCCCACGCCATTAAAAAGTCTTTCTTCGTCCCGCAAGATAATATTTGTCCATATTCGTCCCGCATACCAAAATTATTGTAAGTACAGTTAGCGTCAAAAATATAATTTATCACCGCGACCAAAACTGTGGACGTCAATCATTATATGCCGAGGACTAAGAAGGATGTCATCTACTACTAACTAAGCACTTATTACCACCACCCAATAGTGTTAGTCATTACTAGTATTACTATTAACTTTACGTAATTATCAAACTCAAAGCTCAGTTACTACCTAAATCTGCAAAGATTTGTGTAATAATTAAAAGAAACAAAAACGCAGCGAAAAATATTTATTTTAGTATATACAGGGTTTGTCAAGAACACTTTCAAAAACAAGGGTATGTATTTATATTGGTTTTGTTTTGGGGTGATGTACCCCAACCGAAACAAAACCAATAAGAATACATTTGTCCGAAAAAAAATTGTAGCCGGAGATATTATTTTATTAAGATTTTTATTTGTTTTGCCAGCCAACAATGTCCACGTAAGTTTGCAAATGCCAAGTAACGTAGGTTATAAGTTGGTAATAGGTACCTAGGCACCTAATTTTGCCGCAGCCTCGGCCGAACCAGAAATGGCATAACTCCCACCTCGTTCATAGCACAGCTGAGCAAGCCTAATTGTGGACCGATGAACACGATCCAGGAATGTAGGATCCTCGGCGCTTCTCGTATAAAGCACACACCAAAAACTATCTGAAAACTTTAATTAAGCTGCCTAATAATTAGAAAAATTTAAAGAAAAATACAAAAAAAAGTCACGAAACGTGTACGAAATGCAATTTTGTTGCACCGCACAAGTATTCAGAACGAATAATAAACAGAACACGTACTAAAAACACAAGTCAAAACATTGGTTATATATGTTATATTAGGTAAATAGGTATCCCCTTATAAAAGCCGAAAAGTTCTTTGAAACGCCGACAAACATCGCTCTGTCATATCTCTTATGAGTTGCTGTATCTTATATTATTTATTTTTTGATTTTTAAATTAGATAATTTGGTGGATATGTTCTTATAGTGTTCTACTATGTATGTATCTAGAAAAAAAAATAAAGGACGTTGATGGGTCAACATATTTTTCGCCGTTTATTTCGCTAAATATTTTAAAAATCATGGTCTTTATCTTAATATTATATAATGGATTTCCGACAGTAACGCCTGAATCTATTATTATTGTTTTGATATTTAAACTGCTTTTAAAGATTTTAGAATAATCGCCTATCTGAAACGGGAATTGAACCCGCTAAATTGTAAAAAAACCCGTAATTTTACGATACCGATCTAAAGGCTCAATCATAAGAATTATTTTTTCCAGATAACAAGCATCTTAAATTTATGGAAGTTGAAATTTTACATTTATAATTTCAGGGTAAATTAAAGGTACAGAGCCTTTCCTTTTACTTTGCCGTGCTTCTAAACACTGATTTTATCATTTTTTGTTCTACAATATTTAAGATACTTTCCTTCCATGTGGCATGGCCGTGGGATGCCCTGTACTATTATATACTTTAATAAATGTGCTTTAAATTGAGTTTACCTAACTCAATGATATAAACAAGTTCATCACTAATCATAATCACACTCATATTATAAATGCGAAAGTTTCGATGGATAGATGTATGGATGGATGGATGTTTGTTACCTCTTCACGCCAAAACTACTCAATTGATCAGGCTGAAATTTTGCATACAGGTAAGTCTAACCCTGGAATCAAACATAGACTTTTTATCCCATAAATGAGTTCCCATGGGATAGAAATAACCTCAAAACGTTTCCATAGAAAGAACGCGTGCGAAGCCGCGAGCAGAAGCTAGTATCATATAAATATGAAAGTCAAGTGAAGACTTATTGCTTCAACTGTACCATAGTGATTATAATTTGCCTATACAAAACAACTTGGGCCGTACGTGGAGCTAAAAAGTGGGACGAAATAAGATTTTTTTAAATAAAATAATTTATGGGCCGAGTGCGGCATACAATGTGGGACGAAAGCAGATTTTTTGATTTGGGCCGAACTTTCCCGGGACGAATATGGCATAAATCTAAATATAGTTAATTCATATATCAAAATCACTTTAGCCGTTCGAATGCTTCTAGGTAATAAAATAATCAGATATCTACAGAAACATTCGAAAAACTTAACGTGATATCGCGGGTAAAAAGTCCAGTGTCATTTTTGATACGGCCCCAAAATGCTCACCTCCAGCTCACAATCATGTGCTATTCTCCTTTTTATTCTGTTCACGTTAACTTCACTGCCGCCGTCTCAGTGACAGTGGTTGAGTGTGTTTAGTGAGCTAAGTCGAGAGCGAATAGCACTGCCAAGGCGAGCACAAGGCTGTGCATTAGTATCCGACGCAAAAAACAGCGGATGCGCGGCGTCTTACGACTGCGAACTGGTATTACCATAATGTAGACGAAGTTGCTGTAGACTCGACGTAGGTAAGGGATACTACGACGATCGCTTTATTTTACTAAATTTTCTAAAACCTTGTTGATTTTCTGAGTTGAGTAACTTGCGTTGAGCAATGGGGAGCAGAATAAGTGTGACAAGGAAAGGTTGCATATGCAATAGGGAACTCGCGGATGATTGTCGCAGTATTTGTTATTGCCGGGTCTTCGTCGTCACATGGGCTACTTCCCATTTGTCAGCCTTTCATCTCGCAATACTCATAAAACAACTGCCCAAGCATTTGACATTTCGTTGCATTTGGAAACTTTTTCAATACATAACCTGTATCTTACCTAAATTATGTAACCAAAAAATTGCACTGTAAATATTAGTAATTAAGTTAAACTTTACTTGATGTCGTGTCAGGAGGTGGGCGAAGAGACTACGCCGCAGTTTTAACTTTTGTGGTCTCTTCGTTTAACATGTAAACTGTTATATCTGTGTACTTGTCCAAAATAAACGATTTTATATTTATATTTTTTTTTGTGTTTGTATAAACAGTGCCTTTGAGTACGTCGAGAGATATAACGGGTCACAGTAACGACTCGAGATTGTCGAAAATGGACGATAATCTCGAAAACGACACTGGTTTTCAGTGGCATAGCAGCTATGACCAGGCGGCTCCTGACCCAGCTTCAGCAATTCTACCCTGTAGGTGGGTTGAATTTCGTTGTGTCTTTGATACTGTATCCCCACAATTTCGAAAACTTTTTATTCAGTATGATATCAAAACAATAATATTTCTTCATTAAAGACACGAGTTCTGTTTCTGTGGCGTCAAACTCACCACAACATCATCTTACTACGAGTGTATGTAACCCGCGCGATCCAAAATCTTGCGGGCCGATGTGAGACTAGGATTATCTGTTAGTCCGAAATTTTTCACGTTTTTGGTTTGAACAGGATTGAGGCCATTTTGAATTTAAATGGCCGCAAAAATCGCAAAACATTGTCAACACGATTAGCATTTTGAGAATTCTACTGACCCAAAGTCCCAAATGTCTGTTGGTATGTTGATAATACAACCGACTATGACCCGAGCT
This sequence comes from Eupithecia subfuscata, assembly GCA_963564075.1. NCBI lineage: Eukaryota > Metazoa > Arthropoda > Insecta > Lepidoptera > Geometridae > Eupithecia > Eupithecia subfuscata. Next base: position 1,623,319 of record OY751102.1, read on the forward strand.
CACCTACAGATGGTTAAATTTTAAACAGTAACAACGTTTTTGACACAAGTTTTCATACATTCAACGTCAACGTTAACCGACAAAGCAGCCTACTTGTCCGATTATCTTTTGGTGAACACAAGCCTAAAGAATGTTGCAGATCTGATCTGAACCACTGCCGCACAGCACAGAAATATGTATTCAATTATGGGCTGGGTTAACTCGTAACATTTTGGTGCATTTTATATTGACGGCGGCAGATAACCAGACGGACGGCTAGTGACTTTAGATACACTTGAATCAACTGCGCTAAGTGTATCTTAAGTCACTCTAAAGTGTATCTAAATATATTTTATGCTTATTTTTTTACTGTGCGGTGCTGGATGTATGGGCTTTTCTCATTCTTTATTCGAAAATGTTCACTAACTAAGACAAAGACAGAGATAATAAACTCGATCGACTTGTAAAAATGAAAGCATCCGAAGACCTTAGTGGTGCAGCGCCTGTGACGCAAGAGGTTATAATGTATATAATAATAATGTAATGTAATAATGTTTTTATTCAATAATAAGAGATACATAGCCTTATTCATAGATGAAAACACCTTTTAAGCATTATAGAAATACTTGTGTTAGGTGTTTTCGCGGTTTAGAGGTTGTGGGTTCGATTCCCGCCTCGGGACAAATATTTTTTCCGGGTGTTCTAGGTGTTTTCTACGTATAATAAAAAGCACGTATCCTATGTAGGATACGTGCATTCATGTGGATACGTGCTTTTTATTATACGTAGCTCAACAGTCTGTATTGGTCCACTACTGGACGCAGGCGTCCCCTTGATAATCGCTTTATTGGCTTTTATCTCATGGGGGTAATGCCCATAATCCCCACGCTGGGCACGCGGGTCTCTGGGCTAGTTCGGTGGTAGAATTGTTCTGCAGTGGCGCTGCTGCCCGCCCCCAGTGGATATTCCTTAGTCGCCTCTTACGACACCCGCGGGAAGAGATGGGGTGGTGCATATTCTAAGCCGGCACCACACAGCTGTACTTAGATTATATACGTAGAATGTATTTATTATATTAAGTATGTCTGTTATTTATTTATTTATTTATTATTTATTTATCCATAATCGCGCTGACACCATAACCTCATTATGAATACCCGTAGAACGAGGAAAATCGTTGAAACTTATCAATGGGCACATGAGTAAGGGATTTCTTAGCAACACACATAGGTTCTCTAATACTTTAATCAAGATCGATCTGTTGTGTACAAAACAAGTTGTAGAATTAAATGTTAGAGTATTTCCTTGTAAATATTCTTTGCTTTATAATAAAAAACAAAGTAAGATAAATCAATACTGATTAAAATGAAACGTTAGAAGATCTTTGTGTAGCGCGAGGTGCGTTGAAATCTTTTCTACTGGCGAGGTGTTTTGTGCACTAAAGAATAATTTTAAATGTCATGCAACATTTGTTAGTAGCTTCTGCCCGTAGCTTCGCACGCGCTTTTCAGTTCCGCTGTCCCCATTACCAGGTCACCGTCAATGGGGACAACGGGAATAAATTTTAATTATTTTTATTGAGTTCCGTTGTCCCCATTGAATGGGGATACCGTCAATGGGGACAACGGGAATACATCGCTTATATCCGTCTCCATAATACCGTGTACCTCCCTGACCACGCTGGTTATGCGGGTATCGCGGTCCAGTAGTAGAATTGTTCCACAGGAGGCGCTGCTGCCCGCCCCCGGTGGATATCCCTTAGTCGCCTCTTACGACACCCGCGGGATGAGTTGGGCTGGTGCAAATTCTACGCCGTATTCGTATTCATATTCGTATTTATAAAATTGGTATAATTGTTAGTATGGATGGATTATTATCGGCGAGGCCAGGTTATGTTTTTCGAGTGTTTCTGTGTGATTTGATTATTCATACATTTTATTTCTTCGACTCGACGCATCCAAACGGCGGGAGCGAATGTGATAAATGAGATATCAAAATACTCGTTTGAACTCTTTTAAGCTACATTTTATAAGCCTTTGCCTTTCGTTTTACGAAAGAAGGTGAAAAAGCGTAGAATTTTGCGTAGAGCGTAGAAAGCAAAAATTTTCAACTTCGACGAGACTTGAATCCGCATATAAAAAAAAATTGGGATAATATTTCATTTCTTAGAAATTAATTACTTGTTTTGACATTTGAAAGACAAGATTTTGCTGACGTAAAATGGGGGAAACAACCACGCAATAGATTGTATAATAGAATTCGATTATATAAAGATTAGATTGTTTATAGAATCTGATATTTATCATCGTTTACCTACATAATACTATAATTAGTTTAATTTCAAAAGTAACCTCATTTTTAATTTTGATTATTATAATTTAGATAGACCAAAGAATCATTGATTTACGGAAGTGTATGGTAGAGAAACACCTCTCTATTCCACTAGCATTGTCTATGTTTTTATTATATTTTTGTGTATTAACTCGATTTAATTGTCCATAATAACTCTATATGTATAACATTTTTTATAGGACACAAAATTTATTTTACATGGGAGAAGCCATTGACTCCTGAAATTCAGTATATACTAGTTCGGTTTATGGATTTATTTTGATTATTGTATGTTTACTTGTGTCAAATAAATGAATTTAACTTTTAAAGGCTAGAGCCGACAGGCCGGCAACGGTGGTGCCGTACTGACCGCAATGGATGGATTTTTTGAGCGTAATGTCGGGTGGTTCGTCTGCTGTAACTGCAACAACCGGATTGCCGACGCAATCGCCATTTGCAAACGAATTTTCAACTGATCGACAACCCGAATGACATCCGCACTGAACGGATCGCCGGCATCGCCGATAGTCCACTCCGTGTGGTGCAGATCAATATTTTATGTATTTTATATTTGATGCGGTCAGTGCGAAGCGTCTAATGCCGGCCGGTCGATGCGTCGATTTAAGGAATGGCTGTAGCGCCTATCTCTTAGATTTCGATAAATAAATAAATAATGCTGGACAATTCATACAGCATTATCTAGCCCCAAGGTAAGCAGAGCTTGTGTTATGGGTACTAGATAACTGATATACTTAATACAATACACTAAATAGATAGATATTTTTTATTATACATAGAAAACATCCAGAACGCCCTGGAAAAATGTCTGCAGATCGTACAAACATTTGTCCGTTTGTTTTTTAATTTAAAAGATATTATTAGATATTAGATTAGTTTTAATTTAAAAGATTACGGAAAAGATATTAATTTGTTTTAATTATGTTTTATGATATTTAGATATTTCGTATCGGGTTTGCATATAACCTCTGTCGTCGACACCCACCTGGGAGGCACACCCACTGCCCCACCACAACACTGGTAGAGTGGTGAAAGGCCAAGGGGGCGTCTTACATAAATGAAAGTTAAAAAAGTGGGGAAGCTTACAATATTAGATTAGTTAAATTTGGTTGAGGATAAAAAATGAATCGATGACCTAATCAATTAATCATTGTGTGATATAATAAACCGTATAATAGCTTTATAAGAATTTTCACAATATTTTTCCTCTACAGATCAATATTTTTTTAATTAGGAACTTAAAAAGAATGAGAAATAAATTTATTCAAAACCTCATACCACCGTGTGACGTCATACAAACTGCTTTGTAAGGATTGCTGTTATGCTTGCCGTAAATACCCATTTTTGACGAGAAATATGAAAAAAAGCATAATTTTTCATTTATTTCGGAAATGCAGTTATTATAAACAATACAAAAAAAACTTAAGTAATACCAGCAAAGTTTGAAGGTTTAGTACCTACATGTACCTAACATTAAAAATGACAATCCTTGGTGAATACGAGAGCCGTCATGTCATGACCGCTGTTTACCGAAGAACTGGGTATTACCAAAGAATACCTCTATAGTACTAACGTAGTGTTACGGTTAAAACACTCAGTTAAAGCTTTGAAGAAAACTCAAGCATAGTCTATCTCTTCTTTAAATTAAATGACACTACTTTATTTCTAAAGTCATTTCCATCGGGATATTTACGTACCATGATTTGAGTTTTGAATGATGAATAACTGAGTTATTCCAAGATCATTGCGCATGAAACTGAGCTCAAATATTATAAAGCTCAAAAGTCAAATTTTGGTAAATATCCTATATTATGATTCTTTTGTTTTTCTTGTGACTTCTTTTGACGTTTTTTTGAACGTTAAAGTTAGGGACTAGGCTATGGTCGATGCTTCTCTGTGGAGAGACTCCGTCCAGATTGGGTAAACTTCCTTTGTGATGAAAAATTTGATATCAAGCCTAGGCTCGCCTTTATCATCATCAGCCCATAGCTGGACACCGCTAAGGAGCTCCATAACTTGGCCGAAATGGACGGACCATGAAGGTCTAAAGTTAATCCTCATCGAGGTTAATGGACCAAAGACCAAAATCATCGACATAAAACATAGAATTAGCAAGCTGTGGCGGCTGGCCGTGGCCATATTTGTCGAAAGTCGATAACTGATGGGGTAAACGAGTTCTTAAGTGGAGGCAGCAAAACGCTAAGACACGAATGCAAAGTCGCGAAGTTCTGGGTAGAGAATCTGTTGCAATAGGTATCCAATAAATATGCGTTGAGGTATATCTGTGGGTGTTGCCAACAGACATGTAAATAAATAGTTAAAAAAGCGGGTCACCTTGGCCACGAGCGCAAAAACTGGCAAATTTAATCGGAAATCGTGATTAACAGGTTAAAAAACGTGAGGTGGTGTAGCTAGTTTGGGATTAACATAGAGAATGTCGACGGGTCGCGTGCCGGCCGGGGCGGTAAAATTACGCTTCTATCTTTTCTGTATTTCAAAATTTTTATGAATAAATTCTTGAGTTATCACAAAACACACCTGGCTACACGCTTACAACTTGATACGATTGTATTATAGGTAGTAACTATGCTGCGTTCACGCATTTATTTTCTCTAACTGAACGAAAGAATGCAATATTTCATAGACTCTGCTTCTTTTTAAGAATACTGATGCAAATGTATCGGTTCCAAAAAATATTAGGACAAACGAGAGCTTCGATATTTAGAAAAATTGTATTTTTTTTCAAAGTCAAGGAAAATAAATGCGTGGGTGGAGTGTAATCGCAGTAATTACTGGGTATATATTTAATCTGGGTTTGGTACTTTAACAAAGCGTTATTCAATTTACAAAAAATACCTCTAAAATTCTCAAAAACCCAATGTAAATCCTTTGAAATTTCAAAACAATAATAATAATGTAAGAATAATCGTAAAATGACACGAGTAAGATGAAAAATATGTAGTATTATTAAAAAAAAAACTAATTGTTATAAATTCAAAAAATCGCTTAACTACAATTTGATCCACTCGGGGTGCAGAATCACGCCCTTTTGGCTTAGTACACATGTTTCGTGGCACCCTGTATAGTATACCGACACAAAGTACCGGGGGCACCGGTAGAAACCACCTCATTTCAGCACACTGAAAAATAAGTCCGCTACTGTGAAATACTACTATGAACTAAAACAAAACTATGAAGCAAAAGTAAAATGAACTGTACATCGAGCGAAGCCTCCTCAGAGCGTCATCTTAGCGCCTACGGCTGGCAGGTGGTAATTCCCCAGTGCGTGCTTCCCCGGTAACGCGTGTTTCCCTGTTGCACCACCGAATACTACTGTTACAATTCTACCCATACTTATCATACAAAGTATAAATGCGATGGTCTCTGTCTATCCTTTGTCTGTTTGTTTTTCCGGCCACCTGGGTCTTTTCGAGACGAGAGTGTGACGAGGTGTCTTTTAGACCTTCTTCTTCGACCTAGATCTTCGGCCACATCGTCACTGACCTCTTATTAAGACCTGGCGTCTTCACAAACGTGTTCGTGATGTTGGGTTGAACCTGCAGCTCACGCATTGTCACTGAGTTACCAATAACTCTGTATATAGGGTGTTTGGCATTGCGATCGATATAGTTTTTGACGTGACAACGTCTTATAATTCGATAGAGCCGGCTGCACGCACGAAAAAACATGACGTCATGCGGCGTTACCTCGTCATGCGGCGTTACCTCGTCATGCGGCGTAACCTCGCTCTGAGTTGTCACGTTCAACTATCGTCAGTAAACCGACTTTACAGACAACCAATTTTTTTTAATCACCGAAAATCTCGCCTTGTCGTCATATCTTTTTTTGGTACTTGCCAAAAAAATTTACTTGTTTATGCCACAAAGTAACCTGTACTGTATTTTTCTTTTTTACACTTATTCTAAATAGTTATTAATCGATATTATTCAAAATCAAAAATATGTGTAAAAGATTAAACACCTAACAAATTTATTAAAAAAAAAAATCTATTAAGTATATTGAATTTTCTTTCAAAAAGTTTTTTAGTTATTGCCCTTTCCAACGATACATGACTTAAAAAATATCTATTCGGCGGCCAAACTAAGAGATACTGGTCTGCTAGGGTCATGATTAAACAGACACTTTTTTATGTTTTGTTCTACTGAATGACTATAAATCACAAAATTTGCTCAAATTGCCGCCATCTCACATATGTAAGTACAACACTATTTTATTATGTAAGTGGTGGTGGTTAGACAACGAATTAAATTTTTAATAATATTTTTACTTTTTTATTTATTTCAAAAACAATGGTGTTGTGCTTGCATAAAGTGAGAATGCAGATGTCAGTTATGGCTTGTGACAGTGGCTTCTGTATTTCCTTCTTTAATTTGTATCTTTATGATGTCCATCTTGGAGTGTGAGCGGAGCGAGTCTATGCGACAAAATCTAAGTGACTTGTACGATGTTATCCTAACGGATACTGGTGGCATACAAATTATTTTAGCTGCTTTACTGAGTGATGCGACAATAAATTATTTAGGTTAGTTTTAGATATAATTTAGTTTAAAGTAGTTTTTAGGTAGTTAGTTTATTAAAATACGGGACTGAAATAGTCACCAATGACTCAAAGACCCTTAAATAAATAGCAATAAAAAAAGTGTCTCGATCAGATATGTGGTTGGGGTACCTACCTACCTTCATTTTAATGTAGGTTGATATTAAAATGAAACCGCATGGAAGAGGATAACTTCATTTCCTCGTAGAAACGCTTCTGATAGAGTCATGTACAGGACTACCTATCTAGAGTTTATGCTACAGGTTGACTTTGACAGCCTATACAAGGTCAATGAACTGGACACACCAAACTCACCGACAAACCACGGCAATTTGGAGTGTCATTTCTGTGTATGAATATCGTAGGCAGCCAGCAACAGTGTTTTGTCGACTCTCTACATATCGGGGATTTCTGTATTTAATTTTTTAATGTGAGACTCGCTATGTTCGCGCCACTGTTCACTGAAAACGCGTCCTACGTCTCAGTGAACAGTGGGAGCAGATTTTTGGCAGTTTTCAGGGGAAAATTCGCGCGTGGCTGAAATATATTTAAATGAAAACAAAAATCTCGCAAGTATAGCTTCTGCTCATACTCACGCTGGCCACCATAATATCGCATCCTATGACTCGAGCAACGTAACCAACTTGACAACTTTTGGCTAAGAAATACATAAATAAATAGGTACCCAAACCATTTTATAGTGATTCACATTATACAACGAAAGTCAACCAGTTGTATCCAACTCACCATAATTTTCCATTGTTTCGTACTTTCCTGTAGTGAACAATATAGATTGCATAATTTTACCTAATTTTAGTTGATAAATAATATACTAAAACAGGAAAATGAGCGTAAACCCTCGGTTTAATAGAATTTCATAATCCGTTAAATTATTTTTAACACGAGCATAGGTCAACTATTTTCCTTCCTTATTGATTTAAATGAAACATTTATAGTTCTTTTACAGTTTCAAAAAAATATTATTATCAGATTTATATTATTATTATAGTCTAGGAAGTGAATAATGATTTTAATGACTACAAACTGACCCTGGAGTATATTATTGCAAATTTATAGAGATTTTCTATCTGTTTTTGTATGCAAGGTTACCGACTCCACAAAATTCATAAAAGATATTACCATACAATTTTGTTAGTTAATTAATTAAATTAATTAAAATTAACCCAATAAATAAAGGCAATTGTAGTTATAAATGTCAATGTAATGTTCGGTTTAGACCTTCTCTGAGTAACTGAATCGCATCCATTGGTTCTAAGGTAGTATAATTGATGTCATCGGAACGAGAGATAAATCTGGTCCAAGTTATCTCGATACTGTGATAATGGCACCTTAAATACTACAATTTGTATGCAATTAGAAAATGACCTCTCGATCTAATGCGAGTTTTTATCGACACACGAGCGTAATAGTTCCAATTCGTATGAACTCAGATATCAACCAATCACAATCGCAGTTTAGTAGATTGTGTCACAAGGGACCAAAATAATTTATTTAGGACGAGAGAGATTTTTTGAATCTCTCTCGCCCTAAATAAAAAGTAGAGTAGAATAATTCTTCTCTAGAATCCTACTCTAGAGTTCAAAGAATTCTACTCTAGAATCCTACTCTAGAGTTCAAAGAATTCTACTATAGAATCCTACTCTAGAGTTCAAAGAATTCTACTCTAGAATCCCACTCTAGAGTTCAAAGAATTCTACTCTAGAATCCTACTCTAGAGTTCAAAGAATTCTACTATAGAATCCTACTCTAGAGTTCAAAGAATTCTACTCTAGAATCCCACTCTAGAGTTCAAAGAATTCTACACTAGAACCCTACTCTAGAGTTCAAAGAATTCTACTCTAGAATCCTACTCTAGAGTTCAAAGAATTCTACTCTAGAATCCTACTCTAGAGTTCAAAGAATTCTACTCTAGAGTTCAAATAATTCTACTTTAGAATCCTTCGCTTCGCATGAGGTTAGCGGATTCAACGTCCGTCGGTCGAGGTTAAATCATTTTGGTACCGCGTCGCACACTCTTCTTTTTATCCTAAAATATAAAAAATCATCCAGTTTCCTTCTCCGTTTTACACCTTCATTTCGATCATCAATCCGCCTGCCAATCGTGGTGATGGTGACATTTGGGTGAGGCATGTTCAGCAGTGGCTCAGCATGTGTGCTAATATCGTAAAAAACTGAATAGAATATAGCCTAATTATGAAGGAATCTTGAGTGGAGACCGCGACTAGGCAAACGTAGTATAGCCAGGTGGGATGACGATCTGCGAAAGACTGCAGACAGATGCTGGCTGCAGTCTTTCGCAGATCGTCAGCTGCGGCTAGCGGGAGACAGGGCGCTATGGCGCTTATTAGGGGAGGCCTATGTCCAGCAGTGGACTAATATAGGTTGATGATGATGAAGAAGGAATCTGCTGTAGAGGTCACAAGACCAATAACGATGCGCTTTTTTTATTACCGGTCAGTCAGACTTTATTGAAGTGAATTGCTTTCTAAATATTTAATTTAATAGTGTTCCAAATTCAAAAGTCATTTCGTCACTGTTATTAAGTGTGCTGGAATAAGGTGGAGTAGGTACCTACTAGTGTCTATTCTATCCGTGGTTCCGTACACGGTTTTTCTGAAAAAACTGGCATATCTATACTTCTATACTAATATTATAAAGAGAAAAGATTTGATTGTTTGTTTGTTTGTTTGTATTGAATAGGCTCCGAAACTACTGGACCGATTTGAAAAATTCTTTCACCGTTAGGAAGTTTACTTTTCAGGGAGTGATATAGGCTATATATTATCCCGGAATTCCCTCGGGAACGGGAACTACGCGGGTGAAACCGCGAGGCGATCGTCTAGTGATATATATATTTCAGGTCCAGACGTTTGCAAAATTATTTCTGCTCGATCATTTGATCCATTCGTAGTTTTGGCATTGTCGGATGTAGGATTACGTATGGTAATTGGCCTCCCCTAGTGTGCGCCATAACGCCCTGTCTTCAGCTTGCCGCATCCAGCATCTGCCGTCATTTGATCTAAAGTAAATATTTAGATAAGTACAATAAGAGAGGCGCAAATATGCAGGTATCGACAGAGCCTACACATTTGCTCCCCTTGGAGTAGAGACCCTAGTCTGTGGGGTACCGAGGCTCTTCAGGTTTTCAAAAAACTATCTGAGCGTCTGGTGGAAAGCGACGCGTGACCCGAGAGCTGGTGAATATCTGGCACAGCGTATCAGCATTGCCATACAGCGTGGCAATACAGCCAGCGTCTTGGGGACGCTTCCGACTGGTGTTGATATGGATCAGTTGAGCTATCTGTAGACTGTTTGCAACAGTCAGCAGTTAGCGCAATTGTTACAATTGTAAATACTAGTATAATTTTCTTTGTGAATAAAGATGTAAAGTACAATAAGCCAGCAATGTATTATCAACACCGAAATAACAGTTGCAAAAAAGGTACCAAAAGATACCATCGAGCGACTCAGTAGTCCGGTTGACGTTAACGTAACCGGACTACTGAGACTACACCGCTATTTTGAGGCTAGATGATGGTGTATGAAATGTCCCGCATTTGTTATTTATGGGACGGACATATGTACATAGGTTACAGTTACAGAGTAGGTAATAGGAATACAGCCATAGGTATCGTTGCTTGGATGAAGAGTGTTTGTTGACGTCGTCACAAGTAGCCGTTTAGTCTAGCGTTAGACATATGGAAATCCATTTTGATTCATTCCCAGTAATTGTGGACTAAGAGACCACAAAATGTGATTAACTGTGTATTGTAGGTACCAAAGGTTAGAGGTTGCAGTTACTACGTAGCTTTATTGTTTTGCAAACAATGTAATTAATTACGTTTTCACAATTCACAGATCCAGCTGGCTTATGATCGAGATGTGTATAGAGACTAGAGGTAGGCCTTTGCCCAGTTGTGGGACGTTATTGTTATTATTGATGATAACAGTTGATATAATTTTTTAAAATATAGCACGAATTATTTCTGTTCTAGTTTTCAAATATTTATTGAAGAAAGGATCTCAAATCGTAAAGTACTGTAGCTATTTTAATTAATTTAGCAGATAGAACATTACAATAACAGTTTTCAAATTGATTTTAAATGAGTAAAGGCCTTTAGCAATTTAATTTCTTTGTTCTTAGTACTTACCTATTAATGATAGATAACCCCGAAGCCTCTGAAAATTAATCTTTTACACAATAAGAAAATGGGAAAACAAGGCTAGAGTGTTTGTGTCAAGGCAAGTCATGTTCAAGTGTGGAGTAACATCTATTTCCCTCAAAGTTTTCGCGTGCAAATTATAATTCCACACCACTCGCCAGACATGGCTGCCCGCTCTCCTTGATCTCACAAACCGCGCGACAATTATGTAAATACGGCCTAATAAATCGCAATGAAAAAATTGCATATCTACACAATCTACGGAGAGATATGCGCGGCCCACGCTCCGCGCGCATCATGTAAACAAAACAGTCCGCGAGTGAACTGTAGACTAGCGAGCGCTCGGCCCCATAGCCTCACTCCGCCGCGAGACGTCGGCCGCGACGCACGTCCCGCCGCCATGATCGACTACGCGCGCCCCTACGAACAGAACATGTGCGACGTGTACTTCCCCCCCACCCCGCACGCGCCGCACACCCCGCAGGCGCCCGCGCGTCTCGACGACTTCGCGGGAGTCTTCAGGAAGGGAACAGCCCCCCATAACTATTTAAGTTACTACTCGGCGCCGCCCTACGACACGTACGCCGACCCCGACATCGAATCGACGGTCAGCGTCTACCACAACATGGTGGCCTGCCGCGACTATTACCGCGACGACTGGAAGAAGAAGTTCGTGGTCGAGTGGACGGAGGACGACACCGTCGCCTGGATCATCGACGCCGTGCAGTGCATGGGCATCAGCGAGTTCGACGTGCCCTACCACAATTTCAGGATCTCTGGCCTCGAACTGCGTAGCTTGAAGCGGGAGGATACCCAGCAGAGGATGGCGCATCTGAGCATAGACCCGTCCTTGTCACGACGAATAGCGGATAACATATTTGAGAAGCTTCAAGTGAGGTTGAACGATGACATGATGCAAAGCGCGTCCTATGAGAGGACTGTGTTCCGGTATCCAGAGACGGTGGACCCGTACCAGCAGGAACACGTGCAGACGGTTCTTGATTTGGACTCGCTGGACCACAAGACCCGCGCCTACAACAGCCTGTCAGACTACAGGCCGAACGACAGCCGCCTACTGCCTTGCGACTCCAGCGATGATCAAGAGGATGTGTTCCGTTCCTCGGAGAATGCCTCACCAGAGTGTTCTTACGGCAGCGACGGCAGCAAGTCGGGCGATGAGGACGACAAGCGGAAGATGGCGAAGCGGCCGCCGGGCAGGCCTAAAGGCAGCGGACGGAAGATGATCAAGCGGCCGCGCAGCGTCTCCGTGCCGGAATTCTTAAGGAACTTGCTTCTGGATCCTAAATTCTGTCCCTCCATCATCAAATGGGAGGACCATTCTCTCGGAAAATTCAGGTGAGTTACTTTTATTCGAATTCTCATAACAAAGGCCTTCCATACTTGGAACCCGCGAACATATTTTGCTTAAACAAAGTTGCAAATGAAAAGCGGTCGTGATAAGTCAGTTGCATCTCATTGCATTATGCATCCATCACGTGGTGGGCCACTTGCGATGCAATTTTATGGCTGGACCATTGATGGTTATTGTCCATTACTGACTGAGCACGAGTTGTGTTTGCTTTAGCACTTGTCTGTGATTGCGTTTGAACAAAATATTGACACTTGGTGGTGTTTTACTGTGTATATGCCATTAGTCAATGACATTTGTTGAGGCTATACATTACTGAAAAATATGTTTTCTATACTTGCAAGGATTTCAAATGATTCAAATCATAATCTTATTCAAGTTTGACGTATTTGTTAGTTTTACAACTCAATAGTCAAATTTTTGGAAGATATATTACACAAGCGGGGACATATCAGTGCTAAAATCATCCAAACCAAACTAAATTCATGGTTACCAATAGTTTTCGTTCTTATGCTGTTTTGATATCAATAGGCATGTAATGGAAGGTATTTATCTTAACGCACCTTTAATGATCACATAACAATGTTGTTATCATGTAATTTAATAGGTATTGTTGTCGCACCTGACTCTACCACGAAATCAATTGTACCCTATTATTTTCCGATTGATAATGTTAGATCATCTTGTAAAATGTATGTTTATAGTAAATAGTTTTTATCTCTGTTTGCAAGCATTAACTCTTCTACCAATAAATATAATTTTTTAAATATTTTTGTACCCGTGTGCTGTTTAACTAAATGCCTCATAAGCGTCTGTGGTCTTTAAAAAATTCGCAAGATTTATATGTTTCAAAAAATATATCAAAAACGTTTACGGGCGTTTCATACGCCCACTGATCTGAAACATCGTCATGTACTTTCGTTAAGAAAAAAGACATATTATGCCCTTTTTCCGAAGTCGATTAATGATAAAAATTATCCAAATGGCTTATTTCGACCTCGGTTGTATTACCAGATAGTGATGGAAATAGGTCATCACCATCTTCGCTAGTTAATCCACTATAGAGGTCAGTCGATAACCAGAGCTGTTCTGCACGCGAATGCAATGACAATGTCTATTTTTCCTGACCTAGCTGTTCTCTTTAATTACTCCTTTGAATGCCTATTGTGATGGGGAAGGAGAGGCATTATTTTACCCTTGTTATCGATCGACGATGGCATTTTTTTCTTACGTTTTGTAGGACTATGCTACTTAGCTTTACTTTCATCACCAAAAAGTATGCTTGAAAATTCAGAGGAACCTATTGAAACTATATATTTCTCTACATAGAGACATAAACTTTAGAATCTTCTTTATGAAGGACAGTAAATCTTTATTAACAAAGAAAATTACAATCAAAGAGGAGAAACAAATGAGAACTAGTATTATTCTTCTATATTATTTAACAAATGGCTCTAGCTTCAAACTTGTTTTATTGATTACGTTTTGTTACTTTTTGCGTGTCTCAAGTTTTTATAACACTTTTTATAGCACTATTGTTTGATCACAAACGTAGACAAAAACAAAGCACAGATCTATAATTATTGAACATAGATCACCTTCAAAATTTTCTATACGATAAATTTTCTTTTACACTTAGCATAAACACACGTTTATTTTATTACATGTAAACCAATAAGTGGTCATTAATGACACTGAGGCCGTCCAGTTGGAGCTTCATTAGCTGGACCGGTCTGCTCTGATGTTACTTGGCTATGAATATGGCATCATTGGCTTTGATCAAGATACCTAGATTACCTACTACTTAAAATATACTGAAAGATAAGGTTTCTGTAGCGACTTGTATGTCTGTTGAAATCAAGATCAAAATAAAACAAAAGAGCAAAGTGCTTAGTTTGATTAACCCCTGACGCAAAAAGAGAGGGGTGTTATAAGTTTAACGTGTCTAACTGTGTATCTGTCTGTGGTATCGTAACTCCCAAACCGATTTTCGTTTAGTTTTATTTGTGTCATAGATAATTTTATCCCGAGTGTTCTTAGCCACGTTTCATGAAAATCTGTCGGGGGGATTTTTAAAATTTTTAATTATGTTCTTGTTTTCTATTTTGGAATCGGTATGATAATATGAGAAAATGTGAAGTGTTTTGTTTTTGTTATTCGACAAAATAGCGAATACACACGACAGTGCTTTTGACGAATAAACGGAGGAGGTTCAAGTCGACGCGTATTTTTTTAATAATGTTGACGCCCAAATTTCATTGAATTGAAAATTACTCTAGCTTTTTTGGCGTTATTAAACTTCTAAATGATCATAATTTCAGATTTATGTATCTCTTGATAAAGATAATAAAAACTGTATTGACAATGAGCAATACTTGTGCCTTTCAAGGTTATTTTTTCAAGTTCGCCAAGTAGCATCATACTTAGAACCAAGCAACTGCAATTAAAATTGAAGCTAATTGCAATAATAATAAAGATCAGAACAACATAACTACTGGTATAACAACTCTACTCTTACTTATTCTGCGGTACTGCAAATTATGATTGTTGATGCTGATGATAAGTTGGACCTTAAAGTCAGGTAGATAAGGTGTAAAGTGATTGGTGGTGATGCAAGGCCGGAGTCGAACCGGCATCGCAAGGTTATGGGGAGATAAAAAACAAACGCGAGTAAGTTATGGTTCTCCAAAGAGGACCTTAATATTTTGCAGGCAAATGAATGCTCATAAAGGAACGGGGACCGATTCTCGTGGGTATTAAAAAAAAATTGAGAATCGATATTATTTTGCAGTGCTCAATTGTTTCAATAATAAATACTCGTTATAATTTATTTCTAATTTGATTGTAATTTTCTTTGTTAACCATATTATTTTATCGACATTTACATGTCAATTTAGTACCTATCTAAAAAGCATAGAGTTTAAAAATGTAAACTTATATATATATAAAAATTTAGCCTGTTGTAAGGACAGGCTGCGGTAGCTACATCGCCGGAGCTGTTCGCACGCTTTTTTTTTATTTGCTCCAATGGCTTTTGTATAACTGCGGCCATGGAAGCCTTTTATGATCACGATTTTATGTGTTCTGCGGCGTTCACAATTCGCCACCAACCCTTGCAGCTGCTAGGAAGGAACTGTAGGATTTTCTTGGGGTGATATCTCGTTGCTCGTCTGTCTGGGCTGAGCAGGTGTTTGTCTAGACCAGTGCTACGTTTTTGCATCAGTGCTCTGCACTCCCCTAGCAGATGGAGAGGTGTTTCCTTCACACGCTCCAACTCACTCCTCTCAATAACACTCTGTATCAAATAATATCCTTTAGATAGATAGATATATCATTTATTCATAAAGAAAAAACATTACATAGGTTGGTTAGTAATGCCTTAAAGCCTATGTTAGGTTTGTCTAGGCAAAGAGTTCTCATCTATTTTACTTAGGAATTCTTATTACTACTGTTGGTTAACATTGTAATTTAACTTGCCTAAATATACATTGTAGGCAAATCGCTTACCTAAAAAAATCCAATCGATTTCTTGTTGATATTATTTGATTTCTTAGAAATTACCCCGAGCGTGAGGGCCTGCGCACTATAAGTATATAGGAACAAAAACCTTAACACCGTATATCGAAAAAGTCGATTTCGAGAATAAGTCATAGCCCTCATTTTGGAATGAAGTGTCATTTGACTGACATCTCGATGATTATACACAGAATAGGGACCCTGAGACCATTGACTTCAACTTCGGGGTATCGAACTCGGGACAAAGATTTTAGGACTTATTTTGAATGATTGCATGATTTGTGTTCAAAAAAGGTTAAAATAACATATAAGGTTGAATTTGCGCAGCTACATAATGAACGTGCATTTTTGGGCCTCAACTTTCAATTTGATTTTATTTGTCTTTGAAATATCAATTATTTATTTGGATGCTACATTAATTTCAGTATGTGATTGGTCCTTAAACAAACCAGAAGCTATTATAATGTTTATAAGTGATGTAAGGGTTTTCACAGAACCATATACTACTTAAAAACCTGTTTTATAGTTTTTATGTAATTCTAGGAATCTGTACATAAATAATCGATACCTATAACGTTGCTAGGTTCTCCATTATAGTCCATTATAATGCACAATGTGAATCAGTGGAGGTCAATATGTATGCAAAGGTCGGAATTTTATTTACATGATCAGTACCATAATAGCGAATAAGATAGTACATGATGTAAAATAAATAAGTACACAAGTATTAAAAATATATTCATAACAAAATATACTTACACACCAAGTTTATGGTAATAAAAATTAGCAAGAAACTTTACTCAATTAAAAATATCATCTGCGACATTATTTTTCATGTCGGATGTGCGTAAAAAAGTAGAAAACGATATTTGGATTATCATTTGAAATTCACGAATTACTGATGGTACATCACACTAATATTATAAATGCGAAAGTTTGTGTGTAAAAAGAGCATTGCCATACAGCGGGTAAATCTAACCAGCGTCTTCGGGATGCTTCCGATTGGTATTGATAGGGATCAGTTGAGCTACCTCTAGATTACTTGCAACAGTCTGCTGTTAGCTCAACAGTTTCAAATTTTAATGTAAATACTCTAATTTATATTTTTTCATTGTTTGTAATTTTCTATATAAGAATTTAAAAGCGTATAATAATCGCCTGGGCCGGTATTCCCCGCGAGTAAATCTATAGCTATCGTAGTAGATAACTGGGGGTCAATTATGATGGTCATAACTATCATAATGTGTACTCGCACAGATACGACACCTTTGCGAGATAATTAAGAAGATAGATAATAAGTCATTGAGATTATGACACATAGAGATATGATAATTTGAGATAAACTTATGCCTATGTTGTTGTATTAGAAGAATTCATCGAAATTTTTAGCATCTTGTCTCGCGAAACGTCAGGAACAACTTTTCATTTTCTGTTGTTATCATGAGTTCTTGTAATCAATCTGTTTTTGCTATAAATTGCGTTTTAACGTTGATGTTTTATTAAATAAAGTTAATGTACTTCCACGTTGAAAGAAGCTTTACCCATTAATTTAATTATTTAATTTAACAACGCTTTGTTATGTTTTAATTACACTTTAAAATAATACTTTATAGTGTAAGATGACCTACGTTCTTTAATCTCTCTTTAATTTATAAAACTTTAATTCTGCGTACACTGCTTGAGATAGCCGTCTTGATTTCTTTATTTTTTTCGGTCAGCTCGTTAGTTTTTCACCACGAAAAGTCTGCGAAAAACCACTTACGCAATTGCAATTACAGTGAAATAATACCCAAGAACAAGCAAACACTTCGGAACTGTGAGTAGTCACATACCGCGGGGGGGCACCCCACCCTTGCATCTCCTACTATTATAGATTTTTTTTCTTCCGGGGTTGCTAGGGCGCCAAGGACGCTTCCGTTGCCAGTGATGCCTACACGTGGGGCGGGCGGAGCCGAGATGTTTTTGTATTTACTAATCTTTATTATTGGCCTGGTATTGAAAATGAAAGAAACAATTATATAAGTAAATGAAAATTATTTATTATCTGAAGTTTCTTTAGGTTCAGTATAAGAGTTTCCTACCTAAATAACCTAAATAAGTTGAGATGAACTACGTAATGGTTAGAAAGCGTTTTTAATTTGAAATTGAACTTTTTGCATTGTAGATTATTTTGTCTGTAATCCTGCTTTTGAAAATAAATTATTTACACTTGAAAACCCACTGAACTAAATGACCAACACGTAAAAACTTGTTAAACTTTTGCAAAAATCAGAATCTACACGATTTTATAGGCG
This sequence comes from Eupithecia subfuscata, assembly GCA_963564075.1. Lineage (NCBI taxonomy): Eukaryota > Metazoa > Arthropoda > Insecta > Lepidoptera > Geometridae > Eupithecia > Eupithecia subfuscata. The sequence goes on from OY751102.1 coordinate 1,641,568, forward strand.
ATTATTTTGCGGTTATTTTTACCCTAATTGCAACCTAAAAATTACTGCACCACAGTCTCCTGAAGTAATTTCAGGGCAGCTGCACCATTACAAGATGCATAATCTCTTGTTTGTACACAAAGCGTTTCTTTATACCCTCAATGATCACCAAAACAACCCATAAAGTCACAGTGAGTTCAAAACAGCTGATCCCTTTATTGGGACAACACCGAAATAGGTCGTAAAACCTGACCTTCTGTCGTTTTTACGATCGCGTAAATACAATATCACCCGCTAATAAAGTGCTTACCTCTTCAAGTGTAAAAATACAAAGCTTGCAAAGAGCTTTGAAAAGTAGCTTTCATTAAAATTTTTGAAATTTTGTTTTATTTCTTGCAGTCATCGAAACTGAAACTTTTAATTAAACAGCTATACACTCTGTCCAATTATGTTTGCTTTTTGACATTGCTTTTATATTTTTATTTTTTAACAAAATGTGAATTCCAGATTAAATCTTAGGGCGTTCAGTTCACAAATTACAGCTTTTGCAGATATTTCATTGCCTATGCTTAGGGTCTATTCAACCATTTTGTTTAATGACTTTTCTTGTCTATACCTGCTTCTGGCATAGAAAGTGTACTTGATCGATGGCATCGACGGATCAAGCTGTGTCTTGCTTGTCCTGTGTTTATTCTTTACGTACTTACTTGTAAACTTTGTTTTAGATTGTGAGAATTTTAGTTTTACTTACAAAAAAAAGAACAAGTAACGGTTAGTTCAGTTACAGGTTATTTGATGATAGTGCTAAATGTTACCTAATATTAACAAGCCTACAATCACAAAGAAAATTATACAAGTATTTACAATTGAAACAATTGAGCTAACTGCAGACTGTTACAGACAAACAGTCTACAGGTAGCTCAACTGATCCATATACAGGTAGCTCAACTGATCCTCAACTGATATTTTGTTGTAGCCGAAATTATCCTTGTAGCATTTTTGTTGACAGGACTTTTTCCTCTTCATATAGTTTTCTCTGTTGCTCTATCGTCAAACTGGACTCCTTTTCATATAGTTGTCTCCTTTGCGCTATCATTAAAATCGCTAATTTAAAATTAATAAAGATTTAAATAAGATTAAGATGGCAAAATTTCCAAAAAGTAAAACCAGAAAACCGTTTTCGAAAGTGAGAAACAGAATATCTGGTTTTTGAGATATCGAAGACTACCTAGTTGATTCAGTTTGATTTTCAGGTCAATCACCCCATCTAGATTTCATTTTGATTTCTGTGTGATTTTTTCCTGTTCGCTAAGGCAGAGATAAAATACAGAGTACTTCTCTGTATTTTATCTCTGCCTTCTTTTATATCGTTGCGTAGGTTCTAATGCCTACGCAACGATATAAACATAACGAAATATACCTTTTTCCATCATATCGAAAACGTAAACCGCCTTTGCATTTGTATGAAATTGGTGAGTCAATTCAGCGGAGAGGTTTTCAACCTAGTATTAGTCCACTGCTGGACATAGGCCTGTGTTAGAGAGGTGAGGTGCGGGAGAGGTGTTACGGTAACTTTTAAAAGAAAACACTTTTACTGGGTCAACTTTTATGACGTCACGAGGAAAAATAGGCGTTGACCTTCGAAATTGAACAGAGGCTGCAAAAGGCTCTACTTACAACCGTTAAATCGAATGGAACACCTAAAAATCATCAAGAATCATGTACATGGTCAGTCGTGATGACCCTAAATCATTATCGTTGGAGAAAGTTCATCATTGCTGTAATTTGGAGTGATGCGTAATAACCCCATAAGTTACGATTTAAGATAGTAAGAAAAACGTTCTGATAGAGTATAGGCTTGTAAATTGTTTTCAGATTCAAGTTATCTTTCATCATTTATCTAAGCGCATCAAAACCCCATCTGCCAAACGTCCAACAAAACTTCCATTTAATTCCGGCATTATGTAGATTCGCAAAAAATTGCAGAGCTGTTATTCTGGGCCTGCCGTTGTCATGGCAACAGGCCCGGGAAGCATCGAGTCACGTGTCGTAGGGAACTTGTTTCCGCGTTTTTCTTTTTCTCCCGTTTTTTTCCCCTCCCGCATCCCGTGACCCCCCTTGGCCCCTCTAGTTGGGGGGTCGGACCCCCTCGACAGCTCGTGTACGCGGCTTAATTGCGTCTGTGAGTGTGGTCCAGAGAAATTAGAGCGAGGTTAGTTACTTGACAGAGAATTCAATTGTTTTTGTATTAAAAAATACTTATGCTAAGAAATTAGGTACCTACAAAACAGAAAATTACCACTTCGACCGTTTGGCCACGTTATGGGTTTTAGATATTTTTATTTAAGGAGGTGCCTACAGTATTTAATATGAACATATTTTTCACATTAATTTCTGCAAATTGTATATTAAATATTTCGTTAAATGTTTTCCTTCGGGATTTTTGGTGACATCATATTGGGAGGAAAATAAATAATATTATTTTGAGATCAGATTTGGTTCAAGTTAATTCAGATTTATGTAGGTCCTACCTATGGATGGATTGTACCCTGCTATTTAGATACCTGCAGGCAAAAATAAATATAAAACCAAAAAAATCTCAAAATTTGTTAACAAGATGTCATTTAAATGTAGTTTTCGATAAGGACCGATAGTTTGGCCTTGTTCCCAAACCATTTGTTTACGAGGTGTTACTAATTGGTTATTGTTCAAGTTAATTAACAACTAAAATGATATAATAATACAATAATAATTTGTATCTCGGTAGGTATAGGTACAACGCGAGTCCGCTATCAATTATATGACATTATTTTTATTAATATTCTTGTTTTTATTCAGTACGATGACGGTGGAATGGCGTTCTTACATTGAAATAAATAGTTGAAATGAATAGTTGTTTGTTATTAAAAACCTTGAAGTAATTGCTCTTCCTTAGCAACACGACTCCGCCACATCCCGTCTTACGAAACTCAGAAAACAATAACAAATTATAGAGAAAAATCATGTAAAAACTTTTCATTACTTTCCGGACGCAATAAATTTAATGAAACCGACTAAGTAAACATTTTTTTCATATCTTCTATATATATAAAAATGAAACCCGTTTTCCTTGGTCACGGCATCACGCGTGAACGGCTGGACCGATTTCTTTGTTGTGTTTGTTATTGTCAGGAGAAGGTTCTTATGAAAAAAAAAATTAAGAAAGTTGGAAACATAAATTTCCACGGGGGCGAAGCCGCGAGCGCAGCTAGTAAGTAATAAAAAACATCTTTCGCGCAGTTTTGTCTTATAATCCAATGCGTGTTCGCAAGCAATCTACAAAAAACAAAACAAACTCAAAACGGCATATAATATTCAGCGCGCGTTGTCTCTGTCGCGATCACTACACTACGCGGGGCCTTGCACCAAATTCTCTGTAACATTTCTTTTTCGTGAAAATCTATTTATAACTAGGGCAGCCTCGGCACCATGCCTTCAAAACTCCACTGTATTCGCAAGCCTCTACGGTTCCTTTTCGGGTGGTCGCTGTAAAAGCGTGGGTACGTATATTTTTTCTCGTAGTGGCTCTATTATATTGATTAGTAAGGCTCCCTCCTTCCGGGTGGCGTCTTTGTGAAGATTTTTCTTATTTTTTCTTTGTTTTGCGTAGTTCTAGTTGGTTCTTGTAATTAGGGCGCTTGATGTCTGCCCGTTGATGTTCCGTCCATTACTCGCTTCAAAGGCTCCGAAGCTGACTTCTAGATGAGGGTTTCAGTGTTTTCGTTGGAAAAGCTTTAATCGTCGGCTGAAAAAATAAGAAATTGTGCTCTACTTTACCACTATAACCATATCCACCAAGATGGGAAAAATCAGCCATGTGTAGGTGACGATTTCGGAAATTCTAAGTTCTATCAATAAGAAATAACTTGAATTGTGAATATTGTGATCATTCATAATCTGTGACTCAGTTTCATGTTTGACTGATAATCTATTGCTTATTGCTACTGAAACATCGAAGCCAAATAACCATAACCATCACGATTGGCCTACTTAATCGCCCATCTCTTGAAAAAATACATTTGTTCTTATAAAACGAATATAAAAACGCAAACATTTGCACCGCGGGAATCCCCACAGCCAGAATACGCGTGTGTGTGTGAACACGCACACATGCAAGCTACGACGCAGGTAGATATGCTAATCAGGCATAATACAAATGTCTAGTTTTAATAACGGTAATTGTGACGCAGTTACCAGGAAAACTTGCTTTGACAATCGACCTTGACATTCGAGTAATATGTCAAATTCTTGAGTTCATGTTTACTGAAAAAAAGTTGTCTAGTTCAAGATGAAAAAAAAACGTGATGGCATTTTATTGTTACTTATGGGTATGGCCATGACATTTAATTACACGTACTGACTACTATTATGATGTTGTAGGATATTCTAATAAGTTGACAGGCAACTACTAACATAACATACCTGTAGATAAATTAGCTACCTACTAACTTTCCAAGTAAAACAGTATAATTATCGTATAACTCACGTAAAACTTCGAATAATTTAATAATATCTTCTCAACTGAAACTTCAGTTTCATTGTTCACTGCATGTTTTTCCATTATTATTGACGAACGCACATTTATTATATTGTACTTTATGATTAAGTTGCATTCCTCGAATGATAACTCAATGGACTTTAAAGATAATTTTATATAAAAATATAGAGATCGAATAATTTTTTTAATTGCCGTGGCCGTAATTAATCAAAGCTATAAACATTTTTCCCTTTAAATGTAGCAAAATCATAATACTAAATTAATATGCAATGTCATAAAATCAGACATTTTATAAACTTCCAATAAGTTAGTGTTTGTAAGCGACATGACTGTTGCGTTGCGTCAGTAGTCACCACCAGCAGCTCATGCGCAAGTAAGTACTTAATGACTTAATGAGTAAAGCTGAATCCACTCTGAGTCTACGTACACGGTTACACACAAAAAAATGTTGGTACCTGTAATTAAGGGGACTACAAAATCACTTTCTAGTCCCTTTAAGTGCAGGTGGTGTCATAGCGAAAATGATAATGGCAAATAGAAAATGGCGGATCAATTTCCTGCCTTTTGCTGGTACATACTAAAAGTCGTAGTAGACAACATAATCCAGCAAGTTGATGAGAAAGTCTCTTTCGTGAACAAAGTTGAGTCCCCACGCAAAAGAAATACGGCAAAGTTATTAAGATGAGACAGTAAAGTGTACCTTTAATGATATCCGATTATACAAATTGTAAATCATTGTTTTATTCATAGAGCTAGATAATTAGACCCTGTTTTATTACAATCACTGACACTTGAATAGTACCGTGACAGAACTGCGGAACTGTAGAGCAAGTGTCACGCGAAAATCATAGACAATCGTTATTTTTTTAACGACCTCTTTTTGATTTTAATGTCACCTGCCTTGGTGCAATTTATCTAGGTCAGTTACACCAATACAATAAAAAAGTTATTTATTATTAATGTGCTATTCTTTACTGATCGCTTTACCATGGAAGGAAATGCAAGAGTTATGTTATATTGCATACGAAGGATTCACATAATTGCGAAATCAATCTACTTACAGATTTTTCTCTTGGGAAAAACTATACTATCTGGGTACGGATTGTATGGAGTATGAAAAGTATACCCAGTAACTTTTTTAATACATAGTATTTAATCACGATAAAAAATAGCTTCGTTTGTCCACCTGATGGCTCGTGACGATATGACTGACGATGTTTCGCGAAGGTCTAGAGACACTTATTCACTCAGTCTTGTGTTATAGAAACTCGGACTGTAGTTAGCTGGAATAACCCCAAAATGGAGGTCTAACCTAACTATTATGTTTCGTTTGGCAAAACATAAATATTATGATCTGATGTTATGACGCCGTATTTTATATTTCGGATCATAAGGATATCAGTTTGTTCTTTCTTGAAATCCACGTGCTATCTTATCTATATAATTACGAATACATACAACTAGTCCTTAAGTATGTCAACAGAGTGAGTCACTGTGTTTAGTTTATATAGATTGATGATATTGAGTATATGATTGTATTGTAACAAAGGTGGAAGTCTTGGGAAGTCAAACGTTCGATTATTATGTAACTGACTTGATTTGTCCGTGACTTATGTTATTTTTCTTATAGTAGGTTATTATTTCCTTGTCTAAAAATGTTGGTGTTATAGACTTAACTAATCTTTCTCAATTTTGAGTGTGTTGTGTTTCTAGTTTGAAGAGTCGTTTTTATTATCGTGATGCCATAAGTCAGAATGAGAAAAAACATTGTTTTTTTTTAAGTTTACGTATTCATGTTTATAAGTAGTTCGTTAGGGTTAGTTCTGTCTGTCTTTGCCATAAATCTATGGCTTAGTTTTCTGTTTTTTTTTTTATTATTTTCTCAGTAGACAGAAGAAATGTGGAAACATTTTCTCCAGCCAAATGAACGACGTAAAGTGAACGTGATTCACAGACATGTGCTGATGTAAACACAGCTCTGTGCTGCAGTGATACGGGCCAAGATATAAATACCGCTTTGCCAATTATGTATAGTAAGTATACTATAGTATCTTTATAGTTGTCTGCGGGTGTGAGCGGGACGGCTTGAGGAAAACGTGAAATGAAATAGTAAAATTTGCGATAGCGAATTTTTTCATCAATGATTTCAGATATCTGTCAGATCAGCGCTGATAAAAAGATATAGGTAACTACCGATTTTTTTTGTTTAATGTATTGTATTATGCTACTCCATAGACTGTGCGTGCAGCTAATATTTCAAAGGCTTGCCTACAGACAACCCTTTTCGAGACAAAGCTTTTCATAATACAAATCCGTTTTTACTTTACTTAATACAAAAACTATATAATATATACCGTGGCAATGTCATTGAAAATAAAGTTTTCATAATAAAAAACATCAACATTGATAAAAACACACAGTCAAAGTGTTGACTCGTACTTTTCACACAGTTCCTGGAACACTTTAACTCTGTCAACCTGTGAATTTAAAACGACGACGCGTCATCCTCATACGAATTGGAGTATCAACTCTACTGTTTACCAAATAGAGCACATGTTAGCGTGAAGACGAATGACCTCGATGACTCTAGATCACTGCCAATTTGTTTCGAAGAAAATCTCTTTGTCGTCATTTATACAGTAGTATTGACTGACAGTGACTGTTTTTGTTTATAGTATTATATATATCGATAATTAAATAATAAAAAAAAATTCTTGTAGTAAGTGATTTGATTAGTGATTGATCACTGATTGATTATCCACGTAATAAAGAACACGTTACTTACCTATATGTAACAAATAACTTTTGTTTTTCTAGTTAACATTTGCTAAAAGTACATTATGTGTGTTTTAAGTCAAACAAATAATAACGAAATGCTGATTTTGTCGGCAAGAGCATCACTTGAGAATAGAACAGCGCAGGTTTTTTGTCGCCTCTGGTCAAACTAAAAACATAGGTTCATCATCAATCATCATCCACCCACAGCCCATGCTAATCCCACTGTTGGGTGTAGTAGTATTGTTATATTTACTACTAGGCGATCGCATCGCGGTTTCACCCGTGTAGTTCTTGTTCCAGTGGGAATTCCGGGATAAAATATAGCCTATGTCACTCCCTGAAAAGTATGCTTCCTAACGGTGAAAGAATTTTTCAAATCGGTCCAGTAGTTTCGGAGCCTATTCAATACAAACAAACAAACAATCAAATTCCTCTTTATAATATTAGTATAGAAACTCACGCTCGGTATTTTCAATATGGGAGATGATGATGATTTGATTGAGTTCAATACAAACAAACAATCAAATCTTTCCTCTTTATAATATTAGTATATATTATATTTACTATACATATATTCTCTGGTGTAGGCCCCTTCTTTTGCTTAGGGCAGGCAACCTTCTCGGTAATGCTGGTTTATTCTGATGTACTTATTCGTAGTGTATCACTCTTATATCTATAGGTATTCAAAGCCCTTAGTTATTTTTTTTTTATTCGTAATAAAAATGAGCTACAAAAATACAACGAGTGATACACTCACAAATTCTTATAAGTACTCTTAACGCATCCACTTATTTCCTTCTTCTTGGAAAATTCGTTTGAAAAGCGTCTGGAAAAGTAATGCTCTCTCATTTCTTTATAATTGGAAAGACAAGGACAAGCACGGCTCGGTCAGCTTGTGTGTATAAAAACTAACATTTTCTTAGTTAAATCGAAACGAGTAGGTATATCAAGAAAATACCAGTCTTCAAGTAATAATGTCGACCACATCAGGTTTGATGACGATAGGTACCTACCTACGTTCTTAAGTATTTCTCAGTGTCAATGTATGTGTGTTTTAAGTATAGGGTTGTATGTATGTATATGTATGTAAGCAAGTATAGGGGTGTGTGTGTGTGTAAGCAGGTGTAGGTTGTATATGTATAATCTTCAAGCCTTAAAAAATAATAAGCCAGTCAGAACAGAACACCAACATTTTGTCTCTGCAATTTTTAAGGATTTTTTCTGTATTTTTTTTAATTTTGTCATTTTATTGAAAACATTAAAACGTTCTACTGATTTTTATGTCCAACTCGTATTGTTGATACCTGATACGAGTTGTACATAAACGTAGGTAAGTCAAAAAAGTAGCAAACTATTACACCATTTTTTTAATTAACAAAAGTTTGATAGTAACCCTAATTATTTAGTTCATTAGCTGTGGGACGATAAGGTTATCAGAAAGCACGAAATAGGTCACTCTTATTTTTGTGAAACGCAAAAAAATTAAAAGCATATCCAATAAAAAATGACAAAAATTGCCCTCCAAATGGAAAAATGGATAAAATACCTATGTATCAAAACTAAGTTTTATATTTTTTTTAATAGAGCCGGGAGCTGATCTTCAGATAAGATTTAATTAAAAATAGAAATTTACATATCTACGCTGAGAATAACATGTTCTTTTCTTTTTTTTCGCGTGCCACCGTCTATTTTGTTCTTACATACATCCCAAGGTTGCCTGGAAGAGATCGCTCATAGCGATTAGGCCGTCTTTATACTTCGTCTACTCTATCTGTCTTTTTGTGGTACAATAAAGTATTATCTATCTATCTAACACTGTCAAATATGTCCATTTTTTTTCGAAGTTTCTAAAATAATATTAAAATACAAAGTCACTCAATACTAAGTACAGATAGAGATTTTACATGTTAAAACTTTTTGTTAAATAGAAAATAGTCCCGGAAATCCCCAAAGTTTTTGCGAAGGATTTTAAGACTCTAGATGATAATTATACTAAAAACCGTCACCAAACCAATAACAGATTGCAAAATAAAAGTTCACTTTTGACGTCACTAAAAAAACTAAAAGAAGTAGTTTACGAAAGTCCCAAGTCAAGTATTTCAAGTTTTCGGCTCGGACAGGTTTTTAGCACGTAGTAACAACAAGATTCGTCATTTTGAGGGTCAAACCACTTCTGCGCGTGATTTTTGGGATGGTACATAAAGTTGTTCTTTGTTCACGTTGCTAGCACATGAAAACATTTCAAAAACGTACACAAATGTACACAACAGATAGCAATATTATATCTGAAAAAACATCGTAAATGTAATGGGAAATAAGAAAATTGGATTTTTAAAACTTAAATACAGGTTAGAGAACATTGTACGTAACACCTTGGTCGATTGGTAACTTAAGTCTTTTAGTTTTTTATACAACAATATAAAAGTTCACCAAACATAAACATTAAATATGCCTTATTGACTTTTTTCAGTTCTTTGGAAACGATTGTAGATGATAGATAGATACAACAAGCGCATGGTTTCACTAGGTGACTGAAGTCATCGGCCTACAGAAAGGACTGTCATTTTCCGGTTGCATGCATTATACAATGCAATTGGAGTTGAGATAGGCCGAGATAAGTGCCACTGCTCTGTGAAGGAGATTCTAGCAATCTTACTTGATAATAACGTCAATACTTTTACTCATCCCATGGGATTCCAAATGTGATTTTCTATTTTCTAATTTGTTCTAACAAAGAAAATTACCATTAAAGTATAGAAACAAATTAGATCTAGTATCTACAATTGAAACAGTTATGCTATTTGCAGACTGTTGCAAACAGTCGAGAGATAGCTCAACTGATCCATACCAATAGCAATCGGAAGCGTCCCGAAGACGCTGGCTGCATTGCCCCGCTGGCCGTATGGCAATGCTGATACCAGCGCTTCAACCGCGTCGCTTCAACCAGACGAAGCTGTGATAGAAATAAATAGGTACTACCTCATGTCTAGATTGTTTGCAACAGTCTGCAGTTAGCTCAACTGTTTCAATTGTAAATACTAGGTACATCTTATTTGTTTCCTTAATAATAATCTATATATCTATGCACTAGAAATAGAACAGTTAAAATGTCGACACCATTTAGTAATTTAATAAACCAACGAAGTGAACGAAAATTATTTGAAAGTTTTCCTTTAGAATGGTCCTGTTTTATGGTTATTGCTATTTTTCTGTTGAATAGAAGCACATAATTAACTATGCTACTTTGTTTCAATTGTATCGCCTTTTATCATTAATTATTTTCCATTTAAACGGCATTATAGGTACTAATTATCTATCCTAGCATTGAGGCTAGGTCGAATGCAAATTCTGAATACTTACCTACTCTATAGGTACTTTACAACAGATACAAGAGAACACAGTAGCTACGTGTATATAGCCCTGACATTGTAATACATGTATATCGAGTTTTTGCTACAACTTCTCGTGTTTTTTATGTGATTAGGTAATCAATAATCAGACGAGGAGACCTTTTTAAGTTTTTATGCGATTTTACGTGAAATCTTTGCGATATCCGATTAAAATCCTTGAATTAATATGAATTTTTAATATGAACTAATATTTTAACAAAGTTTACAAAATACAACTTTCGTTCAGTTTTTTTTATAATTAAGACGAAACGGGAAACTGTTTAATAAGGAAGTACTTGATACGCTTGGCACTGTCAAGTCCAACAAACCAACGACATGCTTGTCATGACTATGCCAAATACAAACCCTACTACTATATCACTATGTATGAAATTTCCTTGAACCGGACACTAGCTAAAAAGTGACAAACCAGACACATATTGCCAATAAAGTCATAATAATATTACCCTTTGTGACCCGAATCAATCATTTACTGCAATTTTATAGTAGTCATGAATAGATAGAGCGTCAACCCTGGTAGAGCAGCAAAGTCGTTCAAAAAGGACACTAGCGCAGGACGCGTGTCACGTAGGGCTGCTCCCTTGGCCTGCACTCGAAGGCCTCGGCCTCGCCCGCACGCTGCGAGCATCCAAATTCGATGACTCACAGTTCACCAGGGCGTCTGCAAGGTTAATGTCTTGTTCAGATTGTGATGACGTTAGTTACGGTTGGCTACAGTATTTTAATTTGATGTTTGGTGTAGGTGCAATGTATTTTTTACAATTAAGGTACCAAATAATTGCTGAACACGCACATTTCATGTAGGTCAGCGAATTATAAAAAATACAGACGTCAATGCGCCCATTCATAACGCTACATGGTGCTGTGTGCATTGTCCAGAATTATTTATTTTTTATAAATTTCAAGCATCAGATCATTAAACCTCTCAACCGGATTTTTTATGGTTTCATTGTGTAACACTTAGCTTACCCTCAAGCTGACCTAAGTAACAAAGAAAATTTCCAAGTTGTTTGGTTGTACCTATTGGAAGTTAGCAAACAAAACTTTTTGATTGAAGTAAAGTTGATCCATGTCGGTATAAACATTTTTTACCACAAAAATAATGTTGGGTATGCCACAGTTTTAGAGAAGGTATTTCACAAAATTGGATATTTCTCAGAAATATGATTTCCGGTTCTTAACTTCCGGTTCAAAACTTATCATAAAATTTCACATGAAACTGATAAGTAAAGTAGTTTCATGCCGAAAAAACTTGTGACCAACGTAGAAACTTAGTCAAAACTTTTAATGACACTTATTTAAGTAGGTATATAGTATTATACTTTTTTTACCTCAACTCTGGTGGAAATCTAAATTGAACTTATCACACTAATATTATAAACGTGAAAATTATGCTACCTACCTACCTATGTGTTTGGATGTTCTTTCTATTATAATAATAAATAATGCTGGACAATCCATACAGCAAAGCAGAGCTTGTGTTATAGGTACTAGATCACTGATATTATAGATACATATCTTATATTAGACATACATAGAGTTTGTTAGAAGGTCATCACGCCAAAACTACTGAACAGTTCGGGCAGAAATATAGCATAGATAGTTTTAGGCCTAGATTATCTCGTAGAATTTTTATCCGAAAAAACTCGTACGAAGCCGTGGCTAGAAAGCTAGTACTATTTATTTCTTTAGATTTTCACTAAGTATTAGCTTAGGTATTCTCATTCTTCTTACTCGATATCTTATGTACCTAATAAAGACTTGTTTAAAAGCAACTTACTAAGGTATTCCAACTGACTCATAAAGCAGCTCTAGATTACTGTGTATTTATGTACCTTGTAAATAATAGATCACTTGTCAGCTATTTGTCAATCGCACAACAAACTGCAATCTTTGTAAGGGTTCTCTCTTCAGGTTACAGAAGAGACGTAATGTAGCTCAAGTATTGAGTGTTCACAATTTCAACTCTCAATAGTTCTCGCATTAGACAACATTTTTTATTAATTAAAGTGCCGAGCTCTTGTCGGCGCAATGATGCAATTGCCTCCACTTCTCTCTTTCTAATGCGGCCTTTTACTTCTTTAAACGACATGGTAGCGACTTTCTCCAGCGATTTGGAATGTCTTCTGACTCTCCTTCTTCTTCTCTTTGCCTTATTATGACATCTGTTTGTATAAACTACAAATATTTGTTCCTTGTCCACAGATCTATTTAATAAACTCTTATCAGTTACCTAGTACCCATAACCCAAGCTCTGCTTTTTTAGAGGCTAGAGGTTTTTTTGTCAAAGTGTATAAGTATTATGATCTGTTAGCGATGTTAATATAACTCAAAATATTAATAAAGTTAACAGTAGCATAATAACAGTAATAAGTATTACATGTTTTGTCCGTCCGACCGTCACGAAGCTATTCTAACGATCGACAAGCAGAAGTCCTTGACTCTGCCACACTCAGAACAATTTACTTAGTTGCTTCTGCGTTGTCTAAGCCACAATTATCTGGACACAACGTGCTAGTGTTGGGGCTTATACGTAAATATTAAAAAGTCGGATTAATCATTCATTGATAAATTGAAGATAAATCTCTCAAACAGAGAAGAGAAGAAAAAAAAGCAAAACAGTCATGACAGACTTGGCGGTCGGTTTACCTGCCTGTTTACCATGAAAGTATTACTAATATTTTTGATTCAGTCAAATAAATATTGTTATCAGAAGAAACAAATGCCAAGAGAATAGTATTTTTAGTTGCTTCTGTTACGATAATTTTGCTACCCTCTCTTTCATCAACAATCTTAACATGTATTTGTCTATTGTCATACCTAGACCTAGATTGTTTAGATGGGACGACGTACCGTCCGTCCACATGATAGTCATCGCAAACATAGGTAGTGGTAATAACCTAGGTTCTCCGAGACTACGCTAAAATATAGATGGAGGATGATTGGCCGGTAGACGGGAGGTTGTGATTGTATGATTGGCCGGTAGACGGGAGGTTGTGATTGTATGATTGGCCGGTAGACGGGAGGTTGTGATTGTATGATTGGCCGGTAGACGGGAGGTTGTGATTGTATGATTGGCCGGTAGACGGGAGGTTGTGATTGTATGATTGGCCGGTAGACGGGAGGTTGTGATTGTATGATTGGCCGGTAGACGGGAGGTTGTGATTGTATGCTCTATGTTATTGTGCACACGCTCTACCAGAGCTTATAGGCTGAGAATCCGTTTAATGACCATAAAATTATACGCTGGATGTTTACTATGTTCGAAGGCGAACTTGACTCCTTTGCGATTGTTTATTTATTCGTACTTATGTAACTTGTCCTATATCAGTACACCAGCAGGGTTATTTTGATTCGTCGGAAAGATCGTCGGATTCGATATCGGACACTTTTTACAAAGAAAAACGTTTCTGATATCGAATCCGACGGCCTTTCTGACGACTTAAAATGCCCCTGCGGATTCTACAGGGCTATGGCAATTTTTAATTAAAATATTTAATTTTACAAAATACGGCTGTTGCTCTTATTGAACAAACCGATAAATTGTTTTGTTTAAATAGGGCCATGTCTGCAGGGGTATTTTGATTCGTCGGAAAGGCCGTCGGATTCGATATCGGAAGCTTTTTACGAATAAAAACGTTTCCGATAACGAATCCGACGGCCTTTCCGACGCTGGTCAGCATAGTGTATTCCTTCTGTAATCAGTTAATCACTATTCTTACAAGCGACCATTTTCTAACAAAGATTTTTTCTTCTTTCCAGATTTGTGAAGCCAGACGAAGTGGCAAAACTGTGGGGGAAAATGAAGCAGAATGATCACATGACCTTCGAGAAGTTCAGCCGAGCGATGAGGTACCACTACCGACAATCGGTGCTGGTGTCAGTCCCCACAGCAAGACTGGTCTACCAGTTCGGACACAAAGGACCAGACTTCAAGACGGATAACCCCAACTTCGTGAAGGTCAAGTCAGAACTGGACATGTCAGAGATGTACTCGTAGTGGAAGATACTGTTGATGCTCATAAACGCTAGTTTAGGTAAAGAGAAAGATGTGCTCATGAATTCAATTCTTGAAAATACAAAGACAGTTTACAATTGCGTTAGATAGATGAACGAAGTGTCAATTGTTAGCCAATTATTGTTTGGAATATGAATTATTACAACGCATCGTTAGAAACAAGTTTATTTGCATTTTGTTGTATATTAAGAAGTTGTAAATTATTGTAGGAGACCCCATGGCATAAGGTTTGTCATGCAGTGGATTGGAATGGTCGTAGGAAAGGTTTAGATAGGAAATCCGAGTTTCAATGTGGCAAGGCTAGCTCAATATTCGCCCGCGGTTCGGTCTCCAGGTTGTTCTGAGTGTTGTGTGTTGGATCATCGGTCTGTCGGTTTGTCCCGTCAATTATAATATAACTTGTTGGCATGCCCATATTTCTTTACATAATAATACGTTGATGTTTTAACCCCCGACTGTGTGGTCGATTTTGATGGTTGTTTAGAACTACGAATTTTTGATAAAATATTTTTTAACGTTGTTACCATTATTGAGCGTGTAGGTAGTAATTTAGATAAAATTTGATACATTCCGATTTTATTTATAAATTTATGTTGATAAGTGTTAGTTTCTACGTAATTTTAAGGGTATTTCGAGTTGCCATACGTATTAAATAAATTGTTAAATGTACTTAAAGTTCATCTCACATTCATCGTTCACAAATTGTATTAAGGTCTAATGTAATTTAATTTTAATACTTCTTCAGTCTCAGTGTTAGTTTATATGTAATTTTAAGGTATATACGTAATTGGCGCGCTCGGTGCAATATTACAAAAGTTGACAATTATGAAAGATCTGCAGGCCAAAGACTAGTATCGCAACTTTCGATATTTTTTCATCAATAATTAATGTTTAGGATGAACAAAATTATGGAAATTAAATATTTTGACAATATAATTAGTTTTAAGTTTATGACTCTCAGGCGTTTGCTGTGATGTAAGATATTGAATATGTTTTTCTATATAGTTCCTTTTGCATATTTTTTTCCAATTTCAATGTTACATAATATTATAACATACGTTCGAAACTTCCTTACATAACAAAAACACTTTTCCCTGTTTTTCTCTTTCAAATAGCAGTACTAATGTAGGTAGGTACAATTTTTAACATGACAAAAATAAAAATAAGTTATAAACTTACACCTCGAAACTGTAGTAAACTGTATTTATAATAGAGCTAAATAACTTCAGTACAAAAAATCGTGTCTTAAAACAACGAGTGTATTCAAGTCCATTAGAATAGAATCAACAAACTATAGAATTATTGAAAAAATGTCCAGATTACTAAATTTTACAGTAATTAAGAAATATTTATGTACTAAAATATCCCGAAATAATAATACTTTATTATAATGACACCTCAAAGTTTTAAATCTTGTTAATACACCACTTGGTTATATTATTCTTTATTTAAAAAAAAATGGTTATTAACAATACACCTTGTAAAGTATTTGTATGTACTAATACTTTACAAGGTTAGAATTGATAAATCCAAATGTGGTTCAATAGTATTTTGCTCATTTATAATAATGTTCTGTTAATTTTATTTTTTTCTAGTTTAAAAAGGTGCATATTAAATCCAAATTATAGTATTCTAGATAAATTAATCATTCTTTTACGAATTTTTCTTAAATACCTAATTAAAATTTTTAGAATAAGTACCTAAGTCGATCTGTTGTTGTGTGTTGTGCAATTGAAAGACAAAGTTTACGTATTATTTCATAATTTGTGAATCAGAAGAGAATTATACGATTTATGAATGTGAATTTAACGATTGTTTTTTTTCTTGAGGCGCTACCCCGATCCAAATCAGCGCCACTACCTATTTTATCTTATTATTATGCTTAACGAAGGAATATTCAAAAGTCATTTTTGCAGTTTATGATACCTATCATAAGCTTATTTTTAATGCCTCTGTAAAAGTTTTATTTTGTATAGTGTAGGCAGAGATGCGCATTTGTTCTTTTTGCTCACCATCGCATCGTGGCCAAGAAGAGCCTACTGGTATGTCTGTAAAATATCAAACTCAATAGAAATGTTTCGTTTGCAACACAGGCAGGTTTCATCCAGTTTCTATCCCGTTTCATTATTAGGTAGGTACAAGGGCACGGTAAATATACATGGTGATCCGTACCGTACCCCATGTAGTTTCAGAAAAGTTATCAAATGGGTACCTACCTATTTTTATATTTTGTACTTTAGGTGCACAATAACATGGATAGGAAATTCCAATGGATTTAATAATTCTATATTAAATAAGTAGGTTAACAATTAATATCGACGCTTATACTTAGTAGGTAACATAACCTACCTAATAAAGCGTCGATGTGAATTAGGATTAACCTAGGTTTCTCTTCGGAAAATCCATATTATCGTACTAAGTACATAATTATTAAATTTTGATATAAATACTATGATTAGTGTACTTAGTTCTTTTTCACTTATTCCACTTGTAGACAATAACAGTTTATTTCTTATTTTATAATAATTTATAGTATACAATTTTACATGTCCAAGTGCTTAGTTTGTAAGCCTAAAAAAATCAAGTTATTGAAATCTGGAAGACTATAAAATTTCATTTAAGACTAGTGTAGACCTAGATTTATGAGGAGATTCAAAAGTACCTACTTACTTAGGTACTCGTACCTAGTGAGTAACTTGGCTGTACTACAGTCAGTGAACCTAAACAGTAGGTATCTAATGTCATATCTACAACCATGTATTTAATTTGTATTTAAAGATGAAAAATCCATTTTGGGTCCAATACCTCTTGCTAGTATGAAGACTTCAACTATTATTTTTATCGTAAAGCGCCATCTAGCAAATAAGTGTACAATTAAGATGAATTCCGTTCAACCAGCATTCGTTTTCGCGTTCTCTTTTTCTAGTTAGTTTTGCTACTCGACACAAGATGGCGGATGGCGTCATCAAGTCGACTTGGTTCAATAATATCCCTGTAGATGTCAGTTCTCATTTCAAACCAAATAAGGAAACTCTAAAAAATATTAAATAAAAAATTTATTTATGTATCACATTTAAATACAGCATAATTCGGAGTAGGTAGGTGGAACTATTTTTTATTTATAATTCTCTGGTATTTGGAAATGTTATGTTATTGTATACAATTAGTTAGCAGCCATGATAGAGGATATCCTATGTGGGTTATAGATATACCTAAGTAATTTTACTTTGATCGATGGGTAATTTTATTTGTGCATGAACCTCCAGCCCTAATACTTTATTTAGTAATAGATGCGTATCCAAATAAAAAGTTCTTCAATACCTGGGTATTTAACTATCACAACAACGATTCGTTTCAACTTGAAATAAAATAGTTGTAGTTAGTTATTGTTAATGGATCGTTTCCTTCCTGAAAGTTTGATCGTTGAAAGTTTCACAGCAAACGATCGACATCATGGAAAAAAAATTTGTCCATGATTGCCACCGTAAGAACCTAAACTTCTTTATCTTAAATTGCTATAACACTTGCTCAAAAATACTATAATATATACACTCATGAAAACCAACAATACTCGGTAGGTAAGGTACCTACCAAAAATAACTTTATCAGCCTGAAAATTAATAACCACGCAAGAAAATTTCTTTGTGATGCAACTTTGAAAACATCAATGATCTGACAGTTATTATTAACTCGACGACTACCTCTCGACTCGACGTACCATTTTTGTATAGGATACCTAGTAGTTCCATGTCCGCACGGTAGAGGCGCTGCTGTAGCAAGTCTATCTATATATATACAATACAGGGTGGAATTTTGTAATGCCACCTGGAGGGAAAGTACTCTTAATACTGTAGATAGAAAATTTTACTCAAAGAAAACATTCCTTTAATTTTGAAAAGAAAGAAAACTGCATTCAAAGATTTTCTGTACTTTTATTGCATAGATCGTTAGGGTCAATAATAAGGATGAAATCTCTCTAACAAACTTAATAAATTGAATGAAAGGAAAACCATGAAATCTTAAATTATTTTAATTATTTACAATAAAAGTCAACTAACTACTAATTAGTTGCTCAAAATGGGCTCCATTTTCTTGGATACACAAATTTATTCTGCTTATTTCTAGTAACTTTTAATAACGTGTTGTGGTGAATATTATAAATCGTATTCTGAACTTCAACTCTCAACTAGTTTACATTCACATAAGATTTCATGTAAATTAGATTTTTTACATGTCCCCACAAAAAAAAATCTAAAGGGGTGAGATCTGGTGATCTCGCAGGCCATCTGATTGTGCCGTTGGTACCAATCCAGGTATTAAAATGGTTATTAATGTAGCAGTAGGCAGTAGTGATTCTGCTGTTATGGGCTGGAGCACCATCTTGCTGTAGAATTATTTGGTTTCGCTCCTCGGGAAACCATTTAACTCATGTCTTATGAGATCCAGTATTTTAAGATAGAAGAGTCTGCATTAGGTACAAACACGTGCAAATTTCAATCGTCTTATCTAAATATCAATTCGTCATTTTAATGGATAAATGACGTCAATGATAATTATTAATTACTGACACAAGTAAACAGATGGATCTTTAAGTTAAAGTGCTTAACTTGACCCATTCAATTTATAATTTAAGATTTCATGGTTTTCCTTTCATTTATTTTATTAAGTTTGTTAGAGAGATTTCATCCTTATTATTGACCCTAACGATCTATGCAATAAAAGTACAGGGTGTAATTTTTACAGATTTCAGTCGGTTCGATTCCCGGGTATGGCCAGCGAATTTTCGAAAATCGTTGAATGCAGTTTTCTTTCTTTTCAAAAATAAAGGAATGTTTTCTTTTAGTATAATTTTCTATCTACAGTATTAAGAGTACTTTCCCTCCAGGTGGCATTACAAAATTCCAACCTGTATCAGGTTTAAGAATATTTCTCACTAAGAATAAATTCACTTACATGAGAAAACACATATTTTACAAATGTAGGGCTAACTCGTACTAAAACTAACTTAAGAAAAAATAAATTGCTAAGTTTTTAACAGAAAAAAAATAGTGGGTAGGAGTTATTAAAATAAGAACATGCTACGCGTAAACAAAACAATGGCCGCTCGGCTATGAGGCGGAGAGAGCACAACTGGAAGTGGCATGCAAACATAAAATAAGAAATTTACACGACCTTTGACTTAATGTAATGTTTAAGTATTTTTTTAAAAGTTGACATTGATTTGGCTTCTTTAATATCTTTCGGTAGTTTATTGTACAGTTGTGCACCTTCGTATTTAATGTTTTTCTTGCCATAGTTTGTTCGAGGGGAGTGTAGTTTTATGTCATTAGCACTACGGAGTCTAATCCTTTGAAATTGTTGTTTTTTAGTGAAAGTTATTTGTGTATGTATGTCTTTGGAAAGTATTTTACGAATCAATATGCAATTATAGTATAAATAGGTTTGAGAAATATTCATAATCTTTGTTTCGCTATAAATTTTGTCGGTGGAAGTTAAATAGTCATAATTAAAAAGCCTCTTAATTAATTTATTTTGAGCTATTTGTAGTGTGTCTAGATGAGACTTTGCGGCTGTACCCCATACTTCTATTAAGTAGTCAATATGCGGTTTTATCAAGGAGTTGTAAACAGTGTATCGGACAGCGCGCGGTAAGCATCGGACGTAATTTCTCAGAGATCCATTGAGCGATGACAATTTTGTTTTTAATTTCTGTAAGTGCGGTTTCCATGTCATATTATTGTCCATAATTAGTCCTAAGTACTTTTCCTGATAAACTCTATTTATTGTTAAGTTATTTATTGTTAGCGGCGAAAATTGCGAAACTTTTTTATTTTTCGATGTAAATATAATAAAATTAGTTTTAGATATGTTTATTGTGAGTAAATTACATTGAAACCATTTATGTAGCAGGTCTAAATCGTATTGTGCGTCTGCTACGACAGTGTCTATTGACTTTCCAAAATAAAACAAACTGGTGTCATCAGCGTACAAAGTCGCATCACCCTTTAACCCTATTTCATGCATGCTATTAATATAAATTAGAAATAATAAGGGTCCTAAAATTGAGCCCTGTGGCACACCATAAGTAACATTGCTTGTTTGACTCTGAAACTGACCTATTCTAACTAATTGTTGGCGATTTGAAAGATAAGATTTGAATATATTGTGTGCAGCCCCAGTGATACCAATTTCCTTTAGTTTTTGTAGTAGCAAAGCGTGGCTAACGGTATCAAATGCCTTCTTCAGGTCTATAAATACTCCCAGTACTATATATTTTTGGTCTATGTTTTGTTTTATTTTGGTAACTAAGTCTATGGTAGCAGACAGCGTGTTTGACTTCGGTCTGAAGCCGTATTGTTTTTCATAGAGAAAGTTTATCGAGCTCAGAAACTTTTCAAGACGGTTATAAAGTACCCTTTCAAAGATTTTGGATAAAATCGGTAAGACCGAAATTGGCCGATAATTTTCTGGTTCGGTTTTTTTGCCAGCTTTAAAAATAGGAGTCACCTTTGCAACTTTGAGGCTGTCGGGAAATGTTCCTTTCTCGAGACAAACATTGACACACAGAGTAAGTTCATTAAGTATTATGTTTTTAACTGATTTGATTGTTTTTGTATTTATGCCGTCTACACCACAACTTGTGTTGTTATTTAAGTTATCAATTATTTTTGCTATTTCTTCGGTACTTGTAGGAGATAGTTTGCTTAGGATATTAGCATCCAAAGACGTTCCAGTTGTGCCTTCTCGGTCATTGGTTTTAGTTTTAAAGTCACAAATTATTTTAGGTATTTGACTAGCTAAGGACAATCCTACACTAGAGAAAAAGTTATTAAATGTTTCACACATTACACCAATGTCGTTGGTGCGTCCAGTTGGGGTTTGAAGTGTGCTTGGGGCTGAAGTTTCCTTTATTTTGTTATTTGATAAGTTGCTTAATAAATTCCACATTTTGTTTGGTTTCTTCTTACATTCATCAAAAGATTTCTGGTAGTATTTGCATTTTGTTTTTTGGATGTTTTCAGCGACTTCGTTTCTTTTCTTTTTAAATATTTCTTCTTTCATTTTATCTTTTGGGTAACGTTTGTGTTCAGCCCAAAGTAGGTTTCTTGTATATATGTCCTGTATAATAGATTTATTAATCCAGTCTTTTGTGGGTCTATTCAATGTTTTTGTTTTCGTTTCTTTACTTTTCTTAATACTATCTAATAGTTGTTCTTCCAATATGTGGTATGTGTGGTCCCCATTTGTTGTTTTTGTCATATTTTCTTCTAAAACTTTGTATAATATATCATAGTTTATAGCTTCATAGTTAACTTTTTTTATTGGTTCTCGTTGATTTTTCTTTATCTCAAAGTATATTTGTTTGTGATCTGACATTGGTGATTCTATGATTGCTAGGTGATGTTTAATTTCTCTTATGTTATGACTTACATGATCTATTATAGATTTGGTTGTGGTTGTCTCTCGAGTGCAATATTTTTCCTCAATTTTGTTTATAATTGTAAAATCCAACTCTTGCAATAGTTCTTTAAATGTAGTTGTTGCACGTTCTTTATTGAGCAGATTTATATTATAATCTCCAAATATTACTACTCTTTTCTTCTGATTTAGTTGTTTTGAGTATGTGTCAAAAAGTTCCTTTAGGTTCGAAGGGTCAGGCTTTCTGTATACAGCCCCAATATCCAATGAGTAGTTTTCTATGTGTATCCATAGAAAATGATTGTCATTCAAACATAGCTCTTCAATGAGGTTATGCTTGAGATTATTATGAGCGAAAATAGATACTCCACCTCCCCTTGTGCTGACCCTGTGATTGTAGTAATGGAAATATCCAGGGATTTGTAGACTTTTGGCTTCTTCATCTGTTTTTATCCAGGTTTCCGTTATAACAATTATGTGTATAGTTTTTGTGAATGACTTGATAATACATTTAAGTTCGTCCAAATTCCCAGGTTTGACAATACTGCGTATGTTGGCATATAAAAATTTCAGGGACTTTTTACTGGTTATAATATTTTCGTAGTTTGTAACTATTTGATAGGAGTTCTCTTTGTTTGTGACAGCATCAGCAGCTTCTAGTTTTTTGGAATTGTTTTCGTAATCCTAGGGACGCCTTTTATATACTTTATGATAAGGTCCTTGTCACCATCATCGGTTCGCTGCTTCAGCTCCTCCTTTAAATTTCTCAGATACGCTTGTTGTTGTGGCGTTTGGTCTGAGAAAATCTTTATTGTACCCAATTTCAGGTTATTCCTATTACGCAATATGGCTAATGCTGCCTCTTGGGATTTGTAGCAGACCTTTATTGGGCGGTTCTTCGTCGGGTTGTATTTCCCGAGTCGCAAAATGTGTACAGGCTTACAGCAATCAACAGTCACGATTTTCGTTATCTTTAGGACTTCCTCTGTGTCTGACAGTTTCCTTTCGTCTTTGCTGTCACCGGTCGGTTCTGGTACTCCTGCAATTATGATGTGTTTGCTTCTCTCTTCTCGTTCCTTTATTTCTGTTACCATATTTTCTAGCGTGTTTTCAGTAGATGATGTTGCCGAGTAGCTAGTTCTAAGGGTGGTGACTTCCATTTTAAGTTTGTCTATTTTCTCCATTGATTCTACTGTTGAAGTTTTTAAGTGGAGTATATCAGTCTTCATGGCATTTTGCTCATCAGAGAGTTTGTTGGTCACGTCTCTAATGTCCGCAATCTGCTCTTTTATGGCCTCAACGTCGCCGGAGACTTTATTTAAAAAATCTTTTTGGTCCTGTTTCATTGACGTCATCATGGCCATCATTTGTGAGAATTGGTTGCGGATTTCACTGAGTTCTTCCTTGACTTGAGCAAAGTCATCAGTTTCCTTTCTTTTATTTCGCATGTTTACTTTCTTGCTAATTTTGTTTTCCACAAGAAATTCTCCGGTAGATAAATTTGGTTGCGAACCGCTTCGCCCGGCAGCCGCTAGGTTTGGGTCACTTCCAGTCGGTGAGCGCAGTAAACTCATGATCTTTGTTTTTGCCGAACCTGTTTTTGAGCGCTGGTCGAATCAAGTATCGTAAAGTTTTAACTGACACACTGAGTTTTAACGGATTTTAGACTTAAGCTTTATTGGGATAAGTTTTATTTTGGATTGAGTAAGATTTAAAATTTGACGTAAAATTTGTGTAACACGTCTGCTTCCGTATGCCCGACGAGCACTACTCTATATAAATGAATCTTATATATAAAAATGAAACCCGTTTCGCGTTGTCACGGCATCACGCGTGAACGGCTGGACCGATTTCGCTAATTCTTTCTTTGTTGTGTTTGTTATTGTCAGGAGAAGGTTCTTATGAAAGAAAAAATTAAGAAAGTTGGAAACATAAATTTCCACGGGGGCGAAGCCGCGGGGCGCAGCTAGTAAAGTATATAAATGAAACCCGTTTTCCTTGGTCACGGCATCACGCGTGAACGGCTGGACCGATTTCGCTAATTCTTTCTTTGTTGTGTTTGTTATTGTCAGGAGAAGGTTTTTATGAAAGAAAAAATTAATAAAGTTGGAAACATAAATTTCCACGGGGGCGAAGCCGCGGGTCGCAGCCAGTCTTATATATAAAAATGAAACCCGTTTCGCGTTGTCACGGCATCACGCGTGAACGGCTGGACCGATTTCGCTAATTCTTTCTTTGTTGTGTTTGTTATTGTCAGGAGAAGGTTCTTATGAAAGAAAAAATTAAGAAAGTTGGAAACATAAATTTCCACGGGGGCGAAGCCGCGGGGCGCAGCTAGTATATATATAAAAATGAAACCCGTTTTCCTTGGTCACGGCATCACGAGTGAACGGCTGGACCGATTTAGCTAATTCTTTCTTTGTTGTGTTTGTTATTGTCAGGAGAAGGTTCTTATGAAAGAAAAAATTAAGAAAGTTGGAAACATAAATTTCCACGGGAGCGAAGCCGCGGGGCGCAGCTAGTCCTTTATAAAAATCTTTCCGAGATTCATCGTGCGGGCGAGATGTACCCTACGGTAATAAGTTGATACGATATTATTAAATTATGAAACTCAAGATTCTATTATTCTAATTGTATCATCATAAGCTATCATACGTAAGTAGTTTGATAATCAAAGGAGACACTTATATGGACAGTCAAACTTTGATTGTCCATATAAGTGTCTCCTTTACTTAGTTCTTCATTTCATCCCGAGTTGTTCCCCACCAGCCACCAGCCATCCTCATCTGGAAGGTTCCACAGGCCAGTTTGGGCGGGATGCAGGTCTTCTCACATGGAGACATTTCTATGTTCAGCAACAGTTGGTACACCAGGACTTTCACTTCGCAGAGGGCGAATCTGGACTCTAGTAGGATACTATTTTTCTCGATGAAATGAAAGAACAAGTTTGAATTAGCAATGTTCGAAAAAAAAACGATGCAGCAGTTCCAATTTGATGGTTTGTAATTTGATTGTTTTACTTGTAAAAAACTAAAAACTGACTTCGAATGCCTTAGCTTTAAATTGTTTTTTTAAGTTTTGTGACATAAATACTAATCCCTCGGGAATAAATTAGGAATAACATTTTATGGGACCAGAACACCGGAATAAAATTGTATTGGAATCATTTTTTCAACTGCAAAAGCATCATCCGCATCGATCCATAAATGGAATATTTCGAAAAGTACGAGACCTGCTAAAATTTCAAAACTATTTTGAAATGTACAAACTGATACACCACGTGACCCTCGCAATAGGTCTCTTTTAAAATTTTGATATCACGATTTGTACTGGACTCGTATCTAAAATAAAAATGTTCATTATTTTTAAGGGTTTCGCAACCTAATAGAGATAATAGAATATATCTAGCCGATCATAGCACCTCCTCCTTTTTTCGAAGTTGGTTAAAATTACATTGACATCGGTCAAATTGGTCAAAAACAGAAGGATAGTCATATAAAATACACAACAGAAAACTGTTTTTTTATAGTATAAATATTTAAATAATGCTGGACAATTCACACAGCATTATCTAGCCCCAAGCTTAGCAGAGCTTGTGTTATGGGTACTAGATAACTGATATACTTAATACAATACACTACATAGACAGATATTTTTTATTATACATAGTAAACATCCAGAACGCCCTGGACAAATGTCTGCAGATCGTACAAACATTTGTTCCGAGGCGGGAATCGAACCCGCAACCTCCTGCGTCGCAGGCAGACCCTCGCCCGCTGGCCACAGAGGTTGTCTTGTATAGTTTACTACATATAGTTTCAAAGAAAGCACATAAAATTTGCTATAAAACGTTTTTTATTTTAAATCTCTAACCTCTAATTTAGAAAGTATTGAAATTTTAAAAGCGTGACACTTAGTTTTGTAGGCCTGTGTATAATCGAATTCGTAAAACTAGCATTCAGGGTCTATCTCTGTGGTTCTTGCAGTTTTGGACAGCTGCCGCGGCTCACTACACTCGCTCGTCGCCTCGCTCCTCGTATCTAAAATAAAAACACAACCAATAACCTATTATACCCAGTTTTCCCCCTTCTCAAATTTCCCTTCAGGAGGAAATCTGGAATCATAATTTAATCATACCTTCTTTAAAACCAGCAAAAATTTTGATCAAAAAGATAACTACATTCTTTAAATTGTTGTTGATGGGGCTGTTGTCTCAGACAAGTTTCATGGCGGCCTATCTCTAGCCGTGTGCGCCACATTAAATTGATAATTGATTTGATTTAGATAAGATAATAGATAAATAAATTACCTACCAGTCATTGTGACTCTATACATAGATACTTGTTACTCCACGTATTGATAAACTACACTTGCGAGATTTAAAATGGAATCGCTTTCATCGCGAGTTGATCAAAACAATTTTTTTACAATTTATGTACAATGAACTATAGATTGTGGTATATCATTTGAAAGGTAATTTTGTTACCTTTCAAGTGATATCAAGAAGATTTAAAATTAATTAAATTGGCTACCTTAATTTTGGGAATTATTGCAATAGGTCGAAGTTGCATCTATCGGCTTCTATCGGCGCCGGAGCTGGATGAGCTGGATTTCTCCCTCGTATCCGCTGTTTTAGCTCGTCCCACATATGCCAGATTGGGTTCAAGTCAGGAATAAGGACTGGCCAGTCTAGTGTGGGAATGCCGACATGGAAGACGTCTGTCGGTACTGTCTAGTCACTGCTGCGGTGTGGCAGCGGACATTATCGTGCATTAAATCAAAATTTATCGTCGCCAATAAATCCTGCGTAAGGGAAAACATAACTTAACTCATAGTTCACTGCAAAGAAATTGTAAAAATTAGTCTTGAACAACCCTTGAAGCGATTCCAGTTTAAAGCTCGCAAGTGTAGTTTCAACCGATTGTTTTTGAGTTAAAACTACATAACTACTGATTTTATCAGTCACTTTTTGTTATTCACATGTGTTGGTGTTGCATCTGCGGATGATGATCAGATGGTGGTGGAGTTAGAATTCCTCAATTATTTTTCCCTTGACTCTATCTGACCTCTCTGACCTTTAAGGTTTAGTAGGGAAGCCAGTAACAAATTAGTGTAGGTACTTAGCTAAGAAAGGTTTAAGAAACATTCTGTTTTTGTTTTTCATAAATTTTCTTAGAGTTTTATATCAATCTAAAACCATTAACAAGTAACTTTTAGTATGAGTTTAGGTTATCCTACAACTAGGTTAATAATTACTCAGGTATAGTTTAGGAGTTGAGCGTTGCTACTATCACAGCTGCAACATTTCAGTAGTAGGTATCATATCAACGTTTCGTTACGTAATTTACATATTTATGATCATAAATAACTTGTTCTGAATGAATGACGTTATTAGACAGAACAAATCAGCCTTATCTGACGGTGAAATAGCAACGAAATTCTGTAGACACAAAAGACACAGACACAAACGGAAGGTCGTCATCTCAAGTGTAGACGTAAGACTAGATCCAGAACAGCCTCAACAGATGGTACGTTAGCAACCAAACGCCGTAGACACAAAAAACATTAAGAGATCAGCCCCTCCAACCTTTAAGTATCATTATTTGTTTATTCAAATTCAAATCATTTATTTCAGTTGTTCACCATAAATGTTAGTACAACTACCTATATACTATGTTAGTTACCATAAAAAGAGATTTCAATAATAATTCATGTCACATAAAAACCAGAATACACTCAATAAATTACCATTAGGTAGGTACAAAATTAAATTAAAATCACTAACTCTAACTAGATTAAATTTAAGTATGTAAATGTCATAATATTAAGCAATTCAAATCAATTTATGTATGTAAAAGTCAACCAATGAATAAATATTAACCTACTGAATAATAATAATTTTAATTATATTTTATTTTGCACAACGCATTGCGTTACAGGGCAGCACATGCGTCTCGGTCCAGTGTCTGAGTATAGGGCCATCCACCCGCTCAGCTATTGTGACCAGGAGGCTGTTGGGGCTGTCGCGCACCAGCCGCATCAAGGAGGCGCATGATGGCGTGAAAATCATCCACTCGCGCCTCTGCGAACATACCTGATGCGCTGCAGTAGCGCGGCAGCCCCACCAGCATCCGGAACGCGTTGTTGTACGTTCATCCACAGGCTGCAGGTGTAAAACGATTGGCAGAAGGCCCTGTACAATGTGATTTTCATTCACCTTTTCGGAGCATTTTGCAAACCTACGGATCAACATGTTACTCCTCACAGCCAACGCCCTTCTCTCCCTCTCCATGTCCATGTCGTCCTTGAGGGTATCGGTGACCCAGTGCCCCAGGTACATAAAGTGCGGCACTTGTTTGAGCACGGTGCCATCCAGTGAGACGGGTGGCACATGTGGATAGTACTTAGTTCCCGCTTTAGAGACCAGTATGGAACCCTTTCTACATTTTATCACACTAATATTATAAATGTGAAATTTTGGATGAATGGATGGATGGATGTTTGTTACTTCTTCACGCCAAAACTACTGAACGGATCGGGCTGAAATTTTGCATACAGGTAATTATAATCCTGGAATCAAACATAGGCTTATACTTTTTATCCCATAAATCAGTTCCCATGGGATAGAAATCACCTTTAAACGTTTCTATAGAAACAACGCGTGCAAAGCCGCGGGCATAAACTAGTAGAACATAAGTTAACTAACACAGCCATGAGACATTATGTAAGAGCTCAAATAGAAAAGTAGTAAAAAAAATTGCCCCAACACGCAGCCTGCGTCTTGGGGACTCTTCCGTCTGGTATTGATATGGATCAGTTGAGCTACCTGTAGATTGATTGCAACAGTCTGCAGTTAGCTCAGTTGTTTCAATTGTAAGTACTTGTTCTGATATGTTTCTAATTTTCATGTATAATTATAATATAACTATGTATCGGGTACCTATCTACCGCGATGAAAACCCGTTAAACAAAACTATTTTAGTTAAGAGTGTTCTGATCGGGTACGTTTATAAAACTTTAACAACGTATATCTTTGTTGTTAGCTAGTTTGGCTAAAGCAAAGGCAGGTATCTATGTTTAGAGATATAAATAGGATGTTTGATAAAAAAGTTACTAGTCATTGTGACTTGTGTGGCAAGTAAATAAACATATATGAATGTCTGTTGCGCATTCTTTATAAACAGAAAACCAGTACAGTTGCACTGATAATAGGTAATGTTTATTAACCGACTTCTAAAAAGGATGAGGTTGTATGTTCGACTGTTGTTAGATAGATAGATAATACTTTACTGTACCACACAAAGACAGATAACAATACAGAAATAAATGTTAAGAGAAGACAGAGTACAAAGACGGCCTTATCGCTATGAGCGATCTCTTCCAGGCAACATTGGGATGGACTGGACATGTAAGAACAAAATAGACGGTGGCCATTGAAAAAACAAATGAAAACAATACTTACACTTCATATAGGTACTACATAACCTACAAACAATTTAATAAAAAGGTTGTCTAACTTTTTCCAGGATAGATAAGAGCAAGAAGCAGTTTTTAAGAGATTTGGCACGTCTGATGTCCAGGGGGAGAGCATTCATAGACGGGTAGCTTGAACAGTGAAAGATGTGTCGTAGTAGAAAGTGGTAGTGTGGGCAGGGACTTTTAAGACGAATGTGTCAGAGGAACGCAAAGAGAGAGAGAGAGAGTGAGAGTTGGAAAGGAATTCAAAGCGCTCCTTGAGATAGGGCTGTTAGGATAGAACGATATGCTGTACAATAGAGATCGTACGTCGAAACGTGAAAAGTCCCGACTAGAGAAATTAAGAAGTACCTAGGTATTTAGTTTTTTCTTTGGCCCGGTCTTATGTCCCATTTTTCTTAGGGTCGCCACTCCGGGCGCTTTTGTTGGTTTCACCAACCGTCTTCATATCCAAAAGGATTTTATATTCAAAAATTTTAATTAATTACTAGTATTAACATTTAATATTGTTTTAATTTAATTTCCTTTTTAGCATGAACCACAACAAAGTCACAATGACTATATTCTGCAGTAACAAAAATTCGAAGTAACAATGACACAGCTTTAGAGCAACCACAAACACAGAGTCACAATGACTCTGTTCTGCAGCAACCACAAACACAGAGTCACAATGACTCTGTTCTGCAGCAACCACAAACACAGAGTCACAATGACTCTGTTCTGCAGCAACCACAAACACAGAGTCACAATGACTCTGTTCTGCAGCAACCACAAACACGGAGTCACAATGACTCTGTTCTGCAGCAACCACAAACACAGAGTCACAATGACTCTGTTCTGCAGCAACCACAAACACAGAGTCACAATGACTCTGTTCTGCAGCAACCACAACGCAAAGCCACAATGACTGTTTTGCAGCAAGCTCAACACAGAATTACAATGACTCTGTCCTGTAATTTATCAAACATCCTATTCATATCACATCATTTCGCTGATTTTTGACGACCGACCTCTGTGGCGCAGCGGGCGAAGGTCTGCCTGCGACGCAGGAGGGTTTGATTCCCGTCTTGGGACAATTGTTTGTACAATCTGCGAACATTTGTCCAGGGTGTTCTGGATGTTTTCTATGTATAGTTAAAAATGTATACACTCATCATCATCATCATCATCAGCCTATATTAGTCCACTGCTGGACATAGGCCTCCCCTAATGAGCGCCATAGCGCCCTGTCTTCAGCTTGCCGCATCCAGCATCTGCCTGCAGTCTTTCGCAGATCGTCATCCCACCTGGCTGGAGGGCGTCCTACACTACGTTTGCCGAGTCGTGGTCTCCACTCAAGAACACGTTTACCCCAGTTGTCGGTTCTTCGCGAGATATGGCCGGCCCACTGCCACTTCAGCTTGCTAATTCATATCTATGTAGTGTTTTGTATTGTTGGTATATCAGTTATTTAGTACCCATTACACAAGCTCTGCTTAGATTGGGGCTAGATAATGCTGTGTGAATTTTCCAGCATTATTTAGTTATTTGTTTAAAATAATAACTTATCTAATTTGTAAACCCTAGGCCCCAGAACGGTACTATTTCATACATAGTATGCCCCTGGTATCTTGATGGTCTATTATTAGTTTATGTTATTTTGGGTACAAGTCGGGGTTATTATAAATAAGTAGGTAAACATAAACCATTCTAAAAATGCACTCCGAGTGTAGGCTCCTATGACGTTTTGTGGAGGGGGCGTGCAATCATAGCGGACTACGAACCTTATTTGTGTTGGAAGAACACCAACGTTTCATCCCTTACATCCGCAATGAATTATTTGAAACTTTTGAACAGGTTTATAAATTTAATTGTAGGCATAAAGACCGATTAGAAATACCTGCAAAAAAATAACACAATTGTACAGTCGCAACTGTTACAACATGGCTATCAAAATTTACAACAAATTGCCAAACAATGTAAAAGAACTGAAGGGTCCCTTATTCAACAGAAAGTTGGTCAATTTATTTATTCAGCATTGTTTTTATTCTATGGAAGATTACCTTAAATTTAAGTTTTGACCTAGTGTGTTTATTAGACAATTTATTTAATCCAATTATTTCAATGACATCTAATTTTAATGTTTATAATTTGTGTAACTATGTACTCTTTACTCCCTAAATATTCACGTGCCTGTACTCGGGCGAGATATTCAGCTCTACTGTATTATTCCACCAAATTTTTATGTACCATGTCTTGTGTGAATAAATGTTACTGAATAACTGAATGAATTTGTAAAATTACGATAGTTTTTATAGTAAAAGGGGCATGCATTTTTGGAATGGTTTATCTCTACGTGGATTACTATCCACGACCCTCTTTAAGATTTTCAGTTTCCACTGTACTTAGTGGAAACTGAAAATGTTATAGAGGGCTAAAACTAAGGTTCAAGGTCGGACGGAGTTAAAAATGTATGAGATCTTTTTTAAATAGATTTAAAAAAATTACGGACAATCATGAAGATGTGATTATTTAATTTTAGAGATTATTTAATTTTTTGAATCCCACTCGCAAAGTACGACTCGCACTTGGTCACTAGCTGATTTAGATTAGACTCTATAAAACCTATCGCTTCATACATAACTCGTCAGTACTTCCGCGCACCGGAATGCGAACTCATACGAACATAGATAATAATAATACGCGCTGATAGTTAAACAAAAATAAATAAAATAGCAATTGTTATCCTGATTATAAGAAATTGTGTAACAAACAAGCAGGTAAGCTTTAATGAACTATTTTGTTTCTTCCTTTTAGTCATCATTAACATTTCAGCGGGGTTGCACTGCACCTAAGTAATTTGCATATTTGCATACAAAATGACAAAATGTTTGGATGTCCTGCAGAAATTTGTTCCCGGCTTGGGTGTATAATTAACTATGTATGTCTATGTAGTCATTTGCCATCTGGCCCCTATGAAGATGAGCACAAGGCCAGCTTAGGTGCTTTGGGGTCAGCTGAGCTTACCCCCTCGGTTTCGCATAAGCTTCATCATCAGCCTATATTAGTCCACTGCTGGACATAGGCCTCCCCTAATGAGCGCCATAGCGCCCTGTCTTCAGCTTCCCGCATCCAGCATCTGCCTGCAGTCATCCCACCTGGCCGGAGGCCGCACAAGCTTATCATGGTTCATTGTGAAGTAGTTACATTATATCATTATTTACCTTTGTTTTTGCCTTATACTTATTTTAACTTATCATTAGAATCAGAATATTTTTTATTGTAAAACTGTTTGTACAATTTGGTGTTTACATAGGTATAGGTAGGTACAGTACAAGTTATAAATCACAGTTTATCCAGCTGGATCTACAACAAACCAAATAGGTAGAATATAAGAATGAATAAAAAGAATCTATAATTAACAAAGCAAAATAAAATAAAATGAAACATCGACGAGTAACTTGCATCAATAAAAGTAAAACATGTTTTAACATTAGGTGTTAAAAAGTACCGAATTCCTAATATACCTATAGATAAATCCACCAAGTACCCTAATACCCAATATACCTACCTATTAGGTAGGTACTCGCATATTTTAATACCGAGAATAGGTAAATTATAAGAGGTTTGTTGGTTTCAACCTTCATACCTACCTACATAGGTAGAGATAAAGCTTTCTAAAAATGCACCACTTCTTCACTTACAATACTTTATCTAATCTGTGACTAAACGTCATACAATCAGCGTTAATTTTTAGATTGGTTTATCTCTACATCACTTTGTAATGTCGTATAAAAACATAAACAACATTACCAGCTGTAATTTGATAGGTACCTACCTACCTTACATTACATTACATCATCACCATTCATCACACACCAGTTGACGTAGATCTACACACCTACAAGGTAACTATTCAGCTTCTATCATTCACTAGAACAGAACCGACTCGCGAAATGAAGGTCAACTCAGCTAGTATCAAAAACGTTTGATGCCCACTTTGAGTCCTATACTAATGTTCTTGGGACATTTACCTATCTACGCTCGTGTCTTCGAAGGCTTTTCCAGGATAAAAGTACGGACTTACGTGCCGAATAACGAATAACCTAGTGTTATTCGAAGTTCGGAACTTTACCAGTAACTTTTTTTTTACCTATTATAAATTCCGAACGATCAGTTCTGTCGTTCTGGAGATGTCGTATAGTGACACACATTCCTAATAGGAAAGATATAGGAATTTCCTATATCTTCAACACAAATTTGTATATTGAAATAAGTATAAAGCAAGGTTCACATTGCTGTGTCGGGGTGTGTCGTGGCGCGCCAGAACGCAATCGGTTACCTACGTTCATTACCTATGACTAGATTCATATTAGTAGGTTGTATTGGGATAACCCAACACAACCTACTAATGTGAATCTAGTCATTCCTAGACCTAGTCGTCCGATTTATTGCTTTATATTGACCAGGCAATTTTTTTTTTGCCTGGACAATATTATTAGTCTAAAATTATATAAAACTTTTAAGTGCCTTTGTACTCAAGATTAAGTACTTAACATCTAAACTCAAATACATTTTAGTGCAGCTGATTTTAGGTAATATTCTCGTCAGTCTTTGTAAATGTCAATTTGTTAAATTGTCTTCAAAGTTGACAATGGTTAGGTTTCCGCGCACAAGCTGGTCGCCTCCGGGTTAAATTAAGTATCAGGGGAAAAAAATACAGTCCGCTCACAAAAAACCAAATGTTGGTTCATATTCGTGCCTTACTTCCACTCGCCCGACGGCAACGGCACAGTGCGGCCAGCACAGGCAAAATATGATGCTACAGATAAAAGACACTTCATACATTTGTGCTTCCCAATGCTGGTAGCCAACGGTAAAACGCCTATTCGGTCAGTATTTATTTTGATTAATTTCCTCCTCCTTTGCCACTTGCATAGGTACATACCTTGAAAGACTTTTTTGCTTATTTATAAGGCTCTCGGCCGAGTTGGGTAAAGTCCGTGGGTAAAGTCATGATCCATGAAAACAAAGTTTGACATTCCGAGATCTGCCCAAGCTTACGACACTGTCCAGTTGCCACTTTATTGCAATAACACATGGACGTTGGGAAACAAATGTGATAATAATCAATTAACAAAATACATAAACCGATGTCGATCGTCAATTTTGTTTGTTGGATCAGTCAAATTTTTTTTAGTAAAACACGAGTTATCGTGATAAATAATTAGTAAGTACAAAACCACACAGTTTTAACACATTGTTTTAAGGAGCTCGGGAGTTACGATTCTACGCTACTGGTATCACCGTCTCTTAGAGTTTCCGCTATTTTGTCGTGATTCGTCTTCTCTGGTCATACGTGTTTAAAATACATTTCCTGTCTCGCTTAAATTCATTTGCCCGGTGACTACTAAACTTTTACTGTCGCATCACTCACGTGACGTTTAGTTGATCTGATAATCTTTAAAATAAAATGGGGGTGCTCTATTCGTAACGGTAAGAGTGTAAGTGTGAAAGGCGGTAAAATAAGGTTCTTTTCATTTCCGAAAAAAGGATATGTTGCTGAAGAATGGCTTCGGTTTTGTCGACCTAAAACTAAGATAAAAAATGGTATGTACGGTTATAATATAATAATAATTTATGTTATAAGCAAACCACTTAACTCAGACCACTCCTGTACGATTTTTGCGGGAGTGTTTTTTTTTATTCAAAGCAAAAAAATTAATGCAATTCCACCAAAGGCGTTTGAAGATTTTTGTATGGAAGGTGGCCCTAAGGTCTCTGTTTTTTTTTTTTTTTAAATTGCGGTGCACAATTAAATTGATGGATAAAGGACACAACAACGACAAAAAAAATATATATATACTACCATAATGACTGACCTAAAGCTACAGGTTTCTAAGATATTTCCAGATGAAAATAACTATATTTTTTCTTCATACGATTAACTGGTTTTAATGAGCATGTAATTATTATGAGCATTAAATAAGCATGTAGGTATGCAAGTTTTAATAAGTACCTAGTAAACTATCATATTAGTAGCTAGATATATAGTAAATAGGTACCTACCTATATACTTATGATATTGAGTAACAAGACTAGCGAGACATGTGCCTGATGGTAAGTATGAAGCTTGCTGGTACCAGACACCAGATTTTGAACCTCAAAACCCTGCGTGGTACTATAGTTACATTATAAATAAAACCAAAAACCTAGATCTAGGTCTCAAATTTCCCCGAACTAAAAAGTTTGAGAACCACCACCGAAATGACGTAGGCTTGGGAAAACCCACGTGACCGTTGTTTCTCGGAGTGCCATACCTTATACTAGTACCATGGGTAAAGTGTCATACCTACCAATTATCCTTATTCCCCAGGATGCTGTTCCTCATATGGTTGGCCGTGTTCGTCGTAGGAGGGTATCTGTACTACAGAAACCACTTCTCTAAATTCAGCCGCCTCGGAGTGAAGTCAGAACCAGCTCTGCCCGTGCTGGGAAACATGGGTTCTGTTTTTGTGGGCCTGGTCAATGTAATCGATGAAGTGAACAGGTTTTACCAAGCGTTCCCCGAGGAAAGGTAAGTTTTGGTGCTGCTAGTAAGTAAACAAGTTTACTGAGTTGTGAAACGTAAAATAAACTAAGCTTTTGAAGGTGAAGCTTAGTTTATTTTACGTTTCACCTGGGTGCTTGCCCAGATGAAACGCAAAATAAACAAAGCTTTTGAATGGTAAAAAAAGCCTCGATGTAAAATCGGACTATTATTTACAAAAAGATGTAGGTACGTACATAGTCTGTTATGTATATAAAGTGGTTGTTCTTCCAGATTCATAGGTCAGTATCAGTTCAACCGGCCTCAGCTGATGCTGCGCGACATCGACCTGGTGAAACAGATCGCCGTTAAGGACTTTGAGCACTTTGTAGACCGGCGCTCGTTCATTGATGAGAAGGCAGATCCGCTGTTTGGAAGGAACCTCTTCTCTCTAAAAGGTTATTTACTTATTATAATTCTTTACTTCGTCTACCAGTGGGTGGTGCTTATAATATTCTGTAAGTCAAGTTTGAGTAAATAAATAAATAGCAACTTAACCAGTCATAGGTGGCCACTACATGCTACAGAGGTTATAAAACCCCAATATTCACAATTAACGCATTCACTGCCCAGCCTCGGCGCGGCGGCGTGTGCGATCCACAGTGGCACGCTGTGCCGCCGTCACTAGGCGCTGCAGATAGACAAATTTTATTACGGCTGGGCAAGGTCTCTTACTGGTGGCATCTCGAGCCTAAGTTGCTGTAAAAACTAACCATGTATTGCCGGAAGCTCCGCTTGATAAATAAAATAATGCTGGAATACTTATACATAGAGCATGGGTTCGCGCCCCAACTCAGCTTGTGGACGTCGTAAGAGCTGAAGGGAACTTACCAGAGGAAAGGCAGCAGCTTCCTATTGAGTATTTTCAACACCAACGCTGCTATCACCAATTCAGCTAAGCGTGGTGATTATGGAAAACCTCCCATTGTTTGGGGGAGGCACGCTCAGCAGTGGCCATAAGAGTACTGATAGATAATAATATACAGATTGTCATCTAGGCCCCAAGACTGTTCAGTTTGTCACGCCATTAATTTCTCGGTCTGCTACGGCCAAATACATTTTAACCATGTCCTAGGCTACGGCACCTTACGACTTTGAGACTACCTCACCTGCACCTCAACAGGCTATATTGGTCCACTGCTGAACGCAGGCCTCCCCCTGATATGCGCCTTATTAGCTGTTATCTCATGGGGGTTAATGCCCGTTATCCCCACGCTGGACATGCGGGTTGGGGATAGCAGTTCGGAAGAAGAGGCACCGAGGGAGATCGCAGTTAGAATTGTTCTGCAAGGTGCGCTGCTGCCCGCTCCTGGTGGATATCCCTTAGTCGCCTCTTACGACACCCGCGGGAAGAGTTGAGGTGGTGCTAATTCTAAGCCGGCACCACACGGCTAGAGACGGTTGAGTTGAGACTACAAGGTACCTCAATAGGTCCAGGACAGCTTTTGCATCTTTGATCTTTAACAAATTTATGGTTGCCCATTATTCACCAGGTCAAGAATGGAAGGACATGCGTTCGACCCTGAGCCCTGCCTTCACCAGCTCCAAGATGAAGACGATGCTGCCTCTCATCGTGGAGGTCGGAGATCAGATGAATCAGGCTATCAAGGAAGAGATCGACAAGTCTGGAGGTAAAAGCAGTTCCTGGTCAATGACTTACTCTATCGTTACCATTTATTATATTCTCTTTAGGTATCCGATGCCTTTGAAGTAATAGTCGATATTCCACGGAATCAAGCCGTGATGTATTTATGCTGTTTAGTATTGATTATTAGAACTGCTTTTCTAAAATCAACCTGCACGTGATTGCGTATAGGTGGGAGTTCATTCCTTGTCTTTACTTTTGAAACATCTTTAGCAAATGTATTCTACCTAAGCTAGTTTGAATGGTTATTAAATAACGTCTTGTTCCCCAATACCTACAACTGTTTTATATTCCAGTTGGCTACATCGACATGGATACTAGAGACCTGACCACTCGGTACGCCAATGATGTCATCGCCTCCTGCGCTTTTGGTCTGAAAGTGACCTCACAGACCGACAGAGATAACGAGTTCTACGTAATGGGCAAGACAACTTTCAATTTCGACTGGAAGTCCATGCTGAAGATTTTCGGGTTGATTGGTTTTCCTCAAATTATGAAGGTTAGTTCTGATTAGCGCATCAGGATTGCCTTAAAGCGCGCGGGGCAATACAGCCAGTGTATTGGGGACGCTTCCCACTGGTATTGATATGGATCAGTTGAGCTACCTCTAGATTGTTTGCAAGAGTCTGCAGTTAACTCAATTGTTTAAATTGTGAATATTAATAAAAAAAAATCTATTCTTTTCTCTACAATTGTACACCAACTTCGATACTATTAAAACGACTACATCTCTATGTACCTGATAATGGAAATATCTATGAACTTCTTGTTCTTATTAGTTATCTGTTTTGCCAGATTCTCGGTTAGTTATGGGAATAAAAATAAAATCTTGTTGTGTTACTCTCCACAGATCTTAAGGATTTCCCTCTTCACTGAATCAGCTAAGAAGTTCTTTAGGGGCTTAGTGAACTCCACCATGAAAGATCGAGAGGAAAGAAATATTATCAGACCTGACATGATCCACTTGCTCATGGAAGCTAAGAAAGGTACGAGCTAACTGTAGAGATCCATTTAAATTTAACTGTGGAATCTGAATCTAGAAGACAAATTTTTTGGTCTGAATATTGTAAAATTTGAAAACACCCGACGATTTTATTTTTAAATATCATATTAAAACGGTTGCACCTGTTTTCATCAAACATACATAATTAAGACAAATTCAGAAAAACTTCCTTTCCAACCAACAAGGTACAAATTTATAAGATATTTTTTCAGGTAAATGATGCAAAGCTTTGATTGCTAACTGTACCAAACAATTCCATGTCCCTTTGGGAAAGGAAATATTATTTATTTTAAATGTCGTGGACCCGTTGGGAATGAATGTATGAACCTAAGTTTTCTAAAACAATGGAGTCCACCTCTGGGAATAAGTACAAGATGGGGCAACACAATCTTTTAAACTGCTGTCTATATTGATTGAGAATATAGCTGGATTAGACTGTTTTACCAAGGATAGCCAAATTGAAACTACGAATATTGTGCTTTGCAGGAAAATTATCACATGAAGAGAAAGGTACAAAGGACGTCGATGCTGGCTTCGCTACTGTGGAGGAATCGTCTCTCGGCAAGAAAGATATAAAGAGAGGTGAGTTAAAACAGAGGTGATAGGCACATGCGTAGCTTGATTGATCTCATAATTGAATTTTAGCTAGTTTTAATTGTAACCAATTTTTACCAATTGGACTAATTTGAAGTCAAGAACACATCGCTGTTTTCATTGGTCTGATCTTTATCCGCCACTTTGTGATTCTGGTAACTGAGTAACGATAAAAGGAGTACATGTTTGCATTAAAAATAAGAAATGATCCACCTATGAAAATAATAATTGAATGACCCCAATATGGGACCATTTCTTAGAGATAGAATTTAAGACTTGAAAGCAGCCATACGTAAAGATCTTAATAAATGACTATAATAAACAAATAAATAAAATAGCCTTTATTTTCTGACTTCTACAAGTTATCCTAATTTTATATTATAGTTTTAATAATATCTACTTAATATCTATGTACTATTTTTTTGACACCACAGGTTGTAGGTAAGTCACATTGTCCTTTGACATTGGCCTCCTCCATTGAGTGCCATTGACGCGGCTTAAGCATGCCCTACGCCATGCGCCATCCCTCAGGCAAATGATCTTCCCAATGCTTACTAGGTCTGCTTCTGCTTCGTTTCCCTTCACGTGGGTACCAGACTGTTGTCTCGTAGGACCATTTCCTTCTCGTGGATCTCTTGGTATGGTCGGTCCATCTCCATTTCTGCCTGCTTATTTTGGTTGTTACGTCTGCTACTTTGGGGATCATTCTTTTGATGGTCAGTCTTATCCGGTCCTTTAACCTGACATTGACCATATCCCTTCCATTCCTTGATGACATACTTTCAACCTCTGAATATTCGCTTGAGTCTGGGCCTAAGATTGACAAGACAAGTCAAGACTGTGACTATTTTCTGTTTTCTATTTATTTTCTAAGATCTTGTGTGCTTTAAAATGTTATTAATCTAAGTGCATATTTTACTTGACTAATTGTTCCTTGTGATCCTATGGTATTAATAAATATATTGAATTGAAGACTGGTAATATACGTTGTATACTCGAATTTTGTCTGAAATAGGTATAGATTTCCTTTTCACCATCTCTTTCAGTGGCTAGTATCTCGCCCAGCTACTGGATACTCTTTTCTCTATTTCTTTTGCCATTTGCAGTGTTGTTGAGATTATTTGTCCCAGATAGATATATTCATCTACATAGTCAATTGTTTAGTTTTTTACCATGATACTGGTTTTTGTGCTGTTTGTCATGGTTTTTGTTTTAGACGTATTCATAGTTTATAGATTTTTTATATTATATTCATAGTAGGTTCCTGTGACGGACGGAGCCGGGAGTTTAAGATCAAGTTCGAGTAGTCCTCTTTGTAGCCCTTTCGAGGGGGATTCATTTGTATCCCCGTCATTTTAGAATAGCCTTTCGCACGTTTTTGAACAAGAGAAATGGTTAATGTAAATTCGTGAATTTCATTTTGTATAAAAACTAACTAGCCCTACCCCCTTACGCTGGTGGGACAAAAATTTCAAATATAAATGGCGCCGTTTTGCATGAAAATTCGTAGTCAGCCAGTCATCCAGTAGTAGTAAACCATCAAATACGGCGCCAAAAGAATAAACCTAGTTTTATAGTCCCAAGTTGTTTCTTAATCTAAGGAACGTGGAGGAGAACCCTGCTAGTAGGACATCACAACACAGTAGGACCTAGGACCCCCACAGTCCCACTTTTTCACTTTCCACTGTAAGTTGTATTAACATGGCTTAGATTGTCTCTGCATTTTCGGTCAAAAGCACCAGGTCGTCGGCAGATCTCAGGGGGGTCCATTTTGTACCATTGATTTTCATAGGCTTCCCATTCTAGGTTTCGAAAGACTTCCTCTATTACTGCTGATAATAGCTTTGGAGAAAGCGGGTCGCCCTGTATCACTCCTGTTTGTATTATAAACTCTTCACCTCTTTTTTCTAGTTGATCTCTCGCTGTATTATCGCTGTTGTTAGTGTAAAGTCTATAGTATCTTTCAGTAGCTCATTTGTTAGCTAGTCTTTGCCAGCGGCTTTACCGTTTTTAGGGTTTCGAAGATCGGTTTCGAAACCCTTATGGTCGCTTGGTCTGTCCTTTTTTCCCTCCTTAATATCTCAGCCACTAGCGCAGCTATCAATTTGAAATTTTAAATGATGATAATACATTTCGTGCGCTTGTACCTACACATTTAAGAAAAAATGAATGAAAAATGAAAATGAAAATTTTCCATACAAATTAAGATGTCGAAATTTTAAAAGATATCTACAGGGTCATGTGTGTGGGGTATCAAATAAAACGTATCAGTTTGTAAATTTCAAAATAGTTTTTGAAATTTCTGTAGGTTTCATACTTAACGAAATATTTTGAAAAAAGTCGAAAAAATACCCATTCCCCCCCTATCTCCGAAGATTGCAGAGCGATCCATTTGAAATGTATGTAGCGATGGATCTATATTTTACAGGAAAAATATAGAGAAGTTTGTAAAAATAACACTTTTTGAAAAATGGTCAAAAAAGGGGGAATAATTTTCAAACGTTGGGGCTACCTCACCGAGTGTCATATCAAATGACAGGTATCAGTTTGTACATTTCGAAACAGTTTTTCTAAATTTCTGTATGTCTCATACTTTTTGAAATATTTTGAAAAAAGACGAAATTTTACCCCCCCTCCCCATCTCCGAAGATTGCAGAGCGATCCATTCAAAATGTATATAGCGTTTGTAGATATGGATATAAATTTTACAGGGAAAATATAGAGAAGTTTGTAAATCGAACACTTTTTGAAAAATGGTCAAAAAGGGGGAATAATTTTCAAACGGTGGGGCTACCTCACTGAGTGGGGTATCAAATGAAAGGTATCGATTTGTACATTTCAAAAC
The DNA here is from genome assembly GCA_963564075.1 of Eupithecia subfuscata. NCBI lineage: Eukaryota > Metazoa > Arthropoda > Insecta > Lepidoptera > Geometridae > Eupithecia > Eupithecia subfuscata. The sequence continues at coordinate 1,683,840 of OY751102.1, forward strand.
AAATTTCTCTAAGTTTCATACTTTTTGAGATATTTTGAAAAAAGTCAAAAAAATTACCAATTCTCCGAAGTACCTAATACCTATGCAGAGCGTAGAAGGAGCGTATATGCGAGCCTTAAAATATAGTTTGGTACCTACTATTTTTAGGTATTCATCAAATAGCGATATCTCTTACCTATACCTTTAGTACCTACATTATTTGTATAATTGACAAACGTTCGAACTGTCGGCGCGCGAGTTACACTCGCACTTAACGGATCTTGTTCAGTGCTAGGATCGCCTTTTGTATCTCACTATTTAGAATAGTTTGTATCTTTCTTTACCTCCGAGGTCTCATGAAGGGTGGTCGGTTCCGTTTTTCCGATAGCTCTGATGTTTCTTAATTTTTACATAGGTTGCAGTAGAAGCTTGTGGCGATATTGTTTATCTGCGGCCTTGGCGAAGTTATGCGTTACCATGCATTACATCAATGAAATTAACCATTAATAACATAATTCAGTTTTTAATATTGGTGTTAATTTAACGCAGCATGTATTTTGTTGTTCAGCAGAATCCCTATTTTATTCGTTGGGATAAGAAACAAAAGGTTCTCGATAACTAATTGATTTAAAATTTTAATGTGGTCTTTTAGAGTGGTCCCAAGACGACCTCGTCGCCCAAGCTATCCTGTTCTTCCTCGCTGGCTTCGAGACTGTCTCCACCATGATGACCTTTCTCATGTACGAGCTGGCCTGCAACCCTGAGGTGCAGGAGCGTCTTCTGCTGGAGATCAGGGAAAACGACGCCAAGAACGGCGGGAAGTTCGACTACACCTCTATACAGAACATGACTTACATGGATATGGTTGTTTCCGGTAATAAACCAAAAGCTATGTTTATTAATTTTTCCCATAGCTGTAGGCACCACCTGCCGCCACCTTGCGGCTAAAGTCTGCTGTTGGAAAGAAGCCGACTATATAGGCGACTATTCGCGAGGCGGATGTGAGGCTTCTTGGCCCTTCGTACATTTTTAGACCAAAATTAAAGGGAGGTAATTCTGAAGGTAGACCTCAAAAACGCCTTTAATTCCGTAGATCCCCTTGCTAAAATAAATTCCAGAAATTTACCCTTTTCTTTGGCAACGGTTCACTGTCAAAATTAATTTATAGGAACAAAGTAATTTCGTCCGCTGTTGGCTGTCAGCAGGGCGACCCTCTTGGTCCGGCCATATTTAGCCTTGCCATCCAACCAATAATTCAACGTCTCCAATCCAAGCTCTATGTTTGGTATTTGGATAATGGAACATTAGGTGGAGAGGTGAACACAGTTTTTGATGATCTAAAATTCATCACAGATGAATTTCGACAAACTGCAGCACACACAGCAACAGCACTAGTTCTTTAGTTGAAAAAAATTTAAAGCCATCTCGTTGGGTCCCACCTGGAATGAAAATTGCGTTCATTATACGCATGTAACGCAATAAACCATACTATTAGTGAATTTTGTTTTCATATAAACTTCTAAATTCTCAAAGAAAATTACAATCAACTAATAGAAATAAATAACAACTAGTATTTACAATTGAGCTAACTGCAGACTGTTGCAAACAATCCACAGGTAGCTCAATACTGATCCATATCAATACCATTCGTCGCGTCCCCAAGACGCTGGCTGCATTGGCCCGCTGTATGGCAATGCTGATGCGCTGCGCCAAATACTCACCAGCATTAGGTCACGCGTCGCTTCGACCAGACGCTCAGAAAACTTATCTGAGAAGAAAAATTATCTAAAAACCCGAAGAGCCTCGGTACCCCACGGACCTAGGGTATCGACTCCAAGGGGAGCAAATGTGTAGGCTCTTTCGAGGCCTGCATTTTTACGCAAAAAAAAAAACTAATTTATTTCGTGTTATATTACAGAAGCAATGAGGTTATGGCCGCCCGTGCCGACCCTTGACAGAGTTTGCGTTAAAGACTATAACATCGGGAAACCCAACAAAACTTCCACGCACGACTATATCGTAAGTTTCTTCTTATTATTTTACAAACAATCGATAACCTCTGGCAATTTGACTGAGAATCTGACTTTGACTATAACAGCTGAACCGACAGAGTCACTTCACGACTCTCGATGGAGTAACCCTTTGAAAGAAATGAGCAGATGGAATAATTAATATTATTTTCGTGCGTCAACCTACGAATAAGTAATAAGTCCTATTTTGTTTCAAAGCAAGTACCAATTCGGTACAGTCGTTTACAAAATTGCTATTATGTTAGAAGAAATTTATAAGACTATGTTGATGATTATACTCGTAAATCACTATGTTGATGAGATAAATCTGTTGATTTTAATAATATCATCAACATAGTCTTTAAAATTAGGTAGTTTAATCACAGGTACTTTTAACAATAAAATATTGGATGTTCAACTTAACTGTAACAACTTTTACAATACAATAAATATAGATTTAACGAATTTTTATTCAAAATCCGTTTGAGAGCTATGATGCCAAAGAAAAACACACATAACCCACCCAAGAAGTCCTTGGAGGGTTACAAAGATATGAATTGACAACATTGTTAATGGGTTACGTAGCACAGAACAAAGTAGGCTGGTACAAGCAAAAGGTGGCCTTTTTATTCAGTACTGAAAAGCCGACCACATACTTCACACTAATATTATAAATGCGAAACTTTGGATGGATGGATGTATAGATGGATGGATGTTTGTTACTTCTTCACGCCAAAACTACTGAACGGATCGGGTTGAAATTTTGCATGCAGATAATTCTAAGCCTGGAATAAAACATAGGCTTACTACTTTTTATCCCATAAATCAGTTCCCATGGGATAGAAATCACCTTTAAGCGGTTCCATAGAAACAACGCGTGCGAAGCCGCGGGCAGCAGCTAGTAAATAATATATTATATTTTTGATTGACTTCTTAGGTTCGCAGAGGTGAAGGGATCGCAATCCCCGTGTGGGGCTTCCACCGAGACCCCGAGTTCTTCCCTGAACCGGAAAAGTTCGACCCCGAACGTTTCTCCGACGAGAACAAACACAAGATCAACCCTGTCGCTTACATGCCTTTCGGAGTAGGACCTAGGAACTGTATCGGTGAGTTTTTCATACGTGATGGATGAGTCTATGTAATTATATAAAGATTTTATGAGGCACTAGAACATGACTAGAATCATGTTATAGTGCTAAATGGCAAAGGATGGAAATTTATACGATTCCTCTCTCGAAACTACCATGGAAACAATTCAACGTAGAAAAATTCACTCGGTAAATGACACGCTCTAGTCGGTTTAATTTTCAATTTCCATCTTGCTACTTTCATCATCTTAGCGTCCAACTTGACGGCGGATGTCGTAAAAGGCAACAAATGGAACCTCCCAGAGGAAGGACAGCAGTTCTGTGTGTATAATTAATAATAATAATAACGAAGTTCCGTACTATAAGTACACACCGGTGCCAGTTCTCGAAAATGGCCGTGCCACGCTCATTTGGGACCGATCTATCATTAGTCACATTACATTACAGACAAGACTATTCTGGCGAATAAACCTGATATTGTACTAATAGATCGGTTAGAACGGAGGGCGGTGCTCGCTGATTTCACCATACCACATGATGTTAACCTCGTTAAAGTTGAGAAAGATAAAATAAGCAAATATCTTGATTTGGCTAACGAGATTGTCAGCATGTGGGATGTTGATTCAGCGACTATCGTCCCGATAGTCGTTTGGGTTAACGGCGTAATAGCGAAGAGCCTCGATCAACATCTCAAGAGACTCTCGCTAGGAAGTTAGATATGTAATAATTTTAAGTCTTAAATCTTTTTCAATAAACGTTATAATTTTTCACTCATTTATTCTTAAATCTTGTTATAAAATACATTTTTTACTATAGAAACAAGATGTTATACAACTGTTCTTCAGTAAAAAATCAAAACGGTGAATCACCAGCCGCGAAGCTCATAATTATCATAATTAACAACTCCACTACTGCAATCCCTAATCCGTGTGCCCAGTTTGCAAATTAAGACATAATGCTAAAAGCTAAATGCCACTTATCAGGTCTATGTCCAGCAGTGGACTATAATACATTATATAAGTGTAGATAGACAGATGATGTGATGTTACTTTTATGTTTTTACTCCAGGGTCCAGATTCGCCCTCTGCGAAGTGAAAGTCCTGGTGTACCAACTGTTGCTGAACATAGAAGTGTCTCCATGTGAGAAGACCTGCATCCCGCCCAAACTGGCCTGTGGAACCTTCCAGATGAGGATGGCTGGTGGGGAACAAATCAGGATGAAACGAAGGACGAAGTAAAGACAATTGAAGAAAAATGAATAATAAAATAAGAGTCCCAAGTTCTGTGATTCTATAGTATCGACTCGACGACGAGCCATTTAATTTTGTATAGGTACGTACGTAATGGTACATCGAGATGACCGTGCAGACATAGTACTACACCCGTACTAAGACAGCACGCTGCCCTTTCCTATAGCATTGAATTTACTAATAAGAGGCGGAATGATAAAGTTTGCCCGCAACCAAAAACCCTAAAATTTGCCATTACGAGTAAATTTTATCTATTTCTTGGTCCGTTCCTATACAACAGACTAAACTCAATATCAAATTTTTACGCGCTTATCTATAATAATTGTAAAAATTCTATTAAATTTACACTTTAAGTCTATCCTACGATGATACGGAGAAGCTACTAGATATTAACAAGTAAATTATATTTAAATACACAAAGTTAACCTAGTTAATAAAGTAATTAATCTAGTTTTTAGTCAATGTAAGTTAAGTTCCTTTAAGGCGCTACCCCAACCCAAATCAGCGCCACCACCTATTTTATCTTATTATTCTGTTATACGAAGGAAGTTTTAAAAATTGATTGGCCAGTTTGTGAATCCTATCATAACCTTTATTTTAAAGCCTCGGTAAAAGTTTTATTTTGTACTTTACACAGAATCCAAAGTTGCTCTTTTTGGCCACCATAGTGGGAAAAATGTAACGGTAAAATATTTAGTTTAACTTTGCATCTCTGCCTACACTATACAAACTAAAACATTTATAGATGATAGGTATCACAAACTGGTCAATCAATATTTGAAAATTCCTTCGTTTAACAGATTAATAAGATAAAATAGGTGGTGGCGCTGATTCGGGTCGGGGTATCGCCTTAATATGATACACAAATTGTTTGTTACTTAAACAGCATAAAACTAATGCAGCCAGCGTGTCTTGGCGACGCTTCCGACTGGTATTGATATGGATCAGTTGAGCTACCTCTAGATTGTCTGCAGTTAGCTCAATTGTAATCCGGCTCGAAGGGCCACAATGTTGGAGCAGTGCTCAACAGTAAGCTATGTAAGCTAATATTAGCTAGAGGTAGCTATGATCCATAAAGATGAGCTGAGTAGAAGCTAAGGGTTGCTTTCCTATAGCTTCGAGCTGACAAGGGTTGGTCTCCGGAGAGAATAATACAACCAAACTTGTTGACTTCTTGTAAGAAAGTATTTAGTCGGTGTTAGAACTAAGTAAAACACATGATCACGTAGAAACGTGCTATTAACATTTTCTGCATTCTTCCTAGCTAGCTAAATCTGTACCGCTGCTCGCACAATTTGTAATTTGTTTCTATTAGTTGATTGTAATTTTCTTTGTGAATAAAGACATTATAAATATTAAACTCGCCTTTATTGTAATAGTAAGTAATTAGCACTCTTGTCACCTGAAACACAGAATTACCTGGCCAGGCCAATTTGTACTTAGCTTTATTTATTTGCTAAGTGCACTTACGTTTTATCTATATAATTTATTTACTCAAACTTGCCTTACAGAATACATTCCAAAACGTCAAACATTATTATAAAATCTAGAGTAGGTAGGTACGTAAAATTATATAAAGTAATACATAATACATAGGTAATGGAAATGTCACAATTTAATAAACAAACAATATAGTATCTAATAGTCAAAATAATAGCAATGTCAAAATAATAGCAATAGTCAAAATAATAGTACTAATAACAAGGTCAAAGAGTACAATAACTGAAAAATGATAGCATCAAATGGTGTAATTTGGCGATGCTGTCAAAGAAAACATCGGCGTCAGTTGAGGAGATGAACTCGTTCAGGAGGGTAAGTGCTCTAGTTAAGAGTTTCTTTGAATAAATTTTATTTACCGTATGTATTTTATTTACTTATTTATACAAAATGCTGTCGTCGTTGTCGAGACGACACGATCGACTCACCGAACTCAAATTATCTAAGAAACCTCAACCTCAACCTCAACAGCCTATATTGGTCCACTGCTGGACGCAGGCCTCCCCCAGATAAGCACCTTATTGGCTTTTATCTCATGGGGGGTAATGCCCATAGTCCCCACACTGGGCATCCGGGTTGGGGATCGCAGTTCAGTGGTAGAAATGTTCTGCAGGGGGTGCTGCTGCCCGCCCCCGGTAGATAGACTGCTAGACGTCCCGATTTTTAAAATTAAATGTCCTGCGCGAGACAGCCTCAGTCCCGGTTTCCGGCGATAACTCGACCGTGCGTGCAGTTTTTTCCCAGATGAATTTAAAATGGTCGGATGCCAGAAATAAATGCTCCATAAATTTACTGAAAGCAGAATTACTCGTCCAGTTTAATCTACAGCTATCCTGTGAAGAGTTCTTCATCTTTATTAAAGAGAAAAAGGAAACTTTAAAGGAAGTTAAATCTTCATAGAAATATTATGAGTAAGTAATTCTTATACAAAATTATTCTTATAGTGTAAGTTGCAATTTGTAACACAGATTAGATAGTAGTAATATAGTCAGGTTAGGTACTAATCTATACTAATATTATAAAGAGGAAAGGTTTGATTTTTTGTTTGTTTGTTTGTTTGTATGAATTGAATAGGCTCCGAAACTACTGGACCGATTTGAAAAATTCTTTCACCGTTAGGAAGCTTACTTTTCAGGGAGTGACATAGGCTTTATTTTATCCCGGAATTCCCACGGGAACGGGAACTACGCGGGTGAAACCGCGAGGCGATCGTCTAGTAATATTATAAAGAGGAAAGATGTGATTGTTTGTTTGTTTGTTTGTATTGAATAGGCTCCGAAACTACTGGACCGTTTTGAAAAATTCTTTTACCGTTAGGAAGCTGCCTTTTGAGGGAGTGACATAGGCTATATTTTATCCCGGAATTCCCACGGGAACGGGAACTACGCGGGTGAAACCGCGAGGCGACCGTCTAGTAGGTATATAAATAAATAGCACTACCTACATACTAGCTTCAGCCTCGCGATGCATCGGTCTTGGCATGAATTTGTTTATAACCAAAATCATGATAAATGGCCACATTGATCCAAGACCGGTGGTCGTACATGGTCACCTTCTCGAAATCGTTTTTGAGTACACTTACCTCGGGCAGATTCTGCGGTTAGGTAAAAGCAATCCAGCTAGGCTGGGCAGCGTTTGGGAAACTACGTCGAGTTTTCTCGTCATCCATGCCGCCATGCTTGAAAACGAAAGTTTTCAATCAGTGCGTCCTACCCGTCCTAAGGAGCTGAGACGTGGACACTCACGATAGGGCTGGCCCACCAGTTCATAGTCGCTCAGCGAGCTATGGAAAGATGGCCGGCCTACTGCCACTTCAGCTTAATACTTCTTTGAGTTATGTCGATAATGCGCGCCTTATTTGAAAAATTCTTCTGATTTGAAAAAGGATAGGATTCGTAACGAATACATCCGACAGAGAACCAAAATTATCGACATAGCTCAAAGAATTAGCAAGCTGAAGTGGCAGTGGGCAGGCCATATCTCGCGTAGAACCGACAACCGCTGGGGTAAACGTGTTGTTGAGTGGTGACCACGACTCGGCAAACGTAGTGTAAGACACCCTCCAGCCAGGTGGGATGACGATCTGCGAAAGACTGCAGGCAGATGCTGGATGTGCCAAGCTGAAGACAAGGCGCTATGGCGTTCATTAGGGGAGGCCTATATCCAGCAGTGGACTAATATAGACTGGTGATGATGATGATAAAAGATATTTACTCTACGTTTATTCCAACATGTTTAAAAATAAATGTCCAGCCGTGCGAAGCCGGGACGGGCCGCAGTTACTCATAAAACACGAGAAAATTTATATTTGAAGAAGAAAATGCTATTTGTCAGGGGTAAAAAGATGTCAAATTTGGAAAAATTCTAAAAATTCATATTCTCCTGAAGCCGTCTGTAGACGCCTGTAGACGTCGCCGACTCGACGACGACGTCTAGAAAATAGAAGGATTACGATGAAACCAAAGATTCTAGTAGGTAGTCTACGCTAGTATCTTTGCTCACCACCATTAAGTACCTCAAAGGATTCGTTCCTTTGGTTCTCTTTTCTAAGAATTATTTTTGCTACTCGACATGAGCTGGCGCATGGCGTCGTCTGCTCGACTTAGTTCAGCAATATGACTGTAGATGCCAGTTTTCATTTCACGAATCAAATGTAGAAAAACGAAAAAGGAAAAATAATAAGTACAACAAGTATTTTGGTACATTTTATTACAATATTTACATTTAGAGTATTTTAAACAAGGTCCTATATAAAATGCTCTTCTGTTATTAATTTTTCAACCACTATTACATAGTAGATAGTACTATCATAATGTAGTACTAGGTACGTAGTATTACGTAAGTAAAATGTTTCAAAAGTACAATATTAGATTGATCCTTACTACGTAGATACATAATTTAATCAACGGCATGCCACTCCGATTGCTAAATGTAGTGGAGGGGGAAAACTGGACTCCAAAAAAATGAATTCCAGTTTTCCCCCTTAAGGGGGATTTATCAAAAATCAAAATCAAAATCAAAAACTCTTTATTTCCATAAATACAATAAATGTACACTTAGAAAAGGTCAAAATATAAAACTAAACACTGACACGGAAATAAAGTGATATTTTTGATTTCTGTCGCTTCGGTATGTAGACTAAAGTAAAGAAGCGACGAAGAAACCTTTAGCCTGTTAGTTGTTATTTTTCGAGTTGGAGCAAAACCCGTCCCAAGCATTTTTGTCCTCTAGATAATCTGATATTTTATCAAGGGGGAAAACTGGAATAACCCGTAGTGCTGTAGTGGTAGGTACTATTAAGCCATAATGTGATGTTCACGTAGGATGCCCTTTTCAAAATAAATAATGTAATGACCTAACGCACGCTCAAAAATACTTAACAATCTTAAACATCAACCCTGCAAGGTACTTTATCAGCCTCTATAATGAAATCACATAAATAATAGTATCTTTCCTACAGCCCGAATTGGATAGAGCTTCACTTATAATGTAAAAGTTCATTGAGCTTGGTGAGTCGATTGTATCGTCTCGACAACGAGACATTCCATTTTGGATGGGATCCTAGAAGTTCCATGTCCGCACGGTGGTAGGTAGGCATCCACGCAAGCATGTAACGTCTCGTCGTGAGGTGAGGACGATACTTCGACTGACCAAACTAATCAGGATCTGGTTTTATGGTTTCTTCAATTGTCTTTATTTCGTCCTCTGTTTCATCCTGAGATGTTCCCCACCAGCCATCTTCAACTGGAAGGATCCAACGGCCAGTTTGGGCGGGATGCAGGTCTTCTCACATGGAGACACTTCTATGTTCAGCAACAGTTGGTACACCAGGACTTTCACTTCGCAGAGGGCGAATCTGGACCCTAGAGTTATAATATTAAAGTGAGGGAGGAACAAATTGAAAAGCACCGAAAAGAGCGTGGCAAACGGACAAGGTTTCCATAATGCAATTTCATTTGTGCCAATTTCGAAGCTTTTTTTTTTTTAATGCTTTAACAGAGTCTTCCAGTGTGAATTGTCTGCACGATAGTTTGGAAATGACAAGTGATTAGGGAGAAATTAACGTGTTCATTCTTTACCATTCGGCACTTGAATATAGTTCAAAATTGATGGTCTAGTTACCATAAATATGGCTAGTCCTCACGTATGAAATAGGTACTCACCGATACAGTTCCTAGGTCCTACACCAAAAGGCATGTAAGCGACAGGGTTGATCTTGTGTTTGTTCTCGTCGGAGAATCGTTCGGGGTCGAACTTTTCTGGTTCAGGGAAGAACTCGGGGTCTCGGTGGAAGCCCCATACTGGGATCGCAACGGTCTCGCCTTTGCGGATCTACGGGGTCAATAAAAACATATTACTTTAAGTGGTTCGCTTTTATTTGATCAATTAATGTAATCGAGACCCTGTGTTATCTATAACTAAGCTTAAGGCGTCTGATTGCCTGTCGGTCTCACAGGTCTCCTTTACCATCATAATTATGTCAGTCTGGGACCACCCACTGGCTGACCCTACATAGCCGTCTGATCTCTTCTGCTAGCCTACTCGATTATGTGTTACTTGATCAAAGTGCACTTTGCGACATTGAAAACATCGTCAACACATCGTCATAGCCCACGACGTAATCATAAATAAATAAAAAATGTTCTCTTTGCGCCTGCCTGTGGTATCGTAGCTCTCAAGCGGACGAACAGATTTTGATTTTAATTATTTTGTTAAAAAGGTTACTCGATCGAGAGTGGCTGTAGCAAATACTAATCTCGGTTCAGGCGTTCTAATGATGGTTAATTTAAAATCACCAGAATTTATCGATTGTTTGTATAACTACTTAATATAATAAAGAAATAAATAAATTCTAAAGAAACCTACGATATAGTCCTGCGTGGCAGTCTTGTTGGGTTTCCCGATGTTGTAGTCTTTGACGCAAAGTCTGTCAAGAGCTGGCACCGGCGTCCATAACCTCATTGCTTCTGTAAAAGTACACGAAAGTAAATAAAGGCTTCGCAATCATAAAGCACACTTGCTTGACAGGGTTTATTCCAGAAATTCTCCTTTAATCCCCAAACAGGCATTAAAAAAAAACGTCCAAAAAATCGAAATAAATGTTGATAAAGAATATGATCTCATTCTCCTATTCAAGCTATGAACCATAAAAATAGCTATTAGTGTATTACCTGATACAACCATATCCATGTACGTCATGTTCTGTATAGAGTTGTAGTCGAACTTCCCCCCGTTCTTGGTGTGATTTTCCCTGATCTCCTGCAGAAGACGGTCCTGCACCTCCGGGTTGCAGGCCAGCTCGTACAGGACGAAGGTCATCATGGTGGAAACAGTATCGAAGCCAGCGAGGAAGAACACGACAGCTTGGGCGACGAGGTCGTCTTGGGACCACTCTGAAAGACATAATATAAGTTGCAAAGAAAATATAATAAGTAAAAAATACAATAAAACGTCAAATGCGAGTCGGTCGGACTTGCGTACCGAGGTCGCGAGGGTTCCGAAATATTAATAAAATTAAATAACCTTGCCTTATAATCTTGCCAAATTAATGATTAGGTTTAGGATTCATTTATGATAACATCTACTTCCCGTCGAAGGTCAACAGGAAGTACCCTATAGGTTTTGGTCAATGGCGAGATTCAAAATATTTTTTAGTGGTTATACTACCAATTTCAGTTTTTGGATTTTTTCCTTTAGGTACTTAGCAATAAGACCATGCTCCTTGCCAAATTTCAGAATTCTAGGTCAACGGGGATTTCTGTTTCATGTTGAAACTTTCAATTCATAATTCTTTATTGCACAAAATTGGTACAAGTAGAACATTTACCCGGAAAACTAATGGCAAAGGCGAGCTTAATTAAATCCTTAAAGAGTTCTCTTCCAGCAAACCTTATTCAACTCACCTCTGTTAATATGTTTCTTGCCGAGAGATGATTCCTGCACGGTAGCGAAGCCGGCGTCCATGTCCTTTGTACCATTTTTCTCTTCGTGTAATAATTTACCTGCAATCGACAATAGGTATTCAGTTTTAATTTGATTTTTATTGTTTGAGCACTTTTTAGATATATCAATATAGATTGCTAGCAGTTCACAAGGCTGTCCAAAACAGAATATTTTTTAGGTAAATGAGGGTAACAAGAAGGTTTTTCTGAGTTCTGTCATTTTCAAAATCAACATCGATCAATGCGGATGCTGATGTCTAAATTAATGCTGATCATCAGCGGATGAATGATGCTGATGCTTATATTCGCAACAACCCTGGTACCTGCTATCAGTTTCTGCGTCTGGTCGAAGCGACGCGTGACCCGAGAGCTGGTGAATATCTGGCACAGCGTATCAGCATTGCCATACAGCGTGGCAATGCAGCCAGCGTCTTGGGGACGCTTCCGACTGGTGTTGATATGGATCAGTTGAGCTATCTGTAGACTGTTTGCAACAGTCGGCAGTTAGCTCAATTGTTTCAATTGTAAATACTAGTATAATTTTCTTTGTGAATAAATGTCGTTAGCTATCAGTTTGACGTGGCATCTTTGCTTCCAAGCGAATGAAACGATTTCGATTTAGTTTTATATCTGTTTGAAAGACGACTTCATCGAAAGTGTTCGATCCTGTTTCATGAAAATCGCTGCAGCCGATCTGATATTAATGGTTCACTTATTGTTAAAATATAGGATTATGATAAGTAGGTACCTAGTTCGGTTTTCTGTAAATATCTCGTACCTTTCTTGGCTTCCATGAGCAAATGGATCATATCGGGTCTAATGATGTTTCTGTCCTCTCGATCTTTCATGGTGGAGTTCACTATGCCTCTAAAGAACTGCTTGGCTGATTCAGGGACGAGAGAAACCTTCAAAGTCTGTGGAGATTAACACAAAATCTTAATATTTATCTATATCTCTTTTAAGCCATTACGTATTACTTTACAGTCAAAGGACCAGTTAGTTAATTCAAAGTAAGAATGAAATTAAAGAAAATTCGGCTTACTTATGATGAGGTATAAGTTTAAATATAATAAATAATGCTGGACAATTCACACAGCATTATCCAGCCCCAAGATAAGCAGAGCTTGTGTTATGGGTACTAGATATCTGGTATACTTAATACAATACACTACATATATAGATATTTTTTAGTTTGCAATCTATTCAAAACATGACACCTACAGATCCTTATAGATAAAATAAATTCTTACTAAAAAAGCAATAAGTGTAAATTTCACTTCGAAATACAATGTACAACATAATGATATTTATCTAGGTTAAATTTAAAATAAAATTTTACACAATATGATGATGTACATTTGTATAGCGTGTTATCTAAACTAACCTTCATAATTTTAGGAAAACCGATGAACGCTAAGAACGTAAGCATGGTTCTCCAGTTGGATTTGAAAGTTGTCTTGCCCATAACGTAGAACTCATTGTCTCTGTCGGTCTGTGAGGTCACTTTCAGACCAAAAGCGCAGGAGGCGATGACATCATTGGCGTACCGAGTGGTCAGGTCTCTGGTATCCATGTCGATGTAGCCAACTGGAATACAAAACATTTGTATTGGGGAACGAGACGTTTAACAGATCTCTCATCCTATTAACCATTCAAATCACCTTTTATTGTATTGTTTTTGTTAAAGGTTCACTAATAATATTATAGAGAGAGAGACAAGGAATCTTACTATGTCTAAATGAAAATCAAGACTTAACACAGCATAAACAAATGCCACGTAACATGTGTACTAAGCCGAAAGGGGGTAATTCTGGACCCTGTATTGATAGTTTTTGTAAGTCATTGACCAGGAACTGCTTTTACCTCCAGACTTGTCGATCTCATCCTTGAGAGCCTGGTTCATCTGAACTCCGACATCCACCATGAGGGGAAGCATCGTCTTCATCTTGGAGCTGGTGAAAGCTGGGCTCAGGGTAGAACGCATGTCCTTCCATTCTTGACCTGATAAAAAATTGGCAATTTTGTCAGTTGCTAAAGAAGAGGAATGCGCGGCATGGACCGTGCAAATGCACGGACCAGTCTAAGATAAGACTGAGTCTTGGCAGCGTGAGGCGAAGTCAGAACAGACTTGGAAGGTTGATAATGGTATGTGAATGGTCCAGCATTAATATGTTTAAAAAAGTGTGGCTCCCTAATCAACTGTTGTACCTACCTACTTTACTACGAGTACTACATTAATAGCATTTTCAGCAAGCTCAGCGTTCAAATTCGTGGAGAAACTAGTGAAAAGCCTTTGCCCAGTCGTGAAACAAACAAGATTTTAATTGTATGTTACCAAACTGTAGTAGTTTGACGAATTGATTAAAAAATATATTTGAGTCGATGACCTAGTGGGTTAGTGCTTGCAGGAACGCGGAACGCGCGAGACCAAAACCGCACTCACCCTGTAGAAGTCTCTCGTTTAAGGAATAAAGTTGGTGTTTTGCCAACACAAATAAAGTTCACCGTTTACTTACATCCGTAATGAAAGGTTAATAGGGTAGATACATGCATGTGTCTTTAAAAAAGCTAATAATTTTCTTTATGTTGACCTAGAATCATGATATTCGGCAATAAATCTTACAATTAAACGGAACCCTTAGTGCGCGAGTCCGACTCGCACTTGACGTTTTATTTTTATTTTAAGTGTAAAATTTAGTCACGTGGTCATGGTCACTATAGTGACCATGTACACTTTAGCTTTTTAAATTATGTTAACTATAGTTAACATGTACACTTTAGCGCTTAATAGAAAAGTTTTAAATCTCAATCGCAAAATTTCTAAACTCAACGCTGATGGCAAGAGCGAACGTGATGTCATATACACATTATAATGGTCATGAAGCTTTGGCAGGATATATTTTTGTATTATATCGGTTGGCGGTTGTTTAATGTTTTGTAAAGTCAAAATTTTACCCATTCCCTCTCCGAAGATTCCATCAGAAATGTATTTTTGTTTGTAGATAATTTATCTATAATTTACAAGAAAAATATACAGAGAAATCTAAAAATAACTATTTTTGAAAAATGCCCAAAAAGGGGGTATAATTTTCAAAAGGGAATGCTACCTCACCGAGTAGGGTATCAAATTAAAGGTATTGATGTGTAAATTTCAATACATTTTTGCAGTTTCTATAGGTTACATGTTTTTTGAAATATTTTGAATAAAGTCGAAAAATATACTTTATCTCCGAAGTATGCAGAGCGATCCATCTAATCATTAAATGGCAAAGTCTCTAACCGGTACCTTTAGTACTTATTTGTATAATTGACAAACGTTCGAAACCCTCGGCGCGCGAGTACGCTCGCACTTGACGGATCTCTTTTTATCTGGAGTTTCATTCATAATCATTAGGATACGTGACGATTCTGCGACGACACCATTGGCATAGTAAAGCGATCGACAATGAGCACGGTGACGTCACAGAAAGATGGCAGCGTTTCTTATCACCCCCGAAACTAAGTAAACGTTTACTTATTGTTATTTTGCTAATAATAATGACGACCTCTGTGGCGCGGTGGGCGGTTGCGGGTTCGATTCCCGCCTCGGGACAAATATTTGTACGATCTGCAGATATTTGTTGAGGGTGTTCTGGTCTATTTCTATGTATAATAAAAAATATCTATCTATGTTCTCGTATATTATTATGTATATCAGTTATCTAGTACCCATAACACAAGCTCTGCTTAGCTTGGGGCTAGATAATGTTGTGTGAATTGTCCAGCATTATTTATTTATTTATTTAATAAATAATGCTGGACAATTCACATAGCATTATCTAGCCCCAAGCTAAGTAGAGCTTGTGTTATGGATACTCGATAACTGATATACATAATACAATACACTACATAGATAGACATTTATTATTATACTCGTACATAGAAAACATCCCGAACGCCCTGGACAAACGTCTGCAGATCGTACAAACATTTATCCCAAGGCGGGAATCGAACCCGCAACCTCGTGCGTCGCAGGCAGACCTTTGCCCGCTGCGCCACAGGGTAAATACAGAAATACAGATTAATAAATAGGTAATGTACATATAAAAGTAAATAATCGATAAAAAAATAAAAAAATTCTATTCCTATAACCAATTGTACCTAATGGTAGGGGTTTTCTTACCTCTTAAAGACAAAAGAGTTCTTCCAAACAGCGGGTCTGTTTTTTCGTCAATGATCGCGCGCCGGTCTACAAAGTGCTCGAAGTCCTTCACGGCGATCTGTTTCACCAAGTCGATGTCGCGCAGCACCAGCTCAGGCCGGTTGAACACGAAGCGACCGATGAATCTAAAATAACCACCATCTTTAATTAAAAACAGTAGGTACCCACGATGTAAAGAAAAAAAAATAGTCGGATTGTGTACTTAAAACTCTGTAGAAATCACAGAACAATATATCCTAACGTAGAAATGGTACGTTCTCTTAGCGCTAACTTATTTATTTTTATTTATTTATTTTTGCTTGCATGTACATTCATTCTTAGGTCTAAGTGAATGATTAGTTATAGGCTTATCACTAGCTAGGTACATGCACCCTGGAAGGGCACTGCAAAACTGAGTTCGTACTACTTTATTTACACCATGTCAAATTGAGTTAAAAATACTTAATTTAAACAATAACATTAATGTCACTCAGAAAATAAGTTTACTAATAGAATTGAGTAAATTGAATCTAGAAGCCAGAATTCTTATACTAAGTCATTGTTTCATCATAGGTTAGTGTCATTTTAGTCTGTCCGTAGCAAATTGGTCAACAGAATAATAGCATTTTTCAAATAAAAACAATTTTATCTTTTTACAACTTAACAAATGGCCTGTGTTGTGTTACAATACAACTAAGTGCAAAGACAGGCTATTTCCAATCTTTCGCAATATAAGTACCTACCTAAAAAGAACAACAAAACTGGAAAAACGTACCGAAGTGCGACTGCGACAAGAATACGTAGGTACCTACGCGAAACATGAACGCCGACGGCGCCGCCGCGCCGGTCGGACTATGACTGAGGTGGGTGGACATAATTAGACCTTAGTTGAGCGTTTCACTTACAAGAAGCTAGTAACTACCAAATCTCCCGAATTTTACTTATATTACATCGATGGTAGTAGGTTGATAGTAGGCTGCATTGAAGCACTACCTACCATGCCTTTCAGCAGTGTTGCTGTGATGTGTTGTGAAATTATAGACACACACAGGCGCGGGAGAGTACACAAGTTTGGTTTTGAATTGGACGCACATGCCAATTTCAATCTCTAATTGGCTTAGACATAACTTTAAGACAGATTTAGGAGTACCAAATAATCATTATGATGACAGATTTAGGAGTACCATATAATAATTTGTTGAGCTTGGAATTGCAATGAATCGAGCTTAACCCGGCGAGGATGTGGTACAAAAAGGGTACATCGAGGATGTGGAGGGTCCTGGTGACCCTGTATTTAATATATGTATATTAAGTATTTATTGTCATTTTTTGACAAAGTATGGGAGGGTAACGTATGAATTAGTTATTAATGGATGGATTTTATTTAAAAATAATACCATTATGCATACAAAGGTTTTATTATTAAAATTATAAGAAAAGTCTAAAAATAATCAACTGCAGCATGACTCTGCGTTACACATTTCAAAAATCAACATCTTACAAAACAATCTTATACGTAATTAGTATTTTTAGGTAAATATATAAGAGATCTATCAAATTACATCACAATATTGGTAGCAAATCAGTCTTATAAGCTACTAATCATCTCTCACCGCAGCACATTGTTGGCAGAACGGAACAATGTGTTCTTGACAAATGTACTTGTTACATCCTTCGCAAACATGAGCCGTCTTACGATGTCGGGCATAAGGGCACACTTGGCACCTTTTTCTTACACCTGGAACTCTGGCAGACGGTTCCTGTAGAGGTTCTCCTCTGAATTCTCGGATTCTCTTACGCAAAGTGCTCGGCAACTGAGGTATTTCTTCTCGGGCACTCAAGTGTTCGCTGACAAGCATACGGCCCAGTGTTTTGATGAAATTACGACGTTTTTGGGTCCTATTGGTATTAGCTCGGTGGACAATATCAGCATGATTTTTGCACCACTTAGTTCCATCTTTACCATACTAAAATGAACTATGTACCTGGCTTTCCGATCGCTCGACTACTTCTTCTGATAACATTGAACCCTGTGTTGTATTTTGGAACTCAGATAGCGGTATATTGTCTTCGATGTCGCTGACATCACTAGCATTTTGCTCTGTGTCACTACCATGACTGCGCTCACTCACATGATCTTCAATCTCGCTACCTTCTGATATAAATTCGTCTTCACTGTCCGATGACTCCGCCAGCAAACGACGTATACGCTGAGCCTGCCGTTCTTCGTTGTTCATTTTGACCAATAACACCTAAAAATACAGAATATTCAATACAAATATTAAATCGAAAATGGCACAAAAGTACTACGTCGCGGTTGTGGAAGGGTCATAATTACCCTATTTGCGTTCGCGCACGTCTACCTCGTTGCACAGGCGGCGGCCGACTGAGTGGTGACACGCAGAGGGGAGGGGAGTTCAATGACTGTAGCTACTGAGAAGTTCGACAGCGTACGACTACAGAACAAAAAACTGTAGACAAAACAAAATGAGCAGGGTCATATAGACCCTACCACATCCTCGCCGGGTTAAGACAGTTATTTTAAGTAAGGATCCTGATTTGACCCTTCCAATGCTCAGCTTATTTGGTGCTTGCTTAATAAGAAACACTTAAGTTTACTAGCAGCACCAAACTTAGACATACCTTTCCTCGGGGAACGCCTGGTAAAACCTTCGCACTTCATTGAACATGTTAACCAGGCCCACAGAAACAGAAGCCATGTTTCCCAGTACGGGCAGAGCTGGTTCTGACTTCACTCCGAGGCGGCTGAACTTGGCGAAGAGGTTGCTGTAGTACAGATACCCGCCTACTACGAGCACGGCCACGCATATGAGGAACAGCATCTTGGGGATAAGAATAATAATTAGATATGTATGATACTCTAGTTCAAACTGGGGCTAAGCGACGCACAATGCTGCAGATTCTGCAAGGAGGCGGAGGAAACGCCTCTCCATCTTTTAAGAGAGTGCGGAGCACTGAAGCATAAACGTATCAGTGCAAGTACCTGCACAGCCCAGACGAGCTAAGAGACAACACTCCGAAGAAAATCCTACAGTTCCTAGCAGCTGCAAGGGTTAGGTTAGGGGCGAATCATGAACGCCGCTGGTTCAAGGCTGAATGGATGGATCTAATGTCAGTTTCTCTGTTGTATTGTGAGAAAGATGAATTAACGATTTCTTTTAATAAAGTAATTATTAAAAATGTTTAATTTTACTTTGACATTTTTATTTAAACTTTATAATTTATAATCTAATTTTATGGTAAGATTGTGTGTTGAATATAAATAAAAAAATGTATTAGGTAGTGTAATTTTCAATCGCCGTTCTATTATATAAATAAATCAATTACCACACAAAGAGGCGAATGAACATGCAAAATAGGCCTATCATGACCGCAGTGATCACGTACACGAAAGCGAAAAAATTACACTACCCAAAAAAGTCTTTCAAGCTATGCAAGCGGCAAAGGGCATTGCCGCTTGCATAACTTGAAAGACTAAAATACAGAAATGATATAAAATACCTATTGACCGAATAGTTCATGTTTTTTTTATGGAAGAGTTGTTGATCCTGGCTCAATTGCTGTTAGTTATTTTGTTAAACTAAAATTTTCATGGCCCAAGGCGCAGATGTCCTCCTCGTGCTCAGTACAGCGGCGGTGGCGGCGCGCCCCTGCGGGTCGCATCGCCGCGGCTGGGCATTGAATGCGTTAATATTTTTTGCAGTTTGTCTTACTAATAAATATTTGTTGCAATAGTTACGCCTTTCTTTTACTTCGAGCGCAAAACACCATTACCTTAACTTGCCAACCCTACTTTAAGCAAAAATTATGAATTGGGACAAATTTACATTAACTGCACATATTTTTTAACGAATTTACTTACAAAGTATGGAGTGTACAAAAATGTGACGAACTTTGTGACAAATGTTTTGTCCGGCGGCAGAAATCGAATCCATAAACAAAAACAAACACAATCTTGTATGCAAATATCTTGGGTACAAGCCCGCTGAAACGCTGATGACGAAGAAACAAAAAGTCTACGAAAGCTTACCTTCTTGTTTGTTTCACTATTTATTATATCAGGGTAACAATTACTATTTTCTATATATTTTTTGTTAGTTTTATGTATTGGCACGTATTAATTATTATCATTTGTAACTGAGTTCGCGTTCAAGTGCGCGGAAGTACTAATGAAAGACGTTGCAAGCGAGAGATTATAAACGGTCCAAATCAGCTGTAAGCGGCCAAGTACGAGTCATACTTTCTGATTGGGATTCAAAACATTAAATATTTATAGCAATAATCTGTCAAAAATTTGTCGTTTGAGATGTGTTTTAAATTCTTGTACTAGTTTATCTCTATGTTTATATCTCTTTCCGTTCATATTCTTATGCGCAATCTGAAACGGAAACGGCAGAAAGGTTTCATAATATGTATATAAAAGAAGTTGAAGTTGAGTTGCGTTTGAGTTCCGAGGTTTGAGTATATACCTATTTACCTCTTCAGCGAGTTCCATTTTTGCCAAGTTTTCCAAAGAGTTTTCCAATGGTAACAGACTAATAATTTTGGACATAAACCTGGCGGTAATTTGTTACCCCGTTATCGATTCCCTGAGGTATAAAACCTCTTTCAAGTCAAGGCACAAGATGACTGCACTTCGCTCCTGACCTCCGAACAGTGAACTACAACTAACCTCCCTAGTCCCGGGTTTATTTCTAGCCTAGATACAGTATACAGTAAAGCAGATAGATACCTTATTAGGTTATTACCTTTATAAAATGTAATGTGATGATTACACACCTATGTTCATATGTTTTGTGAGATTATACCATAGAAATCTAAATAACAAGTGCCTTGTTATTTAGATTTCTATGGATTATACGATTCATTGTCCAACCCTGATGTTTCTTTTAATAGGATGTGTAATGTTAAGATTCAACCAAATCGCAGAAAACTAATAAAAACAATGGAACATTGCTCGTTACAGTCAAATCTGAAGTCTGTTATCTACAGGCTATTATTGTAGATGGTTCTGGTCCATTGATGGACGCAGGCTCCTCCTAATAGACCTTGCAATGGCTTTCATAATGTGCCTATAATCCCACACTGGGAATGCTGGTGGCGGATCACCGTTTGGTGAAGAATTGTTCAGCGGGAGGGCCCGACCTCTTTTAAGCAAGACAATTACAAAATGGTGGTTAGCAACAGACAGGGTTTGGCGAACTTATAAATCATTATTTCCCTGATTTTTTGTATTTGATGCCTAATCTTCCTATGAACATGATGAAATAACCATTTCCTATGAACCTGATGAAATAACCTACACAATAACCTAACTTTTGAGTACACTCAAATTTCGTGTCTGTCGGAAAACCACAATGTGGCGAACTGAGGCGAACAACTGACCGGCTCATTTCTGTGGCTCGCCTCACTGAGGCAAACAACTGACGTCACATGTGCCGCCATCTTGGACATAACCGATGACAGGTTATAAAATAAACAAATTAGAAATAGAATTTACAATTCAAAAAGTTAACTGCATACTGCTGCGAAACATATTGAGGTAGCTGAGACAAAATGAATTAAAGCCCGGTGGCTGCATTGTTGCCTAACCTATGTAAATGTTAATCATCATCATCATCATCAGCCTACATTAGTCCACGGCTGGACATAGGCCTCCCCTACTGAGCGCCATAGCGCCCTGTCTTCAGCTTGCCGCATCCAGCATCTGCCTGCAGTCTTTCGCAGATCATCATCCCACCTGGCCGGAGGGCGTTCTACACTACGTTTGCCGAGTCGTGGTCTCCACTCAAGAACTGAAATGTTAATAAATTAAACAAAATATATTTGGGGTTCCGCATTAACACTCTCATTTGATTCAGCATTTTTTGATAGGATAAGTATTTAATTAAACTCATAATGACTCGGTTGATAGATATCTTAATTACCTACTAGTCATTGTGACTCTGTATCGGTATCTACCTAGGCACTCGATATACTGTGAAAACCAATATTTATAAGTTATAACTACATAATGATGTCGATTCTGTTGTTTTAGGATTCCTAACTTAATTATAACGATTTCTACATTTTCTAAGTAAGGTTAACCTAAAATTATGGTATTCTCTGTAAAGATCCTAAAAATACCACAAAATCCATATTTCACTTTTCTAAAAAGAATCTGTTCGTTTTTCACTAGAATAAATTTTAATCACGACCAAATTATTATTAGATGCCTGCTAAAATTGGATAGACGTTTCTAATCATAGCTAAATGCAATGCAAGGAATAGGATTTTAACTGAGTTTAGTTGTTTTAGATCTGTCAACCTAATTTTAAACCTGTCAGTCTCATTTTTGCAAAATAGAATAAATATATTTGGGGTTCCGTATTCTACTCTCATCAGCATTTTTTTGATAGGATATGTAGGTATTTAATTAGGTAAATTCATAATGACTCGGTTGATAGATATCTTAATTAGCTACTAGTCATTGTGACTCTGTATCGGTATCTACCTAGGCACTCATTACACTGTAAAAACCGATATTTGTAAGTTATAACTACATAAGACGACCTCTGTGGCGCGGTGGGCGAAGGTCCGCTTGCGACGCAGGAGGTTGCGGGTTCGATTCCCGCCTCGGGACAAATATTTGTACGATCTGCAGATATTTGTTCAGGGTGTTCTGGTCGTTTTCTATGTATAATAAAAAATATCTATCTATGTACTCGTATATTATTATGTATATCAGTTATCTAGTACCCATAACACAAGCTCTGCTTACCTTGGGGCTAGATAATGCTGTGTGAATTGTCCAGCATTATTATTACTATTATTATAATGCACAGGGTGCTAGTCAATATTATTTTTTACTTAACATTTTGTAATAAGTCAGTTTAGACCAATTTGGGGTTTTTGCTCTATCTGTCGCATATTAGAGTTCCGTGCTTAAGGATAAAAAAGGAATCAATAAACAAATAAATGTATTCTAGCAACAAATAAGTGTATTTTAGGGTTTAAAAAGCTTTGTGTGTTTGTCTTTTCGTCTGTCTCAAACTTTCTTGGAGTCTACTGGACCGATTGAGTTAAAATCTGGTACACCTATAATAATAAATCATGTTGAACAATCCATACAGCATCATCAAGCGCAAAGCTAAGTAGAGCTTGTGTTATGAGTACTAGATGACTGATGTACTTATTATAATATTTTGCATAGATATGTATTTCTTATATACACAGAAAATACCCAGAACACCCGGAACAAATATTTGCAGACCGTACAAACATGTCTCAAGACGGAAATCGAACGCGCAACCTCCTGCGTCGGTTGCGGACCTTCGCCCTTGCGCCACATCGGTCGTCAATAAATTAATGGAACTCAAGCACAGGATCCAATTGGAAACATCTATATATATAAAAGAAAGTCGTGTTAGTTACACTATTTATAACTCAAGAACGGCTTTACCGATATGGCTGAAAATTGGTGAGGAGGTAGCTTAGAGCCAGGAGACGGACATAGGATACTATTTATTCCGTTCGATAACATTCAAGTGTGACTTGACATAACCTCAAAAATAGAATAGGATAGAAATAACCACAAAACGTTTCTATAGAAACAACGCGTGCGAAGCCGCGGGCGGAAGCTAGTTAATAATAGACGTAAAACCAGATCCAGAACAGCCCGAACTAGCGGTGAGTTAGCGACCAAATGCTGTAGACACGAAATACCTACAAAAAACATCAGAAGCAAAATAGTAGACGTCAGACCACAACATTAGATCGGAACAGCCTCAACTGATGGTAAGTAAGAACCCAAAATTCAATTTGCAACAAAACAACAACAAATGAGCCCTGAACCTAACAACAACATTACTCATCTATCAGAACCCTCTCAGCGAATACAACTCGCGTTTTTCCGGATTTCTTTAATCACTGATTATATTATCTTAGCAAATAGGATGTTTATTATATTATTAGATTGTTTGATAAAAAAGTTACAAGTTATTTGTGACTTGCATTGTCGGTTGTTAGGAAAATAAAACAAAAGATTAAGTAACGTGGTAGGTACTTATAACATCTTACTATATATAATTCTTCTGTGAGTGTGTATGTCACTGAACTTCTCTCAAACGACTGGACCGATTTTGATGAATTTTTTTGTGTGTGTTCAAGGGGATCTGGGAATGGTTTAGATTCACAATTTTAACGACTGGACCGATTTTGATGAAATTTTTTGTGTGTGTTCAAGGGGATCTGGGAATGGTTTAGATTCACAATTTTGTTTAATTAACGCGTGCGAAGCCGCGGGCAGAATCTAGTGATTATATAAACGTGTGAATGCCTGATACGCCTTATTTAGAAACAATAAACCCATAGAGTTACACTGATAGTAGATGTTTATTTTGAGATATACCTACTGTAGAGGTAAAACATACTTTTTACAAAACATACGTTTTCTATGGCGCAGAAAAAAACTTTTAATCGATTTTTACAAGTCTTCTAAATAAAAGGGTCCTTATTTCTGAAAAATAATCAATTTCCGAGTCAAATCATTAAATTTTCTTTGAGCTCGTGATAAAACTAATTTCGATTCAAGGGTTGTTTGCCCGCGGCTCCGCACGCGTTATTCTTTGAAAATTATTTATATCCTATCGAAATGATTTATGGTATAAAAGTAGCTTGCTGTGTTTTATTCCAGCCCAGTATTGTTTTGTTTCATTGACTGAGGGCGAGTCTATTTGACGTTATTAACGAGACGTAGTCGTGACGTCTCCCAAACCCCTCTGCATGCAGTTACGCCACCTGGTAGCGAATCTTTAGGTACTGTACATCTGTGAGGTACTGTACATCTGTGAGATACTGTACATCTGTGAGGTACTGTACATCTGTGAGGTACTGTACATCTGTGAGGTACTGTACATCTGTGAGGTACTGTTATTTTCTTTGGTTTTAGTCCGAATCCTGCCCGTGGCTTCAAATCCATTCTACAGTATTAAAAGTGGCCTATTATTTAATCCAAATCTATGCAAAGTTTCAGCAGTATACAACAAAACTCCTAGTGAGTTGCAAAAATTATCAGTAAATAAATTCAAACAAATTGTCAAAACCATGTTGTGCAAAAAGGCTTAATTTATAATATCAGATTATCTAGTTAGACGATACCAAAGCTTGGGGCTGTTTTGCCCCAACTCGAAAAATAACAACTAACAGGCTAAAGGTTTCTTCGTCGTTTTTTTACTTTAGTCTGCATATCGAAGCGACAGAAATCAAAAATATCACTTTATTTCCATGTCAGTATTTAGTTTTACCTTTTCTAAGTGTACATTTATTTATTGTACATAATTTGACCTTTTGTAATGGTAAATTTATTGTTTTTATGGAAATAAAGAGTTTTTGATTTTGATTTTTGTATCAGTTCAGCAGTTTTACTTTTATCTTTGCTCAAACATCTCACAATTTCACTTATTTTCATTGATACAGAACTCCACGTCACCGAATTTATTTTCTGTTTGTTTGTGCTCGACAATGAAGTTCCCTAATTGGTTGACTGGTGAGTGAATGAAGACTGAATGACAGAATATAGTATTTCATGGACACATTTACGATCAAATCTGTCGACTCGAAAAGAATGGGAACTTAATAATAATAATAATAAATAAAAGCCGTGCAAAAAAACTTCGATGCGCAGAATTGGACACGTTACACTTTTAATAGGCAAAAGTATGGATATTTAGGTACCTAGTTAAATTGTGTAGGTATAAGTCTATTATAAATCTATAGGGGATAGCATGTTGTCATCTTCAATCCCATTCCTTATCTACAGGACTTTTAGCTACGACTCGGCCAGCGTCAGAATAAGAAGTGTCATACTCGTTTCATTTCGTACTCATAGTTCCGTTCAGCTGGGGCCCTATTCTGCTAAACTAATAGCTTCACTATAACAGTGGAATCGTCACAGAATGACTGGTTTTGGTATTCTACCTTAAATGAAAGAAATTGTGTGTGTCAAGTTTGAAACTATTAATTTATCTCGCACGCACTACCTGGAGTTTTACTAATCTTATAATTCTACATGATGATTCTGCGACGATTCCATTGACATAGTGAAGCAATTGTATTGCAGAATTGGGCTCCTGATCCATTTGACTGGACCACCACAATTTTTTTTTTCGTTAGTAGGTAGGTAAAGTTAATTGTGTATCACAGTAAAAATGTTTTTCTTTGGTTCAGTTACTTTAATTGAACCACTTACTCCTACTAAACTTCGGTGGTACACTTGACCAGCTATAACACCAAATATCATGTTCATGAAGTTCGCATGGACCATTTGTACATTTTACTTTGCCTGAAATAGGCATTGGGTAGTAGGTAGGAACGTAACTAATGGGTGCGTCTTGAAAAAAAAAAATAGATTGGAACTTACCCACCCTTTATCTACTGATTTTATTCTTCAATCTACAGATTATTTCATCAATTTACTGATTTTCTACTCGACTTTCGACTGATTTAGTCATATTCGATGTTTCATCACTATTTCTAACAAAAAATAATACATGAAATCGGACGACGTGTTAATGAATTACAACTAAGTACACATTTTAACTTTTATTCCCTCTCCCAAGGGAACCGCGCCTACTGAAATCCCAGATAAAAAGTATCCTACGTTCTTCCTCGTAGTGAGCTCAAATAATGCCAAGTTTCATTTGAATTCATTCAGTAGCTATTTTTACTTTCATCCACTCTCTCAAGGGAACCTTACTGAATTCCGGTATAAAATGTATCTTTCCTCGTAGTACGAATTCTTATTGTGCCGACTTCCATTCGAATTCATTCAATAGTTTCGTCGAGATGAACAGTTAAAGAATTTTACTTTCATCCTTTCTCCCAGGGGAACCTTACCGAATTCCGGGATAAAATGTATCCCATGTCCTTTCTTGTAGTATGAACTCAAATTGTGCTTGTTTTCATTCCAACTCATTCAGCAGTTTCGGAGTGATGCGCGGTGAAGGAATTTTACTTTCATCCCCTCACCCAGGGGAAGTTTACTGAATTCCGGGATAAAATGTATCCTTTGTCCTTTCTTGTAGTATGAACTCAAATTGTGCTTGGTTTCATTCCAACTCATTCAGCAGTTTCGGCGTGGTGCGCGGTGAAGGAATTTTACTTTCATCCCCTCTCCCAGGGGAACCTTACTGAATTCCAGGATAAAAAGTATTCTATGTCCTTCCTCGTAGTATGACCTAAAATCATGCTGAGTTTCATTGCAATACGTTTAGTAGTTTCGGCGTGATGCGCGTTTAAGAAACAGACAGACAGACAGACAGACAGACATGAATGAAAAAAAATACAGTTTTGGCTTCAGTATCGATAATAGAGTGTCCTCCAAAAAAAATTTTCAAAATATCTTCAATGTACAGAATTGGACCTGTTACAGTTTTATTATAAGTATAGAAGATAGATATAGATAGATGATTTTTCCATGAAATAATGTTGAAAATACAGTTAAAATTGTAGTTTACCACAGCAGTCAATCTGTCGTACTTTTTATAAGGAAAAACGCGTGTATGCACTACACAGCGTAATCAGTGAACTCTTCGAATTCCCGAAATTCTTTCATTGTTTCATCCGTCTTCAAACTATATAAATTAGACTCGAATTATAACAAGATTTCGCCACAGTAAAAAATTGTTCCGGTTTGCCGGGTGGACTGTAAACCCCAATTTTTTGCTTCAAAGGAATTTTAGAAATTTGAAGTCGGTTTTAAGTTTATTAAACACGCCCAAATATTGGAAAAAAAATAAACATTTTCATTCTTCATTTGCAAGAATGCAAATTTGATGGACTGTTTTTGACGTGACAACGTCTTATAATTCGATAGAGCCGGCTGCACGCACGAAAAAACATGACGTCATGCGGCGTTACCTCATGCGGCGTTACCTCGCTCTGAGACGTTGTCACGTTCAACTATCGTCAGTAAACCAACTTTACAGACAACCAATTTTTTTAATACAGGATGTCACGACACAGTGTACTAAGCCGAAAGGCGTGATTCTTGACCCCGAGGGGATCATTTATTTGTGTTGTATAATATACCGTTTTTACGGCATTCAATTCAGGAGTTTTTTAGTTTTTAAGATCAGGA
The DNA here is from genome assembly GCA_963564075.1 of Eupithecia subfuscata. NCBI lineage: Eukaryota > Metazoa > Arthropoda > Insecta > Lepidoptera > Geometridae > Eupithecia > Eupithecia subfuscata. The sequence goes on from OY751102.1 coordinate 1,711,924, forward strand.
CAAGTCGGGTTTCCCGCGCTATCTAATTGTAACGTTTTTCTACGTAGCAGACAAATGGTGTTAAATTCCAGATCTAGCTGGTCATTTATAATTATTTAATCCAAATTCTTATTATATTTATCAGACACAAGAAATAGCTCCCTTCTTTGTGTGTTAGCACTAACAAGCTGCCTAGGGAGTTATGCTCTTCCGAAAGCAGTGGTATAGCTCCTACGAGTTGCCGGTTCTTGCTGCAGGTGAAGATCTATCGAAGACAGTTCCGAGGGTTATTATATCTATTGTCTTGAACTTTATTTGCGTATGTCCAGGAATTTGGTACCATTCTGTTTACGGAAGCTGTAGGTACTCATCCTAGGTCCTTCAAGCGTGGAATATAGCGTAAGGTAGGATAAGTATTGCGTGTACCAACCTGTTCCGGACAGTGCATTTTGGTCAACCTCAACCTCAACACCCTGCATTGGTCCACTACTGGGCGCAGGCCTCCCCCTGATAAGCGCCTTATTGGCTTTTGTCACATGGGGGTAATGCCCCCCATTTTGGTCACTTGAGACTGAAGGATTCGATCCCGGTCTTTATTTTCAATCCCGCGATTTCGAGATTGGCGAAACGCGATCCCGGGATAATCACGGGATCGTAGACAGGTAAATAAAATCGAAGTATTACTTGAAAATGAGCTTTTATTTAATTTCAAAAACATAGTAAAAATCAAATAAAATCACACAAACTTAATCTATATACATTCAGTCAAAGAAGTATCGGGAATGGATGATTAGTTTATGGTTCCAAATTTAAATTTTAGTTTTTTTTGTTGTTGTTAGATTGACACAACTGTTTTCCATTTTGCGCGGAGTTTAAGTTGCATCTATTATTGACGTGACAACGTCTTATAAATTGGTTTGCCGGGTGACATTTCAAGAAACTGCGTTACGCTCCGCTCACTTCAAGAAACTGCGTTACGGTCGTTGTCACGTAAAACTTTCGCCCGTATACCGACTTTACAGGCAACCAATTTTATGTAGGTATATCAGTCCTCTAGTACCCATAACACAAGCTCTGCGTAGCTTGGGGCTAGATGATTCTGTGTGGATTGTCCAGCATTGTTTATAGTAAATACAGTGCTGTTTTTAGTTATATCATATCAGAGTGCAGAATGCTTGTTGTCGCTTTTATTTCAACATTCCTCCTCGTAGTCACATAACACCGTACCTGAATAAAATGTCCTTATATATATGGAATCACGAAGACTACTGCACCTGGGCGGACTGCTATTTGACGTTATTTAAGTTTAAAAAGCCTGAGTATCTGCACTCAATACTTAATTTCGTCTCTGATAAAAGGTTACGGTCGGTAAGATCTGCACTTTCCTATCACAATCACAAGACTGCAGCTTTCAGGGGAAGCTTCATGTATTCGGCAACGAAGTGCTGGAACAATATTCCTCCCCCTATTCGCAATGCTAACACTAAATACACATTTAAATTAAAGTTCAAAAAGTTTTTATTGCAAAAGCAAATAGAAGGTATTCCAAAGCACTACGTATGCCAAAAATAAAACTGTCGTCAGTTCATTTCATTTTATTCTTTTTTTGCGCTATTGTAATGTAGTACTATTTAACTATAATTGTTATTTTTGTAATCTTTAAAAATTCATGAATACTTTGCTACACAAACACAATAATTTTTGCACAATACTTTGCTACACAAACACATTAATTAACAGCACACACTGTCCGTTTGTACTCGTTCTGCTCGCTCTCGATCAGGTTTTGGCTGAAAATCAGTGTTTTGCTTTTAAGCAAAAATTTTTCACTGAGCTTTGGCCTAAGAAGTACTTACTTACTTTTAAAGTGCTCGTTTGATTAAGTAAACCTATGTATTATACTTGTGTTTTAATTGTAAATTATCTTTGTTAATTGTATGTGTGTCTGTAGTACCAAATAATTTTTGTATCTATCTATCTATCATATCCAGTGTGTATTGCGAATTTCAAAACATCGAACAAAGAGTTTGTCGTGTTCGGAGTCACTGAAAATGTTACAGAAGGCTTACGGTGAATCGACGCGACCGACGAGGCAGCCGATTACCTGTTTAAGAAATGCTTTTGATTTATGTACTGGTACCTAAATGGTATTGTTCGGTATAAAAAAGAGTTAATACTAATACGATGTAAGTTAGTTTATATGAATAAAATTTAAAAATATTCATTCCACTTAATAATAATTTTAAGAATTTATCTGAATCCCGAAAATCCCGGGATTTGAAAAATGTAATCCCGAAATCTTCGGGATCAAAAGGATTCCGGGATCATATCCTCTACTTGAGACCAATCGCCGTGAAATTCTACTGAGTTAGCGCCTGTGTATCGCTGTGTACTCAAATCTATGTTTGAATATCGAGTAGGGTGCTGGAGGAAGTCTTAAACTTTCTACAACCTCCGAGGCGTTGTAAGGACAGAATGGTGCACTAATACCAGGACGCCTTGGCTAAGACCCTGCACGGGCCAAAGCAAAGTTCTCTGGTAACCGCACTGTGGAGGCGATTTCAAACAAGATTTATAAATGCAACGTTTAATTGTCGTAATCTATAAGTACTTAAGTTTAGGTACTTATTCTCATAATTGTATTATTACCTTAAATGCCCGGGATTGGATTCTGCTCTTACTACTTCGACTTACTCGACGACCTCTGTGGCGCAGCGGGCGAAGGTCCGCCTGCGACGCAGGAGGTTGCGGGTTCGATTCCCGCCTCGGGACAAATGTTTGCACGATCTGCAGACATATTTTGTCCAGGGCGTTCTGGATGTTTTCTATGTATAATGAAAAATATCGATCTATGTAGTGTATTGTATTATGTATATCAGGTTATCTAGTACCCATAACACAAGCTCTACTTAGCTTGGGGCTAGATAATGCTGTGTGAATTGTCCAGCATTATTGATTTATTTACTTAAGCTTTATCTGTTCCAGCAAGAGAAGGAGTGAAAGCTAAGTTTAACCGATTGTGAAAAAGGAGAGTGGTGTTGTACCAGAATTTAAGAATCGATAATTTTAGGTAATTTGAAGGGTTAGTTCGTTTGTCCAAGAGAATCTGAGTTCCTACTCCCCAACGCACGAGTCCTATCTCTAGACGATCACTGGCCACAATAAATCACTATTTTGTTGCAATAGATACTGTAAAATATTCAAACGATGGGTAATCATAATTAATAAAATAATAGATGCTCGGGGTATGGTAGGCTAGTTCGGGTTGATCTATACATAGGTACGATGAAACCAAATATTCTAGTAGATAGTCAACGTTAGAATCTTTGCTCACAACCATTATCTTCATTTCACGGATTCATTCTTTTGGTATTTTTTTCTAAGAATTATTCTTGATATTCGACACGAGATGGCGCACGGCGTCGTCGGCTCAGTTCAGCAATATGGCTGTAAAAGTCAGTTTTCATTTCACGAATGAGAAAATGTAGAAAAAAGAAACTTTTGGAAAATAATTAGTATACCAAATATTTTATTACATTTTAATACAATATTTAAGTCCAGAGTATTTTAAACTAGGTACAAAAAGTGCTCTATATTTATTTATTTTTCGACCACTATTAGTAGCAAGTACCATCATAATGTAGTACTAGGTATCTCGTATTACATAAGTTGAAAGCAGGGACGAGAGAAAATTCAGTTGAAAGTATCAAAGTACAATATCTACTAGATTGATCCTTACCTCGTAGATACATAATTTTATCAATGGCATGCCACTTCACTTGCTAAATGTAGTGCTGAAGTGGTTCTTTAGAGCCTGTGATTTTAACGTAGCATGCCCTTTTTAAATATATAACGACCTAGCACACGCTCAAAAATACTTTACAATCTTAAATATCAACCCTGCAAGGTATTTTATCAGCCTTTATAATGAATATCACACTAGTAAAAGTATCCTTTCTACATAACATACAGCCCCAATTGGATAGAGCTTCAATAATATGTAAAAAGTTCATTGAGTTTGGCGAGTCGATCGTATCATCTCGACGGGTTATTCCAGTTTTCCCCCTTGTTATCCCCCTTGAAGGGGAAAACTGAAAGTCGTCAAAATCAATTCCAGTTTTCCCCCTTGAAGATTAGCATTAAGGGGGAAAACTGGAATGACGAGACATTCCATTTTGGATGGGATCCAAGTAGTTCCATCTCCGTACGGTGGTAGGTAGGCACCCACACAAGCATGTGACGTCTCGTCGGTCGAGACGATACTTCGACTCACCAAACCAATCAGGATCAGGCTCTTATTTTATTGTTTCTTCAATTGTTTTTATTTTATTTCATCCTTAGTTTCATCCTGAGATGTTCCCCACCAGCCATCCTCATCTGGAAGGTTCCAACGGCCAGTTTGGGCGGGATGCAGGTCTTCGCACATGGAGACACTTCGATGTTCAGCAACAGTTGGTACACCAGGACTTTCACTTCGCAGAGGGCGAATCTGGACCCTACAGTTAAAATATAAAAGTGAGAGAGGAACAAATTGAAAAGCACTGAAAAGAGGGTGACAAACGGACAAGGCTTCCGTATTGCTATTTAATTTGTGCCAGTTTCGAATGCTTTTTTGTTTTGTTGAACGCATTAACGGAATCTTCAAGATTGAATTGTTTGCACGGTAGTTCAGAAATGACATGTGTTATAGGAGGAATTAAGTGTTTATCCTTTACCATTCGGCACTTAAATGAAGCCCAAAATTGATAGTCTAGTTACCATAAATAAAGGTACTCCGCACGTATGAAATATTTACTCACCGATACAGTTCCTAGGTCCTACACCGAAAGGCATGTAGGCGAAAGGGTTGATCTTGTGTTTGTTCTCGTCGGAGAATCGTTCGGGGTCGAACTTATCCGGTTCAGGGAAGAACTCGGGGTCTCGGTGGAAACCCCATACTGGGATCGCAACGGCCTCGCCTTTGCGGATCTGAGGGATGATAAAAATATATAACTTTATGTGGGTGGCTTTTCTTTGAGGAATTAATGCCATCGGGGTCCTGTGTTAACTACAACTAAGCTTAAGGCGTCCGACTGCCTGTCGGTCTCACAGGAGTCACAGGCCTCCTAGCCATGATAATTATGTCACCCATTATGGGACCACCCACTGACTGCAGCGTACACGAGGCCCTCCGATCTCTTCTGCTAGGGTACTCGATTCTGTGCTACTTGCATCGAAGTGCACTCTGCGACATTGAAAATATCGTCAACTCATGTGGGTTGACGATATTTTCAGGCTATGAAGATATCTTCATAGCCCACGACGCAATCATAAATAAATAAGAAGAGTTATCTTTGCGCCTGCCTGTGGCATCGTAGCTCTTGTTCAAAAGGTTACTCGATCGAGATGGTTTATAGCAAATATTAATCATGAAATGTATGATTAAAATAGAATCACCAGAATTTATCGATTGTTTGTATAACGAATTAATAAGTAAATAAATTATAAGGAAACCTACGATATAGTCCTTCGTGGCAGTTTTGTTGGGTTTTCCGATGTTGTAGTCTTTGACGCAAACTCTGTCAAGGGCTGGCACCGGCGTCCATAACCTCATTGCCTCTGTAAAAGTACACAAAGTAAATAAAATCTTTGTAATTATATAAGACCTGCTTGACATGGTTTACTCCAGGATTCCCCTATACTCTCCATTAACTTCAGGATGTCCAAAAAATCAAAATAAATGTTGATAAGGAACACGATCTCATTCTCCTATTCAAGCAATGAAAGAAGTTTCGCGACTAGTTTGTTCAAAATTCATTTTTTGCCTATTTCCTCCCTCTGCTGTGCAAAGGCCTCCCCATATCCTATAGTACTAATATTAATTTTATAATCAAGTACAAATATTTTATGATTTGTTTTAAAAGTGCCAGGAGTGTTCCGATTTTCAATCATGCCAGTGGGATTTCGACTACGGATATTACAAAACTTTACAATAGCTTGTGTGGTTCGACGAATAATATTATAGAACATAATTTCATATTTCATTTATTGCATTCATAATTATAGGTAGGTACATGAATATTTCACTATTCTAACAGTCTTAGTTGGTAGATCTTATAATTATGTACCCGGTCAGGGTGTAGCAACTTGAGAAGATGGTTACTAAAGTTAATGTTCAATTTACTATCACATTAATAAGTATTAACAACAAAAAATTCAATATGTGTATAATAACATTTTTTAAGCAGCAACAACTGAATAAATTTTATGAAATACACGAAATCTCAAATCGAATTCCACGAAACTGATAAATTTATGATTAGGTTCTAGGCGGTACCTAGCATCCAATCATTTACTTTTTTTACTTTTGTTTTGACGCAAAAAGTTCCGATACTTACGAGTATGTATTGAACTCGCCGGGTTACGATGTAGCGTAAGCTATATTGCAGGACCCCTTATTAAAATGTTGTGTTTGGTCTTAATAAAATAAAAAATATATAATAAAGAAAGGAAATTAGGTACTTGAAATAACCATAAACATAGCTTTTAGTTTATTACCTGATACAACCATATCCATGTAAGTCATGTTCTGTATAGAGTTGTAGTCGAACTTCGCGCCGTTCTTGGCGTCGTTTTCCCTGATCTCCTTCAGAAGACGGTCCTGCACCTCAGGGTGGCAGGCCAGCTCGTACAGGAGGAAGGTCATCATGGTGGAGACAGTCTCGAAGCCAGCGAGGAAGAACAGGATAGCTTGGGCGACGAGGTCGTCTTGGGACCACTCTGAAGACATAATAAAAGTTTCGAGGAAAATGATAATAACAAATGTTTATTCACAAAACTAGGTTTACAAAGTTTTACCTTATAGACTACTTTAATCTTTGTAGTACAAGTATACTTGTAAGAAATCAAATAACATCGCAAAAATTTTCGACTTCGACGGGACTTGAACCCGCGTCCTCCCCTCAGTACGGGGATGTGATAACCAACTACACCACGAAGTCAAGTGACGTGGGAGTCGAAAATCTCTGCGACATCCTACGGTCTTATCGCGCCGTTAGCTCCACCTACAGGGGAAACATTGAAGTTTATCCAATCCTGTTCAAAGACTAAAGTTACATTTAGTTCGTTTGACGAGAGGTGTCGCGTAGCTTAATTCTAAGGTTTTTTGTTATTATAGTGCGTAACCCCACACTAAGGGTAATTTCTAAGAAATCAAATAACATCGCAAAAATTTTTGCGATGTTATTAGATTTCTTAGAAATTACCCTTAGTGTGGGGTTACGCACTATAATAACAAAAAACCTTAAGTATACTTGTGTTAAACCTATCATGGTCAAAGATAGTGACACCTCGCTCTAACTAAGTTTACAGACTATGGATAGGTTGGATGGCTCCGGTCTAGTCTGGTGGTTCTTAATGTCCTTCATCGTCTTCCAATTGGTCAAAATTGGTTATTGTTGTAACCAATTTTGATATAATCCAATAGTAAGATCAATGAAACTACGTATGTACCTGCTCCTGTCGCTTGCTGTTTCAAGTTAAAACTTTCAAATCACCTCTGTTAATATTTTTCTTGCCGAGAGATGATTCCTCCACGGTAGCGAAGCCGGCGTCCACGTCCTTCGTACCTTTTTCTTCGTGTAATAATTTTCCTGCAAATGACAATATTCAGTATTATTTCAGGTTTCCTTGGTAGAGCGCTCTTTCGTTTCATTTTAGAGATGTAAGCAGTTTACAAGGCTTTCCAAAACAGAATTATTGTTAGGCAAATGACGACATTTGTCGACAATTTGTCGTTATAGCAACCGACGGAAAAAAGGGGTTGCTATCAGTTTGACGTGGCATCCTATATAGGTTCCAAGCGAATTGAACCAATCTGTTTGAAAGACGTCTTCATCGAAAGCGTTCGTTCGTTCCTATGTTTGGTGAAAATGGCTGCAGCCGATCTGGTTACTTTATTGTTAAAATTTAGCGATATGATAAGCAGTTCAAAATAGCAGTTTTTACATTTTACAAAAACCAGATTAAATTTTTAATTATTTGTTTCTCTGTAATTATCACGTACCTTTCTTAGCTTCCATGAGCAAGTGGATCATGTCCGGTCTGATGATGTTTCTGTCCTCTCGATCTTTCATGGTGGAGTTCACTAAGCCTCTGAAGAACTGCTTGGCTGATTCAGCGAAGAGAGAAGCTTTAAATATCTGTGGATATGTGTGATATATTGATATAAGTTTGTTCATAAGATAAAATAGGTGGTGATGCTGATGTGGGTCGGGTTAGTGCCTTAACTAACCTTCATAATTTTAGGAAAACCGAGGAACCCGAAGAACATAAGCATGGACCTCCAGTTGAAGTTGAAAGTTGTCTTGCCCATGACGTAGAACTCGTTGTCTCTATCGGTCTGTGAGGTCACTTTCAGACCAAAAGCGCAGGAGGCGATGACGTCATTGGCGTACCGAGTGGTTAGGTCTCTGGTGTCCATGTCGATGTAGCCAACTGGAATACAAAATACTTTTATCAGGGAACGTGACATTTATCAGGTCTCTCACCCTATTAAAAATTCAAATTAGTTTATAATGAATTATTCTTGTTACAGATACACGAACAATATTAGAGACAAGGAATCTTACTGTCAAGACTAAACACAGCATAAACAAATGCAAGAAGGTGATTCTGAACCATGTATAGATAATTTTGTTAAATTACGATACCAGGAACAGCTTTTACCTCCAGACTTGTCGATCTCTTCCTTGATAGCCTGGTTCATCTGATCTCCGACCTCCACGATGAGGGGTAGCATCGTCTTCATCTTGGAGCTTGTGAAAGCAGGGCTCAGGGTCGAACGCATGTCCTTCCATTCTTGACCTGATGAAAAATGGGCAACTTTGTCAATTGCTAAAAGATCAAGGAATGCGAGGCATGGTCCGTGCTAATGCACGGACCAGTCTTGGATAAGACTGAGTCTTGGCGTCGCGAGGCAAAATCAGAACCGACTTGAAGCTTGATTTTAATTGTATGTCAACATAAAAACCACAGAGCTATCGTAGTTTGACGAATTGATTTAAAAGAAAACATTAACATGTAAGTGGTTCATGACAGATAAGAAACAGATAAGTGGTTCATGATATTAACGTTTGTCCATCTCACGTCCGTAATGAAAGGTTAATTGTAATTGTAGGGATTTATTACCTTTCAAAGACAAGAGGTTTCTTCCAAACAGCGGGTCTGCCTTTTCGTCAATGATCGTGCGCCGGTCTATAAAGTGCTCGAAGTCCTTGACGGCGATCTGTTTCACCAGGTCGATGTCGCGCAGCACCACTATAGGCCGGTTGAACTCAAAGCGACCGACGAATCTGAAATAACCACCACCTTTAATTAAAAACAGTACCTACGATGGAAAGTAAAAATAGTCGGATTGTAAACAGCTTCGTTTTCCTTGTGACAACGCACGATTCAAAGCGCAAGTCAAACTCAAAGGCACACAAATGCTTGCGGTGAGTTAGCACCTTTTGATTTCTAGTAGTTGGTTAATTAATAGTACCTATAGGCATGGAAGTAGGTACTAGTACCACACAGGTTGCCGGCGCGTACACAGGTTTGGTTTTGACTAAGACCACATACCTATTTAATTTTAATCTCCATTGGGCTAAAACATGTGCAAAACAGATCTAAGAGTACCATCAAATCATTTGATGAGCTTCGAATTGTAAAGAATCGAGTTTAAAAATGTTATCTCTAGTACCTAAGGACCCTGATTTGATCCTTCTACTGCTCAGCTTATTTGGCGTTTGCATACTTAAAAGAACTTAAGTTTACTAGAGCACCAAACTTAAACATACCTTTCCTCGGGGAACGCCTGGTAAAACCTTCGCGTTTCATTAAACATGTTAACCAGGCCCACAGAAACAGAAGCCATGTTTCCCACCACGGGCAGAGCTGGTTCTGACTTCACTCCGAGGCGGCTGAACTTGGCGAAGAGGTTGCTGTAGTACAGATACCCGCCTACTATGAGCACGGCCACCCATATGAGGAACAGCATCCTGGAGAATAAGAATAATAAGTTGGTATGTATGACACTCTAGTTCAAACAGAGGCTAAGTGACACTTTATCCTGCAGATTCTGCAAGGGGGCGGAGGAAACGTCTCTCCATCTTCCAGGAGAGTGCGGAGCACTGATGCTAAAACGTAGCATCCATCTGAGCAAGTACCTGCACAGCCCAGACGAGGTAAGAGACAACACTCCGAAGAAAATCCTACAGTTCCTAGCAGCTGCAAGGGTTAGTGGCGAATCATGATCGCCGCTGCTTCGAGGCTGAACACACAAAGTGGCGATTACAATCGGCCTATCATATCATATCTCAAAATACATAATCAAAAATTATGTATTTTGTGAATAAACTACAAATTTACTTACGGTTTTCGGATTTTTCCCTTTACTTGTGCTAAAAGACCTCACTTCTTGCCAAATTTTATGATTCTAGGTAAACGGGGAGTACCGTATAGGTTTGTGTGCTTGTGATTCCCTAGGAAATTTTAAAATATTCGAATGTAAACGGCTTTAACTTTTGAGTGCGTTGACCTAGACGTTTTATTTATGTTGAGGCTCCAAGATGTTACGGACTTGAGTATTCGAGGTGAATTTTAACTTGATAACTTCACGAATCCTGAGAAACGGGGGTTGACAGACGGACAGACAGACAGACAGTCGGACAACAAAGTGATCTCATAAGAGTTCCATTTTAGGGTTTCAAGATCGGAGATCGGTTTCGAAACCCTTATGGTCTCGTCCTTGCTCCCCTCTATAATGATCAATTTCAAATTTTCGATGGGCGTTTTTACATTTTCTGCTGGCTTCAAAAGCAAAAATGTATGAACCCGTGTCCGGCGTCAAGGCATGAAGGCATGTTACGGCCTATATGCAACACTGAATTTACTGCAGACTCAGCAGAGGCGGTTAGGCTGTGTAGGAGAGGTAGGTAGGTACTCACAATTATTCGGCGTCTTTTGGATAGTCCATTTACTTGTATGCACAACACTTGGTTTTCGCTTATTTTAATAGTTTTATAAAGTTTTTGGGAGTTTTGGAAGGCCTTCACCGTTATTTTTGATTTTTGTTTCGCGGAGCGCACACGCATCGAACAGTGGCAGCAGACATCTTCATTCATACATTCTTGCTGGCGCCAGAAACAAAGTGTAATTTGATATTTGTGCAGTTTTTCCGTTAGGCTGTCCAATGTCACGGCGCGCCTTTGACATTGTATAATAATACACTTGTCTTGTACACTACACTTGTATTATAATACAGGTTGTTTGGTATTGCTACCGACATAAATGTTTTGAGAGTTGGGGGCATGGGCAAAATGTTTTCTTTTGCTAAGGTTTACACAAAGGCACCTCATTAACGTGGCCCACAGGCATGCTGCTGAGTCGCTCAATCACATACAGGCAGAAGTGGGAGGGTGCACACAACCTATCACGTGACGCACGGGAATTATGACTCGTGCTCTAAAAACGCAACTCCGCCGTGTGGGCGCCCTAATAAAGGCCCGCTGCTAAGGTCGACTGCAGATGTTCCGGTGCTTCCGAAGTTCTCATGGATGGAGGTTCAGATCATGAGGGGCATCCATGTCTCCTGGAGCGCACTGATATCCAAAAAAATGCATAGCTGCCGAATACGTTCCTCTGAGCGTTTAATACTTTTACAATTAAATGTGACCATTTGAGAAATGTCTAACACATAGAGTGTTAGACATTTTCATTGTCAAGGTTTCTCTTCTGTTCACAAATTTGATTTGATTTTTTAAAATATTTTAATTCTTGCATTCATATCCATTACAAGGTGTTACAATTTTTAAGTAGAATCTACATGAGCCCTGTAAGGGCGTAAAAAATTTAGTCACTGTTTAATAATAAAACATTTGACAAAAGTAATGCACAACTACCCTGTATTAAATAAATTATTCTCATAAGCATTAGTTTCGTAATAATTATCTGTTAGTTTACTCTATCATTCTTATTATTTAAAGTTATAGCCTATTAAGTGTATTATTGCCCAAAAATATACATGTTCATTATCTCCATTTATGTTAGCAGCTATTGCTGAATCTCATATATTTATGTTTATTATACCTTAGATCGTATGCAATAAATGCAATCTTCTCAAGTTTTTAATAAGCCAAGTATAGGTTAAAAACAGGTCATAAGTTATGTTTATAAGCACTAGGATAAAATCTACACTAGTCCTCTGTAATATTATATTACATTCTGTTAAGTTAATAAAGAAATTTTTAAAACTGAAAAAAAAATAAGTCACTGTTTAATAACGTTTGCTGAGTTATTATGACTTTTTAAAAGTTTTTTTGAAAATCACCCAAAATCTCTCGTTTAAATCGTCATATCTTCGCTGTTCATTGTTCTGTATTCTTTAGTATACACTAAACTTTAAATAAATTGATATTTGATACAGTTCTCTTGAAAAATTTATGTAATAAAATAATTGTGTTGCCTTTGCATAAAGCGAGAAGGCGGCCAATTTGAATTTCATTTTTCATTTAAATGCGAGGTTTAGACTGATTAAAAAAAAAAAACTCATATTCAGCAACCGTGACACTTAGGACATTGATTCTACCAGAGTCATGACCCCCCCAACTCCCCAAAACATTATGTCGGCCGAAATACCAAACATCCTGTATACACATTATACTGTCGTCTGCCACAGTGTACGCCACACCATTCGCAGCCGCAGGAGGTTACTAGCTTGCGCGCGAAAACCAAACTACCAAACAAATTGGTATTGGTGCCTAATACATAGAACAAGTACCTCATGATGAGTACATTCGGTACTTGTTTTGAATCACAAATCAGATCTATTACATTTTATTCACGTTCAATGCGTCAATTATCAATTTAAGCCATTAATATTTCGCCAGTTTTATCAGATAAGATAATGTTGGTTACATTATACACCTTATCTAATCTGATAAAACAGTCATTAGTAGGTATATGGTTTTGGTTCTTAATAATTCATTCCTTTAGATATACTTACTTATTTTTATCATTAGGAAAGTTGTGAGATTACATAACAGCGCATACTACATACGAGGCCGTTATGTCCGTGGTTATGTCATCTTGGTTCTCGCACACGAAAAACCAAAACAAATTGTCTAAATACCTAGGTAAGATACTGCATTTATTATGTAAGGCAGGTAATTATTGTGTTTTCAATTTCTTCCATTCAAATCGAACATTCGATAAATTAGCAGTAACCAATACATAACAATCTGTAGATTGTTTGCAACAGTCTGCAGTTGGCTCAATTGAACAGAAATGAAACAGAAAATTACAATTATAAAGGGCATTGGGTAAATGTGGCGTTGTTTTTGATGGTCCGCGGCCAGTTAAAAACTATTGCCATTAATTAGTACTCTCAAAAATGAGCAACTTTCATTACTACAGCCATTATCTAAAATATATCGGAAGCGAGATATCGAATGGCAAAAAATCATAAGATGATCGTCTAAATAAACAAATAACAAGACTTCCCTACAGTTTTTAGTAACCATTGCATTTCATAGAAGTAGTAGAATGAAATTAAACTTAACGAGCTCGATTGTAAACCGGCCCGGAGCTCGGTTCTGTTATGCTAACCAATCACAGCGCTCTATTCGTTTACCTGCGTGACGCCTATCGCTCAACTCGACAACCGACCCTTTCTTTACTCACCATCTGACTTTCGTGTTGTTTGCGTGCGTAAATAAATAATAAATATAATAAATAACAATAATAAATAATAATAATAAATAGTATTAGAAATAAAATATTATTGATGGGATACATGTTTTTTATTCATAACTTACTCGTTCCATACGTAAAATAATAGTATTTTTGAAATTAAAGTGCATTTTATCACTAACTTAGATGATATTGTTCTCAACTTCAAAGTCGAATATTTCGGCTCCGATATAAGTTACGGCGTATTTTGTTTTTTATGATGAATATACAGGTGTAGTACTTAAATTCAACACAAATTCCATCAGTGGCCGCATAAAAAAAAAAACAACGCCACGACTACATACAAACTTACCCAATGCCCTTTCTTTCCCAATAAAGAAAAAAATGAAGAGCACAAGGGAAAAACATGCGATGTCATATTTTTATCTTTTTTAAACTGGCAATGCCATTGTATAGTTCAAATGTGATAGAACAAAACGGCAAAAACACATTTTGTAGTAACATTCATCGTCGCGGCGTAATCTTCGTTCAAAAATATTGATACAGTCAAATATGTCAACGTCATACAGCAAATAACTATGCTATGTCCATCTGTAGATCTGATAATTTTGTAGGCTTTCATTTTTGTAGGATCGTCTGCGTAGAGTAGGAATTTGGAGTTTAGGAAACAATTATTGATATCATTAATGAATAAATTAAACAACAAGGGATCAATAATGGATCCTTGGGGCACGCTTGAGGTGACACTGACGTAATTCGAATGGAAACCGTTCAATACCACTTTTTGACGTGACAACGTCTTATAATACGATAGAGCCGGCTGCACGCACGAAAAAACATGACGTCATGCGGCGTTACCTCGTCATGCGGCGTTACTTCGCTCTGAGGCGTTCCATGTAAGGCTTGAAGTGCAAGCGAGAGCGCTCGACATCCGTCTCTCTCCTACTCGAGTGAGCGATGCGTCTGCGTTGTCACGTTCAACTATCGTCAGTAAACCGACTTTACAGACAACCAATTTTTTTTGCTCTACCTTGTTTGTAGGAAGCAAACCAGCTTAGCAGACTACCACGAATACCGTAAAACGCCACCTTGATGAGAAGAAGCTCGTGGTCCACTCTGTCAAAAGCATTCTGAAAATCCGTATAAACGGCAGCGATTTGAGCATGTTCGTCAATATTTTTAAACAGAGTTTGACACGAGAATTCGCGGCGAGAACTGAACTCAATTCCGGAAACAACGTTAAAAACATGTTTTGATGATTGAATTACTCGTTGGCGTAAGTGTATCGTTTCTGAAGGAGCATACTTTGAAGGTGATAAAATAAATTTGGATGAATTACAAACATTTTGTGTATTATTGATCTTTTCCCGGTACTTTCTCGACAGAGTAGTATAGGTATTAACATGTTCCTGAAAAGTCCAAGGTTAATAGAGGATAATAGACAAGAGGGCATCACACAAATTGTTTTTGATTGCTGAGCTGACCTTGGTTTCGTGAGTCGCTTTAATTAAGTAATTGAATGATCGAAACTGCGTAGTAGGTCCACCTCAGCTGTTGGGCGATATGATAATGTATTATTTATTAGGTATTTATCAAAGTAAAGCTGATAATGTTGTTTATTATATGTTTTACACGACACAATAAAGTGACGTAGGGTCACTTCACACCACTACTATTTACCTGGCGCAGCGCATCAGCATTGCCATACAGCGGGGTAATGCAGCCAGCGTCTTGGGGACGCGACAACTGGTATTGATATGGATCAGTTGAGCTACCCGTAGATTGTTTGCAACAGTATGCAGTTAACTCAAATGTAAAAAAAAATTTGAATAGGCACTACCTACTTAGTTCTAATTTGTTTTATCCGTTGATTGTAATTTTCATTGTCAGTAAATTATGAATTTACCATACATATTATCAGGTATAATACACTACCTACCTACTACCTTCTAAGCATTTAGTACTTTTAGATACCTAAGGTTAAAAATTAGTTACCTACTTAATCCAAATGGTAAAAGACAAAAATAATCTTAATACAAAGGTAACAAAATTATTATACTAGGGAACTCCATCACTATGAAATGAACTATGAAAAACACACACGAAACCGAGGACGCAAGCTCAACTGCGTAAATAAAATAACACCACCAGACTATTGAAAATATAATACTGAAAATAAGTAAATAAACGCGGCAAATGCCCGTTTACTAATAATAATGTGTAAATTACATCATTGTACCGACAAGAGCAAGGCTCTTTAAACATACCTACCAAGATAAGCTGACCTTATTGGTGCTAGATGATTGAGAGAACCACCCGCAAATGGATGTGACTATCGAAAGATCACAACAAAACTAAATCATCGACAATTTATTTTAAAGAATTCAAGCTGCCGTGCATAACATGCAGCATGGCCAAATAAAATGTTTGAAAATATCTCTGATCTCATTCGTCAGTCAGTCATTCGTTAGATCGACTCTATCTTGTATACAAACCCGCTGAAAAGATGAGGATGAAGATACAAAAAGTCTGTAAAAGCTTACCTTCTTGTTTGTGTCACTATTTATTTTATTAGGATAACAATTACTATTTTTACTAATTTTGTTTCATCTTGTACGAATTACCTAGGTATTTATCATCAATATGAGTTCGTGTTCAAGTGCGCGGAAGTACTAGCGAGAGACGTTGCAAGCGAGAGAATATAAACAGTCATAATCAGCTGTGAGCGGCCAAGTACCGAGTCATACTTTGCGATTAAGATTTAAAAAAAATATGGTACCTTGGATTGGCAATGCTCTAATCTGTAAAAAAATCGTCTTTTAAGATATGTTTAAATCCTTGTACTATGTAGTTTATCTCTATGTTTAAATATATTTTCGTTCACATACATTTATCTAATTCAAATTCTTATTATTAATATGTATTTAAGAAGTAGCTCCCTTCTTTGTGAGAGATTTGATCCTCCGAAAGCAGTTGTATAGCTCCTACTAGTTGGCGGTTCTTGCAGCTGGTGAAAACCCATCCATAGCAGTATCATTGCACAGAAAGCAACTCTCCTTGGAAGTCAGATTCTTGAAGATGCTGGAGGAACTTCGTGAAAGTCACGACCTGGGCTTTAAAGAGCCTAAAAGTTAGAATAACTAAATAAAACCATTTTAAACTAACTAACAAACCATTATTACATTAAAATCTTTGCTCACAGCCATTATCTTCAAGGATTCGTTCTTTTGGTTCTCTTTTCCAACAATTAGTTTTGCTACTCGACACGAGATGGCGCATGACGTCGTCGGCTCGA
This sequence comes from Eupithecia subfuscata, assembly GCA_963564075.1. NCBI lineage: Eukaryota > Metazoa > Arthropoda > Insecta > Lepidoptera > Geometridae > Eupithecia > Eupithecia subfuscata. Next base: position 1,728,908 of record OY751102.1, read on the forward strand.
CTTCGTTCAGCAATATGACTGTAGATGTTAGTTTTCCTTTAAGAAAATGTAGAAAAATGAAAAAGGAAACTTTGAAAAATAATAAGTAAAACAAATATTTTATTATATTTTAATTATATACTATTTAAATTCAGAGTATTTTAAACTAGGTACTAGGTATTTTAAAATGCTCTATTGTTACTTATTTTTCAATAGTATCATCATAATGTCCTCGTATCACACAAGTTGATAGTACAATATAATATTGATCCTTACCTCATAGATACATAATTTAATCAACGGCATGCCACTCCAATTGCTAAATTTAGTGCTCAAATGGCCATAATGTGATTTTCACGTATGATAAAAAAACGACCGCTCAAAAATACTGTACAATCTTAAACATCAACCCTGTAAGGTACTTTATCAACTTCTATAGCGAATATCACACAATTAAAAGTATCTTTCCTACAGCCCGAATTGGAGAGAGCTTCACTAATATGTAAAAGTTCATTGAGTTTGGCGAGTCGATCGTATCGTCTCGACAACGAGACATTCCATTTTGGATGGGATCCTAGAAGTTCCATGTCCGCACGGTGGTAGGTAGGCATCCACGCAAGCATGTAATGTCTCGTCGTGAGGATGATACATCGACTCACCAAACTAATCAGCTCTTATTTTATTGTTTTTTCATTATTTTAGTTTCTTATTTTATCGTCCTGCGTTTCATCCTGAGATGTTCCCCACCAGCCATCCTCATCTGGAAGGTTCCACAGGCCAGTTTGGGCGGGATGCAGGTCTTCTCACATGGAGACACTTCTATGTTCAGCAACAGTTGGTACACCAGGACTTTCACTTCGCAGAGGGCGAATCTGGACCCTACAGTTAAAACATAAAAGTGAGAGAGGAACAAATTGAAAAGCACCGAAAAGAGCATGACAAAAGGACAAGGCTTCCGTATTGCAATTTAATTTGTGCCAATTTCGAACGCTTTTTTGTTTTGTTGAACGCTTTAACGGAATCTTCAATATTGAATTGTTTGCAAGGTGGTTTAGAAATGACATGACATGTGTTATAGGAGGAATTAAGTGTTAATCCTTTACCATTCGGCACTTGAATGTAGCCCAAAATATATGGTCTAGTTACCATAAATATAGCTACTCCGCACGTATGAAATAGGTACTCACCGATACAGTTCCTAGGTCCTACACCGAAAGGCATGTAGGCGAAAGGGTTGATCTTGTGTTTGTTCTCGTCGGAGAATCGTTCAGGGTCGAACTTATCCGGTTCAGGGAAGAACTCGGGGTCTCGGTGGAAGCCCCATACTGGGATAGCGACGCCCTCGCCTTTGCGGATCTGAGGGATGATAAAAAAATATAAATTTATGTGGGTGGCTTTTCTTTGAGGAATAAATGTCATCGGGACCCTGTGTTAACTATAACTAAGCTTAAGGCGTCCGACTGCCAGTCAGTCTGACAGACCTCCTTACCATCATAATTATGTCAGCCTGGGACCGCTCACTGACTGCAGCGTACACGTAGCCCTCCGATCTCTTCTGCTAGGGTACTCGATTCTGTGCTACTTGCATCGAAGTGCACTCTGCGACATTGAAAATATCGTCAACCCATGTCTATAGAGCCCACGAGACGCAATCATAAATAAATAAAAAGAGTTCTCTTTGCGCCTGTCTGTGGCATCGTAGCTCACAAGCGGACTAACAGATATAGATTTTTATTATTTTGTTCAAAAGGTTACTCCATCGAGATTGGGTATAGCAAATATTGATCTCGGTTCAGTCGTCCTAATGAAATGAATGATTAAAATAAAATCACCAGAATTTATCGATTGTTTCTATAACTAATTAATAAGCGTATCGGCATTGCCATACCACGTGGCAATGCAGCCAGCGTCTTGGGGACGCTTCCGACTGGTGTTGATATGGATCAGTTGAGCTATCTGTAGAATGTTTGTAACAGTCGGCAGTTAGCTCAATTGTTTCAATTGTAAATACTAGTATAATTTTCTTTGTGAATAAATGTCATTTTTAACTTTCCTTCATCTTCATTAAAAAGTAAATAAATTATAAGGAAACCTACGATATAGTCCTGCGTGGCAGTCTTGTTGGGTTTCCCGATGTTGTAGTCTTTGACGCAAACTCTGTCAAGGGCTGGCACCGGCGTCCATAACCTCATTGCCTCTGTAAAAGTACACAAAAGTAAACATAATCGTCGTAATTATATAGGACTTGCTTAACATGGTTTATTCCAGTAATCCGCCTTTACTCCCCATTCACTTCAGGATGTCCAAAAATCTAAATAATAGAGTGATAAAATCTAAATAAAGTTGATAAGGAACACGATCTCATTCTCCTATTCAAGCAATGAAAGAAGTTTCCCGACTAGTTTGTTATACGTTAATTTTTTGCCTATTTCCTGCCACTGCTGTGCAAAGGCCTCCCCATATCTTATTACTACTAATATTAATTTTATAATTAAGTACAAATATTTTATGATTCGTTTAAAAAGTGCCTGGAGTGTTTCGATTTTCAATCATGCCAATGGGATTTCAACTACGCATATTACAAAACTTTATAATAGCTTGTATGGTTCGACGAATAATCTATAGAACAACTGAATATATTCAATGAAATACATGAAATATCAAATCGAATTCCACGAAACTGATAAATTCATGATTGGGTTCTACATGGTGGTACCTAGTATAAAATCATTATTATATATATTACTAGTTTATGCCCGCGGCTTCGCACGCGTTGTTTCTATGGAAACGTTTAAAGGAGATTGCTATTCTATAGAATATTAACAATTAATTAAAAAAACATTGTCCAGCGGACAAAATTGTGAATCTAAACCATTCCGAGATCCCCTTGAACACACACAAAAAATTTCATCAAAATCGGTCCAGTCGTTTGAGAGAAGTTCAGTGACATACACACTCACAGAAGAATTATATAAAAAGATATACATACAAATTTACCTATGTATTGAATTCGCCGGTACCCGATCTAGCGTAACAGCTTACGCTAGATCGAGACCCGGCAAATTAAATATAATAAAGGGTCCGGCAATACAGCTATTGGCGGTCCCTTTATACATATGTTGTGTTTTGCCATAAAAAAATATAAGAAGGAAAGAAAATTAGGTACTTGAAATAACCATAAACATAGCTTTTGGTTTATTACCTGATACAACCATATCCATATAAGTCATGTTCTGTATAGAGTTGTAGTCGAACTTCCCGCCGTTCTTGACGTCGTTTTCCCTGATCTCCTTCAGAAGACGGTCCTGTACCTCAGGGTGGCAGGCCAGCTCGTACATGAGGAAGGTCATCATGGTGGAAACAGTCTCGAAGCCAGCGAGGAAGAACAGGATAGCTTGGGCGACGAGGTCATCTTGGGACCACTCTGAAGACATAATAAAAGTTGCAAGGAAAATATAAAGTAAAGATTCAATAATGGTTTGCGTGCTATCGTGTCTTACTATAAATATCTTCTATACAAAAATTTCGTAGGTACGTTGACAAAAACTTTGCAACATCACCTACAAAGTGGCGAATAAAATTAATGCAATCTAGACTATGATAGGTTGGATGGGTCCGGTTTAGTTTGGCGGTTCTTAATGTCCTTCATCGTCTTCCATTTTGACATTAAATTAGTCCAGTTGGTCAAAATTGGTTATTGTTGTAACCAATTTGATAAAATTCAATTATAAAATCAACGAAACTACGTATGTACTTGTCGTTTGGTGTTTCAAGTTAAAACTTTGAACTCACCTCTGTTAATATGTTTCTTGCCGAGAGATGATTCCTCCACGGTAGCGAAGCCGGCGTCCACGTCCTTCGTAACTTTTTCTTCGTGTAATAATTTTCCTGCAAATGACAACATTCAGTTTACCTGTAATCAATGCTACAATGTAGATAAAAACAATTTTTTTTGTACGTTAATTTTAGCTGGCATTGTAATGTGTTTTGTGTGTTAAATAAATAAATAAATAAATCAGTTGTGTCCAAGATGGCGGCACATGTGTCCTCCGTTGGTTGCCTCAGTGAGGCGACTCACAGATACGAGCCGAGCAGTTGGTCGCCTCATTGGGGTTCTAACCAGACAGCAAATTTGAATTTATTTCAGATTTTCTTGGTACAGCACTCTCTTTAGCACTCTTTCGTTTCATTATAGAGATGTAAGTAGTTTACAAGGCTTTCCAAAACAGAATTATTTTTAGGTAAATAAAGACATGCAAACACTTTGGGTACAAAAAAGCCTTTCTCAATTTGTCTTTTTAGCGACCGACGGAAACAAGATCCGTCAAGTGCGAGAGTAACTCGCGCGCCGAGGGTTTCGAACGTTTGTCGATTAAACATACATGTACGTATAGTATTATAATATCTGTGCATGTACTAAAGGTACCGGTTAGAGACATCGCATTTGATGAATACCTACCTAAAAATAGTAAATATGTACCAAATTATATATTATTTTACAGGGATCGCTCTGCATAGGTACTTCGGATATTAAGTCAATTTATTTGCTTTATAATATATTTCCTGTAAAATATAGATTCTTATTTACAAACGCTACCTACATTTCAAATGGATCGCTCTGCAATCTTCGGAGTTAATACAAGTCGAAATATTTCAAAAAGTATGAAACCCACAGAAATTGCAAAAACTGTTCTGAAACGTGCAAACCAATACCTTTCATTTGAATTTTAAAAGACACCTACAGGGTCATGTGTGACACATGACCCTGTAGGTGTCTTATAAAATTTGGACATCACAATTTATATGGTAAAATGTTCATTTTCATTTTTAATGTTTTTTTTCTTTAAAATCTGTACAAGCGCATGAAATTTATTATTATTTTAAAATACAAGTTGATAGCTGCGTTAGTTGCTGAGTTATTAAGAAGGGAAAAAAAGGATAGATAAAGTTTCGAAACCGATCTTCGATCTCGAAACCCTAAAAAGAGGTGCTATCAGTTTGACGTGGCATCCTAGCTTCCAATCGAATGAACCGATTTCGTTTTAGTTTTTTAGCTGTTTGAAAGACGACTTCATCGAAAGCGTTCGTTCAAACTGATATCACCCCTTTTTAGGGTTTCGAGATCGAAGATCGGTTTCGAAACTCGTTATAGTCTTGCTTTGTCTGTCCCTTCTTAATAACTCAGCAACTAACGCAGCTATCAACTTGTATTTTAAAACAATAATAAATTTCGTGCGCTTATACAGATTATAAAGAAAAAAAAAATTAAAAATGAAAAAGAACATTTTTCCATATAAATTGTGTTTGATGAAAATGACTGCTGCTGATCTGGTTAATTTATTGGTAAAATTTAGCAATACGATAAGTAGTTCAAAATAAATAGTCAGCAGTTTTTAAATTTTACTAAAATCAGACCAAAATGGGGAGTCTGCTAGATTCAATTTCAATTATTTGTTTCTCTGTAATTATCTCGTACCTTTCTTAGCTTCCATGAGCAAGTGGATCATGTCCGGTCTGATGATATTTCTTTCCTCTCGATCTTTCATGGTGGAGTTCACTAAGCTTCTGAAGAACTGCTTGGCTGATTCAGCGAAGAGAGAAGCTTTAAATATCTGTGAAGATTATAACATATTGAATAGCAAACAACAATAACACTATATCTGTTGAATTTTTAGCTCTTTTACGCCATTACATATTACCTACTTCAAAACCAAAGGAAAAGTTAATTCATTCAAAGAAAGAATTAAATTGATTTCATTGAATTTTTTGTGGTTGGTTCACTAATATGAAGTACAGTTTGCAAACTATTTGTAACATACCACCTACTTATAATCCCTACGATAATAATGAATTTCTAACTAAAATAGCATTTTGTGTAACGCGACAAGCCAATTTAATATAGAAATCGTTTTAATAGCTCTCAACATTATGATGTACAATACAACTTTATTGACCGAGCGATCGAAGTGAGCGAAGAGTCTCTGCATCAAGTCTAGCAAAATTAGCGTTTCTGTCAGTATTTCCGTCTACGGGTCGTATTTTACAACCGATCAGGACAAAATTTTTGGTGTGCAGATTCCACAATTTTATAGTTATTTGTAGCTGTCGGGTTTTTGATTAAAGGCGTACTTCCTCCAAAAAAATCGAAAAAACAGTTTAGAATATCTCCGCTTTAAGACATCTGATTTCAATGGTTGTATTTTAAATTGAAAGGTTGTTGTTTTTCATTGTTCTCATTAAAATTTGGTAAAGACCTGACCAGGGTTTTTGGCACGACGAGCAGAATACCTTTGCAAAGTGCAGTATTGCACGAGAGCATTTATGTCAGTACAGCGCCACCTATTAGAACATCTTTATAACACTTCGAGAGTACTAGTACGAGTAACTGCCAGGGACGATAAATGCCAACTCAGGAATTATGACATCGGCCAGTCAAAATTTAAATTGATTATTTGTTCGAGTTAAGGTCGATATGGGTTGACAAGACCGCCATTAAATTGGAAATTGTCTGGTAATTCAAATAAATGCCAATATTGAATTGGTATGGGTTGATAAGACCGCCACTTGATTGGAAATAATCTGGAAGTAATAAATAAATAAATAAATAAATAAATAATGTTGGACAATTCACACAGCATTATCTAGCCCCAAGGTAAGCAGAGCTTGTGTTATGGGTACTAGATAACTGATATACTTAATACAATACACTACATAGATAGACATTTTTTATTATACATAGAAAACATCCAGAACGCCCTGGACAAATGTCTGCAGATCGTACAAACATTTGTCCCGAGGCGGGAATCGAACCCGCAACCTCCTGCGTCGCAGGCAGACCTTCGCCCTTCGAAGTTCAAATAAATACCAATATTTAATTGGTATGGGTTGATAAAACCGCCATTAAAATGGAAATTCTCTGGTAGTTCAAATAAATACCAATATTAAATTGGTATGGGTTGATAAAACCGCCATTAAAATGGAAATTCTCTGGTAGTTCAAATGAATGCCACCATTAAATTGGTATTGGTTGACATACATTCCATTAAATTGGAAGTAGTATTAATTAAAATTGGTAGACATAGTCCCCGTTCAATTAAAATAGGTTTTGTAGTTTAAATGAATATCCTCGTTTAGTTGAAATTGGATGACATAACCTCCATTAAATTGAAATTGTCTAGTTTAACAAAGTAACATCCTCGTAAAATATAAATCGGTGGACATGACCTCCCTTTTTAATTTAAAATGTTTGTAGTTGAATGTGAAATGAATTCCTTAATTAAATCGGGGATAATTGCTGGTAGTCAAATTAACACCTTATTACGTATTTCTTACAAACTATGAAGTGCTCATTTGCATATTATTGAGATATTAGTTCAAGTGCTTGCTAGCATATTATGCTGCAATTAAGAGCGATGGAAGCACCTACTCACCGAACATCTACTCATCATCATCTACACATTAAACTATCAATATCTACACATCTACATCTTGATGCGGCAAAGACAAGACTAAGAAGATTTTATATCGGAGTACGCAGGGCGTCATAAAATAAATTCCTCTAGGTGACAATGTTTAACCAGGATGACCAACCATGACAAAGAATAGTTCTCATAAATGCGACAAGAAAATAAAAAGGAAATTCAGAACTATGACGCTGCATCGATAGTTGTTTGGCGCTCTGTCAGAGTCCGCACGATCTGGTGCTGCCTATTCATGAAAGTTTCTCATAGAGATATGAGGGTACTCGATGGTTTAGGAGTTTAGGTTACCAAAAAGTAAACAGATAAATGAAGTTTTCTACGATGCCTGATTTTCAAAAAGGCCGTGTTGATTCAAAAACGGCGTAACATGACCTCAACGGGATATCACAACCAAAACGAGCACGGCATTCTGTACTCGCTGAATCAACTTTTGCGTTTTAGCAAGCAGTCTAGAACTAATGACTGTATCAGAGTAATTCAACTTGGATAGTATGAGTGAGTCGACTAGACGTATTCGTAGGTCCACTTGAATATGAGACCTCATTCTATATAAGACTTTCAGCCTGTAAAAACAGTTGGCTACAGCATCAGCTACATGTTTTTCAAAGCGAAGATTGCAGTTCATATGAAGACCTAAGTTACGTAATATAAGTATATAAGTAATTTATGTATATTCATTGTAGAAACAAATAAGTGCTCGCGATGTCTACTGTTCGTAGAACAACTAGTAGCGTTTTTCTTAACTAACCTTCATAATTTTAGGAAAACCGAGGAACCCGAAGAACATAAGCATGGACCTCCAGTTGAAGTTGAAAGTTTTCTTGCCCATGACGTAGAACTCGTTGTCTCTGTCGGTGTGTGAGGTCACTTTCAAACCAAAAGCGCAGGAGGCGATGACGTCATTGGCGTACCGAGTGGTCAGGTCTCTGGTGTCCATGTCGATGTAGCCAACTGGAAAACAAAACATTTGTATTGGGGAACGAGACGTTTACCAGATCTCTCATCCTATTAACCACTAAATTAGCTCATAATGTTGTAATGTTTTTGTTAAAGGTACACTTATAATAATCTATACATATAAAAATTAATTCTTACTTCCTTTGGCATCACGCGTGAACGACAGGACCAATTTCACTATTTCTTTTTTTGTTGTTTTGTTATAGTCAGGAGAAGGTTTTAATGTAAGAAAAAATTAAGAAAGTTGGAAACATAAATTTCCAAGTGGGCGTAGCCGCGGGGCGCAGTTAGTTTAATATAGAGACAAGGAATAAGACTAAACACAGGTATAAATAAATGCCAGGTAACATGTGCACTAAGCCGAAAGAAGGTAATTCTGAACCCTATATAGATAATTTTAGTAAATTATGGTACCAGGAACTGCTTTTACCTCCAGACTTGTCGATCTCTTCCTTAATAGCCTGGTTCATCTGTTCTCCGACCTCCACGATGAGGGGTAGCATCGTCTTTATCTTGGAGCTGGTGAAAGCAGGGCTCAGGGTCGATCGCATGTCCTTCCATTCTTGACCTGATGAAAGATGGGAAACTTTGTCAATTGCAAATGATCAAGGAATGCGCGGCATGGACCGTGGAAATAATGTACGGACCAGTTTAGGATAAGACAGAGTGAATGGTCGTGAGGAGAAGTCAGAACAGACTTGAAGCTTGATGATGCTGTGTGAATTGTCCAGCATTGTTAATATAACTAAAAAAGCGTGGCTCCCTGATCAACGTACTTTCAGCAAACTCAGCGTCGAAATTCGTGGACCAACTTGTGGAAAGCCTTTGCCCAGTCGTAAAAAAAGTTTTTTTTTGTATGTTTGTATTATTATTATTATTACCATAAGAACCACAGAACTACCGTAGTCTGACGAATGGATTTAAAAAAAATTCAATAGATTTAAGTGGGTTATAGCTTGCAGGAACGCGGAACACGCGCGACTAAAACCGCACTCACCCTGAAGAAGTACCTCGTTTAAGGGCTATGTACGTTGGTGTTCTGCCAACGCAAATAAAGTTTGTAGTTAACCCGCTCACATCCGTAATGAAAGGTTAATTGTAATTGTAGGTCTATAATCTATAATAGGTATGTAATCTAGGTCTTGGTCTTGGTGTGAGTACTCTTTTGTCAGCACAGACTCGGGTTGGTCCATTCTGCGTGTTTTGTTTTGCTAGTGTTACTAGCCTAACTCAGTCTAAAAGCGCAGAATCTTCCCGGGATCTTCACAGGCTTCGCGGAGTGACCTCGGGTGGTCGAGGATTTCGTGTCGTTACGCTGTTACTTCCTCGCATTCCAGGACTACGTGGGCAGCTGATTCTTGGTCACTGAGACACCCCCTGCAGAGAGGGCTGTCTGTTGCTCCGATGGTGAAGAGATATTTGTTCAGTGGACAGGTGTCCTGTGAGAATGGATCTACGCGTCCTTGTGGGGACAGCCCACTAGAACGCGTAGATCCATTCTGGTCAGGTTCAGTAGGCACTTAGTTAGCCTTGGTGCTGCAGCCGGAATTCGGCCTGGCGGCACTCTTGTAGGTGTGTCCATCGTTTAGTATGCGTTCCTTTGGTTTTCAGCCTTATCAATGTTCGGAGTTGGGAGAATGGTAGGGGAAGGAGGGAAGGTGGGCCTACTATCGGCGTCTCTGAACCTTTCCGTGTCATTGCGTCGGCAGCGTCGTTACCTAGTGATTCGCTATGTCCCTTGATCCATTGAAGGGTTATCCTGTTTGTACGGGAAATCCTCTCAAGTGCCAAGTGACATTCGTGCACGAGCTTGGAGTTGCAGCTGTTTCCTGTCAAGGCCCTGAGTGTAGCAGCACTGTCAGACAGGATACGCACGCACTGGTTATCTATATCCCTTCTTTACACAGCTGCGGCTGCTTCGGTTATAGCTGCCCATTCACATTGAAATATGGAGCTGTGGTTGCCTGAGGTCATTGATACATTAATGTTGAGATCCATTGAGTGAATCCTTGATCCCGAGCCTAAATCAGTCATAGAGCCGTCCGTGTATATTCTTCGTTTGGCCTGATTCATCTCTTTGATCTTCATGTAGTTGTATCTGGCCCCTAGAAGAGGTTCATAGGCTAAGGATCTGAACGTGCGGACTATCTGTGGCCCCCCCAGTATCCCATGTTCTGTAGTCTCAAAGCCGACGTAGTAGCCTCTTGTTGTATATATAGGTCTAGTGGCGCTAGGTCAAGTATCACCTCTAGGGTAGCGCCCGGTGTAGTTCTCATTCAGCCTGTTATCGCCGAGCACACCAATCTTTTGAAGCGTTGCAGTTTGGTTATTATTATATTATATTATTATTATATATTACGTGTTCAGCTCGGCTCTGGCACATGAGTAGATAAACGCTCTGGTCCACCAAACGATGGCTCCATGTGTTAGTATCGGTCTAATGACAGCAGTGTAAAGCCACATGGTTATCTTTGGAGACAGAGAGAAATTCTGTTTTTGTAGGGTTGACTGATAGTTCATGGTCATGCTTCAATAGTTTTAAAGGCGATTCTCATTAATTCACATAGCGTGTTCTCGAAATACCCGGTTGCCAGGAACGCGAGGTCATCCGCATATCCCACTGTCACCAGCCCGTGGCCGATCAGCCTACGGATGCGTTCGTCATCAACTATGTTCCATAGTACATACGGGGGCACCCATAACCAGAGGAGATATAGGTGTAGTTTCTTTTGAAACATCAGCTCCTTTTTGGAGAAAAATATTTTGGTATTAAAATTTATTTGGTCAAGCGTGAGTAGCGCCTTAAAATGAATCGACTCAGTCCTTTGTAAGGATAATTTTATTATTTTGCATAAAAAAATCTGAGCAGCGGAAGTTAGTCGTAAGTTAGTAGTGGTTTCTTCTCGGCCACCAAACTAGGGCACTGTAAGTCAGCGAGGGCCTCATTACAGAGTTGTAGAGCCATAGGGTAATCTTTGGGCTGGCGGCTGGGACCCTATGTTCTTCTTAGCATTCGCCGACACAGCCAGAATAAGATGGTGGATTTCTAAAATACAAAATACAAAAAATTGCGTTTGCTCTAAAATTTCCTCCCACTTGTGTCTGTTACCCGACAGCCTGGGAAGTGTGTGTTCAGTTGTTTTTTATTACCTTTCAAAGAAAAGAGGTTTCTTCCAAAAAGTGGGTCTGCCTTTTCGTCAATGATCGTGCGCCGGTCTACAAAATGCTCGAAGTCCTTTACGGCGATCAGTTTCACCAGGTCAATGTCGCGCAGCACCAGTAGAGGTCGGTTAAACTCGAAACGACCGACGAATCTGAAATAACCACCACCTTTAATTAAAAACAGTAGGTTACCCTATCGATGGAAGGTTAAAATAGTCGGATTGTACACAGCTTCGTTTTTCTTATGGCAACGCACGATTGAAAGCGCAAGTCAAACCCAAAGGCACGCGAATGCTTGGGGTTAGTTAGCGCCTTTGGATTTCTAGTAGTTGGTTAATAGTACCTAGGCTGCATGGAAGTACTACTACCATGCCTTTCAGCAGTATTGCTATGATGTGCTGTAAAATTATAGACACACACATGCTGGCCGGCGTGGGAGAGTACACAGGTTTGGTTTTGACTTTAACGCTCAAACATACCTACTCAATTTTAATCTTCACTTGGCTAAGACATGTTCAAAACCGATCTAAAAGTACCAAATAATTATTTGACGAGCCTGGAATTGCAATAAATCCAGTTTAAAACTGTTTTCTCAAGTAAGAACCCTGATTTGATCCTTCCAATGCTCAGCTTATTTGGCGTTTGCATACTTAAAAGAACTTAAGTTTACTAGAGCACCAAACTATAACTTAAGTACCTTTCCTCGGGGAACGCCTGGTAAAACCTTGGCACTTCATTGAATATGTTAACCAGGCCCACAGAAACAGAACCCACGTTTCCCACCAGGGGCAGAGCTGGTTCTGACTTCACTCCGAGGCGGCTGAACTTGGCGTAGAGGTTGCTGTAGTACAGATACCCGCCTACTACGAGCACGGCCACCCATATGAGGAACAGCATCCTAGGGAATAAGAATTAGTAGGTATGTATGACACTCTAGTTGGCTGAACACATAATGTGGCGATTACAATAGGCAATTAGACGCAGAGCATTAGAGCCACCTAAAGCAAATAAAAATATAAAGTCAAGTGCGATTCGGACTCGCGCACTAAGAGTTCCGTATTATGTAAGTAAGACCTTGTGTCCTGCCAAATGATTCTAGGTCAACGGGAAGTAGGTTGGTCCATGAGGAGAGTCAAAAATTATCGGAACGAAGTTCCTTATCGCGCGTTGCGTAAGGGGGCTAGACGTAAAAAATTAAGACCAAAAGTTGTAAAGACACTTTTTGCTGTGCGGCGTGCGCGTGTTTCTCTGTATGTTTCTCTCTCTCTTATAGAAAGCAAGCCAGTTATTTTCGTTTCGTCTTTCTATTTCGCATTGAACAGTGTGGTGTCGCGACGATTACAATTCCTTCACTAATTAACCGAAAGGAACTTCGTTCCATCCGGGTGTCCCTTGACACCTCTCAATTTTTTTTATATTTTGTGTATGAACCACATATTTACGGTTTTCAAATTTTTCCTTTACTTGTGCTATAAGACCTTGCTTCTTGCCAAATTCATGACTCTAGGTCAACGGGGAGTACCCTATAGGTTTAACCCTTGGAAATTTTAAAATATACGGACATAAACGGCTGTAACTTTTGATTGCGTTGACTTAGAAGTTTTATTTATATTAACTATCCAAGAGGGTTTGAGTATTTGAGGTTAATATTTTCAACTCGTAACCTCCCCGAGTGCTGAGAAAAGGGGGTTGCCAGACGGACAGACAGACAGACAGACGGACGACAACATGATCCTTTAAGGGTTCCTTTTTTCTATTAAAATGATACTACCTAAAAATGCTTTTCAAGTAATGCAAGCGACACAGGGGGGGGGGGGGGATTTTATATCCCCCATACTGACCGAGTAGTAGGTACATGTATTTTTATGGAAGAGTTGTTGATCCTGTCACACGTATATTTTACATATTTTAAAGGATATTCTAAAATTCCTTGGCTTGTTTTTATTTAAAAATAATTTGGCGTGTTTCAAAAAACTATAAACCGGCTTTAAATCTCCCAAGTGGCGACATCTTGTCAAAATTCGAGTGTCAAAAGTCAACATCGGGGCAGTCGTCCAGGAAATCGAGTGGTTCATATGGAAGTAAATAAAGACTGTTGATTCCTGGTATGTCACTGTCAGTGCTCAACCTGACAGATGGCAGGCGCCAACAGATGTCAACAGCAAACAAAACTTCAAGTCGTCAATCGAAACATTACAGAAAGCTGGAAGTTTCCAGTTTTCTCGGTTTTTTTTTTGCGAATTTGGGGGTCAAATTCCTCCTAAAACAGAAAAGGTGCCCTAAACTCCAGTTCCGTGGTTTGGTGATGGTGGATTATTATAAAAAGGGTTTACCCATTTTAGCGGTACACAGCGTGAACACGTCTATTCACAAAACGTACAGTATGACGAAAAAAATAATGTACCAAATAGATTTCTGTACAAGCGCCACGCATTATCGAATTCACATTATTGTTTGTACATAAACGTGTGATTTTTTTGTGTCCCATACTTCGATCAAATATAACCGGTTATATTTGAGGAGGTCCAGAACAAAAACCGATAAAATCACTTTTCGTGTTTTTTCAGAAAATACGAAAGAATTGTTTACGAAAAAATGGTTATGCGGTTAACTAAACTAATATAGGTACCGTAAATTTGGCTTGTAAGAATGGCTTTTATATAAGTTAGATTAAAAAAATATAGTGTTGATAGTTTCCCGACAATTTAAGTTTTAAAAAAGGAATTATCAGGTTTTGGTCCAGCCATACTGCAATTATCGGGATTTGAACGGCTATATTGTATTTATCGGATTTTATCCCGGTACTTCGGTAATTTCTGACTTTTACCTATACTAAGTTGTTGTATTAAGGATAGTAAAGGACAAGTAAAATACATGCTCATTTTACTAATCATATATTTGTCGTTTCATTATTCAAAATTAACAAATTCTTATACTAAATTTTTTTTTACTTCATTGCAATCACACAAAATGTCTGCATCATCTTCATGCTCATGGTGGTTTTCATTTTCTATTAAATCTTATTAGGTATACCACTTAAATTCCTCATGACTAACTCCATTAATTACCAAATTGCTTTGTTATTATATTATTAACGTCTTGTTTTTTTGCTGCACTTAGCTTTTTAAAATTATTTTTGTTAAATAGTTCTGTTGGGTGCTGTTTGCCTCTTTTTAGCAGACAAAATGGTACACGCTCTTCATTAGACTCATTCCTGTAATTTCTGTAGGTGTTTATTAAATACTTTATTATTGTTTTCATTCTTCTGCCTCTTTTTCTTGCAACTGATTGTTTTGATAAGACTATTCTTTTTATCTCTCAATCCTTCGACTTTCTTGTAATATTCTACTAATGATTTTATGTCCATTGTTTTCCAGTCTTCACCTAATTTTTTTTTTGACCGTGTCGTCCGTATTGTGAATAATCACTGCCTTTTTTTTGATGTCCTTTTCACAAACAAAACTATAGTTTTCATTCGAAAAACAGGACAGAGTAAAAGAAAAAATACATTTGTCGGTTTTTGATCTGAACAGAAAAAAACTTCAGAAATTTGTATAGGATTTATCGGTAATAGTTGTGACTATACGAAAATATTAAAATAATACGTGCATTTGTCGGGTTTAGGTCTGGCTGCCCATCTTTAGAGTATTCTTTACTACGGTTTTAACGTGATTTGGTGTGACCTGAGTGATGTATTGTTTAAATAAGTACCAAGACTAATAGAATTTAAAAAAAAAAAACGGGCATAAAGTGGAAATATCGGTTTTTGTTCCGGACCTCCTCATTTGATCGAAGGTCCCATAGTAAGAGTATGGTACCTAGCGCACGTACAGCGGTTAACGCCCAAAGCCACAACACAACACACGCTATTCGCACGAAATACTCGTACCTACATGGTGTTACTGAAATAAAATTATACAAAACGCCAGCCGCAGTGCGTGTTTGTACGCGGTTTGGCGTTTTCAGATTTTCCTAAGCCACTTGCGTTGAAACGCAGTACGTGCGCGGTCTACGTTCCCAGTACCGAAACACTAATTTGTCTTTAAACCCCTATTTATTATTTAAACTACTAGCCTGCAGGCGGTAGCTGCCTGCAGGCGGTAGCTGCTTGAGTACTTCGGGTAGCTACCCTCCAGGTAACGTTCGTTTGTACTACGCTGCATATTTAAGGGGACACCAGAAAGGGTAAAATGGGTCTGAAGTAAAGTGACTCGCTATGATGGCTATTGAGCCAGCAAATACATTGAGATCGCAAGTAGCTTCTTCTTGAAGAAGCTACTTGCGATCTCAATGTATTTGCTCTTGATTTCTCAAGAGCTTTTTGCAGCGCCTCAGGTATGTTCGCCGAGGCTCGTACTGACTCATTTGATGCAATATGGCGCAAAAAAACAGCCTCACTGCTCAGCAGAACCCGCGGGAGCAGCAACAGTATCCTGAATGCGATATCTATCAAATTTGATTGTCCTCTGATGTATTCCCTACATCAGAGGACAAAATCCCTGTTTAATATTAAGTACTAAACCTCTAGCCCTAAGTGTACCTACTAACAAAATAGACTAAGTTGTCTGAATAAAGAATTTTTTTTTTATTATTATTATTTATTCATGGTTCACTAAATAGCAAATTGGGAAACTATGCCCAGTCTTCGCCGAGTCATCCATACTGCAATGCTTGAAAACTAATGTTTTCAATTAGTTCGTCCTTCCCTTCGTCGTCGTGACTTACGGAGCTGAGACGTGGACACTCACTTTAGGGCAGATCCACCGTTTCAAAGTCGCTCAGCAAGTTAGGGAAAGAGCTATGCTCGGAGTTTTTCTAAAGGATAGGATTCGTAACGAATACATCCGACAGAGAATCAAAATTATCGACATAGCTCTAAGAATAAGCATGCTGAAGTGGTGAAGCGGGCCGGCCATGTCTCGCAATAGTGTTGTGTAGTTCGCAAACGAACCAGGTCTTAAGAGCGCTCCCACAGATGAACTACGCGAACTAGTTCCGTCATTCCTCGCTCCATAGTTCCTTAGTTCGTGACCGAATGAGCAAAGGTGGCGTCAACCGAACTAAAGTCGTCGTGAGCTATGATTGTTTTTATGCTTTTAACATATTGCTACATATAAGTACGCGTGAAAATCTAAGTGTTACCATACTTAATTTATATTTGAGTTTCTTGTGACATTCCTTCTTTTGCTCCTGCCACCCTTCATTTACAATAATGATAATTATTTACTTTACTTTACTTTGACGGTATTTTTAAGAGGTTTTTGCTGTTTATAGTGTGAATATTGTAGGTAAGAACACAGCAATCCATAATCTTGTCGCGTGCCAGTGCAGGAGCAGTATCAAAACGAGCGAACGATCTGCCTTCCTCTGATTCGAGCTGGGAGCTGACGAACTAGAAGAGCGAACTAATTCGTTTATTATCCTCTATTAACCCGAATAATGCAATCTCAAAAGTAGTTTATTGGTTTAGTGTCAATAATCTTTTGCTAAACGAAACCAAAACAAAATGTATTAGATTTATTTTACCTAATGTTAAACAAGTGAAGACTGATGTAAACGTTAAAGGAGAAACGTTAGAAATAGTAGAAAGTAGGTACCGTATTCTTAGGTATCACCTTAGATAATAAACTTCAATGGGGCCCACACATAGATAAGCTATCGAAGAGACTTAGTGCCCCCCCCCCCCCCTATCTTCAAAGTTTGCAGAGTGATCCATACAAAACGGTAGTACGGAGCGTTTGTGGATATGGACCTATATTTAACAGGAAAAATATAAAGGAGTTTGTAAAACGAAGACTTTTTGAAAAATGGTCGTAAAGGAGGGGAATAATTTTCAAAAGGGGAGGCTACCTCACCGAGTGTAGTATCAAATTAAAAGGTATCAGTTTGCACATTTCAAAACAGTTTTTAAAATTTAACTAGGTTTCACACTTTTTGAAATATCTTGAAAAACGTCAAAAAATTTACCTAATCTCCGAAGTACCTAAGAAGAGCGATTCATCTAAAATGTAGTTTGGTACCTACTATTTTAGGCATTCTTTAAATAGCGATATCTCTAACCAGTACTTTTAGTACATATTTGTTTGACAAACGTTCGAATCCCTCGGTGCGAGAATTACACTCGCACTTGACGGATCTTGTTTAAGTTAGGCTACGTTCTCAGTGTAGGTATGCCAAATTTCATCTTGATGGGTGTTATGCCCCGTAAACGTGATTTCACAAAACAATGAAACATTTTAATCCTAAAAATACTGAAAAGTTGTAAACAGTCATCATCATCATCATCATCAGCAGCTTATTATTAGTCCACTGCTGGACATAGGCCTCCCCTAATGAGCGCCATAGCCCCCTGTCTTCAGCTTGCCGCATCCAGCATCTGCCTTGCCTGCATTCTTTCGCAGATCGTCATCCCACCTGGCCGGAGGGCGTCCTACACTACGTTTGCCGAGTCGTGGTCTCCACTCAAGAACACGTTTATCCCAGCGGTTGTCGGTTCTTCGCGAGATATGGCCGGCCCACTGCCACTTTAGCTTGCTAATTCTTTGAGCTATGTCGATAACTTTGGTTCTCTGTCGGATGTATTCGTTACGAATTCTATCCTTCAGAGAGAATCCGAGCATAGCTCCTTCCATAGCTCGCTGAGCGACTTTGAACTGGTGGACCAGCCCTACCGTGAGTGTCCACGTCTCAGCTCCGTAGGTCATGACGGGTAGGACGCACTGATTGAAAACTTTAGTTTTCAAGCATTGCGGTATGGATGACGAGAAGACTCGACGTAGTTTCCCAAACGCTGATCAGCCTAGCTGGATCCTCCTCTTGGCCTCCTTCTCAAAATTATTTTTACCTAACTGCAGAATTTGCCCAAGGTAAGTATACTCGGAAACAATTTCGAGAAGGTGGCCATGTACGACGACCGGTCCCGGATCAATGAGGCCATTGATCATGACTTTGGTTTTATCCAAATTCATGCCGAGACCGATGCGTCGCGAGGCTGAGGCTAGGCCGTCCAGCATCTTTTTGTAAACAGTATCCAGTATCAAAATATGATACACCTGCTACTGCCTTTGATTGAAAAAACGTGCTTACTTACCTCATACCACGTCGATGATTGCACCAAAATATCCTAACAATATCAACAAATTTAGTTTTTTGCGAAATATTTCTCAATCAAAAAAGTATAAAAACAATTTCGCGCGCACTGACTGACGCGAGGCGTCTGAAGTTTAAACGAATGGTGCTGTCGGCTGATCATTCGCGTGTTAGAGACACGCACAATATCAAATTTAATGTCTTGCCCCGACCGAACCTCGTTTTGCCCTGGTTTCCCCCTACCTATATCCCGGAAAGACGCGTATGAGCCGCGGGCAGAAGCGCTAGTTATTAATACCTAGGTATTACTTAATTCATTATATAGGTATTAACATGTTCCTGCAAAGTCCAAGGTTAATAGAGGATAATAGACAAAAGGGCATAACAGAAACTGTTTTTGATTGCTGAGAAGACCTTGGTTTCGTGAGTCGCTTTAATTAAGTAATTGAATTATTGAAGCTGCGTAGTAGGTCCACGTCAGCTGTTGGGTGATAATGTATTATTTATTAGGTATTTATCAAAATACAGCTGATAATGTTGTTTATAAAATGTTTTTACGCGACACAATAAGGTGACGTAGGGTCACTTCACACCAGTATACTACTATTTACCTGGCGCAGCGCATCAGTATTGCCATACAGTGGGGTAATGCAGCCAGCGTTTTGTGGGGACGCGACGACTGTTATTGATATGGATCAGTTGAGCTACCCGTCGACAGGTTGTCGGTTAAGAAAAATAATTACTAACCATCCAACTAGGTGGACAGCGTGGTCGGTCGGTTAGTAATAGACGGATTGTTTGCAACAGTATATGCAGTCAACTAAATTGTTTAAAAAAAAAAAAATAAGCACTATCAACCTAGTTCTAATTTGTTTTTATCCGTTGATTGTAATTTTCATTGTCAATAAAAGAATTTACCTACCTATTATCACCTATAATTTATTAGGTACCTACACCACCTACCTACTAACTTCTAAACGTTTAGTACTTTTAAATACCTAAGGTTAAATTAGTAATAGGTACTACCTACTTAATACCAAATGGTAAAAGGCAAAAACAAAGGTAAGAATTTTTTTATTCTAGGGAACTCCATCACTAGGAAATGAACTATGAAAAACACACGCGAAACCGAGGACGCAAGCTCATCTGGCCCCAAAGCACATATCTACCTGGATAAGCTGACCTTAAGGGTGCTAGATGATTGATGGAACAATACCTGCAGGTCATACAAACATTTTGTCCCGCAGCGGGAACCGAATCCATGTACAAAAACAAACACAATCTTGTATGCCATTTGCATAGTCCGGCGTATATAATATCTGTGGTCCGGCTATCGAAAGATGATCACAACAAAACTAAATCATCAACAATTATTTGTTTGAAAGAATTTTTCAAGCTGCCGTGCATAATAGCATCGCCATATAAAATGTTTGAAAATATCTCTGAATTCATTCGTCAGTCAGTCATTCGTTATATCGACTCTATCTTGGGTACAAACCCGCTGAAAAGATGATGATGAAGGTACAAAAAGTGTATGAAAGCTTACCTTCTTGTTTGTTTCACTATTTATTTTATTAGGATAACAATTACTATTTTTACTAATTTTTGTTTCATCTACTGGCGCGAATTACCTATTATCATTTTGTAACATATGAGTTCTTGTTCAAGTGCGTGGAAGTACTAACGAGAAACGTTGCAAGCGAGAGATTATAAACAGTCCGAATCAGCTATGAGCGGCCAAGTAGGAGTCATACTTTGCAATTGAGATTAAAAAAATTAAATATTTATTGTAGATTGGGTTGGCAATGCCAAGCTACAAAAATAATCTCTATTCTGTAAAAAATTCGTCATTTGATTATGTGTTTAAATCCGTGTACTATGTAGTTTATCTTGATAGCTAATACACGTTTTACTGAAATAAAACAGGGCATCACATTAACATGGGCTATAATCCTTTCTACAATAGAACATTTTATGATTATCAACATAACTTTTCTACAACGGCGTCCATAGTGTTGCACTCTTATCACAAAATATTTTACAATCTAACAATAAAATTATTTCCAACTCTTAACCTATTTTTTAGGCAAGCTATCATTCGGCCATTCGACATAACACGCGCCTCGCGTGGCTCTAAGATTAGGTTAAATTTAAACAATTATTTTAGTCAAAATTATATCGGAATTAAGTTGGCAGTTACAAATTTAAGTAAGTAATAATAATACATTTATACTTTCTATTTTCATCATAAGAATAAGATTTATTTACTGTTTTAACTGTATTACCTAGCTGCAGTTCGTTTTATGAAGTAGGTACATATAAATTACTCAACAGTTTGTCTTTTCGGATGTACAATAATTATTTTTAGAATTATTAAAATAAACAGAATTGTTCTTCATTTTCGAACAATATAGATTAATAGGTCAAACTAAACGAATAAGTCATACACTGGTTATTCTCACAACGTTAGTTCCATACATACAAAGCTTAAATGCGTAGTATCAGTTTACTACATTTAGTGGCAATCCAGATAGTTTGAACTGCCTGGCTTGTCAGAATTATACAATTATTGGCAGATCACAGTGCACTTAATGTTATGTATGAATATCGTTAGTACCTACTTGTCTACCACAAAACAAACAAAATTTAATTATAATGTTGCTGGTATTAATAAGCATTTCACTATCACCTCATTATAATATCTCTTAATTAACATTGTCATATCGCTTTCATTTCATTTTAGTATCACTATCATGTTATTATTTAAGTATTACTTATCATGTCATGATTCACAAAGATATTTCAAATAGTGATTCTAGGGGAAAATGAAAATTTAAGGTACATCATAACATAACATTATTAAACATAGTTGATAACTACATTATTTTTCAAGTATACAATAATTTGTAATAAGCATACAAGTTATAACAAAGACTGTTTTGTCTCGGCCATACTGCTCAATAATATAAGCGACCTCGCGTTCGATATCAAAATATTTGCATGTCAGTAAATATCGCAAGTAAACTGCTTGGTATTACGTAACAAGTTTTAAAATTATAAGATTCAGACACATTTTTTCATAAGCACAATATGCAGATGACTAATATTTAATTTGCAGTTTATTAATTAATAGTCTTATTAACTATACAACTTACACCGTTGCAATCCAACGGATCACTTTATCTGTCGCGTCCAACAGAAACTATTTAACACTGTCGCGTCCAACAGATCATTTAAATTATAACTAATACCTTACATTTAAAATTTAAAAGAACAACTTACACCGTTGCAATCCAACGGATCACTCTATCTGTTGCGTCCAACAGAACCTATATACCACTGTCGCGTCCAACAGATCATTTAAATATAACTAACACCTTACATTTAAAGTATAAGTAACAAATTACACCGTTGCAATCCAACGGATCACTCTCTCTCTGTTGCGTCCAACAGAAACTATTGATCACTGTCGCGTCCAACAGATCCTTTCGGTCACTATTATGTTGTACAAAAAAAATTATTATAATACAATATCTCATTTATCTATGTACTCATCGGTACTCACTTTAGGAGATAATATATATATATATATATATATATATACATATATATCTCTTTCTCTCTCTGTTGCGTCCAACAGAAACTATAGATCACTGTAATGTTGCGTCCAACAGATCATTTAGGTCGCTATTATGTTGTTATAAAATTAATTACAACCAAATCTCTCATTTATCTGTGTACTCATTCGTACTCACGTTAGGAAATAATTAAATTATCTCTATTCGCTTAGTTATTATTATTATTCTTCTTCCTTTTAATCGCTTTAATTGTTCATTGTGTATTTGTTTTATTTATATCACTATATTTGCTCTTTAATTTTTCACATTATTCACTTTTTCACTTTTTTTTATGAAATTTATTTGGGATTTAATGTCCTCTTCACTTTGAATTCTCACTTTTAGGGAAATTATATCACAATTCTCACTTTCGTTGATCACTGTCTTTAGAAGTTTTATTCACATTACTTAACACTTTCATGGCCCACGGCGCAGATGTCCTCCTGTGGCTCAGTGGTGCGACGGCACGCCCCTGCGGGTCGCACCACCAAGGCTGGGCAGTGAATGCGTTAATCACTATAATTTTTGGCTTTTATTGATCACCCTTATAATACTTAAAATTAATATTATTATCTCTTAAAATTATTATGCTTATTCTCTAAACATTCATTTTTCGTATCAGATGCACACAATAAAATCTTACTGTGTATATATTTTTACACTTTCAATATTCACATTAATTAAAATAAGAATCATATTATGATGTTCTATTCTAATATCATTCACGTTCAATATTCACATAATGAAACAACTGTACCGAAATATTGGAAAACTTAAATCAACAAATTATCAAGTTATTTTAATAATCGATAAGAGTAACATTTTCTAATACTATTAATTCACAATTAATATTCTCTTTTTCTTAAAAATAATTTTTTTGTTATTTATTATTATTTATTTATTATTCATTTTTATCGAGAGCTGGCGAATATCTGATACAGCGCATCAGCATTGTCATACAGCGTGACAATGCAGCCAGCGTCTTGGGGACGCTTCTGACTGGTGTTGATATGGATCAGTTGAGCTACCTGTAGACTGTTTGCAACAGTCAGCAGTTAGCTCAATTGTTTCAATTGTAAATACTTGTATAATTTTCTTTGTGAATGAAGATGATTTTCTAATAATTTCATTTTAAACGGTACCTATACCCAAAACAATCTCGAGGAATTAGTTTTCATATTTGTTTTTTTTTTCTTCTGCCATTGAACATAATGTGTACCTACTAAATTTACTTGATATCAATTTATGGCTCTCATAACTCAAATATAATTTCTCACTTTAGTAACTCACTTTAAATAAAAATGATTAAATATACGTGCTTCATTTAAAATAAAAGTTTTCATTTCATTCTTCTACATTTCTTTTTTTTTAAACTTTTTTTTTTACGCAAGCTTATTCAATATTATTATTGTTCATTAATCTCTTAATTGACAACACTTTTATTTTAATGTAGGTATGTAATTTTTGTGTAGTGATAGTGACAGAAAGTATGTTTCTACAACAATAATTATTGTTGTTATATAAATTATTCATCACCACGTCTTTTGTACCATAATAATAAATAAGTCAATTTTAAATTTCAAGTCTTTATTCTGCTAAAAACAAATACATTCTTTTCAGTAATACCCTTGAACCACTTTTGAACGTAAGAGTTTTATTTTCTCGTTTAATAGGTTTACCGATGAATTGATGGTACTTTAATGATGGATGACTCATCGATCTCAAAAAAACATCTCTATTGTCATTTATTGTACTCTTTTTGCTGTATTTAAACTGAAATAAATTACACAGTCATGTCAACATTACTATCTCTTCCTTTATTTGTTAGCTTTTATAGTTTTTATCGCCAATACATTTTCATCTTTAAGCTTTGTATCAGTCTCATATGAAGTTGATCTAAACGTAATATTTTAAAGAAGTATCCGTTTTTATTTATCTATTATGTACCTAAATATTATCAAAATCGAATAGACAAAATCAATATTTTCGTATGCAACATATTGTTGTATCAAAATGTATGTATACTATTTGCTCTATTCATTGCGTTTTTTTTTAATTCTCGTATTTTTGTGTAAATAATACCTACCTTTTTTTTAAAAGTTTCAATCGTGCCTTTGTTTATTGTGGATAGATAACTCAAAATTTATCGATACCATTTTATTACTTTAAAGAATTCGATTTGTTATATTATGCTTATTTAGGTCCAAGTAAAGTTTGTTTGCTTCACACCAATAATCTGAGTTATTTTACTAAGGCTCTTTTTTATTGCATCTTCTCGGAATCTTGTTCTAGATAAACTATAGTTAATTGAATCCATTTTCCTAGTAATTTCGTGCACCTATACACAATAACAAGCGGTATACGTAAGTAACAGTAAAACTTTGTTATTAATTTCAAATTATTATTTCGAATGAGTTATGTCACTCTTAAGTCAAATAAATTAACTAGTAAGTGATTTATTTTTCTTTCATAAATTATCAATATTATTATTTATTTATTTTAATTCACATTTTATTTTTATATTACACTGAATTACGTTATCATATTTCTCAAATACTCCTCTATGAAGCTGAAGACAGGGCGCTATGGCGCTCATTAGGGGAGGCCTATGTCCAGCAGTGGACTAATATAGGCTGATGATGATGATGATGATGACTCCTCTATTATCATTCGTCATGTGAACAATAACAAGCACTAATACACAATAACCAAAAAAACACCTGTATATTTAAATGTGTTTTTTTTTTTTTAATTTTTTTTTTTAATTTTTTTTTTTTTTTTTTTTTACTAGCCGTCCTAGCTAGTAAAACCTGTAATTGGAGTTCACGTCTGGAGATGCCTAATGTGCTCTTGTCCAGCACTATTATTATTATTTATTATAATTATCCAAAAACAATGAGCTACTTATGTCACATTAGTTCACCCAATAACTAAATTTCAATGAACTGAGCAACCCGGTAGCAAATGTACTTTATTATATATTTATTCAACTATAATATGCAATGTTGCAACTGAGTATAGGTACTCATTAACTCTCAGGAGCTACCTACTTATCTTATTCACAAAATTATCACAAGTGTCTGTGAAACTATGGAATATCAGTGGTGTCTGTAAGACGGTGGGTATGCATTTAAGGGTTAACCGCAAAAAAAACCATTATCCAGTCATTATTTTTCATGAAGCCGATGAAATGCCATTCAAGTGTCTAACTATCTATATCCCATACCTACCAATAGCAGTGTCACTATTTTCTATTTTAATTACAATTTAATTAAGTTAATTATTTATTCTTGTCTCCCAACCCGTCAAGTAATGAACATCTAATACAATATCTTAAACTGATAGTTGACTAATTGTATTTCTGATAGGTATGAAAATAATGCATCATTTTGAATTAATGAAATTATTATATTTAGATTATCATCATTCAACCAAGTTATTATAATAGAGTTATTTCATTCCCTACTTGTAGGTATATTTTCAAGTCAAAGTAAAGCTAGTAGTAAATAACTTACTTTTATAACCGATGTTACTATTTTCAAATACCACTGGAAGTTATTTTTGCGAGCAAGAGAAGAGATATCTTGGTCACCTGACATTCTAAGTCTATGTAAAATTATTATCATCATTTGTACTACACTTACATAGTGCTTAATATTATTTTCTTATTATTTGTGCCTGAATGGGGGTTATAAATTCTAATCATAATCATTAGAGCAAATATTCAATAATGTATGCCTTAGCGTCATGCATCTGGAACCTAAATCAGTCGATAGGCTAGGCTAATCATGTTGTTTTATGTAAACCGGACAATGCACATCACACTGCTTTGTTTCATTTTATTGTAGGTAACGCTCAAGACATTGAATAAGTATTGATTATGTTATAGCAATTTATTTTATCATAGCCTAGTCCACAAATGACAATGCACTCTTAGCAGCACCATGAATTTATAATTAAGTATTATTTTTTTTTTTCATGACTCTAACAATGCCCATTTACAGCTGATCCATTTATCAATTTATCTATTTTTGTATGTACCAATATTCCTAAGTTCCTTGGTTATTTTCTGTCTTGTCTGTTTTATGGCCTTGAATTATAACATAGGCACCACATATTGTAACCCTGTATATTCAAATTGACATTTCCAAGTGTGCCTTGTGCTCCTACGGCGAGTAAATGAGTATGAGTACGCTCGCTCATCATAACAATTGGTATACTTAGGTACTTACCTACTTTCTGACAATACCGTGTGATTATCATTGAAATAAATAATAAGTTAGACTTGCATACAGAATCCATTCTTCAATTCACTTCAACCAAATGTTTATCCAGAATGTAATGCATAACAAGTAACAAATTCTCACAACGGGAGGAATTTTCAATATTCATCATTTTTATGTTTTTACACATTGTAGATTTTAAGGAGATTTTGTAGATTTGAGGATTTTTACCAGATAAATAAGTACCATCACAATTCAGAATGTTAGAGCACAATTTCTAGCACAAATTGTGAACAAGTCAATCAAATAATTCCATGAAATTAACCAAACTAACTTTGAATAAACAATTTCTGTGTTTTTGTGTTTAAGATTCATGTGTTTAATTATCCCATTCATCTCTATTAATTAAATGGGGCAAAGTAAAGGCCTTTGTAAAAACCTAATCAAATATTATCACTTGTAGCAAAATTGCTCGATGAACATTGGGAGTAAACTTGTAATATATTTTGTTGGTCACTTTGATTACTGATTTATAATGGGTTTCATTGAAAGCTTGTATTTTACCGGTTCAGATAAATTTACAAAATGAGTTTTGGCTATCTTTCTCAAGAAAAGAATGGAAAAAGTAACTTTATCATATTGGAGGTTACAGGTTTTGTTTCATTTTAGTAATGTTAAGGATGAATATCACTCTTTAAACTCATAATGAAAGTCTTCGCTATTTACCATTGAATTCAAATCGTTTTCAATCAATACAATCTAATATTTCGCTTGCCAAAGTTTGGCCAGGATAATAATTGCAACTTGTAGGCTTGTAGATATGTAGGTAAAATCAATGATTCAAATCAAAGAGAATAAAACCACTCCGATTCAATTATGCGTTTGTTTTTGTCATAAGCCGATTGATTTATGTAGGAAATCATTGGATAGGTCATCGAAACTTGAGTTTTTTCAGATTATGTTTGACTGACCTCGGTTGGTAGATGAGATGTCACATTCACATTACCGTGTAGGCGTGTCTATCCCTCTTCGGACTGATAGCTAATACACGTTTTACTGAAATAAAACAGGGCATCACATTAACATGGGCTATAATCCTTTCTACAATAGAACATTTTATGATTATCAACATAACTTTTCTACAACGGCGTCCATGACATAGTGTTGCACTCTTATCACAAAATATTTTACAATCTAACAATAAAATTATTTCCAACTCTTAACCTATTTTTTAGGCAAGCTATCAATCTCTATGTTTAAATCTCTTTTCGTTCATATACTTTTATCTATTCGGAATTCTTTTCATTATGTATTTATCAAACACAAGAAGTAGTTCCTTCTTTGTGCGCTAGCACCAACGAGCTGCCTAGGGAGTTTATATTATAGCTACCAGTTGGCGGTTCTTGCCGCAGGTGAAAACCCATCCATGGCAGATTTATATAACAGTAAGCAACTCTTCTTGGATAGTCCGATTCTTGAAGATGCTGGACGCGCTGAGCTTTGTAAGCGTGAAGCGTGGTACCTTTCTCGAAATATAAAACTTCGTAAAAGTCACGACCTGGGCTTGAAAGAGCCTAAAAGTTAGAATTACTAAAAATAAAACCATTTTTAACTGTGAAGCTCTGTTTAACCTAGGTCCTGACTTTTACGAAGTTTTTTTTTTCAGAAAGGTACCACGCTTACCGTTATCGTAGTTTGGTTCAAACGACGGATGATCATCAATAATAGGCGCTCGGAGCATGGTACCTAGTATAGTTTGAGTCGTAACATAGGTACGATGAAACCAAATATTCTAGTAGGTAGTCTACGTTAAAATTTTTGCTCACAGCCATTATCTTCAAGGATTCGTTCTTTTGGTTCTCTTTTCCAACAATTAGTTTTGCTAGTCGACACGAGATGGCGCGTTGCGTCGTTGGCTCGACTTAGTTCAGCAATATGACTGTAGATGTCAGTTTTCATTTCACGAATGAGAAAATCTAGAATAGTGAAAAGGGAAACTTTGAAAAATAATAAGTAAACCAAATATTTATTACAGTTTAATACAATACTATTCAATTTCAGAGTATTATAAACTAGGTTCTACGTATTCTATAATGCTGTATTGTTATTTATTTTTCAACCACTATTAGTAGTGTCATCATAATGCAGTACTTCCTTGTATCACACAAGTTGAAAGTATCAAAAGTACTTACCTACAATATAAGATTGATCCTTACCTCGTAGATATGTCGTGGCCATATCCTAGAATTGATCACTTCATGATGTGACCGACCATTTCATGAAATGGTAGAATTTCATGACATGGCCAGCTAAAACTGACTATATCGTTTAAGCAACAACGTTTAATGATATTTCCATCAACGTTTGGCCATATCATTTATGTAGGGTTTCCATGACATCAAAAGGTTTAAGGCTATGGCGCTCATTACGGGAGGCCTATGTCCAGCAGTGGACTAATATAGGCTGATGATGATGATGAAAAGGTTTAATGAAAAATTCGAATTAGGAAGGAACTTTATATTTAAAAATTGCTTCATGCGACTGCATGAAGCAATTTTTAAATATAAAGGCTTTCAGTTTAGACGTTATGCTCGTTTTTCGAGTGACTTTTATAAAATTCCTGTAGTTTTTTATCGTAACAGCTCATTACTTCATTTTTGTCTTCTATTTGCACATTATTATTCGCTTTTTTAACTAAATAATTGTCCGCCGACATGATGCATCACAGAACAGAAACAAACAAACACTCAAAAATCACAGATGTCAAAAACAAAACAAAACAATATCAGCGCCTCTAACGGTGGATAATGTAACTATTTTATGATATTGTTTGACCTTATCATGAAGTAGCCATGCATTTAGCTTTTCATATCGTTAAACGCTGATTATTCATTGATCTGGCCTGACTACATCATGATATGGCCAGCGCGTATTTTCCATTTCATGAAATTCTACCATTTCTTGAAATGGTCGGTTACATCATGAAGTGATCAATTCTAGGATATGGCCACGACAGATACATAATTATCAATGATATGCCACTTCAATTGCTGAATTTAGTGCTGTAGTGGAAGGATAACTCGCTAATGACCTAGCGCACACGCTCAAAAATACTATTTAATCTTAAACGTCCATCCTGCAAGGTAGTTTATCACTAAAATGAAAATCACACCAGTAAAAGTATCTTTCCTACAGCCCGAATTGGAGAGAGCTTCACTAATATTGTAAAAGTTCATTGAGTTTGGTGAGTCGATCGTATCGTCTCGACGACGAGACGTTCCATTTTGGATGGGATCCTAGAAGTTCCATGTCCGCACGGTGGTAGGCATCCACGCAAGCATGTAACGTCTCGTCGTCGAGACGATACAGGACTTACCTAATCAGCTCTTATTTTATTGTTTTTTCATTTATTTTAGTTTCTTATTTTATCGTCCTTCGTTTCATCCTGAGATGTTCCCCACCAGCCATCCTCATCTGGAAGGTTCCAAGGGCCAGTTTGGGCGGGATGCAGGTCTTCTCACATGGAGACACTTCTATGTTCAGCAACAGTTGGTACACCAGGACTTTCACTTCGCAGAGGGCGAATCTGGACCCTACAGTTAAAACATAAAGTTAGGGAGGAACAAATTGACAATTGAAAGGAAAAGAGCGTGACGAACGGACCAGGCTTCCGTATTGCAATTTAATTTGTGCCAATTTCGAAAGTTTTTTTGTTTTGTTGAACGCTTTAACAGAATCTTAGAAATGAATTGTTTGCTCGCTGGTTTAAAAATGACAAGTGATAAGGGAGAAATTAAAGTGTTCATCTTCTACCATTCGGCACTTATATAGCCCAAAATGTGTGGTCTAGTTACCATAAATATAGCAACTCCGCACGTATGAAATACTCACCGATACAGTTCCTAGGTCCTACTCCGAAAGGCATGTAAGCGAAAGGGTTGATCTTGTGCTTGTTCTCGTCAGAGAATCGTTCGGGGTCGAACTTTTCTGGTTCAGGGAAGAACTCGGGGTCTCGGTGGAAGCCCCATACTGGGATCCCGACACTCTCGCCTTTGCGGATCTAGGGGGTCAATATAAAAATATTACTTTATTTATGTGGTCGGCTTTTCTTTGAGATGAATGCCATCGGGACCCTGTGTTAACTACAACTAAGCTTAAGGCGTCCGACTGCCTGTCGGACTCACAGGAGTCACAGGCCTCCTAGCCATGATAATTATGTCAGCCTGGGACCACTCACTGACCGCAGCGTACACGTAGCCCTCCGATCTCTTCTGCTAGCCTACTCGATTCTGTGCTAATTGCATCGAAGTGCACTCTGCGACATTGAAAATATCATCAACCCATATCTCTATAGCCCACGAGACGCAATCGTAAATAAATAACAAAAGTTATCTTTGCGCCTGCCTGTGGCATCGTAGCTCTCAAGCCGACGATCAGATTTAGATTTTATTATTTTGTTCAAAAGGTTACTCCATCGAGAGTGGTTATAGAAAATATTGATCTCGGTTCAGTCGTTCTAATGTAATGAATGATGGATAAAATAAATTAACCAGAATTTATCGATTGTTTGTATAACTAATTAAAAAGTAAATAAACTATAAGGAAACCTACGATATAGTCCTGCGTGGCAGTCTTGTTGGGTTTCCCGATGTTGTAGTCTTTGACGCAAACTCTGTCAAGGGCTGGCACCGGCGTCCATAACCTCATTGCTTCTGTGAGAGTACACGAAAGTAAATAAAATCGTGTAATCTTATAGGATTTGCTTGACATGGTTTTTTCCAGGAATCCCCTTTTAATCCCCATTCACTTCAGGATGTCCAAAAATCAAAATAAATGTAGATAAAGAACAGGATCTCAATCTCGTTTTCAAGTAAATAATGAATTTTCCCGACTAGATTGTTCAAAATTATTTTTTTCCCTTTATCCTCCAGCTATATGAAATGTGGAGGCCATTTAATATAGTATTAATAGTTTATCATATGATTTATTTTAAAAAGTGCCTCGAGAATTCCGATTTTCAATCATACCAATAGGATTTTGACTTCAGATATTAAAAAACATTATAAAAACTTGTGTGGTTCAACGAATAAAATTTATAGAACAGCTGAATATTTTTTTAATGAATTGAACAAAAATTTTGTAAATATTAATTAAGTTTATGTTATATACGGAGTGGGGCGTAAAGAGTGGTCAATAAAATGTACCTACGAGTAGGAAGCATGACAACTGATCAGAAAATAAATAAATTGTACCCAGTAAAAGTCGCACGGTTTTCGAGTTATTGGACATTTTCATTTTTTTTTACTTTTTTTACCCTAGGCAAAAGCTTGCCGGCTTTTTAACCGACGAAAAAACGGAGGAGGTTCTTAAGTCGACGCGTATTTTTTTTTATGTATAACCTACCTTTTACAGTGTATTCCGATTTTGATAATTCTTTTTTTATTGAAAAAAGTAGGTATACGGTATAGTATACCCCACAGTTGGTCTATAGAAATTTGAAAAATAAAAATCCAACTCTAATGGTAGGAAAATAGGGGATGATTGATTATTCACTATGATTGCAATGTATGACCACGCATAACTTCTTACAGAGTAGTCCGATTTTGACAATTCTGTTTTTATTGGATAGGGTAACCTCAAGGTCTCATATAAATTTTGAAACAAATCTGCCATGTTAAAAAATTTAAGAACGAAAGAAAAATTCTTGAAATACCCAAAAACATAGTTTTTAGTACCTGATACGACCATATCCATGTACGTCATGTTCTGTATAGAGTTGTAGTCGAACTTCCCCCCGTTCTTGGTATCGTTTTCCCTGATCTCTTGCACAAGACGGTCCTGCACCTCAGGGTGGCAGGCCAGCTCGTACAGGAGGAAGGTCATCATGGTGGAGACAGTCTCAAAGCCAGCGAGGAAGAACAGGATAGCTTGGGCGACGAGGTCGTCTTGGGACCACTCTGAAAGACATAATACAAGTTTGAAGTAAATTATCATGTAAAAGATACAATAAAACGTCAAGTGGAGTCGGTCGGACTTGAGGCCGAATTTTTAAATAAAATTAAATAACCTCGCCTAATGGTTTAGGTGTAGGATTAATTTTATGACAAGGTCAACGGAAAGTACCCTATAGGTTTTGTTCCATGGTGAGAATCAACATATTTTTTGTGAACTACCTACCAATTTCGGTTTTTAGATTGTTTCCTTTACTTGTGCTGACGGCTCTGTAAGACCTTGCTTCTTGCCAATTTCATGATTCTAGGTCAACTGGAAGTCCACCGTTTTTGGTCCATGGCGAGTACAAAACAATGAAAAACAAAAGTTTTACACTATCAACGACGAGATCCTACCTTCAAACTAACCTTCAACTCACCTCTGTTAATATTTTTCTTGCCAAGAGATGATTCCTCCACGGTAGCGAATCCGGCATCCACGTCCTTTGTACCAATTTTCTCTTCGTGTAATAATTTACCTGCAATCGACAATAGGTACTTATTCAGTTTTAATTTGGTTTTCCTTGTTTGAGCAATTTTAGCTATAGCATTATTAGAGATGCTAGTACCTACCTAGTTTATAAGGCTGTCCGAAATAGACAATATCTTAGGTAAATCAGGGTACAACGAGTCCTTTCTCAGTTTCGTCATTTTAGCACTCGACGGAGAAAAGGGTCAGTTTGACATGGCATCCTAGCTTGCAAGGGGAGAAACGATTCCGATTTAGTTTTATATCTAATTGAAAGACAGCTTCATCGAAAGTGTTCGTTCCTATGTTTGATGAAAATCGCTGCAGCCGATCTGATATTTATGGTTCACTTATTGTTAAAATATAACGTTATGATAAGGAGTTCAAAATAAATCATCAGTTGTTTTTAAATATTTCAAAAATGAGACCAAAACAAGGAGTCTACTAGATTCAGTTTCAATTATTTAGTTCTCTGTAATTATCTCGTACCTTTCTTGGCTTCCATGAGCAAGTGGATCATATCTGGTCTGATGATGTTTCTGTCCTCTCGATCTTTCATGGTGGAGTTGACTAAGCCTCTGAAGAACTGCTTGGCTGATTCAGCGAACAGGGAAGCCTTCAAAATCTGTGGAGATTAACACAAACTCTTTATCTGTTCAATCTTTATCTCGATCTCTTAAAAGCCATTTTGCACCATCCCAACTCTTTAAAGTCAAGTCTGTGTGGTGCCGGCTTAGAATTTGCACCATCCCAACTCTTCCCGCGGTTGTCGTAAGAGGCGATTAAGGGATATCTACCGGGGGCGGGCAGCAGAGCACCCTGCAGAACATTCTACCACCGAACTGCGATCCCCAACCCGCATGCCCAGCGTGTGGATTATGGGCATTACCCCCATGACATCAAAGCCAATAAGGCGCTAATCAGGGGGAGGCCTGCGTCCAGCAGTGGACCAACACAGGCTGTTGAGGTTGAGGTTGATGTTAACATCAACCTCACTTTAAAGTTCGACCTTAAAGTCACAGGACTAGTTAGTTAATTTAAAGAAAGAATAAAATGAAAGAAAGTTCATTGGTTCACTAATGAAGTAGATACAGTTTGCAAAATATTAAAAACATAACACGTTCCTATGTTCCTTACATACAGATAAAATTTTATTTGAATTTTTACTTGAATAGCAATAAGTGTAAAAATCACCTGCATTGTACACCATAATGATTTCTTGGTGAAATTTTACACATTATGATGTATATCTGTATAGCGTGTTATCTAACCGTTAACCGTTAACGTTTTTATCACCCGAAACTAACCTTCATAATTTTAGGAAAACTGAGGAACCCGAAGAACAAAAGCATGGTCCTCCAGTTGAAATTGAAAGTTGTCTTGCCCATGACGTAGAACTGGTTGTCTCTGTCGGTCTGTGAGGTCACTTTCAGACCAAAAGCGCAGGAGGCGATGACGTCATTGGCGTACCGAGTGGTCAGGTCTCTGGTATCCATGTCGATGTAGCCAACTGGAAAACAAAACATTTGACGAGACGTTTAACAGGTCTCTTACCCCATTAAAAATTTAAATTAGCTTATAATGCATTGTTTTTGTTAAAGGTACACGAATAATATTATAGAGAGACAAGGAATCTTACTATGTGAAAATCAAGGCTAAAAATAGCATAAACAAATGCCACATAACATGTGTACTAAGTCAAAATCTGTTCGATCGTTTTAGCAAGTTATTGCACCAGGAACTGCTTTTACCTCCAGACTTGTCGATCTCTTCCTTTATAGCCTGGTTCATCTGATCTCCGACCTCCACCATGAGGGGAAGCATCGTCTTCATCTTGGAGCTGGTGAAAGCTGGGCTCAGGGTCGAACGCATGTCCTTCCATTCTTGACCTGATAAAAAATTGGCAACTTTGTCAAGTGCTAAAGATCAAGGAATGCGCGTCATGGACCGTGCAAATGCACGGACTAGTCTGTGCTAAGACTGAGTCTGGCGGCGCGGCGGCGTGAGGTGAAGTCAGACTTGAAGCTTGATGATGGTGTGTGAATTGCCCAGCATTATTAATATAACTTATATAGTGTGGCTCCCTGATCAACTGTTGAACCTTCTGTACTACATTAATAACATTTTCAGCAAGCTCAGCGTCGAAATTTGTAGAGAAACTAGTAGATGGCCGTTGCCCAGTCGTGAAACAAACAAGGTTTTATTTTTATGTTACCATAAAAACAGTAGTAGTTTGACGAATTGATGAAAAAAATATATTTGAATAGATGTAAGTGGGTTAGTGCTTGCAGGAACGCGGAACGCGCGCGACTAAAACCGCACTCGCCCTGAAGAAGTCCCTCGTTTAAGGGATATAACGTTGGTGTTCTGCCAACACAAAAAAGTTTGTAGTTTTTGTTTTAAGTGCGAAATTTATAATGAGGATCCGTAACGTTTCTAGTTGAGAATGCAGATTGATAGACCTAAGAAATCCATAACACAAAGTGCATACATTTTTGTTCTACGACAAAAATTGACGAAGCTATGACCAAATTACTATCGAAGTTCACTGAGTGACCGCACGGGTGGTATTTTGAATAAAGTCGAAAAAAATTCACAATGTTTACGGTCCATTTGATACCAACAATTTTTAGGTTTCAGCGAAGTTTCTAACCAGTACCTTTAGTACGTTTTGTATAATTAACAAGTTGTCGTTCGAAACCCTCGGCGCGCGGGTTACACTCGCACTTGTCAGATCTAGTTTTCATCTGAAGTTTCATTCATCTAAGGATACGTGACGATTCGGCGACAATACCATTGTCATAGTGATGCGATTGATAATGTGCACGGTGACGTCACAGAAAGATGACAGCGTTTTTTATCACCCGAAACTAAGTGCAATTTTACTTTTTGACCCGAAACTAAGTGCAGCTTGAAATTTTGGAAATGTTATATATTTTTCGGGAATGTATTACTTAACTTAAATAACCGATTAAAAAATAAAAAAATTCTATGCTTAGAACCAATTTTGGGTTTTTTACCTTTCAAAGACAAGAGGTTTCTTCCAAACAGCGGGTCTGTTTTTTCGTCAATGATCGCGCGCCGGTCTACAAAGTGCTCGAAGTCCTTCACGGCGATCTGTTTCACCAGGTCGATGTCGCGCAGCACCAGTTGAGGCCGGTTGAACTCGAAACGACCGATGAATCTGAAATAACCACCACCTTTAATTATGAATAGTATACCCACGATGTAGATAAAGTTAACAATAGTCGGGTTGTATACAGCATAGATACATATAAGTTGGTAAAATTCTGTAGAAATGTTACGTTCTCTCAGCGCTAACCCAACAAATGGCCTGTGTTGTGTTACAACTAAACGCGAAGACACGCCGTAACCAATATTTTGCAATAGGTATAAGTACCAACCTAATGAACAACAAAAATGGAAAGACGTATCTAGACCAAAGTACGACTGCGACAACAATACGCACGCGAAACACGAACGCCGCGGCGCCGATTCGACTATGATTGAGTTGGGTGGACACATAATTGGACTTAATTT
The DNA here is from genome assembly GCA_963564075.1 of Eupithecia subfuscata. NCBI lineage: Eukaryota > Metazoa > Arthropoda > Insecta > Lepidoptera > Geometridae > Eupithecia > Eupithecia subfuscata. Next base: position 1,765,415 of record OY751102.1, read on the forward strand.
GAGCGTTCCACTTACGAGAAGCTAGTACCCAATCTCTTGAATGTTACTTACAGCGATGGTAGTAGGTTAATAGTAGCTGCATGGAAGCGCTACTACCATGCTTTTCAGCAGTATTGTGCAATTATAGTCACACAGGTTGCCGGCGCGAGAGTACACAGGTTTGGTTTTGAATTGGACGCACAGGCCTACCTACTCAATTTCTATTTAAGAGTACCGAATAATCGTTTGGTGGTCTTGGAATTATTACAGGCTGTTGAGGTTGAGGGCTTGGGATTGCAATGAATCGAGTTTAAAACTGTTTTCTCAAATAAGGACCCTGATTTGACCCTTCCAATGGTCAGCTCATTTGGCGTTTGCATACTTTAAAGACCACTGTTTACTAGCAGCATCAAACTTATACATACCTTTCCCCGGGGAACGCCTGGTAAGTCCTTCGCACTTCATTGAACACGTTAACCAGGCCCACAGAAACAGAACCCATGTTTCCCACCACGGGCAGAGCTGGTTCTGTCTTCACTCCGAGGCGGCTGAACTTGGCGAAGAGGTTGCTGTAGTACAGATACCCGCCTACTACGAGCACGGCCACCCATATGAGGAACAGCATCCTGGGGAATAAGAATAGTAAGTAGGTATGTATGGCACTCTATTTTAAACTGGGGCTAAAGAAACACACTCCTGCAGATTCTGCGAGTAGGTGGAGGAAACGCCTCTCCATCTTCTAGGATAGTGCGGACCACTGATACAAAAATGTAGCATCGCATGACTTGAGCCACAAAAGCGCGTGTGGGCGGCCTCATAAAGGCTCGCTGCTAAGGTCGACTGCAGATGATCCGATCCGATAGGAAGTTCAGATCATAAGGGGCAGCCATGTCTCCTGGAGCGCACTGATATCCGCAAAAATGCCTTACTGCCGAATACCTTCCATACTGTTTAATACTTTTACAATCAAATGTGACCTAAATCACAGATTTGTAAGTATACAATTATTGTGACGTTAGACATTTTGATTGTCAAGGTTTCTCTTCAAAAAATAAATTAATTACGTTTGATTTGCTTTTTTTTATAATTGCATTCATGTCCATTACAAGGTGTTACAATTTTTAAGTAGAATCTACATGAAAGGGCGTTAAGTTCTTAGGTATAAAAATAAATGGGTTACACTCATTCATTTAGTACTCATATAAATTTGCTCGAAAAGATTAGAATAAAATACACAATTCGTCACCTATATGTAATTTTATCAGCATTGCCATACAGCGTGGCAATGCAGCCAGCGTCATGGGGACGCTTCCGACTGGTGTTGATATGGATCAGTTGAGAAGTATTGTTTGTGTTATTTTATCATAATTATATAATTAAAAAATATGTAAAACAGTATGTCAACAATTTTTTTATGTAAGTAAATGTCAACGGTAAATAGATTGTAAATGTCAGAATTCGTAATAAGCGATGTTTAGCCACATACCTAATAGGTATATGTCACGCATTGCATTATTAAAATCTAAGTTCCATGGTCTAATTAAATAATTCTCATGAAATAGTTCTATTCCAACTAGGTGTAACCCTGACAGGTTTTCCCATTAAGTAATTCATTTCAATAAGTATAATAACAAAACAAAACCTGTAATGATGTTATTTTCTCAATAAATACATAAATAAAAATAAAATAAATAAAAATATTTATCTGGTAGAATCAATGTCCCAAGTGTCACATTTGCTGAGATATGACTTTTTTAAATTTTTTGAAAATCATCCAAAATCTATTGTTTTAATCGTAATATCTCTTTTGTTTGTGTGTGTAATGCCACAAAATAACTTGAGCTGTATTCATAAATTAATATTTAATACATTTCACTTCAAAAAGCTACATGATAAAATTGTGTTGTGCAAACATGCATTAAGTAAGAAGGCGGTCAATTTGAATATCATTTCATATCATTTTTCATTTAAATGCGAGATTTTGAGTGATGTTCAAAAGAACTTATAAAATATTTAGCAACCGTGACACTTAGGACATTGATTCTACTAGAGTAATGTACTCCATGACCCCCCAACTCCCCACAAAATTATGTCGGCCGCATTACCAAACATCCTGTTTGATCTCTACCACAGTCTAGCGAAAAACAACAACAACAACAACAGTAACAACCTTGAAACAATAAATGAATATCTATCTATCTATCAAAAAAATGCACGCATGTAAGCAAACATTTTGTTTTTATGTGAGCGGCCAGTAGGTATTTTTATCATGCCACCACACCGCCGCGCGCCGCGCCGCCCGCCCCGTCGCCGCACCGCTCTCGCAGCCGCAGGAAGTGACATCAAAACTAAACTAGGAAATTGTGGTAGGTAGGTTTCGTAATGCTTATTCATAAGTACTTGTTCTGAATTACATATTAGATCTATGGATTCCTGGATTTTTTGTCTAATAATCCCCTTCCGCAACTCAATCCGTTTGTACGGTGATTTTTGGACTAAAAGTCTAAAAAACCCCTTCGTCCCAAGTCACATTTTATTCACAAATAATGCGTCAATTTTCATCTCACATTTTGCCTGTTTTCTCAGATAAGATGATGCAGGTTACATTAAACACCTTATCTAATCTGATAAAACAGTCATTAGTAGGTATATTGGTTGTGAGATTACATAACAGCCTAGTAATAGGTACATAGGTATTACTAGGCCGCCGCAGTTATGTCCACGGTTATATCATCTCAGTTTTCACACACTAAAAATTAAAACAATTGTCTAAATAGGTGTAGGTAATATAAACATTGAATGGATGCGGCAAGCTGAAGACAAGGCGCTCATTAGGGGAAGCCTATGTCCAGCTGTGGACTAATTAATAAGTAAACCTCCGTGGCGGGGCGGGCGAAGGTCAACCTGCGACGCAGGAGGTTGCGGGTTCGATTCCCGCCTCGGAACAAATGTTTGTAAGATCTACAGAACATATATCTATCTATGTAGTGTATTATTGTATTATGTTATATCGGTTATCTATTACCCATAACACAAGCTCTGCTTAGCTTGGGGCTAGTTAATGCTGTGTGAATTGTCCAACATTATTTATTTATTTTATTTATTTAATTATGATGAAACATTGCATCTATCTACGACTGTAAGCGCGGTTAAGCTACGAGCCTTGTCAGGGTCGTAAGAACACCAGTAATGTGCCTAATGAATTTGCTAAACTAAGAAAGTTTTAATTTTTAAGATAAAATATATTAATCTATTTATATATCGTAATTCGACTTTGAACATTTAAATTTACAGTTCAGTTCAGTTCCTTTATTGAAAACCATAGGAACACACATTGGAACACTTGGTAACGTCTTTACAGTTTTAAAACCTTTTAAAGCAGAGGTTATTTAAATAAACTTACAGAATAAATATACAAATACAATTGCAAAACAAGATTATCAGATGTATAGAGGCCTTGTCATAAAATGAATTTACAGTTACAGAACACTAAATAATAATAATAAGATAAACCAATGAATTGCATAAAATTAGCGGCTGTATAGAGGCCTTGTCTATGCTTAGTAATACTATAAAGTGGAAAGATTTGTTTGTTTGTATTGAATAGGCTCCGAAACTACTGGACCGATTTGAAAAATTCTTTTACCACTAGAAGTCTGATGAACATAGCTTACTTTACCGCGGGAAAATGCTTTATTCCTACGGGAAAACGGGTAATAGGACAACGGGTAATAAGAATGCAACTAGTCATTAATAAAATAGTTCCATAATTATGTTACGAATGCACCTATTCGAGGGTGTCCATGCGTTTTTGTCGTCTGTATATACGGCGCAGGAATATTATGCTCCCCTAGTCAGACAGTACAGTACAGTACCTAAGTATAGGTAACTAAAAAGACTGATGAGAATTTTAACTAGAATAAACTGCACACAGAAAGAAAGAAAACACATTTATTTATAACAACAGTAGGTAAGTACAGAAAAAAAAAACACATAGGGGGTATAGGTATATATATACTTAGTAAAAAAAGGAAAAAAAAATACTACTTTTATACATTGGAAATGCAAGTATTATCGATGTTTAGATCCTACTATAAAAATGCCATAGTTTGTGTAAATGTTTGGCCGCGGGCAGAAGCGCTAGGTACCTAGTTAGATACCTAGATAGATATTATAAAATTAGATAGGTAATATAATAACATGTTCTTGCAAAGTCCAAGGATAATAGAGGACACAAAGGGGCATCACCACAAACTGATTTTGATTGCTGAGCTGACCTTGGTTTCGTGAGTCGCTTAAATTGAATGAACGAGGCTGCGTAGTAGGTAGATGTCAACATGGTGTCAACTGTTGGGTGATAATGTATTATTTATCCGGTATTTATCAAATTACAGCTGTTAATGATGTTTATGTTTTTACTCGACACAATGAAGTGATGTATGTTCACTTCACACCAACGTGTTCTAGGTACCTATTTACCTGGCGCAGCGCATCAGCATTGCCATACAGCGGGGCAATGCAGCCAGCGTCTTGGGGACGCTTCCGACTGGTATTGATATGGATCAGTTGAACTACACGTAGATTATTTTTAACAGTCTGCAGTTAGCTCGAATTGTTTCAATTGTAAATTACTCATTTGTTTTTATTCTTTGATTGTAATTTTCATTGTTACTATATTATGAATTTACCTAATAATATTATCTCTATATGTATAGAATCGCTTTTCGTTTGTCTCGCTAAAACTCGAGAATTGCTGGACCGATTTCGCTAATTTTGGTCTTGAAATATTTGTGGAAGTCCAGGGAAGGTTTAAACGGTGAGACCGGTACGAAGTTCGCCAGGTCAGCTAGTCGGGTATCATTTATTTGGTACCTACTCACTACCTACTAAACGTACGCTTTTAAATACCTAATGTTAAACATTTTTAATACCTACTTAAATTCTTATAAAGTAGGTACCTACCTAATGGTAAAAGGCAAAAACAAAGGTAAGATAATTGTTATTCTAGCGAACTTCATCACTATGAAATAAACTATGAAAAACACATGCGAAGCCAAGGACGCAAGCACCCAAAGCACCTAGATAAGCTGACCTTATGGATGCTAGATGATTGATGGAACCAATACCTGCAGGTCATACAAACACTTTGTCCCGCGGCGGCCAAAAACAAACACAATCTTGTATGCAAATGGAGTCTGCCTATCGAAAGATGACCACAACAAAACGAAATCATCGAAAGTTTATTCTAAAGAATTTAAGCTGCCGTGAAATGTTTGAAAATATCGCTGGTCTCATTTGTCAGTCAGTCATTTCATTAGTCTTCTTATCGACTCTATCTTGGGTACAAACCCGCTGAAATGATGATAAATAAATAAATAATAAATAAAATAAATAATGCTGGACAATTCACACAGCATTATCTAGCCCCAAAGTAAGCAAAGCTTGTGTTATGGGTACTAGATAACTGATATACATAATAATATACGAGTACATAGATAGATATTTTTTATCATACATAAAAACGACCAGAACACCCTGAACAAATATCTGTAGATCGTACAAATATTTGTCCCGAGGCGGGAATCGAACCCGCAACCTCCTGCGTCGCAGGCGGACCTACGCCCACCGCGCCACAGAGGTCGTCATGATGATGATGAAGATACAAAAAGTTTGTAAAAGCTTACCTTCTTGTTTGTTTCACTATTTAACAATTATTTCAGGATAACAATTACTATTTTTATTAATTTTTGTTTTATCTACTTGCATTACCTATTATCATTTGTAACTTATGAGTTCTTGTTCAAGTGCGCGGAAGTACTAGCGAGAGACGTTGCAAGCGAGAGATTATAAACAGTCCGAATCAGCTGTGAGCGGCCAAGTACCGAGTCATACTTTGCGATTGGGATTAAAAAAAACGTCAAGTGCGAGTCGGACTCGCGCAATAAGGGTTCCGTTTAATTGTAAGACCTTGTTTCTTGCCAAATATCATGATTCTAGGTCAACATGAAGTAGGTACCCTGTATATCGTGGTCGAGGGAGAGAATCAAACAAATATTTTACAAAGAACAATGGCAGGTCTCCATACTAAGAATTGTCAGGGATCAATTTCTTTTAAATAATGCTGGACAATTCACACAGCATTATCTAGCCCCAAGCTAAGCAGAGCTTGTGTTATGGGTACTAGATAGGTAACTGATATACTTAATACATACACTACATAGATAAATATTTTTTATTATACACATAGAAAACATCCAGAACGCCCTGGACAAATGTCTGCAGATCGTACAAACATTTGTCCCGAGGCGGGAATCGAACCCGCAACCTCCTGCGTCGCATTCCGACCTTCGCCCGCTGCGCCGCAGAGGTTGTCAAAATTGAAGCGTCCCGTAATGAAAAATATTTCAAAAGATTTGGCGTTAGCTTCAGAATCTAAAAATGAGACTATTTTCATTTGGGAAAGCCGGAAAAAAAAGATTTCGGTGTTTGAATGTTAAGGTTATGAATGAACGTCAAACAAAAACTATCTATAAAACATCGCAGATTGAAATTATATCATAGAGAAAGTGTAGAGAAATGGATAATGTGGTGTGGTCTAATTAAAGTTATGAGTATTTACGGATAAACGAAATGAGAAAAACCCAAATAAATTCTAACCTTCGGTACTTAATTGCATATTTATGAAAGCTGGGCGCGTATTTAAAAAAAATGCACTTGCCCCGTAAACACTAAAACTGAGGGTTATAATAAATTAATAAAAATAAATTAATAATGTTGGACAATCCACACCGCATCATCTAGCCCCAAGCTAAGCTGTGTGTAAGGAATCGCGCTAGAAAATCGCACTTCACAAGACGCACGTCTAATTTAGTTTGATAGATAACACATGGATGAAAGAAGGCCTACTCTGAAAGACGAAATACGAAGTTTCGGTACACAGATCGCACGAAACGAACCACCTTTCTGCAGAATGTCACATCCGAAGCAACGCACGTTAGCAACGTGCGTCGCTTTGGACGTGACACTAAATGAAACCAGATCTTTCAAAATCAAACATCAGAAACGAACGGTCGGTCATCCTTCGTTTTATGCGATCCGCCATCCGTCAACTTAGGAATTTGTTTTTGTAGGTAAACCTCTTGTCTACGCCCGTTGCCATGGAGACCATTAGTTTCCAGTGACTGTGAAAATTATCATATTGTGATGATGTTCTTACACATCACACACGCGCATCATCAATTCCTCGAGATACAAACTTTTATGGACCACTTAAAAATCAACCTTTATACAAATCATCCAAATCTAGTATGAACTGGCGAAGATTGGTGGGCACCAAAATTGGTGGTTTTTTAAGCTTAACGGGATAAATACCAATCCCTTGGAAATAACATTTATAAGGGACCAATTCGGAATCATTTCTAAACAATAGTGAAGGAATCAGTAAAATCGGTTAACCACAGGCGGAGATATCAAGTAACATACATACCTTCATAAAAAGAACATACAGATGAATTGAGAACCTCCTTCTTTTTGCAGTCGTTTAAAAAATTGAGCTAATTGCATACTGCTGCACAGCAAAATTGAGGTAGCTGAGCTCAAATAAATCAAGCTGCATTGCCGCCTAACCTATGTAAATGTAATATATATTTTTTTAACAACATACCAGCATTATATTTCGGATTTCGCATTAACACCTTCTTTTGATTCAGCAATTTTTTGATAGGATAAGTATTTAATTAAACTCACAATGATTCGGTTGATAGATAAGATATCTATGGTACTAGTCACTGTGACTCTGTATCGGTATCTACCTAGGCACTCGTTAAACTGTGAAAACGGTATTTGTAAGTTATAACTACATAATGCAAAGGGTGCTAGTCAAAATTAGTCTTTACTTATTATCTATTGTACCTAATATAATAAGTCAGTTTAGATCAATTTGGGGTTTTGGCACTATATTATTTTTAGCGTTCCGTACGTTAGGATAAAAAAGAATCAATAAACAAAATAAGTGTCTCTTAGCTGACGACACTAATTTGTTAAGGGTTTAAAAAGCTTAGTTGTGTTTGTCTATTCGTCTGTTTCAAACTTTCTTGGAGTCTACTGGACCGATTGAGTTAAAATTTGGCACTTACACCATAATTTGCAGACCGTACAAACATAATGTCCCAAGACGGGAATCAAATGCACAACCTTCTGCGTTGCTTGCGGACCTTCGCCCACTGCACCACATCGGTCGTTAATAAATTAATGGAACTCAAGCACAGGATCCAATTGAAAACATTAACAATAGACGTAAGACCAGATCCAGAACAGCCTGAACTGGCGGTGAGTTAGCAACCAAAAATATATTTGCAACAAACCAACAACAGATGAGCCCCCAACCTAACAACAACATTATTCATCTAACAGAACCCTCTTATCGAATACAACTCGCGCTTTTCCGGATTTCTTTAATGATTATTATTATTTTCGAAAATAGGATGTTAATGATATAAATAGAATGTTTGATAAAGAAGTTACAAGCAATTGTGACTTGCATTGTGGTTGTTAGGAAAACAAAACAAAAGATTAACGTGGCAGGTACTTATAAAATGATACGAGTATAAACGTGTGAATGCCTGATACGCCTTATTTAGAAACAATAAACCCTGCAGTTACACTGATGTTTATTTTGAGATATGCTGTAGCGGTTAAACATACTCGCATTTAACGTTTTCAATGGCGTAGAAAAAACTCAAAAATGATTTTTATTGTAAAATCATTTTTAAATTTTTACAAGACTTCTATAATAAAAGGTTCCATATTTCTAAAAAATAATTATACCGTACCTCAGAAGGAAAAAAGAAACCCTTATAGAATCATTTTGCTGTCCGTCTGTCTGTTCGTTTGTTTACCCCTTTTTCTCAGGAATGCGTGGATATCGATTTGAAATTAACATCAAATACTCAAATCCGAAATTTCTTGAAGCCTCAATATAAATAAAACTTCCAGGTCAAAATAATCAAAAGGTACAGCCGTTTATGTCCTCAGATTTAGAAACTTCCAAGGGAATCACGTACACACAAAACTTATACGGTGCTTCCCGTAGACCAAGAATAATGAAATTTGTCAATAAGCAAGGCCTTATAGCACAATTCGACCTTGATTTGACCCGACTTGTAGGCCTCCCACCCCCGCGAATTAACTAATGTCTTAGCCGTTAATTGAATTGTTACTAGTAGAAATGTTTTTAGTCAAATTGTGTTTTAGTTGAATTGTTTTAGACAAATTGTTTTAGTCGAACTTTCCGCAAAGCCTTCAGCAAAAAGTTAATGGCCATGACTCATTTTGTTTTCACGTTAAAATTCTATTTTTTGTATGAAACCCCATACAAAACTTAAAAACAGAAACTGCATTCCATCAAGGTCTGAAACATACTAAAATGCACCATATTAAAGAATATTCCTGATTTTAATAAATAAAAACACGTGATTGAGGTGGGGTGGTAATTCAATTTTTGTATGGAAGTTAAAAAACACTGTTTATTAAAAAAGGTTATTTAGATTAGTTAAATAATAAGAGTTTTTTATTCTTCGTAATATAATAGACTTATATTTTTCCTTCAGTCAACCTGTTCCATTTTCTTGCATTTATTAATAACTAGACGATCGCCTCGCGGTTTCACCCGCGTAGTTCTTCCCGTAGGAATTCCCAAGAGAAAATAAAATATAGCTTATGTCACTCCCTGAAAAGTAAGCTTCCTAACGGTGAAAGAATTTTTCAAATCGGTCCAGTAGTTTCGGTGCCTATTCAACACAAACAAACAATCAAATCTTTCCTCTTTATAATATTAGTATAGAAAAACCATAGTAATCTGTAATCGAGAATCACTTATTTATCCGCAAATGTACATTTATTATGAAAAATACTCGTTGCTTTTTAAAATCGGTTAACCACAGGCGGTGATATCAAGTACCTAACATTCATACGTAAAAAAACCTACAGACAACTTGAGAACATCCTCTTTTTTAAGTCGGTTAAAAAGTAGCTTGCTGTGTTTTATTCCAGCTCTGCATTGTTTTGTTTCATAGACTGAGGGCGAGTCTATTTTATAACGAGACTTTATCGTTACGTCTCCCATCACCCCTCTGTATGCAATTACGCCACCTGGTAACAAATCCTTGGGTACTGTTATTTTAATTTAAAAATCATTAGAAATAAAAAATCAAATAATCATGATTGTCTTAATGCTTTGCTGCATTAGGACACGACTAGTTGATTGTCAGTCGAACTACCAAATAGCAAAAAAGAGAGCGGAATACTAAAAGTTCTTCGTAAAACAATAGACAAGTAATATTATTAAAATAATATAAAACATTTTGAACACAAATATATTATAAATGATCGTCGAGTCGAGATCGAAGTCGCTCAGCGCGCTATGGAGAGGGCTATGCTCGGAGTCTCTTTGAAGGATAGAATTCGTAACGAATACATCCGACAGAGCACCAAAGTTATCGACATAGCTCAAAGAATTAGCAAGTTGAAGTGGTAGTGGGCCGGCCATATCTCGCGAAGAACCGACAACCGCTGGGGTAAACGTGTTCTTGAGTGGAGACCACGACTCGGCAAGTGCCAAGTGACTCGGCTCGGCACGTGTAGGACGCCCTCCGGCCAGGTGGGATGACGATCTGCGAAAGACTGCAGGCAGATGCTGGATGCGGCAAGCTGAAGACAGGGCGCTATGGCGCTCATTAGGGGAGGCCTATGTCCAGCAGTGGACTAATATAGGCTGTTGATGATGATGATATAAATGATAAAATAATGCAATAACCAGAGAACTCGATGCAAGGTTGCCTCTACGTAATGTCTGTAACTACATAATCGTTTCTTAAAATTATACGCCACCAAGTAAACTCCCTTTATTCCATCCAGTCCTACCAGTAGTTCGATAGTCGAACTGTTTGGATGTTTTTTTTCCAAATTGTTATACTGACGGATCGAACTATTTGGAAACATTCTACATTGCTGGCTTATTGTAATTAGCTAAATATTTGCTTCTGATCAAGTGACGGCAGATGCTTATCTATCTCGGACTAAGGGAGACACCAGAAACTCTCGCCTGAGTCACACGTGCAATGCAATGTGAAAATATGCAACTTGTGGTGCAAGATGTTACCCGTTATAAGTAAAATAACTAGTGCTGGACCACTTAATATCTTATGCTGAGCAGCCCACACACCGTCGTCTAGCCCCAAATTAAGCAGAACTTTTGTTAAGGGTACTAGATAACTAATGTTCTCATTTAATACATATGAGTATATTATTCATACAGAGAAAACGCCTCGAACACCCGGAACAAAATATCTGCAGATTGTGAGTGAACTGATCAATACGTATATAAAAATACTGATTGACCCCTGCTTATAAATATGACAAATCAACAGTTTTTCAGAAAAACTATAAGCATTATAAAACACTTGTTTCTGCCCGCGGAGCCGCGAGCGAGCACACGTTGTTTCAAGGGAACCGTTCAAACGTTTTGTTCTATCTAATGGGAATCGCAAGGCAGGGTTTACATTCCGTCATAGTACACAGGAAAAATACAAAAAAATACGATATTCGGTTTCTGAAAAGACAACTTACAAAAGTTGAATAAAATGTTTTTAATCAAAATAGGAACCAAGTCCCCAATATTTTTTTAAGCCTTGTGAGTAAAAATTTAGTATACTTGTAGTTTCTCTACGTGATAGAATCTGCAATACGGAAATCTGTAAAAAAACCTCAGAATCAGTAAGCTAAAGTGGCAGTGGACAGGTTATATAGCTCGCAAAACTGATAAACTCAGGGGAATAGAGGTTCTCGAGAGGCGGCCGCGACGCAACGCAAAACGGAGTGTTGGTAGACGATGACCGATGACTATTTGTGGCGTCGTATGGGGAAGGCCTATGTCCAGCAGTGGACATCTGTGGGCTAATATGATGATCATGACAAATATGGACAAAATTTTGTAGGTAAAAAGTAACAAAAAAAGTAAAAATAAAAAAGGAAAATTATTGAAATTACTCACATGTAAAGCGACAGATACAGTAGATACAGTAAATGAGTGGCAATGTAATTTGGCCTATTTGGAGCGTCTTTTTAATTTAAATATAGCATAAAAATTAAAAAGACGCCCCAAATAGTCGCCCCAAAATAATAATTAATATAAAAGAAACTATACTTAAAAAACTAAAATTTATGTTTATAAATAGATTTAATAGATTTGACATAGATTTAGCAAATAATAAGTCGTTAAAAGTTTTTACATTTGTCAAAGTTCTTATCATCAATAAAATCTTTCACTGTGTAGTAACATTTCTCAGACAACATTATTCTCAGCTTTCTCTTACACATCGCTGAGTAGGCAATTCTCTAATTGTGAGTGGGATTTTGTTATGGACGGTGCCACAGCAAAGAGACTTCAAAAATCAAAATCAAAATCAAAAACTCTTTATTTCCATATATACAATAAATGTACACTTAGAAAAGGTCAAAATATAAAACTAAACACTGACACGGAAATAAAGTGATATTTTTTGATTTCTGTCGCTTCGGTATGTAGACTAACTAAAGTAAAGAAGCGACGAAGAAACCTTTAGCCTGTTAGTTGTTATTTTTCGAGTTGGAGCAAAACCCGTCCCAAGCTTTTTTGTCCTCTAGATAATCTGATATTTTATAGTAAGCCTTTTTGCACAGCAAGGTTTTGACAATTTGTTTGAATTTATTTACTGATAATTTTGGAACTCACTAGGAGTTTTGTTGTAGAAGCGTATACATTGCCCTTTAATAGATACATTTATTTTGTGTAGCCTACTTATGCGCAGCAATCTCTTTTTGCAAGGTACACCTTTTTCAAGTTTCAGAACCCCCTCGAAACTTAATTTTACAAACATCCATACTAATATTATAAAAACGAAAATAACTCTGTCTGTTACCTTTTCACGGGTCATTTACAGTGAGGCAAACAATATCCCAGGGACAGACATCACGGGTGCTTTAAAAGCGCGTGCGCAGCCACGGGCAGAAGCTAGTAGAGAATATTTAATTACTAGTTTATGCCCGCGGCTTCATACGCGTTGTTTCTATATTTTACGTTTAAAGGTGATTTCTATCCCATGGGAACTGATTTATGGGATATAAAGTGTGTACCTATAAAGTATGTACCTATGTTCGATTCCAGGGTAGACTTACCTGTATGCAAAATTTCAGCCGGATCCGTTCAGTAGTTTTGGCGTGAAGAGGTAACAAACATCCATCCATCTATCCATCCATCCATCCAAACTTTCGCATTTATAATTTATTTATATATTTATATATTTATTGCATTCATGTCCATTATAAGGTGTTAACATTTTTAGGTAGAATCTACATGAACCCTGTAAGGGCGTTGCAACATTCTAAGTTAGAGTTCTTAAGTACAAAAATAAATGGTCTACAATTTTACATTATTAATTTATTCCTCAAGCATTATGTTAGTTAAGATACAGAAGAGGATACACAATTCATCACCTATAAGTAGGTTTATCATAATTATTATGTCAGAAATATTAAAAATTTAATTAAAATGTATGTCGAAATAAAAAGGGTATTATTTAAACGATCAGCAGATTATAGAGGTTTTGGGCAGCCGAAAAATTGATTTTGCAAGCAGAAAATATATTTTGAGCCGCAGCTAGTGGTCAGCCAAAATGACTGAATTGATCAGCAGCTAATGTGACATTGGGCAGCCTAAAAATTTATGTCACAGTATATTAAATATTTGTGCAGCAATATACTACTGAAGCAGCAGCAAGTCGGGATTCAGATTTAATGAAATTTTGGCATGCCTTTAAAATGATATTGCAGCAATTTAAGAATGAAAATGATCAGCAAATCCTGGTTCGGATTTTATAATGTTTTGGCGAGCTGTCAAATTAATTTTGGTTTGCTAATCTTAATACACCCTTTATTATTATTAATCTTCTGTAGCTATCTATCTACATGTGTATGTCTCTGAGCTCCTCCTCAACGGTTGGACCGATTTTGATGACATTTAATTTAATGGTGTGTTTGAGTGGGTCACTGGATGGTCTAGATTTACAATTTGATTCGGGAGGTGGCGCTGTACCCGACCGGGTTCTAGGATTTTTGACTGGGAAATATCTGTCGGAAAAACGTAGGTCATAGATAATGTTCCTAACGGCTCTGCTCGCTGCTAGAGGCGGCTCGCTCAAAACCGCCCTGCTACCTCTGCAGTCCCCTGGCCGCCGCCGCGCTGCCGCCGCCCCGCCGCGTAGGTAATAGGTATGTAGGTAAGGTAAGGTACCTTACCTACATACCTATTACTTATCTTATACGTTCGTTTGTACGTACCTATGCCACTACCGGTGTCACACACGGACATACATGACCAATGACAATCAAGGGTTCCTTCAATTGCTAACAACAACGCGAGGTAAGGTAGGTACCTACCTATCTCCTACGTGCGTTTGTATGTCCCTGTCGTGCCGGTGTTACAAATACGGGACAGACATGACCAACAACGAACAAGGGTCCTCAGCACCTTGATACCTTCTTACAAAAACAACAATGCTAGGTAAGGTAGAAATAGGTAAGTACCTTACCTACCTACCTCCTACGTGCCTCTGTATCGACTCGACTATCAAAACCTCACCTTCTTTAATGTATTGTAAGGAATAACAATGTAATTTAGATCTTGATTTGTTTAAACTAAGCTAATATTGTAAAGAAGTTGTTTACGCTAAATGTTTTTATCGTAAACAGCTCTTAATATTGTTATACTATGTTCAGATAGTTTTAAAAGCAATGTTACAATCTTGTTGATACTTGGTTGTTGATACTAGACTTCCAGAGTAACTGTCAGATGTAAATTCTTATTGGAGGTAGGTAGAAACTAGCAGTCTTGTTGGAGCGTTTGAACGAAGCGGTCGTCCGCTCGGAACACACTAATAGTGTGAAATTGCAATAGTGAGTGCCCGTCAGCTGTGGCAGTTAAGCTAAGGTACGTTATTTTCTTGCTGTTCTTAGTTTTTCTAGTCGATAAGCGATATTTAGTTAACCAGCTAGTGATTTCTTTTTCGCTTCTTTGCACTAGCTTATAAAAGATTGAAGCGAAGAGAATCAAATAGTCGTACATTTTCTATTTAGTAGATGTAAAGTTACAATGTTGGAATAAGCCATGAGAAAATAAACGCATTTGATTCTGATTTTCCTTTTATTTTATCATACTCCTATAACTCAGAAGCGGGATAAGGCGAGTATTTGAAATAAATTACTCGCCGCGCCCATGTCTCAATGTAAAAGTAAACATTTATTTATTTTGTCATGGCCAATTTAACTGCAGAACACAGAACTATCGTGAGTGATATTTGTTTAACAGCTTAATTTTTTTTTGTGTTCCTTTTTATTTCATTTCTCTTTTTGCTCATCAACATCACTATTCCTATGGTTGAATTTTGTCCGGCGTCATGAAAATTTATGGCTTGTTAAAGTGTCTTTAAACATAATATCCAATTTATTTCTTTATTTGTTTTTTTTTGTCTGGTTTTATTATTATTATTCTTTGTCTTCACTCATCGGTATACCGTAATCGGTATATACTATTCTATCTAACCACGAACCATGAAAGAAGAATAATCGCTAGGTAATTAATAAGTATTCGAGGGTGGAAAACCAGAAAACGATTACAAACTGCACAAACTTCATTGTAAATTAGTTCTCAACTTGTTATTTGACATTTTTGTCATTTACTACCATATTTTCACTAACTTCCCGGATCAACCCTCAACCTCAACAGCCTGTCTTGGTCCACTGCTGGACGCAGGCCTCCCCCTGATAAACACCTTATTGGCTTTTATCTCATGGGGGGTAATGCCCATAATCCCCACGCTGGGCATGCGGGTTGGGGATCGCAGTTCGGTGGTAGAATGTTCTGCAGGACCAAAATTGTAATAATTATACGGGGCCAAGTAATAATACGAAACTCGATATATTGTCAAATAATTTAACTATAATTTTAAAGCATTTTTTATTTTTATAGTTTTGAGAAACGATTTTAATAATAATAATAATTATATATCATTTATTGCCTATAAATTACTTAACCTAGACTAGAATTAATTAAACACAAAAATTAAAAAAACATAGGCAGAGATATCAAAATTTTACAATTTTTGTATGGAAGCTCGAAAGTGGTTGTGTTCATAACGGTTATCGTTATACCGGTATGGATTTCGGTTACACCGGTATGGATTTCGGTTATACCGGTATGGATTTCGGTTATACCGGTATGGATTTAGGTTATAACGGTATGGATTTCGGTTATACCGGTATGGATTTCAGTTATACCGGTATGGATTTCGGTTATACCGGTATGGATTTCGGTTATACCGGTATGGATTTAGGTTATACCGGTATGGATTTCGGTTATACCGGTATGGATATCAGTTATACCGGTATGGATTTCAGTTATACCGGTATGGATTTCGGTTATACCGGTATGGATTTAGGTTATACCGGTATGGATTTCGGTTATACCGGTATGGATTTCAGTTATACCGGTATGGATTTCGGATATACCGGTATGGATTTATGTTATACCGGTATGGATTTCGGTTATACCGGTATGGATTTCAGTTATACCGGTATGGATTTAGGTTATACCGGTATGGATTTCGGTTATACCGGTATGGATTTCGGTTATACCGGTAAAGATAGCGGTTGTACCGGTACTGATAGCGGGTATATCGGTACCTCAGGTATGGGATACCGGTATTGAATACCGGTTGTGGAAATAAGTTGCTAGGTTAAAATTTGTATTAAAAATAATGACAATAAATTGTAAATGTTAAAATAAATGATTATGGTAGTTTATGATGTCGGAAGTTTATATTTTGTTTGGCTAGGTTTGTAAAAAAAAAAATACAGTTTGAACATTAATTCAATAAACAAATACAAATCGTCCTAACTAAAGGTAGGACGTTCTATAATACGCCCTCGTCTATACCTGTTCAAATAATTACGTACCTCGCATTTAGCGTAAGGGCCGCCCATTGTGCAACTGGTTGTGTTTTTCTGTTAGTTTGCCTGTGTTTAATTGTGTTTTTTTTTTTTGTTCTTGTTGCGAGCTATGGCGTCAAGTCGATCCAGTTACATGGATGGCGGTGACGATGCAGCAGCTACGGGCAGGCCGCCTCCGACGACAACCAAGGAACACCAGATCGAGCATCTCAACACTACACCCTCTCGTGGAGAGAGCATCATTAACAAATGTAGTTCGAACTCAGTACCCTATCATGATAAGGTTGGTGAGAGCCGGGCTGATCAGGTCGGCAAGGACTCGGAGCTTTATGGTGATAGGGGTGATGAGAGATGGGCTAATCACGCTAGCACGGACTCAGAACCTTATTATGAGAAGGGTTTTGACAGACGGGCTAATCCGGTGCCCTGTTATGAGGAGGGTACCGAAGCACCTTGTTATGAGGAAGGTGGGATGGCGGTGACGATGCAGCAGCTACGGGCAGGCCGCCTCCGACGGCAACCAAGGAACACCAGATCGAGCATCTCATCGAGGTACACTTCTCCGACCGGTGCAGCTATATTTCCGGTCACGTGTTCAGTCGATGAGGCATAACAGTCAGCAGGAGAAACCACCCTCTCGTGGAGAGAGCATCATTAACAAATGTAGTTCGAACTCAGTACCCTATCATGATAAGGTTGGTGAGAACCGGGCTGATCAGGTCGGCAAGGACTCGGAGCTTTATGGTGATAGGGGTGATGAGAGACGGGCTAATCCGGTGCCCTGTTATGAGGAGGGTACCGAAGCACCTTGTTATGAGGAAGGTGATAATGCGTTCAAGCAGTTCAAGCGTGGAGTCAACATAGCAGCGTCGTCATTAGCGTCTTTGCCGGCGTTATTGTGGGGATCCTAGATTTCAGATTTCATTTATTCATAAAGTTTCAGGTTTATACATAGATCTTACAATTATTATTATAGCTACTATTACCAAAACCTGCCTTTTCAGGCGTATGAATATAATATAAGAATATAAATGATTGTAGGTTGTAAATGAAAATACAAATTAAATAAAATTTACATTAAAAAAAGAAACGTGTCACACATAATCATGCAAAATCAATTAATAGTTACCTACAGTTTACATTTAAAAATTCATTTATACTATAAAAACATATTTCGGTCAGCCATTTTGTCAGGTTACATTTAAATCTAGTTAATAATGTCATTTCTTTAAAATTGTCGGGAATTTTATTGTATATTTTAATTGCCATCATAAAACTATTATTCGTGGATAATGTCAATCTTGTTTGATGTCTAAATAATTTATTTTTATATCTTGGTCAGACGCTATAATTACTCATTTGATTTGCCGATTGAAATTTGCCTTTATTCTTAAAAACAAACACGAAGTTGAACACCTAGTCGAAGTTGAACACGCAGTAGAGGGATTATACTTCGATTGCGTTCGAAATCTATCGAGTCCGGGTGTAAAACCACCTAATAATCGTCACTTAACCCTACGAGCGTTTCTGGTGACCGCACGGGTGTCACCTAATAATCGTCACTTAACCCTACGAGCGTTTCTGGTGACCGCACGGGTGTCATGACCGGCCGGTGATACAAACACTAACTCTCACTGCAGGACAAACCAGTGTTTTATTTTACCCTACGTACGTGTAGGCGTTGAATGTCGGTACCTACACAAGGGCGTACTAAAGGCACAGAACGTACCTACTCACTATTACCTAATCTACGTAGCCTAACCCCTACTTACGGAATCTAATTTGGACCCTAACCACGTATCACGTATCCTATCATCCCTAATGGTGTAGCCCTATCAGTGCGTCTAGCGAATTTATAAATTTAAAAAAAAATCGTAAAATTCAAAATTAGTTACTGACGCGTGCGTCATCGTTTTTATCGTTTTTCTTTGTGTAAGTTATGTTTTCTTTTTTTTTTTGTTTCTATTGTAACGATAAGCTATGTAACTTTAAAATAATGCATCATATCCCATTTCCACGCGGATGCGCGGCATGTTTACGTTTATTCATTGTAAGAACTCATTGTGTAAATAAATTGTTTGGAAATGTCTTCGCTCATCAGAGGGTGCTGATACTTCAGGGTCCGTAAGGTCTTCGTAGAGGGAGAGGAGTAATACTCGAATCAGTGCTTCATTCTAATTTATTTATTTACAAAAATGTACAGTTTCCATACTAAATCTGGCGCAGCAGTTTCGCTGAGTCATCACGCTAGCACGGACTCAGAACCTTATTATGAGAAGGCTAATCCAGTGCCCTGTTATGAAGAGGGTACCGAAGCGCCTTGTTATGAGGAAGGTGATAGTCCAAGTGAACGAGATGTGCGGCGTATCGTTACTCTATTGAAGTTTGGACTTAAGAGCGCTTTTACATCTCGGCGCTACTATTTTTTATTTAACGCACCGAGCGGGCAGCGAGCTAATCAAGCGTAACTTTCTATTGTCTCGCGATTGAACTGACATAGGTCTGCCCTCGATAAGCGCTCGCGTGGTACTGAGGGTAAATCGCCGGCGCAATGAAATATATACTACTTTTAAATAATTCATTTTAGAGCCATCTGTGTATGTTCTTATTTCGTATATGTTTGAGCTATCACTTGGCTCTTCGTGCGTTTGTATGGTGAAGCTTTTTGAGTGTATGTGTTTTTGGGTACCCTATCATAAATCGAGAGTAGCATGGGATTACTCCCTGCGTACTTGTCCCATAAACTTAAAGCCCATACTGCTCTCAGCTTAAGCGTGATAATAGATAGATAGATAGAAAATTCTTTATTGCACACTTATCAAAATAATTTACATTATTGAAATAAACAACAAAATTACAGACTATGTAACAATTGACGGTCTTATCGCTCAAGAGCGATCTCTACCAGATAACCGTGAATGGATAGGATCTATGATCCAGTTTACCATCGTTAGCTCCACTCCGTGATTTTGCAGGAATGTATTGATGCTGTCAAAGTTTGTCTTGTCAGAAGCCCCTTCGATATCTATGAAGGCTGCGAAATGGAGCGTTTTGATTGAGATGTCTTGTTCTAATCTGCTAACTACTGTGCGCAGCGCAGATGTTGTTGATTTACCTGAGCTGTAGGCGTGTTGTTGTGGGTGTAGTGGTTTTATTCGATAATCCAACTGTTTCAAAAAAATCTGGTCGCTACAACAACGCTGAAGAGGGACATCTTTCCTCGATGTATCCAATAGCAAGAGCGATATGTAAGGCTATATATATAAAAGGCGGGGCATCTTAATAAATTCTTTGAAGTAGGTACTTAGATCCCATGCTAAGAGGGTTGAACAATCCTTAATTAAGTCTCATTGGTAACTCAGACGTAATGGCCAATACGACAAACATGGGACGATAATTCAGAAATACAAATCAGGCTGAATACAGTTCGTTAGACCACAATTCGACAGATCATTCAAACGTGCTCATAAGCTTGAATAATATTGATGAATAAATATAATATTAACTATAGATTACATGATTAATTGGTTACAAGTAATAAGTGTTGAAACTTATATAGTAAAAAAATCTACACCAGAACTTTATTTTTAATTAGAGATTTTAATTCAAATTTTAATTCAATTAACGTATTCCTCAACAGAACCATTTTACACCTATCTACATACTTTGTCGCGTAGGGACTAGCTCTAGCAGGATGGTCGAGCTGTAAGGAATAACAATGTAATTTAGATCTTGATTTGTTTAAACTAAGCTAATATTGTAAAGAAGTTGTTTACGCTAAATGTTTTTATCGTAAACAGCTCTTAATATTGTTATACTATGTTCAGATAGTTTTAAAAGCAATGTTACAATCTTGTTGATACTTGGTTGTTGATACTAGACTTCCAGAGTAACTGTCAGATGTAAATTCTTATTGGAGGTAGGTAGAAACTAGCAGTCTTGTTAGAGCGTTTGAACGAAGCGGTCGTCCGCTCGGAACACACTAATAGTGTGAAATTGCAATAGTGAGTGCCCGTCAGCTGTGGCAGTTAAGCTAAGGTACGTTATTTTCTTGCTGTTCTTAGTTTTTCTAGTCGATAAGCGATATTTAGTTAACCAGCTAGTGATTTCTTTTTCGCTTCTTTGCACTAGCTTATAAAAGATTGAAGCGAAGAGAATCAAATAGTCGTACATTTTCTATTTAGTAGATGTAAAGTTACAATGTTGGAATAAGCCATGAGAAAATAAACGCATTTGATTCTGATTTTCCTTTTATTTTATCATACTCCTATAGTATTGTATCGCATTCACTGCCCAGCCTCGGTGGTGCAACCCGCAGGGGCGCGCCGCCGCCACACGAGGGTCGAGAGGCTCGTCTGCGTCTTGGGCCATGAAAGCAAGGTAATATTATCCTATGAAAGTGTTAGTGTATTGTATCGCATTCACTGCCCAGCCTCGGCGGTGCGACCCGCATGGGCGCGCCGCCGCCACACGAGGTTCGAGAGGCTCGTCTGCGTCTTGGGCTATGAAAGTGTTAACCGACTAATGCTCTTTTTCAATAAAATCGCAGCTTAATTAGTTGACCATACATCTAAAAGCATACCCATTGATTATGGCTTATACCTATTTTTTTTCAACTTAACGATTTTTTATTCGGCTGACCAAAACATTAATTTTGCTGCTCAAAAAATCACTTTTTGGCTGATCAAAAATAATTGTATAATCTTGCAGATCATTTAATTAATTCTGCTGATCAAAACATTAATTTCGCCGATCAAACAGCTATTTATTTTCTGACCAAAAATAATTTAGTGGCCGACCAAGTGTTGCTGGCGGTTTTTATTTTACAGCCGATCAAAACTTAAAATGCTGCTCAAGTAGTTTTTAAGCTGACTTTTCCAGCTGATCAAATATGTAAAATAAATACCAATAAATTTACTCCCAAATAAAAATAAAATAAGATACAATTTTTAAACATTATGCCCATTTTAAGCAGATTATAAATGTCAAAATTGGTGTTAAACAATGATAATATACCCACTTATGTCATACAATGCATTATTAAAATCTAAGCTCTAATTAGACAATTGTCATAAAATAGTCATGAAATAGTGATAAAATAAAATAAAATAATAAATAAATAATTCTGGACAATTCACACAGCGTTATCTAGCCCCAAGCTAAGCAGAGCTTGTGTTATGGTTACTAGATATCTGATACACATAATACAATACACTACATAGATAGATATCTTTTATTATACATAGAAAACCACCCAGAACACTCTGAACAAATATCTGCAGATCGTACAAACATTTGTTCCGAGGCGGGAATCGAACCCGCAACCTCCTGCGTCGCAGGCGGACCTTCGCCCGCTGCGCCACAGAGGTCGAGTGATATTCCTACTATGTACTTTTAGAGGTTTTATCCTTAAGGAATTCATCCTTATGGAAATTTAAGAAAATATTAGTGTAATGTGATGTCATTTTTGTAAATCGTACAGAATGGTATAATATAACTACAACTACCTATGAGTTTTATTCAAAGGTAATGTACTTAATGTTCAAGAGGCTCTATAAAAGCGACATTCTGCTGGCAAACTCATCAGAAGGAAGTCGTCACTCGTCAGTCCTTACAGTCAAAACAATATTTTGATTTGGTGTTATTCAGCCTATCTCGTAAGTTTTGTGTTTACTAGTTAATAATAATCTTGAACTAGGATTTGCAGCAGTTGCGGGTTCGAATCCCAGTCTTTAAAACAAATTCTTCGTTCATCAACAAACTTACAAAAACACATAGTACCTACCTATTTTATTCTCATTTTTATTTGATCTCAAGAGGCGCAGATATGCAGGTCTCGACAAAGCCTACACATTTGCTCCCCTTGGAGTCGAGACCCTAGGTCCGTGGGGTACCGAGGCTCTTCGGGTTTTTAAAATAATATCTGATCGTCTGGTCGAAGCGACGCGTGACCCGAGAGCTGATGAGTAATCTGGCGCAACGCATCAGCATTGCCATACAGCGTGGCAATGCAGTCAGCGTCTTCGGGACGCTTCCGATTGGTATTATATTAATACTAGCGATCCGCCCCGGCTTCGCACGGGTGCAATAAAATACTATTATTACTATTATTAAACATAATATTATGATTTCTCAATCAAAGAGCAAAGAGTTTTCATTCAAAGAAATTAGACCGAACCACAGATCACTATATATGTACCAAGCTACGATCAAGGAGTATTTATATACCCTGGGGAGCGATTTCTTCCGTCCACGGTACCAAGACCGAACCTGCGACACCTGTGATACGTGATTGACGTGTGACACCAACACCACATACACATGTTTATACTTAATTAATTGACATGTTTACTTTGCAACGCCGTTACAATTTTAGCAATTTATTCATTTTCGTATTGAAACTACTCGATAATCCGAATTTTCCGCCTATAAGTTGTAGACTCGGATCGACTAATTTTTTACGCTCTTCAATTTGATGTGCATTTCGTTCGAGTGTACCGTAGACCGGTCCGAAATTATTAATATAGAATGGATCAGTTGAGCTACCCGTGGATTGTTTGCAACAGTCTGCAGTTAGCTTAATAGTTACAATTGTAGACACTAACTAGTTGTAATTTTGATTGTAATTTTCTTTGTAAATAAAGAGATTACTTTATTCTTAATCTTTTTCGTCTGTAACATTTTTTAAAATTATTGAAATCAGCACAGCTCATAAAAACAAACAACTCATTGAAACTAATCGAGTTTATTTTTAATCTGTGGTTTTGGGTTGCTCCTTTACGCCTGTAATTTGTATCGTCGTCAGAAGTCAAAATAATGAGGGATATTCACCGGGGACGCGGCAACATGATACTTAAACTAGGTACAGAAAAACGGAGTCTTAGCGTTTGTTAATTTTTTTCTTTTGCGTATTAAAATTATTGTAAGTAAGTACCTATATAAGTACCTATGTAAATAATGTCCATGATAGTAGTATCATGTACAAACTATTTATTAATCTGTGCTACACATCACAGAAGAAGCGGAGCACGTTTATTTTACTCATCGTGGTCAATCAACAGTGGGATTTTAGTTTTTGCTAAATTATTATTTACTTATGCACCTATTTGCTACATACTTGTTTTCAACCACCGCACCTTGGGGACAAGACCCGCTTCAAAATCGCGGCTGTGTGGTGGAGGCTTTATCTCTATCGGATTTTTTTCTTCGTATCTAACACCTCACGCAACGCAACCAATAAACTTAATTATTATGGGGTTATATAGTTTTAGAATAGGTAGCTATTCAATGGCTTTATTAATTTTGGGACTTAATAGGTAGGTAACCTTGAAACAAAAAGTCCGCGAAAAACCCGATTTACCATAATAGTATTTATAAAGAGGGCATATAGAGAGGAGGCTTTCCACCCAGCAGTGGGGCGACCAGAGGTAAAAAGTTTTTTTTTTCAGACTATGCTATTGCTACTAGCCATAGCGCTGGTAACCTGTACTATCTACATCTACAAGCGGTACTATACTCTGTTCTCCCGCTATGGCATCAAGCACTACACACCAGTCCCACTGCTGGGGAACATGGCACGGATTACCCTGCAGCTGGAGCATTTCAAGGATAGTGTTGCCAGATACTATAACGACTTCCCGAATGAAAGGTAAGAATTAGAGCGTATCTGGCACAGCGTATCAGCATTGCCATACATCGTGGCAATACAGCCAGCGTCTTGGGGACGCTTCCGACTGGTATTGATATGGATCAGTTGATCTACTTGTAGATTGTTTGCAACAGTCTACAGTTAGCTCAGTTGTTTCAATTGTAAATACTAGTATAAATTTCTTTGTGAATAGAGGCTTTATTAAATAAAAAAAGAATTAGACCAGCTCAAATCTGATTTGTGTACGTACCTAGTCTACTCCGGGTGTTAGTCCACCTTTGTCTTAAACAGCCTGAATAGGCTCTAAATTGGAGGTCTGTAAGTTATAGTAGCTAAGCTGAGAGTTATAGAAATGATCAACCCTAGATGGTTGTGAACTGCTTTGTGAACTTTTGTTTCGTATGGGCGTGAGAATTTTTTTTGGAACGAAGTTCCTTATTGCGCGTTGTGAAAGGGGGCTAGACGGAAAAAAATCATACGAAGAGTTGTAACGACACTTTTTGACGAAGAGAACCGAGGAGAACCGAAGCGATGACCGCAGCCGAGTTGAGCTGAGGTGCGCTTCGATTCGAACAATCGTGTGTTCCGCTCGCTCGCGCAACGTATCATTGGAGTGAGCGGGATATATCAGTTTTCTGCGGCCTCACTGAAGATGACGCGAGGACGCGCGATTAATCAAAGGAACTTCGTTCCATCCGGGTGTCCCTTGACATCTCTCAAGTTTTTTTGTGTGTTCAACCTTATAATATAAAAACGCAACCATTTTTTTCTTAGTTTAATTACCTATTTTACTTCTAATTTGACCCAACATGGTCAAATATTGTCAAATCAGTCAGTGCAAATGTAGGTACCTACTCAGAGTACGTTTACATTGGTCACTTTGTAACTAATGACGGATATTTTATTATTGAGGCTCGATGACCTTGAATTATTTTTAAATTATTATCTAATCGTATTTTTATCATACCTTATTATTG
Organism: Eupithecia subfuscata; assembly: GCA_963564075.1. NCBI lineage: Eukaryota > Metazoa > Arthropoda > Insecta > Lepidoptera > Geometridae > Eupithecia > Eupithecia subfuscata. The sequence goes on from OY751102.1 coordinate 1,791,059, forward strand.
TGTACCTATCTTATTATTGTCTGGAAGAATTGTTTTGTTCATTATGATAGAGCATAGTAGGTACTTTATCTCTTGTGCGAAGTAAATACGACTTTACTTATTCGCAATTTAGTACCTATGACGCATTTGTTCCTACTTAACATAAATGTAAGCACTATGTAGGTGTACGTATCTGTACCTATAAATAATTACTTATTGCATGATTTTAATAATTCATTAGGTATCCTATCCTACCATTATGTACTAACATACCTATTCCTAGATTATGGTGAGAAATTATTTATTGTCAATTGTCATTTGAAACCAGGTAAGTAGGTATGAGAAAACATAGTATCCATCTGGGCAATCACCTGCACAGCCCAGACGAGCTAAGAAATATCACCCTGAAGAAAATCGTACAAATCCTACTATAATAGGAACTGTAAGGATTTCCTAGCAAGCAACTTTGCAGTTGCTTCAATCATTATTCGCCACTAACCGCAAGGGTTACGCCACAGCTTCAAGTCTGAATCTGAACACGCAAAGTGGCGATCAAAATAGGCTTACAATACAATAGGCCTACAGGCATATCATGACCGCAGTGATAGGAAGGCAATACAACGTAAAGCAAAAAAAAGTGTCTACGAGAATAAATATAGGAAGAGAAAACTGGCACTACTTTTCTAGCAAAGCAGTCTAGTTAATAGAGTTGGTAGTTAGTAAACTGCGAGGGATTTGAAAGGTACGAAACTTTTACCTCGATCAGCGAGAATATATTTAGTATTGAATGAAAGAGGTCGAATGTTAAGAAGCTCACTTCGGTCAACTATCAAGGAGTTTACAAATTATTTGAATCTCTTTCAAGCCATGAAAGAACAAAATTTTACTTATTGATGAAGGTAGAGCACGTTAATACCTCCTTCGTTATGCTGAAATGAGTTTAGCTCTCCTAGTATTTTCTTGGCGGCGACCATAGATCTAAGCAAAATTTTACATAAGTAGTACTATATAAATGTGCCACGCCGAATTTAACATAGATCACTCCACAAACTAATAAAGGAATGATCACTCATCGATATCCATACATTCACATTAAAAATATTAGTGTGACAAATAGGAAGATTAGTGTTGGAATAAAAATAAATAATATATTTTTCCATGTCCCCGTATCTCACAATACTCCCTGTTATTCCCATTTTTCAGGTTCGTCGGAAAATATGAGTTCACAAAACCGATGGTGATTATTCGCGACTTGGACCTGGTGAAGAAAATCACCATTAAAGACTTTGACTACTTCGTCGATCATCGCTCCTTCGTGGACGAGGTCAATGACCCGCTGTTTGGCAGGAACCTGTTCTCTTTAAAAGGTACTTTCTTATCTATATAGGTATATACTACATAGGTACCATACCTAAGGTATCCTAATAATTATAAAGGCGAAAGTTTATGGCGTTGTTTTGAAGATATTTCGCCGAAGACAACGCCAAAACTACTGAATGGACTGGGCTGAAATTCTGCACACATAAAGATTGGACCTGAAATAACATATAAGTAGGCTACCTACTTTTTATTCCAACAAACGCGTGCGAAGGCAAGATCTCTAGCTTGTATACCATATCGGGAGACAAATAAATAATTTTGAATTAATTTTGAATTTCTGTCTATACCTAATATCAAAATAACAGCTTTACGTACCCAACTGCACGGTACGTTTCAAAACACAAATATTGAAATGTGTAAGTTTGTGTGTTTGTCCGGCTAATCTCCAAAACGGCGAGACGCGGATTTAGACGAGACTTTACTCATAGATTAGAATACGTGTCCCACTCGTTACAATCCACATGTGTTCGATTTCCTCCACAGTATAGCTCTAACGTTCGATTTCCTCCACAGTATAGCTCTTAATTTTTTTGTATTTTTAGTAGTGTAGTGTTATTTTTTGTCTGTGGTCTGCCACCCGTGTTGGCACGAGCCAAAGGTCCTGTCAGAAAACCAGTGTTACTCTATTTCTTGTGGAGCAACATTATGCTGAGATAGGACCTTTTGGTTCGCTGCATTGCTTGCTACTGTTAGGTACTATTATTTTATTATTGTTATTGTAATATTCTTATGTAAGTATGAGTATTGTAATAGTTGCAAGCTTTCTAGTGAACTAATAAATTAATTTTCTTTCTTTCTTTCTTTCTTAACGTTTATAATGATAATCCACAGGTCAAACATGGAAGGATATGCGCTCGACCCTGAGCCCAGCCTTCACCAGCTCCAAGATGAAGATGATGGTGCCCTTCATGGTGGAGGTAGGAGAGCAAATGAACAAGGCTCTGAAGAAGAATATCAAGGCATCTGGAGGTATGATTATTATTTAGATATTTATATAGCTTAGTCTATTTATTTCTTTCGAAACATTATTTCTGATTTCACACCACCATAGAGCAACTGTACTTGCTCTTTGCACGCCACCGTATACTTTTTTCGATCACTTCTTTTCCATCCTAAGGTTGCCTGGAAGAGATCGCTTTTAGCGATAAGGCCGCCCATTGTACATTATCTGTATTTCTTTTTTGTTTTCTGTGATTTCTTGGTGTCCAATAAAGAATATTTGTATTGTATTGTATGATTCTTATGCAGCCCATATTTGATAACGGAAATATCAATTTGCGATAAGGACATTTGGTGGAAAATATGTTTATTATGGCAGGTTTCCATCAAAATCAGAATACTATTTATATTCCATTAAGCCATGTCCACTATTCAAACGGAGAACAGATGTCATAATTATTTACAAACTGCTTCTGCCCGCGGCTTCGCACGCGTTGTTTCTATGGAAACGTTTTGAGGTTATTTCTATCCCATGGAACTGATTTATGGGATAAAAAGTCGCCTATGTTTGATTCCAGGGCTAGAACTACCTGTATGCAAAATTTCAGCCTGATCCGTTCAGTAGTTTTGGCGTGAAGAGGTAACAAACATCCATCTATACATCCATCCATCCAAACTTTCGCATTTATAATATTAGTGTGATTGCATGGATGGCAAAGATGTCAGCGGTATGCAGTCTTGCACTAACACCCATAGACAACACTACTCTTATCTAGATACCTAACTCGTTTTTCTTCTACTAAACACTCTTTTATGCTCTAGCCTGCTCTAGTCCTTAATCTCTCTTCGCTCAAGGCTCGAATTTTGAATAAAAATTTCAAAATTCGATAACGATCTAAAACAAAACATTGACTATCAACCGTTTAAGTAGTGTTTTATCGTAGGTTTTATCCGAATTTGTTTTGAATCCTTTGAAGAGCAACTGTTTGAACTACGATATAAATTTAGGTTTGGTGTCCGTCCACGCACTTGTGTTATCGACCAACAGATAAAATCGATATTGTTCCGCAATCAGTATTATCTTCAATTCACCATTATAGTTCTAAGTGCTCTTCAAATAAGTGCTACCAAAGTACTCGAAGGTAAATAAATCACTAGGAAAATGCGCGTGTAGGCACAATTTACTCTAAAAGATGTTTATGTATGTAGTAGGTATGTACCTACCTAGGTATGTAGGTGTACCATGAGCATTCTTGCGTTATGTATGTAATAGAACGGCTACATACTCGTAATATACATAAGTTATGGAATAAATAGGTCCTTTATAGGTAAAGTAAGTAGTACCTAGTACTTTGATGAATGGTGTACCTAATGATATTTATAAATGGATAAAAAGTAAAATGAAAATTGGAAAAAAAAACATTTCAGACATTATGTCGATAGAGTTAACTACACAAGTGTAGTTTTGAATCAAGATTCAAAGTTTTTTTTAGCAAAGATTTATAGCAAACTAGCTTCTGCCCGCGGCTTCGCACGCGTTCTTTCTATGGAAACGTTTAAAGGTAATCTCAATCCCATGGAAACTGATTTATGGGATAAAAAGTAGCATATGTTTGATTCCAGGCTTAGAGCTACACTGATGCAAAAGTTTAACTCAATCTGTTCAGTAGTTTTGGTGTGAAGACGTAACAAACATCCATCCATCCATCTACCCATCCAAACTTTCGCATTTATAATATTAGTGTGATGGCTTACATTACAACTTATGTGCTCAAAACTTCTTACTTAGGTACTATCTAAATTACTTGTAGAACCTAGAAATAGTAAAAACTGGAATTTTTTTCGTGCGTTCATAACGAATAAAAAATATTTTCCCCTTACCATTTAAAAATATATTTCTTGGATAACTCAGTGCCAATATACCATCGAACGGCTGCACCGATATTTTTAGGCCATTCACTTTATCCAATATATCACCAAGCTAAGAAGAGCCTGTGGGTACTAGATAACTGATATTATACATAATACAATGCATTATATACTTTTTATTATACCTACTTAGAAATCACGCAGAGCACCCGGAACAAATAACCGTAGATCGTACAGAAATTAGACCGAGTCGGGAATCGAACCCGCAACCTTCTGCGCCCTCTGCACCTCAGAGGTTGCCAAAGAATCCATCTTCAGTAAAATGTGTGGTCTCAACAAAATGTTGAATTCTTGTGATATCAAGCTTTTGGTCTCATTCCAGTAGGCTACATCGACGTAGACATCAAAGACATGACCTCCCGCTTCGCCAACGACGTGGTGGCGACTTGTGCGTTTGGCCTCAAGGTGGACTCTCACAGTCAAGTGGACAACGAGTTCTACACGCTTGGCAAGGAGGCCGCCCAGTCCAACTTCAGACAGCTGCTCATCTTCTTCGGTTATTCTTCGTTCCCGGCGTTGATGAGGGTGAGTTTACTAACTTGCTTCAGCGTGCGGCTTTGCGCTAGGTATCTGGATATAACTTAACCTTAAGCACTTAGAGTTTATTTATTTATTTTCTAAATCGGTCAAATTTCCGATATTGTGGCCCTAAAAATCTCAACTCTCAGCTTTGTTAGCGCTATTCCCAAATGTTATTTTTTTGTCAATTTAGTCAACTATTCAAAATTTCAATTAGTACCGTTACGTACTTTTGTAAATTCATTTCAATGAACATTAAAATTTTTCGCATTTACGTGAAATATGATTGAGGTGCGATGACGATCTGCAAAATACTGCTGTCAAATGCGGCAAGTTGATAACAGGTGCTCATTGCACGCAATGTGGAACAGTTGCCTTTGTCCAGCTGTAGACTAGCATAATGCTGATGATGATGGTGATGATTGCAGGCCCTCAAGCTGTCTCTTTTCACGGAGGCTTCGAAGGGTTTCTTCAGAACGCTGGTGACGTCGACCATGCAAGAACGAGAGGAGAAGAACATCATCCGACCTGACATGATCCACTTGCTGATGGAGGCTAAGAAAGGTACATCATAATCATCATCAGCCCGTATACGTCCACTGCTGAACATAGGCCTCCCCCAAACGACGCCATGAATACCGGTCCAGAACCGCCTCCATCCATTGAGTCCCTGCTACTGCTACAATGTCGTCGGTCCATCGTGTGGGAGGTCTACTCTGTTTCGCATTGCATCGCGGTCGCCACTCGAGAACCTTTACTTCCCAATGGTTATCGGTTCTGCCAGCTATATGGCCTGCCCATTGCCACTTCAGCCTGCTAACTCTGAGACTCTGAGAGCTAGGTCGGTTTACTTTGGTTCATCTACGGATTTCAGTATATCGGATCCTATTGCGTAGAAAAAGCTCCGAGCATAGTCATCTCCATAGCGCGCTGAGCGATTTTAAGCTTATGCACGAGGTCTATTGTCAGCAAGTTCTAATCTGATGATGTTTTTAGGGTTCCGTACCTCTAAAGGAAAAAAGGAACCCGTATTGGATCACTTTGTCTGTCTGTCCGTCTGTCAACCCTCTTTTCTCAGAAACGCGTGGATGTATCGAGTTGAAATTAACATCAAATACTCGAGTCCGTAACCTCTTGAAGCCGTTATATAAATTAAACTTCTAAATCAACGCACTCAAAAGTTACAATCGTCCGAAAATTTTGAAATTTCAAAGGGAATCACAAGCACCCAAAACCTATAGGGTACTTCCCGTAGTCCTAGAATCATGAAATTTGGTGAGCAGCAAGGTCTTATAGCAGAAGTAAAGGGAAAAATCCGAAAAACATAAATTTATAATTTTTTCACTAAAAAAATTACTTTTAATGCTCGCCATGGACCAATACCTATAGGGTCCTTCCCTTATACATAGAATTATGAAATTTGGCAAGAAGCAAGCCCTTATAGCACAAATAAAGGGAAAAATCCGAAAACAGTAAATTTGTAGTTTATTCACAAAAACATACTTTTGATTCTTGCTATACTTAGACCAAAACCTATAGGGTACTTCTCGTTTACCTAGAATCATAAAATTTGGTAAGAAGCAAGGTCATATAGCATAAATAACGATACAAATCTGAAGAACGTAAATTTGTAGTATATTACCTAAAAAAATAAGTTTTGATAAATGGTATGTCTATGTCTATGTCTATGTCTTGATTCTCCCCCTCGACCAAAATATACAGGTTACCCTACTTCATGTTGACCTAGAATCATAATATTTGGTAAGAAATAAGGTTGAACGGAAGCCTTAGTGCGCGAGTCCGACTCGCACTTGATGTTTTATTTTTTTCAGGAAGACTAGTCCATGATGAGAAGCAGGTGGACAGCAATGCCGGGTTCGCTACTGTCGAAGAATCGTCTTTAGGAAAGAAAAGCGTCAACAGAGGTTAGTATTTCCGTTTAGTTTATTAGTTATCTATTAGTTTATCAGGCAGCCAAAATATTTTAAATTTATATCTATCAGCGCCCATTGTGAATACCTAAATCTTCTTCCAGTGTGGTCCGACGACGACCTGATTGCCCAAGCAGTTCTCTTCTTCCTAGCTGGTTTTGAAACAGTATCCGCCACCATGTGCTTCGTGCTCCACGAGCTGGCCGTCAACCCTGACGTGCAAAATCGGCTAGTCGAAGAGATCAGGGAGAATGAAGTCAGGAACAAGGACAAATGCGACTACAATGCTATACAGAGCATGGTTTACTTGGATATGGTGATATCAGGTAAGACATCAAAGAAAATATGTCCTGAAACGATATTATAGATGACATAGTCGTGAACACTGATACACCTTTGATCGCTTTTTCTATTTGGTTTAAGCTTTTTAAAGGGTTTATTGTATGTATCTATACTATTACCGTTTTGCACAAAAACAAAACGGATATTATGTGAGTGGAGAAACGGACAGCATGGTTTGAAGAACTGCATTTGAAATATGGATGTATATATATGTCTCTATGGTAGTTTTCTTGGGAATAATGCCTTAGTTCCTCCGTCAAAGTCATAGCAGCAAGTGTCTGTCATTGTGACTGTCAATGTCAACTCATAGTGTCATCAACACCAGCAAGTACCTTGCTGATGCTGTCCGTTTCTCCACTCACATAATATCCGTTTTGTTTTTGTGCAAAACGGTAATATTATATGTGTTTCGAAACGGACAGCATGGTTTGAAGACCTGTTTGTTATCTGCTGGTGAAAGACGGACAAACGCTATGTGAAAATAAAATGTATGACATGTAACTAAGTAGGTACTAACATGTAATACATAAATAACAAAGTCAAAGATCTTAGGACATAACTTCTAAGACTTTAAAGTTGTGTAAAACAAAATATTGAGTATTTATCAAATCTAATTGATCAGAAATCAACGATACTTAGCATCACACAAAGTGCCCCTGAAGCACATTTATGTACACTTGGATGTGGATAGTGGCAGCCGGCGACGCCGTTCTGCAGTTGTATTGTGCGCCGTCATGCAGGTCACTTCGTTGGGGCTTAGGTCTGGATAGTGGCAGCCGGTGACGCCGCAGTTCTGTCGCTGTACAGCAGATCGCTTCGTGGGGCCGGACAATGTTTAAAACTGTCATAAACTGGGTAAAAGGCAGTGATCTAAGTATGAAAATATTGTATGTATAGGTAATATAGGTATTTCATTATTTAAATGAGTAAAGTTCTGGTTTCTATTTGAAACTTTACTATGGACCATTTAGATTCATCAATTTATTAAATAGGATTATGGTATTCATAAAATCTTGCTGATTTAAAATGCAAGCTCTAAAATGCAAGGTCTAATATTTCAATGAATGGAATTCTGCTTAGTAGAATATTTTCAGTTTGAATGTGATAGTTTTAATTTTATCTAATTCAGGATTTATTTGTTGATCACATGCTTGGTAATGTGCTCATTTTTAGAATCAATAAATTTAATTGATCTTGCTATTATGAGATCTGGGATTCACATAAACATACTTCATAAGTATATCTTTAATTAACTGTCCATACTAATTGCATTTAGTTCAAATAGGACTTTTAACATTATTACATTACAAATATAAAATAAAATATGTTATGGTATGGATAACTTATTTACAAGGGGTTATTTCGCTATAACCCTTGCTGTGTAATTATCGGTATTTCTATGTAATATAAAGATGGTAGTTAATGATATCTACATATAGCTTTTTAGTTCTCTGAACTGAACAACATAAGTACTTGAATCAGGTCCAGTTGCAGAAAACACCAAAACAGGTGTCTGCTTGGGTATGTTATTGTTTTCATGAAAAATACTTGGTTATGAATCCACTGACACCATAACTCCATGGTGTTCCCGCTAGACGATATATATCTAATTGCGGAGAACCACGTCATATCCGACGGTAAAGGGTAATGGTACCTTGGTTGGTGATAATGATGGACAATCTGATACAGGACAGTGGGTGACGTGCCTAGTCTTACCACTTGTCTACTTCACCGTACCGTCTAACCCCCCTTCCCCCCCCACACTTTTTTACCAAAAGTTCCAGTGTCTCCATCTGAGGGGGGACTTCACTGGGGAGAGAACATTAAAGGAGCTCAGACAGAACCTCAATACAAGATTTAAAATGTATAAGCCAGAAGCATTATCATAGATTGTGTGCTATCCTCTCAGGCTCGAATATATTGGCAAAATGTCGGTCACTTTGTTGGGGCGTAAATCGCCTGGTATGTATGCCCCATTATCCGGATACAGTCTCCGAGGGCGACGTGTATATTCAGACAAGACTGATCACACTTCGACTGAAGGTGTTATAAAAGTTGTTATAGCGAGGTATCGCTTTTAAGACCAAGTGCCAGCGGGGCCTATAGCCAGCTGTGGACTAATATAGGCTGATGATGATGAAGTGTCACCTAGGAAACCTCTTTTAAATACGGTCCCCGAGGCCAGAGGTATTTAAGTACCATTCGAGCCATTGAAGGCTTAACGAAAAATTGCATCCTTATCTCCTCCGCACTGGAGTTAACATTGTTAGTGTCCATCTGCTAGTTTAACCTATCAGGTTTAGCAACGGGGCACCAGAGTCGCCACCTCTGCGGGTCACACCGCAGAGTCCAGGCCATGAATGGGGTAATACTCACACTCATAAATTTATTAGCCGTAGGAGCAAAAGGCACACTTGGTTAATATGAGAAGAAATATAATAATGAGAAGTATTGTACTATTTTACTGTAATAGCCTTCATTTGATGTCTATAATGCCACGCCCCATGTTCCGGATACAGCTTCCGCAGCCGGGGGCAATAAGTACCGTTCCGATACTCTGTTTAGATTATTTGGCTGGCAGACGGCCATGCCGCTATACCTCCCCGAGAGTGGCATGCTGCCGTAGTAGTGTCCTGAATCGTCGTCAAGACAGCTCCAATAACATCATCGCCTAGCCCAAGTAAGCATGCGATGGCCCCTAATTTAGGATATAGCCTCCGAGGCCAGGGGCAATAAGTACCATACCGGTATTATGTTGATTATTTGACTGTTAGTTGGCCAAACTATAACATAACTCTCTCATGAACATCACCATTATTAGTTCCAGTTACATTGTTTCTGACGATAGGATAAAGTTTCCCTTATTTTATACTTAAAATAATAAGTTTCGTTTACCGGTATGAAATGGTATAGTCCCACATATTGGCTTGAGTGTCAGATATTTGATAGGGTCATTGCCCACCTGACTGGAAATGAAATGGTATAGTCCCACATATTGGCTTGAGTGTCAGATATTTGATAGGGTCATTGCCCACCTGACTGGAACCTCTCGTTCAAATGAGTGCATCCGATGCATCTCGTCAAAAGTGGATCACATCCGAGTGAAACCAACTGTGAAGGTTTGGTTATCTATGAGGTTTCAAAGTATTTATTGTAAACCAAATAATTATGTAATGATCCTCTGCTACTTAATTAACAAAACTAAGAAAAAACTTTGAGCTCTTGTGACTCTTGTGACTTGTGAATATTGTAATAAAAATTTAATATACCAGATTCTGATGGTGTGTTGGTGAGCACTAACCTTCACCTGAAGTGAGTTGCACTAACTCAAACAAAATAGCAGTAGGAATTTATCTTTAATTGAAAGGAATGCCATTGCCCTGCTGTTGGACATCCTAGGTTAATAATAGTAATCTGTATTTGTCTTGATCATTTTTAGTTTGTTGCAGAGAATTTAATTTTGATTATTTCAAACTTTGGGTCTAAATGATTTTCAGAATAATACGGGGTCAATAATAGAACTAATTTTAGGTACTTACTATTAAATAAAGTTGTTCTATGAAAGCCATAGGAAACAACTGTGGAAATAACCTATGATTCTGGGAATGTGAAACTAGGTTCAATATGTGATGTTCATTCCAACTGGTGTCAACAGATCTTGGAAGTAAATCATGTTTTAGATAGGTACTTCAAAATGTCGGAGATCACCATGACAATGATCTAGAGCATAATATTCAGTTTCAATGCAATGAAAGTAACATATTATGAGAGACTACAAAGTATTTTTATGTTTGGCACCTTACTCCGAGTAAGTGTTAAACATACCTGCAGGTAACTTTATTTACAAGCTGTAATGTGAAAGGTCAATTTGCAGAACCTTTTAACTTAATAGTTATAAGGTAGGTAGGTACTGTTCTTTAAATAATTTAAGCAAAAGAAAGCTATAATTATATACCTACTTATGGCATTTTCATAATATTATATTTATATTCCAATACAATAAAGATTAGTTAGTCAAAAATCAGCTCTTGTTCTGATATATTCTCTGTACTCTGTCTGCCAGTAACAATGAAATATGTAGCAAAATTCTGATTCTTCAAAATAAAGTGGTGATTCTGCCCCTAACAGTACAAACTGAACCTGGGGACTTATTATTATGATTATTATTATTGTGCTAAGGTTTAATCTTCTCTGTGAAAAACCGGTAAAAAACAAAGCACATGGGCCTCAGGCAAGTGCACTTCAGGTGCTAGGTCGTTCATTTTGCAGGATTTTTCTGACAATCCTACAAGTGTTTAGTATGACAGCTTTTAGCATTAATGTGTCAACTTTTTATTTACCAAACCAGGTAGGTAGGTACTACCAGGTAGCCTACGAAGATTTCGATATGTTATTTATGTAGGCATTTGTATGTCTTGCCCTGCCAAACTTTGGTGTCAATGATGTTTTTATTTCAAGCAATTATTTCATACCTATTACATGCACATAAATCTGTTTATAATAGTAGTCATGTTACTAAATCATCATCTTTTCATCAAAAGTATGTTTGTAACACTCAATTAGAGATTGCAAAATGATTTAACATGATCTTTATAGGGTGCTAAAAGGTGCCACCGCACCTTCCGTCTATAGGTTATGTACTTCAACCTGGGTTATTATCGCAATAACTTGATAAGACAAACTGTACTAGAGGATCACACTCGTGCGTGTACCGGCCGGCCTGATGGTGCCGGCGACATGAATAAACAAAGTATTAGGTACCATCCGATGGGAACTTTGTGCCAGGCTCGTGATTGAGTTTTCCACGCTTACCTCATAGCCAGTGGTCGGGATTATAACTCGGAGAGATGGGCACGAATTTTGCACAAAGTAAATGCTTGTACTTCACCATAAACATCGTTTTTTCACCAAAAAAACCATAAAAACACAAAATTTTCCGCATACACCGCTGAAAATTTCAAACGCTATGAGTTGACATTGACAGTCACAATGACAGACACTTGCTGCTATGACTTTGACGGAGGAACTAAGGCATTATTCCCAAGAAAACTACCATAGAGACATATATATACATCCATATTTCAAATGCAGTTCTTCAAACCATGCTGTCCGTTTCGAAACACATATAATATATAATATTATAAAGAGGAAAGGTTTGATTTTTTGTTTGTTTGTTTGTTTGTATGAATTGAATAGGCTCCGAAACTACTGGACCGATTTGAAAAATTCTTTCACCGATAGGAAGCTTACTTTTCAGGGAGTGACATAGGCTATATTTTATCCCGGAATTCCCACGGGAACGGGAACTACGCGGGTGAAACCGCGAGGCGATCGTCTAGTAATATATAGCTTCGCTTGTTTTTTCCGTTGTAAAAATATGCATATAATGATATTCCATGTTTAGATCTAGGTTCAAATTTCAGGCAGATTCAATCAGTAATTTTGGCGTTGTCTTCTTCCAAACATATTATCACAACGGCACAAACCGTCGCTTTTATAATATTACTAGGCTTGAATATCAATAAAGGAAAGCAATAATACGTAATCTTTGGTTAAATTTCTTCCTTAATAAATGAATGGAATCGGAATAAAGAAATGAATTGACATTCAATGACTAAGGATATGTCGGTTACTAGAGGTAAATGTACCTACCACAAATACTGTGGTACCTATACGATAAAAATGTCGTTTGGTTTCAAATACTAAGACCGTAATCTCGTTGCGGATAAGACGCGTATCTAGGAATTCCCTTATCAATCAGCTAGATCATAGCTAATTAGAATTAATTAAAAAATTATCAATTGAATGAAGTGTTTATTTTGTCATAATCATCTCAGCTGAAATACATTCACTGCTGGGCCTCCTCTGAACATCGCCACAATGACCGTTCTAACGCTGCCCGTGACTGTGTTTCATGAGGGTCACATAGACCGTTAATTTTTATTGTCAATAAGCTATTTAATATATATTATTTGTAGCTATTTAATATATATAATACTAGCTGACCCGGCGAACTCTGTTCCGCCTTAATGGCAATAAATAAGCAGATTTTCGAATTATTAAGTTAATTTTTTTATATGAGAAAAAAAAAATGATGTACCACCATTAATCATTTATTATTGTTTCTGCATTTTAGTACACAGGTTGCTCTTCACTTAAGTACCTTGCACGATTTTGCATTGTCGACCAAGCCGTTTCACGGGCTGCCTCACTTTGCTCTTGTGATTGAGAAGCACGAGGTCGAGCCATACTAACGCGGCGCTGTTCACGTGCAATTTCCTGTTCTTCTTCAGTCCTTTAATTTGCAGTGTTTCGTATCCTTCTTGCATTACGGCTTTGTCGGGAAAGATTCGATCGTCTTGGTCGCGGCATTAGTAATTAAACTTCACTTCACTTTAATTCACCTTTTTTGTTATACCACGTTTTATAGTGACTGATGTTTTATGTCAAGTCACACTTGAATGCTATCGAACGGAATAAATTGTATCCTATGTCCGTTTCCTGGCTCTAAGCTACCTCCTCACCAATTTTCAGCCATATCGGTAAAGCCGTTCTTCAGTTTTAAATAGTGTAACTAACACGACTTTCTTTTATCTAAATAGATTATATCGCACTAGAATGGCAATTCTGGTTTTTACTTTTCTCGTGTAGTGAAATTAGAATGAAGGCTTTGCGGAAAATTCTACTTTAACAAATTGTCTTATACAATTCTTATAATTTTGTTAGTTATTGATAAACAAGCTAAAATAAAGAAAATTATAAACCAATTGATATTTATTGGCTGAACAGATTTTCATGAAACATGGCTAAAAACACTCGGGATTAAATTATCTATGACACAAAAAAAACTAAACGAAAATCGGTTCATCCGTTTGAAGCTACGATACCACAGACATATACACAGATACACCGACAGACACGTTAAACTTATAACACCCCTCTCTTTTTGCGTCGGGGGTTAAAAGAATACCGAGGAGCATGTTTTATTTGTTACCTCAAACTCAACAGCCTATATTGGTGCTGGACGCAAGCCCCCCCCCCTGATAAGCGCCTCATTGACTTTTATCTCATGGGGGTAAATGCCCATTATCCCCACGCTGGGCATGTTGGGGATATCGCAGTTCGGTGGTAGAATTGTTCTACAGGGGGCGCTTCTGCCCGCTCCCGGTTAATATCCCTTAGTCGCCTCTTACGACACCCGCGGGAAGAATTGGGGTGGTGTAAATTCTAAGTCGGCACCACACAGCTTTTTCTTTTCTGGTTAGTAGTGTCTTAATTCCCAATTAAGGTTCAACTAGCTAGACACTAGGGTTTTCTAGAAATAGCAATGAAGATAATAATTATTTGTAAACACGCTTAGTTCACAATGGTAGGCAGTAATGTTAAAAACACAAACACAGCGATGTCACTATCTTGTGAACCCGTCTAGCAGTATCATGCATGGCGCGGTATGCACACAACACAAGCAATCCACTAATCACGTTTATTGTTTCTGCCCGTAAAGTATATACCTACCTTATTTTGATTGCAGAAGCGATGAGGTTCTGGCCTGCTGCTGCTGCCTTGGACAGGGTTTGCACCAGGGATTACAACTGCGGGAAACCCAACGATGAGGCCACTGAAGATTTTATTGTGAGTTTGAAGTATTTTCATGACAACTGAATTAATGGGAGTTTTTGAAGGATTTTTCTCTAGTAACTGGTTATTTCGAAATCCTAGTTTAAATTCAAATCCTAGATGCTTTGTCTATTTACCAATGGCACATACATAAACGTAATCTTTGCTAAAATAAATTTATTGAAATTTTGGTTTCTTAACCTAGGTTACAATTTACTGTTTCTCACAGTCAGAAGAAATAAAATCATTCTTATACGATTCGTCTTGACAAGTCCAGTTTCCGATAATCCAGAATCCAATGTATGTAGGCATATATCTTAAAATGTGCATAACACAAGCTCTGATTTGCTTAGGGCTAGATGATGTTGTGTGAATTAAACATCATTGGTTATTTATTACTAGCTGCGCCCCGCAGCTACGCCCGCGTTGTAATTTATGTTCCCAACTTTCTTAATTTTGTCTTTCATAAGAACCTTTTTCTGACTATAACAAACACAACAAAAAAAGAATTAGCGAAATTGGTCCAAACGTTCACGCGTGATGCCGTGACCAAGGGAATAGGGATTCATTTTTTATTTAAAGAGATTATTATTTTATTATTTCCCTTGCTATCAGATGCCAGCAGGTACCGGCCTCAGCATCCCTGTGTGGGGCTTCCACCACGACCCCGAGTTCTTTCCGGACCCCGAGAAGTTTGACCCCGAACGATTCTCTGAGAAGAACAAGCATAACATCAAGCCTTTTACTTACATGCCTTTCGGAGTTGGACCTAGAAACTGCATCGGTAAGGGCTAAGTTGCAACTACATGAAGTCGTAATGATGGTATAATCCACACACAATTTAAATGGAATGGGAGTATTTCGAACCAAAGGAAGCGCGATCGGATATTGACTTTGACAAAGACCCACTTTGACAATGCCCAGATTGTACCAGACTGATTTGACTTGACTTCTTTGTTGATGACAGACAAACATGTGTCTGGTTTGCCATTTTTCTACCAGCGTATATTGTAGAGGTAAACCATTTTAAAAATGCACGTCAAAATGCACGCCCCCTCTACAAAACGTCATACAATGGCGTTCATTTTTAGAGTGGTTCATCTCTACCAGACTGACATTAAATATTTGTTACATTGAGAAGGTTCCGTCCTGATCAGCTGTGCTAGCAGCTGTGCATAAGTAATATTATTGAAACTCATTTTTTTGTGCTCAGAAAGCATCAATGAGCGGTGAAAATAGTATTAGTGATACACTCACGAATATACGTATATAGATAAGCGTGCTTTCGTCTCTCATTAGTGAAGTTTTAGCAAAAAATAGAGCACACTTTCATGTAGGAACTGAGTTTTTATGCAGTATCGGTAAGGTCTATATTTTCAAAAAGAGAACTACAATCAAATGATAGAAATAAATTAGAACTAGTATTTACAATTATTGAAACAATTGAGCCAACTATAGACTGATCCATATCAATACCGGTCGGAAGCGTCCCCAAGACGCTGACTGCATTGCCACGCTGTATGGCAATGCTGATGCGCTGCGCCAGATACGCATCAGCTCTCGGGTCACGCGTCGCTTCAACTAGTCGCTCAGATAATTTTATAAAAATCCGAAGAGCCTCGGTTCCTTGGTAGGTCTATATATTTGACATCTGTTAAACTAAATCGCCCCTAGCATTGGTTGTCTGTACTTCTGTAGCCTGATTCGGTCAATTGAGTTCGAGGTCATTGTCAATGTCGTGAGTCTATCATTGTGTTATCATGACGGGTTGTTGTTTTTCAAATTATCCATTTTGTCGGCTTTGTAATCTTCAACGTTAGGTATATTTAGAAACATTCATTCGCATCCCATTTAATTGTTTTATAATCCTATCCTACTAGTATTATAAACGCGAAAGTATGTGAATGTTTGTTACCAGGTATCTCCGTAATTACCTAATCGATTTACATTGAATTTGGTATGTTTAGGTTCTAGAATGGGATGACGATCTGCGAAAGACTGCAGGCAGATTCTGGATGCAGCAAGCTAAAGACAGGGCGCTATGGTGCTCATTAAAGGAGGCCTAGGTGCAGCAGTGCACTAATTTATGATGATGATGATGATGAGGTTTTAGAATAACACATAGGCTAATCTAAATGTTAAACAATAATCTCTGTCGGTTCGAATTTTGAATCACTTGAAACTCGGTTTAAATAAACTATAAATTAAAATAATGAATCACATATTTTTTATTAATATTCATCAATCAAATATTTTTATTTTAACAAAAATACCCCTAGGGAGTGTGCAGTAAATTTATAAAATTTGTACGATGTCCACGCGGGAGAAGCCGCGGGGGGCAGCTAGTAGCACAATAAGGTTGTCTATTATCTATTTGTGAATTCTCACTTCTTCTACCTTTTATTATTCTCTATCGACTGTCGTATATACGCGGTTCAACGGCCTCGGATCGAGACACACTCGAATGGAGCCGTCCTTTTTAGCGGCCACTACAATGCTGTTTACCCACGGAGTTGGATGAGATACCTTCCGAATCACTCCCATTTTCTCCATCCGCCCCAGCTCCTGTGATAATTTCTCTCGAACCCCAATGGGGATTTTTCTGACCGGGCAGACTGACGGCTGAGCGCACTGATCCACAATAATTTTGTATTTACCGGGTAATTTACCCAAACCTTGAAATAGGTCCGCGTACTCATTTACATTCAAAGATAAGATTCGCTTTACCATTCCTAACTCTTCACAGGCATATTTGCCTAACACACTCTGACAATTAAAATCAGCAACAATAAATCTTATTATGTAAGCAGTATTTTTGTACAAACAATTAAGGTTGCAATGCCCAGTTATCGGAATAAAATTACCACAAAAGGACTGGGCCTTTGTATTATTTGAACTCAAAATATTGTTCTTAAAACCAAGCTTTTTGAAAGTATTCAATGATATGACATTTAAATCTGATCCTGAATCTAGCTTGAATGTTTCTTTTTCGCCTGTGCAAGTAAAAATCAAAGTTTCATACCATTTAGAGTCCTTACGTTCCATGGGCCCCGAGAGGGCAGACACATAGGACAGTCCTTCGTCACCGCAATCCTCATCGTCGTCGTCGACCACGGAATCGATATCAGCATCGATTTGCCACACGCGCTTACGTAACTTCGGACACATATTTTTAAAATGGCCTTTTTCACTACACCAAAAACATATGGCATTTTTAGCCGCACACCTAAAACCATCACAATTACCGAAACCACACGCTGTACATAATATCTTCGCGGCACTCCCAGCGGGGGGCCGGCGCGGCGGCGCTCCTCGCTGCTGCTGGAGGTGCCCCGCGGCACCGCGGCCTCGGCTCGCTGTGCGGCCTCGCGCTCCGCCCCATGAACTTATGAACTTATGTAGGTATATAATAGGTAGCTTTAATTAAATATGTATGTGCATTGCCCAGCGGTCTACTTTTAATGATTTTTGTTTACCTTTAATACTTCAACAAGTTACTAACTTACTCTTACTCTTATGTTGAATGCATTGAACCTGTTTATTTTGAATTGTACGCTCCTTTGATACACTTAGCAATTAAACAAAGTGTGTAGTTTTAGTTATTATTATTAGTCTTAGTTATGTTATAATAAGTTAAGATAATGAAATAGAAAAAAATTAAAAAAAAGTATACAATAAGTACTTTTTTTTAATTTTTTTTGTTTTTTTTTTATAGGGAAGATGTCGTATATTTGTAGGTAGTTACTTGGTTTGTTACATTTTTATAAATAGGTTGTGGGACAATAAAAATCAGTCTTTGGTCAACCTGCCTTTCATTCACAACATCGACCTTAGTTTTTTTCAGTAACCAGCATTCCCTCGCAACATCATCATTGTCTCCTCGCATCACTTATCTTTAAAAACTCAACTCAAAATGCTTTATGTGTTTGAATTAACTACGAACCAGGGCCTACACATTTCCTCTCCTTGGAGTCGAGACCGTGAGGTAAAAGGTTTTTAAAAAATTATCTGAGCGTCTGGTCGAAAGCGACGCGTGACCCGGGAGCTGGTGAGTATTTGGCGCAGCGCATCAGCATTGCCATACAGCGGGGCAATGCAGCCAACGTCTTGGGGACGCTTCCGACTGGTATTGATATGGATCAGTTAAGCTACCTGTAGATTGTTTGCAACAGTCTGCAGTTAACTTAATTGTACATACTAGTTGTAATTTATTTCTATTAGTAGTTTGTAATTTTGTTTGTGAATAAAGATGTAATGTAGAAAAAGAACTACCAACCTACTTAGTTTGTGTTAGTAGAACACCGATGGATGAGAACTGCACTCATTCTGACGGTGTCCCTCATTAAGGGATGAAATGTTGGGGTTATTTTAACATGAACTAGGGTTACGACCCTAGTTCATGTTGGAATGACCCCGGTTCAGGTATTGTGAACAACATTCACAATACCTGAACCTTAACAGCGTATATTGGTCCACTGCTGGATTCAGGCCTGCCCCTGATAAAGGCCTTATTGGCTTTTATCTCATGGTAATGTTTATAATCCCCACGCTGGGCATGCGGGTTGAGGATCGCAGTTAGGTGGTAGAATTGTTGCAGGAGGCGCTGCTGCCCTCTCCCCGGTAGATATATATATTTTTTTATTTATAATGGTCAAGCGTTTGGCCACCAACTCACTTAAAGTAATAAAGGATATCCCTAAATCGCCTCTTACGACACCCGCGGGAAGAGTTGGGGTGGTGCAAATTTTAAGCCGCCATCACAGGTTGGCCACACGGCGGCGGCGGCACATTTACAAAGACTTCCTCAAACTACAATCGTGTTTGTAGTAAAATGCTTTGTACCTACTATAAAATCAGATATTTCATTATATTTCCTCTTCCTGGACCAATCAGATATGTCATCAGAGATAAATATTTCATAACATCAGTATCATGTTATCTTCATTCCAGGGTCCAGGTTCGCACTGTGCGAGGTTAAAGTCATGGTGTACCAGCTACTGCGTCAGATCGAGTTGTCTACTTGCGAGAAGACGGATCTTTCGGGACAAATGTGCACGGACACCTTCCAGCTTAAGTTGAAGGGAGGACATTGGCTCCGAATGAGGATACGGGATTAAATGATAGGGTTTCAATAAAGTCTTATTAATTGGTTTTTAGTTGAATTAGAAAAGGAAGCTTTTGCCAAGTAGTGGGATAGTAGTGGCTAAGAATAGTAAGTTGGATCAAGCGCCAGATCTAAAAAGCGGTACTCCCGGACTTGGCGCGTATTGTCAGAAAGTTCCTTTCTCTGCAGCCCTAGTCATTGGCCGCTTGAGCCTAGCTTCGCGACTGGTGATCCACCGTTTTAATATTGTTACGTGTGAATAGTTTTATAATATCTTATTGTATTTTTTTTACAATATTTCAAATAAAGGAAACGTGTATTAACAATTATTATTGTGTACATAATAATAATCACCATTATTGTAGATTAGGTACGCATCGCGGAAATAAAAACAAATACGGTAAGTATTTGTTTTAATTTCCGTTCATTTTTTGTTTTTAGTTTGAGATTCTGTGTATAAATTTTATTTATATGGGCCTTAAAATTAGTTTTTATCACCTTGTGCTGACTGAAATAAATGATAATTATATTTGAATTAAGAAATTAGTACTCTAAACTGAACATAATATGAATATTAAAATTTTATTATTCCATTTGAATGTATTATTCTAGGCTAGATTAGGCATTCTGCCTCTTAGCGAAGGCTAGTCTTTAAACAAATCTGGTTTAGTTTTGTATATCATACCTACTATATAAAATACTGTTGTGTGATTAAATATTCTTGTTTTTATATATTGCAGTTGTAATATTTTATGTACATTTTAAGAAAAACTTTAGAGGATCCCCCTTCTAGCAATCGTATTTGATTCAACTCAAAACCGAAACATACTTATTTTATCTTATAAATCCGGCAAATATGTTTTTTACTTAACTTGCTCTGCTAGTATGTGTGGGACAAATCTTGCAACTGAATTTTAGACCAGTTATCCTCAACAGATTGAGCTGAAATATGGCATATATAAGTAACTTATATAAATGCCAAATTTCACACAATTTCTTTAGGGCCAGATATTGTCTCCAATATTATTTATTTACACTAACATAGAATTATCTAAGTTATCCGTATATGTAGATTCCAGCGGCCCTGGCACATCAATCATGCAATGTAGGTAATTATTCTTTCTTTAGAACAGGTTCTTTGTTAAAGAAACACGGTCACCAAACTGGGCCGCGATCACGGTGTGGTAAGGCACGGCATTACGGCTCAAACGTTAGCAGTTGAAACGTCAGGGTGTGCGTTCACAGCCCGGCATCAGACAATCCGCTGACAATCCACTGATCGGCAATCCGAATGATGTCATTCCCATTAAATGGAAAAGTTGCTTTTGTATGGGGGGGGGGGGGGGGGAGTGGGTAAAATGTCGACTTTTTTCAAAATATTTTAAAAAGTATGAGACTTACAGAAATTTCAAAAACGTTTTGAAATGTACAAACTGATACCTGTCATTTGATACCCCACATGACCCTGTAGGTATCTTTTAAAATTTCGACATCTCAATTTGTATGGAAAATTTTCATTCTCATTTTTCCTTTTTTTTTCCAATATCTGTACGGCGTACGAAATGTATTATTATTTTAAATTTCAAGTTGATAGCTGCGGTAGATGCTGAGTTATGAAGGAGGGAAAAAAGGACGGACAAAGCGAGACCATAAGGTTTCGAAACCGATCTTCGAAACCCTAAAAGAAAACAATTTAAGCTTAACACTTTCATGACCCAAGACGCACATGTCTATCTGAAGCGCCTAGTATAGTATTACTAGCTTCTGCCCGCGGCTTCGCACGCGTTGTTTCTATGGAAACGTTTTGAGGTTATTTCTATCCCATGGGAATTGATTTATGGGATAAAATGTCGCCTATGTTTGATTCCAGGGTTAGACTTACCTGGCTGTGTGCAAAAGCCTGATTTGTTCAGTAGTTTTGGCGTGAAGAGGTAACAAACATCCATCCATCCATCCATCTATCCATCCATCCATCCATCCAAACTTTCGCATTTATAATATTAGTGTGATTTAAATACTCTTGGTAAGATTACCAAGGACAATTATTTGTACTTCGTTTTTACATTATTTTGTACCTATAGTAATATACATGTAAGAAAATTTTCTTATAAATAAATAACTGAACTGAACTGAACTGATTAGCGTAAAAAATGGCTTGGCGTAAAAAAATGATAACATTGATAACATTTGTAGTACGTTAATCCTAAAGGGCATTAAGTAATTTATTCAAATCATGATGAAATATACCTTGCGTTCGTGGTAATTCGTGTCAGGGAATACATTTTTATACACAGAAACAAACATTGGAATAACAAATCAGCTACCAACAGAAATCAATAGCATCCCTTTTTTGAAAATGGTGAAATACCTACGCAAATAACTTTCAAGAGATAACCGAGCTTTGCAGGTGTTTCGAATGATGACGAATAAGTACAGGTAAAATACCTATACAAGGATATTTTGTGAGTACAAGCCACAGTGCAAACTTGACGGTCTGCCGAGCCAGTCATTCCAACCGGTCCGAGATTTTAAACCTCTGTTCAAGTGTTTACGTTGTGATTTTTTCAACCGGTTTTTTGTGCGCACGTTGTAAGTTTCAAGGTCATATTTGTTTGGACTCTACAAGATAACCGTATATGTAGGTACTTATTGGTTTTAGATTTAGAAAAAATAATATGTTGTCATTTGTTTTTACGCACTGCGATAAGCTTCAAATAGATAATAAACTATTGTAGTTCCACGATAAATCTGTTCCTACTGATTATGTTTGTTGAAATTTAATTTGATTCTAAAACTTAATTTCAGTAGGTACTAAGTCTTTGGCAATGAATCCTGGCAATGAGACAGAGTAACTATAGTACCTTCCTACTCCTGGAGAACATTCTCTGTTGAGTTACTTGCATTAGCTTACAATACTTACGATACTTAAACTTTTTTTTTGTTTCAGAAGATGCTTGCGTTTATCCTTATATGGTTAGCAGTAGCTGCCATCTACCTGTATTACCGGAGCCAGAACACTTCGTTCAAACGCTCTGGGGTAAAGCACCTGCCCACATTCCCAGTGGTGGGCAATATGGTCAGCGTTCTGTTACAGAAAGAACACTTTGTCGATGATATGATTAAGATGTATTACACATTTCCAGATGAAAAGTAAGATTTACTTTTATTTGTATTATTATCATCAAGACTTTTCATACCTATTGTAGAGTTATTCACGTCCCTCCGATGTGAGACGCGTCTTTTACCAACAACGTCTTACGAGAGTCGTACATATAGCTAACGTTTTACGAAAGTCAGAGTAAGTACCTACCTATTAACAATCTACACCATCGATTTTAATTTTTTTCAACAGTTATACCTAAACTGTAGTAAAATGTGGTGAACGTTCATATCAACAGGATCTTTTTATCAGATACTTAATATATTATGTAGGTAATTATCTACCATTGTGTTATTGTGTTCTGAGCTTATATCTCTATTGATATTAACTATCGTGCAATGTTATTCAACCCAAAAATCCTTGTAGGTATCTTCTATTGTTTATCTTGGACCTTATAATTTTTTATTTGATAAAATTTATCATCGGTTTTTCACAATCAATGGATAACTTTGTTACCAGCCATTGATATACTTAGTTATTTTTAGGGTTCCGTACCTCAAAAGAAAAAAGGAACCCTTGTAAGATCACATGGTTGTCTGTCTGTCTGTCTGTCTGGCAGTCTGTCTGTCTGGCAGTCTGTCTGTCCGGCAGTCTGTCTGTCTGGCAGTCTGTCCGTCTGGCAGTCTGTCTGTCTGTCTGTCTGTCCGTCGGTCAACCCTCTTTTTTCAGGAACGCGTGGACGTATCGAGTTGAAATTAACGTCAAATACTTAAGTCCGTAACCTCTTGAAGCCGTGGTATAAATAAAACTTCTAAGTCAACGCATTCAAAAGTTACAGCCGTTTATGTCGAATATTTGAAATTTCCAAGAGAATCACATGCACACAAAACTTATAGGGTACTTCCCGTAGACCTAGAATCATGAAATTTGGTAAGCAGCAAGGTCTTATAGTACAAGTAAAGGGAAAAATCCGAAAACCATAAAGGGCATTGGGTAAAAGTGGCGTTGTTTTTGATGGTCCGCGGCCAGTTAAAAAACTATTACTATTAATTAGTACTCTCAAAAATGAGCAACTTTCATTACCACAGCCACTATATATCGGAAACGGGAGATATCGAATGGCATAAAATCATAAAATGATCGTCTAAATAAACAAATAACAAGACTTCCCTACAGTTTTTGGTAACCATTGCATTTCATAGAAGTAGTAGAATGAAATTAAACATAACGAGCTCGATTGTAAACCGGCCCGGAGCTCGGTTCAGTTATGCTAACCAATCACAGCGCTCTATTCGTTTACCTGCGTGACGCTATCGCTCAACTAGCATTATATAGGAGCGGGTTCGTATTGTAAAATGCGACTATTGGGGAACTGCACGGCGAGCGAAGCGAGCCGTGCTGTGACCCCCGCGTGCCCCCCCCCCCCCGGAACCCCCTTCCCCATCCAAAAATCTGATATGGGTATCGTTTTCGACTAACATGGGGGTGAGGATTACGAATTTGATGACGGCGGGCGTGTGTCGGATTGCGGTGAGCGGAACGAACCGCAATACGACACACGTCACACCGCAAGGCGAGCGAAGCGAGCCTTGCTGTGTGACATCACACCTACTTATATGGGTATCGTTTTCGACTAACTCGACTGTGTAGATTACGAAAAAGATGTCCATTTCAAAATAGCTATATGACCATGTTGTAAATGAAAGGCAGGTTGACCAAAGACTGATTTTTATTGTCTACCCACAACCTATTTATAAAAATGTAACAAACCAAGTAACTACCTACAAATATACGACATCTTCCCTATAAAAAAAAACAAAAAAAATAAAAAAAAAGTATACAATAAGTACTTTTTTTATATTTTTTTTTCTATTTCATTATCTTAACTTATTATAACATAACTAAGACTAATAATAATAACTAAAACTACACACTTTGTTTAATTGCTAAGTGTATCAAAGGAGCGTACAATTCAAAATAAACAGGTGCAATGCATTCAACATAAGAGTAAGAGTAAGTTAGTAACTTGTTGAAGTATTAAAGGTAAACAAAATCATTAAAAGTAGACCGCTGGGCAATGCACATACATATTTAATTAAAGCTACCTATTATATACCTACATAAGTTCAGAGAAGTAAGCATTATTACTAAGACAGATAGATAAAAACATGATAAAGTTGTAATTTAACTAGGTAGGTACCTATTTAAAATTACAAAGCTTTGCGAATTTTATCTGATGCAAGAAGAGCCGCCTGTCTTCTCGGGCGTTGTTTAGTGTTTAAATTTTGTGATGAACTCTGACTGTCATCAGACTCGGAGTCGGGTTCTTCGTCCGGAGTATATTCACTGACGACGGTCGTTGGACTAGCCCATGTTTCATCATCACTCATTGGCGCACGAGCAGAACTAGGAGATGGGGCTGGTTGGGCAACTTGAGCCTCGGCAGGCAACTTAACCAGATGCCGCCTATTCCGTCGGTATTTTTTACCAGATTCGTCGGTAACAAAGTACGATCGTGGTTGCGCAGCGCGCCCTATGACTCGTCCTTGTTTACGCTGACCTTTGTCCATGATAAGAACTGGCTGACCTGACGGAACCTCAGGTAGTGGTTTAGCTCGCCTATCATAATATGCCTTATCGGTCTGTTGTTTACGTAACATTTCTTTATAATCTTTTTCGTTATTACGACCGGGTTTTAATTTAATTTCATGAGATGGTAATCTCGTATTTAGACGGCGTCCAAACAAAAGTTCGGATGGAGAGCTGATGCCATTACGAGGCGTAGCCCTGTAATTCAATAAACCCAAGTAAAAGTCTGTCCCCGATCTTAGAGATTTGATTAAAATATTTTTGATTATTTGCACACTTCGTTCGCTTTGCCCATTTGATTGAGCGTAGTTTGGCGAACTAGTGATGTGCTTGATACCCCACAATTTACAAAAGTCGCTAAATTCCCTCGAAGCGTAGGCGGGTCCATTATCAGTTATCAACTCCTGCGGAATTCCATGCCGTGCGAATTGGTCGCGCATAGCGGTTAGTACCGCCTTTGTGCCTATACTGGATAGCGGATTCACTTCTATATAGTTAGAAAAGTAATCCACCAGCAACATAAAATATTTGCCGGCATATTGAAATATGTCGGAGCCTACCTTAGCCCACGGTAATGACGGTATCTGAAGTGGTATGAGAGGTTCGCGCGCGGGACGATGCGCGCGCTCGGCGCAGGCGCGACACCTGCGCACTAGTTCCTCCACGTCGCGCGACATGCCGGGCCAGAACATCACCTCCCTAGCATGACGCTTGCACCTATCTATGCCCATGTGGCCGTCATGAACACGGCTAAGCATTTCCGGTCGTACGCTTTTTGGAATGTATACAAGATTATCTTTGAAAATTAAGCCATTAATGTATGCAAAGCTTTCCCTATACGACCATTGACTCCTAATACGATTGTCTACCTCATATTTGTTAACCGGCCACCCCTTTTGAATATATTGTTTAAGAAGTTGACATTCAACATCACCCCTTATGGCATTCTTAATAAGGTCTTGTTTGCTATCACTGAACCGAACGTTTTCTATCAAAAAACAAGATTGTTCGTCTATTTCTTCCGATACTTTATTCGAGGTCGGCTCCGGTAAGGCTGCCCGCGATAGCGCATCAGCTACATACATGTATTTACCTGGTTTGTATACTACGGTGAATTGATAACCTTGCACCCGCAGCATCATTCTTTGAAGCCTAGCGGGAACCGAATCGAGCGGTTTCTTAAATAACGCTTCCAACGGCTTATGATCGGATTCTACGGTTACGTCACTGCGCCCATACACGTATTGGTGAAATCGTTCTAGGGCATAAACAATGGCAAGGAGTTCCTTCTCTATCTGGGCATACCTACACTGCGTGTCGGTGAGCGTGGCGGAGGCGAACTCGACGGGCCGCCCGCCCTGCAGCAGCACGGCGCCCAGCGCGCTCGCGCTCGCGTCCACCGACAGCAGCACGGGCTCGCGCGCCGAGTACAGCGCGAGTACCGGCGCTGCGCACACTGCGCTCTTCAGCTGTCGAGCTGCCGACTCCTGCGCACTATCCCAGATCCACTCCGAATCTTTTTTTAATAGGTTACGAAGAGGAAGAGCCGTCTCCGAATAGTTGGGAATAAATTTTGACAAATAATTGATCATGCCCAAAAACCGCTCCAGTGCTGGCCTATTTTCGGGAACGGGCATATCTTCTATTGCTTTGACTTTATTTTTATCTATGGCCATGCCTTTTCCGCTAAAAACGTGTCCCAGATAAGTCACCTGACTGACTTGAAATTCACACTTTTCATTGTTAAATTTCATGCCTACTTCTCGCGCCCTATTCAATAATTTCTTT
The DNA here is from genome assembly GCA_963564075.1 of Eupithecia subfuscata. Taxonomy (NCBI): domain Eukaryota; kingdom Metazoa; phylum Arthropoda; class Insecta; order Lepidoptera; family Geometridae; genus Eupithecia; species Eupithecia subfuscata. Next base: position 1,818,276 of record OY751102.1, read on the forward strand.
AAGCGTTCGTCATGCTGCTCTTTCGTAGATCCCCAGCAAATAACATCATCCACGAATGAATCTACCCCCTCTAAATCCTCCAGAATTTGACGAATTTTAGAATGAAATACTTCAGACGCACAGTTTATTCCGTACGGTAAACGTAAAAATTGGTACCTACCGAATGGCGTCCCGAAGGTACATAGGTCCGCACTGGCGTCGTCGAGCTGAACCATCCAGAAACCTGAGCGAGCGTCCAGCTTGCTAAACACCTGTGCTCCTTCCAGCTTGGTAGCGATCTCCGTGAGCGTCGGCAGCGGGTAGTGCGCGCGCTGCACTACGCGGTTCAACGGCCTCGGATCGAGACACACTCGAATGGAGCCGTCCTTTTTAGCGGCCACTACAATGCTGTTTACCCACGGAGTTGGATGAGATACCTTCCGAATCACTCCCATTTTCTCCATCCGCCCCAGCTCCTGTGATAATTTCTCTCGAACCCCAATGGGGATTTTTCTGACCGGGCAGACTGACGGCTGAGCGCACTGATCCACAGTAATTTTGTATTTACCGGGTAATTTACCCAAACCTTGAAATAGGTCCGCGTACTCATTTACATTCAAAGATAAGATTCGCTTTACCATTCCTAACTCTTCACAGGCATATTTGCCTAACACACTCTGACAATTAAAATCAGCAACAATAAATCTTATTATGTAAGCAGTATTTTTGTACAAACAATTAAGGTTGCAATGCCCAGTTATCGGAATAAAATTACCACAAAAGGACTGGGCCTTTGTATTATCTGAACTCAAAATATTGTTCTTAAAACCAAGCTTTTTGAAAGTATTCAATGATATGACATTTAAATCTGATCCTGAATCTAGCTTGAATGTTTCTTTTTCGCCTGTGCAAGTAAAAATCAAAGTTTCATACCATTTAGAGTCCTTACGTTCCATGGGCCCCGAGAGGGCAGACACATAGTACAGTCCTTCGTCACCGCAATCCTCATCGTCGTCGTCGACCACGGAATCGATATCAGCATCGATTTGCCACACGCGCTTACGTAACTTCGGACACATATTTTTAAAATGGCCTTTTTCACTACACCAAAAACATATGGCATTTTTAGCCGCACACCTAAAACCATCACAATTACCGAAACCACACGCTGTACACAATATCTTCGCGGCACTCCCAGCGGGGGGCCGGCGCGGCGGCGCTCCTCGCTGCTGCTGGCGGTGCCCCGCGGCACCGCGGCCTCGGCTCGCTGTGCGGCCTCGCGCTCCGCCCCAGCCCGCGGCGCCGCCTGAGCCCACGCGTGGGGTTCCTCGCGCGCTCATCACGTCCACTGCTACAACCTGAGTCTTGGTCCCGTCTATCTGCTTCTGTTCCTCCGTAGACATTTCGTTGGCCTGGCATATTTTCATGGCTTTACTTAGGGTGAGGTCATCGGCTCTAAGTAAGCGATCGCGTATTTTACCGTCTTGAACACCACACACGATTCGGTCGCGAATCAAACCTTCTTCGAGTAACTCAAACTCGCATCGCTGAGAAAGTATTTTGAGAGCCGTAACGTACTCGTCTATTGATTCGCCTTCTTCTTGACATCTTGAGAAAAACTTGAATCGCGCCATTGTTGTGTTCTGTTTAGCTCCAAAATGTTCGTTGAACTTCTTTACAAGCGTAGCAAAACATTCCTTGTTTTCTTCTTTATCGAATTTGAAGGTGGTGTACACGTCATATCCTTCTGATCCTATAAGATTTACCATCAAACTCGACTTTACGGATTCGGATTCCTTCTCAACACCAGATGCTTTTAGAAACACAGTAAACTGTCGCAGCCATTTTTCCCACGCCTCGGCCCGACAGGCCGGTCCGCCTTCCAAGCATAATTCGGCTGGAGGCCGTGCGTGTTCCATTGTTTATGGACTTTGTGTAAACAATTTCACTAATAATCACTTTTTCAACGCGATTTATTGGTTTTTACTCCTATAATTAATTTATTTTTATCACCGCTGCCACCATGTTGTAAATGAAAGGCAGGTTGACCAAAGACTGATTTTTATTGTCTACCCACAACCTATTTATAAAAATGTAACAAACCAAGTAACTACCTACAAATATACGACAGACCATAAACACCTACTTACATATTATATAGTAGTACTTATTAGAAATAAAATATTATTGATGGGATACATGTTTTTTATTCATAACTTACTCGTTCCATACGTAAAATAATAGTATTTTTGAAATTAAAGTGCATTTTATCACTAACTTAGATGATATTGTTCTCAACTTCAAAGTCGAATATTTCGGCTCCGATATAAGTTACGGCGTATTTTGTTTTTTATAATGAATATACAGGTGTAGTACTTAAATTCAACACAAATTCCATCAGTGGCTGCATAAAAAAAAAACAACGCCACGACTCCATACAAACTTACCCAATGCCCTTTGTAATGTATTCACTAAAAAAATTAGTTTTAATGCTCGCCATGGACCAAAACCTATAGGGTACTTCCCGTATACCTAGAATTATGAAATTTGGCAAGAAACAAGACCTTATAGCAAAAATAAAGGAAAAAATACGAAATTGGTAAATTTGTAGTTAATTCACCAATATTTTTTTTTTTCATTCTCTCCCTCGACCCATCCCAAAATATACAGGGTACCTATACCTACTTCATGTTGACCTAGAATCATGATATTTGTCAAGAAACAAGGTATTACAATTAAACGGAACCCTTAGTGCGCGAGTCCGACTCGCACTTGACGTTTTATTTTAGATAATAATTATTTGTCTTATGTATTAACGCTATGTAGCTAAATAGGCTGCATGGCCCTGAAAGTGAAATTATTTTGTGACGGAAATTTATATTTGCTGTTTTCGGCATTGCCTTCAGGTTTGTTGGGAGATTCGAGTTCATGAATAAAACCTTATTTATACGAGACTTGGACCTCGCAAAGAAGATCGCCATCAAGGATTTCGAGCACTTCTTGGACCACCGCACCTTGATAGACGATCCTCTGTTTGGGAGAAACCTCTTCTCTTTGAAAGGTAACCATCGGTCCTGGATAAGAAGGCGCATTACGCACCATTATGTGAAAAGGATAGGCATAGTATTTCGCGTTTATAGGAGCGGGACCGAGCATGTTTTTGGAACGTAAGAGCAAAAATCTAGTTTGGTCCAAGTGCTAATTTACAAGAAAACTACACAACTTTCGAACAAACTGGTTCAACCAAATAATAAGGAATAACCTACGAATAAAACATATATCATTTCAATAGACCGCGGGATTTCTGAGACCTCGACCAAATTATGTGCGAAACAGTGCACTATCATGTTTTTATCGTATTTTTTTTTCGCAATCGTGCATTCACATTCAAGGAACCAAAGCAAAAATCTAGGGGGATCTAGTGAGTATCGAGATCTAGGCTTAGTTTGACAACCAAACCCGTTAGGTTCACCCCTTAAGGTGAATAGTAGGGTGGATAGTGGCACCACTACATATTTAATTACGTTATGCAAAGGAATTATCAAGAAATCGGACCGCGCGTAGACGATATCTATCATAAGCTTTTTTTAAATGTATCTGTAAATAGTTTTGGTTTGTGTTATGCAATCAAAAACCTTGTTTGGAGAGCTTGGTGGCCACCATTAGGAACTAAACTCTTGAAACAAGTATCTGCCTAAATAATACAGTACAAAACTATTAAAGATACATTTAAAAAAAGCATAATGATAGATATCGTCTACGCGCAGTCCGATTTTTTGATAATTACTTTGTATAACGTAATTATAAAATTAAATATGTAGTGGCGCCACTATCCACCCTACTATAATATTCGCCTTAAGACAGAAAACAAGGTTTTTATCATGTCCTATCATTACATTTTACAATTAGCTTTTAATTGATTATTCATTGACAATCTCTCTGACAATCAATCAGAAGCACAAATATGCAGGTCTCAACAGAGCCTACGCATTTGATCCCCTTGGAGTCGTGACCCTAAGTTTGTGGGGTACCGAGGCTCTTCGGGATTTTTAAAACTTATCAGAGCGGTCGTTGCGACGCGTGACCCGAGAGCTATCTGTATAAGCTTTACTATACAGGGGCAAATTCAATGCAGGCAGCATTTTTGGGACGCTTCCGACTGGTTTTCATATTTATGGATCGAATTGATTTACCTCTAGATTGTTTGAAACAGTCTGCAGTTAGCTCAACTGTATAAATTATAAATAGTTTTAACCCAGTAATGCCCAGCGTGCGCATAATGGACATGAAAATATGGATAAATTCTAATGCATTATATGACAACGTTTACTCGTTTTTTTCTAAAAAGCTGATTAAACTGTCATGTCAAAACTTCAAACTTTCAAAAAACGTCAGTGTCACGTTACTATTTCAGGTTATTTTTGACTTATTCGCGGTTTTTATCACAAATTTTCATAATCGTGAAAAAATGAATCCCAGGACAGAGTAAGTTACGTTATATCCAAACAAATGTACATAGCAAGCTTGTTTTCATTTCATATTACTCAAAAAACATTCAGCTAAGACTTGGGTATAGTAAAACACCGATCAACTTTCATTTCGCCGGTTTATTTAGCTCTAAACTTGCTGTGTCCATATGCGCACTGTGGGTGATGCATGGGTGATGGTTTTGCTTTTAGATGCTTTGATTGCGATAAGTTTATGGGATGCAACGTGAATGACGTTCTTGATATCTTATGTGAGGATAAAGATGATGAAGGTCCAATACCGATATCAATTTTCATTGCCCCGCCCGATCCAGGTGTTTTGACGGATGAAGACTCTGGGGACGAAGATGGTGGTTGAAGATGGTGGTGGTTCCTCAGCCGACTTTCGCAGAGAGATTGTCCTAGGCTATCTGAATAAACATGGAACACAGCCCAAAATAGCAGGAAGACCAAGAACCAGCTCCTCTTTCGCAAGTGTTCGGTATGATAGGACGGATCACTTCGTGCAGAAGTGTAACAGGAGAAGATGCGCAGGCCGCTACTGCACAATGAAGAAATCGGTTGGGATAAATTAATGCTCAAAATGCAACGTAGGTTTGTGCGTCTCTTGTTTTTCCCAATACCACCAAGGACTCCAAACTAAACATTATTATGTCTAAATAACTTATATATTGCTATGAATAAAGATTTAATTATTTATTTATTTCTTTCTTTCATAAATAAATCATCATCCTATGTAAGTAGGCTAGGCCGGAACAAGTACAATTCTTAGATATCAGAACACGACTGATATAGCTACTGTAAGTGCCTAGCGTGCGCATTTGGGCACGGGTTTTTTTTTGTCATACTTCTAATATGACTGGAATAATTTTTTTGTTTCATCTACATATGAACTCCTCTCTTAACAAGATTTAATGAGAAAAAAAATATCGAAAAAATAATAATTTGACCATTACTGGGTTAATTTAATATTTTTGACTGTAATCAAAGCTAATCGCCAAATAAACCTCAGGTCAAGAATGGAAAGACATGCGTTCGACCCTGAGCCCTGCCTTCACCAGCTCCAAGATTCGTCTGATGGTGCCCTTCATGATGGAAGTCGGGGAACAGATGATGAGGACACTAAAGAAGGATATCGAGGCTTCAGGAGGTAAGGTTGAAGACTTCTTAAAAGTTTATAGAGAGCACAAAATACTCAATGACAAAGTGCACACTAAACAGAAGTTGCATTTTACTACTCCCATTGCTTGGTTCTACTGAAAACTAAATTTTTATGTCTGCACGACAGATTTCGCGTCACAGTAGAACAAATATTAGAAACATAAAACTCAATGTTAAATGTAAGAATATTACTTAGATTGTACTGTATGGCTCTTATGCGGTTTCAATTAATTTAATGTGACAAGTAACAGTAACGTTATTCCTAGCATCATAAGACTGGACACCTGACAATCACATCATGTTGTTAGAACACACGCGTATTTGCTGTGTAAACAAAAATATATTATGGTGTCCAACGACAGGGTAGTACACTAATGTTGCCCAGTGAGATGGACGAACGGTACCTTCATCACTTCTTCCGGTCAGGATGTTCAGTTCAGCGCAAGACCCAGCTGTGGGGGTCAAGTTATAAATGGTAATGATGAGGACCAACCTGTACCAACCCTTTCTGCTGACGATTCATTAGTAATTTAAGGCGACTTATGCTCATTTATCACTGTTCTAGTGGGATATCTTGATGCAGACATTAAAGACTTGACCACCCGCTATGCCAATGACGTTGTGGCTTCCTGTGCCTTCGGTCTCAAAGTTGACTCCCACAAAGACATCGACAATGAATTCTATGCGATGGGAAAAGACAGTTCGACGTTCAATTCTAAACAGCTGATCCTGTTTCTGATGTCTGTGTCTTTCCCTAAGACTATGAAGGTAAGGTTGGTTTTTGTGCATCAACCATGCATCCATAGATAAGGTAAGTACTATAGAGGGAGACGAAAATATAGACCGTTTTAAGATCGCAGTTCAGTATTAAGCACATTATACTGAAATAATTTAACGTTAATTAATTCCCGACTGAACATTGATCACCTGATAATGACCCTAGACAAACGAAAACACAAATCATCAACCCGAATTTAAGCCATAATTCGAGCAAAATATGTATAAGTTGTAGTTTGCATTATTTAGTTTTTATGAGAAATAATCGATTTTTTGCACCTCAACCAGCAATCTTCTGATATTCCAAGAATGTAAGAAAAAAATCAGGTTGTTATATTCTGTTGTCGACGTACTTGTGCCAAATGGGAACTTAATACGGGTACAGGTGCCTTTGACAAGGTCAGCCACACGTTGAGAAACACGATATGAACTGAGTTAATTTTATAATGCGGATTAATAACAAAGTCAGTAAAATAAGAACGGATAAATTACTTACGAGACGGTATGGTCTTCTCTCTGTCCCTCTTACTTACTCCTGCAACTCAGACCTGTTACTTAAAGTGGCTATCGAACTTTCTCAATAAAGTTATTACTTCCATCTGATGATGAAGCCTGCTTTTCTCGTCTTCCCTTTTTGCTTTGCTCTCTCAACATACGTAGCACCATATAAAAATGGCGGCATGTAGATAAAAAAACAAATTATGATTTTAATATTTCAGCTTCTGAAAGTGAACATGTTCTCTAAAGTGTCACAAGATTTTTTCCGAAAACTGGTGAACTCAACGATGCAAGATCGGGAAGAGAAGAACATCACCCGACCTGACATGATACATCTGCTAATGGAGGCCAAAAAAGGTACCTACATAATTAGTAATGAAAACTTGATATCACGTATATCAGAGGGGTGAGTCTATTTGGCGTTAGTAACGAGACCTGATCGTGACGTCTCCTTTTTCCAAACAATTTACACAGTATTTGTACAGCGCTTCTATCGTGTGGACAGGGAACTACGGAAATCGTCAAGACGTCACGATCACGTCACGTTACTAACGTTAGATAAACTCACCCTGACGTAAATTAAATCAAATAGATTTACAGAACATCAGCAAATGCTCATAACAACCTAAAAATTAAGATCTACTCTTAAAATAATGAGCTAAAACACTTTGCAGGAAAATTGACCCATGAGAGTAAAACTAAAGATACGGATGCTGGATTTGCAACAGTTGAAGAATCTTCAGTTGGCAAGAAAGACAATATTATAAGAGGTAAGACACGTTCGATCTTTTAGTCAGTATGTGTATTTATAGATAAAACGCTGAAAATTTGTAGACGGTCCTTAAAACCAATTTTTTTTAAACTAAACTCGTCACAAAGAAAACATTCATAGAATAAGTAGCTTGAAGTTATAAGTAATAATAACGAATTAAGCCGCGGGCACGCCGCAGTCAGCCACTAATATAATCATCAATTTTATGGAGAAGAGTACAAAACTTTTTGATGATAGACGGTATAAAATACCTAAATCTGGCACTGCGCCTTGCGCCGACAGCGATAGATACTTAGCGTAACGCAGTGTAACGAAAGTCTATCTTCTAATTTCAGAGTGGTCTCAAGACGACCTAGTAGCTCAAGCGATCCTGTTCTTCGTAGCTGGCTTCGAGACAGTTTCCTCTTCGATGTGTTTCCTGCTGCACGAGCTGGCTCTCAACCCTGACGTGCAAGAGCGTTTAGTCCAGGAAATAAAGGAAAACGATGCCAAGAATGGAGGAAAATTTGACTACAACTCGATTCAAAACATGGTTTACATGGATATGGTGGTGTCAGGTAAAGATATGTACATAGAAAGTGCTTTATGGCACACATAAATCAAATAGAAACAATTTATTACAAAACAACTTAAAAACTAAGTAAGGTATGTTCACTTTCTTCATTAACTCAGTAGCTTCTTCGAAAATTCTATCTACCATAATATGAACACGCTCGTATACATCAGAGCCTAGATAATTATTGTCGAGACGTTATCGAGACGTTACATTTTTTTATAGAATTTGGTGCAGCGCCTCTAGTGTGCGGACAAGGGACTACGCTAATTCCACACAAAAATTGAAGGTCTAGATGACGTCTCAATAATAACGACTAACCATGCAATGTGTTCAAGAGGTAATAACTCCCTATATTATTGATTGATAGGCCCAATAGTTCAAGTTACTCATAAAAACCAAATCTTGCGACAGGTTCTTATGTTGTGGAAGGTTTTGGTGATTATTTTTTCAATAAATACCTTGTTTCTTTTAACTTTTTTCAGAAGCACTCAGGTTATGGCCGCCAGGTCCGGCTTTGGATAGAATTTGCACTAAAGACTACAATCTGGGACGGCCAAACAAAGACTCCAAAGAAGATTACATTGTAAGTACCTATGGAATCTCACTGTGGAGTGTAGATCTTGCGCTTAGCGCATCCAACAACATTTATTAAGAAATCAAATAACATCGCAAAAATTTTCGACTTCGACGGGACTTGAACCCGCGTCCTCCCCTCAGTACGGGGATGTGATAACCAACTACACCACGAAGTCAAGTGACGTGGGAGTCGAAAATCTCTGCGACATCCTACGGTCTTCTCGCGCCGTTAGCTCCACCTACAGGGGAAACATTGAAGTTTATCCAATCCTGTTCAAAGACTAAAGTTACATTTAGTTCGTTTGACGAGAGGTGTCACGTAGCTTAATTCTAAGGTTTTTTGTTATTATAGTGCGTAACCCCACACTAAGGGTAATTTCTAAGAAATCAAATAACATCGCAAAAATTTTCGACTTCGACGGGACTTGAACCCGCGTCCTCCCCTCAGTACGGGGATGTGATAACCAACTACACCACGAAGTCAAGTGACGTGGGAGTCGAAAATCTCTGCGACATCCTACGGTCTTCTCGCGCCGTTAGCTCCACCTACAGGGGAAACATTGAAGTTTATCCAATCCTGTTCAAAGACTAAAGTTACATTTAGTTCGTTTGACGAGAGGTGTCACGTAGCTTAATTCTAAGGTTTTTTGTTATTATAGTGCGTAACCCCACACTAAGGGTAATTTCTAAGAAATCAAATAACATCGCAAAAATGTGAAAAAGGTGTAGTTGGTTATCACATCCCCGTACTGAGGGGAGGACGCGGGTTCAAGTCCCGTCGAAGTCGAAAATTTTTGCGATGTTATTTGATTTCTTAGAAATTACCCTTAGTGTGGGGTTACGCACTATAATAACAAAAAACCTTAGAATTAAGCTACGTGACACCTCTCGTCAAACGAACTAAATGTAACTTTAGTCTTTGAACAGGATTGGATAAACTTCAATGTTTCCCCTGTAGGTGGAGCTAACGGCGCGAGAAGACCGTAGGATGTCGCAGAGATTTTCGACTCCCACGTCACTTGACTTCGTGGTGTAGTTGGTTATCACATCCCCGTACTGAGGGGAGGACGCGGGTTCAAGTCCCGTCGAAGTCGAAAATTTTTGCGATGTTATTTGATTTCTTAGAAATTACCCTTAGTGTGGGGTTACGCACTATAATAACAAAAAACCTTAGAATTAAGCTACGTGACACCTCTCGTCAAACGAACTAAATGTAACTTTAGTCTTTGAACAGGATTGGATAAACTTCAATGTTTCCCCTGTAGGTGGAGCTAACGGCGCGAGAAGACCGTAGGATGTCGCAGAGATTTTCGACTCCCACGTCACTTGACTTCGTGGTGTAGTTGGTTATCACATCCCCGTACTGAGGGGAGGACGCGGGTTCAAGTCCCGTCGAAGTCGAAAATTTTTGCGATGTTATTTGATTTCTTAGAAATTACCCTTAGTGTGGGGTTACGCACTATAATAACAAAAAACCTTAGAACATTTATTAATTCCACGAGTGAGTTGAGGACGCTCTCAACTTTTTGTTTCTGGCATTGGCTTCCATTCTATCACACAGCACACTCAGCCTTTGCTCGTCTGTTATTATTCCGCCTGGCCAATTCTTGTGTGTATGTAATGTATGTCATTCAACTGCTTTTTTCACTGCACATTTGCTAAATTCTGAATACGCGCAAGAAATGAACCGATGATTGGTGAAAATAGTCTGAGCGAGTCATTCAGAGGATTTAATAAAAGACCGCTGTTCAAATTTGTATCACAGCAAATAATTAAGTAAACAATTTCATAATATATTATAGGTCCGTAAAGGAGATGGGGTCGGCATTCCAGTCTGGTGCTTCCACCGTGACCCCAAGTACTTCCCAGATCCCCTGAAGTTTGATCCTGAGCGATTCTCCGAGGAGAACAAACACAAGATCGACCCCTTCTCTTATATGCCTTTTGGAGTAGGACCCAGGAATTGCATTGGTAAGGGAGTTGGTATTATATGGCTACTTATATGTAGCTAATACTTCCTGACCTATAAACTGACTATTTACCAATACTATTGTTTTTGCTGTTTATGGGCTTGTGGTTGTTAGCTTCGTGGCTTTGAGCAAGATTGATTGATTTGGAAGACTTCTTACTAGGGGGACCGATGACCTCAAATCAACAAAGGATCCTCAAACACAGAAATAAAAAAAAATCAGTTAAAATTATTTAATGACATTGTTTTTGCACAGGGTCTCGTTTCGCGCTGTGCGAGGTGAAGGTGATGGCATATCAGCTCCTGCAGTATATGGAGGTGTCTCCGTGCTCCAAGACTTGCATACCTACCAGGCTGTCCAAAGATACCTTCCAGATGAAGATGGAGGGAGGACACTGGCTGCGGATCACGCCGCGGAAGTAGATAATAATATATTATTATTAGATACAAACAGAAACATTCTTTAAAATACCGACTCCCATTAACTTATTAGACAGAGGCAATAAAATAAAAGTAATTAAACTAAAGGTTGACTTTCGTGTATGTAAGCAGAATACCAATATTGGTATATTTTTACTAGGCTGTGATATAAATTACAGTATATTAAAGATTAAGATTAGACTTATAATATTTATACAAAAATAGGGATGTAATGAATGTTTGTTACTTATTCATATACGAACTACTCAACGGCTGAAATTTTGTTTAGTATTGGTTTAAGAGCTGAATAAACCGAAAATTAAACGAAAAGAAATTAAATGTTACCGTTAAGTACGTCTATGTATATTCTGATTGCAAATAGGTTACTTAAACGTTATTTAATGACTAAACATTTTGTTGTTATTTTATTTTAAAGTGTCCCTTTTTGCTAAGGCTAGAGTTGGCATGAGTAAAATGACTGTATGGTCAGTATTATCACGTATTATTATAGGGAATTGAGAATCACGCACTCCGTATTCTTATCGAACGTCTCATGACGTTTCGGCCGCTCGTTCACTTAAATAAACAAGGTAAGGCAGTCGTGAGTACAGATCACTGACCAGACCACAGTACGCGCTCGTTGATTTACCGAGCCAGTCACACCAATCAGTTTGAGATTTCAAAACTGTTCAATCGTTTTTTACGTTGTGATTTATTCAACGATAGTTGTAAGTTAAATATTTGTTTTGTTTGGAATAAGTTTAATATTATGAAGATAGCCTTGGTTTTAGATGAGAGTAAACACGTTTATCAATTTGCCACCAGCTCTGTTTATTTTTGTTTGACGACACGCAATAACATTTTCACTTCCCTTGCTCAAAAAGTGTGTTATTATTTATTTATTTATTGAAATCTTATATTTTTAAAGGGCTTTTAGTCAAACTGTGACTATCAGTTCTGTTAGTATATTCAATTAATTGGTAATGTTATAAAAAATATCATTAACTATTTTATAGAGAGTCCTGGCCGTCGTGCAAAGCGGCTAAGATGCTTTGAAAAATGACAATATTTAACTATTTTAATTCAAAGTGCGTTTCCAAATGTGATCTTAAAGACTGGCTGTACACACTCAGTCAAAAGATGATGTCCATCGTCTATGACTCCACAAAACTCACCACAGTTAGGTGACTCTAATATTTTCATAAGATTTTTGAATTTAGCAAGAGGCATTTGCCCGGAGCGCAGCCTATGCGCTGTTACAATTAAACATCTCTTAAGCTTACTATTTACAAACCAAGGTACACGAGGTGGGTAGCTTTGTACAATCCTATACCAAATTCCCTTTGTTTCTGTAATATTAACTTGTAATGCTTTTTCCATTTCTCAAAAATATTGAATTTATATTTAGGGAAAACATCTGAGTGTTCTGGTACAATAAAAGTTACTGCAGCTGATGAAATTGCCTCTTTTGCTAATCGGTCCACCTCCTCGTTATCCTGAACACCAGATGTGTGTTATCATAGCGCAGCAAAACGAGCTCCATTGCTGAAACTGAAAAAGTATTTTTTCTTTTAAATTTTTGATGAAATCATCAGCCAGTCCTCTTACATAAAGACAAAGACTCAACTTTTTTGTGTTCCTTAACACGATCCCTGTCCGCTGAACCTCATATGGCTCAGGAAACTTGCCCTTGGAAAGCACTAATACGTTCCTGAGCCATATGTGTGTCAGGGGACACATACAACTTCTATAGCGATTATTTCTACGGGACGCGCTGGTACTGTACTAAATATGCTTGGGACGTGCTAAGACGATAAAAAAAAAAGTATGTTGGACTTGTCATTCAATTTTGCATTTTTGTTTGGGACAGGGAACGTGTTAAACAAATAGCACAACATTGTATTTGTTTTTTTTTTTAAATTTCCATTAAAAAAAAAATCAAATAAAAAAGCGCCTTCTTCGTTATTGTTGGATGTTTCTATGAAGGGTGATTCTTCCTCCATGGTGGTTATGGTGGAGTGGAAGCAATTAAGTGTTGCTAAGGAAACTTTATCTTTCAGAAGATGCTTGTGTATATCCTTATATGGGTAGTGGTGGCTGTCATCTACCTGTATTATCGGAGCCAGAACTCCGCGTTAAAACGGTCTGGAGTCAAACACTTGCCCACATTACCACTGGTGGGCAATATGACTGGCGTCTTGCTGCAGAGGGATCACTTAGTCGATGATTTAGAAACGATGTATTCAAAGTTTCCTGATGATAAGTAAGTTGCCTTTAATTTGTGTGGAATAGAAATGTGACTATTTTTAATAATATATATTTTTCTTGTAGATTTGAGGTAAATAGATCCGCCTGATAAGAATCAGTCGGAAATATTAATAGACATTTGTGCTAATATTTACGCTCCTATGATAAACCTTATCTAAAGTACATAGGTACGAGTGTTACGGAAATTGTTTCAACTCAAAAATACTTTTATGCTCCAACAATCAGATATCATTAGGTACCTATTATCTAGGATTATAAAAATAACAAAACGATAACAATATTTTTCGTATAGTTTTCGTTTATTTGTCTAGTATTATAATCACATTAACACTTCGAGTGCCTACGTTACGACGCAAATGTAATCTTCTAGCTGCACGCGCTAGAAGTCGAACCACATTTGCTAGGCAGCGAACGTTTTAATAAGTAAATGTCGCTAAAAGTAACAGGTGGAACAGACAGGCTAGTATGGATTTGCACAGCATCAACAAATTATCGTTTTCTACCAACCTGTTCAATAGTCAAAGTTGTATAGCTAAAATGCTACGAGTCACTCAAAATAAACCATAATCGAGTTCGTATGAAACTATTAAACCTAAGCAATGCTAAGGTTTAATAAAGCATGTCAAAGTATGAAACGTAATTTATTTCTATCCGGTAGAGGCGTTTCAATTTCGAGACGCTAAATCTATAGAAGGAAAATTAAACTTTTACAGTTTTCGTAGACTGTGTGAACCCCATTACCACAGCGATTACTAAGGACTGAGATGGTGCAACATCGTAGGTGAAAAGTTGATTGCGTGATGGTGACCTTCATAAGTTCCACTAGTATCAAAGAAACGACGCAAGAAGGAGGCGCTACAAGAGTCTACAAAGCAAATACCTACTCAATTCACGATTTTTAGGTTTCCGTACCTCAAAAGGAAAAAGAAACCCTTATAGGATCAGTTTGTTGTCCGTCTGTCTGTCTATATGTCAGTCTGTCTGTCCGTCTGTCTGTCAACCCCCTTTTCTCAGTAACGCGTGGACGTATCGAGTTGAAATTAACGTCAAATACTCAAGTCCGTAACTTCTTGGAGCCGCAGTATAAATAAAACATCTAAGTCCGAATATTTTACAATTTTCAAGGGAATCACATGCACACAAAACCTATAGGGTACTTCCCGTAGATCTAGAATCATGAAATTTGATAAGCAGCAAGGTCTTATAGCACAAGTAAAGGGAAAAATCGTTGGCGTTTTATTTATTTTTTGTACAATGATATTTTAGGTTCTGGCAATTCTTTCAGGTTTGTCGCAAGATTCGAGTTTACGACTACAAACATCTTCGTCCATGACTTGGAGCTCGTAAAGAAGATTACCATCAAGGACTTTGAGTACTTCGTCGACCACCGTACTATGATCGCTGACCCTCTCTTTGGCCGAAACCTCTTCTCTTTGAAAGGTAACTATGATATAGTATAAGTATTTGTTTAATCTATTAGCTTGAGAGAACTAAATAATCACTGCACTTTTGATGAACTATTATGGACTATTCTATATAGGTATTGCGTTCTTTACTGGGGCTAGATGTGTGTGGATTGTCCAGCATTTTTTATTGATATGAGAAATCATCAATCATGACAAGTAAAATAGATTACGAAAATAATCTGATGTATTTATGACATGGCCTAACCGAAGGTCGAAGTTGTTATGCATAGGATACTTAGGGAGAAGGCATGAACAAAAGTAAGCTTAAAACCCGCAGTCCAGGCTGACGTTGCTGATGGTTCAAATCAAAGTCAACAAAACGATATATGTTGGAACTCACTCTTGGTTTTATAAAATTAAATTAAATTTCTCACTCACTCCTGATTAAAAAGCTGTCGGAGAATGGGATTCACGGAGATCTTTTGAGGTGGCTAGAATCATATCTTCGATTTCGAAGTCAAGCAGTCACAATAAAGGGTTCACACAATAAAGGTTCTTCGTTTGTGCCCATTTCATCTGGAGTACCGCAAGGTTCCCACCTGGGCCCCGTATTATTTTTGATCTTCATTAATGATGTTTTTAAGAATTTTATTCACTTTAAATGTCTGATCTATGCAGACGATACGAAAATATTCATGAAAATATCATCTATGTCTGATTGCCTTTTGTTACAAAGTGATTTGTCTAGGCTTTTTGACTACTGTGTCAATAATTCTTTATTTCTCAATACTAAAAAATGTCACGTTATCTCTTTTTGTCGTAAATCTACACCTATTATTTTTGATTACAAATTTAATGATATCGATATTTCTAGGGTTTCGGTTATTAGAGACCTAGGAGTTTACTTAGATAGTAAACTCACGTTTAATGCTCACTTTGAGAGTATCACTTCTAGAGCCTATCGGATGTTAGGATTTATTTTGAGAGTTGGTAGACTGTTCGAACACCAAAGTACCTCGCTTCTCTTGTACAACAGCTTTGTCAGGTCCGTGCTTGAATATGCATATTCTGTTTGGAACCCTCAATATAAAGTTCATATTGATGATATTGAATGGATACAAAATAAATTTTTAAAGCACTGTAGGTATCGCTTTCCTTCTTACTCTATCGACAGCATTTTAAGTCTTGAGGACCGTCGTAGCGTAAGAAATCAAATCTTATTACTTAAAATATTGTCCAACAGCATTGAGTATTCTTGCTCCAAAATATATTTTTCCATTGTCCTCGCATATTTTCTCGTAAAAAGAAAACATTTTGGACGTCCACGTCTAAAACAAATTATAGAAAAAATTTAGCTTTATAGAAATATGTTCCTCTCAAGAGCCTGTCATCAATTCAATTACACCTTTTGTGACATTGATATTTTCAATACTTCATTGTTTAAATTCCGTAAAGATGTTATGTCAAGCATTGCCAACCGTTGAAGTTACTGTGTATTTGTTTTGTCCCTTATTGTTATGTTCATAAGTAATTTTAAATTTTCTTGCCCTTTTATGTTACTTAGATTAGTTATTTTTCTTATATTTGAGATACTTTTTTTTTTATTTCTAAGTTGCACATTGATCTCTGAACTGTCTGTTTTTTGTTAATGTTCATTTAATGGTGGAAACTTTGCTCGTTTAAGTGTTAGTTAAGTATATATTTTTTTAGTCTATAATAACTGTATGTTTCCCAAATAAATTAAAATAAATAAAAATAAAAATAAATGCAATTTGAATAGCATAATTAAATATTTCTGATTGTTGTGTGTTAATCTAATCAAAATCAAAAGTAAATCAACCAAATACCCTTAGGTCAAGAATGGAAGGACATGCGCTCGACCCTGAGCCCTGCCTTCACCAGCTCCAAGATCCGGCTGATGGTGCCCTTCATGGTGGAGGTCGGGGAACAGATGATGAGGACGCTGAAGAAAGATATCGAAGCTTCTGGAGGTAGGTAAAATATGGTTGATGATCTGTTGATAGTTCGAAACAACTTCATAGTGCAGATTTATTCATAAAACCATTGCGTTAAGTTAGGTCGAGCTATTTACATATGTACAATACAACGCTTTCGAACAAACGGAAAAGCAAAAAATAATAAACTTTTATAATTAAACATAATAACTAAGTTCATAAACTACCTAACTAAATCATCATCATCATCATCATCGTCAGCCTATATTAGTCCACTGCTGGACAATATAATATGAGATAATTAAAAGTTTTTTTTTATAATTTTTTGTGTCTTTATTCTACTAATTACTACATGCTTAGTTTTTGATTACTTCTAAAGTAGCTACCTACCTTACTTTAGCTATTAACTGTTATGTAATCCTACTTTAATAAATTACAAAAATATAATACTTATTTAAAATTCCTTATCAATAAAACCACCCCATGTTTTGTCACCCTTAGGGTAGGATTTTTTTTCCTAATATATGGAACCGATTTCAAGGTATACTATATCCAATAAAAAAAGAATTATCGAAATCGGACTACTCTGTAAAAAGTTATGTGTGGTCGGTCATACATAACAAAACAAGACCCGTCAAGTGCGAGTATAACTCGCGCGCCGAGGGTTTCGAACGTTTGTGAACAAGTAGGTATGTACTAAATGTACCGGTTAGAAACTCCGAAATTTAATGAAGACCTAAAACTAGTAGGTACCAACCTACATTTCAGATGGATCTCTCTCCATGCTTCGGTGATAGGGTGTAGCGGTAATTTTTTCGACTTTTTTCAAAAAATTTCGAAAAGTATTAAACCTACAGAAATTTCAAAAACTGTTTTGAAATGTACAAACTGATACCTTTCATATGATACCCCACTTAACTCTGTAGGTCTCTTTTAAAATTTTGATATCTCAATTTGTATGGAAAATTTTCATTTTCATTTTTCATTTTTTTTCATTTTTTTTTCTTAAAATCTGTACAGGCGCACGAAATGTATTATTATTTTAAATTTCAAGTTGATAGCTGCTGTAGTTGCTGAGTTATTAAGGAGGGAAAAAAGGACAGACAAAGCGAGACCATAAGGGTTTCGAAACCGATCTTCGAAACCCTAAAAATATATACGAGTCGACTTAAGAACCTCCTCCGTTTTTCGTCGGTTGAAAATAGTTGTCATGAAAAAGTCAGCATAACCAATTCCCTACAAAAATTAAAAAGGCAAAAGTTTGTGCCGTTGTGAAGATGTTTGGCCGAAGACAACCCCAATACTACTGAATAGATCTAGATCTGGAATAACATATACAGTACTTTTACGACTTTATGTGAAGCCGCGGCAGCAGCTAGTATTTCATGTAATTTCATTTTTATAAATTTAACCAAGCAGCAAAAAAGTACTGCTAAACAATAACGCCTTAGTTAGAGGTGACTAAAATAGACTCTTGTTTCAGTGGGCTACCTGGACGCAGACATCAAAGACCTCACCACACGCTATGGGAATGACGTCGTGGCCTCCTGTGCCTTCGGCCTCAAAGTGGACTCTCATGAGGACATCGACAATGAATTCTACTTAAAGGGAAAAGAAGCTTCGACGTTCGGTTTTAAACAGCTGCTCATATTTATAATGTGCACGTCTTTTCCTAAAACTATGAAGGTAAGGTTTGCTTTTTTACTTACTCCTGTAGGTTGGCTTTTGTCACATGACTTCTTTAGAATTATTGGTAGTGTCTCAGTTTATGATCAATAATTATTATTTGGTCTGCCTTTCTTAGCCGTGCTCAGGCCTCCTCCACCAAATGGCCACGTTAAAGGCATAACCAACGTCTATACTTCTAGACTCCTTGATATTTTTGGTAAGCAAAGGTGTTAAAAAAACCTCTGTTATTGCTATCCGTTCATAAATGTTTTTGTTGACAAAACATATATTGGATTCCACAACAGAATAAAGCGCAGTTGGAAGTAGAGTTGGAGAATATTAAATTTCATGGTCTATGTGAAGTCCTTAAAGGAGAGAGAGAAGATGGCCTGAGTCTAGGGTTATGCCCTTCCGCATAACCCTAGACTCGGGCCATCTTCTCTACTTTCGCAAGGTGATCAAATATACCAAGGGTTAAAAGTAGTAGTAGGTTAAAACCCACGCTACCCTGGGATGGTTTATCCTTCCTCTTGTTGGCTCTATCTAAAATTTAATATTTCAGTTTCTGAAACTGAACATGTTCTCCAAAACGTCACAAAATTTTTTCCGACAACTGGTGAAATCAACGATGCAAGATCGGGAGGAGAAGAACATCATCCGACCTGACATGATACATCTGCTAATGGAGGCCAAAAAAGGTACCTAATTACTAATACCTAATTGGTATACCTTTGCGTAAGTGATTCTATGCTGAATTGCTGAGTCTACATCAGCAAACCGTCCAAATGATTCATAAAGTAAAACTAAGACATCTGATCCATCCCTCCAAACTTACGCATGGTTATTAAATAAATAAATAAAGCTGGACAATCCACACAACATCATCTAGCTATATGATATAAATATACCTACTACTGGTAGATTAGTGACTTTATTCTTTAATAATTGTGAATTACATCACACTAGCTACGCTAATCTATTCAGATGTATTCGTGATTGTATCACTCACTCAAAAGAAACTAAACCAAAGAGCGGCGAAAATAGTAATACACTCTTGAGTGGACGAATGGACCAGCAGTCCACCTACATCAAACAGAGAAGGTGTGGGGGGGGGGGATATGACATTGCTATAATATTATGTCACACAAATAAGGATTTTATAATCTACTAGCTGCGCCCCGCGGCTTCGCCCCCGTGGAAATTTATGTTTCCAACTTTCTTAATTTTTTCTTTCATAAGAACCTTCTCCTGACAATAACAAACACAACAAAGAAAGAATTAGCGAAATCGGTCCAGGCGTTGTTGAGTTATGCGCTTACCAACACATTTTGCGATTCATGTTTATATTATAGATAATATAATGAGAGGCATTGTCTAAACTATAATAAAATAATCTACTGAAATACACTTTCCAGGTAAATTGACACATGATGTAAAAGTCAAAGATACGGATGCTGGGTTTGCAACAGTTGAAGAGTCGTCAGTCGGCAAGAAAGATGACATCACAAGAGGTGAGTTAAGTATTCCTATTGTTACTAAAGAATAGAATAGAAACAAATTATTACTATTATTTACAATTGAAACAGTTGAGCTAACTACTGACTGTTGCAAACAATCTACAGGTAGCTCAACTGATCCATATCAATACGAGTCGGAAGCGTCCCCAAGACGCTTGCTGCATTGCCCTACTTTAAGGCAATGCTGATGCGCTGAGCTACATACTTACTAACTTTCGGGTCATGTTTTCGTGTATTATTTTAATATACAGGACAGGGTGGAAGAAATAAAACCTCAACTTCAACCTCAACAGCCTGTGTTGGTCCACTGCTGGACGCAGGCCTCCACCTGATAAACGCCTTATTGGCTTTTATCTCATGGGGGATAGTGCCCATAATCCCCACGCTGGGCATGCGGTTTGGGGATCGCAGTTTGGTGGTAGAATGTTATGAATAAAACCAACTTTACTCAAAGGAAACATACGGTTTATAATATAACTAGAACTGCATTTACAGAAATATAAACATTAATTTTGTCCTGTAATCAAACTCTAACATAAGACCTTGTTTCTTGCCAAATATCATGATTCTAGGTCAACATGAAGTAGGTACCCTGTATATTTTGGTCGAGGGAGAGAATCAAAGTTTTTTTTTTATTGATATTCTCAAATTTATTTTGTCCTTATTTGTGCTATAAAGCCTTGCTTATTGCCAAATTTCATAATTCTAGGTGTTCAGGAAGTACCCTAAAGGTTTTGGTCCATGGCGAGCATTAAAACTATTTTTTTGTGAATAAAATACAAATTTATGGTTTTCGGATTTTTACCTTTACTTGTGCTATTAGACCTTGCTGCTCGCCAATTTTCATGATTCTAGGTCTACCGGAAGTACCCTATAGGTTTTGGTTGCATGTCCTTGGAAATTTAAAAATTTTCGGACATAAACGGCTCTAACTTTTGAGTGTGTTGACTTAGAAGTTTAATTGATATCACGGCTTCAAGAGGTTACGGACTTGAGTATTTGATGTTAATTTCAACTCGATACCTCCACGTGTTCCTGAGAAAAGAGGGTTGACAGACGGACAGACAGACAGACGTACAACAAAGTGATCCTATAAGGGTTCCTTTTTTTTTCTTGAGGTACGGAACCCTAAAAATAACATATTTATGACACCGATCTGTAGAGTCAATTGTAAGAATCGTTATCTCTCTAATAATCATAATAAATTAAATAAAGACCATGTAACGGTCGTATGTTCCACCCAGTATACGAATAAAATTGTTTGATTTTTAATATTTTATTATCATTTATTATTACGCGATTCCTGGAAGAGTTTGGGGGAGACCTTTGCCCAGCAGTGGGACAAAATAGGTTAGATAAAAAAAATATCATGTGAATATAAACGACTAAAGTGTTGGCATGATATTATTTTAAGCCCGCATGTACCACTACAGGGCAAGGGGTTAGTTTTTCTTGTTTACGTTTGAGAACGAAAGTTCAATAAAGAACTTTCCACGTCTGTGAATCAACGTCTGGTAATGGACAGGAGATCAAAGTTCACACAAAATATTACCCCAAGAGTTATAAACGTGTATCTTTTCATACCAGAGTGGAGCCAAGACGACTTAGTAGCTCAAGCGCTCCTGTTCTTCATAGCTGGCTTCGACACAATTGCCTCGGCGACGTGTTTCCTGTTGCACGAGCTGGCTCTCAACCCTGACGTGCAGGAGCGACTAGTCCAAGAGATCAGGGAGAACGATGCCAAAAACGGAGGGAAATTTGACTACAGCTCGATTCAAAACATGGTGTACATGGACATGGTTGTATCAGGTGTGTAGTGATTGTTATAGTCTTTATAAGTTTTTCACAATATATTTTTGGCAATAAAGAGTTTCTTTCGGTTTTCAGAATTGCTCAGGTTATGGCCGCCAGGACTGACTTTGGACAGAATTTGCACCAAAGACTACAATCTGGGTAGACCCAACAGCGAGTCCAAAGAAGATTACATTGTAAGTCGGTTTTTAAGTAGTTGTTTTTTAGTTTTGCACAAGCTATAATGTCCGCTTCGAATAATCTCACCCTTATGCTATTTGAAATAACAGGTCCGCAAAGGAGATGTCATTGGCATTCCAGTCTGGTGTTTCCACCGTGATCCCAAGTTCTTTCCGGATCCTAAGAGATTCGATCCTGAACGATTCTCCGAGAAGAACAAACACAAAATCGACCCCTTCGTTTACATGCCTTTTGGAGTAGGACCTAGGAATTGCATTGGTAAGGGTAAGGGGAAGGGCCATTACATGTTTTATGAACTGCTGATTTAATCGTTCTCACAAAAGCAACATTGATTGATTGGACAGACATACAATACATTATGAATGTAAGCGGGTTAACTACGAACCTATTTTGTGTTGGAAGAACACCAACGTTTCATCCCTTAACGAAACAAAATAGGTTCGTAGTTAACCCGCTTACATTCATAATGAATTCGTCAAACTACGAAAGTTTTTATAGTAAAAAAGACATACAATAAGAAACTTTGAAAGTCAAGGCAGAGGTGACGGATGTGGGCAGCGCAGTACTGGTCATTGTGACGGTATTTGAGGGGTCCTTTTCTCCAGCAGTATTTTTCGGCTTAGATGTTGATAACGAATTTTTAATTTGGTACTTAATTGCTAGTTTATTTGTATAGTCAAAACAACGAACTAATCTTAAATTGGTAGAGATGAAAAGTGTTTTATTGTATTACTCGTACCTATATAAAATGGTTTCTCTACAGGGTCTCGTTTTGCGCTGTGCGAGATCAAGGTGTTGACTTATCAAATCCTGCAGCATATGGAGCTGTCTCCGTGCTCCAAGACCTGCATACCCACCAGGATGTCCAAAGATTCGTTCCTGCAGACGAAGCTACAGGGAGGACACTGGCTTCGTGTCACGCCAAGAAAGTAAAACGTTGACCAGAACCTTTGAACCAGATTGTGATAAAAGACGGTATAATTGTTTAAGTCTCGACGACCTCTGTGACGCAGCGGGCGAAGGTCCGCCTGCGACGCAGGAGGTTGCGGGTTCGATTCCCGCCTCGGGAAAAATGTTTGTTCGTTCTGCATATATTTGTTCAGGGTGTTCAGGATGTTTTCTATGTATAATAAAAAATATCTATTTATGTAGTGCATTGTATTATAAAAAATAAAATAAAATAAAAATATTTTATTTCGAATCACAAGATCCATATTTTGTTAGTAAAGCTTTATAGAAAAAACTTAAAATTACGGTTAGTAAAAATAATCACACACAATTTTTACAATACATCATATTTCACCTATTGCCCTGCCCTGTGCGTAGGCACAAAACATTTCCATATAGGAGAGGGGGAACCTATCAGCAATACGTCTCAGGATGTTATTCGTGCTGTCCCGGACTCTGCCCATCAAGGTAGCGGTCTTTTTGCGGAGAATAGCTGTAAACCCATCTACTTGGTACTCCGCAAACATCCCTGACGCACTGCAGTAGCGGGGCAGCCCCAACATCATCCTGAAAATATTGTTGGATTGTATACGCAAGGTCTCCAGCGGTTTTTTTGGCATGCCGAACCCATAGGTTTCCCGTGTAGATGCATTGGCAGTAAGCCTTAAAAAGGGTTATCTTCACCTCTTTGCTACAACGGGAGAACCAGCGAATCAACATAATTATTTCCTCGAACCGCCAGAGCCCTGCGCTCCCCTCTCTATGTCCACAATGTCTTTAGGTCTTCGGCAACATGATGTCCCAGATGTATAACGGACGTAACCCTTTTGATGTTCATGCCTTCAAGTCTTATGCTGGGAAAACTTTCAGCATGATTGCCGGCGGCCTTAAAAACAATGTGTTCTCATTTCATATGATAATAGCGGAGTCCATGGGAAGCAGCATATTTAGCGCACACCTTTAACATTGCATAGACCGAGGCCACAGTCGGTCCCAGCAGCACCATGTCATCCGCGTAGCTGATGTTATTCACACAGATACCATCTACGCTACAGCCGACACGCATGCTGTTGAGTTCGACTATGAGCTCATTAATGTACAGATTGAAAAGTTAAGGAGAGCTTACCTCCCCCCTCCCCCTGTCTCACACCGCATTCCAACCTATACGTCTCAGAAGATGCATTAGACCAGCTGACAAAATTGGACTGGTTTCTATACCAGTACTGAACCCGTGAAGGTGTGTCCCTGCATGCATATCTGAGGTGCTCGATGGTCAATCCATCGTGACCAGGAGATTTGCCTCTAGTCATCTTCTTGAATGTCGCTCTGATTTGCTTTGCAGACAATTGTACTATTGGCTCCTCTCCCGGACCGCTGGACCCAGCATCCAATTCCTCCTTCGAAGGTCCCAAGGGGGATTGTACCCTGAAGTGTTCCATGAACAGTCGCGCAATCTTGCCCCCCTCACTTATGCCTTCAATGCTCACAGGAAGGCCAGGCCAGGCTAAATGTTTAACCTGTAAGTGGACTTCCAGATAGACTTGATATCTTTTCCCTCTCTCTCGCGGGCTAATTTGTCCATTAAAATCTGATTCTGGTTGCTCTGACACCACTTCAGGCGACTTTTAAAGATTTTACGAGATTCGTACATATCCTCGTAGATGTTGCCCGAAGTGGGTCTATTATGGAAAAGTGAATATCTGTTAGTAAATTTTTTTTTGTTTATATAATAAAGATATTAATATAATTTTAATAATTTTTATTGACATTGTTTAACACTTTAGGCACTAACCCGACCCAAATCAGCGCCACCACCAATACAAATTTTGTATCACAAAACAACAATCAATTCAAAATAGGCTTGCCTCTTAGGTATTTACCACGCTAACGGAGGTGCAGGTAAAAGCTAGCCTAACCTTTTTTTCAATAAGCTTTCAATTTAAACATGTTATGTTTTTAGGGGTCGTTAATTTTAAAAGTTTTGGTGATTTCTATCCTGAACTGATTTATGGAATAAAAAGTAGTAATGCCAATTTTCAGCCCGATACGTTTAGTAGTTTTGGCGTGAAGAGGTAACAAACATCCATCCATCCATCTATTCATCCATCCAAACTTTCGCATTTATAATATTAGTGTGATGTGATGCCTTCCAACCTACCTACACTTGAAACTCATGTAACTCTCATATACTTATTGTAAGTATTTATTCTTTCAATAAAAAAATAATTCCTAGAAAATTTTACATTACACAATCGAGGAGGATACTCAAAATAAGTTCTTAACCTCTTTTGACATTCCTCTTGCCAATTGAAGATTTCGTGACCGTAGCGAGCCCGGCATCAGAATCTTTGGTATTTTCTTGGGTCAATTTGCCCGAAAAGACAAGAAAAATCTAATTAATTGAGGGAATTGATTGCCTAAAAATTGCACGGGTAAACTTAGTAACTATAATAATTCATTGGGGCTAGATGATGCTGTGTGGACTGTCTATGATTATTTATTATTATTGCACAGCATCAGTGTGGCAGCTACCCTTGAACAACGTGGCCTTATGTGAGATGATGGCAAAATACCTGACGGTATGACTGATTTCATGGTCGGCCTTTAGTTTGAGATGCCGTTGCAGGGACATATATAAGGGCGGGCTCCTTAGCAACATTAGTGGAGTCCCTTCAACGGCGAAAATAACCTATTTGAGCCGTTCGGAGTGGAAATCCTCGGTCATTGGGATCCTGGGGCACACGCAATTTATTAAGATCTTACCAAACTTCTTAGAGAGTACACAGGTGATCAGAATTCAATTCAATTTCGGTCAACAAATTAGCATTTCAAAACAATGTGGCAATGCTGCATTTTACTCTGCCTTCATGTCACGGCGGTAGGTTTTTAGAAATTTACTTTAGAATTAACAATAATAGCTGTAATTTTGTTCATTTTTTCGTCTATGTTGAAAAAAAATTGGATAAACTACCTTTTTTGGCTTCCATCAAATGATGGATCATGTCATGGCGGATGATATTCTTCTTTTCCCGTTCCCTCATAGTAGACATTACAAGAGATGTAAAAAAATTCTGCGATTCTTTGGAGAACATGTTAAATTCCAGCATCTGAAATATATTTTATATCCAGTGTAACTAAAAGAACAGAATCAGTTTAGTAATTTTTGCAAAATTAAGTTTGCTACTGACCTAATTATAAGCCTGATTTCCTACTTAAAAGCTTTTATTGTTTTATCCCGTGAGCTGCGCCAGTCAAATTCGGTAGATCTTTATCTAACTCACATTGGCCAATTTTGGAAAAGTGAAGAATCCGTCAATTGCTTGAAGCTAAAAGAAGCGCCGTCTTTCCCGTGCTTGTAGAAGTGATTGTCGCGGTCTTCCTGAGAGTCCACTTTTAGGCCAAAGGCACAGGACGCCACGACATCGGTGGCGTAGAGGGTCAGGAGCTCCTTGGTGTCTATGTCGATGTAGCCCACTGGGAAATACCAATCCTATCAATAACTGTTTTATTTGTACGGACGTGCGTGAGCCTCTTGAAGAGTCGAGAATCTTGGCCTCCGACCAACCATCATGACATTCGCCTTCCGACACAATACTCGATACAATACCTTGTTATGCGGTAAGTACCTATGATATAATTTTATGCTTTCTGTTTGGGTAAAAGCTGCTTAAATACCTCTAGAAGCTTCTATGTACCTCTTCAGATTGCTGATCATTCGGTCAGCTACTTCTACCATGAAGGGCACCATCAGTCGAATCTTTGAGCCTGTATACGCGGGTCTCAGGCTTGATCGCATGTCCTTCCATTCTTGACCTGAAGAGTACAGAACTAATTGAGTTGAGCTATTAATATTATACTACGTAACTGGTGGTCACTCTTAATATAGAATCATCATAAAGAGTAATTCAGTATTCAGAAGAAGGGGGGAGGTATAAATCCATGTGATAGAGCTCATTCTCCTGATTTTTAGAGATCCAACTATGGAGGTCTATCCTGCGTGGTTCCGGAGTTATAACGGTTTTATATTCACTTGGAGCCAAGTTTTAGAGCTCTTTCTGCTGATTACCACGTAGACACCCCACACAATGGGTCTTTCTCACTTGGATTCGGAGATATTGCGTGATGGGTTTATTTTCTGGCTTATCATAAATATTTTTTTTTGCAAGGTTATCCCTTTATTATTATTATATTTATTTATTATATTAGGTTATTTAACCCTGAAAAAGAATGAAGTAAAGGGTTTTTACAATAACAAAATAAACGAACAATTCGGTACCTAATCCAAATAGTCGATATAAAAATAGCCGTTTGTGAAGTGGAACCATGAGAAAGCAATGACTTACTCAGAAAATCGTCGAAAAGTTAAAACTTTGACGGTAAAACTAGGATTATTTTAAAAACTACGCACACTAAAAAAAAAATAACTTAAATTTTGAAATGTACTATCTGTATTAACAGTTAGTTCCTGAGAGTCTCAGATGAAAATTGTACGTAGCGCGCACGGAGCACAGTCGACAACAAAAAGCCTCAATCAATCAAACAAACATTTACTGCTCCTCTTTTTACCTACAAACCTACCTGGAAGAGCGATCAATAAGTACCTATTTAAACTCAAAGCGATTTTTGCAGATTTAAGGTGAGTAGGTATAGACTGGAACATTTACAAGTGGAGCATTCCCTGTTTTTAAATTTACTCGAACCACACTTCGAACATGACGCTCGATGTTTTGTTACAACCTGATTATAAAAACCAACGTGCGTTTTTTGCAAAGGCACGAACTAGGGTGACGGGGGCCGGGGGAAAATGTGCGCATTGTAGAAAGAAATGTTAAAGGTAAATAATTCACTCGCCGCCGTGAACTCTACGTCAAACACAGCGTTGAGCATTCGCAAGAACGTAACATTACAGCCCTATCTCACGGAAACATCCCGTTTTTTGCAGGATTCTGTTTAGTAGATACGTTTTTTAATACTAGCATTCACACGAGTAGGTATCCTGTTTACAATATCCTGCAAAAAACTGATCCGTTCGAGTTTGCCATTCCGCTTTTGTATTTGGTTGCAAACTACTGTGTGTGAACAGTGAAAACACCAATGATTTTTGTGGGATTCAGTAAAAAACCGTTCCTGCAGAACTGGACAGCCGATCTGCCGTTACATGAAATGCTTTAGGAAACTGAGCTTTTTCCTGTATTGTACCATTCGTAAAAACGTTACATTACTATTTTAAATTTATATCTATCACCGCCCATTGTGAATAACTAAATCTTCTTTCAGTGTGGTCCGACGACGATCTGATTGCCCAAGCAGTTCTCTTCTTCCTAGCTGGTTTTGAAACAGTATCCGCCACCATGTGCTTCGTGCTCCACGAGCTGGCCGTCAACCCTGACGTACAAAATCGGCTATTCGGAGAGATCAGGGAGAATGAAGTCAGGAACAAGGACAAATGCGACTACAATGCTATACAGAGCATGGTTTACTTGGATATGGCGATATCAGGTAAGACGTCAAAGAAAATATGTCCAAACGATATTATAGATGACAAGTCGTGAACACTGATACACCTTTGATCGCTTTTTCTATTTGGTTTAAGCTTTTTAAAGGGTTTATTGTATGTATAATTATGTAGCTTCGCTTGTTTTTTTCCGTTGTATAAATATGCATATAATGATATTCAATGTTTAGATCTAGGTTCAAATTTCAGGCAGAATCAATCAGTAGTATTGGCGTTGTCTTCTTCCAAACATATTATCACAACGGCACAAACCGTCGCCTTTATAATATTACTAGGCTTGAATATCTATAAAAGAAAGCAATAATACGTAATCCTGGGTAAAATTTCTTCCATAATAAATGAAGAAATGAATTGACATTCAATGATAAGGATTGGTCGGTCAGTAGAGGTAAATGTACCTATCACAAATTCCGTGGTACCGATACATACGATAAAAATGTGGTTTGGTTTCAAATACTAAGACCACATCTCGTTGCAGATAAGACACCTATCTAGGAATTCCTTTAGCAACCAGCTAGAGATACCCATAACTAATTAGAATTAATAAAAAAATTATCAATTGAATGAAGTGTTTATTTCATCATGATCGTCATCATCATCTCAGCTGAAATACATTCACTGCTGGGCCTCCTCTGAACATCGCCACAATGACCGTTCTAACGCTGCCCGTGACTGTGTTTCATGATGAGGGTCACATAGACCGTTAATTTTTATTGTCATTATGCTATTTAATATATATTATTTATAGCTATTTAATATATATAATACTAGCTGACCCGGCGAACTCTGTTCCGCCTTAATGGCAATAAATAAGCAGATTTTCGAATTTATTAAGTTAATTTTTTTATTAGACAAAAAAATGAAGTACCTATATTAATCATCTGCATTTTCTGCATTTTAGTACACAGGTTGCTCTTCACTTAAGTACCTTGCACGATTTTGCATTGTCGACCAAGCCGTTTCACGGGCTGCCTCACTTTGCTCTTGTGATTGAGAAGCACGAAGTCGAGCCACACAGCGATGTCACTATCTTGTGAACCCGTCTAGCAGTATCATGCATGGCGCGGTATGCACACAACACAAGCAATCCACTAATCACGTTTATTGTTTCTGCCCGTAAAGTATATACCTACCTCATTTTGATTGCAGAAGCGATGAGGTTCTGGCCTGCTGCTGCTGCCTTGGACAGGGTTTGCACCAGGGATTACAACTGCGGGAAACCCAACGATGAGGCCACTGAAGATTTATTGTCTATTTCTAAGTGTACATTTATTGTATTTATGGAAATAAAGAGTTTTTGATTTTGATTTTGATTTTGTGAGTTTGAAGTATTTTCATGACAACTGAATTAATGGGAGTTTTTGAAGGATTTTTCTCTAATAACTGGTTATTTCGAAATCCTAGTTTAAAATCAAATCCTAGATGCTTTGTCTATTTACAAATGGCACATACATAAACGTAATCTTTGCTAAAATAAATTTATTGAAATTTTGGTTTCTTAACCTAGGTTACAATTTACTATTTCTCACAGTCAGAAGAAATAAAATCATTCTTATACGATTCGTCTTGACAAGTCCAGTTTCCGATAATCCAGAATCCAATGTATGTAGGTATATATCTTAAAATGTGCAAAGCTCTGATTTGCTTAGGGCTAGCAGATGATGTTGTGTGAATTAAACATCATTGTTTATTTATTATTAGCTGCGCCCCGCGGCTACGCCCGCGTTGAAATTTATGTTTCCAACTCTTAATTTTTTCTTTCATAAGAAGCTTTTTCTGACTATAACAAACACAACAAGAAAAGAATTAGCGAAATTGGTCCAGCCGTTCACGCGTGATGCCGTGACCAAGAGAAATAGGGATTCATTTTTATATATAGAGATTATTATTTTATTATTTCCCTTGCTACCAGATGCCAGCAGGTACCGGCCTCAGCATCCCTGTGTGGGGCTTCCACCACGACCCCGAGTTCTTTCCGGACCCCGAGAAGTTTGACCCCAAACGATTCTCTGAGAAGAACAAGCATAACATCAAGCCTTTTACTTTCATGCCTTTCGGGGTTGGACCTAGAAACTGCATCGGTAAGGGCTAAGTTGCAACTACATGAAGTCGCAATGATGGTATAATCCGCACGCAATTTAAATGGAGCGGGAGTATATCGAACCAAAGCAAGCGCGGTCGGATATTGACTTTGACAAAGACCCACTTTGACAATGCCCAGATTGTACCAGACTGATTTGACTTGACTTCTTTGTTGATGACAGACAACATGTGTCTGGTTTGCCATTTTTCTGCCAGCGTATATTGTAGAGGTATACCATTTAATAATGCACGTCAAAATGCACGCCCCCTCTACTAAACGTCATACAATCAGCTTTCATTTTTAGAGTGGTTCATCTCTACCAGCCTGACATTAAATATTTATTACATTGAGAAGGTTCCGTCCTGATCAGCTGTGCAAGTACTATTATTGAAACTCATTGGTATTACATTTTTTTGTGTTCAGAAAGCATCAATGAGCGGTGAAAATAATATTAGTGATACACTTACGAATATACGTATATAGATCAGCCAATAGTGCGCTATTACAAAGCGTTCTTTCGTCTCTCATTAGTGAAGTTCTAGCAAAAAATAGAGCATACTTTCATGTAGGAACTGAGTTTTTATGCAGTATCGGTAAGGTCTATATTTTCAAAAAGAGAACTACAATCAAATGATGGAGATAAATTAGAACTAGTATTTACAATTATTGATACAATTGAGCCAACTATAGACTGATCCATATCAATACCGGTCGGAAGCGTCCCCAAGACGCTGGCTGCATTGCCTCGCTGTATGGCAATGCTGATGCGCTGCGCCAGATACGCATCAACTCTCGGGTCACGCGTCGTCGCTTCAACTAGACGCTCAGATAATTTTTAAAAAATCCGAAGAGCCTCGGTTCCGTGGTAGGTCTTTATATTTGACATCTGTTAAATTAAATCGCCCCTAGCATTGGTTGTCTGTACTTCTGTAGCCTGATTCGGTCAATTGAGTTCGAGGTCATTGTCAATGTCGTGAGTCTATCATTGTGTTATCATGACGGGTTGTTGTTTTTCAAATTATCCATTTTGTCGGCTTTGTAATCTTCAACGTTAGGCATATTTAGAAACATTCATTCGCATCCTATTAAATTTTTTTATAATCCTATCCTACTAATATTATAAACGCGAAAGTATGTGAATGTTTGTTACCAGGTATCTCCGTTATTAACTAATCGATTTACATTGAATTTGGTATGTTTAGGTTCTAGAATGGGATGACAATCTGCGAAAGACTGCAGGCAGATTCTGGATGCGGCAAGCTAAAGACAGGGCGCTATGGTGCTCATTAAGGGAGGCCTAAGTGCAGCAGTGCACTAATTTATGCTGATGATGATGATGATGATGAGGTTTAAGAATAACACATAGGCTAATCTAAATGTCAAAAAATAACCTCTGTCGGTTCGAATTTTGAATCACTTGAAACTCGGTATAAATAAACTATAAATTAAAACAATGAATCACATATTTTTTATTAATATTCATCAATCACATATTTTTATTTTAATAAAAATACCCCTAGGGAGTGTGCAATAAATTTATAGAATTTGTACGAAGCCGCGGGGGGCAGCTAGTAGCACAATAAGGTTGTCTATATCTATTTGTGAATTCTCACTTCTTCTACCTTTTATTATTCTCTATCGACCTTAGTTTTTTTCAGTAACCAGCATTCCCTCGCAACATCATCATTGTCTCCTCGCATCACTTATCTTTAAAAACTTAACTCAAAATGCTTTATGTGTTTGAATTAACTACGAACCAGGGCCTATACATTTCCTCACCTTGGAGTCGAGACCGTGGGGTATCAGGTTTGCGTCTGGTCGAAAGCGACGCGTGACCCGAGAGCTGGTGAGTATTTGGCGCAGCGCATCAGCATTGCCATACAGCGGGGCAATGCAGCCAACGTCTTGGGGACGCTTCCGACTGGTATTGATATGG
This sequence comes from Eupithecia subfuscata, assembly GCA_963564075.1. Classification (NCBI taxonomy): domain Eukaryota; kingdom Metazoa; phylum Arthropoda; class Insecta; order Lepidoptera; family Geometridae; genus Eupithecia; species Eupithecia subfuscata. The sequence continues at coordinate 1,850,759 of OY751102.1, forward strand.
ATCAGTTAAGCTACCTGTAGATTGTTTGCAACAGTCTGCAGTTAGCTCAATTGTTAATGCTAGTTGTAATTTATTTCTATTAGTTTATTGTAATTTTCTTTGTGAATAAAGATGTAATGTAGAAAAAAAACTACCAACCTACCTAGTTTGTGTTAGTAGAACACCGATGGATGAGAACCGCACTCATTCTGACTGTGTCCCTATGTTGGAATGACCCCGGTTCAGGTATTGTGAACAACATTCACAATACCTGAACCTTAACAGCGTATATTGGTCCACTGCTGGATTCAGGCCTGCCACTGATAAAGGCCTTATTGGCTTTTACCTCATGGTAATGTTTATAATCCCCACGCTGGGCATGCGAGTTGAGGATCGCAGTTAGGTGGTAGAATTGTTGCAGGAGGCGCTGCTGCCCTCTCCCCGGTATATATATATTTTTATTTATTATGGTCAAGCGTTTGGCCACCAACTCACTTAAAGTAATGAAGGATATCCCTTAATCACCTCTTACGACACCCGCGGGAAGAGTTGGGCCACACGGCGGCGGCACATTGACAATGACTTCTTCAAACTACAATTATGTTAATAGTAAAATGCTTTGTACTTACTATAAAATTAGATATTTCAATATATGTATTTTCTCTTCCTGGACCAATCAGATATGTCGTCATCAGATAAATATTTCATAACATCAGTATCATGTTATCCTCATTCCAGGGTCCAGGTTCGCACTGTGCGAGGTGAAAGTCATGGTGTACCAGCTACTGCGTGAGATCGAGTTGTCTACTTGCGAGAAGACGGATCTTTCGGGACAAATGGGCACGGACACCTTCCAGCTTAAGTTGAAGGGAGGACATTGGCTCCGGATGAGGATACGAGCTTAAATGATAGGGTTTCAATAAAGTCTTATTAATTGGTTTTTAGTTGAAGGAGAAAAGGAAGCCTTTGCCAAGCAGTGGGATAGTAGTGGCTCAGAATAGTAAGTTGGATCAAGCGCAAGATCTAAAAAGTGGTACTCCCGGACTTGGCGCGTATTGTCAGGAAGTTCCTTTCTTTGCAGCACTAGTCATTGGCCGCTTGAGCCTAGCTTCGCGACTGGTGATCCACCGTTTTAATGTGGTTACGTGTGAATAGTTTTATAATATTTTATTGTATTTTTTTTACAATGTTTCAAATAAAGGAAACGTAATATAAACAATTATTATTGTGTACATAATAATAATCACCATTATTGTAGATTAGGTATGCATCGCGGAAATTAAAACAAATACTTACCTTTATAGTTTGAAATTCTGTGTATATTATTTTATTTATATGGGCCTTAAAATTAGTTTTTATCACCGTGTGCTGACTGAAATAAATGATAATTATATTTGAATTAATAAATTAGTACTCTAAACTAAATATTTATGAACATTAAAATTGTATTATTCCATTTGAATGTATTATTCTAGGCTAGATTAGGCATTCTGCCTCTTAGCGAAGGCTAGTCTTTAAACAAATCTGGTTTAGTTTTGTATATCATATTATATAAAATACTGTTGTGTGATTAAATATTCTTGTTTTTATATATTGCAGTTGTAATATTTTATGTACATCTTAAGAAAAACTTTAGAGGATCCCCCTACTAGCAATCGTATTTGATTCAACTCAAAAGCGAAACATACTTATTAAGATAAATCCGGCAAAGATGTTTTTTACATAACTTGCTCTGCTAGTATGTGTGGGACAAATCTTGCAACTGAATTTTAGACCAGTTATCTTCAACAGATTGAGCTGAAATTTGGCATATATAAGTAACTTATATATGCCAAATTTCACACAATTTCTTTGGGGCCAGATGATATTCTCCAATGTTATTTATTTACACTAACATAGAATTATCTAAGTTATCCGCATTATGTAGATTCCAGCGGCCCTGCCACATCAATCATGCAATGTAGGTAAGTAATTATTGATTCTTTGGAACAGGTTCTTTGTTAAAGAAACACGGTCACCAAACTGGACCGCGATCACGGTGCGGTAAGGCACGGCATTACGGCTCAAACGTTAGCAGTTGAAACGTTAGAGTGCGCGTTCACAGCCCGGCATCGGACAATCCGCTGACAAGTAAGCCCAGTGATCGGCTATCCGAATGACGTCATTCGCATTTTTAACGGAAAAGTTACGGAGATAGGGCAGAGGGGGCTGGGGAATGGGTAAAATTTCGACTTTTTTCAAAATATTTCAAATAGTATGAGACTTACAGATATTTCAAAAACTGTTTTGAAATTTACAAACTGATACCTGTCATTTGATACCCCACATGACCCTGTAAGTATCTTTTAAAATTTCAACATTTCAATTTGTATCGAAAATTTTCATTATCATTTTTCCTTTTTTTTCCTAATATCTGTACGAAATGTATTATTATTTTAAATTTCAAGTTGATAGCTGCGGTAGTAGCTGAGTTATTAAGAAGGGAAAAAAGGATGGACAAAGCGAGACCATAAGGGTTTCGAAACCGATCTTCGAAACCCTAAAAGAAAACAATTTAAGCTTAACACTTTCATGACCCAAGACGCACATGTCTATCTGAAGCGCCTAGTAAAGTATTACCAGCTTCTGCCCGCAGCTTCACACGCGTTGTTTCTTTGAAAACGTTTTGAGGTTATTTCTATCCCACGGGAACTGATTTATGGGATAAAAGTCACCTATGTTTGATTCCAGGGTTAGACTTACCTGGATGCAAAATTTTAGCCTGATCTGTTCAGTAGTTTTGGCGTGAAGAGGTAACAAACATCCATCCATCCATCCAAACTTTTGCATTTATAATATTAGTGTGATTTAAATTAAATACTCTTGGTAAGATTACCAAGGACAATTTATTTGTACTTAGTTTTACATTATTTTGTACCTATAGTTAGTTTAACATGTAAGAAAATTTTCTTAGAAATAAATAACTGAACTGATTAGCTTAAAAAATGGCTTGGCGTAAAAAAATGATAACATTGATAACATTTGTAGTACGGTAATCCTAAAGGGCATTAGGTAATATATTCTAATCATGATGAAATATACCTTCGTGGTAATTTGTGTCAGGGAATACATTTTTATACACAGAAACAAACATTGGAATAACAAATCAGCTACCAACAGAAATATCAATAGCATCCGTTTTTTGAAAATGGCGAAATACCTACGCAAATAACTTTCAAGAGATAACCGATAAAGCTATGCAGGTGTTTCGAATGAATGATGATGACGAATAAGTACAGGTAAAATACCTACATATACCTATACAAGGATATTTGGTGAGTACAAGCCACAGTGCAAACTAGACGGTCTGCCGAGCCAGTCATTCCAACCGGTCCGAGATTTTAAACCTCTGTTCAAGTGTTTACGTTGTGATTTTTTGAACCGGTTTTTTGTGCGCACGTTGTAAGTTTCAAGGTCATATTTGTTTGGACTCTACAAGATAACCGTATAGGTACTTATTGGTTTTAGATTTAGAAAAAATATGTTGTAATTTGTTATTACGCACTGCGTTATGCTTATAAATAGATAATAAACTATTGAAATTCCACTATAAATCTGTTCCTACCATCGATGAAGTATGCGGCCTCCGACCGGAAATTTTTGATCGATGGTTCCTACTGATTATGTTTGTTGAAATTTAATTTAATTCTAAAACTTAACACGATGTGGGATATACTGCTTAGCAGTAGATTTTTCGACGATTGGAAATGACAGTACGGGCACCACCGTAAAAGTTTAAACTCTTTTGAACTGAGGTACGGTCAATGCAGTGAAATTTCGTATAGAGCAACTAGGAAAACCATTTTTAATCAGTCTCTCAAATGTAGAGAAGCATTTGAACGCACACAATCACACATTGAAAATATAGGTGTGGGTGCGTTTTCTATGAAATCTTCGCACGCACACTACGGTAATGCCCGTGGTCCGGTGTATGAAGATTCTATGCGACGATTACGGGAGTAACCGTAGTGTAGTTGTAACATGCCATGCATGCTTAATAATATAACACTACGGGTATAGCAGTGGTCATAACTTGGGGCAATTTTACTGCCATAACGCATAGTTTGAAAAAGTGAGTAGCGTCCCGCATCGTGTTAATTTCAGTAGTCTTTGATCCTGGCAATGAGACAGAGTAACTACCTTCCTACTCCTGGAGAACATTCTCTATTGAGTAACTTGCATTAGCTTACAACCTTCTCTGGGGTGTCAATGTGTGTAGGATGTAACCGTCGATACTTAAACTTTTTTTTTGTTTCAGACGATGCTTGCGTTCATCCTTATATGGGTGGCGGTAGCTGCCATCTACCTGTATTACCGGAGCCAGAACACTTCGTTCAAACGCTCTGGGGTCAAGCACCTGCCCACATTCCCAGTGGTGGGCAATATGGTCGGCATTTTGTTACAGAAAGAACACTTTGTCGATGATTTGAATAAGATGTATTTCACATTTCCTGATGAAAAGTAAGACTTACGTTTATTTGTATTATTATCATCAAGACTTATCATACCTATTGTAGAATTATTCACATCCTTCCGATATGAGACGCGTCTTTTACCAACGTCTCACGAGATTCGTACATATAGCCAACGTTTTACGAAAGTCAGAGTACCTATTAACAATCTACACCATCAACATTTTTTTTTCAATAGTCATAGATTGTAGTAAAATGTGGTGAATTCAAACGATTAGGTCGATTAGAAACGTTCATATCAACAGGATCTTTTTATCAGATACTTAATATAAGTAGGTAATTACCTACCATTGTGTTATTGTGTTCTGAGCTTATATCTCTATTGATATTAACTATCGTGCAATGTTATTCAACCCAAAAATCCTTGTAGGTATCTTCTATTGTTTATCTTGGACCTTATAATTTTTTATCTGATAAAATCTCTTATCATCGGTTTTTCACTATCATGGGATAATTTTGTTGCCAGCCATTGATATACTTAGTTATTTTTAGGGTTCCGTACCTCAAAAGGAAAAAAGGAACCCTTGTAGGTTCACATTGTTGTCCGTCTGTCTGTCTGTCTGTCTGTCCGTCTGTCAACCCTCTTTTCTCAGGAACGCGTGGACATATTAAATTGAAATTAACGTCAAATACTCAAGTCCGTAGCCTCTTGAAGCCGTGGTATAAATAAAACTTCTAAGTCAACGCATTCAAAAGTTACAGCCGTTTATGTCCGAATATTTTGAAATTTCCAAGGGAATCACATGCACGCAAAACCTATAGGGTACTTCCCGTAGACCTAGAATCATGAAATTTGGCGAGAAGCAAGGCCTTATAGCACAAATACAGGAAAACATCCGAAAAAGGTAAAATTTGTAGTTTATTCACAAAAAATATTCTTTTGATTCTCCAAAACCTTTAATGTACTTCCCGTTGACGTAGAATCATAAAATTTGACAAGACAAGTCTTAAGCTTTAAGACAAGTCTTAAAGCACAAATTTGGGAAAAAATCCTAAAATTTGTAGTTTATTCACCAAAAAAATTTTTTTCCTCGACCCATCCCAAAATATACAGGGTACCTATACCTACTTCATGTTGACCTAGAATCATGACATTTGGCAAGAAACAAGGTATTACAATTAAACGGAACCCTTTTAGTGCGCGAGTCTGATTCGCACTTGACATTTTATTTTAGATGTTTATTTGTCTTATTTATTAAGGACGTAATTACAAATTTGATTCGCTCAAATTTAGGTGACTGAGCCTGCACACTACACAAAAACTCCACGTACACATTGAAGCCGCTTTACGCTTGTTTTATATATATACATTAACTAACAAATTTTGATACTTGAAGTTTTGGTAGGATCGATGTAGGTACCTACAAAAAATTGCAATAGCATAGCAAGTTATTTATCTTTTATCTATTCTATGCAAAATTAAATAAACAAGATCCGTCAAGTGCGAGTGTGAATGCATAATTCAATTTCCATAAAAAAGTGACATCCGCCATCTTGAAGTCATACGTGATGTTGATGTGATAGATAACCTACCACACAGGAGGTAATTAGAAGTAGGTACTTTTTCCAAATCATACATATTTAGGCACTTTTACTTTCGGTCCAAAAAATGTCAATGTTATCAAGTCACGGTACACAACACACATACGATCCTTTGGAACTTTATCGTTCTAATTATTTGCAAAAAATTCGACACACCCGTGCTTTCATGAGCGCGTCTGACGCGCGACTCACAAATGAGAATGAAATAGAGTCTATGTGCAGCGCGTTTTGAAACTTTTTCATAGAAAAATGTATGGAAAAATCATGGTGGATTTTCGTCTATCTATTCTTTCTCATAAATAAAAAAAATATTCGATTTGGGTACCAAATAATACTCAAGACGTACAGGGGACTATATAAACCACATTTTTTTATTACTTTCACGTTGAAATATGTAGCAGAATTGGCAATTTATGTACCTATCCAGACCCCAGTTTTCGACATTTTCAGCGATTTTGGCATTGGTAAAAACGTATTTATGTGAAAATATTGTATGGAACTCCTAATTTATTTTCGCACCTTGTCAAGATTAGATATTATTTATATTAATATATTACCTTTCATTTTATACCCTGCTATCTATACAGTAGCGATTCCTGGTTCATTAAATGGTACCTAAAAACCATTGAAATTTGTAATTACGTCCTGCTAAATAGGCTGCCCTGAAAGTGAAATTATTTTTTTTGACGGAAATTTATATTTGCTGTTTTCGACATTGCCTTCAGGTTTGTTGGGAGATTCGAGTTCATGAATAAAAGCTTATTTGTACGAGACTTGGACCTCGCAAAGAAGATTGCCATCAAGGATTTCGAGCACTTCTTGGACCACCGCACCTTGATCGACGATCCTCTCTTTGGGAGAAACCTCTTCTCTTTGAAAGGTAACCATCGTTCCTGGATAAGAAGGCACATTACGCAACATTTTGTGAAAAGGATAGGTATAGGATTTCGCGTTCATAGGAGCGGTTTTTGGAACGTAAGAGCAAAAATCACGTTTTTGCTTATTTACAATAAAACTACACAACTTTCGAACAAACTGGTTCAGCCAAATAATTAGGAATAACCTACGAATCAAAACATATATCATTTCAATAGACCGCACGATTTCTGAGATTCGACCAAATTATGTGCGAAACAGTGCACTTTCATGTTTTTATTGTATTTTTTTTTCGCAATCGTGCATTCACATTCTAGGAACCAAAGCAAAAATGTTGAATTTTATGTTATTCGAGTTTTTACAACAGGGATCTAGTGAGTACCGAGATTTAGGCCTAGTTTGACAACCAAACCCGTTAGGTTCGCCCCTTAAGATAGAAAACAATGTTTTTATCATGTCATTACATTTACAAATTAGCGTTTAGTTGATTATTCATTGACAATCTCTCTGACAATCAATCAAAAGCACAAATATGCAGGTCTCAACAGAGCCTACGCATTTAATCCCATTGGAGTCGTGATCCTAGGTTTGTGGGGTCCCGAAACTCTCCGGGATTTTTAAAAATTATCAGAGCGAGAGTCAGGTTGTTGCGACGCGTGACCCGAGAGCTGGTGAGTATCTGTATCAGCTTTACTATACGGGGGCAATGCAGCCAGCGTTTTTGGGACGCTTCCGACTGGTTTTCATATGTATGGATCAGTTGAGTTACCTCTAGATTTTTTGAAACAGTCTGCAGGTAGCTCAAGTGTATCGATTATAAATAGTTTAAATTTGATTATATATTTTTGATTGTAATCAAAAGCTTAACGCCAAATAAACCTTAGGTCATGAATGGAAAGACATGCGTTCGACCTTGAGCCCTGCCTTCACCAGCTCCAAGATCCGTCTGATGGTGCCCTTCATGATGGAGGTCGGGGAACAGATGATGAGGACCCTAAAGAAGGATATCGAGGCTTCAGGAGGTAAGGTTGAAGACTTCTTAAAAGCTTATAGAGAGCACAAAATATGAAAATACTCAATGACAAAGTGCACACTACACAGAAGTTGCATTTTACCACTCTCATTGCTTGGTCCAATTGAAAACTAAATTTTTATGTTTGCACGACAGATTTCGCATCATAGTAGAACAAATATTAGAAATATAAAACTCAATGTTAAATGTAAGAATATTGATAAAGATTGTATTGTATGGCTCTTATGCAGTTTCAATTAATTTGATGTGACAAGTAACAGTAACGTAATTCCTAGCATCATAAGACAATCACATCATGTTTTTAGAACACGCGCGTATTTGCTGTGTAAACAAAAATATATTACGGTGTCCAACGACAGGGTAAGTACACTAATGTTGCCCGATGAGATGGACGAACGGTACCTTCACCACTTCCGATCTGGATGTTCAGTTCAGCGCAAAACCCAGCTGTGGGGGTCAAGTTATAAATGGTGATGATGAGGACCAACCTGTACCAACCCTCTCTGCTGACGATTCATTAGTAATTTAAGGCGACTTATGCTCAATTATCTCTGTTCTAGTGGGATATCTTGATGCAGACATTAAAGACTTGACCACCCGCTATGCCAATGACGTGGTGGCTTCCTGTGCCTTCGGTCTCAAAGTCGACTCCCACAAAGACATCGACAATGAATTCTATGCGATGGGGAAAGACGCTTCGACGTTCAATTTCAAACAGCTGATCCAGTTTCTGCTGTCTATGTCTTTTCCTAGGACTATGAAGGTAAGGTTGGTTTTTGTGCATCAGCCATGCATTCATAGATGAGGTAATTGTACTATTCAGGAAGCGAAAATCTAGAATTCTAAATCTAGTTAAAAATCTAGTTTCAAGCACGCAATTCAGTATATACATATTATACTGAAAAAATTTGACGTTAATTAATTCCTGACTTAACATTGATCACCTGATAATGGCCCAAGACAAACGAAAACACAAATCATCAACCCGAATTCAACTCATGATTCGAGCAAAATATGTATAAGGTGTAGTTTGCATTATTCCGTTTTTATGACAGATAATCGATTTTTTGCACCTCGACGAGCAATCTTCTGACATTCCAAGGATGTAAGAAAAAAATCAGGTTGTTATATTCTGTTGTTGACGTACTTGTGCCTAATGGGAGCTTAATACGGGTACAGGTGCCTTTGACAAGGTCAGCCACACGTTGAGAAACACGATATGAACTGAGTTGATTTTATAATGCGGATTATTAACAAAGTCTGTTAAATAAGAACGGATAAATTACTTACGAGATGGTATGATTCTCTCTCTCTCTCTCTTTCTCTCTCTATCTCTCCTTACTTTCGCCTGCGACTCAGCCCTGTGACCTAAAGTGGCTATCACACTTTCTCAATAAAGTTATTACTTCCATCTGATGACGGGGTCTGCTTTTCTCGTCTTCTCTTTTTGCTTTGCTCTATCAACATACGTAGCACCATATAAAAATGGCGGCATGTAGAAAAAAAACTAATTATGAGTTGTGATTTTAATATTTCAGCTTCTGAAATTGAACATGTTCTCTAAAGTGTCACAAGACTTTTTCCGAAAACTGGTGAACTCAACGATGCAAGATCGGGAGGAGAAGAATATCATCCGACCTGACATGATACATCTGCTAATGGAGGCCAAAAAAGGTACATAAATAGTACCGAAAACTTCATTTCACGTATATCAGAGAGGCGAGTCTATTTGACGTTAGTTATAGACTCACCCCTGACGTAACATAAATCAAATAGATTTACAGAACATCAGCAAATGCTCATGACAACCTAAAAATTAAGATCTACTCTTAAAATAATTGGTATCTAAAACACTTTGCAGGAAAATTGACCCATGATGATAAAACTAAAGATACGGATGCTGGATTTGCAACAGTTGAAGAATCTTCAATTGGCAAGAAAGATAATATTATAAGAGGTAAGCCACGTTTGATCTTTTAGTAAGTATGTTTATTTATAGATAAAACGCTGAAAATTTGTAGAAGGTCCTTTAAAACCAATTTTTTTTCTAAACTAACCTCATCACAAAGAAAACATTCATAAATAAGTAGCTTGAAGTTATTAGTAATAATAACGAATTAAGCCGCGGGCACGCCGCAGTCTGCCATTAATACAATTATCAATTTTATGGAGAAGAGCACAAAACTTTTTGACGATAAACGGTATAAAATACAGGATGGAGATGATATAGGGCTAGTATTATTATATACGATATTCTCTGGTACAGGTAAAGGCGTGTTACCTAAATCTGGTACTGCGCCTTGCGCCGATAGCTTTTATATTCAGCGTAACGCAGTGTAACGAAAGTCTATCTATTAATTTCAGAGTGGTCTCAAGATGACCTAGTAGCTCAAGCGATCCTGTTCTTCATAGCTGGCTTCGAGACAGTTTCCTCTTCGATGTGTTTCCTGCTGCACGAGCTGGCTCTTAACCCTGAAGTGCAAGAGCGTTTGGTCCAGGAAATAAAGGAAAACGATGCCAAGAATGGAGGAAAATTTGACTACAACTCGATTCAAAACATGGTTTACATGGATATGGTGGTGTCAGGTAAAGATATGTACATAGGAAGTGCTTTATCGCACACTTAAATCAAATAAAATTAATTTATTACAAAACAACTTAAAAACTAAGTAAGGTATGTTCACATTCTTCATTAACTCAGTAGCTTCTTCGGAAATTCTACCTACCATAATATGAACACGCTCGTATACATCAGAGCCTAGATAATTATTGTCGAGACGTCATCGAAACGTTCCATTTTTGTATAGAATTTGGTGCAGCGCCTCTAGTGTGCGGACAAGGGACTACGCTAATTCCACACAAAAATTGAAGGTCTCGATGACGTCTCAATAATAACGAGTAACCATGCAATGTGTTCAAAAGGTAATAACTCCCTATATTATTGATTGATAGGCCCAATAGTTCAAGTTACTCATAAAAAGTAATTTGTAATTGTAATTAGCCTTCAACAAACATGCACTGGTCTATCCAGGCATGTTCTATAATGTTCATCTCAAATTTGTAAACCTACCTAGCTGTAAGTTTCTCCAAAATTGTAAAAATAAATAAATAAATAAATAAATAAAACCAAATCTTGCGACAGGTTCTTATGTTGTGGAAGGTTTTGGTGATTATTTTTTCAATAAATACCTTGTTTCTTTTAACGTTTTTCAGAAGCACTCAGGTTATGGCCGCCAGGTTTGGCTTTGGATAGAATTTGCACTAAAGACTACAATTTGGGACGGCCAAACAAAGACTCCAAAGAAGATTACATTGTAAGTACCCATGGCATCTCACTGTGGAGTGTAGATCTTACGCTTAGCGCATCCAACACCATTTATTAATTCCACGAGTGAGTTGAGGACGCTCTAAACTTTTTTTTTCTGGCATTGGCTTCCATTCTGTCACACAGCACACTCAGCCTTTTCTCGTCTGTTATTATTCCGCCTGGCTAATTCTTGTGTGTATGTAATGTATGTCATTCAGCTGTTTTTTTCACTGCACATTTGCTAAATTCTGAATACGCGCAAGAAATGAACAGATGATTGGTGAAAATAGTCTGAGCGAGTCATTCAGAGGATTTAATAAAAGACCGCTGTTCAAATTTGTATCCCAGCAAATAATTAAGTTAATAATTTCATATTACAGGTCCGTAAAGGAGATGGGGTCGGCATTCCAGTCTGGTGCTTCCACCGTGACCCCAAGTACTTCCCAGATCCCCTGAAGTTTGATCCTGAGCGATTCTCCGAGGAGAACAAACACAAGATCGACCCCTTCTCTTATATGCCTTTTGGAGTGGGACCCAGGAATTGCATTGGTAAGGAAGTTGGTATTATATGGCTACTCATAAGTAGCTAATACTTCCTGACCTATAAACTGTCTATTTACCAATACTATTGTTTTTGCTGTTTATGGGCTTGTGGTTGTTAGCTTAGTGACTTTGAGCAAGATTGATTGATTTGGAAGACTTCTCACTAGGGGGACCGATGACCTGTTGACTGTAACCTTGAAGGTCATGGAATACCTGTGTGCTGCGAAAGATCGGTCACATCAACAGTCTCATTTGGCCTAATAGTATGTTATCTTGGATTTTTTTTATTCTTTCTCGTCAGTCAATTTGATGGAAGCCAAATCAACAAAGGATCCTCAAACACAGAAATAAAATGCTTTTCAGTTAAAATTATATAATATTACATTGTTTTTGCACAGGGTCTCGTTTCGCGCTGTGCGAGGTGAAAGTGATGGCATATCAGCTCCTGCAGCATATGGAGGTGACTCCGTGCCCCAAGACTTGCATACCTACCAGGCTGTCCAAAGATACCTTCCAGATGAAGATGGAGGGAGGACACTGGCTGCGGATCACGCCGCGGAAGTAGATAATAATATATTATTATTAGATACAAACAGAAACATTCTTTAAAATACCGACTCCCATTAACTTATTAGACAGAGGCAATAAAATAAAATTAATTAAACTAAAGGTTGACTTTCGTGTATGTAAGCAGAATATCAATTTTGGTATATTTTTACTAGGCTGTGATATAAATTACAGTATATTAAGATTAGACTTATATTATTTATGATGATAAAGATTAGACATATTATTTATACAAAAGTTGGGATGTAATGAATGTTTGTTACTTATTCATAAAGACGAACTACTCAACGGAACGGGCTGAAATTTTGTTTAGTATTGGTTTAAGACCTGAATAAACCGAAAATTAAACGATAAGAAATTAAATGTTACCGTTAGGTACGTCTGTGTATATTCTGTTAAACATAAGCCTAAATATAATCTAGGATTGCAAATAGGTTACATAAACTTTATTTAATGACTAAAAATTTTGTTGTCATTTTATTTTAATGTGTCCCTTTTCGCTAAGGCTAGAGTTGACATGAGTAAAATGACTGTATGGTCAGTATTATCACATATTATTAAAGGATTAGATGGACTTATGGAATTGAGAATCACGCACTCCGTATGCTTATCGAACGTCTCATGACGTTTCGGCCGCTCGTTCACTTAAATAAACAAGGCAAGGCAGTCGTGAGTACAGACCACTGACCAGACCACAGTACGCGCTCGTTGTTTTTTACGTTGTGATTTATTCAACGATAGTTGTAAGTAAAATATTTGTTTTGTTTGGACTAAGTTTAATATTATGAAGATAGCCTTGGTTTTAGATGAGAGTAAACACGTTTATCAATTTTGCCACCAGCTCTGTTTATTTTTGTTTGACGACACGCAATAACATTTTCACTTTCCTTGCTCAAAAAGTATGTTATTATTTATTTATTTATCGAAATCTTATATTTTTAAAGGGCTTTTAGTCAAACTGTGACTATCAGTTCTGTTAGTATATTCAATTAGTTGGTAATCTCATAAAATATCATAAACTATTTTATAGAGAGTCCTGTATGGCCGTCGTGCAAAGCGGGCGGCTAAGATGCTTTGAAAAATGACAATATTTAACAATTTTAATCCAAAGTGCGTTTCCAAATGTGATCTTAAAGACTGGCTGTACACACTCAGTCAAAAGATGATGTCCATCGTCTATGACTCCACAAAACTCACCACAGTTAGGTGACTCTAATATTTTCATAAGATTTTTGAATTTAGCAAGAGGCATTTGCCCGGAGCGCAGCCTATGCGCTGTTACAATTAAACATCTCTTAAGCTTACTATTTACAAACCAAGGTACACGAGGTGGGTAGCTTTGTACAATCCTATACCAAATTCCCTTTGTTTCTGTAATATTAACTTGTAATGCTTTTTCCATTTCTCAAAAATATTGAATTTATATTTAGGGAAAACATCTGAGTGTTCTGGTACAATAAAAGTTACTGCAGCTAATGAAATTGCCTCTTTTGCTAATCGGTCCACCTCCTCGTTACCCTGAACACCAGATGTGTGTAATCATAGCGCAGCAAAACGGGCTCCATTGCTGAAAAGTATTTTTTCTTTTAAATTTTTTATGAAATCATCAGCCAGTACAAGTAAATTGTCCTCTTACATAAAGACAAAGACTCAACTTTTTTGTGTTTTAAACAAATAGCACAACATTGTATTTGATTTTTTTAAATTTTTATTAAAAAAAATCAAATAAAAAAGCGCTTTCTTGGTTATTGTTGGATGTTTCTATGAAGGGTGATTCTTCCTCCATGGTGGTTATGGTGGAGTGGAAGCAATTAAGTGTTGCTAAGGAAACTTTATCTTTCAGAAGATGCTTGTGTATATCCTTATATGGGTAGTGGTGGCTGTCATCTACCTGTATTATCGGAGCCAGAACTCCGCGTTAAAACGTTCTGGAGTCAAACACTTGCCCACATTCCCACTGGTGGGCAATATGACTGGCGTCTTGCTGCAGAGGGATCACTTAGTCGATGATTTAGAAACGATGTATTCAAAGTTTCCTGATGATAAGTAAGTTGCCTTTAATTTGTGTGGAATAGAAATGTGACTATTTTTAATAATAGGTATGTATTTTTCTTGTACATTTGAGGTAAATATATCCGCCTGATAAGAATCAGTCGGATATATTAATAGACATTTGTGCTAATATTTACGCTCCTATGATAAACCTTATCTAAAGTACATAGGTACGAGTGTTACGGAAATTGTTTCAACTCAAAAATACTTTTATGCTTAAACAATCAGATAGAAATACCTATTATCTAGGATTATAAAAATAACAAAACGAAAACAATATTTTTTTTATAGTTTTCGGTTATTTGTCTAGTATTATAATCACATTAACACTTCGAGTGCCTACGTTACGACGCAAAATATGTAATCTTCTAGCTGCACGCGCTAGACGTCGAACCACATTTGCTAGGCAAGTCGAACCACATTTGCTAGGCAGTGAACGATTTAATAAGTAAATGTCGCTAACAGTAACAGTTGGAGCAGACAGGCTAGTATGGATTTGCACAGGATCAACAAATTATCGTTTTCTACCGACCTGTTAAATAGTCAAAGTTGTATTGCTAAGTGCTACGACTTACTCAAAATAAACCATAATCGAGTTCGTATGAAACTATTAATCCTAAGCATGTCAAAGTATGAAACGTAATTTATTTCTATCCGGTAGAGGCGTTTCAATTTCGAGACGCTAAATCTATAGAAGGAAAATTAAACTTTTACAGTTTTCGTAAGCTGTGTGAATCCCATTACCACAGCGATTACTAAGGACTGAGATGGTGCAACATCGTGGGTGAAAAGTTGATTGCGTGATGGTGAACTTCATAAGTTCCACTAGTATCAAGGAAACGACGCAAGAAGGAGGCGCTACAAGAGTCTACAAAGCAAATACCTACTCAATTCACGATTTTTAGGTTTCCGTACCTCAAAAGGAAAAAGGAACCCTTATAGGATCAGTTTGTTGTCCGTCTGTCTGTCTATATGTCTGTCTGTCTGTCCGTCTGTCTGTCAACCCCCTTTTCTCAGTAACGCGTGGACGTATCGAGTTGAAATTAACGTCAAATACTCAAGTCCATAACTTCTTGGAGCCGCAGTATAAATAAAACATCTAAGTCCGAATATTTTACAATTTCCAAGGGAATCACATGCACACAAAACCTATAGGGTACTTCCCGTAGATCTAGAATCATGAAATTTGATAAGCAGCAAGGTCTAATAGCACAAGTAAAGGGAAAAATCGTTGGCGTTTTATTTATTTTTTGTATATTAATATTTTTGGTTCTGGCAATTCTTTCAGGTTTGTCGCAAGATTCGAATTTACGACTACAAACATCTTCGTCCATGACTTGGAGCTCGTAAAGAAGATTACCATCAAGGACTTTGAGTACTTCGTCGACCACCGTACTATGATCGCTGACCCTCTCTTTGGCCGAAACCTCTTCTCTTTGAAAGGTAACTATGATATAGTATAAGCATTTGTTTAATCTATAAGCTTGAGAGAACTAAATAATCACAGCACTTTTGATTACTATTATCTATTAGGGACTATTATGGACTATTCTATATAGGTATTGCGTTCTTTACTGGGGCTAGATGTGTGTGGATTGTCTAGCATTTTTTATTTATATGAGAAATCATCAATTATGACAAGTAAAATAGATTACGAAAATAATCTGATGTATGTATGACATTTAAGGCCTAACCGAAGGTCGAAGTTGCTATGCATAGGATACTTAGGGAGAAGGCATGAACAAAAGTAAGCTTAAAACCCGCAGTCCAGGCTGACGTTGCTGATGGTTCAAATCAAAGTCAACAAAACGATATATGTTGGAACTCACTCTTGGTTTTATAAAATTAAATGCAATTTGAGTAGCATAATTAAATGATTCTGATTGTTGTGTGTTAATCTAATCAAAATCAAAAGTTAATCAACCAAATACCCTTAGGTCAAGAATGGAAGGACATGCGCTCGACCCTGAGCCCTGCCTTCACCAGCTCCAAGATCCGGCTGATGGTGCCCTTCATGGTGGAGGTCGGGGAACAGATGATGAGGACGCTGAAGAAAGATATCGAAGCTTCTGGAGGTAGGTAAAATATGGTTGATGATCTGTTGATAGTTCGAAACAACTTCATAGTGCAGATTTATTCATAAAACCATTGCGTTAAGTTAGGTCGAGCTATTTACAAACAATACAACGCTTTCGAACAAACGGAAAAGCAAAAAATAATAAACTTTTATAATTAAACATAATAACTAAGTTCATAAACTACCTAACTAAATCATCATCATCATCATCATCGTCAGCCTTTATTAGTCCACTGCTGGATAATATAATATGAGATAATTAAATACTACAAAAGTAAATTTGGGTAAATTTATCTGTTATAAAAGTTTTTTTTTATATTTTTTTGTGTCTTTAATCTACTAATTACTACATGCTTAGTTTTTGATTACTTCTAAAGTAGCTACCTACCTTACTTTAGCTATTAACTGTTATGTAATCCTACTTTAATAAATTACAAAAATATAATACTTATTTAAAATTCCTTATCAATAAAACCACCCCATGTTTTGTCACCCTTAGGGTAGGATTTTTTTCCCAAATTTATATGGAACCGATTTCAAGGTATACCATATCCAATAAAAAAAGAATTGTCAAAATCTGACTACTCTGTAAAAAGTTATGCGTGGTCATACATTACAATCAGTGAGTGAACAATCAATCATCCCCTGTTTTCCCACCCATAGGGTTGGATTTTTTTAAAATTTAAATGAGACCAACTTCGGGATATACCATTTCCAATAAAAAAAGAATTATCGAAATCGGACTACTCTGTAAAAAGTAATGTGTGGTCGGTCATACATAACAAAAAAATATATACGAGTCGACTTAAGTACCTCCTCCGTTTTTCGTCGGTTGAAAATAGTTGTCATGAAAAAGTCAGCATAACCGAGTCCCTACTAAAACTAAAAAGGCAAAGTTTGTGCCGTTGTGAAGATGTTTGGCCGAAGACAACCCCAATACTACTGAATAGATCTAGATCTGGAATAACATATAGAGTACTTTTACGACTTTATGTGAAGCCGCGGCAGCAGCTAGTATTTCATGTAATTTCATTTTTATAAATTTAACCAAGCAGCAAAAAAGTACTGCTAAACAATAACGCCTTAGTTAGAGGTGACTAAAATAGACTCTTGTTTCAGTGGGCTACCTGGACGCAGACATCAAAGACCTCACCACACGCTATGGGAATGACGTCGTGGCCTCCTGTGCCTTCGGCCTCAAAGTGGACTCTCATAAGGACGTCGACAATGAATTCTACTTAATGGGAAAAGAAGCTTCGACGTTCGGTTTTAAACAGCTGCTCATATTTTTAATGTGCACGTCTTTTCCTAAAACTATGAAGGTAAGGTTTGCTTATTTACTTACTCCTGTAGGTTGGCTTTTGTCACATGACTTCTTTAGAATTCTTGGTAGTGTCTCACTTTATGATCAATAATTATTATTTGGTCTGCCTTTCTTAGCCGTGCTCAGGCCTCCTCCACCAAATGGCCACGTTAAAGGCATAACCAACGTCTATACTTCTAGACTCCTTGATATTTTTGGTAAGCAAAGGTGTTAAAAAAAACCTCTGTTATTGCTATCCGTTCATAAATGTTTTTGTTGACAAAACATATATTGGATTCCACAACAGAATAAAGCGCAGTTGGAAGTAGAGTTGGAGAATATTAAATTTCATGGGCTATGTGAAGTCCATAGAGGAGAGAGAGAAGATGGCCTGAGTCTAGGGTCCTTCCGCATAACCCTAGACTCGGGCCATCTTCTCTACTTTCGCAAGGTGATCAAATATACCAAGGGTTAAACGTTAAAACCCACGCTACCCTGGGATGGTTTATCCTTCCTCTTGTTGGCTCTATCGAAAATTTAATATTTCAGTTTCTGAAACTGACCATGTTCTCCAAAACGTCACAAAACTTTTTCCGACAACTGGTGAACTCAACGATGCAAGATCGGGAGGAGAAGAACATCATCCGACCTGACATGATACATCTGCTAATGGAGGCCAAAAAAGGTACCTATTTTAATTACTAGTACCTAATTGGTATACCTTTGCGTAAGTGATTCTATGCTGAATTGCTGAGTCTACATCAGCAAACCGTCCAAATGATTCATAAAGTAAAACTAAGACATCTGATCCATCCCTCCAAACTTTCGCATGCTTAAGGTTATTAAATAAATAAATAAAGCTGGACAATCCACACAACATCATCTAGCTATTATGATATAAATATACCTACTACTGGTAGATTAGTGACTTTATTCCTTACTAATTGTGAATTACATCACACTAGCTACGCTAATCTATTCAGATGTATTCGTGATTGTATCACTCACTCAAAAGAAAATAAACCAAAGAGCGGCGAAAATAGTAATACACTTTTGAGTGGACGAATGGACCAGCAATCCACCTACATCAAACAGAAAAGGTGGGGGGATATGACATTGCTATAATATTATGTCACACAAATAAGGATTTTTTAATCTATAATATAATGAGAGGCATTGTCTAAACTATAATAAAATAATCTTCTGAAATACACTTTCCAGGTAAATTGACACATGATGTAAAAGTCAAAGATGCGGATGCTGGGTTTGCAACAGTTGAAGAGTCGTCAGTCGGCAAGAAAGATGACATCACAAGAGGTGAGATAAGTATTCCTAATGTTAATAAAGAATAGAATAGAAACAAATTATTACTATTATTTACAATTGAAACAGTTGAGCTAACTACTGACTGTTGAACAGAGTGGAAGAAATAAAACCAACTTTACAACATACGGTTTATAATATAACTAGAACTGCATTTACAGATATAAAAAATATTAATTTTGTCCGGTAATCAAACCCACCAAAATCCAAAATAAAACGTCAAGTGCGAGTCGAACTCGCGCACTAAGGGTTCCGTTTAATTGTAAGACCTTGTTTCTTGCCAAATATCATGATTCTAGGTCAACATGAAGTAGGTACTCTGTATATTTTGGTCGAGGGAGAGAATCAAAATTTATTTTATTGATATTCTCAAATTTACGGTTTTCGGATTTTGTCCTTTATTTGTGCCATAAAGCCTTGCTTATTGCCAAATTTCATAATTCTAGGTGTTCAGGAAGTACCCTAAAGGTTTTGGTCCATGGCGAGCATTAAAACTATTTTTTTTGTGAATAAAATACAAATTTATGGTTTTCGGATTTTTCCCTTTACTTGTGCTATTAGACCTTGCTGCTCGCCAATTTTCATGATTCTAGGTCTACCGGAAGTACCCTATAGGTTTTGGTTGCATGTCATTCCCTTGGAAATTTCAAAATTTTCGGACATAAGCGGCTATAACTTTTGATTGCGTTGACTTAGAAGTTTAATTGATATCACGCCTTCAAGAGGTTACGGACTTGAGTATTTGATGTTAATTTAAACTCGATACCTCCACGCGTTCCTGAGAAAAAAGGGTTGACAGACGGACAGACAGACA
This sequence comes from Eupithecia subfuscata, assembly GCA_963564075.1. NCBI lineage: Eukaryota > Metazoa > Arthropoda > Insecta > Lepidoptera > Geometridae > Eupithecia > Eupithecia subfuscata. The sequence goes on from OY751102.1 coordinate 1,870,686, forward strand.
GACGTACAACAAAGTGATCCTATAAGGGTTCCTTTTTCTTCTTGAGGTACGGAACCCTAAAAATAACATATTTATGACACCGATCTGTAGAGTCAATTGTAAGAATCGTTATCTCTCTAATAATCATAATAAATTAAATAAAGACCATGTAACGGTCGTATGTTCCACCCAGTATACGAATAAAATTGTTTGATTTTTATTATTTTATTATCATGTGAATATAAACGACTAAAGTGTTGGCATGATATTATTTTTAGCCCGCATGTCCCACTACAGGGCAAGGGGTTAGTTTTTCTTGTTTACGTTTGAGAACGAAAGTTCAATAAAGAACTTTCCACGTCTGTGAATCAACGTCTGGTAATGGACAGGAGATCAAAGTTCACACAAAATATTACCCCAAGAGTTATAAACGTGTATCTTTTCATACCAGAGTGGAGCCAAGACGACTTAGTAGCTCAAGCGCTCCTGTTCTTCATAGCTGGCTTCGACACAATTTCCTCGGTGACGTGTTTCCTGTTGCACGAGCTGGCTCTCAACCCTGACGTGCAGGAGCGACTAGTCCAAGAGATCAGGGAGAACGATGCCAAGAACGGAGGGAAATTTGACTACAGCTCGATTCAAAACATGGTGTACATGGACATGGTTGTATCAGGTGTGTAGTGATTGTTATAATCTTTAAAAGTTTTTCAAAATATATTTTTGGCAATAAAGAGTTTCTTTCGGTTTTCAGAATTGCTCAGGTTATGGCCGCCAGGACTGACTTTGGACAGAATTTGCACCAAAGACTACAATCTGGGTAGACCCAACAGCGAGTCCAAAGAAGATTACATTGTAAGTCGGTTTTTAAGTAGTTGTTTTTTAGTTTTGCACATATATGTCCGCTTCAAATAATCTCACCCATATGCTTTTTGAAATAACAGGTCCGCAAAGGAGATGCCATTGGCATTCCAGTCTGGTGTTTCCACCGTGATCCCAAGTTCTTTCCGGATCCTAAGAGATTCAATCCTGAAAGATTCTCTGAGAAGAACAAACACAAAATCGACCCCTTCGTTTACATGCCTTTTGGAGTAGGACCTAGGAATTGCATTGGTAAGGGTAAGGGGAAGGGCCATTACGTGGTTTATGAACTGCTGATTTAATCGTTCTCACAAAAGCAACATTGATTGATTGGGCAGACATACAATAAGAAACTTTGAAAGTCAAGGCAGAGGTGACGGATGTGGGCAGCGCAGAACTGGTCATTGTGACGGTATTTGAGGGGATCCTTTTCTTCAGCAGTATTTTTCGTCTTAGATGATGATGACGGCTTAGATGACGACGAATTTTTAATTTGGTACTTAATTGCTAGTTTATATGCATAGTCAAAACAACGAAGGAATCTTAAATTGGTAGAGATAAAAAGTGTTTTATTGTATTATTCGTACCTTTATAAAATGGTTTCTCCATAGGGTCTCGTTTTGCGCTGTGCGAGGTCAAGGTGTTGACTTATCAAATCCTGCAGCACATGGAGCTGTCTCCGTGCTCCAAGACCTGCATACCCACCAGGATGTCCAACGATTCGTTCCAAACGAAGCTACAGGGAGGACACTGGCTCCGTGTCACGCCAAGAAAGTAAAACGTTGACCAGAACCTTTGAACCAGATTGTGATAAAAGACGTTATAATTGTTTAACTCTCGACGACCTCTGTGACGCAGCGGGCGAAGGTCCGCCTGCGACGCAGGAGGTTGCGGGTTCGATTCCCGCATCAGGACAAATGTTTGTTCGTTCTGCATATATTTTTTCAGGGTGTTCAGGATGTTTTCTTTGTATAATAAAAAATATCTATTTATGTAGTGTATTGTATTATAAAAAATAAAATAAAATAAAAATATCTTATTTCGAATAACAAGATCCAAGAAGCCACGCATGCTGTTGAGTTCGACTATGAGCTCATTAATGTACAGATTGAAAAGTTAAGGAGAGCTTACCTCCCCCCTCCCCCTGTCTCACACCGCATTCCAACCTATACGTCTCAGAAGATGCATTAGACCAGCTGACAAAATTGGACTGGTTTCTATACCAGTACTTAACCCGTGAAGGTGTGTCCCTGCATATCTGAGGTGCTCGATGTTCAATCCATCGTGACCAGGAGATTTGCCTCTAGTCATCTTCTTGAATGTAGCTCTGATTTGCTTTGCGGACAATTGTACTATTGGCTCCTCTCCCGGACCGCTGGATCCAGCATCCAATTCCTCCTCAGAAGGTCCCAGGGGGGATTGTACCCTGAAGTGTTCCATGAACATTCGCGCAATCTTGCCCCCCTCACTTATGCCTTCAATGCTCACAGTAAGGCCAGGCCAGGCCAAATGTTTAACCTGTTAGTGGACTTCCAGGTAGACTTGAAATCTTTTCCCTCTCTCTCGCGGGCTAATTTGTCCATTAAAATCTGATTCTGGTTGCTCTGACACCACTTCAGGCGACTTTTAAAGATTTTACGAGATTCGTACATATCCTCGTAGATGTTGCCCGAAGTGGGTCTATTATGGAAAAGTGAATATCTGTTAGTAAGTAAATTTTTTTGGTTTTTATAATAAAGATATTAATATAATTTTAATAATATTTATTGACATTGTTTAACACTTAAGGCACTAACCCGACCCAAATCAGCGCCACCACCAATACAAATTTTGTATCACAAAACAACAATAAATTCAAAATAGACTTGCCTCTTAGGTATTTACCACGCTAACGGAGGTGCAGGTAAAAGCTAGCCTAACCTATTTTTCAATAAGCTTTCAATTAAAACATGTTATTGATAAATGTTCACTTCGACTCCTTGGTTCACCAATTCTTGATGAGTCTTTTCACTCATTTGTAGATGAGAAAATTCAAAATTTCCACAAAAATTCGGACAGACTGCTCAAAATTAATAGTTATATGGCTTTTACATTTATTCGGTTCTGTCTATTTGTACCTAAATTTACGTATTCTTTGAGATGTAGTCAACTGTGGAAACACAGCGAGCTCTTGGAAGGCTTAGACAACATAATAAAGAATACTTTATCATCGGTTTTGAATATCGATTTAGATGACAAGGCATGGTCGCAGGTCTCCCTGCCCATGGGAGTTGGGGAGGCCCATTGTGTGGGACGCTACATGTGTCGACACACTTGCGCCTTCCTATCTTTCGAGGATATCCGTGAGGGCGGGTGCGGCTGGTCGAAGCGACGCGTGACCCGAGAGCTGGTGAATATCTGGTACAGCGTATCAGCATTGCCATACAGCGTGGCAATGCAGCCAGCGTCTTGGGGACGCTTCCGACTGGTGTTGACATGGATCAGTTGAGCTATCTGTAGACTGTTTGCAACAGTCAGCAGTTAGCTCAATTGTTTCAATTGTAAATACTAGTATAATTTTCTTTGTGAATAAAGTTATTTAATCAATTAAAAAAAAAACTTATTACTTATGTATTGCTTATTATTTTACTCTTTATTGAATTGAATATATTTTATAGACTTGTAAACATTATTTTACCAATAAAATGAGTATCTGACTATTTACTTTACTTTTCACTTTATTTCCTCTGCTGTATCCTCTGCCAGTGGCCGCCCTGAGTCGATATCAGGAACGTGTAAAGCTCCGTGGACAGCTTTGTCGGAACGCAGGTCTTTGGGCAGGCAGTGACTTCCATGCTCTGCAGGATCTTGTACGCCATCACCTTTATCTCGGATAGTGCAAACCGTGATCCTGCAAACATTATCATTTTTCATATCTCTTGATTCGTCAAAACTTCGAGTGGAATTGACGATCCTTTTAATTTGGATGCGTCAGTAAACAATTGTGTCAATAATTTAAAATTCCTGCAGAATTTATATTTGAATAAGTTGGAACTGGGTGCTTCCACTTCAAAGCTCTTCTAATAATTATGAATTTCAAGACTGTATTACACCTGTATTAATCCTACACCAGACTTTTTACAATTGAACACTATTAAATGTGGCATAATAACGCATTCTCTGCCCAGTCTCTGCAGCGAACTCCTGCAACATATGGAGGTTGGGAGGCATTAAGGGCTTGTCAAGATATGACCTCCACATGGGTTAAGATGGTAAACAGTTAGAGGGTGTGCTGATAGCGAGAAAACTTGCAGTTATCGAAGCAAAAGAAAAAATAATGCACTCAAGCGTCAGCCATTACTTAATCGTATTCAAGTCTTACCAATGCAGTTCCTTGGTCCAATCCCAAACGGCATGAAGGAGAAGGGCTCTATCTTGTGTCTGTTCTCTTCGGAGAAGCGCTCAGGGTCGAACCTCTCTGGATCCGGGAAGTACTGAGGGTCTCGGTGGAAGCCCCATACTGGGATACTGATGACGGTGCCTTTGCGTATCTGAAGATTGTCATAAGTTTACTTCTCTTTACATCATTCAGAGCAAGACATCCACTGCTGGAAATAGGCCTCTCCCAACATTTACTACAAAGTTATTGGTCACCATCAACAAATTGTTGGTATAGGAGGTCTTCCCGCCTGCTGTATCTAAGTCCTATGCATGATTTGTATACAGCAACAAATTTGTACTTATGCTATGCTGCACCTACAGAACATTATTTAGTGCCTTGATAAAGTTATTGTTCACCGGGAACTGTTTTCAGTCCTTGTTTCCTTTACAGCTATGGTAGCCGTATTAGTTTTCGTGATGCGTTGAAAGGTATTATAATCTCACAATATAATCCTTGGTAGACTTCGCATTGGGCTTCCCCAGATTGTAGTCTTTAACGCAAATCCGGTCAACGATCACTCCCGATGGCCACATCCTCAACACTTCTGAAATCGAAATTTTTAACTAAATTAAAAACATGTGAATAATGGTACACACCATGGCGGACAAGTCCGATTCAGTGTATTTTGGAACAAAATGTGTACAAAAAGAGCGCATGTCTTTAATTTGCACTTTTTAAGACCCTATTATTAAGATCTTTTTAGAAAATATTTGTTTTAACTATTTATTGTTGCACACCTACCGGTGACCACCATATCCATATAAACCATATTCTGTATAGTGTTGTAGTCCAGCTCGCCTCCATTCCTCGCCTCATTCTCCCTGATCTCCTGGACAAGTCGCTCTTGCACGTCAGGGTTGAGAGCCAGTTCATGCAGTAAGAAGCACATGGCTGAGGATACCGTCTCAAAACCAGCTATGAAGAACAGCATGGCTTGAGCCACTAGGTCGTTTTCGGTCCAATCTAAAAGCAAATATTGAAATTTCCTGGCACTTAGAAGCCAAAGGAATAAGTAGTATGTTTAGTGACCCAGTTGGCCCATAGGAATCACCATTTAGGTCTGTCCGTCGTTAAACTACGCAGCTATTTCACCAGTTCTTGACATGTGGCTCGCGCGGGTACGAAACACCGTTATTCCTTTTCCTTTATTTTTCGTTTATGTTCTCGGCTCCGCACGCGTATATAGAAACTATAGAAACGTTTAAAGGTGATTTCTATCCTGAACTGATTTATGGGATAAAAAGTAGTCGTGCAAATTTTCAGCCCGATACGTTTAGTAGTTTTGGCGTGAAGAGGTAACAAACATCCATCCATCCATCTATTCATCCATCCAAACTTTCGCATTTATAATATTAGTGTGATGTGATGCCTTCCAACCTACCTACACTTTAAACTCATGTAACTCTCATATACTTAATGTAAGTATTTATTTTTTCAATAAAAAAATAATTCCTAGAAAATTTTACATTACACAATCGAGGAAGATACTCAAAAAAATTTCTTAACCTCTTTTGACATTCCTCTTGCCAATTGAAGATTCCGTGACCGTAGCGAACCCGGCATCAGAATCTTTGGTATTTTCTTGGGTCAATTTGCCTGAAAAGACAAGAAATATCTAATTAATTGAGGGAATTGATTGCCTAAAAATTGCACGGGTAAACTTAGTAACTATAATAATTCATTGGGGCTAGATGATGCTGTGTGGGCTGTCTAGCATTATTTATTATTATTGCACAGCATCAGTGTGGCAGCTACCCTTGAACGTGGCCTTATGTGAGATGATGGCAAAATACCTGACGGTATGACTGATTTCATGGTCGGCCTTTAGTTTGAGATGCCACATCACCATTCACATCTTGCAGGGACATATATAAGGGCCGGCTCCTTAGCAACATTAGTGGAGTCCCTTCAACGGCGAAAATAACCTATTTGAGCCGTTTGGGTGGAAATCCTCGGTCCTTGGGATCCTGGGGCACACGTAATTTATTAATATCTTACCAAACTTCTTATAGAGTACACAGGTGATCAGAACTCAATTCAATTTCGGTCAACAAATTAGCATTTCGAAACAATGTGGCAATGCTGCATTTTACTCTGCCTTCATGTCACGGCGGTAGGTTTTTAGAAATTTCCTTTAGAATTATCAATACTAGTTGTAATTTTGTTAATTTTTTCGTCTATGTTGAAAAAAAATTGGATAAACTACCTTTTTTGGCTTCCATCAAATGATGGATCATGTCATGGCGGATGATATTCTTCTTTTCCCGTTCCCTCATAGTAGACATTACAAGAGATGTAAAGAAATTCTGCGATTCTTTGGAGAACATGTTGAATTCCAGCATCTGAAATATATTTTATATCCAGTGTAACTAAAAGAACAAAATCAGTTTAGTATTTTTTGCAAAATTAAGTTTGCTACTGACCTAATTATAAGCCTGATTTCCTACTTAAAAGCTTTTATTGTTTTATCCCGTGAGTTGCGCCAGTCAAATTCGGTAGATAAAGGTGGTTAACTCACATTGGCCAATTTTGGAAAAGTGAAGAATCCGACAAATTGCTTGAAGCTAAAAGAAGCGGCGTCTTTCCCGTGCTTGTAGAAGTGATTGTCGCGGTCTTCCTGAGAGTCCACTTTTAGGCCAAAGGCACAGGACGCCACGACATCGGTGGCGTAGCGGGTCAGGAGATCCTTGGTGTCTATGTCGATGTAGCCCACTGGGAAATACCAATCCTATCAATAACTGTTTTGTTTGTACGGACGTGCGTGAGCCTCTTGAAGAGTGGAGAATCTTGGCCTCCGACCAACCATCATCAAGACATTCGCCTTCCAACATAATACTCGGTACAATACCTTGTTATGCGGTAAGTAACCAAGCAGCAAAAACTAGTCATTTAAAAGTCCATATTAGCGATTGCTATAGCACCTAACTATAACGGTTGTATAAAATGGTGTAGAAAACGTTTACATCATTTATTTATATGTCATTTTTAATCTATGAGCTTAGAGAGCAAAAGTGTGTTGTCGAACGCTTTTATACAATACGATGTCACCGTTAAAACCTTAATAACTCGTTTACACGTCTTTTTGGTGATATTAGCTTAGATTATTCTATGATATATTTTTATGCTTTCTGTATGGGTAAAAGTTGCTTAAATACCTCTAGAAGTTTCTATGTTCCTCTTCAGATTGCTGATCATTCGGTCAGCTACTTCTACCATGAAGGGCACCATCAGTCGGATCTTTGAGCCTGTATACGCGGGGCTCAGGCTTGATCGCATGTCCTTCCATTCTTGGCCTGCAGAGTACAGATCTAATTGAGTTGAGTTATTAATATACCTAATACTGAAGAGGGACCACCAGTTACGTACCCACGTAACTGGTGGTCCCTCTTAATGTAGAATCGTCATAAAGAGTTATTCAAAATGATCACGGTCTGTTACAAAATAGACCGTGATTGTGAATCTAAATCTAACTAGTACCACCTAGTACTTAGCCCCTAACAATATCGTCGAAAGGGGGGAAGTATTAATACATCCATTCTCCTGATTTTTTACAGTTCACAACACGGGGGTCTATCTTGCGTGGTTCTGGAGTTATGACAGTTTGAAATTCCCTTGGAGCCAAGTTTTAGAGCTCTATCTGCTTATCACCACGTAGACACCCCACACAATGGGTCATTCTCACTTGGATTCGGAGATATGGCGTGAGGGGTTTATTTTCTGGCTTATCATAAATTTTTTTTTGTAAGCTATAGTATCTTTAACCCTGAAAAAGAATTAAGTAAAGGGTTTTTACAAAATAAACGAACAATTCGGTAATCTAAATAATCGATATAAAAATAGGCGTTTGTGAAGAGGAGCCATGAGAAAATCAATGACTTACTCAGAAAATCGTCGAAAAGTTAAAACTTTGACGGTAAAACTAGGATTATTTAAAAAACTACGCACACTTAAAAAAAATTATTAACTAAAATTTGGAAATGTACTATCTGTATTAACAGTTAGTTCCTGAGAGTCTCAGATGAAAATTGTACGTAGCGCGCACGGAGCACAGTCGACAACAAAAAGCCTCAATCAATCAAACAAACATTTACTGCTCCTCTTTTTACCTACAAACCAACCTGGAAGAGCGATCAATAAGTTTTTTTATAATATAAAAACATTTATTCACAAAGAATATTATACTAGTATTTACAATTGAAACAATTGAGCTAACTGCCGACTGTTGCAAACAGTCTACAGATAGCTCAACTGATCCATATCAACACCAGTCGGAAGCGTCCCCAAGACGCTGGCTGCATTGCCACGCTGTATGGCAATGCTGATACGCTGTGCCAGATATTCACCAGCTCTCGGGTCACGCGTCGCTTCGACCAGACGCTCAGATAGTTTTTTGAAAACCCGAAGAGCCTCGGTACCCCACGGACCTAGGGTCTCGACTCCAAGGGGAGCAAATGTGTAGGCTCTGTCGAGACCTGCATATATCAATAAGTACCTATTTAAACTCAAAGCGACTTTTCCCGATTTATGGTGAGTAGGTATAGACTGGAACATTTACAAGTGGAGCATTCCCTGTTTTTAAATTTACTCGAACCACACTTCGAACATGACGCTCGATGTTTTGTTACAACCTGATTATAAAAACCAACGTGCGTTTTTTGCAAAGGCACGAACTAGGGTGACGGGGGCCGGGGGAAAATGTGCGCATTGTAGAAATAAATGTTAAAGGTAAATAATTCACTCGCCGCCGTGAACTCTACGTCAAACACAGCGTCGAGCATTCGCAAGAATCTCGTTACATTACAGCCCTTTCTCACGGAAACATCCCGTTTTTTGCAGGATTCTGTTTAGTAGAATACGTGTTTTAATACTAGCTTTCACACGAGGTATCCTGTTTACAGTATCCTGCAAAAAACCGATCCGTTCGAGTTTGCCATTCCGCTTTTGTATTTGGTTGCAAACTACTGTATGTGAACAGTGAACACACCAATGATTTTTGCGGGATTCAGTAAAAAACCGTTCCTGCAGAACTGGACAGCCGTGGGAATAGGCCGTTACATAAAAATGCTTTAGGAAACTTTTTCCTGTATTGTAGGTACTATTCGTAAGAACGTTCCATTTGGTACATGTAATGCTCTAGCAAATGCTCTAGTCTTTAGAATTCAACCTTATAGGTTAGTACCTACCATGCTACACTCAATTCAACTGATTAGTGATTATATACCTACGTATTTTATGCAAACCTTTGAGCGAGAGCAAGTTCCGTCCGAACATAGGGTCGTTCCTTGCGTCAATGATGTTGCGGTGATCAGTGAAGTATTCGAAGTCCCTCATGGTAATCTTCTTCACCAGGCCCAGATCGCGGATGAATATAACTTTGTTGATGAACTCGAAACGTCCGAGGAACCTGGAACGCATTTATCACTTTGGTTTCGTTTAACCCGAAAGGTTCCGAGTTCGATTCTCGCCACGGGGTAAATGTTTGTAATGATCTGCAGGTATTTGGTGCGGGTCTGGGTTTTTGCTTTTATTTTCCTACCCCTAGACTGGTCAGGCGAGGCGACATCATCTCCAACACAAGATCTGCTTACAATAAGGCTGGATGATGCTGTTTAAGAACATCGAACACAATTTTGCTAATCTTTAGTATTCCTGCCACGAACGTCATTTGTTGATTGATTTTTGATAGGAACAATCTAAGCGAAAATTGATAATGACTCGGCCAACATGCAGACACGATATATTATTAAATCTATTGAACCACATAATACGACTGGAATCTTGCAGGTCCATGCTGCTAAGTCTAAGTAAGTGTTAAAAGAAGAGGGGTTAAAGTTTAACGGGGCATTATAAACTACAAAACCTATTGATATACATATTCTGCATAGATCATCGTGGAGGTTAAAGCCATTGATGATGCTACTAACCTTTCCTCTGGAAACGTAAAGTACATCTCCCCCATGTGGTCCGCAAATGGCTGCTGCTTCAGCGCAAATCGTGCCATGTTGCCTAGCAGTGGCACAGCTGGCAGGTGCTTGACCCCGGCGCGTTGGAACTCTGAAGACCACTGTAGCCAGTGGAGGTAAAGGGCGAATACCACCGCCCATACTAGGAGAATGAAGATTACCATCGTCTGAAAGAACACGTTAGAATAAAAAATAAAAAAAAATTACGTGTTTAAGCTATTTTATGTTTGACAAGCTTCTGCCCGTGGCTTCGCACGCGTTGTTTCTATGGAAACGTTTTGAGGTTATTTCTATCCCATGGGAACTGATTTATGGAATAAAAAAACCTATGTTTGATTCCAGGGTTAAACTTACCTGTATGCAAAATTTCAGCCTGATCCGTTCAGTAGTTTTGGCGTGAAGAGGTAACAAACATCCATCCATCCATCCATCCATCTATCTATCCAAACTTTCGCATTTATAATATTAGTGTGATGTGATATGATCTGCAGGTTTTGTTGGATGGTGTGGGTGTACAAGTACAATGTTTATTTATCAGTCATCTAGTCCCCATACGCTCTGCTTACTCTTAAGTACGATGTTGTGTGAAAATTACAGTAAATAAATATTTATTTTAATGTATATTCGTATGAAACAAAAACATATTGAGGCGCTACCTTACAATACTTACAATAGTGTTAATGCGCTGGCTGCTGAAATAGGAAAGGAGATCATGTCCTAAGGACTGAAATGAAATAAAATGAAATATTTCATTTACCTTACGAACTACTACACAAAAAGTTGAACTAAAATAATGGTTAATGCTACGTAATTTATTTTGTACGTAGCAGAGCTCAAGGCAAACATGGTTTTCGCTCAGCAGAGAAAAGTAAAACAAAGTTAAAAATGACAAATTAAAAAAAAAACTTGGTAAGACTCGTAAGGGGGTTCCTGGTCTTCTGTTCAAACGTGACCTATGACCTAACCAGTACCAAGATCAATTAAGTTATCCAAAAGTAACGGGCATCAAAACTAAACTTTAAGAACCATGAGGGTTGAAAGACAAAACATCCACGAACGGGAGCGGGAGTGAAGCGGAAACAGACTTTTGACATTTTCAAATGAAAATTTCCGGAACTCCCGCGAAATTTCCCCGGACGAAGAAAATCACCCTCCCTAGGAAATTTCCTTTGAAACCGTCAAACTTCGTCAAATCCACGGGTAAAACCTACTTTGTGTACACCAAAAAGTAGGTTCCACCAGTTGTCAAAGCATTACATCAGTAATTAAGGGAACATCAAATAAAGAGAGCCGAAGTAGTTAAATTTGTATAAATTACGTAAATGGCGACGTCCACTGCAGTTAATCTTGCTGGATTTTCCTTTCTGCATAATTCATTTTACTTTTTAACTATCTACTTCAAAAAAGGATTTGTTCGGATGTATCATGAAAGTACAGGTATGTTGTATATGTTGAATGTTGTATATGTTGAAAAAAATATAAATTTTCGTGAGTCAATATTTTCGAGTCGACAGATTCGCATCTCAATCTGTCAAAAGTGTCTAAAAAATAGTTCTTTAAAAGACACATGCAAAGTCGAATGGGGTATCAAATTAAAGGTATCAGTTTGTTTATATCAAAATAGTTTTTGATAATAAAATGTATAGGTTTCATACTTTTTGAAATATTTTGAGAAAAGTTGCAAAATTTACCCCCAATAATCGAAGGTTTGCAGAGCTTTCCATATGAAATGTATGTAGCGTGTAGATAATAATCTAAATTTTACAGGAAAATTAAAGAGAAGTCTTTGTATAGACCGCTTTTTGGAAAATGGTCAAAAAATGGGGCAATACTTTTCAAAAGTGGAGCTACCTCACCGAGTGGGGTATCAAATACCTTTTCTAAGTGTACCTACATTTATTGTATTTATGGAAATAAAGAGTTATTGATTTCATTTTTTGATTTTGATAATAAAAGGTGTTGGTTTGTACATTTCAAAAAAGTATTTGAAATTTCTGTAGGTTATAAATGTTATAATATACTATTTGAAATATTTTGAAATTAGTCTATAAATTGACCATAAATTAACCCCCTAATCTCCGAAGTTTGCGGAGCGACCCATGCTGAAATGTAGGTTGGTACATACAGTTTTTAGGTATTCATTAAATCTACAGTAAATAGCGAAGTCTCTAACCGGTGCCTTTAGCACATAGGTAAGTACATTTGTTCATTTGACAAACGTTCAAAACCCTCGGCGCGCGAGTGTACTCGCACATGACGGATCTTGTTTTATTCAAACGAACCATCGCGCACATACCCAATAGAAAGGAAATGTCATTTATTTTGTTTAGACAACAATTCCGGCAAATTACTGCGGAGACCGCTGCGCTCCGATTGGCCGACTCAAAGTCAACCATCACACTCCAGTTGGGCAAGCATATATTTTTATCGATATCGATACATTCACTATCATCGATAAATCGATAAAAATATATGCTTAATCAAAACTATGAGCATCGCGAAAATTATTTACCTCAACTATAGTGAATTTATATATTTTTTAAAGCAAACAAATCAAATAATTAATAATGATACTTGAAATAGAAAAAATAAAGATACTTCATTAATATACTTACCGATTAAATACTCGTAACATGCCCGGAGTATTTTATAAAACTTACACTAATCAACAATAACTCAATCAAGTTAATACATTTTAATTAAGTACTTCTTGTTAGATGGGGATTATCGATACATAATAATTTTATTATTATCAGCACAACACTAAAATGATAGACATTTATAAGTGACAAATCACTGATCAGATTCCGAATTCGAAAGACCATATTTTCTGAACCATCGATCAAGGTTTTCACCGGCCCCCAAAACAAAGTCGTAAACAATGTTGCATATCATTTTTGTAATAATAGTTCTAGGTATCTACTGGGGAGGCCGCGGAATACCTGATCGAAGATACGAACCTAAAAAGTTAAATTTTGAGTTTAATGTTAGTTTTAAAAGTTAGGTCTATATCTACGTTGAGTATAAACTCTATGACGTTGAACAAAAGTATTTTGTTGTTTCTCTGTGAAAAGCATTCTACTGTTTGACAAATTATTGTGTTCTCTTTGGTTTGACACAAACAATTTTTGAGGAAGAAGTTGGCTGTATATGGGGAGGGGTTTTATTATATTTACTTTTTTTTGTAACAGTATTTTTTGTAACAGTATTTTTTTCTAGTCCTATTGTTATTTATTTTTTTCTTTTACGCTCTGATCGAGTACCTAAATCAACTGTAATAATGGCTTCATTGTGCAAACGCGTGAAACCTGTTGGTGTTTGGCCATGGCAAATGAAAAATTGGATTCGTAGGTACAATCAGGGACGAGGGCCAATCCAGGTACGAGATTTCAAATCACTTGAAACCCGTTGCCATAGACGCTAATTCCAGCTTCTACATGATGGAATTTTTTTATCATTTTTCCGTAAAACTCGTGGAACCTTCACTGATCGAGTATCTCAAGAAACAAACGCATTTTAGTGATAAGAAGAGAACGTACAGGGTTACTGGGATTTTGAAGGTACTGCGGCTTAAATCTAAGTAAAATCTGTAGTTATGGTAGGTTCTCACCAACTCCCCTGTGTTACAACTATACGCAAAGATAATTAATGATTTACGCTACTTTATGTTATTAATGATTTACGCTGTTACGATGAACGGGTATTTATTGCGTACCTTTTCGTTATTATTTTCTCTACGTTAATTTGCCCCGTGACCACGATCGTTGGAACGCGCTAGAAACGTAGGGGAAATATTAACAAGAATGTACGCGCTAGATACCCGTTAAAATCATTAATTAAGTTAACAAATCGCGAAAGTTTAAAAAGTTTTATACGCAAACATTCACTAACAGAACTAACTAAATTTCCAATCTTAAGCAATAATCATACTGAACAAACACGAGGACATTGCTGCAGTCTTTAAGTCAATAAATCACACTAAAGTACGCCGTCGTGGCAAGCAAGCGTGACACAAACGCCGCGCCGCCGCCCGGTATGACTGAGGTGGGTGGACCTACTTCAACTTCAACAGCCTGTATTGGTCCACTGCTGGACGCAGGCCTCCCCCTGATAACCGCCTTATTGGCTTTTATCTCATGGGGGTAGTGCCCATAATACCCACGCTGGGCATCCGGGTTGGGGATCGCAGTTCAGTGGTAGAAATTGTTCTACAGGGGGCGCTGCTGCCCGCCCACGGTGGATATCCCTTAGTCACCTCTTACGACACCCGCGGGAAGAGTTGGGGTAGCGCAAATTCTAAGCCGGCACCACACCGTTCCTACCTGGGGACTAACTGCATCTAATTTGATCCTTCCACTTTCGAGGAGATATTTTTTGGGTTGGCGTCCACAGGTACCAGGATGAGATGGAATTAGCCACTGATCCCGCCAAGTTATATCCACCGATACTGGGATTGGTTTCCAACGGGAAACAAATAAATGTTTTTGCCCGCTGATTCCGGTATCTGTGGCGACAAGACATTAAATTACTATCACGGGGTAAAAATATTTATATTTGTTTTAAACCGATCCCGGTATCCGTGGACACAAACCCTTTTTTAGGGTTCCGTACCTCAAAAGGAAAAAGAACCCTTAAAATGTCCGTCTGTCTGTCTGTCTGTCCGTCTGTCAACCCTCTTTTTTCAGGAACGCGTGGACGTATCGAGTTGAAATTAAAGTCAAATACTCAAGTCAGTAACCTCTTGAAGCCGCAATATAAATGAAACTTCTAAATCGACGCACTCAAAAGTTACAGCCGTTTAAGTCCGAATATTGTGAAATTTCCAATCACATGCACACAAAACCTATAGGATACTTCCCGTAGATCTACAATCATGAAATTTGGTGAGCAGCAAGGTCTTATAAGACAAGTAAACGAAAAATTCCAAAAATATAAATTTGTAATTTATTCACTAAAAAAATTACTTTTAATGCTCGCCATGGACCAAAACCTGTAGAGTACTTCCCGCAAACCTAGAATTATGAAATTTGGCAGGAATCAAGGCCCTATAGCACTAATAAAGGAAAAAATCTGCGAACCATAAATTTGAAGTTAATTAACAAAATAATAATCATTTTTCATTCTCTCCTTCGACCAAAACTACCTACTTCATGTTGACCCAGAATCATGATATTTGGCAAGAAGGAAGTCTTACAATTAAACGGAACCCTTAGTGCGCGAGTCCGACTCGCACTTGACGTTTTATTTTTACTTAGATCGATGTTTAGCGGTTCTGACGGTTCGGATGGATGTGTACCTACCGTACCAGATTTTTTCTGAATAAATTAGGCCAGCGTAGATTGGTACCTTAGTATCCTGCATGTGATGTTCCCTACACAATCGCAAGCACGAGCTATCTAGCCTCTGTGTTAATCGGTCCATATGTTACCTACCTATCTCAATTATTTCTAATTCAAGGTCATGGGGTCTTGCAACACTTCTCTTCAATTTGAGTTCCCTTTCTTGAAGAACAATGGCGAGTATAAGATTAAAAGCGGGTTCCGTCCTCACAGCGATGCCTGCAAGCCCTGCCCTCCCTGCAACCCCTGCGTTCCCTGCAACCCCTGCTCTCCCTGCAACCCGCCCTTTGATCCGTGCGGAGGTAAATGTGAATTTATTTGAAGCATCAACTGAATATCCAGCGCACAAAAGTAGGTAACTATCCTCTCCCGTGGCAAGAGGCCATAATATGGCCTGTCAAATAAAACCGTTGTGTGGCAAGCGACGGCCTAGTATCAGTAGTCCGATGATTTAGTCCGATGATGCTGATTAATACAGATCATCGGACTACTGAGTCTTTTAGTCCGATAACACATTTCGACTTTCCCAAAAAAACAAATGCATTAACTTCAGTTTATTTTTTCCAACAAAAAAATTTGAGCCTATAGAAAAAAAAATTGTAGTAAGAAAAATAGGTATTCCTATTTTTCTTACTACAATTTCCGAAATGGATTTTGGAGATTTGGACCGAAAAGCAAAATCAAATGACTTGAAATCGAGGAATACGTGGGCAATATATTATTATGTCAAACGAAATGCCTTCTCATGATGATAAAATTACAATATTTAAAACTTATTTCCAAAAACAATGGATGACGGCTAATTTTATCGACAAATGGTGCGTATTTTCGGAACTTCATCAAACAAACAATGTGGTCGAAGCGTGGAATTTTACAATCAATGGTCTAATTAACAAAAATCCTAGTACTTATGTTGCAAATTTTAAACGTCATAACATAAAAGATGATGACACCCTC
Source organism: Eupithecia subfuscata (assembly GCA_963564075.1). Classification (NCBI taxonomy): domain Eukaryota; kingdom Metazoa; phylum Arthropoda; class Insecta; order Lepidoptera; family Geometridae; genus Eupithecia; species Eupithecia subfuscata. The sequence continues at coordinate 1,887,203 of OY751102.1, forward strand.
GTGATTTTAAAAGCCGAACAGATGAAAAGATTTGGAAAATCAATTTCTGAAAGAAACAAAGGAAACAGAAAATAAGTTTAAGAAAATAAACTGAAGTTAATGCATATCTTTTTTTGGGAAAGTCTAAATGTGTAAGTATCGGACTATAAGGCTCAGTAGTCCGATGATCTGTATTGATCAGCATCATCGGACTGATGAAACTAAAAAGTCTCATCAGTCCGATCATCGGACCAAATCATCGGACTACTGATACTAGGCCCAAGCGACCATATTATGGCCGATTTTCCGATGTTTTTTTGTTGTTTTTTGTTTCGTCGAATTTATGTACTTAGAGTCAACTTTTCAGCCATGTCAATGTCTTAAAAGTTGACTGACAGTGTCAAGCTGACGTTAAAACCATAAACTAACCAAGTTTAGAAGAATTAAACAGCTACATGTATATAATATTTTAGATAAGACAATGAGACGATCAGTAAAGTTATAGCAACATCATCATAGAACACGTTATTCCATAAGACCTAAGAATTATATCTTTTTGAATTACCCAAATCGGACCATTACAATTACGAAGATATTAAGTTATTAAACATTACGCCGTGCTGGTAAAATCAAATTACGTGGGTGGTGTGACGTCACTGACTCGGCCGAGCGAACCGAGCTGAGCGCAGCCGGCACTCTTACTTCACGATGTTAAAAAGGTGAATTAGACACAAATCGGACACTTGACTTGTTTCAAAGTCACAAATAGCCAAACAAACGGCTACGGCTAACTGCCAGCGACCGAGGTAATGACCTTACAGCGACCGCGGCGGTGAACTTCGCTAGTAATTTGGTCATAACTTCGTCAATTTATGTCGGAGAACAAATTTTTTTACAATATCTGTTAAGGTTTTCTTACCTCTATAAATCTGCATTCTCAACTAAAAACGTTACGGATCCTCATTATGTCGTAAAGGTAAGTAGGTAGGTATAACTATATGTAACTAAATGATTATAGTAAAACCGGTCGTGTCATGGTCTAGCTGCTTAGACCATGACACGGCTTTAACTTGACCGGTTGCAGTACACAATTACACACCCATACATATACACCGTTACCGCACAGCACAAGAAAGAACTCAAATTCGCAATCTTCACACTTCGCAGTTTATTATTATAAATTCGAAAGTTTGGATGTTTTGATGTATGGATGGATGGATGGATGTTTGTTACCTCTTCACTCCACTTCAAACTACAAAACCGATTGGGCTGAAATTTTACATAGATGTAGCCTGGAATCAAACATAGGCTAGTTAGATATATTTTTGCGTGTCACATTTCTTACCGCGCTGTTTTATGCCGTAATATATATATAATAGTATAAAGGCTTCTGCCATTAAAAAAAGTGATTGATACAGGATACTATAACTAAAAGCTTTGAATATTATAAGCGTGTTTCAATTGTCCTTACTATGGGGTCATTTGAATCATTTTTTCCTTTCGTCTTTATGTGGTTATTGTAACTAAATGAATGATCGCCACTAAATAAATGAATGAGAGTCACCTAATAGCCTTTTTTAGTAACTAGATGGAGGAAACCACAAATTGAGTTAATAAACACAGATGTTTGTTCTCATACAAAAGTAAATGTTTCTATCACGACGATGTTTCAATCATGACATCATAATTATCATGCCAGCCGTAAGACGTCGTCCACAGCTGAACATAGGACTCCCCATACGTTTCTATAGCGATTGATCTTGTGCACTCAACAGCTTAAATGATTACGTAATAAAGCTTGAGCTAACATTTCTTATGCCACGGATGGGTGTCTAGGTAGGTAGTATAACGAAAAATTAAAACGATCAGTCGGTAAGTTTTAGTACAAACTTGTTATTCAAGTGAACGAAAAACAAATTTTAAATAACTCCAAAGAGCACAGAAAAAAAATATTGAGATTCTTAACTATGGCATTCTCACACAAACGGAGGCACACGTAAAAGAAACACAACTGATGAGTATAAAACAAATCAACACTTGTAGGCATACCAGCAGGGTGTTGTAATACCTGCTTCAAAAAATCATACATAAAGATATTTTTAGGCGTGAAAACGAAATACGGCTCCTGTATGCGACTGCTCTGTTCGGTGGGCCGAGCGCTAGTGGCGATAGATGCGGCCATGGCAGACGGAGTGGCGCGTGTGACGTCATACGCCTAGGTAGCACAGTTATCGAGAATAACACGATGTTTCATCCATGAGACGGTTTAACCGTCCTCAGGGGGTAGGGTAGAGCCTACAACCGAACATAGAACCTCCTTTTTTGACGTCGGTTAAAATAGGTATGTTACATCTTCAGCATTAGCCGGGCTGGGGCACAACATTATTGTTATGAATACAGGTTTAGATAGATAAGTAAATTAAAGACGCGCTCTTTGTCTATCAGTAACGAGTATTTGATGTCAGCTTCGTTTCGCTTTCTTCTGAAATTTTATTTAGACTTGAAAAGTTGCCACGACTAATAAAGGCAAATCGGAAAAATATGCAGATCTGTTAATTCGCTGGGGATTTCCTAAGATTATATTTTATCGTATAAACTTCTGTTTTCTTGCGAGGCTGTTCTTATTCTGCAGTGTCGAAATAGCTGCCAAATTTTTACGGACTTTATTTAAACGATATGATTGCTCTCTGCATCATTATGGATCGAACCACCACAACAGTGGGAGCCGAAGAGGATTTTGTCAGTTTTTGAAGGAAATATCGCGCATAGCATGAAAACGTTCTATTGAAAACTGCCATAAATCCGCTACCGCTCCCGTTTTACGAGATGTTAAGCTTACGCTGTTACGCGTTTTATACTTATTTTCAGTATTACTCTCTGAGGTGACGTACCTACCTAACCATTTTGTTTGTCTTACACAAACTCTAATCTCTATGCCTCAACAAACAATATGGAAATAGCTAGCCAATTGCCGCTGTTCTAATGATTATACCGATTTGGTCAACTTATCAGTAGTTTGATCTGCAGTTTACCGTAAAATATCGAGATTACTTTCTTGAGACATCAACACCTTAACTTTGGCTCTTGATAAGAAAGTTTCATCCCAAACAAATAATACTGGTCAAATGATAGAATATCTTCATTTATCGTAGGATCGAAGAAACGGTCCAAGTCCTGGGATCTGAAAAACAAAGTTGTGGTGATCACGGGGGGCGCTGAAGGCATAGGCTATATAATTGGTGACTACTACCTCATGAAGCACGCCAAAAACGTGATCCTCCTCGACATCAATGAGGAGGTAGGCTGTAAGAACTTAATGAGACTGACCTCTAAGTACGGATGTGAGAAAGCAGAGTTCATGAAATGCAACGTAATAACAGATTTAGACAGCGTTACTGACAAGATCTTTTGCACATACAAAAAAGTAGACATCCTTATCAACAACGCAGGGGTCCTCAACGAGAAAGAAATAAAGAGAACGATCGACGTTAACGTTGCAGCTGCCATAGAGTGGGCCCACAAGTACTGGGAGCACATGAGGAAGGATAAAGGAGGAAACGGCGGAACCATAATTAATATATCTTCCATTTACGGATTCAGGGTCAACCAGTACCTGCCAACGTACCAGGCGTCCAAATTTGCGATGATGGGCTTCACCAAAGCGCTTGGACATAAGTATAATTTCAAGAAGACTGGTGTGAGAGTTATGGCCATATGTCCAGGGTTTACGCCAACGACGTTGACTTCGAAGCCAGTTTGCTGGGACGATCTATCGGTGAATGACTTCAAGGCCTTCGTGAAAGGGAACGCTTGGCAGAAGTTGAAGGCGGTGGGGAAGGCGGCTGTGGACTCCTATGAGCATGGCAAGAGTGGATCAGCCTGGCTGATCGAAGGCGGGCGGCCTATTACTGAGGTGGAGATATCGGCCAAACACGTTAAACCTATAAAGGCATAGCCACACAGATGTCGTTAGAGCTAAGTACATTTTTTACTTGAGTATTTGTGAAAAATAATAAAAATCGTTTTAAAAATAGTTAGTAGTACATTTATTTGCTTCTGCAACACACACTAGATAGATAGATTGAATATTTTACCAAAAATCTACTATATAAAAATAAGTCGGGTTTTTCTTCCTGACGCTATAACTCCAGAACGCACGAACCGATTTCCATGGTTTTGCGTTCGTTGGAAAGGTCTCGGGCTCCGTGAGGTTTATAGCAAAGAAAAATCAAGGCGTGCGAAGCCGCGGGGCGCAGCTAGTATTATAATAAATAAATAAACAATATAATACAACATGTGGAATATGGATATCATGAATGATACAACATTTGAAAACAGGTAGCACAAATTAAATATGGAGCAAAAAGGCAATAACTCAGCGCATAGTTTTGCTCAAAGAGAAAACACAGATTTTCAGTATTAGGTACCTACCCTCCGAGGTGATCAGAAAAACGAGATACGAACAAGTAGAATGATGTATCCAAATTATTTAAATTAAGATACTTGGTGCTTAAAATGCAAATCTCAAATCAAAACTCAGCAATTGTCCATCAGGCTTTCAATTCTGCCGTCCGACCCTGAGTCGTATAGGCTCCTTTCCCGGCCGCCGCCGTCCTGTTGTGCGGGAAGGGATTTTTACTGGATCCCGCAAAAATCATTGGTAAGACCTTTATCGTAACTGAGGCGCAGAGTGAGTGAGTGCCCTTCCACGGCAACATCCCGTTTTTTGCAGGTAGGTACGTTTTTTCTGCAGGATCTCGTTAATTGTGTTTCATTAATAGCAGTCACACGAGTATCCTGTTTACAGTATCCTCGAGAAACCGATCCGTTCGAATTTGACATTCGGTTTTGCCACTACACGTTAAATTGCACGCATAGATTAATGGAAGTGTTGGACATGTACCTGCGGGGTTATCCATTAATTACAGGACACCCTGTAGACTTCGAACGGGGTTGAGCGCTGGACCACAGCCAGAAGGCAAAAATGCTGTCTGCGAGCGGATGTTATAGGTGAGCAAAGCGAACCGCGAAAAGTGTGTGGTTTTCTGGTCATAAAGGAATTGAAATGTTTACGTGTGCTTGGGTTTCTTATATTATAATATAAAATTTTCACATCTGTTTTCAAAACTGTTTTGAAATCATCGGGTAATGCTTTTGAAACCAATGTTTCTCTATATAGATTGCAGTGTGGGACACACAAGCAAGAGATCTCGGATAAGGTCCAGGGACTCTAATGACCGCCCGCGCATACGTTAGGAGCCGTTCGGGTATTGGTTGATTTCCATAGTTTGGGCAATCATGTAATAGAACATTCTCAATCAGAGCCCTTAGCATAAGTTTGTGCTTAGTTTGCCCATAAAAGTTTTCGTTTCCGTCCATACATTGAGCGCCTTGCAGAGACCCTACTGGAGACTGAGAGCAACTACTATTCAAAGCATGACATCGATCCATTGGCTTCATACCAAGTCGATTATAGTTTTCTAATGATTCAAAATGATTTGTTGTAATTTAGCCATCTACTTTTCCGTTTTATTATTTTACTAGCTGCGCCCCGCGGCTTCGCACGCGTTGTTTCTATGGAAGCGTTTAAAGGTGATTTTTATCCCAGGGGAACTGATTTATAGGATAAAAAGTAGCCTATGTTTGATTCTAGGACTAGAATTACCTGTATGCAAAATTTCAGCCCGATCCGTAGTTTTTACGTGAAAGAGTAACAAACATCCATCCATACTTACAAACTTTCGCGTTTATAATATTAGTAGGATTAACTCGCTGGTATGAGTCTTCACAAATAACTGAAAGTTTTTGAGGCTGGTGCCACTCGGGAACCACGATAAAATAATAATAAAAATAATAATAATGCTGGACAATTCACACATCATTATCTAGCCCCAAGCTAAACAGAGCTTATGTTATGGGTACTAGGATAACTGATATACATAATACAATACACTACATAGACATATATTTTTTATTATACATAGAAAAACATCCAGAACCTCTGAACAAATGTCTGCAGATCGTACAAACATTTGTCTCGAGGCGGGAATCGAACCCGCAACCTCCTGCGTCGCAGGCGGATCTTCGCCCGCTGCGCCACTGAGGTCGTCGACAATCTTCTGTGATAAAAACCTGTAACCACCTATTTTCAGCATATCTCTAGCAAACAAAGTAACTAGCAACCAAAATATTGTGTGTAAACATTTTACTCCCCAGCTGGCAGTAATTCGACGTATAATGAGGGGGAGGCAGGTCGGGGGAGGGCTAAAAGCTTTGCTGCATTAGTTCCCATCAACTGCGCTTTAGACTTAGCTGCTTGAGACACACAGGTCAAGAGAATCGAGAGCAAGGAAGGGAGGAATTGTTTCAGTGGGATTATGGGAAGAATGGTGAGTTCGGAACAGGAAGGAATATTTCAATCGGTCTATAACAGGATAACAGTTCTCATCTAATACGGTTAATTTTTCAAGCCGTAATTTTATGCAAGATGCTCTTTCTAAAAAAGGTACCCAATTACACAAAAAGGCATCATTATCAAATCATTACAAGATCATAATAACCTAAACCTATCGTCAGCCTCCACTAATCCACTGCTATACAGGGGAGGCTCTAATTATGAGCGTCATAGTGCCCAGTATTCAGCTTGCCGCAACCAGCATTTACCTGCCGTCTTTCGCAGATCGTCATGCCACATAGCCTGAGTGCGTCTTTTACTACGTTTGGGAAGTTGCAGTTTCCACTAAAGAACAATTTAACCTAACGTCATGCCATATTCCTTGTATTTTGGTACCTACCTACCAATAATTTCAAGAAGTGTTCAAATCTAGCTGGCCGTGTGTATCACGCCACAAGGTGCCTACTACATCCTCGACCTCCCGCCTTACAAAGTTGTTCAATTCTTTTATAACTGTACCGCCTCATCCACTGATATGGTGAGTATAGACCAGAGCATTTACTTGTAACAGAACATAGAGCATTCACTGTTTTTAGGGTTTCGTACCTGAAAATAAAAAAGGAACCGTTATAGGATCATTTTGTTTTCCGTCTGTTTGTCTGTCAGCCCCCTTTTCTCAGGAACTCGTGGACGTATCGAGTGGAAATTACATTAAATACTTATGTCCGTAGCCTCTTGGACCCGTGACATAAATAAATCTTCTAAGTCAACGCAATCAAAAATTACAGCCGTTTATGTCAGAATATTTTGAAATTTCCAAGGGAAAAACATGCACACAAAACCTATAGGGTACTTCCCGTTGACCTAAAATCATGAAATTTGGTGAGAAGCAAGGTCTTACAATTAAACGGAACCCTTAGTGCACGAGTCCGACTCGCACTTGACGTTTTATTATTTACCGAATCGAACCACACTTTGAACATGATGCTCAATGTTTTGTTACAACCTGATTTTAAAAGCAACGAACGTTTTGGTGTAACATTTTATCGAGCAACGGCACGAGCGCGGGTGACGGGGGACGGCGGCGGAGAGTGAGGCGTGCGAGCCAAGGGAAAATGTACGCAAGGTAGAAAGAAATGTTACAGGTAAATGTTCACACACAGCATCGAGCATTACATGGAAATGCTCTAGGAAACTGCACATTTGTCTGTATTGTACCATTCGTAAGAACGTTACGTAACATTGTAATGCTTTAGCAAACTCTCTAGTCTATACTCACCTTTACCCACTCAGGGAGACTTCATGAAAATTCACTAGGTGCCGTCAAACACCCTTTATTCACCTACTTTTGACACATTGTAGTTTTTAACAAAATAAAATATACCAGTCACTTCTATTTACGTCAGGTTATCTAAAATTAATAACGAAAGAAAGAAAATGTTTATAATTTTCATACTAAAATGGGCCGCAAAGATGCCAGGTGAATTTAGGCACAGGTGCCTAAATTATGACCTATTCCCATTTTTTCGGTCCCTGTAAGTCGTAGGAATTGCGTTGATAAAGAAGTTTAGTTTAAAAGTTGTGCTTTAAACGAATTTAAACTCGAATGTCTCATAAACAAAGCCTAATTCACAAAAAATGGGGTAGGCGAATTTATGCACACTTGAACATTACTCAGATCAGCTCCAAACATTGACCGAGCTGTGGTTAGGGCTGCCACAAATATTTTTTGACGTTTAATGAGAGCATTATAAACCAAACACTTTATTAATTTTCCGGGATTGGAGAATAGTTTAAGAACACTAGAACAGAAAATAATCTCTAATGCGTATCCGCAGTTTTTCCGAGAAAGTTCGCGAGCGCCATCTTCATTTGGTTCTTCTCCTTATCATACTATTCTCGATAGTGTTGCCACTATCGCACATACAGATATTCGCATGAAATTATTGATATTGGTGAATGTTTTTTAAAAAAATCACGTCAAATGCTTTGGAAAATGAGCTCAATTTCCTGCAAGCTAACAGTTTTAGCTACGTCATCGGCGAATGTAAAGCAAACCTAGTAGGTACCTACCTATCCTAGGTGTAATATGTGTGTAACTTTAAAATGAAGCAATAGTTGCATTCAACTATTATACAAAAATATAAGTGTTATTCTTATAAGTAGTACTTACCTTATCCTAAAAAGTAATGTTGTTCTATTATATTGTCTCACATTAAGTTTTAAATCACTTTGTCTTTAATAAATCTAGAAAATCATAACCCCAAATTTTGCATTCGGGTAAGGAAAGCAAGTGACAACCCTAAGCCCAGGCGAATTTTGGAACTAACATGACAGAAATTGTACCTCAAATTACTCGAATGCATTTTTTGCCGCAACCACTTTACTTAGCTTGCAAACTAATATATTGTTAGAAAGCTGACAAAATTCAGGTTTAGATTATTGTCGGTGCTAATGGTCTTCCTCTTATTTTTTTCGGTTTCCAGATGAAGTTTTGCAGGCCACCAAAACAAACTTGCCTTCTTTGACTTTACTCAAAATGTGACTGTCATCTCCTACGTGAAGTTAGCTGCTACCTACTCGATTGCAGAATGTTATTATTGCATTGAAAAAATTGTCTGCTAAATGGTAGGTTTAGGAACGAGCAGATGGCCCACCTAACGTTAAGTGGTACCTATAAACTATAAACGTACGGTACGGAGTACGGATGCTTACATTATAGCGGTCGTAGTGGTAAAAAGTTGATGGACGGAGGCGGCTCAGGACCGCTATACGTGGCGTTGTATAGGGGAGGCCTATGTCCAGCTGTGGACATATGTGGGCTGATATGACGATGATGAACGAATGATCTCTAGGATGTAGCGCACGCGTCTTTCAACCTGATGCATAGGTAAAAAGCCGCTTGTGTCTGTAATTTCGCTGGCAACCCTGTTACCTTGAATAAAATTGGTAGCGTGGTAACGTCGGTTCCCGTCCCTGCCCGTGGTCCACCTACAGTACACCTGGCTGGTACCAGGAGCATTTTTTCTTTCTGTGGTCCACCTCAAGATAACTGGGTGTTCCAGGGGATTTTTTTTATTTCCGTGGTTCACCTAGGTAGGTACATGGTTATAAAAATGTATTGCCTGTGGTCCACCTAGAGAATACGCACTATAACATGTAGGTAGGCACCCAATGTCGAGTGATTTTTACGATTCTAAAAACAAGTAAGTAAATGCAGATAAATAATGAGTGGCGAAAAAACCGTGTAGTGTCGTTTTTTTCAAATTGACTATTCGCAAACAACTGTATAAAGTAGAAGCTTCAGTAGAAGTGCATAGGAAAAGACTTTGACAGCAGTCAAATTGACACTTACTGTCAGATGTGACAGAAACTATCGCAAATCTAAGATAATCATACAGAAAACAGACTTTCTGTCAAATTGACATACAATTCGTATCTTCTGCTCGAGGCAGAGGCCATTCTCAGCAACTCCATCTAGCGGACAGCGGGGCGGCGCGGCGGCGGCAGCGGCGCGGGAGCGGCAGGATCCTAAGCGTAAAATCAAATGGACCGGTCCTCGAAAACAGCGGCGCTGCAGCGGCGCGGGGGCGGGCAACGAGTGTGCACTCCCGCGCCACTCTCGTGCTCCCGCGCCGCCGCCGCCGCCGCCCCGCGCTGCCCGCAAGATTCGAGGCAGAGGCCTTTATGAGGGAAAAAAGACAGACAAAGCGAGACTTTAGGGGTTTCGACATAAAAGTATTGTTTTTAATTTACGCAGCACTACCTTCAGGGTCGGTTATCACGACACCTGAGCGGTACGGAATCTTATAAAATTTACAAAAGCATGGTGTCTCTAAACCTAAGTACCTTTAAATATTAGTTATATACTTATTTTATCTTCGTATTTCCAGATGATTCAAGAATTTTCAAAAAAAAAAACAGTAAGGAAATGCATAGTTGTTTATCCGGGATGTTTAACTGACGAGTCGGTTATTAATAATAATAATAATAACGTTTATTGAAAAGATTTAAGACTTAAAATTATAACATCATTGATCCCCAAACTAGGATAAACCTGTATCTTGGGGATCACCTTCCATGGGTTCTTATAGAAGACAATATCAAGCTAACGTTTAAATTATGTTGAGGTTAAATCAAAAGTGTTTTTGTACTATATGTGATGGGTCTCCTGAGGGCACCAGCCTCGTGAGAGTCTGGGCAACAGGAAACCCCATGTGTGTGTGAGTGTGTGTTGTATGGGTGTGTTTGTGAATGGTGCTCTTGAGAACACCGGTCTCTTAAGAGTCCGGGCAACAGGAGACACCATTCGTGTTGTGTTGTGTGTGTGTGTGTGTGTGTTTGTGATTTGTACTCCTGGGAACGCTGAACTCATATGAGTCCGTGTACAGGAGCTACATGGATGTGTGTTGTGTTTTGTTTTGTAAATTAATGTAATTCAGGTAGGTACATAAATAATAAATAGAGTAGGTAGTAATATATAATATTTTATAATAAATAACGGTAAAATAGTGAAATAATAATAACATCATCTAATAAAGAGTAGAAAATCTTCCGTTTGATCATAATCCAGAGTGAAGAGCCAAGTAGTCGGTTATTGCATTCCAAAACTAGCAACTCGACAAGTATCTAATTTCCTAGTTTTGCTTTGGAAAGAGAGTTCTTACAAAAGACAAACTTTTCTTTTGCGCTGAAATGAAAATACTCGTAGTTTAGTGCCCGTAAAAACTTTGTTTTAGAAGTTTTAGAATTTTCTAGTCTCGGATATTAGCACGCCACCTGACTTCAAAAAACGGTAAGCTATTAAATTTAGTAGGTTATATAAAAAAGGTGTAGGAATCACCTATCCCGCCAAGTGTCAGAAAACACCGATGACAACTTAATTCACACACAAGATAGGTACATCTTTATTAACTTTCAATTTATACTCTTAGCAAGACTGTTTATTCCAAGTCGCTTCGCCAAGTCACTTAAAGATTTGATACCTTAGATTTAAAGTCAAGACTTACCGTAAGAATGTGCACGATTCACGGAGGTTGTTGAGAATCTAATTCCACTTTTTACCGTAACTTTTCAGAGAGCATACGTATCGCGTGTCAAAATGTTACTATCTAGCTAGATTCTAGATAGACTGTATTGTTAGATTTTCTATTTATCAATGTATGGTTAATAATAGATTGTTTCAATTTATGTGACGTTCTATTCTAAGCTCATTGTGTTAATCGATTCCATCAAGATAAAAGTATTGCATAATTAAATCGGTAATGTGATTTGGACAAAGAATCATGCCATGCCGTTTTCTGCTAAAACCAGCATCATAGCTGTATTTGTATTTGCTCGCCCACGGTTTCACTTACATAGAAGTTAATATAGCTCTGCAGCTATAAGGCTAGACTCCACTAAAGCGGAGATTTGCGGAGACGTCCAAAGCGGAGACGAGAAGAGAGTTTTTTCAGCTAGGGTGTCTTCACCGAAGCGGTGCGGAGATGCCTATTGGCTAGATGGGAGCGGAGATGTGTGCTGGCTAACGGCCCTTTCCAACGGCGGCGGGCCGTCCAGTTCTGCAGCAACGGCTTTTACTATATCCCGTAAAAATTATTGGTGTGTTCACACAGTAGTTTGCATCCAAATACAAAAACCAAATGACGAATTCTCAGCGTGACGTCACCACAGCTTGCGAGGCACAGCTCTCATCTCTGCTTCGATCTTTCTTTGTTTACTTCGCATACAAATATGATACATCTGCACTTAGTGGTATGCACTGAAGCTGAACGGAGACGTGATGTGTAAATAACAACGATCAATTGGTTGTTTAAAATTCTCCGCTCGTCTCGTCTCCGCTTTGGTGGAGTCGGGCCCTAAACGGTCTGTAAGTAGTATGTTAAAAATACTGGCTGCCTAGAAGAATAATGTGAGCAAAAAAAAAAAAACTCGACTAGACTGAAAAGAGGGAGTTTTTTACTTAGGGCTGTCAAATTAAAGTTGCATAGACAGTGCTTATTCTGACATGATATGCATTGCCACTTTGCCACCCACTTCTTTACGCAAATGATTCCCCGCCATATTTTTCAAGGAAAATAAGGGTTTCGTCACATTGGAAAACGCCTCATCATTCTGGATTTAATTGCAAGAAATCGCATAAGAAGCAAGATAAGGTCAGTTTACTTGTTAGCGGAGGGTTCCGACTCGGCTGTCAAAGCTATCATTATGAAGGACGTTTGATGATCCATAAGCTTACTAATAAAAGTAGGTAATGAATGAGGCATTTTCTAAAAATTAAAAAATCCTTACTTCCCTTAGAACTCAATAGAGGGCAGACATTTTTCGCGGAAGAATACAGGTTTACATTGGGATGAAATGTCAAAACTATGCACGCTCTAGGCAAGGTCTACGGCAAAGATGATGAACGTAGGCTGCTAGGATCTTTGGTCAACGCCATTTTAATTTGAAAGGCCTAAACTCAAAGCGCCGTCTTTTCCATCTGGCTGAACTATTGCTTTACTTATTACATTAAGAAAACGCCTTATTAATTTGTAACTTTTTTATAAAGTACTTACCATACAGATTACCGTATAAATTAATGAGATGTTTTTTACGAAGCTTGGTTGGTATTTTGAGTAGATACCTTCCTAACTTTGTAGACTTGAAACTAATTATAGCATCCAAACCTTGTCCAAACCGATAAAAAGGGGCAAGTTCTCCCGCCTCTTTGGTAAGTTTTGTTCATATTAACAAGTTTCTTCGATAAAAAGTACTCGATACAACCTCAGCAGCGCCTAATTTAATCAGCGCTGAAATGACCGAAGTTTATCTTCTCGCTCGGGGCAGCCCTAACTTTGGGCAATGGTGAGGGTTGGCAACTTTCAGTTATTTTTATTTTTTAATTCTAATATTCAGTTATCTACAGCGAAATATAGGTACTTACCTACCCTATCGTTAGAACGACTGCACTGATTATAATCAAGAATAAGAAAGAACTTAAATACATAGAAGGAAAACAAAATAGTAACGTAAAATCTGATCGGAATTTAGTTGTTTCTGAAATAGACCGCGGACAAAGTAAAATCACGTTTAAAAATATGTTTTTTAGCAGTTTCATCAATCATCATCATCATCATCAATGGCCTTTCAATCCACGAAGATGGTTTATGTCAATGCCATGCCATCCATGCCATGCCAGCCATGGTCAATGCCAATAAATCTGAATACATGGTCTTTAAGGCCGCCGGTAAATGTCCCGATAATAAACTTAAAATTACTCTGAATGGCCTGGACATCAATCGCGTGTCCAAGTTTAAATATCTGGGACACATAGTTGCCGACGACCTTAAAGATGATGAAGATATTGAAAGGGAGCGTAGGGCTCTATCGGTCAGAGGTAACATGCTGGCTCGCAGATTTTCCCGTTGTACTGAAGAAGTTAAAGTCACGCTTTTTAAAGCATACTGTCAGAGCTTTTACACGGGAAGTCTGTGGGTCCGGCACACCAAAAGATCGATGGACGCCCTACGAATCCAATATAATAATATTTTTAGGATGATGCTGCGACTGCCCCGATGCTGCAGCGCATCGGAAATGTCTGCGCAGTACCACACTGATGGTTTTCATGCCATCGTGCGCAAAAAAACTGCATCCCTGATGCGCAGAATACGGGACAGTCGCAACAGCATCCTAGGGACTGTGGCGGAGGGACTATCTTCTCCACTCTGAAAGTACTTTGTGGGAAGGGTGATCAATGAAGGAAAATACTTCCCGCATTGATTATCCTCAGCTCAGCTGGTTCCTCTTTCATATTTCTCTAATATTTCTCGTGTCTGATTGTTGTTTTATTTTTATTTTTTCTCGTCTTTGTATGTTGTTGTATCTCGTAAATCTATGGACTACATTGTCTGAAATAAAATCTTTTTATTTTTTATTATTTTTTATTTTTATGTAGTGTTCGTTTTTCGGCACTTACGTAGATGACTTGTAAGGCCTATACGGGAATGGCAGATGCGGCCGCAGTATTGGCACCCGTGAACCCCGGTGGATAGTGGTGGGTCTGCGACAGCCGCTGCAGCCCGTTGGTGCCTCAGTGCTCGCTTTTCATTTAGCTTTTGGAACCATGCTACGTCATGAGCAATAACTCCTTCCGCTAATGTTTTGCGCCACCGATCACGGTCTTCCGATTCCTCTTCCCAATTTGATAGGTCTAATTTAAAAGCTAGCATATCACGCTGAGCAGTTTACCCTGGCCAAAAGAGACCGTTTTATTAAGAGTCTGAGTAAAATTAACTGCATTATAATGAGTCAGTTCTATTAATTTATTCTTTGAAAACTCGATTATCATCTTATTATTTTTAACTCGATAACTTTGGGCAACCCTGTCAGCAGAGCGATATTTATTAGGGTTGGCAATCGACGCGATTATGCTTAGCGCCTTATTGGAGGGTTGGTTGATTGGCGTTGGAAGGATCTCTCAAACTAGATAAATAGTCTATGTGAAAGTTTGGACCATGAATTGGCCCGCCATTTTCTTTCGAATGTTTCCACTGCATCATTGCGCTTCCCGAAATATGAGCTGAATACGCTAAGCATGACAAAAGTAACAAAAGTAGATAGATAGATAGAAAACACTTTATTATACCACACAAATACAGGAAACAATACAGAGAAAATGCTTAGAAAAAAAAGAAAGCATAAAGGGCGGCCTTATCGCTGAGAGCTATTTCTTCCAGGCAACCTTGCAATGGACTGGAAATGAAAGAACGAAATAGACGGTGGCACTACATAGATATATATGTCGGAGATCAGGCCGCCGCCGGCGCCGCACTGATTCGTTCGTGTTTCGGTCTCCAACGCCATCTGTTAGCTAGTCGAGGAGTGTATAGTAGGAAACGTCAAGTAGACAACTGTCATTGTCTCGACTGTCGTCGTTACAACTGTCATTGTCACTTGGGCATGATCAAGGCGGAGGGCCATAGAGGTTAGGTTGGACCGTGCGTGAGTGACGGCACTTCTGGTTGGCGACTTGATTGCTGGTTGCCAGACGAGAACCCGTGCTCTCTTCGGAGAGCACGGGTTCTCGTCTGGCCTCTGCCTTGAACTTGCCGCGTTTCACAATTTGCGAGACTATATCTAGTGAAGTGATTCTGATAACTAATAAACACCTGGACAACACGTTGGAATATTTTATTTGGACTTCGAGGCATGTCTGACGTTCCGGACGGCAGACCTCCGGATCCCTCTCCGTTATCAGAAGCGGGATGCAACCCGGATCACCAACGTGAAGGAGATTGTACGGGTAAGCAAAATAACCTACAAACACGTGGTTCGAATAGTGACACGTGCGAATAAAAATAGCGTCAACTTTTCGAGCAACAAAATCGAAACTTTATGGCGTTGGTGCAAGCTATAAAACTACCCGCATCTTCGAGCTTGATTCGCCTTCCTGATTTTGACCCGGAGAAAAATGACAACGATGCCCATGCTTGGATTACGACCGCAGATATGTGTGTCACCGACGAACACCGCCAAGGACCATCGCTGATGATCGCTTTGAGCCACGCACTTAAGGGCGAAGCATCATCGTGGCTGTCTTCAATATCATTTCCTGGTATGACGTGGGGCGTTTTAAGGACCTATTTGTGGCAAGATATGACTGTCCTGAAACTGCTGCTTCTTTTCTCATCAACATGCATGATAATAAACCAAAGAATAATGAGTGCCTAGCTAATTGCCACTGTCCTGGCTCATATCTCAAAGCCAGAGCCGCGAGTTCAGAGATTAGCTATTACAACTGACATCAAGACGCGCAATCATCTACAAAAGGAACTGAAGGCAGTTTCGTTCCTGAAAAGATCTTACCCATCGACGAACGATCCGAATGGACCTGAAACCAAAAAGACTCGATCCAGTGGAGCAACAACGACTATCAAGTGCTACAATTGTGGGAAACCAGGCCACAAGTCGTTTGAATGCCGCAGCAAAGGAGATTGGAAGACGCAAGATGACCGCAAACCATCTACTTCGAGCAACCAGTCTACAGCGAGACCTGACCGCATCACCTGCTTCAACTGCCGGGAACAAGGCCACTACGCATCCGACTGCCCGCAGCGGAAGACCAAGGAGGGGAGCAACGGCGCTGGTACTGCTGGAGCTGGTTCAGCCAAGGAGAAACGAGTGGACGTGTGCATTGTGAATGCGCCTTCGGGTTCCCTGCGTCACTCTGGTGAGTCCTTTCCTTTCACATACGAGTCAGGTGTAGAGTGTTCATTAGTTAAAGAATCTGTTGCTTGCAAATTTTGTGTTCAGCGTTTGCACGATAATGTTACTATGACAGATATAGGGCAAACAAATGTAACCTCGGCGATGCAAATTTTGACTCATGTAGAGATTGACGGTATTAACTTGGAGATCCTTCTTCACGTGTTACCTGACTATTGTTTGCTACAAAGTATCATGATTGGACGTGAAGTTTTGGCTATTGGTTTGGCTGTACACATGACAGTAGATAAGACAATACGAACGAGATTGTTGATGAGAATGACACGTCGATCTTAGGTAGTGGTGACCAAGATCTGTGTGGAGGTGATGGGGATGGACCATCACATAGTAGATCTGTGTGGAGGTGATGGGGATGGACCATCACGTAGTTTACGGACACCGGATGGAGGTGTCGCAGAGTCACTGGATGGAAGTGACTAGATGATGTGGTAATCGGAAGCTGGATGGAAGCTTCGTAGAGTTGCCAGATAGAAGCAACTAGATCAACTTGACGTGACTGGGACTATTAATTTGATTATGACTCTAGGCTATATTGTACAAGCGTGACAAAAATTTAATTAAGTACCTTGTTTATGATGATTGTTTATTCCATTTTAATGAAAAGTGTCCCGTGTTACTTTCAATGTAGACTGTGCTGTAATGTTCGTTCTCATTTAAAAAAAGTTTTAACCGATAAAATGAAGTTTTCACTGACCCTTGAGGTCAGGAAAGGCCGAACAAAATGACATGTTACTTTGCGGAATTCTCTTTCTTTCCGGAAAGCCCACGCGAGGACGCGTGAGTTGTCAAGATGGCCGTGTCGGAGATCAGGCCGCCGCCGGCGCCGCACTGATTCGTTCGTGTTTCGGTCTCCAATGCCATCTGTTAGCTAGTCGAGGAGTGTATAGTAGGAAACGTCAAGTAGACAACTGTCATTGTCTCGACTGTCGTCGTTACAACTGTCATTGTCACTTGGGCATGATCAAGGCGGAGGGCCATAGAGGTTAGGTTGGACCGTGCGTGAGTGACGGCACTTCTGGTTGGCGACTTGCGAAGAGAGCACGGGTTCTCGTCTGGCCTCTGCCTTGAACTTGCCGCGTTTCACAATTTGCGAGACTATATCTAGTGAAGTGATTCTGATAACTAATAAACACCTGGACAACACGTTGGAATATTTTATTTGGACTTCGAGGCATGTCTGACGTTCCGGACGGCAGGCCTCCGGATCCCTCTCCGTTATATAGATACCTACTTAAAGAAAAGCAAACAAATACTTGCACTACATACTTACCTACCATAAATATCTACAAAGATTAATAATAAACTTACGCGAACATAAAATAAGGTTCATTACGGATGTAACCGGGTTACCTATGAACCTTATTTGTGCTTACATCCGTAATGAATTCGTCAAACTACGATAGTTTTTTTATAGTAAATAAAATAAGGTTGTCTAACTCGTTACAAGGATATATAATGCTGATGAAGCAGTTTTTTGAAGATAGGAAGTGATTTTGCACGTCTGATGTCCAGAGGAAGAGCATTCCACAGACAGGTAGCTTGTACGGTAAAAGATCCCTCACGAAAGTAAAGAACATGGCCCGAGTCTAGGGTTACGGTGTCCTCTCCCTCTCTACGGACTTCAGAGTGCGTCCGTTGAACGTTGCCAGGGTCGGTTTGCGTAATGAATGGTAGCCTGGGGTAGCCCGGTGATTCCTAGCAAGCACCCCCTGCCCCGCCGTTACCATGGCCGCTACCATGGCCAGGAATAGCGAGGCGGCCGGGAACTGGGGGCCATTTTTTGGCTTTAACGATAATCATTGGGGGTATTGCCCATAATCCCCACGCTGGGCATGCGGGTTGGTTATCTCAGTTCGGTGAAGTTGTTCTGCAGGGGGAGCTGCTGCCCGCCCCCCGGTGCGTGTGTCCCTTAGTCGCCTCTTAAGGCCCCCGCTGGAGGAATTGTGGTTTTGCAATTCTATGCCGGCACGACACGGTCAAGTTCAGTTTAAAACCGAAGAAAATTAAAAGAACACCCGAATCGTGTGTCTTAATGTTAGGTTTCAATTCAGAAAATAACTTTTGATAGGAACTTTGATAGGTGCTTCATTATTAATTTATGTTTTTTTTACATCATCGGTTAAACTTTCACTTGCTAAAGAATGTTTGTAGCCAACGCCTTACGTTTTCGCTACATCACACTTGTCTATAAAACCGAATGTTATTTATGGGAGAAGCAACGGCTCATTTTGTCTAACTATAAGTTGTTGATCATTCACTTGTTGGGCCTAATTATTCCAATTACCATAAGATTATGAAACCTATGCGAAAATTGTTCATGGTTTGACAAAATAATAATCACACTAATAATTATAGGTAGGCTGTGCTATAGCCTAGTTAAGTTGTACATGCAAGGCTACATTTATAATCGCATAGAGCTAAAAATAAGTAGCAATGTTCGGAACACCATAAAAATGAAATGTGAAAAGTCCCCATCGGTCCGATATTTGCAAAAAAAAAGTTACTCAAGGTCTAAGTTCGCAAATATGGGTTTTTCACATTTTGTTTTATATGGTGTCTTAAACGTTCATACCAATTTTCAACTACAACACGATCTAAGCCTACCCCTAATTTTCTGGGTAAATAACCCGGACTAAGATATGAAATTTAAAATGCGAAAGTTTGGATGGATGGATGGATGGATAGATGTTTTTTCTTCTTCATGCCAAAACTACTGAATGGATCAGGCTGAAATTTTGCAAAGTTCGGCTCGCGTCGCTCGCCTTGCGTGTCGCTCGCCTTGCTAACTACGCAAATCCTATCTATATTTTTGCCATCATAATATTGGTTCGTTTTCTTTTGTTTTGATGATATTTGAACGTTTGCAACAGTTTTCAGTTATAAATTGTTTCAATTGTAAATTTATACTAGTTCTAATTTGTTTCTTTGTTAATATTGTTATTGAAATAAATTATGCTAGTATTTTGTAATCAAATGCTGCCATTAGCGGCAAAAATCTTATCAGTGATAAACTCACAAATACATCTGGATTGATCAGTAGGGAGATAGACAGACGCACAAAGCGTTAGTTTTATTTGTAAAATATCGAAATAACGAGATCCTTGTGTTGCCTTTAAATGAGAGCTCTGGCGATGTCTGTATGGAGTAGGTAGCGACAGCAGACGTATTTAAACTGATTTACCAGAAACTAGTTTCTGCACGCGGTTTCCTACGCGTTTTTTCTATAAAAACGTTTATAGATTACTAGTTTATGCCCGCGGCTTCGCACGCGATATTTCTACGGAAACGTTCAAAGGTAATTTCTATCCCATGGGAACTGATTTATGTTATAAAAAGTACCCTATGTTTGATTCCAAGCATAGATCAACACCGGTGCAAAATTTCAGCTCAATCTGTTCAGTAGTTTTGGCGTGAAGACGTAACAAACATCCATCCATCTAAACATCCATCCAGACTTTCGCATTTATAATATTAGTGTGATGTGATAATGTGATTTCGATATAAGACCTTTTTATCTTAATTACAAGTACAATAAAGTGTTCTTTCATTTATTAATGAAATCCAAGGAAACAGTTTAATGGGATAAAAAGTATATACATCTGAGCAAAATTTCAGCCCAATCGGTTCAGTCGTTGTAGCGTGGCCTCTCCACGCCACAACGACTAAATAAACATCCATCTATCCATAGTTCTAAACATCCAAACTCTTATGCTTTTATAATTTTTGTGTGTTTTAGCTATTTTCGTTTATATATTATATAAAATGACGAGATAAATTCATATCTATGTTTGTTTACACCCAAAACTGAAAAAAGGTTATTTTGAAAAATACAAGGTTTGGGAAACTTTCGTATTTCAACACTTCCTCACCTCACCGCAACGGCCTATATTGGTCTACAGCCGAACGCAGGCCTCCCCGTGATGAGCGCCATAATAGCTGTTATCTCTTGGGGGGTAATGCCCGTTATTTCAACATTTATACACTTACAACACTTACTTCAGCCCAACTTTGGGCAAAAATAAATAAGATACGGAGGAAGCAAACTCTAAAATCAAGTCCCGTACGGACATAGTTTAGCTGTTCAAAAGTCAAAATAAATTTATTTTAAAACGATACACTCAATAGCTTTTCTATCCGTTGTGTAAAAATTATATTCCCATTTTTCAACGCGGCCGTTTTACGAATGAATCATTGCGCATTTCATCCTAGCACGCGGGTATGTTTATTATGTTAGCTGCGATACCATACAAACGGCGGATACTGCTGCGCCCATCGACGAGTTCGCGCTGATGACTTGTGTAACCTTGACCAAACGACTCGGAGGTGTAGTGTAGATAAGTAAAGGAATATGCTAACGTCAAAATAACGATGAGACTTACCAATATAAAATCTTAGATACTGTTTTGCATCTTTTACTATTTTTTTTTGCAATTTTCACTTTAATGTTTGTGTTAGTTTCTCTAGTCTAAGCCATAGTTATCGGTGGTGGTTTACAGAGTGCTACCAGGAGGATTCAGCAGAGCTCAGCTGAAACAGGGGCTAGGTAATGCTGTACTCATGCCGTGTCCACTATTGCCTACAAAAATTTTGCCCCGTACGAATTAAACATGAGTTTTGTTTTTTTTTCCATCGGTACACGTCCCAATACATTGAAAATGAATAAAAATAATGAATGGTCTGTTACTACTCGACAAATCACGCCGCGATTCAGATTCCTTTACTTGTTAATTCCATCAAATTGCAAAAAAATGTTGCAAGCGATCATGTTGCAACTTTTAATAAATTCTAATATTTTGTACAAAATGCACTTATTTACTCAGCGGTAGATCCAGCAGGCAGATTAAATGTATTAAAGGAAGGCAGTAGGGCCAGCACGTCGATTGTTGTCTAGGGTAGAGTTGGATAAATATTACATCACCTTGTCATCGAATGCGTAAATTATTTGAAATTCATTCCTTCAACTTTAAAATGTACGCAATGTATGACGATACGATGGTATTATTGTCTATTTTACTCTAGGTATAGTATTAAAATATCTATGCTCTAGAGAACAATTTCTATGCTTGGACACAGATATTATAATACTATACTAGTACAGATGCCTCATCCCATAGTAAGAAATGTGACTCGCTTCGGGCGAGATTTCTGCGGACGAACCAGGTATTGTTTTAAGTTCACTAGATGGCGCAAGCCTTGGCCCGCAAGACCGCATGAAATAATACCACCTTCTACTACTAGATGTCGACTCGTGCAATATTTTAATGACGCCATCTAGTAGTGAGTAGACTTGCTAATAATTTTCTGAAAGCGTCAAAAGATACTTAAGCAGATATTAACGTCGATTCTGTTGTTTTAGGATTCCTAACTTAAATTTTACTATTTCTAAATTTTCTAAGTTAGGTTGATCTAAAAATTATGGTATTCTCTGTACACATCCTAAAAATACCTAATTAGAACGTGTTTAAAAATCGCAAAACCTGAGTTCAGTAGTTATCTATAGGTTTTTGGAGTGAAAGCTTTGCCTTTGAATTTTAATCATGACCAAATTAGATGCCTCCTAAAATTCGGTAGACGTGTCTAATCATAGCAAAAATATAATGCAAAGAATAGGAATTTAGCTATTTTAACTAAGTTGAGTTGTTTTAGATCTGTCAACCTAATTTTAGGGTTATCATTCTAATTTAATCTAATCAATTTTTTATTTTTTTATAAAAATCAATTTTAATAAAAAGTCAGTCTAATTTTTCAAACATAGAATAGCTTTCGTCTATTTGACATTCCTAAATCCTAATTTAAGCTTATTTTAGCTGATTCTAAAACCACAGAATCGACATCATTATAATACTATACTAGGCTTAGACTACTGAGTCATTCCTTTAGCGCCCGCTTTGGCAAGGGGGGTTTAGTTTTGATTTTTGCGTGTTCCTACTGGTAGGCCATGGCATTTGTATTTTATCCCGCGATTTAAGTAATGCAGTATTAGGAAGTTTTAATGCTTACATTAAAATCCAAACAAGGTATTCCAAGTAAAACAGATTAACATTGAGAAAAGCTACAATTCATTAACAAACAAAAACTTTGCGTAGGCACTCTTGAATTGTAATAGCAACGAGTACAAAAGCGAGATAAAACAAGAACCAAACAATTCATTAAACAAGATGTTTCTTGCTCGTTGCCTCTCGCTGCACAAATTGAAAACTAAAGCGATAAACTGAAAACCGACGAGTGTGCAGCAACTTATGATTGCTATAACTTCTATTTGATTATGAATAACTATACGAAGCTGTGTGGTGCCGGCTTAGACTTTGCACCACGCCAATTCTTCCCGCGGGTGTCGTAAGAGGCGACTAAGGGATGTCCACCAGGGGCGGGCAGCAACGCCCCCTGCAGAACAATTCTACCACCGAACTGCGATCCCCAACCGGCATGCCCAGCGTGGGGATTATGGGCATTAACCCCACGAGATAAAAGCCAGCAAGGCGCATATCAGGGGGAGGTCTGCGTCCAGCAGTTGACCAATACAGGCTGTTGAGGTATACAAAGAAGGAACAAGATTCCTGAAGAGGTACCTACATTTACAATCTGTCAGCAGTTTTACCGCTTTGCTTAAAAATATTTTCTATTTAATTTAGCTTAAGACTTGGTTTTATCATAAAAAATATTTCAGTCCGAAATAATTTTTTACCATAAACAAAGCCCAGACCAGAGTAAACTAACTTACACAGTCCTAAGGATAGAACTTATCTTTATGTAGTAGATTAGTGTAGTATTTTTTATTGGGAAAGAAGTAAGGAGATAGAGGTTTTCTCCTCTCACACACCTTTAACGTCATAGACAATTCAAGCCCTCGAGCTCACAACTTGGTTTCATTGCCACTTCTCATCTCAGTACTGGATCTAGGATTATGTTGACTTTTCCGTCTTTTATTAGTATATTTTCCGCCGAAATAGTACTTTTTTTTCCAGATCGTTACAATACTAAATAATTACCGAAGGTAGCGAGTTTTCGACAACTTTAAAATGAATATTACATAGGTTTCTCCTCTCGTCGCTGTTCGACCTAGTACCGCTTGTACATGTTCACCGGATTGTAATGTTTCATTGCTACACCTTGGAGCCGATTTCGCGACGAATTTCATTCCGCGAAGAGAACGATCATCCTACCGTGATTTTACCTTAAGGATTACGATAATGGTTCTTTAATGGATGTTATTCTATTTAAGAAATCTCTGTAGTACGTTAGTATTATTATAATATTCTCTGTCTGTAGTCACCAACGCGCGTACGTGACAGGCGTCCATAGGCTATGTAAACCGCTTTCTATTTATACGGGCTGCATGTCTGTTTGCCAATTTAGTGCTATAAAAATCCATACCTCCTCCACCTTTGAATCGTTCTGATCAATTCTTCTTGTTCTTTTATACGTAGCTCTTCTATCTGGCTCGACACAATTCTGCCCTACTCTATTCTCCTAAACTCGCTACATCTCGTACCACCCCCGCGTGAAGTTGACAAACGAGCTGCGTGTAATCCGCCGTAATCTGCGAGGAGCGGCGCCGTCGACAGATATTTCACCTGTCGCGGATCCTCCCGTGTCGATTAATAAGGACTTGTCACAGGAATTTAAGAATTACGAACGAATTAGGCTTGAAGTAGTATGAATCTAATCTTTGTCTAAACCGAATCTAAATCCTCAACCTCAACAGCCTTTATTGGTTTACTGCTGGACGCAGGCCTCCCCCTGGTTGGCTTTTATCTCATGGAGGGTTGTACCCATAATCCCCTTATCATGACTTACTCTGAAACTTAAAAACATAAGCCGGAGACTATAAAACAAATTTGATATGGTTGGTAGTTGAAAAGGTGTTGCAATATTTTTTTCGATAGCTGGCCCCGATGCAAAATAAGCTTACGCCGTCAATCCATTAATGGTTTTACAATTCGATTTAGATTTATTCTATTAATAAATTGAATAAATCTATTCAATACAAGCTTCTGCCTGCGGTTTCGCACGCGTTTTTTTTAGAATATAGTATAAGTGTAGGTTGTTATTCCATTAAGTTAGGCAGAATTTCAGCTCGTTCCTACCAGTAGTTTAGGCGTTGTACATAATTATATAATACAGCGGCACAAATTTACTCACCGGTTTTTTTTATTAATCATTCCAATCAACAGCCGGGAAAATTACATTAAGGTCATTTAGGTTAGATGTACCGCGTGTACTTCTGAACGCCGCACTCGATAATCAAATTCGACTGAAAACTTTCCGATAATATTGTGAGGGCAAGTTTATATCCCTCAACCCAGGTGCAAATTTAATTGATGTCCTTTGCTTATCGTATTAGCGAATGATAAATAATGATTACTTTTAATTCTTGATTAAGATAAAGATACAAAAAGGTATCTGATCGACGTGTGCCAAAATTTTAATAATAACAAAGTTATCACTCGTAACGAAAAGTCATATTTTTGCAATACAATTATTAAGGAAAAATGATTATTATTTTGATAGGGGTGGCCTTAGCGACCCTAGGGCTGTATTTGCGAAGGGTATACTCTAGGTTCAGTGATGGGGGGGTCAGCCACTTCAGACCTCTTCCACTGCTGGGCAACATGGGCGGATTGACGTTGAAGAAGCATCACATAGCTGAGGACATTAAAACACTGATTGATGCGTTTCCAAAGGACAGGTGAGAGGGAATGACCAACACATTTTTCCTATGATCCGTCCACGGACTCAACACCAATGTCGTTGGTTTCGTTTAGTTTGACAGCCTGTAAAAGCCTAATCTAGTCAAGACTCGCCACGTCTTGGCCAATATAATAAACTATTAAATTTAAGATATCAAATAATATCGCAAAAATTTTCGACTTCGACGTGACTTGAACCCGCGTCCTCCCCTCAGTACGGGTATTAAATTTAAGACTATTCCAGCAGGACACCCCCCCCCCCCCCCCCCAAATAAAGACTTTTGTTAGGGCAACACCCACTAACATTTAGAACAGGCAGTGTGTCAGCAAAAACAGTTGTAGATTAGAGAAATCAACTAGCAATCAGGGGGCTTGGGAGGGCATATTCACTGTACACTACACTGCACAAAACAGAATACAATCAAATATCATACAAATAGAAAGTCACAGTAATAAAAACTAGATTGTATCCCTAAATATGTGTACACAGCATGATCAAAGAGCAGTTCTATGTAAGCAAATACCTATTGGAAATGAATTTGTGAACAACTAGCTGCATTCTTACTACCCTTTGTTCTATTACCCGTAGGAATTAAGCATTTTCCCGCGGAAAAAAGTAGCCTATGTTCATCAGGAATAATTGGGCTTGCAATGGTAAAAGAATTTTTCAAATCGGTCCAGTAGTTTCGGAGCCTATTAAATACAAACAAACAATCAAATCTTTCGTCTTTATAATATTAGTATAGTAGATTCATTGTGGTTCTGAAGAAAAATATAGTCTTGGCCGATGTTGGGGCCAAAATCTACAGGCCCCTTTATTTAAATTCGTAGGTCATCCCTCATTCCATTCTGTATTGGTTCAAGGTTCGTAGGATACTACGAGTTACTGTGTCCAACAATATTGCTGCTAGACCTGGACCTGATCAAGCAGGTGACAGTTAAGGACTTTGAGTACTTCCACGACCACCGTTTTATTGTCGATGACACTGTTGACACGCTCTTCGGGAGAGGCCTGTTTTCCTTGCGCGGTAAGATACTATAACTTTGCTGAAGTAGCCAAACGTCAGTTTTTTAAGGATAATCCTATAGATGCGCAATAAGCTGTCAAATTCGCAAGACCTGGATACAATCAGTGAATACTAACTACATCATTTCCCAACGTATGGGTTTGGCCTAGTAACAGGTTCAAAACTACATAAGCAAGAAAATAAAAGGCACAGATTGGAGACTCCTTAAGCTATTTATTCTGTGTCACAAAAATTACACGTAAAGTTGGTACAAATAAGTAAAAGTTACAACAGTGACATCAAAAAAGGCCGTCGCTCAGCATGATGCACAGTAACGATGGCGCTACTGTGCGCTGGTTTTATGCGACACCTAGAGGGCGCAGCGCCAGCAGCTGACACACGCGTAAGACAAACAAAGACAAAGAAGGTATACCAAAAATTTAAATATTTACAAGATGAAAAGAAAATAAAGGAAAATTATAATTAACTTAATCTAACCAAATACGTAAAAGTGACAACAACATTTAATTAAAACATTATGAAGACATTTATAATGGTTCTTAGTTATTTAGCAGTGCGTACGGGTATAATATAATAATTTAACAGGTTGCGTAGTTTAAGTTTACTTATCATAAAAGTTCTTGAAACATGTGTTTTCCAGGTCAAGAATGGAAGGACATGCGCTCGACGCTGTCTCCTGCCTTCACTAGCGCCAAGATTCGCAACATGGTGCCCTTTATGTTGGAGGTCAACAAACAGATGATCAACGTGCTCAAAGATGATATTAAACAATCTGGAAGTATGTTAGTCTACACCTCCTCTTAACAATTCTAACCAATATTCAGGGTCAGGCCTTTTTTTGACACCGTGCTATCTCTGGCCAAAGCTTTCCTTACTTTTCGCCACTTCCATCTGTCCGTAGCTGTTTCCTGGTTTTGGATACGGTCCAAGCAATCGAGCCAGCGTTTTCTTAACTTCTTTCAAGGCCAGCTTGTTTATTTATGGACATTTCCAGCTGACTACATTGACCTCGAATGCAAGGACTTGACCAGCCGCTATGCAAACGATGTCATCGCCACTTGTGCCTTCGGGGTGAAAGTGGATTCCCACAAAAACAAGGAGAACGAATTCTACAAGGTCGGAAAAAGCGTTGGCAGCTTCGGTCCCTGGAGAATATTTGTGTTTTTAGGATACTTGAATATCCCAAATATTTTGAAGGTGAGTCGTGAGTTTGGCCAAACGCAGCCGTTAATTTGAATAAAATATTGGAGTTTAAAATGAGGTTGAAATGTGTGCTGAAGAATCTTTTTTTTTTTCAGATATTTGACGTTAAGCTTTATAGTAATACAATAAAGTCCTTTATAAAAAGCCTTGTACTGGGCACCATGAAGAATAGGGAAGCTAACAGCATCTACCGACCTGACATGATCCACCTCCTCATGGAAGCTAAGAGAGGTAATCCTTTAATATTATGTTCATATAGCTCAGTACTTATGTATATCATAAAGAGCGATCATCACAAAGTAAACGCAAACCTTGTATCAGTGATTAGTGCTCCTTCAAATAACTCTTTCAAAATTAGACGAATCCAATATTTAGAGACGACCTCAGTGGCGCAGCGGGCGAAGGTCCGCCTGCGACGAAGGAGGTTGCGGGTTCGATTCCCGCCTCGGGACAAATGTTTGTACGATCTGCAGATACTTATTCAGGGTGTTCTGGATGTTTTCTACGTGTAATAAAATAATTCTTTCTATGTTGTGTATTGTATTAAGTATATCAGTTATCTAGTACCCATTACACAAGGTCTGCTTAGCTTGGGGCTAGATAATGCTGTGTGAATTGTCCAGCATTATTTATGTAATTATTACTATTTTTTTTTTTTTTTTAAATGCACGAACAAGGACTGCGATATTATTTACGCATTAGGTCCAAGATATCCATTTACAAATATTTTATTAAAAATTAATTTAAATTTAAGGTATTGAAAATTTTCAGGACAGTTGCGAGATGACAAAAAAGAGTTATCAGACGCTGGTTTCGCCACAGTAGAAGAATTTGACCTCGGACAAAAGAATACCGGCAAAAGTAAGTTCGATTGCGTGCAATATTATTATGCAATGGAAATATGCATTTGTTTTCCTGATAATAGCTTCGTTGATAACTATGCTGTAATTAAAAGATAAGTTATCACTAACCGCATTCACATCTATAATAACAGAATTAAGCTTCTTAATTTAAAAAATCAACATTGATAACTTATCTAAATCTATCTTTTCGTAATAATTATTTGCGTCTCTGGTAATGCGTACTAATGTCAACATAACAACGTGCTACACAACATGCTGCCGTTATTTGTTGCCGAGCTAGATATTGTGGTAGAGTTTATGATGTTAGATTTGACAGCCTTGGAGTCGCTATAACTTATTAGTCTACCTACGATTTAGACTTTACGTTATTTAGTCATATCGAGATTTATTTTTATGGTAGGCTAAGAGTCACTTAGCCGATAGGGAGTGATTCTGAACCCTGAAGGGATCAACGTGTTAATAACGATTTTTGAATATTTTTTGATTTTGTTCGAAAAAATAAAGTTTTTTTCTTCCTATCTTTTACATGCAATCTTGCATTTTCAATCATACAAAATATTTCACAAATGGTTCTTGCTTGCTTTTTTAGCAAAACCAGTGTTTTATCATGAAATAATTTCTAAAGTATGATGTACATCCTTTAACATTGTAAAACAATTATTGTTTATATATTATTTATATATTATTATATATTGTTATGTAAGAATTCCATGAAAAATAACATAAATTATGAAGAAAAATGCTAGTACAAACGTTAACACCCTCGATGTCCAGAATCCCCTCTTTCGGCTTAGTTACGCTCTTTCCGTGGCACTCTGTATAGATATGTACCTACCCAGTCCAAAACATCCCTACCATTGTACAGTTCGTTTTGCATAAGAATAAGATAGGGCCGAGGATAAATGTTCATTCATTCATAGATGAACGCGACTCAAGAGCGCGTTTTACGGCGTCTATTGGGAGAGGCCTAGGGTTAATAGTAGAAAGGCATAGCTTTTCTGATGATGATTCATTCAAATAACTGTGTTTCAGTCTGGTCCGACGATGACCTGGTGGCTCAAGCATTCATCTTCTTCCTCGCTGGCTACGAGACGGTTTCTTCCACATTGTCATTTCTTCTTCACGAGCTCGCTTTGAACCCTGACGTGCAAGACCGGCTCTTGAAGGAAATTAGGGAAACTGACGAGAAAAACCAGGGAAAAGTTGACTACAAAAGTATTCAGAGCATGATTTACTTGGACATGGTGGTTTCTGGTGAGAAAAATTACCAAAATATTATAACAGAATTTTGCTTCTGTGGCGCAGTAGACAGATCTGCCTGAGACGCAGATGGTTGTACGTTCAATTCCCGCTGGTGGATGAATTATATTGAACGGCAACTATTTCTTCCGATTAGGGTAAAACTTTGCTAAGTATAAGATAGATAGATAGATAGATAATTCTTTATTCATCACCTTAACAAAAAACAAATTTTACAATAAACATATAGATAACAGCAATGGAACTGGCGGCCTTATCGCTTAAAGCGATTTCTTCCAGGCAACCAAAACGATGGGAGAAAAATAAAGAATGGCGGTGCTTCTTAACATAAACTGTAAACTACTTATTAATACTAATACACATAATACCTACTACTAGTATAAGTCCTCCAGTTTTTGATTTTTTAATGAGTATCCTTAAAATTTATAAATTTTAGAGGTTTTGAGGCGTTGGCCACCAGTTGTGGGGCTAGACAGAGAGTGCGTGAAGGATTACAACCTGGGCAACCCGAATGAAGATACCAAACGTGATTTTATCGTAAGTAAACACTTGGTGATGCAGAATGGAGACTTATTGCACGGTTACTAGGTATAATTGCTTGGATTTAATATTACTTAGCTATCAATATTTTTCAATATTATTTAGACTTTCGACATAGATAGGTAATATTTCAACGTGGTGGTGGTTTCTGTAGGTACACTCACTACTTCCTCTATTGGAAAAAAAGAAGAAAATCAATACACACTATTTGTTTGGCGTACTGGGGGTCTACTCAGAAAACTAAAATCGAAGTTTCTGATTCGTATTCCTGCAAAAATCGTCACCTGCATATGGCAACATTTTTAACGGTCGTTATTAATGAAATCAAAGTAAAGTTTAACTTAAGTTGTGTCTGTATTCACGTAACATCTGTACTAAGCCGAAAGGGGTTGAATCTGGACCTGAGGGCATCAACTTTTGTTCTACGATTTGGTTGAAGTGACAATAAGTTACTTCAACCTCCTCAACTTGTTTTGCAGGGGGCGCTGCTGCCCGCCCCCGGTGGATATCCCTTAGTCGCCACTTACGACACCCGCGGGAAGAGTTGGGGTGGTGCAAATTCTAAGCCGGCACCACACAGCTAGTACAAACGTAAAAGTAGTTTATGTTAATCTAATGTATCGTCCATAAGTTTAATGTTCATTATTTTGCAGATCCGAAAAGGAGAGTTAGTGGGAATCCCAGTGTGGGGCATCCACCACCAGGAAAAGTACTTTCCGGACCCACTCCGTTTCGACCCAGAACGTTTCTCCGAAGAGAACAAGGCTAAGATCATACCAGGAACCTACATGCCTTTTGGAAATGGACCTAGGAATTGTATCGGTGGGTAATAAGCAGATAACTGGAAACTATATAACTTTACATTCTTTATTACTGGTTATCAGATCTGGAAGCTATTTTTAAGATCTGACATGTTTAATAATTATGTATTCTAGCAAATGAATGATTGATTATGTTATGAACTCGACGACAAACGCGACGCGTTGCTCACATTTTTCGATTCTTTTTATCTACAGTACACCTACCTACGGTAACATATTGTGGTGAAAACTATAATCGAGTTCGAATATGAAACATAGATCGTGTCACACGGAGCGCTGCAATGAACTATATGTGTGGCAGGAAACGGAAACGTAATGTTTTCGTAAGCTATGCAAAACTCCGACCTCTATTCTGCAAGCCTATAATTTTATTTTCAATGTTCTTCCTGCACTTAGAAGCAGGGTAGGTAAAACAAAAATAGGTGTCCTATTTTGGTTTAAAAGCCATTTCTGACTACAACCTAAATACTCATTGGTTGCAGGTTCCCGCTTCGCCCTGTGCGAAGTGAAAGCAATGGTGTACCAGCTACTACAGCACTTGGAACTGTCTGCATGCCCGAGGACCTCTCATCCAGCTCAGCTGTCTGAGGATGCATTCACACTGAGCATCAAGGGAGGTCACTGGGTTAGGCTGAAGCTTCGGAAGTAAGGAGAGAACCTACATAGGCTGGAAAACTTATTATAATAAATTGTTGAACTTAGGCGATCGGAACACACTATAAAGTTTTTTGGTGTTTACCAACACTAAGGGAAGATTTTATAAATTTATGGGCATAGTTGCACTGAGTAACTTATATAATTGCTTATTGCCTCATGATATATATTCTTATTCGCAAGTTCTATTTGTATTTTGGAAGATTATTCCTGTCTTGATGTAGAAGTTCCGTCTAGGTCGATCATTTTTGGGATTTTATAATATAAACAATTGAATTTATTCTGGAAATTACATCGGCCGAAAGACGGCGATTGTCATAATCACCACGTTTAACAGGTGATTGCCATCGCAGTTCGGTGGCGGGTCTGTTTAAAGCCTCCACCCCAGAAAGCCCACCTCTAGAAATCGCACTTACGAAACGCAGCTGTGTGTTAGGAATCGCGCTTCAAAATCGCGGCTGTGGGGTGAAAGGCTTATAGAAGAGTTACATACCTATGCAACGTATGAATTTGCCATGCCGCCGCCGCTCGTTGAGAAATTTATAATTACCGATTATAAAATTTTAGAAATGTTTTTTAATCGGGAATTATAAATGTTGAGCCAACCCTGGACAAACGAAAAACGGGCAAGTTATTGATGATATACCAATGTGGGAGTTGAATTTTGTTACGATTTTTTTTATTTTTCATGTTGTTCTTGTATAATATTATACAAGAACATGAAAAATAAAAAATTAACTCTTTACTTTATCTGTAAGTATTTACTTGTGTCAAGATTAAATGTGATATTATTGTTCTTAGTGTTGTTTATTTGACATTCTGATTAGTTCAACCTAGCTTTAAAATGGTGAAGGCCCCCCTTCACTAGAAATAACTATTACACACAACAAGGAATCTTTTAGCCACGCCATCTAGTTCTAATTACAGATACTATAGTATGTACGATGGGTTCTTAATCATTGGTTCTCTTTTAAGGGTCTGGTCGATCAAAAGTGTTCTGAAAAGACATAGTTTTTTTTATACTTTCTCTTTTTTTTGGCACAGCCAAACAGAGAAAATACAATTTCTTTGAGGTATGGTCCTAGAAGAGAAATAATTCACAAAGGTTCGAACGGCAAGTGCAAATTGTGCAATGAAGTCTGAAGATCGGAGACTCATTTGAATGAGAAGCAGAGTAATGAAAGCTCCAGCAAAAAGGTGGTCTCTGCCACAGAGAAAATATAGCAGCAGCTCTAATTATGAGATTTTTCTATAGAATTCGGTATAGCGCCTCTATCTTATGGACAAGGAACTACGCAAATGTCAAATAGAAATGAGACATCCCACGTCTCATTTGTTATACAATGTTATCGTCAAACCGATGGAACTCAGGGTTCTGCTTTGTAGCGGCAACATTTAGATAGATAATGTATATAACAGAGCTCAGTAGATAAATACCTACCTACCTAAATAACTGGTAAATAAAAGCATCTACCTTTTCCATAAATAATTGTTTATTTCAAGCATTTCTCGCAATCATTTCTTACATTGCATTTATTGGAGAAATTGCAACTCTAATCAATAATGTTATAAATGTAAAAATGATTGTGAACTGCTATGTAAACTTGCTACTATAAATTAAAAAAAAAAATTGTACCTGTATACAGCTTCACTCCACTACTTAAGCAAGGTTTATTTATGTATTCCTTCACGTTAAAAAAGAGGCCCAGAATGTTTAGGATTGAGCCTAAATACTACCTATCTCTTTCTTGGGTCGCCCTCTTCTAACACTGCCTTGCAACGGGACGTTCGGGCTCCCGGTAATTTACTCTTTAATAAATCAATTTAATGTCTAACTAGCCCTAAATAGTGTTTATGCTAAAGTGAAACAGTGTGTGACTCAATACAAGTGAAATCCCATACATAATTTTGGTACATATAGCTAGAATGTAATACAATGTAAAATAAATAGATAGATAGAATTACTGTTCCCTCACTCTCAAAATCCGATTTGACAACGGACCGACACGACCGGGGAGAGGTCAGGCGCAGGACCAACCGCTTAACGTGCTTTCCGAGGCACGGAGGTGTAACACCGCCAACTTTCTGACGCCGGGCTGCTATTGTGAATTTTTCTTGCTAAAAAAACCCCATTAACAACTATTGGCTCTATGTATAGATGATTATGTTAGATGTTTTACTGGTCGTATTTCCACTGTGGTGAAATCTAAAGTGGCGTCAATATAATTTACCGGCAGCATTCGTCCCGCGACCAGATTATCGGCGCCGGTGCCCGCCCTAATGCCACTCTACCGCAGACTCCATTAACACAGAAAACCGGCACACGATGTTTGCTGCTTATGTGCCGGGGTTACTCGACTAATGAAGCCAAGAGGAACAAGGCAGTGCCAACCCAGAGTGCCCACCCCGCCGCTCTTCTGGGTATCGCTCTCTTGACACGGGCTTGTCCCGCGGCGGTGGCGGGTAAGGTCCCCGACGTAGTCGCGGCGCGTCATGTTTTTCTGGCGCGACTTAAATGGGGATCCTGTCTAGCAACAACGTGTCCCTGCGTTCCTGCCACAAGCGTAACATCGCATAGACATCAACACAGAAACACCGTAAAGTTTTTTGTGGGTGGGTGTCCCATATTTGCGCACGTTAACACTTTGATAGCTCAAGACGCACATGGTCCTTCTACAAATTCTTAATATGGTGCGGCGGCGCGCCTCTCAGGGTCGAACTGCTAAGGCTGGGCAGCGAATGCTTAAATCGTACTGCCACAGAGACAGTACGATGCGTGCGCATTTTCTTCATTACAAATAAGAAAAGGTTTCATTGATACCATAAATCTGCTAACTGTGTAAATGAGCATGTTCCCTGCCTGCCACTGAATCAGGAACAGGCAAATTGGCCGCTTGAATCCGACAGCTGCTTGAAACAACCTGTGTTATGTATTTCTAGAAATTCGCTTTACGATCAGAACTTACCTACCACTTATTGATGAAGTTCGAATAATTTCAGCTGAATGCATTTCACATTTTAAATTTTGGTGAAGGAAACGAATTATAACTTGGGTGGGGTGGTCATGTGTGCAAGTTTTCATACAGTAAATAAATAATGCCGAAGGATTTATCCAATAGTACTTAGCCCCAACGCAAGAAGAGCTTGTGTTACTAATACAACGTACTTACGTTCAGTAGTTTTAGCATGAAGAGGTAACTAATATCCAAACTTTCGCATGAATAATTATTAATGTGATGTGATAGGTATGTACTGTGTACATAAATACTGAACCACGGTTTCAATGGAAATAAACATTCACCTAAATGTTTTTCCAATTTTCACTCAATTAAATGAAAGCTTTTAATTAATGTAACAATCAAAATTACCAAAAAATACAATTACAAGTTTCAATCCTATTAGTGTCCAATCAATTTTCGCACGTAATAATTAAGTACTTATCGAGTGTCGGGTCAATATCGCTTGTTAATGTATAATGAGGTGGGCGTTAAATAAATCGGTGGAAGTCGCGAGTTTTATGGCCTCGTGGTGATTGATGGCCTTTGACACTCAATTTCACGCCATTGAGGCCTGTAGATGTACAAATACACTACATCTGCAGGCCTACGCAAAGTTTGTAAAAAAATTCTAGTCACTGTCACATTTTTTTAATAGTCAATAGACTTTCGTTTGACCACAATCTCAGCTGATGGAAAGGGATGATGATGAGACGACTTAACACTTCTTTTACAAATGCGACGTCTGCCTGATATTTTACATACCTAAGCTTCATCATTCGCACCACTAAGGAATGTACTGCCTGCTTCTGTTTTTTCAACTGCAACATACCTAGGTTGCAGTTAAAAAAAGTAGAAGAAAACACACCTTGAATAAGGTCTCATGTCTTGAAGAGAGGTCTCTTCAAGACAAGAGACACCTATTCGAGATATCTTCTAGACCTTCGTAGCACACCGTCGGCCACATGGTCACTTTCCATCAAATGAGATTGTGGTCAAACGAAGGTCTATTTACTATAAAAAATAAGTAGTACCTTCCTTTAAGTAGTTCTAAGCCTAGAGTATGAAATAAGCTTCAGTTTATACGTGATAAATCGTGCGGAGCCGCGTAATATATATTATGTATGTACCTAGTGGTGCTCTGAGTTCGAGGTCGTGTTCTCATGCTTATCATAGGCAATGTATGTGTATGTTCTCATGCTTATCATAGTTATCATGGGCAATCGTATGGAAATTTGAACTACTTTAAGCTTAGCTTAGTATGCTAGATGAAAAGCCCTAGTTAAAAAAATGTTTTAGTGTATAAAATTTAGAGCTGTCATCTATCTATATTCTTATATATAAAAATGAAACCCGTTTTCCGTTGTCATCGCATCACGCGTGAACGGCTGGACCGATTTCGCTAATTCTTTCTTTGTTGTGTTTGTTATTGTCAGGAGAAGGTTCTTATGAAAGAAAAAATTAAGAAAGTTGGAAACATAAATTTCCACGGGGGCGAAGCCGCGGGGCGCAGCTAGTATGTATATAAAAATAAAACCCGTTTTCCTTGGTCACGGCATCAAGCGTGAACAGCTGGACCGATTTCGCTAATTCTTTCTTTGTTGTGTTTTTTATTGTCACGAGAAGGTTCTTATGAAAGAAAAAATTTAGAAAGTTGGAAACATAAATTTCCACGGGGC
The DNA here is from genome assembly GCA_963564075.1 of Eupithecia subfuscata. Lineage (NCBI taxonomy): Eukaryota > Metazoa > Arthropoda > Insecta > Lepidoptera > Geometridae > Eupithecia > Eupithecia subfuscata. The sequence goes on from OY751102.1 coordinate 1,923,576, forward strand.
CGAAGCCGCGGGGCGCAGCTAGTTACCAATATAATAGCTAATCTGAAATTAATTTGTGGTTTGGTAGTGAGTACTAAGCTGAGTGGAAACTTGCTTTGCAAAATGTACATAAGAACGTGTTTACATTTCTGCACGATTTGATTCCTAAACAAAGAAAAATCCCAAAGCATACCGCACAGATCTAGGTACTTCACAATCACGGACCTTCGTAGAAACCATTCTGTGGCAGTCACATTCCTGTCTCTCCGCACGCCCATTTATAAGCATTGCTCCCTGCTCCGTGACAACGGTTCGAGACGATATTCAAGGAATTTTAACTCATGTTTCATGGCTTCGATAAGATAAAGGAGAAAACTTGGAATTTTTTAAAGCATTTTTAACGAAAACGCGAGTTTGGCGTTTGGATAATTTTGACAAAGGAAGGTGAATGCTCGTTTCTCTTTTGTTTGGAACCTGTATTTGAACTTTCCGTCGTAGCAGCATCAACCCAACATTGTATAATCTTTATGATCTACTAACTGTTACCTGTAACTTCGTTAGCGTGGTAGGTAGGATACCTACCTTACTAAAGGACACATCAGTGAACGGAAAAAAGAAAAAATATTTGCATAGAAAAAGCGAATACATCTATGTTTTGGTTTCTCGTTGGACGTGATGATGATGACGTATAAACAAAACGTAGTCATAGGATCTTTGCGTATAAATTTATCTAACCCTTCTTTAAATTCTAAATCGGGTGCGTAGTCCTAAAAAAAGTAACCTATTGATCATATTAGGCTACATTCTACATACATTTTAGAATGTAGCCTAATATAAACAATAGGCATACATTCTCTCAGACCTCTGTGGCGCAGCGGGCGAAGGTCCGCCTGCGATGCAGGAGGTTGCGGGTTCGATTCCCGCCTCGGAACAAATGTTTGTACGATCTGCAGACATTTGTCCAGGGCGTTCTGGATGTTTTCTGTGTATAATAAAAAAATATCTATCTATGTAGTGTATTGTATTATGTATATCAGTTGTCTAGTACCCATAACACAAGCTCTGCTTAGCTTGGGGCTAGATAATGCTGTGTGAATTGTCCAGCATTATTTTTATTATTATTTATTATTTAATGTATGCCAAATTTCATCTTGATCTGTTCAGTAGTTTTGGAGATCCTAGGTTACAAGAATTTCACATCTAACAAACTTTTTTATAATATTAGTAGGATAGGATAACCAGACTCCACCCACAGCTAGGTGGGAGACCTCTAAACTCTTTAGCAGGATTCATCCAGGTACGTCGTGATAATATTGCTTATCACGATGACGATATGTTTGACGATCTCTTCAACTAACTGGGAACTTATCCCTGATACCTTTGATATTAAATATGAACCAATAGAATAGATTCATGATTAGCACTGACGATTCCTTCGATTCGGAGAAGACATACTAAAGCTATACTTATGAAACCATGCTCAGTCATCGATTTTCTATGGCAAAAGCATTACTCAAGCAAAGGTGCTTGAGTAATGCTTTTGCCATAGAAAATCGTTTATATTAATATCAAGCTTTTATAAAAGGCTTACTATAAAATATCAGATTATCTAGAGGATAAAAAAGCTTGGGACGTTTTTGCTCCAACTCGAAAAATAACAAATAACAGGCTAAAGGTTTCATCGTCGATTCTTTACTTTTGTCCACATATCGAAACGACAGAAATAAAAAAGATCACTTTATTTCCGTGTCAGTGTTTAGTTTTATAATTTCACCTTTTCTAAGTGTACATTTATTGTATTCATGTAAAAAAACAGATTTTGATAATACGTGCATAAGCGTGAGAAGGTTTCGTTCAGTAAATTCTACAATTTCATTCAGTTTCCTCCATTTGTGTTCGACTCGAAAATTATTCAAAAAATTGCATAACAAATCTCCTAATCTTCTCCTCTACAAATTTCAGCCCAATCCAATCAGTTGTTTTGGCGTGAAGAGGTAGGTAACAAAGATCGTAACTTCTACGGAACCCCTGTGTATACATTCAGACTTTCGCATTTATAATATTAATGATTGTGAATTTTCTGTTTTCCGTTTATTGTTTAATAATTTTTTGTACTTTTGTCGAAATAAATGTTTATTCTTCTTCTTCTTGTGTGACGTGATTATAAGTTTGAGTTCCAAACCTTGCATTTACATTTTTATTAGGAACTCCCAGAGATGGATTATAATCTGTTTCCGTGGCATCTGAGAGCGTCCCGCTGTCACAGCCTCCATCAATCTTATCTCAACATATTCGATCACCCGCGATCCAGGGTCCCTATTCTGCTAAACGAATCGCTTGACTATGACAATGGTATCGTCTTTTATTGACACATTTTATTACCGTATTCTATATAAGATGAAAGAAACTACAGATGGTGGTACGTCAAATGTCAAGGTTGAAACCATTCTATCACCGAGCAAATAACCGCACGCACCATCTAGAGTCTCTTTCACTATACGTGACGATTCTATTTTTTCATATTTATTTTTATTTTCTTTATTAGGTTTACTAATGGTTCCATACACAGAGTTCTTACATCATTATTAAATCTTATAAAAATACCAACATGCAAGAAAAGGTAAAGTTACAGAATAAAGACATTATAAGTATCAATTAATTATTGATTCTTATAATGTCTTATAATGGCCATGAATTTATTTATACATATCAATAATTCATTGATACTTATAATGTCTTTATTCTGTATCTTTACTTTATGCACTAACCGCTTATAGGTAAACACTACTTGCATAATATATATGGTAGGTAGTAGTCCATTCTGCGACACAATGTCATGGTAAAGCGATTAGTTAGCAGAATTGGGCCCTTGCTGAAATGCACGTTTACAGGGCCCGTACTCTTACAAACAAACGAAGTTTCTGATTTGATTTCGTGCAAACGCTAATCTTATGCGAGCGACATAAGAGTTGGTTTTGCACGACAACGAAAAAGAAACTTCGATTTTATTTTTCCGACTCCCTTGGCTCAGAAAGAGATTTAAACTGGAAAAATATCTAGATTTTTTATAGAAAAAATTAAAAGTAATTACTAATTTATTCCTCATCAGCCGGCATGTCTTATGCTGAACATGCCTAACCCAAACAAGGGGGTTTTGTCGATCATCACCCTGCAGATGGTTTGAAAAATACCTAATGAAAAGACTTCCTTCCCCTCTAGAAGTTAAAACAAAACTATTTATTTGGCTATTAAAACTATCGTAGTTTGACCAATTCATTACGGATGTAAGCAGGTTAACTACGAAACTTATTTGTGTTGGAAGAACACCAACGATTCATCCCTTAACGAGGGAAATGACATGACATGAAAGAATTTTTTAATTGAAATAATTGAATAGAATTGTTGTGTTTTTGAATTAATAAGATTGTGAGATATGCTGGTGTTCAACGAAAGATAATCGTTCATTAAGGCTGCTTCGTTGGTTAACTATGACGTTTAATTTATAAAAATTAGACCTGAGTTCACCAACAGATGGTTAAATTTTATACAGTTGTTTTGACGTTTTTGACACAAGTTTTCATACATTAAACGTCAATTTAACCGACGAAGCTGCCTAATTGTCCGATTATCTATTGGTGAACACAGACCTTAGTGTCAAAAACTGCAAAACAACTGTTTTAAATTTAACCAAATCTGTTGGTCAACTTGTGTCTTATTATTTTAATTACTGTGACTGTGAAAAAGAGAGTACTTATCGAAACCTAAGCACGGTAGCTTATGGTTTACCTAAGTACAAACTACTGTGCTGCATCAGGAAAATTAAAGGGAGAACTCATACGAATAATTCATTTTTAAATAGGTAATGAGAGCAACTTATCGCCAGAAATAGAGGTGGACTTAGAAAGACTTGTCGAGAAAGTGTAAAGTTAAGGATCTACGTACGTCCCAAGCGATAGAAGTCAAAACTTTCACTTTATTTCAGTGTTTAATTTTACAAATTGACCTTCTTCCAATTGTATACTTCGTAAATATTCTCTGGTATAGCGTAAAAAACTATCGATTTTCATCTCTATTCTCAGGTTTTCAAGTTAATTTCAACTTGTTCATTTATTAGAGGTACACACACAATAATTCCCTCAACTCGATCACTCTATGTCAACAATCAATAACACCGGACAAAGTTCCGCGAAGTTCAAAGTAAAAGGCCACTCAATCGGGGTACAAATTCGCATATTCCTCAAAGGCTGTGAAGCGCCTTTGTGCCCGTCTGCCCTTCTCGTACACGGCATCGACTGCCGGTCGGCATGAAATCTTTTTGTGCACGACTGTGTACTATAATTTCCTTTAGATTTAGACCATGTGATTGGATGGAGCAAAAGCGTACCCAGTGGGTAGGTACGCATTTGATATGCAATTGAATGATGATTGCAGTTTTGAATTATTAATTTCTCATGAGGAATTGTATGATGGAATTTCTAATGGGATATGGCTATTGCTTGTCTTATTCAACTCTATGGCTATTGCCATCTATACATTATATCCATAACACAAGCTCTGCTTAGCTTGGGGCTAGATATTGCTGTGTGAATTGTCCAGCATTATTTATTATTAAAGTTATCTAAGACAGGGCGCTATGGCGCTTATTAGGGGAGGCTTATGTCCAGGACTGGACTAATATAGGCTGATGATGATGATGATTATAATCTATGACTAATTTACTAATTTTTTTGTGTTATAAATTATTTTATGTATAATCTAATCTTCATTGGCATTGCAGTGTAGGGAAGAAATAAATGATGATTATTAAAAGGATTCAAAAAAAACTGTGCGCATTTTAATTCGAAGCTGGTTAAAAAAGTAGGTAACCATTCGACGACCGAAAATAGCCAAAAGTCTTTTGTACCCTCCGCACGTAGCGAACCTTTGGATATTAAATCCACCAGCGCGATATTGTAGCTGTATCAAGGGTTTCACGACTATAGCTGGAATTGTTTTTCCATATTATTGGCTGATAAAAAAAAACCACTGAACTACAATCTTCATATCAAAACTCATCACCTGACCACACACTCCTGAACATGCCTGTCCCAAACGAGGAAGACTGGAATAATCACCACGCTAGCAGATTGGTGATTGCAGGAGGTACTTAAAATACACAGAACTCAGAAGAAAGCTGCTGCCCTTTCTCTGGTGTCCTTAATCAACCCTTACGACATCCACCGGGCTGTGCTAAAGGGCTCGCTCCTTACACCGATACCGTTACGAAGAACACGCAGATCTGCGAAGAGTTCTTACTAAATCTGCTTTGATAAGTAAATAACCCGCACTTATTGTGCTAATTGGACGAAACGTGTATTGGACGAAACGCTTATTGAACGAAACGCTTTTAAATTGTAATTGGACGAATCGCGTTTTGGACGAACTGCTAACAAATCGTCCTTACAGAAGTTAGGATAGGAGTAGATATCTATTTTGTCACATAAAATACATAATAATATAATCTTTGCGAGATAAATCGCTTCTATAACTAACTTACAAAGCCTCGATCCTTATTCAGCCATCCAAAGGAAAATTAGTTCGGAGTTAGGATAGGAGTGCATAGGTCACGTTCAGCGGCCAATATCCGGCGGCTGCCGGAAGTGGCCGGGGATGAAGATAAAGGTGTTTGCTGAGGAGCCATCAGCGGCGGCACATGGGCCGAATAGTAATAACTGGCAAGTTACGAAAATTACTGAAAGATCAATGGACAAGAGTCTTCTAGACCTTCAAGATACATCGTTGGTTTCACTTTCCATCAGGTGAGATTGTGGGAAAAAGAAGGTGAATATACATCTTCTCTCTTAAATATAAAAATGAATTGCTGTTCGTTTGTCTCGCTAAAACTCGAGAAAGGGTGGCCGATTTGGCTAATTTTGGTCTTGAAATGTTTGTGGAAGTTCAGGAAAGGTTTAAAAGGTGAGAGCGGTACAAAGTTCGCCGAGTCAGCTAGTATAATGTATTATAAAAACATCATTACCATACACTGCTGCATTTTACCTACTGCTGTGTCTATTCCGATCACCTGTGCGATTACGGTAAAATATACCATGCAATGGATCGCCATCCGAAATTCGGATGGCGATCGGTTTCCATCACATATAAAAAAAAATCAAGTGTACGACAGTTGACTTTGACTAAGGTTAATTTTGACGTTGACGTTAAAATGTCCGTTATCGATCGGCCTCGCCCCGCCAAATTTTTTTTAGTAGCCAAGTATTTTTTTAGTTCCTTAGTGGAATCTGAAATCGTTTATGCCCAGTCTCCCCGATGGCCCATTTAATGGGAATGGAAGATTTTAACGTAATTACACGGCTGAATGCGATAGAACCATTTCGAACTCAAATAAAAGTGGCCGGATATTTGCTTTGACAGAGTCTCAGCCTACTTTGAGAAAGTTAGAATCAAATGTATAACTGTATCTTTATCCAGGGGGGCGACACGATATTGCGTGTTTCGTTTTGGTCAATGGTGTTCTCAAATAAACCGAATTAGAGCAACAAAAAAATTAAACGAAACAATGATTGCATGTATTGGAGGATTAAAATAGGCCTATTGTGCTGTGGATGCATTATCACGATTATTTAACACGATGCGCGCCGAAAAATATTCTTACTAAGTATTATTTTGTTGTTGTAACAATAGAAAATAAAATAAATAACACTGGACGTTTACACGTTAATTTTTCTAGCCCATTATGTAAACATATTATAGCAAGTGACACCAATAAAATACTATTGAGCTTTTTATTACAATTCGTTAGATTTGATAACCTGGCTATGATTGGTTAGTATTGGTTGTTTTTAGGGTTCCATAGTCTACAAGGAATTTTTATAGTTGTCCGTCCTCCTGTCCGCGGCTTTGCTCACTCTTACTAGAAAACTGTACAAGGTACAGCTGCAGCATCAGTGTACAATACAGGGTATCCCCCGAATACCGCAATGTCCAAAGTGGGTAGAACTAGATCAAAATGTATGACAAAAATGTGTGTGATGAGTGTGTGTGTGTGTGAAATGCGTTTGAAAAAGTGACCAAAACCTCTTCCTCGCTGAATGCCATTTAAAATTTTGCTTTCCACGAGTAGGTACGTATACTTAATTCATAATATTGGCTGAATGGTTGTTTTTATAGATATAAAAAAAATCAGACTACCTAGACTAATCTATCGTACAGAGTGGTTTAACGGAAAGTCTTGTTCTGAGGAACTTATTGGTTTATTTAGACGAAAAAAGAGCAACACCTCGGATTGTTGAAATAATAATACAGTCAGTCCAGAAAAATGCCTTTTGTATAAAAACAGTTCTGTATCGACTCTATTTCACATTAAGAACACTTTTCAAGTTAAATACCAGAGCGAAATCGATTGTTAATATTTCTTACAATTTCTTTGAGATGTAATAAGTTATTCTTACTTTTTTTAACGAAATTAAAAGCTAAACTATCACATCTAGGTAAGTATTCTATAAAAGTTAACGAGTAGGTAGTAGTTGACCAACTTAAAAATTGTACTCAGAGAAGAACAATGGAAAATTTCAATCGAATTTCATAAAAACTACTTACACGAGCAGTTAGTTGTATATAACAGGTACCTAGTAAATATACGTTTATGAACTGTGCAACTACAGAACCGTATATACATGCGCGTGGCCAAACACGCACTTGGCAAATAATTATTAGTTGTGCAATATATATATATAACTAGCTGCGCCCCGCGGCTTCGCCCCCGTGGAAATTTATGTTTCCAACTTTCTTATTTTTTTATTTCATAAGAACCTTCTCCTGACAATAACAAACACAACAAAGAAAGAATTAGCGAAATCGGTCCAGCCGTTCACGCGTGATGCCGTGACCAAGGAAAACGGGTTTCATTTTTATATATATAGATTATAATACTTTTTTGTCCAATAAATTAAGATCAAACTGATTTAATTACCTACTGATTTAAAACAGTAATTATGAAAAATACATATTTATTTTCTACAATTCTACGACAACCCGTGAAGCCCCTGCACTACTGCTTCATAACGGCGGAGTCTAAATGTCTATTTATCTATCTTGACAGAGTATTAGTACTTCACTCTTTCCCTCTTTTTATACTATACTAAGCTGCTGCTCGCGGCTTCGCGCGCATCCTGAGAAAAAGGTATTTACAGTTAGTAGATAGATGGACCACATCGTGATCCTGTAAGGGTTCCTTATTCCATTTCAGGAACAGAACTCTAAAAAAGCGATTTAGCGCTATTTTGACAGGTAAAGGAGAGAAGGCTAAATGAGATAATTTATGAGACGATGAACCAAGAGATGTGGGTACGCTGGAAGCACTCATCTCTTGTTCTGTGATACAACATTTTTTTATTCAAAAAGGAAATCTATCCTGTCGCCTCCTATATCCATTATTCCCGTAATTCCAGTTCACTGGATAGTCCCATGTATAATCTTCTGGCTCTCCGTCGTCTGATTCAGTAATCCATTTTGACTGAATTGCGTCTGTATCTTCTGATACTGGGTATGATTCAGTGTTCCATTTTGACGTAATCGCTTCGTCTGTCTGTTCTGCAGCCGGTACTGATTCAGTGTTCCATTTTGACTCAATCGCTTCGTCTGTCTCTTCTGCAACCGGTACTGATTCAGTGTTCCATTTTGACTCAATCGCTTCGTCTGTCTCTTCTGCAACCGGTACTGATTCAGTGTTCCATTTTGAAACAATTGTTTCGTCTGTCTGTTCTGCAACCGGTACTGATTCAGTGTTCCATTTTGACTCAATCGCTTCGTCTGTCTCTTCTGCAACCGGTACTGATTCAGTGTTCCATTTTGAAACAATTGTTTCGTCTGTCTGTTCTGCAACCGGTACTGATTCAGTGTTCCATTTTGACTCAATCGCTTCGTCTGTCTCTTCTGCAACCGGTACTGATTCAGTGTTCCATTTTGACTCAATCGCTTCGTCTGTCTCTTCTGCAACCGGTACTGATTCAGTGTTCCATTTTGACTCAATCGCTTCGTCTGTCTTTTCTGCAACCGGTACTGATTCAGTGTTCCATTTTGAAACAATTGTTTCGTCTGTCTGTTCTGCAACCGGTACTGATTCAGAGTTCCATTTTGACTCAATAGCTTCATCTGTCTCTTTTTGCTCTCTGTCATCTGATTCAGTGTTCCATTTTGACTCAATCGTTTCGTCTTCTGCTACTGCTGTTTCTGACTCAGTAGATTCGGTCGCTTGATTTACTTCTTGTTTCAAAGCGGGTTTCTCACATATGTATGGCACGTTTCTGACATCTCTCGTGTAGCCGTATAGTAGACCATCTCTGGCAATAAACCCGAGTCGTGCAGTGAAGTGCGGCGCCTCTGGTCTCCACTTGGCGTATCCAGCGCTCTGTATAGACTCTCCTGGAACATAAAAATACAAAAAAAAAACAATTTTATACTTCACAAAAATTTATCAAAACGGACGGATATTTTCGTATTATAAAAAATGTTGTTTATTATATTAAGTATATCAGTCATCTAGTACCCATAACACAAGCTCTGCTTAACTTGGGGCTAGATTAGTGCTGTGTGGATTGTCCAGCATTATTATTATTATTATTTTATCTAGAAAATTATGATAGGAGTGTAAAAAGATAAACTACCTATGATCATGACATTGATATTAATTTAAGGCAACAATAGCCTTTGCCCAGCAGTGGGATTACCTGGGATAATAAAAATACTTAATCTGATCTCATGTAAATGAGAAACACCACAATAAATACTTAAATTCATGGTGTTCAAAGAAGTTCAAAGCAAAATACAATGCAACAAAAATTGATTGTCGATGCATTTATGCCCATTTGTGTTGTTTGTGCTCATATTATAAATTTAATGTCGTATACCTCCTCATTGGTAGGTTATCATGATTGAGTATCAAAATCATAGGTACTTTTTCTGTTTCCCTACGACAAGGTGTTGCCATAGTGCTTCCATAGAAAATTTTGTAATTTTTTTTAAATATGTAAATTAAATAACAGCTCAATGATGCCGTTCATAGAAAAGTGAATAGTAATACTATTTTTTTTATTATTTTTTTCATCTAGCCTGGTTCGTCACAGGCTAGTCAAAAATGACTATAAAATAATAAATAAAGTGTTAATAGATTTTCCCTTCACTTCATTTATTTGCCAACTATTGTTGCAGAAGATTGTGTTTTTAGTAATATTCATGTACTTGAGAGAGAGAGAGAGAGAATTATATTTGTAACTCAATCAACGAAAACAAAAATGATATAAAAATAAAAGACAAAGCTTCTGTCGATTAGAATCACAAAGCGGTCTCTGTCTTAGTATGACCTAGTATGAGTGTGTCGTTAACAGAATTTCCATTCATTTCACAAAACTATCTGGGCATGGGCAACCGTCAAATAAACAGTCTATCGTTAAAAATCGTTAACGGTGTAACATGACCCCTCAACGGGGTAATAAAACAAAAACGGCACAGGAATTCTGTACTCGCTGAATCAATATTGGGTTCTAGCAAGCAGTCTAGGACTAATGACTGTATCGGAGTAGTTCAACTTGGATAGTATGAGTGACTCAACTAGACGAATTCGTAGGTCCATTTGAATATGAGACCTTATTCGATATAAGACTTTAAGCCTGTAAAAACAGTTGGCTACCGTATCAGCTACATGTTTTTACGGGCCCATTCTTAAGCTCTACATCTACATCATGGATACTTAAAAGTACCAATTAATAACTTATCTTTACCTTCTAAAGTTATCCAGGAATTCCCGAACTTATAGAAACCGATGGCCGCAGTGTCTGGGAATGGGGCACCATAAATCTTTTTGGCGTAAATCTTTTTTAACACTTTCACTTCTTCGTCACTGTTCGCAATGGCCAGATAGGCACCTTCTTCTTCACACGCTGATTTCGCGTGGTCCCAAGTGTAGACGGCATGGGCGTGGAACTTGTAACAATGCCCTGTTAGCTCAGCGAACTGGTATCCTGCAAGAACACCAAATTAGTGTTAAAAAAAAAGTTGTATTTATCTCCGTCCGCGGTATGTGGAAGGGAGGGGCGTAAAATAATGCTGGCAGCTAACAAAAAAAAATGCGTTTAGTTTTTATTAGCTGCCAGCATTTTTACTTCTTGCTTGCAAATATTTTTGTGAAGCTAGAAATGTTGCTTAGCCAGCTGGTCAATCATCAGTGTGGGATATATAATGACGTAGGGCTGGATGGGAGTGTTGATTATTTTTTGCTTAGATCTCAAATTTAGTGCGGACTGGCTTATACTAGAGGCGTTACTAGACGTTCCACGGCCATGCCACATGGAGGGAAACAAAAGTTTGGCAATAGCAATTTTTATCTTTTCATGACATATAGGGCCTATATCATAAACACTACGACTGTTATCAAAATAATTTAAACGCCAATAAATAGTTTTTATGTATTCATAGAAGAATCAACCGAAATCAGTACAAAAATGCGAACACACTTTTCTTTAAAAACTAATATACAAAATTAATGACTTCTTGTCATAAATAGTTGGGACTAAACTTGAGTTAAGTAAGTATATCTGAATCAAACTGGTTATGGACCTCTTCCGAGTAAAAAAAATAGATAATGACATCAGTAAGAGGATGGCATGTGCTGGAGAATGTGGAGATGCTGTCGGATCATTTGTGTATTCGTTTCAGTGTCGCCGATGCTTTAGTTGCTTTTGACCTTCATCAACCGAGAGGGCGGACTCAGATGTCACCGAAGTGGGCTCTGAGGTGCTTGGATGTCGAGACGCTCTTGGAAGCCTCAATCGTCTAGATACGGCGGTGGCGTAGAGACGCTGAGGAGGAGGGCTGTATGAGGAGTACAAAGCCTGTGGAAAGGCCTTACAGCTGTCAATATTTAAATTTACTTTGGAACGAAACAAACTTACCAAGACGCTCATTTCCACATTTGGATGAATTTATCACAAGGACTGCATCTGTACTAGGTGCCGGTTCTGGTAAGTATCCCTCTGTTGAGCTAGGTGACAATTTCTTCAGTGTCTTTGATACCACATCTGATGGGTAAGGTGTTGTTGTTGGTGTAAACTCTGGTGGTGTCGAGTAGGAATTCTGTTCTGGTGGTGAAATTGGTCCGTCTGGGATTGAGGGCGGAGCTGACGGTCCAGGTCGGTAGCAAATGTATGGCAAGGCAATGTCGCAGTCAACTTCGTCCGTCTCGAATGGACGAAATACTCCACATCGATCCAAAGATGCCAGATCATCATGTCGGAGAGATATTATCTGGTTTCCTGTAACAAAAAATTCACTTTATTCTTATAAATCGTGAGTTCTCTTTTAGCCAATTTAATAGGGTACAATGCATGTGTCTTCAAAAAAGCTAATATTTTTTAGGTATGCTCTCCCTCAACAGCCTGTATTGGTCCACTGCTGGACGCAGGCCTCCCCCTGATAAGCGCCTTGTTGGCTTTTATCTCATGGAGGTATGCTCTACTGATCTAGCAATACATATATCTGTACATTTGTTTTTGATGTTTTTATTGTGAAATGTTATCATTAAAATCTTATATATAAAAAACTTTATATATTATAAATTCTCGTGTCACAATGTTCGTTCCCGTACTCCTCCGAAACGGCTTGACCGATTCTCATGAAATTTTGTGAGCATATTGAGTAGGTCTGAGAATCGGCCAACATCTATTTTTCATACCCCTAAGTGATAATTTTAAATTTCCACGCGGGCGTAGCCGCGGGGCGCAGCTAGTATACATATATATTTTAAATCTCAATCGCAAAATTTCTAAACGAAACGCTATTGGCAAGAGCGAACCGTGACGTCGATGTGACGTGTCATGAAGCTTTGGCGGGATATCTTTTTGTATTATTTCGCGGTTGTTTGGTGTTTTCTGTAGAGTAAAATTTTAATTTTTATCATTTATTTGATTAAAAAATCAACGAAGAAACAGATGCACTTTGAGTTGACAATGTGAAGTGTGACGTCACAGAACAAGGGCCAATATGGCAGAATTTTTATCATCCGAAACTGAGTGCAGTTTTACTTTCTCTCACTTACTATTTATATGCATCTATCAGGACGCTTAGTATGAGTGTGCAAAATATTGTAGAAGTTAATCAGTTTTTATGTTCAATAAAGTTATAGCAATTTCAATAGAACTAGTATCCACGTTATTCTTTATGACATAAGAATGATACTAATAATATATCTTTTTTAATCATCCAAATCGGATCATTATTTACGAAGATATTAAGTAATAAACATTACGTCGTTATTGCTGGTAAAATCAAATTACACGGGTGCGTGTGACGTCACTGACTTGGCTGAGCGAACCGAGCGGAACGCAGCCGGCACTCTTACTTCACGATTCGACGGTTAAAAGGGTGTCAAAGTCACGTCATAGAACAAACATTTTACACAGTGTGTTAAGGATTTCTTAGCTCTATATATCTGCATTCTCAACTAAAAACGGTACGGATCCTCATTAGTAATTTTTTCAACTAGTTATACACCTACCTTTTACAGATTTAAGAGCTCCCTCGTCGAAAGATGAGTGAACTCCGGACCAGATCATATCAGTATTTAATTGACCCAAGTACTGATTCTGTCTAACCAGGTAGTATATAGAACGGGTGAACTCAGTAGACCACGGAGATGCTAAAAAGGCCCCTGAAAAAAGGAAATGTTTGTATGTTTATAAATGTCCCGCGATAGTCCTGCGGCAGGCCCTCCAGAGGTCCTCCAAAGGGCTGCGATGAATAGGAGTCTTATAGGTCTAGTGGAATCATGGTAGGTGCATCGATTAAGGAAGCAGGTAAGCGAGGTAAAACAGAGAGTTCGATGATACTGCAACCTTGATCGAAGACACAACTAGGCTACACAAAATTAATGTATCTTATAAAGGGCAATGTATACGCTTCTACAGCAAAAGTCCTAATGAGTTGCAAAAGTTTGGACAATGTTTTTAATATTTATTTATCAGATTATCTAGAGGATAAAAAAGCTTGGGACGGGTTTGGCTACAACACGAAAATAAAAGTGCGAGTCGGACTCGCGCACTAAGGGTTCTGTTTAATTGTAAGACTTTGTCTCTTGCCAAATACCATGATTCTAGGTCAACATGAAGTACATAGGTACCCTGTATGTTTTGGTCGAGGGAGAGAATCAAAAATTATTATTTTTTCGTAGGTACTACAGATTTACGGCTTTCAGATTTTTCTCGTTATTTGTGCTATAACTTGCTTCTTACCATATTTTATGATTGTAGGTAAACGGAAAGTACCCTATAGGTTTTGGTCTATAGCAAGAATTTATATTTTTTTTTTGGTGAATAAACTACAAATTTACGGTTTTAGAATTTTTTCTTTTAGTTGTGCTATGAGACCTTGCATTTTACCATGTATTATGACTCTACGTCAACGGGAAGTACCCTATAGGTTTTGGTACATGGTGAGAATCAAAAGTATTTTTTTGTGAATAAACAACAAAGTTACTGTTTTCGGATTTTTTCCTTTATTTGTGCTATCACACCTAGCTTCTCGCCAGATTTCATAATTCTAGGTCTACGGGAAGTACCCTACAGGTTTTGGTCCATGGCGAGCATTAAAAGTATTTTTTTTTGTGAATAAATTACAAATTTATGGTTTTCGGATTTTTCCCTTTACTTGTGCTTGACCTTGCTGCTCACCAAGTCTCATAATTCTAGGTCTACGGGAAGTACCCTATAGGTTTTGTGGGCATGTGATTCCCTTGTAAATTTCAAAATATTCGGACTTATACGGCTGTAACTTTTAAGTGCGTTGACTTAGGAGTTTTATTTATATCGCGGCTTTAAGAAGTTACGGGCTTGAGTATTTGACGTTAATTTCAACTCGATACGTCCACGCGTTCCTGGGAAAAGAGGGTTGACAAACGGACAGACAAACAGACGGACAACAAAGTGATCTTATAAGGGTTCCTTTTTTCCTTTTGAGGTACTGAACCTTAAAAACAACAAATAGGCTAAGAGTTTACGTCGCGCTTCGGAATGTAGTATAATACATTCCGAAGCGACAGAAATTTAAAATATAATTTTATTCCGTGTCGTGTTGACCTTTTTTATGTGTACATTTACTGTATATAAGGAAAAAAAGAGTTTTTGATTTGATTTGATTACACAAGGTGTCATGGTCACCGCAAAAGAGGAGCGCTGCACTCTGCGAGTACACGCTGAGTACGTGTGTCTACCGTGAGTTCTCCCGCTAGTGTCACGTTCTATTATATCAAATCAAGTTTTTCTACTTTATTTTGTATTTTATTCATGATGGTTCCGTCTTTACCTTATACGGAAAAAGGAACCCTCTCCGTCTTTCTGACCGAGACCATTTTTAAGGTTTCTGTTATTATAAAGAAATAAAATAGTATCTCGAAATTTTGTACGATCACAAAGCATTTAGAATTGAGCAATGCGACATCTCTCGTCAAACAGACTAAATAAATAAATAAATAATGCTGGACAATTCACCCAGCATTATCTAGCCCCAAGGTAAGCAGAGCTTGTGTTATGGGTACTAGATAACTGATTATACATAATAAAATAATATACGAGTACATAGATAGGTATTTTTTATTAAACATAGAAAACGACCAGAACTCCCTGAACAAATATCTGCAGATAGTACCAATATTTGTCCCGAGGCGGGAATCGAACCCGCAACCTCCTGCGTTGCAGGCGGACCTTCGCCCACCGCGCCACAGGTAGTCAATGTAAACATAACAAATGTAAACATAGTCTCTGAACAGGATTAGATAACCTTCATTTTTCCCCTGTGATGATGGAGCTAACATAGCGGTGCAAGAGTCCGTTGGAACTAAATATTTTCGATTCGTCGGTTACTCGACTTCGTAGTGCGATTGGTAGCGCGTTCCCGTGCTGAGGGAAGATTACGGGACCCGCAAGGGTTCATGTCCCGTCGTAGTCGAAAAAACTGTGTGATATTTTTTAAAGACCTTTTCTCAGGAGGCTTTGTAGGTTTTAAGTAGGAATTATTATCGCATAGCTATTGTTCGAAATACGTAGGTACTGCGAAAAATAGAACTTCAATTCAAAGTCAACGCTGTCAAAAGATACGGCATTTTATGCCGCATATTTTCAATCCAAAAACCGCAAATATAAGTTATCAAATACGAAAAAAATTGCTTGTATAAATAAATACGGAACACTCGGTGCTCGAGCGCACTTGGCCAGTTTCTTTAATTAAGTTCTCATTTCTATGAAAAATTCTACCTTCCATATGGCAGTTGACCCTTGCTGTAAGCCACTCTGCCGGCTCTGCGTGCAGTTTTGTCCAGCCCGCAAGGTGAAGGTTATACTCGTATTCATGTTGACGTGGAAACTCGGATCCTGGATACCTTATACCTGTAGGGTAGAGTGATAACTAAAAATGTATAGGTAATGATTTCATCACTTTTTTGCAGAGTGAAGCCGATTGAAGGACCTGGAGGACTGTTTTTATTTTCCAATACGCACTAAGCAAGCGTGTTTCGTTTTGGTTATTATTGGTACTCGAATAATAAATAAAATAATATTCCTACCAAAATATACATAGGTAATATCGTCGCTGTAGTTGGAAAATAATTGACAAAACCAAAATTGCCTCTATTCATAATCATAATCATTTATTTGTTAGTTCATTTAATTTTTTTTTTATTTAGTGATCTTTAAGTCTGTAGAGGCGCACGAAATGTACCTATTATTATTTTGAATTTCAAGTTGATAGCTGAGGTAGTTGTTGAGATATTAAAGAAAGAAAATGACTGACAAAGCGAGACCGGATTTTGAAACCGATCTCGAAACACTAAAAAGAAACGATACACTAAATTCCGTATTTTGGAGATATAAAATAAATTGCGAACAATCCAACGTAAGCTGTGCTTTTATGTTTTTCTGCCTGATAAGTTTTATGTTGAACAGGTTTTAATTATCGGTTTTTGATTGGTTAATAAAATAATTTTAAAAACCGTTAAAAAAAATTATATCGGCTTACCAAAACCAAAAGCACTTTTGAGCACAAACAGATAAAATATCAATTTGAGAAACATCTTCGATCCGTTAAGCACGCAATCGCAACATAAACTAAATTATTTACATAAGAACATTCGGTTTTATACATTATACTTATCTGAACACAGTGTGAACTACGATAAAATTAATAAGTGCATTTGAAAAACGGACGGCGGATAATTAATTATACCTATGATACACAAATTTAATAATCCAATCAGAATGGGATTAAACCATTCTTTCTTTCTTTCCAATTAAATGTCCAATCGCACTTGTTTCAGTTCACAAGTGCGATTGGACATTTAATTTGAAAGAAAGAAAGAATTTTTTTATTAACATACCTTATTCTACTACACAACTTATTCCTATCTCACTTTAACTTCCTATCTCAATGAGCGCTTTGAATTCCTTACTTACTCTCACACTCTCTCTCTCCTTGCGTTCCTCTGAAACACTTAACTTAAAAGTCCCTGCCCACACTACCACTTTCTACGACACATCTTTCACTGTACAAGCTACCCGTCTATGGAATGCTCTCCCCCTGGACATCAGACGTGCCAAATCACTCCTTATATTCAAAAAACTACTTCATCAGCATTATAATAAATAATAAATAAATAAATAAATAATTTTTTTCTAGTGTCACCGTATATTTTGTTCTTACATGTCCAGTCCATCCCAAGGTGGCCTGAAAGAGATCGGTCATAGCTATAAGGCCGCCTTTTTACTTCGTCTACTCTTAGCATATGACGACCTCTGTGGCGCGGTGGGCGAAGGTCCGCCTGCGACGCAGGAGGTTGCGGGTTCGATTCCCGCCTCGGGACAAATATTTGTACGATCTGCAGATATTTGTTCAGGGTGTTCTGGTCGTTTTCTGTGTATAATAAAAAATATTTATCTATGTACTCATATATTATTATGTATATCAGTTATCTAGTATCCATAACACAAGCCCTGCTTACCTTGGGGCTAGATAATGCTGTGTGAATTGTCCTGCATTATTTAAAAAAAAAAAAAAATGTATTGTTATCTGTGTTTTGTGTGGTACAATATGGTATTATCTATCTATCTATCTAATATTATGGTCAAGCTTAGGGTTAGCAGCAATAAGGTTCCCAAGTCAAAAAGTAAGTAGGTAGTTATTTAAATTGTGTTTAAAAGTAACAACAAGAAAGTTTCTTTTAAGTTTAGTACAGCGGGATTATGTAACTTTTTCACAGATAAAATAAATCGAGTTTACTTAAACTCGTGAGTACTTACTCACACCATAAATAAGTAAATATGACTGGTTTCATGTACCTACTTCGTTGTTTCCCTGTTCTATTGTTTTATCCTATTTTAAAAAAGCGTTGTGTACCTTCTACTTGAAATTTTGCGTAAAAAATTTGGTCTGGCTAGATACCGTCTCATTCTGATAACGTGCGGATCTAAACGTAGGTAATTTTCCTGTTCTGTGATCCTAACCATAAATTGGAACGGGGGTGTTCGATTCCGACCTCCAAAGCAGTTCTACGGCTTAGACGCTAAAGCCCCACAGTCGTGATTTTGAACCGCGTCTTGTGTCGCGCGATTATAAGAAAATGTTTTACGATATACGGCAAAGCTCCCGCTACTTTTATTCCTTGTAAAAAACAAAAAAAAAAAACAATAAAAAAACTTAACGTAAATATTAGGAACTATCTTGACGATCTACTAAACTAACTATCTAGACGTCTATTGACGACCTCTGTGGCGCAGCGGGCGAAGGTCTGCCTGCGACGCAGGAGGTTGCGGGTTCGATTCCCGCCTCGGGACAAATGCTTGTACGACCTGCAGACATTTGTCCAGGGCGTTCTGGATGTTTTCTATGTATAATAAAAAATATCTATCTATGTAGTATAATGTATTAAGTATATCAGTTATCTAGTACCCATAACACAAGCTCTGCTTAGCTTGGGGCTAGATAATGCTGTGTGACTTGTCCAGCATTATTTATTATTTATTTATTTATCTGCAGTGTTAAAAAACTTGTGAAATATAAATATGGTGATACAACGACCAAACTAACGCCACGGCGATACACTGCGTCCGTTGAGGTTATTTTAAAACACTTTATCTTTTTCCTCTTAATTCGATAACCTGACCTTGTTTATCAAGCTGGTTAAAACCCAGTTCGAAAGATGACGAACTTTGTCCTGCATCCTGCACATTGTAAACACATGGAGAAGTCTTATCGTTGTCTTCGTAGGTAGGGGAAACCATTTTAACTGTAATATCGATTATTAATAAGCTTATTTAGTGTTTTCCAATATAAATATATTGGAAAACACGCGTAGATACAGCTTACGTAATTATTTTATAAGAAAATCTGTCCAATTTTTTTTATATAGTGGCATGGAATGACGAAGTATTGACATGACAGAACTATTACCTAGAACATCCTTTAGCTGTTATTTTTGGCAAGACTTCGCTTCGCGGCTTCGCACACGTTGTTTCTATTCTGTCCAATGGGAACTGATTTATGCAATAAAAAGTACCTTTTGTATGCAGGTTTTATTCCAGGAGTAGATCTACATCTATACAAAGTTTCAACCCGATCTTTTCAGTAGTTTTGCGTAAAGAAGTAACAAATATCTGTGTACATCCATTCATCCAAACATTCGTGGTTTTAATATTAGTGCGAAGGAACCTTTTCTTTTACACTAAAATCTCTGGCAGCTAATGGTATATAAGCTTGTGTTAGTTTTGCCTATTCGTCATTTGTCGAAAATCCGATTGATATCAGCAATGGAATAATCACAGCACTTTTGTCCTTATAAGCAGAGATAGAAGAACCCCGATGGGGTCGTCTTAAACCCCCATGTGGTATCCTGCCACTGTATAATGTCGAAACTGAGACGTGTTGAGAATGTTGAGTTTTTGGTATACAAAGATAAAGGTATAAGTTACGTATTTTTATTGATCTCTGGAATTGTAAATTTGTCATACTTTTGCTTTTATGTATATACGTTTGCTCTTATGTATATTATTATATCTTGCATACTAACATATTAAACAAATGGCTACTTGGTTTGTACACAAATTTCCTGCCATATGGCCTCAGTTTCATATGTAGGGAAAGTTCATATAAGTTCATTCTCTATTTTATGGACTTGCCGGAAACTATGGCCATAAGTATGTCGTTATAATTTTTGTATCCTCCTATAGGCTTTCTGAGGAAACAGTTAATCTTGGAAGAGAAAAAGAAATAGAAAACGGAACTGTGATTTTTATTTAAGAGATATTTTGCTTGTAATGAAAAACAATACTTACCTGTATTTTTCCTTTTAGATAATTTTTTCTCTCTGGTGCTCCGCAAAATGACCATCAGATATTTATGGGTAGTTGGCACTTGTGTTTACTAATTGTGTTTACTAAAGCAAATAATAACAGAATATAATATTTCGGCACAGTTGCATGCGTCATTCTCTCGGTATAACTGCAGTCACTGCCAGTGAGTTTTTTATAGGCAAATACAGTATACCGATCTACTGGTGTGGTGTACAGTGATTTAATGACCCAGAAGGCATATTCAACATTGAAGGTTTATATTTCCATTTCTATTGTGGATACTACTTCATTTGACTACAATCTCACCTAAATGTACCTACTTATTATATAACTATATGCTTAATCAAGATGTCGTTTTTTAAGGACGGAACCCTTCGAGTTCAAGTCCAACTCACACTTCATCAACTCAACTCAACAGCGTGTATTGATCCACTACTGGACGCAGGCTTCCTCCTGATAAGCGCCTTATTGGCTTTTATCACATGGGGGTTAGTGCCTATAGTCCCCACGCTGGGCATGCGGGTTGGGGTCCACACTTCATCGGTTTTCATTTATTATTATTATTTCATTTATCGTTTAGGTAATTTTTGCAGGCAACGGATTACATGATAACAGTTTCCATTGAAGACTGATCTGACTATCTGTCCATCCGCTGTGGCTAGGGTTGCCAGATACGGGCTTATCTTTTCGTGGACATTTCTGGGGTTACAAGCGTAGTTGGAGTTTTAGAGTCAAAATCCAACTACAAATGTTTGCTGTTGGACGGGCAAAAAGTAAATGTGAAATGTGAAAAAGCAAATGATTATAAAGATATTTTAAGTCTATGTAAAATCTTTATTAGATATTAACTAACACACTTTATACATACCATACACAATCACTTATCAGTTTTTTTAGACCCAAAAAAATGAACCTCTTTTAAATAAATATCAACTTCAGGTATTCTCAAACATAAAAACTGATGAACTGGGATAAAAAGTGGCCTATGTTTGATTCCAGATTTATAGCTACATCTATGCACTATTTCAGCCCGATGCGTTTAGTAGTTGTAGCGCGAAGAGGTAACAAACATCCAAACATCAAAACATCCGTCCAAACTTTCGCATTTATAATATTAGTGCTGTGATGTGATAATAAATAAACCTTATTACTGTCAACGTGCGGCTACCTTCATACCTACTGAATTGTGATAATTTGAGTTACATGCGCCGCGCCGCGCCGCCCCGTGGTGTCGTAACTTTGTGGAAAAAAACTAGTGTTCATGAATTTCGGGACAGTAAAGTGTACTTACTGGACACGGGACCACACGTGAAATTCCGGGACTTTTCCGGAACTCCCAGCCATCTGGCAACCTTAGCTGTGGCTCACCTCTAGCCTCCCCGAGCACTTTGTCTCCGTTATCTGGCTGACGTGAATGTTATCAGCTACACCACAGTGCTAATTATACCTACAGATAATAAGCATTGTGGCTGGTATTGCAAACTCTCACTAAGGCCACGGATGGAATGTAAAGTAAGTAAAAGTAAAAGTACGTTTATTTTGTAACCAATACATTCATAGCACATACAAAAGATAAAGGTTAATACAAAAGTAACAACATAATTATAGGTAACAAAAATGGCCAACACTCAGCAGACGCTATGGCACGATGTATCCTGCCATAGCGCTGGTCTTCCGTGGAGGCCAGAATGAAAAGTGAGTCGCGGCGTAACTCACACATAAAATAGGAAAAATTGAAAGAAAACACAATTGAAATAAACAGGTACATGCAGGACATAATGTCTCTAAAATGTCTTGTCTATACAATGTGTCTGGTTACCGGTGTCGGAGACTTTGGCGGTGTGAAGTACGGTAAATTTTAACGACAAATCACTATCCCTATTTTTGTTTCTCGCTCCCTGATAAAATGGCAGCCATTTTGTTTTCTTTTGCCTCGAAGCACGGGTGCTTGTATTGTTTAAGCTATAGCTACCCATGCAGAGGTTCTAGGAGGACGATAGAGGACTCATATGATTGCCAATAATGTAGGCAATAAAGCAATGATAACATTGTTGCATTTTCTATTTTATAATAGAAGAAAAGAGAATTTATAAAACAAAAAAAAGTTATTTTTTCAACATTTTTTTTAAGTTTTTAGCTGAATGAAAAAATGTTCTGGCATCTTATTATACGCTTTCTTTACACTAGGGTGAACGAGTTTTTGAGTGGAGACCACGACTCGGCAAACGTAGCCCTCCGACGCCCTCCGACTAGGGCCTACTCCTAACTACCTACTCTTAAAAACGAAATCGAAGTCTCTGATTCGTTTTCGTGCCAACGCTTATTTTACACAAGCGACATAAGAGTAGGTTTTGACCACGAAAACGAAAATTCAAATTTCCCTTCCGAGTAGGCCCCCATGTGGGATGACAACCTGCGAGAGAGTACAGGATGCTGGATGCGGCAAGCTGAAGTCAGGGCGCTATGGCCCTCATTATGGGAGGTCTAGGTCGTGGCCCAAAATAACGTTTTATTATTTTTTTTAACACATTTTAGCAGTCAAAATATTGTGTTATAATTATAAGTATAACAATGTGTTAAACTAATATAATTTTAACACATTTTAGCAGACAAAATATGTAAAAATGACTCCGAAGAATGTATACTCATTCTTCGGCGTAAATAAATATTTATTTCGCTATGTTAGTGCAACGTGGAGCCACAATTTCATTGCGTGAGCGTGGAAAAAGGCAGTGAGAGATAGCAAACGTTCTCGGTGTTAGTCGTCAGTTCGTTTCTTCAGCAAGTAAACGTTACAACGAGCTCGGCAACATCGGAGACCGACACCGGAGGACGCAAGAGGACTGTTAGAACTTGTAGGAAGGAACCGACACATTTTCAAACAAAGATTAGTCCGTAATCCACAGACCACGGTGAAGATAAAATATCGGTGGAGGAACTGGGGAAAATTGTGAAAATTTTTACCAACCGTTTGTCTATATGTATCTGCGCTAACGGAGGTTATTTTGAAGACAAATAGAGATTATTATATATAACAAAGTCTATTTTACGCGTAAATGATATAAAATATTTTATAAAATCTCTTGTCAACGTTATTTTGGACCACTCTGCATAAGTATATGATGATGATTATTATTTTAGACAAGTTTTGCGATCTATAATGGCAGCTAGGCTACCAGCTATGTAGGTCCCTTACTGAACATAAACCTCCTATCGTAAAAGGACTAGGACCTTTTGGACCCCTTATGTAACATTATTGTATAATTTGTGTCTTTTTATGTATTCGTCTTATAATGAGTCGTGTTATGTAGTATGGGTTCAAGTTAATTCATTTTCTTCTTTCTCTCATTTTTTTTCCTTCATAGAACCTTTATAAATAGGTAGGTTACCTTAAGTGCCCTTAAATTTAAAGTAAAGGTAACAACAAAATGCCTCATTAAATGCATTTCGTTTTAAATTCAACACCATTCGCCATTCCTCTTCCTAAAAGGCACTAAAAATCCTTTACAACTTTGAACTCTATTTACATTACAAGTGTAAGGAGGGCCAAGTCCTCGTTAAAGGTCTGCTTTATGGTCTGTTAACAGATAACAGGCCCAGGGAGGCCGACAAAGCCCCAAAACAGGGACAAATTTTAAAAACAAGCTCCTTACACGCCATCGTCGTGTTTTTTCAAGTTTTTTTTCAAGATGTTTATTTAACTTATATAAGCATTCACTGCCCAGCCCCGGCAGAGCAACCCGCAGGAGAGCGCCGCGAGCCGCTACACGGGGCCGGAGGAAGACGTCTGCGTCTTGGGCCATGAAAGTGTTACTATAACGTATAGTATTATAATATCTGTGCTATAACGCATTCACTGCCCAGCCCCGGCAGTGAGACCCGCAGGAGAGCGCCGCGAGCCGCTACACGGGGCCGGAGGAAGACATCTGCGTCTTGGGTCATGAAAGTGTTCATGTACGTAGGCTTAAATCGATGTATAAGTACGTACCTAAGGTATATTAAGAAATATGAACGAATTGAACAGGAAAAAAAATAATTGTAGGACATATTCTTGAAAAAGATTTAGTTACAGATCTAGCTCAGAGCATGCCATTCGGGGGGCAATGCTGCTGGTGTCTTGGGAACGCTTCCGATTGGCGTTGATTTGGATCAGTTTTGCTAACACTAGATTGTCTGCAGCAGTCTGCAGATATCTCAACTCTGAATCCATACTTCCTACTAATATTTAAAGCCGAAAGTTTGTGAAATCTGAATTTTTGTTACCTAAGATCTCCAAAACTACTAAACAGATCTTAATGAAATTTGCCAGGAAGGTGCCAGGAAGGTAACCCGGGAACGGACATAGGCTAATTGAAAATCGCTTGTGAAGCCGCAGGCGAAGCTAGTTTTGCTATTATGTAAGTACTAATATTATTACCTATCTACCTATTATGTAGATACAGACATGCTCGCAAACTTTTTTCACTAACTTACGTGTTCTCCCAACCCTAAACCAAACTTAGAATCGTAAATCATAGTAATAAAGTTTAAATTCCTCTGTCATTCTGTTTTATGACCGCTAAGGCTCGTAAGAACTACGGGTGTGAGCGTACATTAGTCATGACCTGGTTATTAGGCCCTTAGGCCCTCAGTGAAAGGGCTTTGGGCTTTCGCCTAATGGAAGGTTCTTACTAACACGAATAAACTATCGGATTAGTACACTTGAGTTAGCGAATACATAATACTCGTGATAAACAATACAACAGTTTATAGACAGTTTTGTGATAGTACTTGCGCGAGAGCTAGTCACCTACTGTAGTATACTTATAATACAATAAAACGTAAAGCGCGAGTCGGACTCGTGCACTAAGGGTTCCGTTTAATTGTAAGACCTTGTTTCTTGCCAAATATTATGATTCTAGGTCAACATAATGTAGGTACCCTGTATATTTTGGTCGAGGGTGAGAATCAAAACTTATTATTTTAGCTACAAATTTACGGTTTTCAGATGTTATCGTTATTTGTGCTATAAGACCTTGCTGCTCATCTTTTTAAATTTCATAATTCTAGGTCTACGGGAAGTACCCTATGGGTTTTGTGTGCATGTGATTCCTTGGAAATTTCGAAATATTCGGACTTAAACGGCTGTAACTAATGAAAGCGTTGACTTAGAAGTTTGATTTATATCGCGGCTTCAAGAGGTTACGGACTTGAGTATTTGACGTTAATTTCAACTCGATACGTCCACGCGTTTCTGAGCAAAGAGGGTTGACAGACAGACAGACCGACGGACAACAAAGTGATCCTATAAGGGTTCCTTCTTTCCTTTTGAGGCACGGAACCCTAAAAATACAAAATATTTATATCTTTAACTTAATGTACAATAATATAACAGTGTTTGAGATTTCCTTTATAGTTAAAGAAGTGAGATGTAAGTATGCACCTTATTACCTGACGTACTAGCGTAGTATTACGCTGGCTGCCTCGTTGGTCTAGCGGTCAGCTTGTTCAACCGCTGATTATGAAGTCCTTGGTTCAAATCGCGGGTCGGGCCAATAGTTGTTATTGGGGTTTATTAGCTAGAAAAATTTACAGCAGCCCGGATTCAGGAAGTTGGCGGCTTTACACCCCCGTGGCTCGGATAGCACG
The DNA here is from genome assembly GCA_963564075.1 of Eupithecia subfuscata. Lineage (NCBI taxonomy): Eukaryota > Metazoa > Arthropoda > Insecta > Lepidoptera > Geometridae > Eupithecia > Eupithecia subfuscata. The sequence continues at coordinate 1,949,564 of OY751102.1, forward strand.
TTAAGCCGTTGTTCTTGCGCTTGACCTCTCCCCGTTGCGTCGATCTGCCGTCCAATCGTGTTATGATAGTGAGGGAATAGAGAGTGTACCTGTGTTTGCGCACCTGTGCACTATAATAATGTCCTGCGCATCTAGCTAGTCTCCGATGAGACTGGCCGGTCAAAATGCGGCATTAATAGTATTATAATATATGTGCCTGAGGTTACTCGAGCGGTGAGAGGTGCGTGAAAAAATACTGACAACTTAGACAAACACAAAATGTACACATTTTGTGCACCTCCGTATATCATCATCATCATCATCATCATCAGCCTATATTAGTCCACAGCTGGACATAGGCCTCCCCTAATGAGCGCCATAGCGCCCTGTCTTCAGCTTGCCGCATCCAGCATCTGCCTGCAGTCTTTCGCAGATCGTCATCCCACCTGGCCGGAGGGCGTACCTCCGTATATAAGGAATGGGATTAAGAATAACGTAATCTCTGTTGCTTTCCCGCTCAGATCGGATTGGAACATAGCAGGACAGAGAGATCCTATTCTTATATCCTTTATGTAGGCAGGTTTTACTTCATTGACATTGTATATAAATCGGTTCCCTAAAAATAGCTAAAAATAGCGATAAACATAATTTTAATACCAGAAATAAACATAAACTCGCTGTGCCCACAACTAGGCTACACAAAATAAATGTATCTTTTAAAGGGCAATGTATACGCTTCTACAACAAAACTCCTAGTGAGTTGCAAAAATTATCAGTAAATAAATTCAAACAAATTGTCAAAACCTTGCCGTGCAAAAAGGCTTACTATAAAATATCAGATTATCTAGAGGACAAAAAAGCTTGGGACGGGTTTTGCTCCAACTCGAAAAATAACAACTAACAGGCTAAAGGTTTCTTCGTCGCTTCTTTACTTTAGTCTACATACCGAAGCGACAGAAATCAAAAAATATCACTTTATTTCCGTGTCAGTGTTTAGTTTTTTATTTTGACCTTTTCTAAGTGTACATTTATTGTATTTATGGAAATAAAGAGTTTTTGATTTTGATTTATTTGTTCGCTACTTGTTTTGTAGTTCGTCTATCTGCCCCTTGTTGGCGAAGGCAAGATTTTTCTAAGACTTTAATGGAGTTGTTTCTAAATTGCGAAAAAAAAAATAATCGTTGGAGGTCTCGCAAACAGTAAAGACGCTACTCCATCGCGGCGCACGCTGTGCACGGCCACGCGGCGCATTTAGCTGCGTTGGTTCGTTTGTTCGTTGTTGGGGTTTACGTTTACACTGCAGCACACACTATACATGAAAATTCTGGGTTGTTTTGTAGTTCGTCTATCTGCCCCTTGTTGGCGAAGGCAAGATTTTTCTAAGACTTTAATGGAGTTGTTTCTAAATTGCGAAAAAAAAATTAATCGTTGGAGGTCTCGCAAACAGTAAAGACGCTACTCCATCGCGGCGCACGCTGTGCACGGCCACGCGGCGCATTTAGCTGCGTTGGTTCGTTTGTTCGTTGTTGGGGTTTACGTTTACACTGCAGCACACACTATACATGAAAATTCTGGGTATTGCTAAAAAAATATTATTATATCTACGTAATGTATTGTTTTAAGTATATCAGTCATCTAGTAGGTACCCATAACACGAGCTCTGCTTAGCTTGGGGCTAGATGATGCTGTGTGGATTGTCCAGCATTATTTATTTATTTTATTTACCTCGACCTCGGTGGCGCGGCGGGCGAAGGTCCGCCTGCGGCGCAGGAGGTTGCGGGTTCGATTCCCGCCTTGGGACTAATGTTTGTACGATCTACAAATATTTGTTCCGGGTGCTTTGGTCGTTTCTATGTATAATAAAAAAATATCTTTTTATGTAATGTATTAAGTATATTATGTATATCAGTTATCTAGTACCCATAACACAAGCTCAGCTTAGCTTGGGGCTAGATGATGCTGTGTGGATTGTCCAGCATTATTTATTTATTTATTCATTTATTTATCTTGCCAAGCGAAGCTAAACACACGTGCGTAGCCTCTCCATGCGCAGTGGTTGGGCAGCGTCTTAATATTCTACTCATAACAGCAGCATTAATTTTGAACACAGTCGCTTCCCGCCCCTCTGTAGAGACATTATACAATTACTGTTCCTTGTAAATATCTTAATAAACCTCTAGCAAGAAATCTAGACTAGCTTGCAAGCTACTTAGAACTCTAGGCTGGCAGATATAAGGTTCGGAATGAACTGCTACAGATTTTATTAGGCCAGAAGTCAGAGATAACGCAATAAGTGTACCTACCTGTATAAAGTTATTCTGTGTTAGGTATCTAGGTACTTTCTGCAGACTCGATAGAGACCTCATTCGGAAGCTGGATTTGGCTGTATAAATTCAAAATTCACTTTTTTTAAACATTTTTAACGTTATTTTTAATTATCAAAATGTAGGTTTAATGATTAGATGATAAATCAAGTTTATTTTGTAGATATTAACGTAAACAATGTAATTTCTCGTTTTGGAATAACTTTAATACTTTTGTTTTGGCAAACGTTTTTATTGGTAAAGTATTTGGCGTTTTGGCCGTCGGTTGCGCTCGGGCGTAAGCCCCGCTCCGCGGCCACGAGCGCTTGGCGTTCAAGTGGCTAGAGCTCAAAGGATATTCGGATGTACTGTACCATTCGCAGCGAGCATGCATAAGTCTTTTCTTTTCGCGTACTGACTGCACACGTGTAACACGTTGTACCCAACGTGTTACACAGCGAGCGGTGCAATACGCCCCGTAACACCGATCAGCCGGCAGAATGAGTAGGTGGTCAACTCATCCATTTCGGATGAGTTGACCAATCCAAAATGTTAAGTGGTCAACAAAGATCTGCCCTTTTTCGATCAGTCCTACAAAGTTCATTATTTTATAAATTATATTTTATCTATTTTTTCCACACCTTTTAAGATATTAAATAATACCCAAAAATGTGTGGTTCTACCAAAATGATGACGACCTCTGTGGCGCAGCGGGCGACGGTCTGTCTGCGATGCAGGAGGTTGTGGGTTCGATTCCCGCCTCGGGACAAATGATTCTACGATCTGCAGACATTTGTTCAGGGCGTTCTGGATGTTTTTTATGTATAATAAAAAATATATATATATGTAGTGTATTGTATTATGTATATCAGTTATCATAACACAGCTTGTGTTATGATAACTGATATACTTAATACTGCTTAGCTTTTTTTTTAATTTACTCCTTTTATCTTACTCTGTTTCTTTTACTTAAGTAAATAATAGATTCAGGCGTTACTTTGCGGAAATCCACTGTATAATATTAGGATAAAACAATATTTAGTAACAATACCGTGCTATAACAACAATTCCGCTTTTGCGCGGAATTGTTACTAAATATTGTATTATCCTAATATTTATTTAACTAGTTTATGTCTAGTTATATTTTGTACATTTTCTGAATTAAGGCAGTAAATTTCTATTCTATTCTTCAAATAAAGAAATACAAATACAAAGTCCGAAACGCAAAAGATAAAACACATAATTATGAAAGTAGCTGATCAATGCTTGAGTTACACTTTTCTATGCCATAAACGTTACTCAAGCGTATATCCTGCTCAGTTATGACTCAGCAGGATTTTATAATACGGGCCATAGAGTCAAAACCAACACAGTAGAACTATTTTCTCACCCTCTACGGCACTACCTCTACAAACCTGTACTACTAGGTTTATTAAGTTACTAACTGTATTTTCGTGGAGCACTCAAAACTGTCTGAGCCTGCGTTCCAACAAACACAACAAGAAACTCAGTTAAGGTGGTTCAAGTTGGGATTCGCGTTTGGTGTTTGCTCTCAGTTGTCGTGCGGTTCGTGGAGTTGAAAACTGGCTGAGAGGACACGGTGCGAATCGTATCGTAGCCCGCACCACAAACTTACTAAATAAATAAGTGAAAATAAATAATGCTGGACAATCCACACAGCATTATCGTCCTCCAAAGTAAGCAAAGCTTGCTTGTGGTAAGATTACTAGATAACTGATATACGCAATACTTAATACGTTACATACTTACATAGATATCTACATATTTTTTAATATAAATAAGTAAAAAATAATCTTTATTCACAAAGAAAATTATACTAGTATTTACAATTGAAACAATTGAGCTAACTGCCGACTGTTGCAAACAGTCTACAGATAGCTCAACTGATCCATATCAACACCAGTCGGAAGCGTCCCCAAGACGCTGGCTGCATTGCCACGCTGTATGGCAATGCTGATACGCTGTGCCAGATATTCACCAGCTCTCGGGTCACGCGTCGCTTCGACCAGACGCAGAAAATACCAAATAAATACAGACCAGTAGAAAATACCCAGAACACTCGGAACAAATATTTACAAAACGTACAAATAAACATTTGTCTCAAGGCGGGAATCGAACCCGTAACCTTCAGCGTTGCAAACGAGGCTTCGCCCGCTATGCCACAGGGGTCGTCAAAGTCAAAGTAACTTGTATACTCACGTTGAATTGAACCAAATAAAACGTCAAGAGCGAGTCGGACTCGCGCACTAAGGGTTCCGTAAGACCTTTGTATCTCGCCAAATTATCATGATTCTAGGTCTACGGGAAGTACCCTATAGGTTTTGTGTGCATGTGATTCCCTTGGAAATTTCAAAATATTCGGACATAAACGGCTTTAACTTTTGAGTGCGGTGACTAAGAAGTTTTATTTATATCGCGGCTTCAAGAGGCTACGGACTTGAGTATTTGATGTTTCTTTCAACACGATACGTCCACGCGTTCCTCAGAAAAGGGGGTGACAGACGGACGGACAGACAAACAGACGAACAACAAAGTGATCCTATAAGAGTTCCTTTTTTCCTTTTGAGGTACCCTAAAAAGTTATAACATTAATCCAACCAAACTGTCATTTCTTGCGGTGCCTGGCCTCACCAAAATGAGTAGTCCAGTCAAGTACAAAAGAAAATTATAATATGCATGACATGTAGTACCTTTCACATGAAAATCTAGTCAGCTGTACCACCAAAAGGAAAGTTATCGATGGTCCAGTCAACTAGACCAGCCGAACTGATTACAGTTCGGTCGCAAGAGCTGTAGTTCTAACACATTTGTCTGCCACACCGAATATTTTTTTGATAAAATTTCTACCAGTTTTAAAAGTAACCAACAAAACAATCCTGTGCCAAAATATTTCTTCACCAACAGCAACCACAACAGCCTTGATTTATAATTCAAAATCGCTCACCAGGGGATGCGACCTTGATGCACCCCTTTAATAATAAAACTCTATCAAAAGTTTGAGTAAGCGTTCTATTTAGAATAGATGTGAAACTCAGAGAACAAAAAAATATCAAGCGTACCATCCAAACGGAGAACTGTTAACAAGCAAATCAGCATCAAATAGTATTTTTAACTCAATGGAGAACAATTTTTGTATATAATGCTTTTCTAAGTATAGTACTAGTTTCCCAATGTTGCTTACATTGAGAGACCATGTACCATATTTTAGAGCTCAATGGAGAACAATTTTTGTATATAATTCTTTTCTAAATATGGTACATGGTCTCTCAATGTAAGCAACATTGGGAGACCAGTACTATACTTAGAAAAGCATTAAGTATATACAAAAGTTGTTCTCCATTGAGACATAGACTTTATAGATTTCATAGAGTCATAGGATTGCCATATGTGCCGTAATACCACCGCTAGCAGCCCGCTTTCTAGTCTCGTCGCATTGTAAGGTAAAAATTAAATAGAAAACGCCTCATTGCAACATCTGAACACAAGCTCTGTTTAGCTTAGGGCTAGATGATGCTGTGTGGATTGTCCAACATTATTTATTTATTTATTATAGTTATTTATCTATCGATCGAATCAGATTGATCCATTGAAGGACCAACGTTGCATTAATGCAATGTTAAAAATACTTACATTAACACTTTCAAGGCCCATGACGCACATGCCTATCTGAGGGTTAAAGCAGCGGCAGCGGCATACCCATTGGGGTCACAACGTCGAGGCCTGACAATGAATATGATATTCTTACTGAATACAAAGCTAAGTTGATAAGTATTTCTTTCTAGACGACCGATGTGGCGCAGCGAGCGAAGGTCCGCCGGTGCATTATAGATAGATAGATAGAAGATTCTTTATTGCACACTTAAAGATAGAAACAATACAGCAAATCAGCTTAAAAACTGAGTGACAAGTATATATATTATACATATACATGTATATTTATTATTCGCCTGATTTATAGCGTTTATCTCATCCCGTGGACGCAACATCAGGGAATTCAAAGGCATTTTACAATAATTGTTGCCGACCCTTCACGTGTTTCAGGACGCCATTTTTAAACCATTTTGTCTAATGTCTAACCTTTTGAAACAAGCTCATCATTAACTTTTCTGTCAATTTAGTTGCGCTTCTATAGCGTTTATTAGAGGACTTGTTAGTAGTATGCAGAGGTCAGGCAGGGGCGTACATTATTAACTAGTTTCCACATTTTTGACTTGTTCCGCTTAATATATCGGGAAACTTATTGGCGCCGGGAAGTTTGGATAGAAAATGAAAGACCAGCACTCTACTCTTTTCTAAACTCTAGTTTAGTTAGAAGAGATTGAAGTAAAACGAAAACCTATATTTTCCATTTGGAAAATAAGTTGAGTAGGTAAGCCAAGACCCAATTCTGCTAAACCGATCGCTTCACTAAAATAATGGTTCACTAAGACTATTTTCTTGCCGTATGGTGCTGGCTTAGAATTTGCACCACACCAACTCTTCCCGCGGGTGTCGTTAGAGGCGACTGAGGGATATACACCGGGGGTTGGACAGCAGTACCCCCTGCAGAACAATTATATCAATGAACTGCGATCCCCTACTTATATGCCCCGCGTAGGGATTATGGGCATTACCCCCATGAGATAAAACCCAATAAAGCGCTTTTCAGGGGTAGGCCTATATCTAGCAGTGGACCAAATAGGCTGTAAGTTGAGGCAAGAGAAAGACTAATTTCGTCGCTCAATGACTGCATTCTGAATAGGTATGCGCAGATAAGAACTAATAGGCAGCAAAAATAGTCTGAGCGAGTCACTCCGTGAATGTCAAGTCGTAAATGGATAGGCCGACGATTTCTTAGGTGGAGACTGCGACTCTTCAAACTAAGTGTAGGAAGCCCTCCGACCAGCAAACTAATTTACTGGTAGTTTAGTTCCTTTCAGAACGTAGAAAATATGAAAATCCTATAAAATATTAGAATTTCGCCCGAATCTGTGTCAGTTTCCCTGTCGATGACTCAGAAGCTACGGTCTGAATAGCTCTGCTGGTGAGATGAAGACCTGCCGGAGACTGCAGGCAGATGCTGGATGCGACAAACTGCAGAGGGCACTTTGACGCTCCTTAGGGGAGGCCTATGTCCAACTGTGGACACAATAATATAGGCTTATGATGATGATTAGAGGTATACCTAAGTCTAATATTTTTTTTTTTGTGTCGCTATCTAAATGATTTTTTATTCTATTCTATTACAAAGACAGGATGGGGTCGAAACTGAAGAACTAAAAAATAGTTTTTATAACCCACAGGTTTTACGTCAGTCTAATAAAAATTGGCATAAAGCGGCCCAACAGTAAATGTAAGCGATAACTATGTGTTCCTTGGTTTATTGTCTAGCAGTGTCCACCCTCATAAATATTCATCTGGTCAATATGTCCATAAACCCTAATTAATACCAGCTGGACGTGTTTAAATAGAAAGCTGGTTGTCAACTTAGACACCAGGCTGCCTGCTGTTTGTTGTAGAGTAGAGCAGAGTCGAGCTGAGCATAGCCAAAGCAGCAAGAGCTGCGTCTTCTCTTCTTGTCCTATTTTCCTTTTGGTATTCTTATTGTTCTTTTTGGTATTTTTCTTCTTTTTCATTTCTTCCGGTAGTGTAAAAAAATTTAAACGAGTATAATCCGCTCCTTGCCCGTGGTCTCGTTCAGCTGGTCCCGTTGACTGGACTACCGAAAATTATTTTTTCGGTAGTCCAGATAACTATACCACGGAAGATTCTTTCATTCCGTGGTACGGTTGACTGCATCACTGTACCACCGTTAAAAATATCTTCGCTGGTACTGTGACTGGACCATGGACCACTCATTTTGTGTGATTGCTTGTAACACGTAAAGTTTTATTTCTAATATATTTTTATTTTGGTTTAATAATTTTTTTTTGTGCTTATTTTGTAAGCCTAAAGAAATAAAAGTTAAGTACTTACTTCATTTTCATTTTCATTTCCACTTATGCATATCGATCGAACCAACCGTATACCGAAGTCGTAGTCGAATTTAGTCTCATCGAATCTGGTGGGTCTCTGGGTGGGAATGTGATTTTCATGTCGTAAAATAGGTGTGAGTGCATCGTAGAACGAATAGAATTCACTAATTAAGAAGTTGTCCCTGAGTAGTTAAATACCCAAGGTAAAATATCTAAGGTTTCACCTATGCAAAGTAGTTCCTGCTGAAAGCCATCTGAAAATAAAAAGACATAGAACTGGACTGGTTTCTAAGTTCAAACCAAAGCAGCTGTGCCGGTCGCGGCTTAAGAACTAACCCCTCTAACTCTACTCGTGGATGTCGTAGGAGTCGAATAAAGAAACTAACCAGAGGCAAGGCAAGGCAGCAGCTTCATTGCGGCTCTACTATGATCCAATCCGCCTGCCAGGCGTGATGATTCGGTATGGCAAAACTCTCTTTGTTAACTGTACACATGTTCAGCCGTGAACAAGTTGAGTGGGTAACCAAACCAGCCTGAGCCTGCTTCCGTCCTCAAGCATGCAGCCACGGTCGCGAAAACGTGTGTTTTGAGGGGGTAACCAAACCAGCCTGAGCCTGCTTCCGTCCTCAAACACGCAGCCACGGTCGCGAGAACGTGTGTGTTGAGGGGGTAACCAAACCAGCCTGAACCTGCTTCCGTCCTCAAGCACGCAGCCACGGTCACAAGAACGTGTGCGTAGAGGAGGTAAACAAACCAGCCTGAACCTGCTTCCGTCCTCAAGCACGCAGCCACGGTCGCAAGGATGGAGTTGAACTATCGCGGGTAATCACTATAAAACTATGGAAATTTATGTAAATCTTTTATCACGGCCATAAATGAAAGGCCCGGTTTTCGTTGGCAATCTGAATTATACATTGTGCCGTTCGTCGCTTTGAATTTCAGAAATAAACAAATATCGTTGAATTCTGGAACACGAATGAAATTCATAATGCTCAGACCTGATTTTTCAACGGTCAGATTTTAACTGAGAAATATTTCCAGAAAATTATAATAATATCAAATCACCATAATTTATTTTTCGGGTTCTAGAATGCAAAATTAATATTAGGTCATACCTGTAAGAATAGATTTAATGTTTTGAATAGATACAAATACAAAAATTATTTTCTGTGAACTCATGTTCATATAAGAATGAAAACCTATATAACCAGGTGCGCATTGCGCGGAAATTTCTGAAAATTATTGCACATTTATTGTTTAGAAGGGTAGTTTTGTAAAAATAAAATTAGTTATTTCATTATATTATTTAAGGTTTATTTATACCGACTTTCGAGTGATTACACTCACCAATTAATAATAATTTTCGTACTTACGGAAATACCTGGTAACAAACATTTACACAAACTTTCGCATTTATAATATTAGTAGGATAGGTTAACATAAGGATAATTTTTGAGTTATCGAGCAGAATAGACAAAAATGCCTCGTAAAGCCCTGCACCCTGCACATTGCACATTCGCCCCTTGTAAATGGGTCAACATCAGCTTAAGCCTTTAATTAAAATGTTTGCGCTGTCTGCTCCACTAAATGGAACGAGATCGCTAGCGGCATCTAATTAATGTGAAATTTATTTTAAGACATACTTGTGTCGCCAACGGGACGTAAAAATAAATAACTATGTATAAACAAAAAGAAAAGAACATTAAAATGTCACGAACAAAACTAGGAAAATTAACTGTGCTCCGTTTCCCTAGGATTGGGTTAGTGTTAGTGTATTTTAAATAGTAGTCAGTACCAACAGAAGTTTAAAAGAGAAGGTTTGTTAAATAATGTATTTGACTAGGTAGTCAAATGCATTATTTGCAGATTGTTAGCAGAATTGGACCCCTGGTAACTACCACGGTTCTAATCGCTTCACTATGACAGTGGTATCGTTGCAGAATCGCTGCGTTAGTGCACGCGGTGCTATTTTCACGGAAAGATAGAATAGTTCGAGATTGGTTTCAACCTCGACAATTTTGACGTTTGTTATATTCTGACATTTTGTAGTCAAAAGTTTAAACTTGTATAAACGTCTAATAATTTGTGATCTTTATTAATTTCTAATCATAGGGCAATAGTGTGAGTTTGATAGCGCATAGTCTACGAAAACTATAAATGTTTTCAAACCTTGCAATGATAGTTTGACGAATTCATCATAAATGTTGGCGGGTTAACTATGAACTTTGTTAAGGGATGAAACGTTGGTTTTCTTCTAACACAAACAAGGTTCTTCAACCCGCACATATTTAAGCTCTGCTTAGCCTGAGGCTAGATAATGCTGTTAACCAGCATTATTTATTTATTTATTCATAATGAGTTGCAAAGATTTTCAGTTTCATAATCAATTAACTCAACAATTACGTCTAAATACAGCCAAGCTATACGAAGACTATTTCGACGCTTCCAAAGTCTTGTCTCATCACTATTTCACGGCGGAAGTTTCTTGCACATGACGAAGGCAAGCAGCAGTTAAACGATTGAAGGGAATCAAAACAATTACATATTTTTATTGCCATAAACTCTTACCCATTATGGAAACGTGATTTTTAGGCGTTTTTTGTAAGGAACATGACTTGCACATGAGGGTGCAAGTTCGACTCGCATTTGGCCGGTTTCTAGAGCTAGATTCGTTGTGTGAATTGTTCAGCTTTGTTTATTTTATTTTTAATCATTTTGTGGCAATCAAAATTAATAAGAGTACCTAGTTAGGACAGTCAATTTTAATTTCATTTGTCAATTTATATTTTGCTGACTCTTCATCTCACCTCAACAGCTTATAATGGTCCACTGCTGGACGCAGGCCTCCCCCCAATAAGCGCACTATTGGCTTTTATCTCATGGGGGGTAGTGCCCATTATCCCCACGCTGGGCATGCGGGTCAGGGATCACCGTTCGGTGGTAGAATTGTTCTGCAGGGGGCGCTGCTGCCCGCTCCCGGTGGATTTAGTCGCCGTTTTATGACTTCAGTTATTACGTGATCATTGCACATGGAACTGTGCTGAAATATTGGAAAGCTCAAAACCCAAATCACGATAAATATCCCGTTGTCAATGACTTTAGCATAAAAACATTGTTGTCCATTGTTAGGGATACCGTGAATAATAAGTCCTCCAACAATTGATGATCGCAACTGAAGTTTATTAAAAGTAAAGTTTACATGAAGGCTGAATACGGAAGATATAAATCACGTATTAACAAACATCACGTTTTGCAAGTATACATTATAATGTAAGGTTTTAGGTGAACTAGCTTTGCGGCCTGACTTGACTCATTGTACTTTGTACATCCTGGCCACAAAAAAGGGAAACAATGTTAAAGAGTTAGAAAGAATCGATATTACATAAGATTATATGAATTACTAACAATTAAAAACAATTATTTAAATCTATTCAAAGCTGTAAATATAAACGAATCATACGATGTAACTAACATTTATCGAGTAAATGTAGATAATCATTAATATAATGACAGTAAGAGCGAGTAAAGCTAGCAACACGAATTTAAGATTTAACTCTATACTATATAATATTATAAAGAGGAAAGGTTTGATTTTTTGTTTGTTTGTTTGTTTGTATGAATTGAATAGGCTCCGAAACTACTGGACCGATTTGAAAAATTCTTTCACCGTTAGGAAGCTTACTTTTCAGGGAGTGACATAGGCTATATTTTATCCCGGAATTCCCACGGGAACGGGAACTACGCGGGTGAAACCGCGAGGCGATCGTCTAGTTAGTTATAAACTATCTTAATATCTGTACATCCTAATCTATTGTCTTAAAGTCTTTACATTCTAATCTGTTAGCACTCCACTGTCGAGATATTTAACTCATTCTTATATAACGTATCACTGTTCACTGTTGGGATATTTAACCCACTTTTATATCGCTTATCACGCACTGAAATCACATATTGTTCATCACACGCTGCTGGTTGCTGCTGTGAGGCCTTGGGGCCTCTCACAAGGGCCGCCGAGCTGACTGGCGACGTTTTGTGAGGTACTGCTGCTGCTCGCAGCGCCTTCCTCCTCCGTCGTACGATGTAGTAGCACACACCAGCCAGTATTAGCATAGCAAGTATCGCGTACATCAGTGTGTACTGGTGAATGTCATGTACATTGAGAGATACGTTTGTTTGGGCCTTTATGTCTTCTATTTGAGTTTTCATGTCTGACCACTCTTCTTCGTGATTATCTGGTACAAATTGGGCTATTACGGAGGAGTTGACGATTTTGTTGAGAATGGAAAACTCCGGTACTGTTGGTAAATCTCCTTTCATTTGAACTTGACTTAGGTAGTTGTTGTGACCGTAGATTGAAAAATCATTACTCTTCACTACGCAACCTTGACCTACGCTCAGTAATCCATTACCGGTCAATGTCTCCATCTGTATTTCGGTGTCAGCGCAAAAAATACGCAGTGAGCATTCGTTGCAACAAGAAAATAACCACCTATTATTGTTTTGTAATTTGACCCATCGTTCCTGACAGGTCAATGCCTCGGTATTACATAACTTCTCTTTGTTGTTAATGCTTGTATTGCAGATCGCATTTGTAAGTGGTAGTTCGAAGATAGGTTTATCGTAAGGACATAGCATCCGATTAGTTGAAGTGTGCATACACGAATGAAGATCCTCAGTTGTCATTAGAATAAAAATATCTCTTTGCATATTGAAAGCTATGAATGGCGCGATAAATCTGACCACGTGGTTTCGATGGGGCAGACTTACTACGCTGTCTAGTTCTAACGCTTCCTTGCTTATAAGGGGAATCTTTATCTGTATGATTAGAAAATTTTCTCCAACTCTAGCGCTCGCCTTCATTTGTTTATAGAGCTCGTATAGACTCAGCTTGTCGACTGCTAGCGTAAGCTCTCCTCGTAGATGACTGGATATGATGTTGACTTGTTTTTCTAGCTGTTCTGGCGGTAGCAGGTTCATATCTAAATGACCGTGTGATATATCAGTTAATACGTCTATTAAACTATCTTGAATGCGCCTTAGGCTAGTTATGATAATATTAGCTGTCAAGGATAGTGATAATAAATTAAGCTCACTTGTCTGCTCCATTTGTAACTGACGCATTCTGTGACGCATACTTTCTATCTGTTGCGTTATGGACTTAAAATTACTATTCATGATGTCTTCATTCCTTTTCATAATATTATATTGAGCTTCTAAGACGCTAGTTTGGTTTTTCAGTAATAGGTTTAGATGACCTTCGTTCTGTGATATTTTCTCAATGTCCTTCTCGTATTGTTTTGCAAATGAGTCATCAAGGACACCGAATAACACATTAGCCAAATAACCCACTCCATTTACCAATCCTCTCTTTTGCCGTTTGCCGATTTGATTATTGGTTAAAATTTTATTATAATGCTCAATTTCTAATATCTCTTGTTGTAACTGGTTAACGATACCCTTGTATTGTGGCGGAAGCGGTGTCGATGACGAAGTTAAGTACTGATTTAAATGGGAAACATAATTATTAATATTGTTTAAACCAGTCCAGTATGACGACATATTAAAATAAACTACGAGCTTCCACTCGTCCCGAATAAGGTTCAAATTAGCTATTTTTTCAAAGTAAATATTTTGGTTTTGATCTAAATAAGTAATATTGTAGGAAGTGGAACCCTGTGCTGGAGATAGTACTGCCAAGAACAACATGAGTGTCAGTGTGATGAGATGGCACAACCCGGATCTCGTCGCACGTTTTGGTTTCAGTGGACTTTGTTTTTGCACATCATCATCATCACTTTCTTGGACAGCATCCTGATTTTCCTTTACAGGTAGGACTGAAAGTTTCAAGCAGGGTCTTCTAATAATTCCGTTTTTCGTTTTGACAGAGGCAACCCGGACACGTCTATACCTTCCAGGTTTATTTTTCTTTAAACGCTCAATCTCTTCCGAAAATTCAAAGCATTGCATTGTTTTGAAGATTAAATTATAGGAACGATTAATTTCGTTAATCGTTAGATAGCTTTGTTTATTTATTTGCTTATTGCGCAACCACGTTATGAAACGCAAGAGCCAGCCTACTTTTGTCGCCACGCGCTGTATTGACTCACACTTATTTAATAGTCTTAGAATTAAATTGTTTTTGGTATGATCTAAGGCAGTATTTACACTATGAGCTAATGCTGTATTTACACTATGAGCTAATTCTGTATTTACGGTTATCTTCTTCGCTTCAATGGAGGGAGATTGGTATGTCTCTGTACTAAGACCATTAGGGTCAAAGTTCTGAAGCCATTTAGGACATTCCCACCACAAGGAGTGATCCGCTAGCTGGGTAACACTCAGACCTCTTGTCGCACAGTCGGCGGCGTTCTCTTCTGAGCGCACATGACGCCATTTTGTTGCTGGGATGACTTTAAGGATGGACAGTACTCTGTTGGCCACGAATTGTTTCCATTTATTTACGCCACCGTGCCATCCCAGAACAATCATGGAATCGGTCCAGGCGAACATGTTGATGTCCTTTTCAGAGAAAGTATTTAAGACCCTTTCCATGAGACGACACAAGAGTAGAGCCCCCAAAAGTTCCATTCTTGGTAAACTGAGCTTAGTTTTGACTGGTGCCAGCTTCGTCTTGGCGGCGATCAGTCTCGATGTGCACTCACCTTTATCATTCATTGTAACTATGTATATAACGCACGCGTAAGCTTTCTCTGACGCATCACAAAATCCGTGTATTTGAAAACCATTATTTTTATTTCCTAAGTGCCTAGGTATTTCTAATTGATGTAGGTTCTGGAAGTCTGTTTTCAATAGATGCCATTCTCTGGTAAGATCCTCGTTTAATGGTTCATCCCAAACATCTTTAGCTTCCAACCATGTTCTCTGGAATAAAAGTTTCGCCTTAATCGTGAGCGGGGAAATCCAACCTAGTGGATCAAATATCTTCGAAATATGAGATAATAACCGTCGTTTTGTTAACTTGTCATCATCATTTATGTCCTTAAACTTATCTTGACATGTAAAGGTGTCCGTGCTTGACCTCCAGCTGATTCCCAGAGTTTTCTTGGAGTCTCCGCTCTTAAAGTTGAGAGGAGAATATATACTTTCTTCTGGTAAATGTTTGGTGAGCTCCGGTGTGTTACTTGACCACTTACGTATATTCATTCCGGCTTCGCTTAGGATAGAAATTATTTGCTGTTGTAAGTCTCGGGTTCCATTAATCGTTTCATCCCCTTCTAGTAAGTCATCCATATAGAACGACTCCTGCAGCGGCCTTATTGCTAAAGGATATTTATTAGTCTTACTATAGTCCATCGCGATTTGTTTAAGGGTCCTCATGGCGAGGTATGGTGCAGATTTTGTCCCATACGTAAGGGTTGTAAGGGAGTACACCCCTAACGGTTCCTTTGATGATGACCTCCAGACGATACTCTGCAATGATTGATCAGCCTCTCGTACGAAGATTGTTCTAAACATCTTTTCTATATCCGCTGTTATGACGTATTTATGGTGACGCCAAGTCAGGATAAGAGTTTGTAGATCTTTTTGCAAATTAGGACCCCGTTCCATTAGGTCATTGAGGCTTTTTCCAGTAGATGTTTTGGATGATGCATTGAAAACAACACGTAGCTTAGTTGTCGTTGAGTCAGCTCTAAAAATGCCGTGATGCGGCAAATAGCACGAAATAACGTTCAGGCCTTGCGCTGGTTTCATGTGCCCTAGTTCCTCATAATCACGCATAAATTTTTTGTAACTCTCAGCGAATTCCTCGTTGTTTGCAAGTTTATTTTCTATGTTATGAAATTGCGCAATTGCCTTTCCCTTCGATGAGCCTAGGTCCCGCTCGAAATAAGGTTTCATGGGTATCGCTACCTCATAACTACCATTAGCTAAGCGTTTTGTTGTAGTTTGATAGAGGTCTTCACAATACTTATCTGATGCACTGAGGTCAGAATGAACTTCGCTTATTTCTTCCATTTCCCAGTACTGAGAAAGGTCTGGCATATTATTTAAAACAACGTTACATTTGAAATTTTTCACACTACCTGATAGAATCCAACCTAGCCGTGTTTGTTGGGCTATAGGGCTTCCAGGTGGTCCCCTGATGAGTCCACCCATTAAAATTTCCGAATATACACTGGCGTCCAGCAGGAGATCGATTGGCTTTGATACGTTGTAGTCCGGGTCCCCTAGCTGGATATGTCCAAGATGTACCCATGTCTGTTTCGGGAACGACATATTAGGTAAATTATTAACTACTCGCGGAATTATTAGAGCCCGAGTGGTAAACTTATAATCACCATAAATCGACTCGGCGTCGATCGAAACAATCCCCCTGCTTTGCTTGGATCCCTCACCTATCCCACTGACGGAAGCGTTATAGCTTTTCCTAGGCAGTCCCAACAACTGAACTGCATTTTCAGATATCAGCGAAATCTGAGATCCTTGGTCTAGTAAAGCCCTTAATGTGACGTATGTCCCATCAACTGACCTTACCCTAAGGGATAATGTTGTGAGTAAGATTTCCTCGCTTTCGGTGGCCACGTGATTAGCCTTATGATCCGTATTTGTAGACGGTAAAAGCTTTGGAAAAGAGTTCGTCGAGGAGGGATTGGACTGGTTTAATGCTCTAAATGCGTCATGCAACATAGAATTATGTTTACCATTGCAAGCCCTGCATACGCGCTTCGAACGGCACTGACCTACTTCGTGCGGAAGTAGACAGTTTTGGCACATACCTAACTTCGTCACCGCACTAAGTTTATCTTCGGAACTCAATTTTTTAAAATCATCACATCGATAAATCATATGATTATTTTTGCAATATGGACAAATTAAAGTACAAGCAGCGGAACTGAATTCGCGCTCGCCTGACTTACCATAGTTAAAACGATAGTTTTTATGAAATGATTTGTTACCCTTTGAAAAGAATTTATCATTCGACTGAGAGGAATGGGATTTCGTGGGCGCTGGCAGCGTCGTTGTATCCTTCTCTTTTTTAGATAACGGTTCTAATGAAATAAACTTATTTTCTAGAAAATTCATAAGCTCTTGGAGCGTGGGTATCTCTCGCGGCGCTTTGCGAGTTTCCTTGAAATCTACCACTGTCTCGGGGTCGAGCTTTTTACAAATGAGATGGGCCAACATGGGCCCCCATGTCGTCGTGTCGATCCCGAGATTCTGTATGGCGTGAATATTCTCCATGGAGGTGTCGTAGATACGTTTTAAATCTTTGGACGATTGTTTGGCGGCGCTAGACTGGTTCAAAAATAATTCAATATGCTTTGTAAACAGAACTTGAGGGTTGTTGTACCTTTGGTTTAAGAGCTCCCACGCGGTCTCGTAATTCTCGGATGAAATGTGGAGATGCTGTACGAGCCGTTCTGGCTCCCCCTTTAGCTTACCCTTCAAATGCTGCATTTTCTGGCAGTTTGTCAACAGATGATTGTTATGGATGCTCTCGGAGAAAAGATCTAAAAATGCAGGCCATTGAGTGTAGCTACCCGAAAATATCGGCACTTCTAGCTTTGGAGTGGAATTATGAAGATGAGACGTGGACGCTAACCTTTCGTTGAGGGCTTTTGAAAGAGCTTCGAAGGATTCCTCATAGCAGAAAAATTCATCCTCGTATTCAACATCCGATCCTTGCAGGATAGTATCTATCTGAGTATGGTAGGATTCTATCTCGTCCCATTTCTTATGCATACGCTTCAACTTATCCTCAAGCTCCCACTTGACCTTAATCTCCTCTACCTTGAAGCTGTTTGTATAGCGACTAAATCCTTTAAAAAGTGTACGCTGTCTTCTCAATAACTCAACAGCTTGTTCCGCTGGACTCGGCGAGGCTATTAGTGGTATATTAATTGGCATACCTGAGGCTTTCTGTGGCTCGTGCGATGCGGTGGATGAACCTGGTGGATTATTCTCCGCTGCAAGACATGATGATATTGCTGTCCTAACAGTTTCGTAATAGCTCCTTGCTTTTCCAAATTGATTCTCAACAAAATATACATGGTCTGTTTGTCCACAACCTATCAGCTTTTCGTGATTTAACTTAAACTCTGCCCATAGTTGGTCTAACTTATCCAAACGTGTCTCAATGTACGATGGTGTCCTACGGCTATCTGAATCTTTACGGAAGTTCCTATCGATTTGCTGTATGGCTTCGAGGATTCCGCTTAGGGTATGCAGTAGGCTCTCCATGGTAGTTAAATAAATTGAAAGATCTTACTTGAGGTAGCAGGATACTTTCTGGTCCCAAATAGCACTGAATGGAACACTATATACTACGTGAGAACGCGACGTAGTATAACTTTAGGATAACGTTTTAGCAACGGACGTTATCACTTTGTCCTTCGATAGACAGTTTAATGAGCGCGACTTCGGATTTAGACTGTGAATCCGGCTCGAAGAATGTTAGGGTTACCGTGAATAATAAGTCCTCCAACAATTGATGATCGCAACTGAAGTTTATTAAAAGTAAAGTTTACATGAAGGCTGAATACGGAAGATATAAATCACGTATTAACAAACATCACGTTTTGCAAGTATACATTATAATGTAAGGTTTTAGGTGAACTAGCTTTACGGCCTGACTTGACTCATTGTACTTTGTACATCCATTTTATAATTTGCCACTGAAACTCACTCGTTTGTCGACGTTTTGGTAAGGCGCGCTGGGGTAAGCCACGTTGCCACGTCGTGTGCAATAACTTTTACAATTTCCATCCCCCGCACCCAGAGTCCTACGAAATAGGATTTGTAAGTAAACTCATTAGAAGGCGGCTTTGTCTCGATCCGGCCCAGAAATATCGGGTTCCAACTATTCCCAGCTTTCTTTCATATTGGATTTTCTCTAAAGCAATTTGCATCCTAAAAAGTCTGCAAGAGGGTTCACATTAGCGTTTGTTTGGGTAGAGTAAAAAGCACAAGTTGTTTAATCAAATTAAACTCGTTTGCTAGCAGCGTAGAGTCCATTAGCTAGTGAATAATAAAACTTAGTAAGTTAGAGAACTTAAACTTAACTATCAAAAGCAGAATGCAGCTTTTAGTAGGTACAGGTACAAACTTGCATACAACTATGTACATCACACTTATATTATAAATGCGAAAGTTTGGATGGATGGATGGATGGATGGATGTTTGTTACCTCTTCACGCCAAAACTACTGAACGGATCGGGCTGAAATTTGGCACACAAGTAATTCTAATCCTGGAATAAAACATAGGCTACTTTTTATCCCATTAATCAGTTCCCATGGGATAGACATCACCTGTAAACGATTCCATAGAAAAAATGCGTGCGAAGCCGCGGGCATAAACTAGTAATACAATAAACTTATGGTACATAGAGAAAGTAGCAAATAAATGAATAATAAATATATCTAAGCACTTACTCTTCATCGCAAACCAAGAAACAAATTACAGGATAAGAAAAGGATTTGCCTTTTCTTATCCTGTAATTTGTTTATAGAAACTAAAAACTAGTAATACGATGTTGCCACGATGTTGGTAGTGATGGTCTTGCAAGCCTCAACAAAAAGAAGCAAATTGCATCTCTCAAGAGCAAAAAGCAACATAACTTTCAACGGTGAACCCCCGCCTTCCCTTATTAATCAGCGGCCCTGGGGGCTCAATCCTGCTAACCAATCGCTTTACTAAGACAATTGTAAAACCGTCTCGTAGAATCTGTAGTAATGTGTCATTCTGTGACGATACCCACGATTCTTTGTATCATTTAAATGTGTCCATTTTTATGTTTGGGTTTTGCTGTTTCATTTTATTGTGTTATTTTAATTTCTAGAGTAGGTATAACGGCTTAGGTTAAGATATACCTGAACCCCTGGCAATAAATAATTTGTTATTTGTAATCAGGAAATGTGTCATTCTGTGGTGGATAGTGGTGGTGTCACAGAAAAGCGTAGTATTCAGCAAAATAGGACCCCTTACCCTTGATCCCTCCCTGAAACTACCGAATTCCTCCAAACTCCAACTCCAATTAAACTAATTAAAGATAGTCACTTGAGGGCTATAGTTACTCACTTGATATTGATTAGGATAGGTAATTGAATAGAGCCCCCTTATCCCTTCGGAGGGTGTAAGTTTCAACGAAGTTATCGACACTTAGCGACAATGGTGTCGTTGGGCTATGTCCGGTCGCGGACAATGGTTGAAGTGTTAAAGATCGATGTGGTAACTTGGTAAGAATGATGGCCGGACTAGTCCAAAATTGGGATTTCTTGTGTTATCTCTAGTTGGTGGCCCTTATCGCACTAATATTAAAATTGCGTAAGTTTGAATGTGTGGAATGAATGGAATCTTTGTTACCTCTTCACGCCAAAACTACTGAACAGATCGGGTTGAAATTTTGCATACAGGTAACTAATCCTAGAATCAAACATAAGCTTTGTATCCCATAAATCAGTTCCCATGGGATAGAAAACGTTTTAATTTAAACAACGCGTTCAAAGCCCCGGACAGAAAGGACTTGAATAAATAAATTTACTGCTTTGTGGTGGCTTACTTTTTGTCCTTCATCATCGTCATCATCAGCTTATATTACTCCATGGCTGGCATAGGCCTCCCCTAATGAGCGTCATAGCGCCCTGTCTTCAACTTGCCGCATGCAGCATCTGCCTGCAGTCTTTCGCAGATCGTCATTTCACCTAGCTGGAATGACGTTAACACACACTACGTCCTTGCGAAGGCGAAAATAGCTTTTTGTAAATGTTATAACAGAAGAAAAAAAAAAAGTCCCTATCGCTTTAAGTATCTATATAATTTAATTTTCCCTCGACAAGTTCATATCTCCCGTAAAACGAAGATTAGACAAAGTTTCGGTAACATACTACAAGATTCCCGTAACTACACGTAACAACGTTACTTACCGATGCAGCCACAATCCCGTAGTAGCACGTAGTTCGTACATTGCATTAATACAGAGGGGATATCTACGTATCGACGTGACGGAACACCTCACTATAGGTAGACCCCCACAACTGGTGGATCGCTGTAGAACCATGTCACAGTAAAAAACACCAAAAGTGGCGTTTGTTTATCTGTTTGGCGTTCATTTTCTTATTGTGACAAGGTTCTACAGAGATCCGGCAGTTGTGTGGTCTTCCTATAGTTCTTTATACAATGTTGACGGCATGAGTTACTTTCTTCAATGATATCTGCTACCTATCTATGAGGCGTGATAAAGGCGATGTGTATGAACATTATGTTTTTACCTACTTAGGTACCTAACTAGTAAAGTTCTCCAAAACAAGTTTATTCTAAGCTTATTCCAGTTTTCCTTCTTGAAATTCTCCCGGATTGGGAAATCTGGAATTAAAAAAATGAATTCCAGAACCCCGAAGATGTAGTCTTGGGCTGAATTAGATAATGAGTTATTTAGATTTAAGTAGTTTTAAAAAAAAAATGTGGTGCCTCCGACTACCTAAGTATCAAAAGAAAATGATAATGACAATCGGTGGATCCATCGGGGTAAAGATGAATCATACGATACCTCATTTGTTGCAATCGGACTAGTAGCTTCAGCGCTACACGGGATAAATCGGCGACATACATTATAATGGGTGCCCCCAACCTCATAACCCGTTGATAGTCGTGCAAAAACGGGTAAAACGACCCTTTTCGACGCTCTCCACCAAAAACGCAGCCTCGAGGAGAGCCCCCCCCCCCCCTTCTACGCCACTGTGGTAGTCAGTCAATTCCCTGACCAATGGTACCTAATCTAATGGTCCAATCAGGTTGTCGGTGTGACTGCGGCCGCTATGACGCGTGAATTAGCCATGAATCCAATCTGTTAGCGAAAGCTAATTAGCTGTCTGTACAGCGGTGGCGACATAGTGGGGCATGGCTCTGATAGTTGTGGGTTCAACTCAGAAGGGCTCGTAATCTTTAGATGCATTTTATATTCACGGTATAAGTTACCAGACAGCTCGCGGGGCACTTGCTTGAATCATTTATTTTGCAGGAATGTAGTTACGAAAAGTTTTATAGTTAAAACTCATCCTATAAATTCTGCTTCGTTAAGGCGGGCAAAATTATACCTACCTATAGAACTAACAAAATAGAATTTCATTTTACTATTTTGTGTAAGGGGCAAAAACGTCAAACAAAACAAAGATCACTGTGAACTTTATTTTGTTTGGCGTTTTTGCCCCTTACACAACACCACAACAAAATATACGACAGGTGGCTATTTCACCGTAAAAATTTCGAAACGCATACATAAACTAATAGAATGGTAAAATTAAATGTAAAAAAATATATTTTATGAATAGCTAAAAAGATCCAAATTGTTTTGTGGGTTGAAAAGATACATTGGAAATAAATAAAATAGATTATTGTAGTTTTCTAGAAATTAATTTATCGTATTGTATGATTTCTTAGTTAATAACTATGTTAGGGTATTTTTTAAATATACTGAAAGTATTGGTGGCTCTTACAGACAATGGAATTTTATTAAATATAATTAATTAGTGCCATGCAGAAAGTAAGATGTTTGTGTCTGTAAAATTAATCTAAGGATGACATGTGTAGGGCTAATATTTTTTTATATCTTATTATTGGTGTTCCGTGCCGTTGCGCAATGTATGTGCTAGGTCCTTAAGGCGAATAGTAGGGTGGATAGTGGCGCCACTACATATTTAATTTTATAATTACGTTAGACAAAGGAATTATCAAGAAATCGGACCGCGCGTAGACGATATCTATCATAAGCTTTTTTTAAATGTATCTGTAATAGTTTTGTTTTGTGTTATGCAATCAAAAACCTTGTTTGGAGAGCTTGACCAATAGGAACTAAACTCTTGAAACAAGTATCTGCCTAAATAATACAGTACAAAACTATTAAAGAAACATCAAAAAAAAGCTTATGATAGATATCGTCTACGCGCGGTCCGATTTCTTGATAATTCCTTTGTCTAACGTAATTATAAAATTAAATATGTAGTGGCGCCACTATCCACCCTAGTATTCGCCTTAAGACCTAGCATAGTTGTAAAATTTTTATCCATGTAACATCAATATAAAATCGTATTTTAAACAGTACAAAAACCTTCACGCCTACCAACTCCTCACTCAAGTATAATCAATATTTCCGCGAAAATCCCATCCAGTAATTATTTTACGATACTCGTTGCGTCTCGATATAATTGACAGTGCATCGTTAGTGGTTCAGCCACAGGGGGGCGGTTATACCCGCTCACTCTCCAAACGTGTTAAAATAGCTTAGTTTGCATACTTACTTACTGACAGGGTTGATAAAATTATTTTATTGTGAAGCCTATGTAACTGTTCTGAACATGTTGTTTTGTGATAAAGTTGTTGTAAATTTTAGTCATTAGCAGACTAAGATAATTTTAAAAAATTATTTTAAAATTATGCCATACTAAGAATCCGGTTTTATGAGAAAAAAAATAGGTACCTACCTATTTTGGGATTTAGGCATTTTGAAGTCCTTTTGAGATCTAGGAGTGTTGGTAAACGGATAAAACGAAATTAAGGAGCGCCGAAACTAACTCGATTATTCATTCTAGATCATTTTAGATCATTTACATAATTTCAGTAACTTTTAAATGTACCAATAACCCATGCTGTAAGGTTTAGGACGCCCTGCTGGGTCGATTCAGACGTAGATGGTATAATAACATACTTCGCGAGGTGTAGCATCCCGAGACATCACGATCACGTGGGTGATACTTTTTACGTCATCGAGGGATATGGCCGCGGCTCTCAAACTTTTTAGGTTGGGAAAAAGTAGATCTAATATTCATTAGACAAACTTGATGTAGAATGTTTATTTTCTGCCAGCTCGATAAATCATGAAGATCTCGTTAGTTCAGATATTTTTGGAGTCGCCAGATTCAATCACTATTTTTAATGATTAGGTCCCCAACAGATTTTCATGAAACATGGCTCAAAACACTCGGAATAAAATTATCTATGACACAAAAAAAAACTAAACGAAAATCATCATAATTCATCCGTTTGGGAACTACGATACCACAGACACATACATAGATACACCGAAACACAGACAGACACGTTAAACTTATGTCTAACACCCCTTTCTTTTTGCATCGGCGGATAAAAAGAAATGTTTAATAACTCTATATTGCGTCCCCGCGTTAATTTTATATGATTAAAGTAAAAGTAAAAAGTAAAAGTAAAGTAAAAGTAAAAGTAAAAGATTAAGGTAAAAGTTATTATAAAGTTATTAAGGTAAAAGTAAAAGTAAAAGATTACTGCAACTTGCTACGTAAGAATAGGCCAATAAAGCTCCTTTTCCTTTGCATCCGACCCAGAGTGACCTACCGCTGGTCGGTCGTCCATCAAGCACCCGATATTGCCTGTCGGAGTCCAATCATGAACGGCTGAGGGTATGAATGCCCTAGCGTTACATAGGAGGAGTGTGTGAGTAGTAGGAAGGGTAAGTAGCTGAGTATGTATAGATTATACCTAGATGTTAAAAAAACGTCAAGTGCGAGTCAGACTCGCGCACTAAGGTTTCCGTTTGATTGTAAGACCTTGTTTCTTGCCAAATATTTTGATTCTAGGTCAACATGAAGTAGGTATTGTACCCTGTATATTTTGGTCGCAGGAGAGAATCAATAAATATTTATTTTGCTAATAAACTTTTTTCTTGTCATTTATATGCCTTAGCATTTATGGACTTTGTCCTGCAGTGGGACCCTATAGGCTTATAATAATAATAAAATAATAATAATTTATATGACCTTGCCTCTTGCCAAATTTTATGATTCTACGTCAACGGGAAGTACCCTATAGGTTTTGGTCCATGGCGAGCATTAAAACATTTTTTTAGTGATTAAATTACAAATTCATGGTTTTCGGATTTTTTACTTGTGATAAAAGACCTTGCTGCTCACCAAGTTTCATGATTCTAGGTCTACGGGAAGTACCCTATAGGTTATAATGTGTGCATGTGATTCCCTTGGAAATTTCAAAATATTCGGACATAAACGCCTGTAACGTTTGAGTGCGTTAAGTTTTATTTATATCACGGCTTCATGAGGTTACGGACTTGAGTATTTGACGTTAATTTCAACTCGATACGTCCACGCGTTCCTCAGAAAAGAGGGGTGGCAGACAGACAGACAGACAGACAGACAGACAGACGGACAACAAAGTGATCCTATAAGGGTTCGTTTTTTCCTTTTGAGGTACGGAACCCCAAAAATAACGTATAATAGGTTTACAGATTTTAATATAATTAGGCTTTGGTGATGTGAGTAGGTACAATAAATGAGTACAGTAGAAAAAATCCGTATTTTCATTTGCATATAACATGGATTTCCGAGTTAACCGGTAAAAGCTTACAACACACAAAACCAAACCTAAGCGTAAAACTGTAGTTAGTATAAATAAATCCGACGCCCTTATGTCGGATTACGGCACGTAGACCACAGCTTACGGCGAGAGATTACGGTCCCGGATTAGCCTACATTCACTACGTGTACGTACTACAGACTACAAGCGGTGCAAGTTTCCAGCTCTCCGTCTGAAGCCTGGCTGGCGGGATCGAAAACTCGCCGCCTTACGTTCAAAAGGGAGCAGGATCGAGCCGTTGCGGCGATGGAAAATTGTGTGAAGGTCTATATTTTTCGTAAGTAAGACATTTCGGTATCGCTCTGCGTGTCCCAAAGTATCTTTTTAAAATTCAGAAATTTTTGTCATTTTTAATGATTGAACGCGAGGGTTTTCTCGTATTCTGGGTGAAAAAACTTTTGCCAACTAAGACGATTTTGCTCCCATGACACTGCTCTGAAAACCACCCCTATTCCTATCGATTTATCCATAAGTTTACGTCGTAAAATATGTCAACAAATCCTAACAATTAAATCTCAATTCGAATAGAATTTTGTGCACAAAAATCAACAAAACGAAAGTAAATTTTAGGCTAAACTAAGTACTTGTTTGTTAACCTTTTTCGGTGGTATAGAAAATAGCTCTCGCGCGAAGCCAGAAAGACTTCAAAACTTGTACAGCGTCGCCTGTGGCTATCAATCAGAATAGTTCAGACAACGCCCGCAGAGCGCTGGTGTTCAAGGAACGTCAGATATTTGAATCTCAAACGCTTACAAAGTTTTCCGGGAATAGAACATACCGAATATCTCAATATCTATGGAAATTCTCGAGCATCTGGCGTGATTGTCTAGAACCCTATTGAGTGATAAAATTGGAACATTCATAACTTTCGGTATTGTGAAGATTTCTGAGGAACTATAAGTTTCTGTATTGGTCAACACATCACGCTAATACTAAGAAGGTGAACGTTTGGGTGGTTGGATTTATGTTTGTTGCATCTTCATGCCAAAACCACTTAACGGATCCGGCTGAAACTTTGCATAGAGATCTAGCGGACAAGGAATAATCTGAATTTTGATAGAACTGATATTGAATAGAAATAGAAATAACCATCAATATGAAGTAACAAAACTTGTTACAAAACATAGTTAAAACATGTTTTATAATGTGGACATATATATATGACGGAGAAAAACCCTCCGTACGCTTTTTGAAGAGGGTGACGTCATCAGCGCTGACGTCACTGGCATCCTCGTCACGCCGGGATCCATTGGAAGGAAAACACGAAGTTGTTGTGGCAGTAGATTTATTCCATAGCAGAGGTCCGTTCCGTCCGACGACTCGAGCAAGAGTGAATTCTAGCCCGGCCGACGGCCGTATTTATAGCAAAGCTTAGCCCCGCGTCGAACGATTACGAATGCGAGCGAAAATCGCCGTCGCGAAGCTAATACTTTGACTTTTTACAATGTTTTTGAAACTTGACTCAATTCTATGATAAGATTTAGTTGTTTAACAATTAAATAACTCTCAAAACTAGATTTTCCTATTGAAATAACGCCTTCGCGCCGACACGGCCATTCTGACAGGCGGTGCGCGCTCTGCACCTGCCTGCCCCTCTCGAAGGTTCTTGTGGATTCTCGGAGGTTCTCGTAGATTTTCTGTAACAAGGAGAGTTCTCTTTTGAGTTTGGCATCTGTTTACAACTCAATCGAGTTGCAACAAAGTTTTACAAAAATGGGTAAGGTCTCGGAGGGTATCATAGGTTCTCGTGGATACTCGTGGATTCTCGTGGATTCTCGTGGATTCTCGTGGATTCTCGTGGATTCTCGTGGATTCTCGTGGATTCTCGTGGATTCTCGTGGATTCTCGTGGATTCTCGTGGATTCTCGTGGATTCTCGTGGATTCTCGTGGATTCTCGTGGATACTCGTGGATAAGGAGGATAAGGATTACAGGAAGGATTGCATGTATGAAATGTCTCGGGGAAAAATGAAGTTTTGGTGCTGTATGTTATGTGAGTAAGATGTTCAACTTATCTGTTTATCAGGCAGTGTGTAGTTCTGGCACTCTAGTACGGATGGCATGGGCTCGCCTGCAGGCCGTTGTTTGAGGACCTGGTGGATCGCCTTCTTCCGCCGACACGGTTTGTTGATCGCCTGGTTGTGGGGCGCGACGTAGTTGAACATGGGCTAGCTTCCGCGGTCGTCCATCGTTCTCCAGGATTCTGAAAATCCAACGTTTATTAAATTTAAAATCTAAAGGGGTTTGATTTCAAGGTCTGGTGGATCGTCTTCTTCCGCCGACACGGTTTGTTGATCGCCTGGTTGTGGGGCGCGACGTAGTTGAACATGGGCTAGCTTCAGCGGTCATCCATCGTTCTCCAGGATTCTGAAAATTAACAACGTTTATTAAATTTAAGATCTAAATGGGTTTGATTTCAAGGTATGCTTTTATAGGCAAGCACGTAGTTTCTCCTTTGGAAGTGCTTGACATTTGCTTCCCGTTGATGAAATAGTCGTTAGTCGTCTGCGTTCAGGAGTCGAGGTAGCACGTATTGTTTTCGCTGTGTTATTAACGTGAGCGGAGATACACCTGTAACTCAACCGAGGGTCAAGAGAAAAGTGAACGCGCTGGCACAGCGCGTGAAAACTGCCCTTGACGACCATGCTGCCGAAGGGTGGGAAAGACACATCGACACCATAACCGACAACATTTCCTCAGTGCACTGGTTATGCCGTCAACTACTTGGTGGGCAAAACCCCATCCAATCGGTAGTGGGTACCGACGGAAACCTAAAGCTCGAAACAGTCGACAGAGCTGAAATCCTGGCGACAAGCTGGAAAAGCAGTTCTCACCAAACCCAGCCACCGATGCAGACCACACACAGCTTGTTGAGAACTGCATCAGGTACTACCTGGCGTCAGAAGTACCCCCAGAAGAAGACACCATCTCAACCAGGGAAGGTAAAAAGGACGATACAGCGATACTTCTCGAAGGTATTCGAGAAGATCGTGCTCCAACATCTGACGTCACACATTAAGCCAAGGGAGGAACAATTCGGGTTCCGAGCTGAACATTCCACCACCTTGCAGATCACCAGAATAGTGAACGAATTGGCCACCAGCCACAACAAGAAAGGTCACGCTGGATATGGAGAAAACCTTCGACAGGGTATGGCACGAGGGTCTGCTATATCCAGTCCGGCGCCCCAAAGAAGCTCATCCTCGTAAGCTTCCAACGGAAACAAAGCTTTATGGTTGCAGTCGAAAACTTGCTCTCGATAGAGAAGCCCATAAATGTTGGAGTTCCACAAGGAAGCTGCCTGAAGCCCATAAATGCTAGAGTTCCACAAGGAAGCTGCCTCTCACTTGTATGTTATGCCTGGTACACCGATAATATCCCTGTTGTCGGGCAGGCGAAGCTCGCTCTCTACGCAGACGACGCAGCCTATTACACTTCATTCTACCGAGCTGAATACGCCGTGAAACGACTGCAACCAACCATCGACATCCTCCCAGAATGGCTGCAGAAGAGAAGGCTCTCCGTGAACGTGGCGAAGACCCAGGTCATCATCACGGGGAACACGAGGCTGCCAACCCTTGAAATTGATGGACAAAAACATCCCGTGGCAATCAGATGTCACATATCTGGGCGTCACCATCGACCGACTGATTGGCCAGGTCAGCGAAGCGCGAAGCAAGCTCCTATCGAACCTCCAATCACGCCTGCCCCTCCGGACACGAATAATGATTTTCAAAACTTACCTCATATCACGGCTCACCTACGCAGCTCCAGCAAGGTACCCGTATCTGAGCGTAACAAACAGAAACCGACTCCAAGCGCAGGAAAACATCATACTACGAAGGATCGTAGGAGCACTCCGGTACGTTTGGAACGCAACCATTCTCGGGGATCTCAAGATAAATAGAACGGGACACTATTATAAACAGTCCGAACACCAACATGTTAGAGAGATCGGCCCGCAGCACGCCAAACCACCAGACCAACCAGGAAAAAGGAGGAATCCACTATCGCAAGCAAAGACGCCGCTTCACCAAAGTTAGCACCACTAGCGGTGTCCGCTGCCATCGCTGATCGGTTTGCTGGGCCTTCCCTGGG
The DNA here is from genome assembly GCA_963564075.1 of Eupithecia subfuscata. Taxonomy (NCBI): domain Eukaryota; kingdom Metazoa; phylum Arthropoda; class Insecta; order Lepidoptera; family Geometridae; genus Eupithecia; species Eupithecia subfuscata. The sequence continues at coordinate 1,979,278 of OY751102.1, forward strand.
CAACCAGGGATCCCACCCGGCAGGGCCAGATCGTGCCAAGGCTACAGGCGGCACCAGCGATAATAGCTAAACAAAACCGCAATAACCAAATAAACCCGCCCATAGTAATGGGCGGAGAAAAGCAAGGGCCAGGGGGGACAGCCCCGATACCCTATTCCCGCCCCCCGACAAGGAATGAGATTAAGAAGACGAGGACCTGTAACTTTACGAGTAGTGCAGGTCATGGCTCGCTGAAGTTCTTCAAGAGTACAATGCCAAGACTCGCTCTACCTGTCAACCGCTCGGCGACTCCTGTTGCAATGATATGAACGTTCATGTCACATCGTTCACGACAGTTCTTGAACTCTCAGCCTTCTTCAAAGCTGCAGTCCGTTATATCTCCAAACTTCCGTTCATGTAAGCACTGCCGGAAATCTTTGTTAGCACGTACCACCGCCAAATCCGAGTGGTACAGCTGTGAGCGTTGTCGGTAGCTTTTCTTTTTTTGAAGGCGACGACGCGTAGTCTACCATCTCGGGATGCAGTACCAAGTTTATCTTTAGCGATGCTTTTCCATCAAACCCCAGCGCGCGAAAGAAACTCGGCGATACCCTTAAGAGTTGTGACCCGATAAATAATAACCGAGCCGCACCTACCCCGTATGAACGAAGAGAACCGTGACAACATTACGGTTCTACTCGGCTACTTTAACCATAAAGTAAAAATGAATTGTGGGTAGTTTGCAATTATCTCGTAAACGGTAGGAGATACGTCAAAAATAACCAAATTTTCATCCCCCTATGAAACCCCACTCACAAAATAACCTATTTTTCTGAACTACTTTGGATGACGTCATCACCACGTGTTTATTTTTTTGCTAGGAAATTTTTGATGCCTACTTTAGTATCTGACGGTAAACTACAGAAACGCATTATTTTCATCATAAAAATGTGGAGGTACACCGGCTATAGATAAGCTTGGTGTGTCTGTGGTTAATACACCCTGCCGTGGTGGTACACTGGCAGGGTAGTGGTGGTACGTGGGCACAAACGCATTTGCCACTGGTATTGGCAATGATTACTCCGCTGGACATTGCGTGGCTGCCCGAAGTACGTGGTCTGGATCAGGAGCGCAAGCTGGCAGGTCCTAATCCCACTTCTGATGACGGAGAAAAACCCTCCGTACGCTTTTTGAAGAGGGTGACGTCATCAGCGCTGACGTCACTGGCATCCTCGTCACGCCGGGATCCATTGGAAGGAAAACACGAAGTTGTTGTGGCAGTAGATTTATTCCATAGCAGAGGTCCGTTCCGTCCGACGACTCGAGCAAGAGTGAATTCTAGCCCGGCCGACGGCCGTATTTATAGCAAAGCTTAGCCCCGCGTCGAACGATTACGAATGCGAGCGAAAATCGCCGTCGCGAAGCTAATACTTTGACTTTTTACAATGTTTTTGAAACTTGACTCAATTCTATGATAAGATTTAGTTGTTTAACAATTAAATAACTCTCAAAACTAGATTTTCCTATTGAAATAACGCCTTCGCGCCGACATATACATACATAAAAATAAATAATGGATAATCCACACCGCATCATTATACACGTCATATTTAACATTTTAATATCGTGAACTGATTTATGGGATAAAAAGTCCTATGTTTGATTGCAGGGTTAGACTTACCTGTACACAAAATTTCAGCCCGATCCGTTCAGTAGTTTTGGCGTGAAGAGGTAACAAACATCCATCCATCCATCCATCCAAACTTTCGCATTTATAATATTAGTGTGATGTTACCTATAATATTTGTACGTGACATAAAATATTTACTTAGATAATGTTCCGTCCTATTCTGATCGAGCATGGATTATGAATGTTATGCTGATAGATAGACATTTTATTGGGATGGTGTTTATAACCCTTTTCAGAGCTATCGGTAATGGAAGGGTAGGCTTGACCCGGTTATGTTAATTTGGTGGAAAATTGGGCGTCATCAGTCACAGAAATAGTTTGAAAGGCCTTTCAAACTATTCCTATCGAAAAATTATGTATGGGACATTTTAAAACTTGAACCAAATATTGTAACCTAATAAATTGCACATCTCACACTTATTGTAGTTTCGTATTGATAATAGTTATAAGTAGATAATGATTTATCTTATTATCTTTATTTATTATAATGGAGTTTTGTCACTCAGTGACTATGTCACTCCCGTAAGAGATCAATTCTTTATAATATTAACATGGCAAAAAACAATAGTTATGAATAAAAATAAGAATAAGAAATCTTTATTTGTAGCATTACAATTTAAACTTATTTAAACTATGGGTACCTACAGACAACATAAAACTATTTTAAAATTAAGGATGAGACAAGTAAATGCTACAAAATGGCGTTCGACTCAGCATTTGTTGTGACAACTAGCCGGTGGGCACAGTTATCTCAACGCTGCTGAGTTATGCTATTTTATATGTGTAACTTTTCAGAATTTTTCAGTTATTTTTTGTGAACGTGCCGATATTACGTGGAATCCAGAGTTAGCGAAGCAGTGAAGTATATAGACACGACAAAGTTTCGACTGGAACTTATTAATTTGTGCGAATGAATTAAAAAATTATATCAAAGTACTTTTACTGTTCAGGCGTCAAGCCCAGTCATTTTACGCAATATTTGCGAAAGCTTGTAATAGTATAGATATAGATAGATAAATGTAAATACCATATTCTATGGAACGTAGGCTATTCGGATCTTTGACTATATGACAAACAGAAAAATTTACAAGAAATCAAACTTTAAACAGAGACTTGCCAGTTTTATCGCTGCAGTGTCGCTGCGGAATATATATAAAAATTATGTAATAGAACAACCCTGTCTGTGAGGAGGGTGATGGTATCTGCGACACAGTTTTACTAAAAACTACTGCGGGCATCATCGAATTCCAATAGTTACTACAACCATGTACTTCGTTACTAAATAAATTAATTTACAATTTAAAAAAGTCTTTATCAGACAACTTTTAATGAACATGATCGTACACGAAGATCTGTGAGCAACTACGCACATTTGATTTGAAATAATTTAAGGGGAAAGGGAAAACAAAACGATTTTCTATCTTAATTACGTACGAGTACGTTTGCCCACAAAATCCGTGTAAGGCTGGGGCTCAATAAGAGTAATTTTTTGAGTTGTGAGTCGCCTAAAATGAGTCGCTCTAAACCAAAGTCCTGTTTGAAAAACACAAGCAGTCATTTCTGTTGAAAATAAGGATTTTACGTGACTCACATCTCAAAATCTACGTTCGTTTGGCCTCAGCGGTATGAAATCGTTCGGGTGCGCTTGCCGCAAATTATCGTATAGTGTTGAAATTAGCCAATTTGCAGTTGTGTTGCGGTGCCCATGGGTTTAAGAATTCGGTGATATTAACTTTTAGATTTTTTATTTCATAATCCGTCTGTTTCTCGAGCCTTGATCACCGATTAGTCGACATGGCAATTATTCAGGGGCGAATTGTGTTAAGCAATCGCTTTACAATGGTATTGTGGCAAAATTGTCGCATTTTTGACACTCGTCCCATCAAAGGTAAAATGCCACTTTATCAGAGATTGTAAAACATTTTTTGAAGGATCATTTTATTTTTTGTCTCTAATCAACCCATAAAAGAGCCTACGTGCCCCACGGACTTAAGGTCTCGACTCCAAGGAGAGCGAATTACCCGAGAGCTGGTGAGTATCTGGCGCAGCGCATCAGCATTGCCATACAGCGGGGCAATTCAGACAGCGTCTTGGGGACGCTTCCGACTGGTATTAATATGGATCAGTTGAGCTTTATATAGATTGTTTGCAACAGTCTGCAATTAGCGCAATTGTTTCAATTCTAATTTGTTTCTATTAATTGATTTTATTTTCTTTGTCGATAAAATTACCCATAAATAAAAAGTTTACTTACTAGAACTTTTTGTTTTGACTATAAAAAACTATCGATGCATAACGAGTTCATTGAATGTGAGCGGGTCAACAACGAGTAATGTTTGTAGAAGAACCAATGTTTCACCCCCTAACACTTTCATGACCCATGGTGCATATACCCGTCTACGCCTCCTCAAAACCACGGCGTGTTCCATTGGATTACACCACGGAGGCTAGCAGTGAATGCATTAACGAGGGATTTGTTAATTTGGATTTGTGTTCAAGAAAGAGGCGGTAGGAGGCTAATTTGTTTAAAGAAAGAAACAAAACAACATTTAAAGACCCCTCCCATTTTACCATTTAACTGTTCGATACACACGTTAATTTAACCACTTTAAGATCTCATAGTCAATATTTTTATTTCAATCTTCAACCTATACCTATTTATTACGACCGAACTACGGCGTAGTAGTATAACTATGCCGTTGCAGTAGAGCTACGACGTAGCAGTCTAACCACGGCGTAGCAGTAGAGCTACGACGTAGCAGTCTAACTACTTCATAGCAGTAGAGCTACGACGTAGCAGTAGAGCTACGGCGTAGCAGTCTAACTACGGCGTAGCTGTAGCAGTAGAGCTAACGCATGACATTATCAGTGAACGTTTATTCATTACTAGTTTCTTGCCCGTGCTTGATAGTTAGGACTTTGGTGGAATTTGGTCCAAAAGTCCTCTGCTTCCGAGTATCATGGTGAAGTTACAGTTACCCACGGACTGCAAACGGCACAGAATGCACAAGTGTGGACTTTAATGAAACATTCAACGGCTTATTAATAAATGGAGAATTGGTGCGGTTTACAGCTCTTGTGTTCCAAAGGCGTCATGTTACAGTAATTACTTCTATTATGGGAATTTACTAGTTAAATTAAATTAATAGTACCTTTGTGAATAATAGGAATTCGAATTATGGGCTAACATTAAGATAGACGAATAAGACGAAACAGATTTTCAGATAACAGCTTGATGAAATATAGTGATTCGTCTGAAAAATCCTTATTCATAAATTGCAGATATGTGAATATGGGTTTTCTTTTTGGGCATACGAGCTTAGAGTCAGCATCACATCAGAGAAGTTATTTTAGTAGAAGAAATAGCTATAATCTAAAGTCACCTCTGTTGTTTGTAATCATGCAACAAAGAAGAAATATGACAATGATCCTTTTATAAAAATAAACCGTATTTTTTTCACAAAATCCGATTAAACTCTTCGCTTTCCATAAATCCCGCGAGAATGCTAATTCCTGCGATCTGGCATAAAAACACCATAAAAACTTTATGTTCATAAAACATCGCTTCCACATGACTGTGTCTGCTTTAATAATATAGCACCCTTCCTTATATTTAACACCTCTTTGTTTCTTAAAAGAGTCTGTACACAGTCACGTCTTTTACGCAAGCTTTTACAAATTGCTTTGAGATTTTGGTCCTAATATCGGCTAACAAAATGTTTTTTTTTTTAATTTTCCGTGCACGATAAAAATTATATTTGGATAGAATATACAGAAATAAAAATGTCCCACAACATAACGTCCTAAAGCGGTTTTATCTGTGAATATCTCAGAAACCTGACGCTCTAGGACATTATGCTATAGGACATTTTTTTACTATTTAATTTCATTGTGTGCGGCGAATTAAAAAAAAATCAGTGGGTAGCCGATGTTAGACCACCCTCCATACTAAAAATTTTAAGCCCTTTAAAAACCCATGACGAATAAATTTTTTAAGCTAGAAATTAGAACGGATTTCAAAAATCATAACAAGAGAAAACTCTCGACAAAGTCACTTTTCAGACAATTGTCGTTTCAGATGTGGCCGAAACTACTTTAACAAAATAGATAGCAAAATAATGCTGTCCCTTTCATAACGATTGAAATAAGAAGGATAGCATTATTTTGAGTTATAGGTAGTTGGGAGGTACGATGGGACAAACAGACGAACAATAGTATTTGTTTGTCTGTCTGTCCCATCATTGATACCAAACACAAAAAACCTTTTACGTTGGGAGTTAAAACAATAAACAATATAACTAGGAAATACAATCCTAGTTTTGTGTCTGTTTATTTATTTTATTGTGATAAAATCCAAAAAATAAATCAAAGTATTACAGTGAGGTCATAATCATACCTTATTATGCAAATAAGTAAAGTTCTTCCGAAACCAGCTCGTTCAAATTCCAATAACTGATACAACACATCGATGAACCAAGACAATTTTGTTAAAAAGTTTAATTTAGAGATTTGTTTCAAAAAATATTTATTTACGAGGATTTTGACTAGCTTTTGGATCCAGCTGATGATACAAATTAATTTTAAGTAGTAGGTACTAAGGGACTGAAATAGTCACCAATGACTCATAGTCCCATAAATAAACAAGAACAAAAAAGTTATACCGATACAAAATCAGCAATGTACGCCAAACTCAGTCCTTCTTCGTAAATATAGTACCCTGTAAGCTCAAGTGTTAAATATAAATAATTCATGTTCCATGCGTCTCGCTTAGCGCGTCATTTTTCCGCCGCTGATCCCACGTAATGTGTGACGTAATATATGACGTAATGTATGACGCGAGGATTATGTTTGGGAAACGAGAAACCTTCAAGGCTTTCAGGTTGTCGCAGATCAAAGGCGCACTGTTACCGCAGAGTACAAAAATGTGTTATCAAATAGGCTTTAACTCGTTACATTTAGATGCATTTCATATTGACGTCAGATGACGTTCCGGGTGTTCGGTGTTATCAACGAATAAAAAAAAATCATTCTATGTTTATGCCTTGTATTAAGTACCCATGTCAGAGACAATATCTGTTTATTTTGTGGCTAGATAATGCTGTGTGAAATGTCCTGCATTACTTATTTATTGTTATACTAGCTGCGCCCCGCGGCTTCGCCCCCGTGGAAATTTATGTTTCTAACTTTCTTAATTTTTTCTTTCATAAAAACCTTCTCCTGACAATAACAAACACAACAAAGAAAGAATTAGCGAAATCGGTCAAGCCGTTCACGCGTGATGCCGTGACCAAGGAAAACTAATTCGATAATGTACTGGAGAATAATCAATAACTGTACAAAGAACTGCCGACGTGGAAATTATTTTTCGACTTTTCTCGCGGGTTCACATGCCCTATTTCCCTAGATAAATAAAGTCTTTTATCGGATTTATCTACGTGATAGAACCCGGAATACGGAAATCCGTTGAAAAAGTCTCAGAATTTGTAAGCTGAAGTGGCAGTGGGCGGACTTCACCCCCCTTTGGTGGACTCCGGACCTCACTTCTATGATATGCGGAGAGGTCCGAAGCGGAGACGAGAAGATACATACGTTGTTCAGCTAGGGTGTGTCCAACGAGGCTGTGCTAGACTGAAGAGGAGATGTGAGCTGGCTAGAGCTGAACTAAGCTGCGTGTGGCGAGCGTTGGATGTTTGTTGAGATGAATGCACAGTTTAGCGCGATCAGACACAAAACGCACGCCGCTAACATCTCTTCTTGTCTCCGCTGCGTGCTGTCGCCAGCTTGCAAGGCACAGCTCACATCTTCGCTTGCGCCATACAACAATATGATACATCTCCGCTTGATTGTATACACGGAAGCTGAGTGGAGAAGAGATGTGTGAACAACGACGTTTATCATGTAAACATACCTACTGTAAAACCAATCGTGCAATATACCATGGAGTTTGACAAATACATATTTTTAAAAATTATCAGTATGTACCTACTCTATTCATATAATATATCTTATATGTCCCTCACACCACCTCTTTCTACACCTCTTTCTGGCAAATCTTTCACCGCACAAGCTACCCGTCAATGGAATGCTCTCCCTCTGGACATCAGACGTACAAAATCACTCCCTATCTTCAAAAAACTGCTTCATCAGCATTATAAATCCGTGTAAAAAGGTTGACAACCTTATTTCATGTTTATGTAAGTTTATTATTAATGTTTGTAGGTATTATGGTATGGAGTGTAAGTATTTGTTTCCTTTTCTTTAAGTACCTATCAATTTTTATTTACACAGTGCCACCGTCAATTTTGTTTTTTCCTTTTCAGTGCATCCCAAGGTTGCCTGGAAGAGATCACTCTCAGCGATAAGGCCGCCCTTTATACTTCCTTTTTGTAAGTATTTTCTCTGTCTTGTTTCCTCTATTTATGTGGTATAGTATAATGTTTTCTATATATCTACTTCTCCACCCGGTAAATAAGCATCTCCCTTATTCTTTAGCACACCAAAAATATATAAGTTTTGCAACGCCATTGTGTATTTTCCTGTAGTAACTGAAGTACCAAGTTTGTCCCGGTGACCCAGATTCCGTCTGGACAGGACTAAAGAACCTCTCAACTCAACAACTCTCTACTCCAGCATTGTATCCACTCTGGGATCCACAAGAGCACAGAACTGACCTCTGCAATGCTATGTATGATGCAGTGGATAGCGCCTTTTGTTAGTTGAAAGCTGTTCTGTTATACATTCTAGGAGATTTGTATAAATTGAAATGTTTGTTGGTAGAGGGAAATATTTTATTTTTCTTATCAGTACCTGTCTATAGTTGAATGGTTGCGTCAAAGCTACGGAACGTAGTCACGCCCGTAGCACACCTCCGCTGCGGAACACGAGTTCCGGACCCGCTACTCGTGTTCCGCATGAATTCCGCAGCGATCCAGTTTAGTTTGAGTTGCGGAACTATAGCGGAGGTGTGGCTAACGTCGGAGCAAATTGACGAAACCACCCAGGGAAAGAGATAGAATTATAGTCAAATCTATGCGTTAGAACAGGCAGTTTCGCTAGTGTTCCGCTTCTCCTACATACGGACAAGACATGGCGAAATTACTGCGGGTCCGCTGTTAAGGTTTCGCAGCGGAGGTGTGGTACGGGCGTCATAGGATCTTTGGGTGGCGTTGATCACTCGTCACTTTTGCCTCCCTCTTTATCTCTTAAACACGTCACTTTCCTATGACGTCACTTTCTGCATCCAGTCAGTCTCCCTGCTCGACTCATGCATTATTTCGTCTCTTTCCCTACTCGTAAAATCAGTAACAACATTGTAAGTACAAAATTTTAGGTACCATAATTGAAAAGTACTAGGCAAGCGTTATTAATTTATCTGAAAGATAATGCTATTAAACCTGTTTGTGGAAGTTTCTCAGAAGACCTTTAGATACAGTTACACAAGGTATGTGCTTACAGATGAACTAAACTAATTAACCAACATCAAAAATGTGCTGTCTTTCTCGTAGCGAAAAAATTGCGACGTTTTGAATCGCGGGTGGATTGAAAAGTACTCGGCCTAACCAAGAAAATAAACACATACTAAATCAATTATATTTTTATTTTTCTACATAATCACCATCAAGTTCAATACACTTTTGCCACCTCCCCTTCCAAGCCTTTAGACCGTTAAAAAAAATGATTCTTCCTTAGAGTCAAAATATGCGTCTACAGCTGCTTTGACCTCGTCGTTTGTCGAAAATCTTTGACCTCCCAAGTGCTTTTTTAGGTTAGGGAACAGAAAGTCTGATGGTGCCAGATCAGGTGAATAAGGCGGATGCGGTAACAGTTCAAAGCCACAGTTGTGAATTTCAGCCATTGACTGTACTGACGTGTGCACACGGGCGTTATCTTGATGAAACATGACTTTTCTTCTGAGCACTCCTCGACGTTTTTCTTTTATTTCCTCTCGTAAACGACGTAGTAAGGTGCAGTAGTAATCAGAGTTTATAGTCTGACCCCTTTCAAGATAATCAATCATAATCACACCTTTCGAGTCCCAGAATACTGAAGCCATCACCTTATTTGCCGACAAAATCGACTTAGCCTTTTTAGGGGGTAGTGAACCAGGTCTTCTCCACTGTTTTGATTGTTGTTTTGTTTCCGGTGTACAGTAATGAACCCATGTTTCGTCCATAGTAACAAAACGATTCAAAAAATCATCTGCATCGGCTTCAAATAACTCCAAACAGTCGCGTGAAATAGTCAATCGCGTCCTTTTTTGTTCAACTGAAAGCAGTCGCGGAACCCACCTCGCAGACACCTTGTGGAAACCCAACTCGTTGACTATGATGTTTTGAGTTCGTACATAAGAGATGCCTATAATCTCAGCTATCTCTCTAATTTTTAATCTGCGGTCTCCCATTATTAAATCAAGTACTTTTTTAATATTTTCGTCAGTAGTGGACGTCGAAGTCCTTCCAGAGCGGGGTTCATCTTTCACACTCTCTCTACCACGCTTAAATTCTGCTATCCATTTTTTGACGGATGAATATGACAGAGCACAATCGCCTAATGTACTGACCATGTCATCATGGATGGCTTTTGATGATAGCCCCTTCTTATGGAGGTACTTAATGACGGCACGCTGCTCGATTTGCTCCATTTGCGGAAATTATGTCCGATTGCTTTGGTAATAAATTTATAAAATCACAACTAATTATCGCACACGTTTCGAACTTCACACAATTAACTAATCTGAACTGAGCTTAATAATGTGGGTAGATTTGATTTTTAGAATTGAATGGATCTGTGTTAGGCCGAGTACTTTTCAATCCACCCAGGTAATAAGTTCATGGGAGGTATGAGAAGTGGTCCGTAATTTTGTCACTTCCTGTGAATTTTTTTTTTGCTCCATTATAAAATGTTTTACAGAAAAAAATACGAAGAATAGAGGGTAAGTCTATTTGACGTTAGTAACGAGACGTGATCGTGACGTCTTCTTTTGACGTGACAACGTCTTATAATTCGATAGAGCCGGCTGCGCGCACGAAAAAACTTGACGTCATGCGGCGTTACCTCGCTCTGAGGCGTTCCATGTAAGGCTTGAAGTGCAAGCGAGAGCGCTCGACATCCGTCTCTCTCCTACTTGAGTGAGCGATGCGTCTGCGTGGACAGCTGCTATACTATAGTACATTTACATGTTTTGATCGAGTATCAAATGCTACCATTCCATCAGTATTTTGTTAAGACGTTGTCACGTTCAACTATCGTCAGTAAACCGACTTTACAGACTACCAATTTTGAAGTGAAAACTTCTTTAGCGGCGCTGAGCACTTTTTTTGTATGGGTAAATAGACTCACCCCTCGGAGACCTAAGTTCGGTTTGACGATAGTATTAAAAACGTCGTCGTGAAGTCTCATATTTTGTATTTTGTATGGAATTAGCAAAGTTCAATGTCCGCACGATACCTACCGCACGTCCGCCTTCGCACTACTCGGGATTTGGTACAATCCCATCTAAAAATTTAACATCGCCGATCACATCTCGACTCTTACTTCATAACGAATCTCAGAATTAAACTTTGTACAGGTAGACTTATAAATCGTATATCTCAATAAATCGATCTATTAATATCATGTAAGACATTTATTCACAAAGAAAATTATACTAGTATTTACAATTGAAACAATTGAGCTAATTGCCGACTGTTGCAAACAGTCTACAGATAGCTCAACTGATCCATATCAACACCAGTCGGAAGCGTCCTCAATAAATAAATAAATAATGCTGGACAATCCACACAGCATCATCTAGCCCCAAGCTAAGCAGAGCTTGTGTTATGGGTACTAGATTACTGATATACATAATATAATACATTACATAGATAGATATTTTTTATTATACATAGAAACGACCTGAACACCCGGAACAAATATTTGTAGATCGCACAAACATTTGTCCTAAGGCGGGAATCGAACCCGCAACCTCCCGCACCGCAGGCGGACCTTCGCCCGCCGCGCCACCGAGGTCGTCTATAACTATAACTACGACGGACTAGGGAAGGTCGAGTATTGCGCAGGTGTACTGTACGTATAGTATTATAATATCTGTGACTGTACTGACTGCCTCGTTGGTCTAGCGGTCAGCTTGATCAACCGATGATTATGAGGTCCTGGGTTCGAATCCCGTGTCCGGCCAAAAGTTGTTATTGGGGTTTTTCTGGCAAGAATAATTCACAGAGCAGCCCGGAGTCAGGAAGTCAGCGGTGTTAAGCCCCCGTGCCTCGGAAAGGACGTTAAGCCGTTGGTCCTGCGCCTTACCTCTCCCCAACCGTGTCGGTCTGTCGTCCCATCCGATTATGAGAGTGAGGGAATAGAGAATGCACGTATATTTGCGCGCACACATGTGCACTTTAATATGTCCTGAGCATCTGGCTTGTCTCCAATAAGACTGGCTGCCGTGTCAAAATTCGGCTAAGAGGACATTATTTAGTAGGTGTACTGTAAAATAATAAACACAAGGGTTGGCCGCACGATACAAACTACCAAACTTTCACACAACAAACCATTATGAAGAGGATGCGAAGCCACCATATGACACTGTTCATCCAAAACTGTCACAACTGCCCCTAAAACTATTCCATCCTGTCCTCCCAACCACTCGCATACCGCTCTTAGGTTAATAAAGTGCCCTGAATAACCAAACACAAAGTTCCTCACATAATTCGATTAACTCGCGAGCAAGTTGCCGACTAAATTATAATTTTGTGTATTTATTACGCCCTCGGCGAAGACCCGCCGGGCGTCGGAGGCGATATTTCACACTCGCCGTTGATTATTGTAGCACTATTGTATTCTTTGTGGTACCTATTGGCCAAGAGGTACTGCGGCTTTGAATTCTAAGAGAAGAGGGTACAAATTCTCAGTGATTTATAGATATTGGCTTGTAGTAGGTAGGCTTTTGAAACGTGTGCGAAGGTGATTTAAAGCAAGTGGCGAACTACATTTTCTATTTTCTTTTCTCCTGGATGACTAGTTCTTACTTCAATCCTTAAGGTTGTCGCAGATGTGGACCGCACCACTGCCACACAGCATAATTAAAATGTACATTAAATATGAGCTAAAATTCGTAACATTTGGAAACATTTTACAGTGATGGCATACCTACAGCAGACAGTGCGCGGCACCAGTTTCTTCATAAGCGAGTGTGCTTGAAGCTTGCGGTGATGTATCTAAAGATGACGAGTTTGAGCCCACATTATATTTATTTACAACACAACAAACTTTATTTTGTAACTGTAAGTCACAAAATTTTCGTCAAAATAATTTTTTTAAAAACTCGCCGACTTTTATTGGATGAACAGATTTTCATGAAAGATGGCTAAGAACACTCAGGATAAAATTATCTATGACACTACAAAAATTAATCGAAAATCGGTTCATCCGTTTGGGAGCTACGATACCACAGACAGATACACAGACAGACACGTTAAACTTATAACACCCTTTTCTTTTTGCTTTTTGCGTGGTTAAAAATATAGCCCACTACGTTGTACTCAAATATGATAATAATCTTATCAATACTTATTGCTACAGGTTGCTGACTTTACAAAACTACAACAAATTTATATAAAAGTAAACTTATTTTTACTAGATATTAAAACAAATTAACAACAATAATTCTAGTCGTGACGCTGCGTTGGGGCGCATACCGCAGCGTTGTGAGTCATGATCATCAGACCAAAGCTTTACGAGGCGTGATGTACCGTTTGCAGCGAACATGATACGTTACTCTGTGTGCTCAAATCTGTCTCGCTGCTCGCTGCAATCGCTTATCCCTGCCTGTACGAACGCTCGCTATGTAACACGATACGTTACGTCCCGTAACACCGGTCAGTACCCTTCTTAAAGTTAAACGATGAATATTCTCTTATAATAGCCTGTCTCGTGGCAAAGAGACAGTTAATATAAGTTTATAGACTAGAACACACATAAATCACGAGTCGACTGGGGACACAGAGCGCCATTTTTAACGCGACGACTAGGTTGTGGACAGAAATGATTTCTTTCTGAGATTTTGTGAAAAAACGCTTTTATACCTGCATTGTTTTATCTGGAGGAGCTCTGTGGCGCAGGTCCATCTGTAACGCAGGAGGCTGTGCCTTCGATTCCTGCTTCAGGACATGTTTGTATCATGAGTAGGCCAATTGATGATTGTTGTCTAGGGTAGAATAGACAATAATGACATTGCATTCATCATACATTGCGTACATTATTGAAGTTCAAGGAATGAATTTCAAACAATTCACGCATTCGATGGCGAAGTGACGTAATTTTTCCCTTAACAATCCCCGTGCTTGCCCGCTGCAGATATTGTGACTATGTTCCAAGTGTTTAAATCTAGGTATTATATGATGCATTCAGTATAAGTTATTTAATACCAGCAAGTTCATAACACAAGCTCTGCTTAGTTTGGGGTTAGATGATGCGTAAGATTTGTCTGAATTGTCCAGAATAATTGACTATTTATTACCCGACTGCGCAAGAAGGAGGGTTATTTATTTCTTCGTTTTTCAATCATGGTAACCAACCCCGGAAAAAACGTGAGCAAAGCTACGGGCACAAGTTAGTAAATACACAAAGATTTTAGCGGAAGGAAATACAGTACAAACGCAAAACTATAAATACAAATACTATATTAGGATTATTCCAAACCATAATCTAAATTAGCTCCAAAAACGAGTAGTTACCAATAAATAACACAGTACTACATCAGCATTAGCAGCGCTGATTTGGTCCAGAAAATAAACTGGATGTTTCCAATATGGCCCGGTAATTACGGGCCGGGAATCGAACCATGCGGGCTTCAATACATTACAGACTTTATGTACAGTCACCACCACAAAGCGATGATCAGGGACTCCAAAACCCGTGTGAACATATAAACCGTTACAATAACTCTAAATCCTCTAAAACTATATCCTCGAGACAGAAGCTGCGGCACAAATAGGTACGATGTAAATAACAGCTGAAAATCATCATCATCATCATCATCATCATCAGCCTATATTAGTCCACTGCTGGACATAGGCCTACCCTAATGAGCGCCATAGCGCCCTGTCTTCAGCTTACCGCATCCAGAATCTGCCTGCAGTCTTTCCCAACCACCTTTCCTGCACTTTTTTTGTTAATAATGAATTTTTATAACTATTGTATATTATTTATCAATATAATAATATTGTTCTTAGATTTTTTGGTTTTCCATTGCTAACCCTAGTTTTATTACACAATGAGTCATGTGATACAGCCATCAGAATTAAGTAACCCCCCCTGCATAACACAATGCAGTTTAGAATCCGATTTTTATTATCTATTCGTTCTGTTTTTATGTCAGTTGTAAAACTATAATGATAAATATGACGACCGATGTGGCGCGGCGGGCGAAGGTCCGCCTGCGACGCAGGAGGTTGCGGGTTCGATTCCCGCCTTGGGACAAATGTTTGTAAGATCTACAAATATTTGTTTCGGTGATCTGGTAGTTTCTATGGATAATAAAAAATATCTATCTATGTAGTGTATTGTATTAAGTACTTATATCAGTCATCTAGTACCCATAACACAAGTTCTGCTTAGCTTGGGGCTAGATGATGTTGTGTGGATGTCCAGCATTATTTATTATTTATTTATTATTATAATTTATTTTCGATTTTTAAACTGCTACGATTAACAGGTATGGATTCCTGATACCTGCATGTGTTATGCAGTGGGGTTACCTAATTCTGACGCTGTCTGTACATACTGCCGTATCAGTGACGGTCAATGTTTGAGGGGGTATCGCTCTGGCGATCAACAAAATTGTTTTACAGTTCAGTATTAGTGTAAATTAAATGTTATCAAACTAAAGTTAAATTGTACATGTTTGTGTTATATTTGGCCGTTGAATTTGACCTTACGTTTAAATAAGGACTGAGACTCGTAGTGACGGGAAACCGTCGGTCTTGGTTTGATATATTTGCAAATCATACATATATTTGTTTCTTAGCAACACCAGTTTATAACAGCAGTTCACTGTTGGATCTAGGCCTCTTCTAATAAGGTTTTTTTTAGTTCGCCAGGAGCAGGAATTACTGGTAACTAGTCTCTCAGTGGAGAGCAAAATTCTGCATTTTCAAAATTTCGACCCCTGCGCCTGAAAAGTCGACAAAACTGAAGAAAAGGCAGGTTCAATAAAGAAAGAGATTAAGAAATGCGGGAGAAAGTATGTGTCACCCCTTACATAAAGCTATGGACCCACCTACCCCCACGCTGTTACGAGCTTTAGGGACACTCACCGCATTACGGAGATTAACCTTTCGTCGTTTTGTCGAGACGTAAAATGTGGCGAGTATGGCGTTGTTCAATATTTCATGAAGTAGATATAATGACTGACTTCGTGGAAGTATCTTTTTATGTCGCTTGATGTAGGTTGTATTGTGTCAAAAAAGACTGACCCGTACCCGGTTCCATTCTAAAATGAAATTTAAACGTACCTACCAACACAATACTTACAAATACGACAGAAAAATATTTCAACTCCCCTAAATAATTCACATTACATTCAAACGTAGATCAAAACATCTGAATGACTAACGCCCAAATACTCAAATGCAACTCAGATTTGAGTCAAATATATTCATCGAAAACTTTCAAAAATTTGTCATTTGAGACTTGCTTAAATCTGAGTTGCGTTTGAGTATTTGGGGGTTACTCCCAAACCGTCCGGTGTCGTGTACGTTCACCTTTACTTACCTGCTCATCGTGCTTACCCGCATTAGTGGACGTGCACCGTGAGCGCAGCTTTTAGTACTAAGTGCAGTTTCATGCATCCCTATTTTTAGAATTTAGCTTTAAAATTTACGGGCGCAGTAAAAGGTTTCTGGAAATGAATGCAATTTGCGGTAATTTGAGGTCGCGCTCGGTAAAAGTGAGTTATGGGGAGGTGAGAATGCTGTTAGAGAAGGACAGGATAAAGTATACACAGTATTACTCTTTTTTGTGATTAGTAAATGTGTACGCCCGGGGGCGGGCAGCCGCACAATAATTCTACCACCAAACTGCGATCCCCAAACCGCATGCCCAGAGTGGAGATTATAGGCACTACCTCCCCTGATATAAGCAAATAGGCCGAAACTGCCTGTTCTAACGCATAGATTTAACTACAATTCTATCTCTTTCCCCGCGCGGTTTGCTTCTTCGACGTCAGCCACACTTTCGCTATTTTGTTGCGGTGCCGCGTTGTTTTCGCATGTGTTTGTGGATCGATAAAAAAAGCGAAACTACCTATTTTTCGAAAACGGACGTCGCTTTTATAGAATAATTAATTGAAGAGGTCTATTTTTTATATATCACTTTAAAAGTTAAAGTCCACAATAATATTGCTTCCTCCTCTGACTGGACTCAAATAACTCGCGTGACGATTCGACGACGCCCAGTTCCGCAACTCAAACTACACTTGATCGCAGCTGAATTCATCCAGCGGTTCCGCTACTCGTATTCCGCAGCGGAGTTCTACGGGCGTGAAGCTAAAGCATTTTTAACCACAAAAAAAAATTCTGTCAACATTATGGCTCTGGGTGCAATTATACATACTTAAGTATACACACACTTTCAGTCACAGAGTCGTTACGAACCACCTCCCTAGGAGTTAGTTAATGTTGACTTCGCGGGGGTGGGACGCCTACAGGTTGGGTCTTCTCAAGATCTAATTGCTTTAGTGGAATCGTTACTAGTCGAATTGTCTCAGACGATTGTTTTAGTCGAATTTTCCTTAGACGTTTTCAACGCCTTCCCTGTGATCTGCAATCTACCTGCCAAGTGTGGATTGTGATAAATGATGCATATACAGCAGGGGCTTGTGAGGAAATTGACGTAGCAGGATTTATAGATTTGATTAATTTGTTGAAAGAGATATATTAATTTAAGCTTGGTAGGTGAATAGATTTTAATTCGATCACCTGATTATTACAGAAAATAGTAAAACATAATGCCTCCCTCGGTCACAAGTGCCCCAAAGGGTCCAAGCATCACGTCCGGCGATACGCGGGTCCACCTTAATGAGCACGCGATAAATTGATAAACGCAGGATCATTGCTAGGGGTGCCACCGTGGCTCCTGTCACAATTAAAAATTATAGACTTGCTGGACATATTTGTATGGAATGTCTTATTATTTTACGATTCTTCCTAAAGGCACGTTTGAGCAAAACGGGACGAGAAACCCGTTCAAAGAAATGATGAATTCTATTTACTCATCCAACTTAATGGAAACAAAGTCTGCTTGGCTTCATACGACGTACAACGAATTCTAAAATTTGATTACTTCGGCTTTATCTCCGCTTTGGCTTTGAAGATGAAAATGGTTTTAAAACTGAACGACCCAGTTTGTAAGGTATGCTCGATTATTTTATTACACACATACCTACCTAATCAAAAGAGATAGTAGTAATCCTGCACTACTTAACCTAAAATTAGCTTTTTGCTGTTGATTTTTAAACACAATTTTAAGTTTTAGTCGATTTGAGGTCCTACTTTAAGAAAATAATCTTTTTTGAGAAAGCAAATTACAATCAAATTAGAACTAGTATTTACAATTGAAACAATTCAGTTAACTGCAGACTGTTGTAAACAATTTGTGACAGCTAAGTTCAACAATATCAACATTAAATAAAGCCTTGCATAAAGTTATTCTAGTCGAGTCTAATTTACGTTTTCTGGCAACCCTATGCACCTGTACCATGGATTAGATAATGCTACAAGTACCTACTTACGTTTCCGGTGGCGTTCTACGCCGGACGGCAGATTGTACCCCTCGGTAATGAGTTGATAATCCGCTAATGGTCGGTCCAACGGACCAATGGACCGAAGGACCGATAGAGGATGCTAATTAAACTTTGCACTGTGAGTTCACTCTAAGTTTAAAAGAGTACAGATTTTATAACTCTACTAAGACCTGGAGCTGCATAATGAAATGTTTTTTTTATTGTTCCCATTAAATCGCTTTACATCTGAGAATATGACTCAGATAGCCTCGATTCGGTTGGCATCAGATTAGCCGAGAATTTTAGTGCTGAAAAGCTGAACGACCATTCAGACTGACCATGTTGCGATATATGTCAGCGTCAAGGCTCGCCCAGAGTGGTAGCGAAAATTTTCGCTTGGATTTCGCGCTCTATTTTGCTCGGTCCGCGATATTCCGTCGAGTATTTCAGTGATTACCGCATTCCCAATAGTATTTCGCTACCGCTCTGGGTAGCGAATACCCTGTCTGTCTGAGCAGGCCTCGAAGCGTTATATTTATATCAACTTTTTAGAAACTGTTATCTGAGAGAGTCGATATGGCCGCGGGTGAGAGCAGAGCGTTACAACAAAAGCAGACCCACAGACACATCAAATCTGCTCACACTCTTCCACAACTGGACATAGGCCTGACTACGACGCCCGCCACTAATAGCGGCCTTGAACCGCCTCTATCCATCTACTAATAACCAACCGCAACCGCAACTGCAACCGCTACAAGCGGTCATCGCCTTGCATCAAGGAGATCTACTCCCCAGCGGTTATTAGCTCTCCGAGCTATATGACCAGCTCACAGCCACTTTAGTATAGGTAAATATAAAAATATAATAAATAAATTAAATAATAAATTAAAGTGTATCCGCAGAATATGTCCTAGTTTAATTCGGGGCAGGCTGCTAAATCACAGTTTAAAGGCCGCTAAAAACCACTATCGGACGCGCGCCGCCCCAGCGCGGGCCGCTGCCAAAACACACCCGTTATGGACATACAGGGTGTTTGATAGTCCCTTCATTCAACAAATTCACTTGTGAATGGATATTTTCTATGCACTGTGTTTTTTTTTTCAAGTTTTCCATTATTTATCACCATGGCAATACCAAATCATGGTAAATATCCCGTTACAAACAAAAAGAGTGGAGTACCTACACCTACCTGTAGCTATGGCGCTCATTAGGGGAGGCCTATGTCCAGCTGTGGACACGAAACATACTATATAGTTTATGTAATTTTGTGCATTGCTAATTACGACGGACCATATTACATCCATGGACGGTCACGCAGCTAACGCAGACGCTCAGCGCCAAACTGGCGAAAATGAAATGGCCTTAATCTGTCATCGATAATATGAACTCCATGTACTTGTATATTGGGGATCAGTGCGATGGATTGATTCAGTAAACTCACCGCCATTGCTTATAATCCATGCAAACAATTATATTGGTCCTTTTACGCAGCATTATTTAGCCCCAAATAAGCAAATCGGATCTATTAATAAGGGCCTTTATGCCACTTAATTCATTGATGAAAGAAAATACAGATTGAGGGACGCATTTCAAAAGTGTCAAGGATTGCAACGAATCTATCGAGCCCTTCGTGCAAATAGCACCGCAGGAACTATCTAGAATGTCTTTCATTTAGGATGATTCTGCAACGATACCATTGGCTTAGTAAAGCGGCTTGCAGAATTCGGTCCAAAGTATAGTTGTTCTATCTCACGAACTCCGCTTGGGGTATGTATGGCATAGTGAATGCATGTACACAGTGTTTTAGTGTGCGTAAGCTCGGAAGCAATCAGTCTCGCCCGAGACGCGGTCCGTCACTAGTGCTCATTGTATTTACGTCAGATTTTGGTAGCGAGTACCGTCAGCATGACAACTAAGCGCATAGTTGTTCGTAGTGAGGTAAGTTAACGTACTTCGTTAGATAGAACAACTTAAACAACAAAAAAAATCGGAAAATCGGCCATAATATGGTCGCTTGCCACACAACGGTTTCATTTGACAGGCCATATTATGGCCTCTTGCCACCTGAGAAGATAACTATCTAGGCTTCTTTGTGTGGATTTGATACCTTCTTGGTTCACGAATTGTGGATTATGAAGTCAGTTGGTAAGATCTTATCCATTACAGAAGTTTTGAACTGTAACATTAAGTATTTTATAAAAATGTTGACTCTCGTAGCAAGTAAAATGATGATGATGTAATGGGAGAAGACTTTGCCTTCTCACCTAAAATTTTTCATCTGCTAGAACAAGACAAATTACATTAAGGAAGCTATTTTTATCTGTTTTCACGCTGTGATTTCCTGATAAATTATCGTGTGTATAATGTTTTTACGAGAAAAATATGTGTTCAAGGAGCAAGTATTTTTAACATCGTTGCGTCGTCGTTTGTATAAGTCTTAAAAGGTTGTATGGTTTATTTTACAATCCCCAAGGGGGATTTGTCAAGGGGGAAACTGAAATAACCCAAATTTGGCATACTTAGTACCTATGTAAGTTTGGTGACAATGTGATGTTATGGTACCATCGGTGTGGTCTGATGATGGGACAGAAGGTGGCGTTAGGAAATCTTAAACGAAATGACGTAACCCGAGTTTGCGTTCGTTGGATTGGCCTTCCCATTCCCAAACACTTGCCCAAACATTCCCAACACAACGATGATATAAAGACTTGTTTCTAAAAATGTTTTCTTAATATATTAAAAAAAATATTAGTAGGTACAGATGTGCCTGGGGCTTTGGTATTCAGAAAAGGTTGCTTTCAATAATTTTACGTATGACGATAAATATTCTAAGTTGCCGCAATAAATAGACATCCAAGTACTTTTCATGCTTATTGGGAGACATATTATGTCCAGCAGTGGCAGCACTGGACAGACGGTAAAGGTTGATGTTAATTCTTTCTAAGTAAGCCCACTGTTTTGTTATTCAATTGACACCCTGTACGTTTATAGTTATAGAGAGCAGTATATCCACCCTGTATGTAATGTTATTGCGTAAAAATATACGTTGTTGCTGGTTTATAAAACGCAAGTTATTATGGCAGGGGTGCCAGCACGAGAGGCGGACGATTTAGCCAAATTGGAGGGTTGAGAAGCAAATTGTCCTGTGGACGTAATACATTGCATATTGCGTTCTGCCCAGTTTTGCCCCTTGACATAACGGCACGTAAATTATGTTGGGAATAAAACAAGATTATAATCAGGGAATGGCTTTAGGCAGAGGTGGCTAGATCAGTGGTTAAGTTTTGAAAAACTGTCAGATGACCATGTCAGCTAAGATGTTGTGTTGTAAAGTTGCCAGCCGTTCTATAGAACTAATAGAATCTTCTATTAGTTCTATAGAGCAACAGTTCTATAGAACTAATAGAAGATACCAGAGAACATAGAACAAATGGGCCAGGTTTCGTTTCATCATCATTGAAACTTCACGATTGAAACGAAACCTGGCCCATTTGTCCTATAGAACAAATAAAAGGGGATAAAAGAGTGTTAACAGATCTATGACTAAACAATTTAACGGGTGTTACCGAGCCCGTTGGCTTAGCCCCGTAGCTTAGACTATGTAGGTACAAATTGCGCGTTTTAAAAACGATGTGGTCCGCTCCATCTGTACGTTGATTGGACGATAAACTTAAGAACTGTTTGACGATACCTACACAGAATAGGCGGGAAATGACACGCTCGAGGTAGGAATCACCAGGAAATTACCAGTAGGTAAAGCTCTTTGAAGGATCCTACGTAGTTAAACAATGGGGACTTCCGAACTCTGCTGGAATGTGGGGCTTCGGGCTTCGGGAGACAGGGGTCTGGTCCCGAGCACTAATTAGTCGACTGTAGGTATGTATAATTTGGCTATATCCTTATTGGCTAAGTGAGGGTTGTATTTGAGGACGACCATAGTGGTCGGTTCGGGCACAGAATAACCATAATATGGTTCAGGTGTACTTAGGTCTCTAGCTCTCTTCCAGCAAAAAAGTATAAAAAAATCAAAAATTCACATTATAGGTTGATAGTAAAAGTTTTAAAGGAAAAGTTTATTATATTCTTTATAGAGTACCTATTTAAATAAAAGCTTGTTTTAAAAAGTTCTTTACTTTTAATTCATTGTTAACTCTAGGACTCTACAACACTCTTCAAAGACCACTCAAAGTGTTGATCTAATCACATTAGTACACAAGGTGGCGCAAACTGATCAAAGGAGATGCAACTAGACGTCCATTACAGGAGATTGGAAGCCATTGAAGGCAATTAGGGTTGCCAGCTAATGTACTTTGTATCTAGATGTATCGAAATCAAGATTGGTATTGCTTCGATACAAAGACGATGGGAGTGTTAACATAGCAGCCTCTCATAGAATATACATAATTATAACTGAGTTCTTTATTTTGTCAGCATTTTTTGTAGCTTACAATAGAAAAAATACTGTGGTCAAACCGAAACTGTTATTCAACTAGGAAACGTTTAATTTGAGAAAAATAGTAATAACTGAGATTTCAGGACCCCTTTTAAGAAAAACAAACTAGAAATAATACTGTGACAAAAAAAAATCCATGTTTCCCGTCCTAAAATAATAAACAGATCATAAACACACAAACAAGTGAACTTGTTGCCACGAGATGGCAACATTGTATCTCGGAATAAAATAGACGGACAATTTTCCGCAACTCATTAAGCCCAATCGAGCCCTTATCTTAACCACAAATCTGACCAACCCTAATCCGACAGAGACTTTTCCACATTCGCAAACCATTGCTGGCATTGCTCTACTGCAATGACGTGTAACTGAACAAAAACAGCAATGGATCACGTACTTTCACGGTTGCAGAAAGTAGGGTAAGTACGTAGTGAGAGTAAATTCTGGCAATTGTCTACCATAACTCCGTGTTATTTTCATTTCGTAATAGCAAGAAAACAAGTTAAGTGGACATGTCGTACGGATTGGGACGATATAAGAGTATAAGCCGGATAATCTGGCAAATGAACTTGCAACTACTTTATTATTGTATTCTCCACTCATATAAGACAATAATATATACATTTGGGGAAAAGTATGACACCCCTTAGGACAGAACGAAAATAGAAAAGTTAAATGACCTTCCGTTTTCAAATAAGTATTTTTAGATTGCAAGGTTTATTCCCATTTCATCATTCGATACATTTTCCGTTTATTTTTCTTTTGATTCACGTTTCATTATTTTTCATTTTACATCATTTCCCTTAACAAAATTTGCTGCAAGTTCCATACTTTCTTAATTCCACTTCAGGTCTAATTAACCTAGTCTTAACGTAAACAAATGTTGCCTAGATTCTTGAATTATTCGATTTAAAATCTCCTTCAGCAATAAATAAATAATATAAATAATGCTGGACAATTCACACAACATCATCTAGCCCCAAGCTAAGCAGAGCTTGTGTTATGGGTACTAGATGACTGATATACATAATATAATACATTACATAGATAGATATTTTTTATTATACATAGAAACGACCAGAACACTTAGAACAAATATTTGTAGATCGTGCAAACATTTGTCCCAAGGCGGGAATCGAACCCGCAACCTTCTGCGTCGCAGGCGGACCTTCGCCCATCGCGCCACATCTGTCGTCAAATACATCTCAACTTTCACGGATCCTCTTTTGACCTAACTTGTGACCTACGCGCACAATAAACTAAACTTTGTGCAGATTTCAAGCTCTTCCCACAAAACTCTGAAATGAAACTTACAAAGTTCACAATAAGGTTCTTCTTCAAGTAATGTAAGTTGCAAGGAAAACAGTGCCTCTAATGACACTCTCGCTCGCACATGGGTAACGTCGGGAACTTTTCACTTACAGCACTCTGGGCGACGGTTACCTTGCGCACTCCATACTTATTACACACACTTAAAGTAGGGACGACAGTGTGTGTATTTTGACGACCGATGTGGCGCGGCGGACGAAGGAGGTGCCCTGGAGGTTGCGGGTTCAATTCCAGTCTTGGGACAAATGTTTGTACGATCTGAAAATATTGGTTCCGGGTGTTCTAGTTATTTTTATGTATTTAAAAATATCTATCTGTGCAATTTAATAGCCTTTATTCACAAAGAAAATTATACTAGTATTTACAATTGACACAATTAAGCTAACTGCAGACTGTTGCAAACAGTCTACAGGTAGCTCAACTGATCCATAATCAATACCAGTCGGAAGCGTCCCCAAGATGCTGGCTGCATTGCCACGCTGTAATGTATTGTAATAAGTATCTACATCAGTCATCTAGTACCCACAACACAAGCTCTGCTTAGCTTGGGGGCTATTATTTAGTATTATTTACTTGTAACCCCTAATACTAGCTGACTCCTTGTCCTAGAAGAGCTGCAAATGCGCCATGAAGCCCAGATTTTTTTTAAATTTTGTATTTTTGAGACTTAAGACACAATGAAAAAAATGTAGTGTTAAAGGACATATGAGAGTGTCAAGCTTCCGGAGACGACGTCTAGGATAAAACGAGAATTGATTAATAAAGCTGACTCCACCACCGTATGGGATAACTAGCTAGGAAAAGAGAGAGTATTGGCAAACCCAGAGAGTGTCAAGCTTCCAAAGACGACGTCGAGGATAGAGTGAAGTGGAGGAAATTTATAGAGAAAGCTGACCCCACCTATGGGATAACTAGCTAGGAAAAGAGAGAGTTTTTAAATATGGAAGAATTGCCTTGCGTTTGTCGCTCTGCTAGGACAGAACTGCTAGGCCACTCTATCATTATCATCGTCTTTAAACGTCCACTGCTGAACACAGTCCTCCCGCGAATGACGCCACGAATAGCGGTCTAGAGCCGCCTCCATCCATCACGTTTGACAATAAAAGTACATATTTTTAACCGACTTACTTAACCAAAAAAGGAGAAGGTTTTCAATTCGGCTGTATGTTATTTAGATGTCGTAAAACAACCGTCGGAAAAAGTTATATTTCGCAGAATATTTCCATTGGGAAGAAGTGTTTTCTTAATAGCCACTTGCTACAACAGAGCAGTAGATCGAGCATTCCATTTTAGAATAGTGGTTTGTCTTGCCGAAAAAATCTGGGAAGCCTGTCAAAATTGGTAGGTATGCATGTTTTATTGACCCTTATTTGGCTACAGATGGCTACTGAAAGTCCAATATCCAAATCAAAATGTCATAATTTCAGAAGAAAACCAGTAATATTTCAAAATAATGTAGAGTGTGTTAGTTGATGTTAAAAATTCTATTCTAACTTTTGAGTGAGCGGCCTAAGTCAAATCTAGGTCGCGAGGCGAGAAGAACCGTCCAAATAAATTGATTAAAAATTTACTGTGTGAAAGAATTTGAGTCACTATTTTAAAAAGATAAGATAAATGCATTATTTGATAGATAGATAGATAGATACACTTTTATTGAGTACACGCACAAACAGCACAGGAAAAATAGTACATAACAAAAATATAGTAACATTATATAAGGTAAGTACAATTATTAGGTAGCAGGTACACAGATATACAATTATAATTTTTTTTTATTTAAATAGAAGGTAAATTGTCTTTGACTCATTTCATTTTATCTCATTCATAAAACTCATTTTAGAGATAATCCAAAATATGCTCAATAAAACATACACACAACGAATCGACGTATAGATATCGTGTACAAGTCAGTTATCTTTCTAGGGTTAAAGATTGATAGCTTGCTAATCTCTCTGGATTATTTTTCATTGTGCGAGTTAAGACACTTCGAGCGTTGCATATTTGATTCGCTTGCAGAAGGACATTATGTCACGTGCAGTGTTGTTCCTGTATTTTCTATTCAATGTGGCTGTCTCAGGTAAGTAACAATAATGGGTAAAAATAAACTGATTTCACGCTATGTAACATACGTGACGAAATGTGGGAAACGTCGTAGGGCGTAGCGAATGATAAGTGCATCTCTAGGTCGTCTGTTTTTATACAAAATTAGATTCGATAGACTATTAGATTCGTTTCGATTAAATTTGAGATCTATCGTTCAATATTTATATCTGAACCTTTCTGAACCTACCAAGCAAGTGACTTTTAGTCTTTCTATTTCTGTGTTTTAATTACAATAATTTTACATCGAGTTTGACGGAGTACCTATAGGAATTATCTTTTTTGACGTGACAACGTCTTATAATTCGATAGAGCCGGCTGCACGCACGAAAAAACATGACGTCATGCGGCGTTACCTCGCTATGACGTCATGCGGCGTTACCTCACTCTGAGGCGTTCCATGTAAGGCTTGAAGTGCAAGCGAGAGCGCTCGACATCCGTCTCTCTCCTACTTGAGTGAGCGATGCGTCT
This sequence comes from Eupithecia subfuscata, assembly GCA_963564075.1. Lineage (NCBI taxonomy): Eukaryota > Metazoa > Arthropoda > Insecta > Lepidoptera > Geometridae > Eupithecia > Eupithecia subfuscata. The sequence continues at coordinate 2,006,074 of OY751102.1, forward strand.
GCGTCGACAGCTGCTATACTGTCTAGTATAGTACATTTACATGTTTTGATCGAGTATCAAATACTACCATTTCATCAGTATTTTCTTAAGACGTTGTCACGTTCAACTATCGTCAGTAAACCGACTTTACAGACAACCAATTTTTTTACTTTATTTACTTTATTTTAGAAAAGCTGGAAGATGATGGCTTAACCGGAGAGTTATCCAGCAACTGCATCCGCTGCATCTGTGAGGTAAGTCAACTGCGGATTTCCTACCATCATGGCTACTGCTGCCAAGCAGCATTGCACGAAATAGGATAAAAGGTATATATTAATGTGTTTTTAAGTTTCGTTCAAAATAAAGCCTCTCTGATAAACGATTATTGAATGGAGGGGGTACCTACTACCAATACTAAGTTTAAGAATTAAGACCTGGCGTCTTCACAGACGTGAATGTGATGATGGGCAGAATCTGCATCTCACGCATTGTCAGTGAATTACCAATAACCCTGTAGAAGTGTAGATAGGTACTGTATTGGAAGTCTACAAAGATGTAGGTACCTAGTTATTGTTTTGTGGTAACGTTTTAAGGTTATTTCTGTTACATATGTACTGATTTATGGTATGAAAAGTAGCTTATGTGTGGTGTAAGCTCCGGTTTTAGTGGTGTTAGAGTCCCACATCATCGTACTGTCTCCCCGTGGCAGTACTTAATATATATAAAAAGATAATAAAAAAAAAATGGTAGGTATTTCAGGCCAAGGCCTATCCTATCCTAATAGCCTATCCTAATATTTAAATATGTATAAAGTTCGAATGAACAAAAGATTAAAATCAATTGCAATATTAATTATGTAGTAGATTACTGTTAGTTAGGGTTTAACTACACAGAAGAAAGCTGTTGCTCTTCCTCTGGTAGGTTTCCACGGTCGACTCCTAGGACCTCCGCTGGCTGAGTTGTAGGGGTCGATTCTTACGCCACGAGAACCACGGTCAATGATGATGAACTGTCCATAGGTAGTCGGGTGTCGCGATGATACGGCATGCAGCGTGAACAACGTATGCGGTCCATTCAGAATCACGCAAATTTATTGGACCGCGGCATTCAACAACAACAACACCAACCAGGAAGGTACTTATAAGGGTTAATAACAGGGATTAACGTATGAAATTGCCGTTTTATTATAATAGGTAGGTACTTCGAATTGACATAGAACCTACATGGTTAGAGATTTTTGAGCGAAACTTTTTTCACATGGTACCTATAAGGTTATTCTTTTACAAAATGTGCATCATTCGATTATCGACTCACAGTTGTTTTTTTTTATTCAGCTTAGACATGAAAGATGGATACTTCGAAAAATTCGAGTGATTTTTGAATACGAGTTCCAACGCACAACTAACGCGGCAGTAACAGCTATTATAATACCAGATTACTATAAAAACTATCGTAGTTTGACAAATTCACCAAGGATAAGCGGGTTAACTACGAACCTTATTTTTTTTATTGAAAATGGTCAAGCGTTCGGCCACCAACTCACTTAAAGTAAGTGAACATGTGGCCTAAAATGGAGCACGCTTACCTATAAGGAACTTATTTACCCTGGACATGAAGACTCCAAGATTGTACTTTAACGGGAAAAGAGACGCAGGAAGCTATTACGTTATTTGTGTTAGAAGAACACCAACGTTTCATCCCTTAACACGTGACATTTTGTCGAGTGATACGCTCACGGGATAAAATATCATGTGATAAATATCACAAATATATCGAGTCCCGCCAAAAACTGTATTCTCGTGCCACATATTGAGCAACTTAGCGAAGAAAAGCCCTCGATAAATATCGAATTGCAGATTTTGAGAATACGCTTGCTACAAAGCAATCACTCGATATTTTGACAGCTTTTGCCATATTTATCGAGTAGAGACCTTTTTAATGACCAATTACCTTACAGGTTTGCTCCAACTCGATAAATAACAATTAACAGGCTATATTATTTTTATTTTTTTTATTTTACATGGCGAAAATAGTTTTTGATTATGATTTTTGGCTGTATGTGTACTATGTCAGAGAATTTATTATAATAATACTAACACTACGTCAAGTGTACAGTAATAATCTTCCTAATATCCCTGCACCGGAAACACGAACAGCCTTAACAATGCCCTGTCCTGGCTAGAATAAGGAGAGCTTGAACAATATCACACAATGGGTAAATAATTCTAGGTAAGGATCTTCGCTCGAATTGCATCGATCGATATCACTTCATCAAGTGATAGGGTTTCCAATTACTTCGCTGAGAATTGACTATAATTAAGTACATCCTGTTTTTTGTTAGGCGATGAAATAAAATCATTATCATCGATCTATCTATGCTAATATTATAAAGAGGAAAGATTTGATTGTTTGTTTGTTTGTATTGAATAGGCTCCGAAACTACTAGACCGATTTGAAAAATTCTTTTACCAATAGAAGCCCACATTATTCCTGATGAACATAGGCTACTTTTTACCGCGGAAAAATGCTTCACTCCTACGGGAAAACGGGTAATAGGACAACGGGTAGTAAAAATGCAGCTAGTCATAAATATTTACGATTCGATCGATGTACCTAATTTCTGTCTATTCTATCCTAGACGAATCGTTGTCAATGATAGAGTAACCATGCTTAGCCAGTCTATGTGTTCTTGTTGCAGAGTTCCAGCAGTGCACGCTAAACGCGCATTGCGCGACGCAAACCGTGCTCTCGTTCATGCGTCGCTTCCTGCCGGTAAGATACCAGAAGAATAGGCTAGTGTCCTAAAAAATTCTAATAAATCCGTCAGATTATGGGAAGATATTGGACACATATTTTTTCTTTTGTTAATTGACACAAGGCTGGGCAGTGAATGCGATTCATTAAAGAAAAAATTATATAGCGAGTTAAAGTTCCTCGTGACGTTACACCTTGCGACACTTTTTAGCCAGGTGTGACTAGCCCCCACTCCAGAACTTTGACGTGCTTTATTTTTGTCATGTTTTGTTTGATTGACAAAAGAAAAAATATGTGTCCAATATCTTCTAATAATCTAACGGACGGACTAAACAGAATAATATTTTTAACCCAGGACCCTACTGTACCCTATTGTATATGTCAAATCCGGGTGAGATAGCTCGGAGAGCCGATAATCACTGGAGAGTAAGGTTTTTCAGGGGCAGCCGCGGTTAAACGCAAAACGGAGTGTTTGGAAACCATCTACTATTTAAATCTACCAACGATATTGTAGCGGTCACGGGGAGTAGATGTGGCGAGTAGATGTGGCGTCTCGTGGTAAAGGCTTATTAGGTCCAGGAGTGGAAACAGGACGGCGGCGGTGGACACTCGACATCCTGCAATTTGACAGTTTGCAAACCACTTATTTTTGGGGTCATTTTGTGTAGGAAACTGTCAGTAAAGACTGTATACAGGGTACAAACACAAAAAGTAAGGCCCAAACTTTCAAGGGTGGTTCAGACTCGGTGATAAAATTGCGGAAAAATATTATCAAAAATTCCCAATAAAAATAAAAAAGGGCGATGTGGTCGCTAAGCGACAAAGTCCCTTTATTTTGATGCAAATAAAAAAAAAAAAAAAAAAAATTCCCGACTTTTAGTTTTCGAAAAAATAAATAAAATCTTAACCATTGGACCGGACAATTACTGATACATGTGCTTATTGTCATTGAAAATAATCTACAATGGCCTACGTGCCTGCTTACATCTTCTTTTAACGCACAACATCTTCGTCGCGGGTCGTTGAGCGCGGCGGTCAACGACCCGCGACATCAACGGAGCGGGTCGTTGACTGTCACATATGTAACACAAATGCATTTTTCCTCGGTTCTATACCAATAAGCATGTGCATCAGCCATTGCCTAGTCCTACTGATAATTTAGTTTTTATTTATATTTTCGAAAACTAGAAATCGGTTTTATTTTCTCGTGTTCTGTGATTAAGGCTGAACTTAATGTTTGGTCCTTAACTATTGTTACACCCTGTATAGCCACCTGAGTGACTGGGACCTTGCTGTTCCACCACAAATGGTGGTTGATTAGAAAAACTTCTAACATTTTGTGGTTGTCGCCGTATTGCGATGCTTGGATGTCGTGACAGTGGAATAAGGGAACATCCCAGAAGAAGGGCAGTGGCTTCCTTCCGTCTATTTTTAAAACCTCAAGACAACGGCTGCCAAGCGTGCTAATTATGGCAAAACCCTTCTTGCACGTTCTGGCACGTTCACCAGGGGACGTTTGTTTGATGAGGACTTTTGTAGTTATTACTTATATTGCTTTGAATGCAATAGATATTTTGACCTTTAAAAACTACATTGGACCTGATTTATGAGGATTAACACCACACTGTGACAAAAATGGCGAACATACCGTGAACGTCGCATTGTGAGGCGGGCCCAGATGTTTCATTGTGAGGCGGGCCTAGATGTTTCAAGACAACTTGACTCAGTACAGAAAATATGACGTACAGCGTTTTTGCCTGTAGAAAGTAAACTTTTAAAATAAAGTGTTGTTGTTTTCTAGGTCCTAAAAAATATGGTAATATTTTTTCCCTCTAACCAAACAATAATTATTAATTAACAAGGAGTCAACTAGCCTATTAAGTAAATCTTAGTACATACTTAGTACAGCTCATTACTTCTAATTTCCAGAAATGCGTAGCAGAAAGCAACACCCGGCCGGTGTGTGAGACCGCCCTATCCCTCCACTTCGTGGGCCACCACCAGTGCTCCCGGGCGGTTGCGGCGCCCCAGACCGCCGCCCTACGCGCTTGTCTGCACCACCGCGCGCGCGCCTGGCTGGATGAGGGCGGGAATACCAGTAGCAGGGACTAAGGTTCAGGGGAATGCCTAGGTTCATCTGACATTTAGCAAGGTACCTTTGCCGTACACACCTCTTCAAGTTTAAAGTTTTTCTGTTTGACTTTTTGTGTTTGTAGTGGAAATAAACAATATCAGTAAATGATACTGCAATTTATTCTATTTTAGTAAACCGTAATCCTACTATAATAATATATAGCCGAAAGCTTATAAAATCTGGATTTTTGTTACCTAGGATCTCCAAAACTTTGGCGTACATTTAGAGCAAAGCCTAACTTAGATAATAGGCTACTTATTATACCGAAAATACGCGTGCGAAGCCGCAGGCAGAAGCTAGAATCTAATATTCTGCTGTTTCTAATCCCGTAAAACTTAATATTCTGTTGTTGAATTAAAATAAATGCTACAAAACAAAGCTTCATCTTTTTCTTTGCCATATTAATTTCCAGGAAGGTAGTGCTCTGAGAGTAATTAATGTGGGTATTCATGCTGGTGTCGTCCTTTGAGACGGTTTATGAAAACTAATGTCACGGGCGGGCCTGCGGCTCTTGCAAACGTACTTTCATATTTTGGACAAATCAAATACATCAAGAATTACTGATAGCACACGTTATAGGTACTTGTGTGTATTCTATTTCACTCAACATACAATAATACTAACCTCTCAGGTGGCAGTCCATAGCGCACCGTAAAGGCCACTGCGTGGCAGGGCTTCCGCCAGCATGCTGCCCGCCAGCGCGGAATTGGGATGTGATGCATTATTTCGCTGATTTGTTGATTATTATCTAGTAATACCTAATTGATCGTGATTTTATAGTAAAATTTGGATTTTTTAATTATACTTAGATGTTCTACCATGATACTACCATGATACCAGTTCTAGCTAGACTTTAAAAGGCTGCATTTCATGTGGCAACGAAACGGAAACAGAATAGCCTTTGTCGATGTAAGAGTCAGCCTTTCTTATATTCACCACCTATCAGCATCCTAGAGAGAATCACATGATAAATAGGAATCCAAAAAGTGATGACCTTTTTATTTGTAATCTAGTTTATTTCTCGTAAAATATGAGCGAGGTTAAATCAGCATATTGGGGTAATGTGGCTGCGTAAACACAATAAAGGTTTTATCGAGGGCGCTGGGGAAGGGTCACTATCGCCGCCTTTACCCTACGGACGATATACTACCCACTTGGCGAGTCGAGGGACCATGCCTTCTTCCTTTTATTATTATGGATTTTATTAAACTAAAGAATTATGGTTCTCATATTAGTTTTAAAAGTACGTATAAAGCTTCATGGGTCTGTTGACGCGTAATCATGGGTCAATGAGTCTTGTACAAGCCAACTTAATTTTAATCATTATAAATACTTAATTACTCAAAAACATTACTTAAGTCTTAATTCAAGTGTTTCAAACACTACAACCGGCAAAAGACTGACTCTTGGTGGGTACACCTAAATGTTTCAATATTCAAAAATATTTCTTGTGTTTAACTATCATGGCCAACGTAGCGTTGTCCGTGGCGTAAGCCGAGCCTAATCTCACAGATTTATTCCGATACAAGCCTTATATTGACGGTTACAAAATGCACCGTGATTTATGTTCCTATCGACCCACCACTGGACATTTACAAACGGGCCAATGTATTGTGCCTGTACCCTATTTTATACGACAAATAAAATAGTTCAATTTGCAATTTGTCGTTTCGTAGCTTCTATAATATACGAACATGACTTGTAACTATTATAAGCAATATTACTACACAAATACAAGCTTTGGCCTGCGGCTCCGTATGCCGGTAAATATTTTTTAATTTTGCAATAATAAGATCTTGAAACGTACACGGAAGGACACAAAATTACATCAACATGAAAAATTGCATTTGGAAATTTCATGATGTAGGCACCTGAACTGTGTTCACGACTTTGTCTGTTTAAATGAAATATTGTATCCAGAATGAACAAAACTCAAGAGAATATAACAAGCAAACGACGAAAAGTCAAAAAATAATAATTTATTTAAAACTAATAGAAAGCAATCATGAGTTCGCGTCTCACCTCAAAACAATTTGGAGGAGTAAACACACAGCGCCGGAACAGGCACGACCTCCATTGTTTATAAATTAAATTCGTTCTAACCTGAACTCTATGAGCACGAGTTGGTTCACAACGATCTGTATCGAAGCATTCTTCAAAATAACTTTAAATTAATGAATGAACGGCAACAAAATAGTTTGACCACCACAACAATAAAATCTGAAAAGTTGAGGACATTTCGTAGCATCAAAAGACGCGGAATACGCACAGAGCTACGAAAGTCAATGCATGAATCTCGTAGCATGAGCTACAAAACTCGTAAAATGAGCTACGAAACTTGTAGCATCAGCTACGAACTTTGAAGCACATTTTGCTAAACTGTGTTTTTCGGAATACCTACTAGTATTTGGTTTTGTAAATGTTTTAGACATCATTTGTTTATTCAAGTTATGTTTGTTTTCTTCTGTTCACATTATTCAGTCAAGGCAAAACACTGCTTAGCACCATTTAAAGTAGAGTGAGGTCAATTAATAATATACAGGGTGGCTCTTTGAAATGGGAGTGGATGGCTTAATCCAAAACCATGAGAGTTAGAGAAAACTCGTAAAAGGACTCATGAGTTCAATTTATGAGTAAATCAAAACTGCATATTCTGATATTTTTAAATTTTATACAGAAGCTGAAAATCGAACAGTTTGATTTTTAAAAAAATATTCTGCTAACCGATTCGGTTGATGATTAGGATCAATCTTGAAAAAAATGTATAGTTGAAAATGAAAGGTCATTGCTATTTTTTATATTTTTAGCTTGAATCCTCTTCCTACAAGCATCCTCACCTCCTTACCTCAACAGCCTGTATTGGTCCATGGTTAGACGCAGGCCTTCCCCTGATAAGCGCCTTACTGACTTTATTCTCATGGGGTAATCCCCATTATCCCCACGCTAGGCATGCGGGTTGGGGATCGCAATTCGGTGGTAGAATTGTCCTGCAAGGGGCGCTGCTGCCCGCTCTCGGTTGATATTCCTTAGTCGCCTCTTACGACACCCGCGGGAAGAATTGGGCTGGTGTAAATTCTAAGCCGGCACCACACAGCTTCAGCTACAAGCATCAGAATAGAATAGCATTTATTTCGACACACATATAAAACATACAAAACTATACAAAGAATAAGGAGCTAAATTAAAAACAAATTTTGACCGTCAAATCGAGCTTTGCCCCCATGACCCTGTGCCGAAATTGGCATAGGCTCAGCATGCGCTGAGCGATTGCCGCTCAGCGCTGTTTTTCAGCCAAAAACCTTTGTGTGCATCAATGTGAGCATTTTCACACTCACTGGCAACATGCCACCAATAGAGTTAAAAGCCTGTTTCTCACTATAAAGTGAGCTAGCTACGCCACACGTAAGGTCTTCCGAAAATGATATCGACAAAGTTGAATGCCGAGGCTTTGTGTTCATGGTAACCTTAATTAAAGTGTTCGTATCACTCCGTTTATTTAGCCATAGCTGTTGCCTGCGGTTTTACGTCTAATAAACATCGAAGCATAGTTCAGTTCATAAATAAATATTTAATCAAACTCAAACAAATATATTTATTTTGAGCGTCTGCTCGAAGCGACGCGTGACCCGAGAGCTGGTGAGTATTTCGCGCAGCGCATCAGCATACAGCAGGGCAATGCAGCCAGCGTCTTGGGGACGCTTCCGACCGGTATTGATATGGATCAGTTGAGCTACTTGTAGATTGTTTGCAACATTCAGCAGTTAGCTCAATAGTTTCAATTGTAAATACTAGTTGTAATTTATTTCTATTAGTTGATTGTAATTTTCTTTGTGAATGATGTTTTTATTTTTCTCTCATAATAGAAGCTTGGTACATTGTAGGTAGTATAATATACGAATATTATAGCTAACATTGTGAGAGACTGGTGCCTGTTTTAGGTTCACAAGATAACGGTATCACGGGTCACCAGATTTAATTTTATAATTATTTAACAAAGATTAATTAATTATTAACGAGTATTTTCTTCATTTCTGATCGCATCCTAATACAGAGATAAAGATAAAACACAACAGAATAAACAAAACACTGGTAGGTACGTCGAAATGGGATTAGCTGAAGACTAAACTTAAAGTATAATTATCAGTTATCTAGTAGTACGTACCCATAACACAAGCTTTTTGGAATGTTTTTATTTTTAAGTAAAATAACAGATAAACCATTTCACCCTTGTTGATTTAGCTACGTGAGCCTTTATCTGGTCGAAAATATTCCTTCACTATTGTGTAAGTCAGCATGAGAAAAAACACTACTAAGCTAGTGTATAAAGTTAATAGAAGGTAGTAAGATATTTATAGGTAAGCGGGCTAAACACAGTCTAGAGAGATGTGTCTAGTACCCATAACACAAGGTCTGATTATCTTGGGGCTTGATGATGCTGTGTTGATTGTCCAGCAGTATTAATTTATTTTATTTATTTAAGTCCTATAAACTTTCACACAACTAAAACTACCTATCTTTTCAGTTTTAATTCTCTTTAACGATAACGAATACTGCTTTCTGCTCTTAAAATAAACAACATGGTGTACCTAAGTAAGTATCTATGTGCACCGGAAGAGCGTCATCCATCTCCATTTATTCGCGTTCTCGGCTCCGGAGAGAAGCTTCCGGTTTAAAAATACAAAGGTATTGCTGAAATTCACTATTCAGTTCCTAAAAACTTGGGTTTTACCTTTCGGGATTAGAAGGATGCAGGAAAATTAGAAAATCTTCTTATTTACAGACATTGGCTACCCCGACACACGATCCAATCTTGAAAGGTAATTCTCTCGATCAAATTTTACACAAATTAACTTTAAAATTAAAATAAGCACCACACAGTGTGATACAAATGCAACACACTATAGGCAGGTGATGTGTCCAAGTTTCGTCATAATTTAAGTTTACAGTGCTCTCGGTGGTATAAATAATTAAAACAAGAAGTCGTGCCAGTCATTTAGCTGCTAATGCTATCTGCAAGGCTGCAAGAGCCGCCTTGCTTGCAAATTACATAATCACACTAAGCGTGGCCTTTTCCTCCGACTGGCCTTATCTTGCTTGTGTGAAGGGAAATCCTTGGCCTTACTTTAACGTATTACGTTGAGAAACACCAGAAACATGCTATTTAGAAAGATGTAATAAGAACGTAAATACGGCACAAAACTGGCTTGACACTAGAACTTAGTGGCATTCGACACGTTGATTAGATAGAGATGGAAGTCTCGAACTTTGTCTCGTCTGTGGAGAACCGTAGGGGCTACCACTAAGGCGAGTGTTCTAAGAAGAGTTATTGGCAAGAGCTTTTGAATGCGTTTTCAACAAGATTTTGGTACTACAAATTGATGACCTCGTCAATTTAGCCGGGTAGTGGGTGAAAGTGGCGCAAGGCATGGCGAAATGGCGTAGTATAGCTCTATAATCAGCAGTGGGCTCTCACGGGCTAAGTAGAGAGTGTATTAAGATGATGATGATGATGATAATTATGCTATACTAGTATTATTGTGGCGTTTATTATACATAAATAAATTAATGTATAATAAACGCCACAATAATACTCTATGCACCATCGTCTTTACCAACATTCCGAGCGTAATTATCATCATCATCATCAGCCCAAATTATTCCACAGCTCGACATAGGCATAATGAGTGTCATATCAGGCAGTTGCTGGATCCGGCAAGCTGGTGACGAGGCGTCTTCAGCTTGCTGGATCCAGCATCTTCCTGCAGTCTTTCGCAGGAGGAGAGAGTAGTTATGATGTTGTAAATAAAACGTCAAGTGTGAAACGAACTCGCGCACTAAGGGTGCCGTAAGACCATGGGTCTTGCCTAATTACCATGATTCTAGGTCAACGGGAAGTAGGTAGATACCCTGTAGTTTTTGGTCCATATCCAATTTCAACTCGATACGTCCACGCGTTCCTAAGAAAAGAGGGTTGACAGACGGACTGACAGAGAAACAGACAGACGGACAACAAAGTGATCCAATAAGGGTTCCTTTTTTCCTTTTGAGGTACGGAATCCTAAAAATTAAGTAACACGACGCGACTAACGCCAGCGATACTGCGTCCTGTCGAAGTGGTTCTTAACCAGAAGTGGAACATTGTGTCAAAAAGCAGGATTCCTTGGCACTGCATTGCATTCAGAAGTGCGGCAATATTCAACAAGTCTCTCAGGCATTGCGCTCAAATGTATTCCGTGAAGCCTTTTGACACTGTGTGAATGTTGCAGAAAAGACACTTTAACAAAAATTTTGTAAACGAGTAGAAGAGAACTTCTCGTTAAAAACAGTCATTGTTTGAAATTTTAAAACAATAAAATCAATAATGTAATGTGAGTTTTTTTTAGTGGGGTCCTGAACTTCATGCCAAATTTCAACTTTCTGGATCATCTAAAAGTCTTTAAATGTAAAAGGTTTTAATGTTAAAATGGCACTTTTCGGACTGGAGCCACTTACGAAATTTTGATTGATTGTAACTCTATTAAAGATCTTGCCAAATTTCAAGCCTATCGGACTGTTAATGTCTGTGATACAGAAGATAAAAAATGCGTACCCAATTACATACTGCCATTGCGTTGCCGGTTTCTTTCTAAACTTGGTGGTTGTATCGCGCGTCTTGTTAATAGACGCTACACATTAAACTAGCCAATACAGTTTGCTACACTGAAGACATACATACGACACAGAAATTTCGCACCAAGTAGTGTATGAAATAATAAGCTATTGATATTCTACATTTTTATCTTTTATCCATCGTAGATAGCGATTCAACAAAGCCCAAGAATATTAAAGGCAGCCGACAATGCTTAATTGTCGTCAAATAGTCGGCAGCCCGTCAATTTTGTTCGCGTTTGTCGACTCCTTGTGTGTCACTTCTACATTGTCGTACATAGTGGCCAGTAGCGCCGTGTTGTACATTCTTATTGTGCCCGTGATGGAACATCGTAAAGGGATGCTGGAACGCTCGCCGACGTTCAGAGAAGACAAGTAACGAGTGTACACACGTCGGCGATTCAGCTTTTACAGGAAATGTTTTTCGGTGGACAGCAAAAGTTGATTTTTGAGAATATATTAAAGACATAGTAATCCCGTGAGAACATTATTTTATGGAATTACTCCGATATCATAGTCATACAGAAGTTAAATAATCATCAAAATGGGTTGTCAATTGACGGAGTAATAGGTGAACATACATGAAAAACAGACGTCTTAACCGACTTCGAAAACAGGAGGAGGTTCTATTCTTCCCGTTTTTTAAGTAAGTTAACAACATGCGGGCATACAACATTGCAGACTTTCGAAATTTTAAAATCTTTCTCCGTTCTTGAATAAAACGCACCGTTTGTACAGCAATGGAGTTTTGTCGGCAGAGGTATAGATGAGTTCTTCACTTCGAATTTTCTCGAAAAATGTTGGCAAAAAATGCAATTTTAAGATAAATGCTGACAACAGAGAACTTACCCTGTTACTCATTATAATCTGTTAATTTTTAACAATGCATTGTACAAATAGGTTATCCGGAAAGGAAAGAACGAGCAGCGTTGGCCGAGGATGTTCAGAGAAAACAAGTAACGAGTTTACTCACATCGACATTGCAGCTTTTTACAGTTTTTTAGAAGTTTCATTTTTCGACGGACAGTAAAAGCGGGACCCGAGGCGAATTTTTGACAGTTTTCAAAGGAAATCTCGCACACGGAATATGGAAAACTGTCAGCTTTTCGCTCTCACTCCGCACTTGCTATCTAGCTACAATTCAGTCTTCGCACAGCTATTTTTTTCTTTACGTAGCCCAATCGTAGCCTAAAGCTTGTCGTATACCTGGCAAAACGTGCATTCAAATGGGCTTTTAACTCGTTATATTTAGACGAATTTCATATTGATGGAATGAAATGACCGACAGCTCGCTGAAAAGTCGCTTAAAGCTTGTTGGAAGCCATTTTGTAACATAGTTAACTGTAAAATATATCTAGAGATAACGTGTAACGCCCATATTTGAAAGCACGTTTTTGTGTTCGTTTTGTGCGTGGTAGCGGTATTGGATTAACGATCGCAGAGCTTGTAGGTTTTAGTATAAGCAAGATGTGCATGTAGGCGGTAAGTACACACTGCATGAGCTACTCCACGTTAATTTACTAGAGGACCACCCCGGGCTCATTGTCTATACAAAATCACAGCAAAAAAAAACATAGGCTTTTGTTATTAAAATCAAAATCAAAAACTCTATATTTCCATAAATACAATAAATGTACACTTAGAAAAGGTCAAAATATAAAACTAAACACTGACACGGAAATAAAGTGATATTTTTTGATTTCTGTCGCTTCGGTATGTAGACTAAAGTAAAGAAGCGACGAAGAAACCTTTAGCCTGTTAGTTGTTATTTTTCGAGTTGGAGCAACACCCGTCCCAAGCTTTTTTATCCTCTAGATAATCTGATATTTTATAGTAAGCCTTTTTGCACAGCAAGGTTTTAACAATTTGTTTCAATTTATTTACTGATAATTTTTGCAACTCACTAGGAGTTTTGTTGTAGAAGCGTATACATTGCCCTTTAAAAGATATTTTAATTTTGTGTAGCCTAGTTGTGGGCACAGCGAGCTTATGTTTGTTTCTGGTATTCAAATTATGTTTATCGCTATTTTTAGGGAACTGACTTATATTTCTATGAGTGTACAACAAGTTTTCATAAAGATTGCTAATTTTATTTATGGTAAATATTGCTAATTTTACTATGGTGCGTAAGCCCTCATACTCAGGGTAATTTCTAAGAAACTCTAAGACACCTCTCGTCAAACGAACTAAATGTTACGTTAGTCTTTGAACATGATTGGATAAACTTCAATGTTTCCCCTGTAGGTGGAGCTAACGGCGCTAGAGTCCGTAGGAAGTCCCAAAGATTTTTGACTCCTACGCCACTTGACCTCATGGTGCTATTGGTTAGCACATTCTCGTACTGAGGGAAGGATGCGGGTTCCAGTCCCGTCAAAGTCAAAAATTTTTGGGATATTATTTGATTTCTTTCGAAGTGGAACCTCCTCTTTTTTTCAATGTCGTTCAAATATTGCGCTTACGTTACTTCAACTCCATTAGCTATGATCAGCAATGTTCAAGGAGTTACAATCCAGCTGCCCCCATAAAAACGCAACACTCGAGGTTTTTCCACAAAAATGTAAACAGTCTTAACTTTCAATAATTTACGAGGAACCTCAGGAGCAGTTTAGAATACGCGCGCTATCAGAATGGTATGGAACTTCGTCAAAGTAAAATGTTATACATGATATTTGGTGCAACGTTTGTCATATGGTAAAGGGGAGTAGATGGAAACAAGTGCTTGAAATTTGAAATATTAAGTACTGTAACTTATTTGTAGGAAATAACATGGCATACATTTTTTTTAAATTATATTAAATTATATTGCTGGACGATCCACACAACATCATCTAGCCCCAAGATAACCCGAGCTTGTGTTATGAAAATTTCAAACGTTCATTATTGTAGCGAGTAATTATAAATCATCATCGAAAAGGTTATGTACTTGAGGTTTAAATAAGCAACCATTAGCAATATTGAAAGCCTTATAGCGCATGCGTAAATTAGGTAGTCAAAGACAGGTGCTCGCTTATAGTTGAATGCTTACTAATTAATGAAACTAACAACCCTCTAGGGAAGAAAATTTTAGCTAAAAATAGATTTTAGGTTTAACGGTAATGGGAGTGGAAGCTCAGAAAGTACCTACTTAGTCAAGCTTACGTACACTCCAGCAATTGAAAATACCTAGGTAAGGTATTTTCAAATGCTAGAGTTTGGTTTTCTAGCTTGTTTTGGACTATTGTACTAGCACACGCACCTCCCTCTTAAACACATTCACGGCCGTACGACCCGAAGGGGCATGTCGCGCCGCGCAGGTGGGTGGTACGGTTGAAGGCTGGCATGTACGTCATGAGCAAAGAAAGTGTTATAAGTATGCGAGCGGCGAGAGGGGAGGAAGCCAAAAATTTGCAGCTTAGGGTGAAAATGTTGTAGAGGAAGAAGTTTATAATCACCCGTTTCGACTTTCCGAACTGACACTGACAGTCGAACTGATTGAAATAACTAAACCAAATGATTTTAGGGTTCCGTACCTCAAAAGGAACCCTTATATGATCACTTTGTTGTCCGTCTGTCTGTCTGTCTCTCTGTCCATCTGTCAACTCCCTTTTCTCAGGAACGCGTGGACGTATCTAGTTGAAATTTACGTCAAATACTCAAGTCCGTAACTTCTTGGAGCCGCAATATAAATAAAACTTCTAAGTCAATGCACTCAAAAGTTACAGCCGCTTATATCCCGATAATTTGAAATTTCCAAGGGAATCACACGCACACAAAACCTATAGAGTACTTCCCGTATACCTAGAATCATGAAATTTAGTGAGCAGCAAGTCCTCATAGCACAAGGTTACTTCCCGTTGACCTAGAATCACGATAGTTTGGCAAGACACAAGGTCTTACGGAACCCTTAGTGCGCGAGTCCAACTCACACTTGATGTTTTATTTAAGGCATTACGGTTTCGAATCAGTTAGCTCCTTATAAGATGCCATAAAAGAACCAACACGACTGCTGAACGGCAGAGGAAATGGGATACTTCATCCCACCCGGAAGCGGCGGGAATATAAGATCAAGTTCCGACGAGAGAACTCGCTGGCTACAGCGCGTTCAATATTTCAAATACACTAGGAAATTCTATCAATTTAACGTAGAGATTCGGAGGAAAATAATGATAATTCGCAGTAAATTTCGCAGGAAAGGTCATTGCGATCTTTGGGCGACGCCTATGTCCTAGAGTGGATGTCTTTCGGGTGAAACGATGTTTATTAACGAAAGTTCAGAGAGTAAAATTTACTCCTAAATCTTTAGCTTGCTTCTTACTCGACTTTAACTTGGGTTAGGCTGTCTCGATTTACTCTAGATCAGTATCTGCTGGCAGTAGTATATTATTGGGCACATCACCCCACTTTTCCTCCAGTGCCTTCGGCACTTACGGGTGGGGTGAGCGCCCAATAATATTGAAGTTATAGTGGAGTGAGCGCCCAAGAATATCGAAGTTATTTGGTTAAAACTCATTTAACTATCTACTAACTTACCTCAACAACTGCAGCAGGATGACAATCAATCACATTACACATTTATATTTAAAGTTCACTTTGTTGACTATGTCGCTATCTTAAAACTCAGGTTTGTAACTGTGTCATTCTACAGAAGTAAGAAACAACGGATTATTACTGGTATGCAAGACAAGCGCACTCAGTTATGTGAAGTCAGATTGGTATCATGAAAACTAAACTTTGTAAATTTTTTCGATCAGAATGACACCATGTCTTCCACAATAGTTAGAGGCAGATAAATACACACTTGGTTTTCTGTGACCAGATTGGCACGAGGACATCAGAATAACTCAGTTTATATTTTAATTCAGGTCAGATTGACTCATATCGTTTCACAGAATTAGAGATAGCGCATTTTGGTATAATACAACACACTCTAGCAATCTGTAACCAGTTTGGCACAAAGATATCTGAAATTAAAATATATTTACTGAGTTTCCGGTCAGATTGACTCATGTCTTTCCACAGAAGTTAAAGTTGGATTAAATACACCCTCCGTTTTTGTGGCCAGATTGGCTCGAAGACAACGAAATAGCTCAGTTTTATTTTCAGACCAGATTGACTTGTCTCTCACAGAATCTTCACAAGATAGAGATAGCACATTACCACAGTACAGGACATACACTAATACTTGACTTTCTAAAATCAGAATAACACAACAACATCCACTGAACTTTAAAATATCGATATCTACATTTATTTAACTTAAATTTGAATCAGTTTGACTCGTGTTGTTCTATTAAGTTTATTTTAGTAACTGCAAGAAGACACTACTTGATAATAAGACATACCTACTTTTCCGTACTGGGAATTATTTTGCAAGTGTGCAATTAAGCTCTAAACACACTGCGGCAATTCGGAACGATGGCGATGATAGAAATATTGATGGGTAACTAACTGCTTGCTTAATATTTTGATAAAAGTAAATAGCTCAACTATAACGGGACTGTAAGAAAATAGTTGACGATTTTATCTGTTTTTGATGTGAAACATCTAATGCGCCGGGTCAGACCGCATGTTGAAAATAATTTTGTTAAGTAGGTACCTACTTATATGAGACATCGTTGTTAGATATATTTAAGTTTATGCGAACAAATGTAACATAACTAATTACTCATTTAGTTTTTTAATAAATTTCATATTTTAGGATAGACCTACTTTTTACTTAATCTACAGCGTGGGTATTATTAGGTACCTAACTTCAAGTTAATTTTGTAAAGTACATTACAAAAGGAAGTTTTAGTGTGCTTCAGGCTTAATAATTCGTTCTGACTAATAACAAAATTATTGTGAATGAAAATAAGTATTTTGTTTTGTGATTGTACTCTTTCACATAGCAAAAAAAATACCGAATTGAGATGATTTTTTCACAGTTACAATTTGCAAAAATTAAGTATCTACTAAGTAAGTACACTAAACAACGGTTTAAAGAAAATACGTAACGTACGTGATGATGATGTTAGTTGTCTCATCAGAAAGTGATACAGTTTTCGTCTCATCTGATGAATATTTTATTATGATAAAATAACCTATCCATCTACGATGTCGCGCGCAATAGCTGGTCATAATAAACAATAGGTTTGTAGTCAGCGAAAATATATTATCGTGAGAATGCCGCAGGTATTTTATAATTATGACACCGTGATGTAGACTGTCATTTATTCTGTTGTAGCGTTGTTAGCAAAATGATATCAAGACATACATAGGTACTAACTTTTTAACGTGACTTGGTTTAAACCTGATGTTATAAATAATTATGTATGCAACAATTTATAGATTTGATAATGATGTACCTAATACCTTCTCAAAACAAACTTAGATGTTTCTTAGATTATTTTATACATCTAATTTACCTAAATCAGTACATCTAAAACTTTTTTGCTAGATTTACCTTGCTTAGGTATAGGTTGTTTTCGTTGACTCAACATACATAAAATAAGATGTGTTTAATAAATAATGATAATACTTACAATTTTTAATCCTATAAAGTTATATACGAGAAATGTATAGAATTCATTAATATCATAAGTAGGTAGGTATTTACTAAAAAGTCTATTAGGGTTTAACGAGCAGACAAACATACATTTTACCTAAGACTTGCATTTAACCGATTTTTTGTATACGCAAATGTTTGTTACATTTTACGTAAACGAATGTAGGGTTACCATAACATAATTTACAAATGTTTACAATGGACATTTTCCTTCAACTTAATCGATATAATAAAGGTTCTTAGAATATTATTATTAACATTTATGCGTGTTTGATCTTAAGTAAATTTATAAGCAAAGTACCTCTAAATTTTGGTTGTTATTGTAGTTTTATTTGACAAAATTTCACATAAGTATCTTCTACATTATAGTCAAGTATCTGCCTTGGTACCTAAGCACCCATGCAGGCTGAACAAATAAATGTTCGTAATTAAAATTTTTTTTTTCGTAAAAATCGAATTCACTTTATTTTTTACACTTAATCAAGTCAGCAAAGTACTTGTTCAATATGTTCGACAAGGTTACGAATGAGTACGTCGGTACGAAGTTGCTCGCGTTTGTTCCATGAAATAGGAACTTATGGTAACCCTTATCATATGTGGATTCCAGATAATTACGGCTTCACTTTTGTCGGTGACAATAAATGGATGGTGTTTTATTTCATTCTCACGGGAACACGAAACAACAAAATAATGCAATATTTCAATAACGATTATTTAGACGTAACCGACCTCATTATAGTCATGTCACTTATTACATGTAACTAAGGTTTAGATTAAGAATGTGTTCAATTTTACTTACGAAGCATTACTTTATGTGTATAAAATCTAATAATTGGAGTGAATAATTACCATTCGCTTCAGAACCTTCGAGTGACAAAGTACGACGTAATTTATCATCTAAAATGTACGTAAGTACCTTTCTTAGTACCTACTTAGTACTTTTTTGTTCATCAAGATGAGCCTCTGCGGGATGAACCGGTTCCATTCAGTACTCTTATGGCTCTAGTCGTTGCAAGCGCAGCCACTAAGCAGAGGTGCGGGTTCGATTCCAAGTTTTCTTAATATCACTCAATCGCGAGATCTGGTGGTTCAGCAGGACCGTTACATTTGTGATGGACTCTTTAAGTAAGCTCTATTTCCAGTAGAAGATTTCTCGACTTCTCTGTCGGCTGATGATGATGGTAATTATGTGTTATTAATCCCTTTCGTTCGATTTCAGGTCTGACTCAGAGTGCTCAGAGATTCAAGCCCGTTCAATTGCCGTTGAAAAGGCTCCTAAAAAACCAGCAGCCACCAAACGCAAAAGCCCGATCACTAAATCACCTTCGGAACCCAAATTAAGGTAATTTACCTACTTTATTACTTTATTTAAACCGAGTTCTTGTGTTGTGTTATTTCATGCGAATTGAGCTAGTAACTTCGATGTTAGACTCTCTGACAATCGCTAAGTTATTGGGTTCCTACTAGTAGAATATTAAGTTACTGGCTGTTGCCTGCGACTTCGCGAGTGTTCACTCACTTCGAGATTGTTTGTGAAACAAAAGGTAGCATATAAAAAAGATAGTAAATATTATCATATCATGCATGATATCTATTTTCTTGCAAAATTTCATCCAAATCCGTTCAGCCGCTTACACGTGAAAAGGTAACAGACAGACAGAGTTATTTTCACATTTATAATTTGAAAGTTTTGCTACCTGTAAATTGTTTGCAGTTTGTCTACAGTTGTCAATTGTCTACAGTTAGCTCAATAGCATCGATTGTAAAAACTAGTTCTAATTTATTTCTATTATTTGATATTTCCTTTTTTCGATAAAGACTAATTATTATCAATGAAAGTATTGATTTGTTATTAATTACGAATTAAGCGGGGATCGCTTACAATCATCATCATCAGTCCATCTCAGTGCACTGCTAAACAATATAGGTAATAAATATTTTAATGTTTGTTTTACAGAGCTACTTCATCTAAAGGGAGCGCATTGTTTGCGGACTTGTTTGGGCTAGAAGACTCTTTCGTGATCCCTCCACCGACTACAAGTGGAGAGCTCACATCATCCTTAGTGTCTCGCGTTGCCAACGGGAAGGTGCGTCGCACGGCAGACTTGACTGGCGCCTATTTCGTAGAGGTAAAGGTGTATAACACCAAGGAGATAGCCCATACCCCAGCCCAAGAAAGATGGAAAAAAGCGGAGGTGTCCTTGAAGGTTCAAATGGAGAAGGATACCCCGCATTGGGGCAGCCTACAAAAGTTTATGCTTCGCGCTCATAATCTTTTCGATGCATCGGAGCCGGTGTACTACGCAGATAAAATAAACATACGTACATAAATATAAATAAGGAAATTGTGATTTATGCAATAAAGAACACTTATCTACTTAATCATAAGAACTACATTTTTATTTCATAAGCATTTTAGGTAGTAAGCAAATAGGTTCGTCAGTTAGTCGTTTAATCCATTAGTCCACCCTTTTGAGATAATACTTCGATTTAAATTTATTTATATATATAATTAAATAGGTACTAAAATAAATAGCTATATTAACTTTATCGCACATAATACTTAACACTAGCATACATATTGTAAGATAGCATTCTCTACCTGCTAACCTTCAAGGAAAAGTAGCGGTAGGGTCCTACCTGGTACTGTACGTTATTTTAGACTTTAAATCTTAGGTAGTTACGACTTGTTAGCACATTGATCTTATTCTGAACGATTCGTAAATATATTTTCGCAAAAATGCCTTTCTGTACTGTTTGTAGCACAACTGTCAAGCGCAGTCACTGGTTAGGACATCTACGCAGCACTAATCATAAAAATAAAAACATTTCACATTTTTGTGAAGGTATTGAAAAAATAAATTCTGCATTTCGTAATCGCATCGCGACTTTCAGAATTATGGATCCTGATGAGAATAACTGTTCCATCGAACTATTTTTTAATAATATTCAAGACAAGATCAAAATGTTAATAGACATGGCTCTTAAAGACCATACAAATTTGAAAATCAATTTTGAATACTATGCTTTATTTTTGATGGTTAAAAATGATACTCAGGAGATGAAATCATTTTGTACAAAAAATTTCACTATACATAAAAATTATGACAGTGATTCATTGATGTCTCAACTAAAAAGCACTTTCTTAAAGAAAAATGAAGAATTTCAGGATCGTGATAGTGGTTGGACGTTTCTGAGCAGTTCCCATCTAGAAATTAACATAAATAAATATCAACCTCTGAGTGGTTCAAGCTTTATCAAGTTGCCGGCTGCAATAAAATCAAAAAGAGCCTGCGTTAATATTCACAATAATGATAAATATTGCTTTTTATGGTCCATTGTTGCTGCATTGCATCCCGCTAAAAGTCACCCTGAAAGAGTAACGTCATACCCCGATTTTCGTAACGTGTTAAACTTTCAAGATATTAAGTTTCCATTAAGTTTTTCGGACATTGAACGATTTGAAGCAAATAACCCTGAAATCGGTATTAATATTTATGGTTTAAAAAATAATACCGTAGTAGGACCGCTTTACAGAACAAAAACCACGAATAGAAAAGTGATTCATTTACTTTATTTAGAAAATGATGATTTATCACATTACTGTCTTATCAAGGATTTGTCACGACTTGTAAAAAATCAAATAACAAAACACCATAGTAAATTGCACTTGTGTGACGATTGTTTGTCATTTTTTGAATCAAGCGATAAGCTTAGTTCCCACATTTGTGGAGGAGTCGCTACTGAACTACCTCCGAAGGGCTCATTCATACAGTTTGAAAATTTTAATAGAAAACAAACTGTACCGTTTGTTATATACGCCGATTTTGAAACGATGCTCGAACGCTACGAATCTTGTGAACCTGACCCAACTACAGCGAGTACAGTAACGCGGCAGCGACATGTACCTGTAGCTTTTGCTTATCACATAACGTGTACGCTAGACGAAAGCCACAATCGATTGGTTTCATACCGCGGTTCCGATTGTGTAAAAAAATTTGTAGAATCTATATATGAAGATGCTCGAAAAATATATTCTATTCTAAAAAATAGCGTACCGATGATTTTCACAGAAGACAACGTTCGCGATTTTAAAAACGCTGTTACATGCCACATTTGTGACCACATTTTGGATGTTGATAGAGTTCGCGATCATTGTCACTTGACTGGTAAATACCGAGGCGCTGCCCATAGTTATTGTAATATACAATACAAACTACCCAAATTCATACCAATATTTTTTCACAACCTATCTGGTTACGACAGTCATCTTTTTATAAAAGAATTGGGCGAAGCTCCAGGATCTATTAAATTGATACCTAAAACTAAAGAAAGCTATATTTCCTTCACCAAGTTTATTCCAATTTCTAACGAAGAAAGCATTCAGGTTCGGTTTGTTGATTCTTTCAAATTTTTGGGAACTAGCTTAGAAAAATTAGCAATTACAATGAACAAACAAGACTTTAAACAATTGAAGTCTTATTTTCCTAACGAAGAACAGTTCAACTTGCTTACTAGAAAAGGAGTGTATCCTTATGACTATATGTCTCGGAAGGAACGTTATAAAGATACTAGTCTGCCTTCTAAAAATGAATTTTATAACTCCATCACCGATGAATCAATAACTGATGATGACTATGAACATGCCCAGGCTGTTTGGTCAGTGTTCAATATTAAAAATATGGGAATGTACACAGATTTATATGTAAAAACGGATGTTCTCTTGCTAACAGATATATTTGAAAATTTTAGAAAGACCTCTAGGCGGTCATATAATCTTGACCCCGCGTTCTATCTTACAGCACCAAGCCTATCATTTGATGCCATGCTATTGAAAACAGGTGTTCGGTTAGAATTGATAAGCGACGTTGAAATTTTTAGAATGATACAAAAAGGTATTCGTGGAGGCATTTGTTTATGCTCTAAAAGACATGTTAACGCCAATAATGAATACATGGATACTTTTGACCCATCTAGTAAAAAGTCGTTCATTATGTATTTGGACTGTAACAATTTATATGGTTACAGCATGTGTCAATGCTTACCCTATTCTGATTTTAGGTTTATGAACAGTGACGAAATAAATATTTTACAATTAAACTTAATAAATATAAGTGAAACTGATGAAAATGGATATATTGTTGAAGTTGATTTAATGTATCCTGAGACATTACACACAGAACATAATGATCTTCCATTTTGTCCAGAAAAATATATACCATCAGGTGGCAAGAATAAAAAACTTATACCAAATTTGTATGATAAATTCCACTACATTATTCATTATGTTCATTTAAAAAAATGTTTACAGCATGGTTTGGTCTTAAAAAAAATCCATCGTGCTATTACATTCAAACAAAGTAATTTTTTAAAGCAATACATTGATCTTAACACTCAGTTGCGTCAGGAGGCAGAATCTATATTTGCCAGTGATTTTTACAAATTACTGAATAACAGTGTGTTTGGAAAGACGTTAGAAAACAATGAAAAACGGATAGAAGTAAAGTTAGTAAACAAGTGGTGTGACTCGAACAATAAAACGAAAAAGACAAATAGTGCTGAGAAATTGATAGCCAGCCCATATTTTCACAGTGCTTCAATATTTTCTGAAGATTTAGTAGCAATCCAATTGAAGCCTTCGCATGTTATTCTCGATAAACCGATATACATAGGGTTTACTGTATTAGAATTATCTAAGAGTCACATGTATGATTTTCACTACTCCGTTATAAAACCGTTTTATGGTAACCGGGTTGAATTATGTTACACTGATACCGACAGTCTAGTTTATTATATACAAACCAATAATCCTTACCAAGATTTTAAACTAAATTTCTTAAAATATTTTGATACCAGCAATTACGACGTTAACAACGAATTTAACTTACCCATCATAAACAAGAAGATTCCAGGACTATTTAAGGATGAAATGGGTGGTCAAATTATAAAAGAATTTGTAGGACTGCGTTCAAAACTTTACTGTATTAAAACAATAGACAAAACAATAAAGAAGGCGAAAGGTACGAAGAAATCAGTAGTAAGAAAATTGAATATATCTGACTATAAAAATGTTTTGTATAACTGCAATGTTATTCGCAAAAAGAATGTACTATTCAAGTCAATAAAACATGAAATATTTACACAGAGTGTAAATAAAGTAGCACTTTCTAGCAATGATGATAAACGGATACTATCGTCTGATAAGATCTCCACTTTAGCCTGGGGTAATGCTAGTATATTTAAGAAATAAATGTTTTCCAAAATAAATAACATTTAGATGTCTATTATTGTACTATAAGTGTTAGAATGCTCGGACCTCTAGATTTAGCATGCTCAGATCTTTATAGCGTAGAACGGACTACAAACCGATATACTATATAGTGCTAGCTACTTAGTATAATGCTCTGTAATCTAGCTTGCTATTTGATTTCCGTCAGTAGTAAAAATAATAATAAACTAGTACCTAAGCATCCTTTCAACATATAGAGGTTCGAAAATCCTAAATAAATACTTAATATAATGACTTATTTTGTAAAAATTTAATTAATAAGTAAATTTAAAATTGTTTTGTGCTCTATATCAGGCTAGCTTTATTGCATAACTAAATAAATAAATAAAAAACAGACACTGTAACGTTCGTTGCTTGATAATGAAAAGGTTCTTTGTGATCTTATAAGTAAGAAAAATAGAATAAAATAAATAGCTTAGACAATAACTGATTGTTTTTTTTTACTTAATACCTTACCTACTTTAGTTAGGTAGATATATGCATCTACATACATGTTCCTTTTATCAAAGCGCATCAGTCTGCAGCAACTTCAAAGTGGAATATAACACCAGACAGGTGACCATAAAAACTTGTTAGAACACGAAAATGCTGAATACACGTATATTGTTCACATTCACATTTATAAGCTCAACTTATTACTGCAAACAGATCACTCATTAGTCAGCTTACTGTCGAAGGTGAAACATAGGATCGAAGTCAGAAATTGTAAGTAATAAATATTTTTTCAGAGTTTATCTTAAATTTTATTTAAAAAACCTACTTATTACCTTTTCTGTCTGTTTCAGATCCTCGAAAGTATATCTACATATTTCTTCAATATTAGTGATCTCACAATACAAGTCGCGTTTTATTAAGAAGTTAAACTACTGGTAAGATTTACTTTTTCAAAATTAATAATATTTAGTGTATCGTGATTACTCCATGTCTATTTGTGATTAATGTTGGTATTTTTATTTACAGATAATGACAGATCTTGGAAACAGAATTATTGATGAGACCCAGGACGGTCTTTTTGGGATTAACACTCAAGATCTACTGTTCCACTGTGGACAGGTTCCTCCTGGGGAATCGGAGGAAGACTTGCCTCTAATCACATTCAATAGTTTAACGAAGCGAGCTAAGAAAACAAAGTCTAAGAAGAAATTAGACGGTGTAGATAAGCAACGTCATCGATCTAATCAATCGACATTCGTACTCAGCCGCGATATTTGTAAGGGTAGGAGACTGATTCAAATTAAAATTACTGATATTGAAAATGACAATGAAAATGTGATAGTGTCGGCTCAGTATATAGTTAAAAGCATGTATGATGAAGTGTTGGATCAAACAGAACGGATTGTAAAAAAGATATGTGAAAATATAACATGTATTCCCTAGTTCTAAGTTATTTTAATATATATTAATTACCTAGCAGATATTGGTTTTTTATTTATAAATTATAGAATAAAACAAAGTAGGTGAATAGGAATTAAAACAAATTTATTCTTTCAAACATACAATCAGTACTATTACTAGGTTCTTAATTATTAGGTATTAAGTTCATAAAATAGTAACATGATGATTATAATATCAATTTAAAAAAACATTTAAGACTCAGGTAATCTTATTTTATTATTTTCACACCACATTTTAATACACAACACATTTTTCAAAGCACATGTTTTCCTATGATGCACACAGTTCAAATAAATATTTGATTTTTCATAGTCACTGTACAATTTCATAAAATTAGGACATCCCTTATCGCCTATATCTAAAATATCACAATTTAGACACAATTCTCGTATCCATTTAATTTTTTCCATGCCTTTAGTTACAATTTTCTTGTTATTCAAATAAGGTATGATGGTGCGCTTGAATTCTCGATGATCGATAAAACCTTCACTCCAGAAGATTCCACGATTATTTTCCAACCACCGTACGCGCTTTTTTTCTTCATTAGATAGATTGTTAAAGGGATACGGAGGTTTAATTATAAATGTTTGGGTGTATCCGTTAATCAGAATAGCAAACTCCTTAATAATAAAATAATTATTAATGTCTTTGAATCCTTGCAAATCTACTATTACTGTATTACAATTCATGTTATTTTCTTTACTGTATTGCTCAGAGGTCTATACTCAATTAAGCAATCGTTTAAAATGAGGCAATATGCAGCTGTCTGATCCGGAATCTCTGAATTACACTCAAGTTCAACGCGAACGCTTACTACAGGACCTGATTTAAGGTTTTCGCTTTGCCTAGAACAATCAATTACAAAAAGCGGTGCTTTTTCTTTAAACTCAGAAGCAGTTAACAGTGGTTCACTTCTACGTCCGTAATATGATTGTTGGAATTTTACATACTGTTCATATATTAAAGCAAATTTAGAATTAAGAAAACTGACATTAAAACTTTCATAGGGAAAATATGTAGAGTTGAGATAAACTTTAACATCTCTTAAATTACAATGATCGAACTGTGACATGTCTTTTTTTGCTAAATTTTTTCGGTCTGTTTGTAGTCCAATGATGACGTATCTGGGTTTTTCAATCTGTGATGACGTTTTTATTGACCAGGTATGTTTAGTAGTTCGCGGTAACAATGGATACTCGTATAGATCCCAATTTCTAAATGCAACATGCAAAGGACGATCTTTTTCTAATAATTTTAGTAAATTAACTTTTTCCTTGTCCGACACTTTAACGTGCGGCACACGCCAAACTAATTTGTTTATTATTACGTCTTCAAGATGATCATCTGTTAGAATTTTTATTGAATTTAAATTGGTATTACTGCGTAATAGTATCAATTCATGTTTACAGTTTATAATAATTTTTTTATAATCCTCAGCGAAACCTAACAAATTGCTAAGAGGAATTGAAGCTGCAAAACTTCCATCAGTTATTGTTCCATTAACATCCCAACCCCATGCTTTCGACACTCTAGCATCATTTAGATTATAAGATAATAAACCTTTCATTGTTGTAGTAATTCCAGCATTTTTGATTCTATCTATTTCCACTCCATTAATTTCATATCGAATATCTTGAAAAAGATAAATCAAAGGATTGTTAGTAAATTCCACACTCGTAACCTTTTGTTTGGAATCCTTTTTTACGACATTCACTGATCCTTCTAAGTAAAGAGTGCTTGCTGATGGTAAAACGTATAGATCTTGTTGATTGATAGGTATGCGAATTTCATCATTCCTGTTGAAACTTGTTATGTATGGTTTATATGAATGATATTCGATACTATCGATGGTATTATCGAAAGCTGGTGTACTTGATATATCCAAAATACTCATTTTAGAAGTCCAATTAATTTTAGAAACCTCTTATTTTCTTCGGTTAATTTATTTATTCTCTTAGCTCTTACTTTACGGGTTGTTCGATTAACACTGATGTGTTTGGTTTTTACATTACTGTATTTATTATAGTCGATCATCTTTTTTTAATATGCAAATACAACTGAACCTCTTCACCACGTAAATTAATTAAATTATTCTTATTATCCAACAATCTAATGTTTATAGAGCTTACGGTAGTTTGATTGACAGGAAAGTATATGATATTTTTAGGTATTTCTATAATTCGATATCCTGGTGGGACGTTGGGTGCAAATTCATGAATGATATGACTTGATTTTCCATCAATATACGAGCCGCTCACTATATCACATTCGATTCTTAGCACGGTCGTAGATAAAATGTTGACTGGAAGTTGTGACTCATGTAATATATTGGCTTTCAGAGTTTGTTTACCAAACCCTAGTAATGTTCCGAGAGATTTGTCTTTTTCAAAATGTATGTCTTTGTTGCAAAAAATAAATGTTTTCAACGTGTTGTTATTACAAAATAAATTGAA
Source organism: Eupithecia subfuscata (assembly GCA_963564075.1). Classification (NCBI taxonomy): domain Eukaryota; kingdom Metazoa; phylum Arthropoda; class Insecta; order Lepidoptera; family Geometridae; genus Eupithecia; species Eupithecia subfuscata. The sequence continues at coordinate 2,034,249 of OY751102.1, forward strand.
AGTGATTCCCTTTAATTTTAAATTTTGTCTTATGTAGTCAGAAATATCTTGTAGTTCGTATGCACCTTCCGGTATTTCTAAATTTTCATTGTTTCCATAATGAAATATATTGTTTTTACTATCGATGTTAGGAATTGAATTAAACGTTGATAAGTGCAATAGAGCGCATTCATATTCACCGTCAAATTGCAAAGCTGGATAATATAAAGTTGATAAAGCTGATTTATTACCAGTTATGGACAGTGTAAAGGACATTTTGCTAATGCGTAAATTAGATCAAGTGCATTAATTTATATCATTTATTTAATAATTTAAATAGCTCTAAAACATTTATCCCAAAATTCATGCAGAAATTTTAAACAAAGATGACCACAATTTATCGTGTTGAAACGTTGATAGCTACAATAGTTGTACGTTAAATTTGATTTTAAATATTTAACTATCTCTAACGGAGGTTTTAAATCTCCAAAGCTGTCAAAATATTCGCAGTAACCAAATTTTTTCACATAGGCTACCCAATGTGTACCTTCATTCTCTGAACTATCTAAATTAATAATACCACATTCGATATCTTTTGGTTTTTTCGGTAATTCGTCTCTCATATAAACACCTCTAAAATAGGGTATGTATTCAAAAGCATATTCAGACAATTCTACATCAGTAAGAGCACGATTGGGTAACCTTTTCATCAGTTTTTTGAACTTTTGACAAACAGACCATTCCCTTTCTTGTAAGGTTTCATATAAAGACCTTTTCCTAATGCAATAGATTCCATCATTTTATTATGTCTCTGAGCTTCTTCAAAGTTCTTTTTGGCTGATTTGTGATCATTTACCGCTTTAGTAATACCTGCAGCACCTCCAGCCAACGCACCAAGTGCAGACAGACCTGCAAATATTGGTATTAGTGGAATAATACCCCCTGTTTTTGGTAATGGTATTACGCGAGGCATGCGAACTCCTTTATGTTTTTTAACGAGTTTCTTCGCAGCTGAATATGCTACTTGTATAGCTTTTGAATTGTTTGATGGTTTTAATTTCTTCAGACGATTGCGAATTGTAGAAACAATAGATCTGAATGATTTCGTTCCTGCACCGTGCTTTACTTTGTTTTTCATTACTTTGCTTACTAGCCACGAAGCTAATTTCTCTCCTTTCCCTGCATTCTTAGACTTTATTCGCTGTTTAGCCATGTTTAATAATTCTAAGTCAGCTATGTGCCGATCTTCTAACTTGTTAGAATTATTATAGGCAATGTCGTGTTGCATACAAGCGTTATCCAACTGACTAATTCCTTTATCACCTCGCAATAATCGTTCTCTCAATTTCGTACCAGGACCACAATAATTATATCCCGGTAAATGCAGCTCAAATGGTAAGCTATTTATCAGACTGTTAACTAGTCCTCCACCGCGCATTATTTAGATGGTAATGACTGATTACAATGTGTAATACATATTTTTATATAATTTTTTAACCCTCTTCTATAACAGGGCACGTTTTTCTATCCAACTATTTTCACTATTCGCGAGACCTAACCATTTAACATACAGCTTACTACCTTTTTTTCTTAGAATTTTTTCAATTAAATAAATATTAGGACAGCTTGTTTTCTGAAGTTCTTGAGCATAAAAAGTCCCCAAAATGGGATTTTTGTGCAAATCTTCAATAACGTATGTAATTGGTTTTGTAGGATTAACTTTCTTAATTAAAAATAACTCGGTAGACCAATTTGGTGTATAACCTTTTTCGAAAGTACTTTTATATTTGCTTATACGTACCAAATCTCCTACAGCTAATTTGTTTATCTTTGATTGATAATTTGTTATCTGTGACTTTTTTATATTCCTCATTACTGTTTTCTGATTTGACTTGTTAACATCGTTTGGTTTATGTTTTGTAATTCGATGTGTTGTATTATTGTATGTACCTACAACATTTTCTAACGGCTTCCCAATCCATTTATAGCTACCATTTAAACTAAAACATTTGTATAATTTATGTTTCAGAGTTTTTATGACTCGTTCAACTATGGAAGCTTTTTTTACTGAATATGATGAATAATGGTTAATTTTATTCGAAGATGATATTTTATTAAACTCGTCGTTATAAAATTCTGTACCCATGTCCGTTTGTAAGTTAACAGGTTTACGGTTTGTTGTAACTAAAATATTATTAAATGCATTTGCGATCTCGGATTTTGTCTTAGTTTTTACTGGAATAGCCCAGGTAAACTTTGTGAAACAATCTAATACTACTAATATAAAACTAAAGCCATGATTAAAACATTTTAAATTTTGAAAATCAATAAGATCTGCTTGCCATAAATCATCAATTCCTTTTAATACAACAGGTCGTCGAATAAAATTTTTTCTTGCTGCTTTATGAATTTCGTTAACAACTTGCAGTTTACTCATTTTTGATTGATGTACTAATTTTATCAATATCGGATTTTGTAAAGTAGTCCTTCACAAACTGCTCAATATATTTTTGAAAGTCTAATTTTACAGTGTTTAATAAATCATAAACTTCTTGCTTGCTTGCAAATGATTCAAACTGTTTATCTACGTATTCTTTATTAACAGCATCGTTTACTTTCAAAGGAATTAAAACACCAGTCAATCTCTTTGATTGTACATCTATTTCTTCTGGTATTAATGCTTTGTCGGAGGTTTCTAAGAAATCGGATAAGCGTAATCGTTTATTAATATGGTGACCAAATTTATCCATTTTAATGGAGAACTGATAGGTTACAAGGATCAGACTTGAATGAAAGTATGTTTTGAACTGAATCTTATTTATTTGAAATAATACCACTCTCACGTAACTCTTCTAATATAGATATTATTTCATTATCCAACCCAGTGTTACCAGCATCTCGAGAAGCAATTAATAGTTTCAACCTATCGACCAATTCATTAGGATCATCCCAGTAAACATAATCAACATTTTTCTTCCATTTCTTCAAAATAGACAACCCTTCTCCTCCATGTATATTCGGCTGACTACTGTCCGTGCTTGCAGAAATCTTTCGTAACTTAAATAACGGCTTAATGATGTGTAAGTATTTGCGTCCCCTGTTACTTCTAATTGGTTTATGTGGATCATAATCTCGCCGATGAACATTTGTTTCTAACAACATCAACTTATAATGTCTTAAATCTTCGTCAGTTATTGTTGATAGATTAGGAACTTTTTTAAATAAAAGCTCGTCTAAGCCAGGAGTTTTTTTAAATATGTTTGTACCTACTTGGATATCATCATTAAAAATAAGCACACGTGCGGATCCCATCATGAGTTTACCACGTTCATTTCTTACGCCGAATGGAACATCGCTTACAACTTCTGAATTTAAAGGCCACGAAGAAACTTCATTTTCATAATTAGGCTCACTCGTACCTGATTTGAATGATTCATCATGTTGATCTTCATCCTCAGATTCTGAGCTTTTCGAGTTGTCTGATGCGTTTGAATCTTTATTTTGTGGACTAAATACATTATACCCAACACTTGAAGATACTCTCTTTTTCAGTGTTTTATCGAATGGACTTGATGTTTCAAAGCTAGGTTCATTTGTATCAACTTTAAATTCTTTTCCAACCATTTGATTCAGAGGTTTTGTTATTGGTTTAAAAAATGAATCCAAAATATAACTTTTCTCCGTGTCAATGCTTCTCATCTTTCGTACCTTTCTTTTTACAGCTTCTGCAGCATTTACAATTTGTCTTTTTATATTCTTTTCCGTCATATTATAACTAACTTTGAATGAACTATGCGTTGTATGTGAGAGTTATAACATAAGAATGGGTAAATTTTAGCCATAGTTCTGTTATTTATAGTAGTTGTTAAAAATACAATCTAATAATATTAGTGTACACTTTTCTACACATAGGACAGTTTTTGAAGATTGAAAGAGCGCACTTGGCGCAAGCCACAGCATGACCACAAGGTGTGAAGCATGTGTTTACGTCTTCTACCAAACAAATTCTGCAGATAATAGTTGTAGTTGTTCTTATAAGTTCATTTTCGTTAATTTTGTAAGAATCATCACTGGGTACAGGGGAGGTGTTAGTTTTGTATCCATCATCATTGGGTACCGGATTTTTATACATCAGATTATCAATATTTTGTACATATTCTTCACCTTTCACAATTAAAACATATAAACAGGACTTGAACCAGCGTGCGTGTTCTTCCCATGGTTTGTCCTCAGGAGGCCAATCCTTAAGTTTTCCATTACAATAATAACAAATAACTCTATCACCTTGTCCTGTATAAAAAAATCCTGCATCTACCATATCCAGGGGCTTTTGAGACAATCCAATAGGCCAGTTCTTGAAACTTTCCAAGCGCATGCTTTCACTAGCATAGTAACGATGTACAGGATTCATATTTCCTTTGTTTTTATTTTTAAGTTGACGATGAAGTTACAACTCGCACGACAGACACTTGCTACGTTCAAACAAATATGACTAAGTGAAAACAGATATCTTCCATGAATCTGTGGATGATTGTTATTTAATTAAACTCAATAAAAGTATCAAACTTTTTACGATAACATCCCTTATTTTTTTCACAATCTTTGTTAATCACTAAATAACTATAAGGTTCTCTCCAAACATTTGAACACATGTTTCGAAATTCTTGCCATGTCATATCCGTGTTAACATGTTCATCATAAACATGTCTCATATTAATATCATCTTGCTTAAAGAGGATAATTAAATTTGCATTATCTCTTACTAGCTGTTTGGGTATTCTGCTATAAGTTTGATTTAAATAAAAACAATCTATATACTTATGTCTACCCATCGCAAAATAATCACGCACATTATTTTGATTTTCACATGCTACGTCATCAAATATAATAATGGAATTACATTTTGCAGCCTCTGGTTTCAAAACCTCTTCATTTTCATGATATTTAGAAAATGTTATACTTGGAACCATCATGAGAACGCGTTCCAAAAATACATACTTCGGCTGATAAAGAGTTTTTGAATACACATAAAGATTTTGAAACTGCAATCCATTTTCATGCAGGAGTAAACCTATTAATAAATTTGTTTTTCCACAGTTAGATGGTCCACATATTATGCACCGTATGGTATTTGGTAAAAGTTTTCCATGACGTAAGCTAGTTTTTTCAGAATCAATACTAATGTTGTCCAATTTTAGCGAAATCGGTTGTTTAACAAACTTCATTATGAGAGTGTTGGAAGTAGAATGACAACAGCTTTAGGTGACCAAATGAGTTATATCCAAATAACTTCGATATTATTGGGCGCTCACCCCACCCGTAAGTGCCGAAGGCACTGGAGGAAAAGTGGGGTGATGTGCCCAATAATATACTACTGCTGGCTATCATTTTGATAAAACTCTACTATGATCGGCGCGATTAGAATGGAACCATTTTGAACATTTACTTTGTTAAGGGTCCAACCCATTTTAAAAATGCGAGAATTATATCAGTAATGTGACGATAATTTTTTACTTTGAAAGATTACGTCTCATTTTTATACAGCGTGGAACACTCCCACGCAGTTATGAAAAGCGGAAAGAAGTCTCTGTTTTTGAGTAAATTGTCGTGAAAATTTACCTTCATTTAATAATTTCCTCCTGCTCTCATATTTGTGATTCCCTCCTACGTAATTTGCTGTTACCTGACGCTTGATGTTCATCACCGAACATCTCATGAACAGACAAAACGTAAAGTCATGCTATATTATTGAGAGTACCGTGACTTGACGAAATTGCCGCTCTACGAAATGTCTACAAATATTCTCAGAATTGTTATATTTCGTTATAGAAAATGAAATTAGGCCGCTCGAGTCAACTTTATTATTTTGGCAGAACACAGTCGACACGCTCTCAACTATGAACTAGCTTCAAGCTTGCGATTTCGCTTGTTTAATAGTCGACTCATGCTGAAGTTGACTGCTAAACCGAGAGTTCTGAGGGCTTATTTTGATTCTCCAACACGAAATTTCGTGTTTTGTTTCAGCCAATTGGTGTACTTTAATACGCTGAATTAGAGAACTAATTTGCACAAAAAAACGAATGCCTAGAAACAATGGATTTTGTATTTTGGAGATTTAAAATAGGCCTCCATTTTAAATCTGTAAATTTGATTATTACATATTTGATTATTTAGAGGTTTTGGCCTATATCCTGATGATCTGACTAAAATAAAGCACTTTGAGTTTCTAAATCAGTATATTTGATACTAGACGATCGCCTCGCGGTTTCACCCGCGTAGTTCCCGTTCCCGTGGGAATTCCGGGATAAAATATAGCCTATGTCACTCCCTGAAAAGTAAGCTTCCTAACGGTGAAAGAATTTTTCAAATCGGTCCAGTAGTTTCGGAGCCTATTCAATTCATACAAACAAACAAACAAACAAAAAATCAAACCTTTCCTCTTTATAATATTAGTATAGAGTATAGATTTAACCCATTTCAAAGTGTCCCAGGTAAAAACAGAACTTAGTACGCATGCAAAATTATCCGTAGCTATAGCTAACATTAAACTTTACTGTGAAATTGCGAAAACTTAGGTAGGTTAATGAATATGGTAAAAGACAGTTGCAAATAACTTTGTTTTCAAGCTCCTTACAACATTCTTATTTACATTTATATACGTACGTACGTAACCACTGCCTTCCATTGGTATAATTCAATGTTTTGTCTAGCAAAGAAACCAAATGCCTAAAATAACAATCGCTAGACAAAACGAAATTATCTCTGTAAAAATTGTTTCATCTAGGGCCTAGGGCTTTTTAATGCGCATACTAATAGCACACTTACAGTCAGGGCGCGATCAAAATGGGACAGAACCATGTCCTAAGTAATATTCGAAGTTACATTTACTGTATAACACGCGAGCGGAATGGAACCTTGTCAATGTAAATGTCAGAACACGCTTGTCTTAGTTCGAAATGGTTCTTACTAATCTGATAGCCCTCTGATTATACCTATTCCTGGGAAATGGCCTCCCTCACAAATAATAAATCCACAAAAATTGTGGCCTCCCCCATTTTATTCGGTCCTGCCAATGATAACAGAGGGATCAAGTAATCGCGCCGGCATTTTCTTGGGATGCCTCTCGCCTAGGATTGAAATCGGTAATTTTTCCACGCGATCTTAAGATCCCAACTTTGCTAGAACGAGTTACTGTGTGTTAGTAGGACTGGCACTAGCTTAAGCTTTAATTTTAGGTTCCTTTAACTAGCTGTTTGTCGAAGGAGGGGGGTGTATGAATGAAGCTGAACGAGATATCAGGCAGTCGACGCGAGGCCGCCGCGTAGAGCGCACGTGTGAAATGCGAGCGCAGTGCCGGAAGCTGACGTGATGTGTCGTGCTTGACCATGCTGCCGCTACTGTTAGTTATGCTCGTTGGTAAGTTGGCTGCTAGAAATTGTAAATTACGTATTTTTCTGAGTGAATTTATTTAACGGTTGAAAGGCAGAGTGTATCTCTGTCGGTAAGAGTAAGGTAAAGAAAAGACAGTGAAAATTAGTTTTAAAGTCAGAAGTGATTTATTAAATTAAAGAAGCTCATTTATAGTATTTTTATTGGTAAGTGATGATCGGCTAATGAGTGTGAAAAACTTTCATTATTTTGAGTGAAATGTGCAAAATCTTATGGATTTTTGACAGTGTCACTATGAGGTTTGAATGCAGCGTTGTCGGTAAGTGAGAAAACTAGAAGATGGAGCTTAAGATGTTGGAACGTATCTGAAAATATATGAAATAATTAACTATTTGAATAACAAATACATGGAAATTATTGGGGATTTTCTCACAGGAATTTTCGCCTTCAGGCCTGTTTGTCGGACTTTTACAAAAGCTTTTAATAACAACATCCTACTGCAGGGCAAAGACATATCTGTAAAAACTTATACCTAGTAAATATAACCTTTAAAATAAAAAATATCGAATAATATAATTATTAAGTTTTACCTAGTACCCGTAACACAAGCTCTGCTTAGCATGAAGGAATAAATAATGCTGGACAATTTACATAGCGTCATCTAGCTATGTAAATTGTCGAGCATTATTTATTTATGTATGTATAACCTAGTTTCCAATTAAGAAACTTTAGGTAGGTATATTTATTAATAGCTATCACAAATATTTACTGTAATATTTATTGTACAGACAAAAAGCTCAATGACAGTGATGAACTTTTTTGTCCATCGAATCGGAGCATCGAAGCGGCGACGCGGAAAGATTGGTTTTGATGGATGAGGGTAACACTTCCGACCATCAAGACGTCGCTGAGAGGGCGTGGTGGTTTACCATCAGCATGTTAATTAATTTACATACGAGCTTAAGAGGGGTTGATGTGGATTTAATTATTAATTATTGAATTATCTGGTAGCGGGTTACGTAAGTTACTTTTACAGTAGCATACCATCAATAACATCTACTTTATAACCGCGAAGATCTGAGCTCCCCTATTATGTAATATGTATCATTACCAAGATTTGAGTTGTACATGTGTTTTTTTCGACAAGATTTTTATACATTATGTATACGTCAAAGTAAACCAACGAAACACATCTTATCATTATCATCGTCATCGCCAGCCTGTTCTGTGCTTCTGGCCTGTGCGTACTTCGGTGTGCCCTGAAACTTTGTGCCCTAGATTTCATCATAACCTTTCATTTTATCCCAAAAATTAAACTCTTGCACGAGTGGTTTTCAAGATTTGGCGGTTTTAATTTTTGACATTAGCTGTCATTTCTGCCAGTATCTGTCATTTTTATTTATACTAACTGATGAATGCTATACATAACAGTAACCTGTAACTTTGACAGTTACTGTCAAAGTGACAGTTACTGTCATGAATACAATAAATGTCATTTGAAACAAAAGCCTGTTATAAAAACAGAAAATTTCAACCAAAGAAAATAAAAATATTAGAACTACCTTAGTATCTATTTAAGATTGAAACAGTTGAGATAATTGCAGATTGTTGTAAACAATGTTGTGGTAGATCAACTGCTATATTTTTAATGGCCATTCTTGAAAAACATGATCAACAGATGGTGTAGATTGTAATAAGAAGCCCTCTGACTTTTCGTGACACGCTGAGAGTAGGCAACGTCTCGAAACAAAACAGACGTTGGGAAAAACCCCGTTTTTCAATGTCGTCAACTAATTTTAATAAACCTAATCCGCAGAGCAACCTCTAGATTATTTGCAACTATCTACCTAATGGGCGCTATGGCGCTCATTAGGGGAGGCCTATGTCCAGCAGTGGATTAACATAGGCTGATGATGATGATGATGATCTACTGTTGGCTTAATGTTTCAACAATAAATTCTAAATCTACTTTTTTTCTGTTAATTAGTATACATACCTTCTTAGCTGAATAATCTAATAAAGACATGTCATTTTCATTTTTTTTTACAATACATTACCTACAAGCTTTTATTCACAAAGAAAATTACACTAGTACCTATTTACAAATTAAGCTATTGAGCTAACTGCAGACTGTTGCAAATAATCTACTAACTCAACTGATCCATATCAATACCAATCGGAAGCGTCCCCAAGACGCTGGCTGCATTGCCACGCTGTATGGCAATGCTGATTCGCTGCGCCAGATACGAGTACACCAGCTCTCGGGTCACGTGTCCCTTCGACCAGACGTTCAGATAATTTTTTAAAAACCCTATAGTCATTTTCAAATAATATTTTTTTCTAAAATTAGAATATCTTCTACCTCATCCTCCAAATAGCGACCCCGCATAAATCCTTCTTGTCGGTGTATCTTTCGTTCGAGTGCGAATCTCTCGTACTGTTTATTTAGGCTGCTTTTCATATTCAGGACTTTTCCATCGCTTCTACCTATTTCTGAAATCTAAACTGTGTAGGTTTTTAACTCTCGACCAAGAAAAGAGTGTTATTTTACCCCGTCCACGAACGTATTTTCTGTTTGTATATGCACGTCTATGAAGTCACTTATTTGTAGATAGGTGAGTGAATGAGGATTGAATGACAGAATGAAGTATTTTATAGACTTTTGACTGTTACTTTTTGACAGATAGAGATGAGATCTGTCGACTGGAAAAATACTTACGAAAGATAACCATTTTTCAATCGACGAAAAACACGGAGGTTCTCAGGTCGACGCGTATATTTTTTTTTTCAAGTATGATTATGCATAACTTTTTACAGAGTAGTCCGATTTCGATAAATCTTTTATTGGAAAGGGCATACCCCGAAAGTGGTCCCTTTTAAATTTGTAATAACTTACGAAAATCATAAGGGTAGGTATGAATGGTATCATTGATTGTTTACTCGCTGATTGTAATATTTACCCACGCATAACTTTTTACAGGAGTAGTCCGATTTGGATACTTAATTCTTTTTTTATTGGAAAGGGTATACCTCGAAAGTTGTCCCTTTTAAATTTGTAATAACTTACGAAAATCATAAGGGTAGGTATGAATGGTATCATTGATTGTTTACTCGCTGATTGTAATATTTACCCACGCATAACTTTTTACAGGAGTCGTCCGATTTGGATAATTCTTTTTTTATTGGAAAGGGTATACCTCGATGTATCATCAAACTAAATTAGACTCGAATTTTAACTAGATGTCGCCACGAAAAATTTAAAGTCAGTTTATCGTTTTTTAAAACACGCCAAATTATATCAAGCCGACATAGTATGTAACGAAGAATATTTTATATGATTTCAGAATAAAAAGTATTGAAAATACTAGCACCCAGAGAGTTCAAATTCAGTCTAGTGAAAACAACGACAATCTTATTAAAACTTCGTCCGAAACTACGACAAGGCCATTAAAATTATAACAACAGTATAAATTATGATAAATTAACCTAAGAAACGCCGATCCTAATCCCTCCAGACTTAGCCCCTGAAGGTCTTCTTACTAATCTCTTAGGTCTTTCGTCTAATCTAGGTGATTTATTTGGTTAAAACTTTTGTATGAACTTCGAAACTATTAATCACTTGCTTCTGTCTATGAGACTGTATCTTTTATAATTTTTGCTTATCGGTGCTTTTGGCTAAACAGATCTTAATAAAATTTGGCTTGAAGATACGTCAAAATCAAAAGGGCAAAGGCTTCTTTTTAACCAAAAATGCAGCGTGTATAACGCTATTTTCTTTGATTTAATTTGGTAAATTGTAGAAAATAGCGTTTTACACGCTGTCCAGCGAGTGTCTGCGTGTGTTACAGCTTAGCCAAAAGCACAGGATCTAAAAAGCAAAAATATACAAATGTTCAGAAAGATAAAAGCAGATGACTTATCAGTTTATACGAAACTAGCTTCTACTCGTTATTTCGTACGCATTTTCCGGGATAAAGTGTAGCATAATGTCATTCCAACTATGTAAAACTACATCGACACAAAAGTATTAGCAAAAAAAGGTTACAAATATTAAATAAATAAATAAATAAATAATGCTGGACAATTCACACAGCATTATCTAGCCCCAAGGTAAGCAGAGCTTGTGTTATGGGTACTAGATAACTGATATACATAATAATATACGAGTACATAGATAGATACTTTTTATTAAATATTGACAATCTGCTGATCGTAAAAATATTTGTTCCGAGGCGGGAATCGAACCCGCAACCTCCTGCGTCGCAGGCAGACCTTCGCCCACCGCGCCACAGAGGTCGTCATTACAAATATTCAAACGTCTAAGCATACAAACTTTTCTATTAATAATATTAGAGAGATTAGGGGCAAGATTACATACATATGTATGTCCCTGTCCACCCCGTTTCAGTGTAAGTGGTGCCTTGTTTCTATAATATTTATGATAGAAATGGAGTTTATCGATCGTGCAGTATAGAAAGATCAGTATCGAATTAGTAATAGACTTAATTAATAAGGGTGACATATTAATAACCCTGTATAAAAATAATAAAAGATTTAATTAATAAAAATCACCACTGTCATTTCAGATTGTTTTTGTCCACCATCACTCCTTTCCCAGATATCGAATTTATTGTCAGCAATAGAGTCCGTAGGAAAAAAGGAGCAAACATTACCGTCCTTTACGCGCGCAGTCGGTTGTGAAGGCTCAATTGAACCGGCTATACCCGGCGGGGATGTTGAAACATCAGTGTTATTGTGGATCTTTATGTCTATGAACAGAGAGTTCAAATTCGCTTTTAAAAGCGACCGCGGCCGTGTACCGGGAGATACTGTTCATTGGCAAGGATATTGAAACTTTACCGGTATTGTTGAGTTTTATATTTACTCCGAAAGAGTTCAAATTCGCTTTTGTACGCTTCAAAGGCCGTAAATAGATACTGTATATCGGCGGGGATATTGAAACTTCTGTGTCAAAGTAGAGTTTTATGCCTAAAAAGATAGAGTTCAAATTCCCTGGTGAGACAGCACCATATGGCAGTCGATTTCCCCTCGTACTATCAATAAAATATAATGCACAGTTACTGTTATCTGTAGGTTCGACTATCTGCAATAGCAATTCTATAAATTGCTTGATGAAGTTCGATATAATAAAATGTGTTACAATCTAAACGTAGAGCCAAGTGTGAGTCAGACCTGCGGGCTAAAGCCATGGCCTTGGGACACACTTTAAAATACGACCTATTTTAAAGTGTGTCCCAAGGCCATGGGACATAGAGGGCAAGCACTTACGAGAAATATTGAAGATTGGAAGTTTTACTAAAAATAAATTACAAAATAAACAAACTACACAAAATATCAGAAAATATATTTTGCATACTCTACTACGTTTTATCCATTATTCTGTATTAATTTATAAAATTTTTACTATCTGTAAATATGATTGTACGTATATTACATTTATTTTCTTTCTATTCTTTCTTTCCTTGGTTTTAAAAATTATTCACCTTATTCGGTAATTGAACCCACTCAAATAAAACAACACCCTGAATTTTTATGAAACCAATCGGTAGAGTCAATTTTAATATATAAAATCTGCATCATTAACATTGCGTTTTAAAGGAAGACCGTGATATCTGCTGCTTCGTAGCAAATGGCATAGATTTGTCACAAAACTACCTACTAGGTAGATTACTTGTTGAACGCAAAAAAAAAAACAGAAAATATTTGAGCTGTCCCGCGCGACCGGTGGAGATTCGCCGAACAAAATATTCAGTCATCTCAACAAAAACCATGTATTCCCTGTTCGCTTGCACGTTATTCACAGTTGATAGGTTCTGGTATAAATTCGGGAGTGTTTTGCCACGTTCGGGAATTTCCGTGAACTTATGGCCCGTCGAGACGTTCTGAGACGCGGCTGATTGCGATAAGGCCTTTCCACACCTGTGCACTTCCTTTTACCCAGAAGCTAACAGAACTAAATTGATTGGCAACTGTGTGTGGTGGCTTTAGACACTTCATGGACTTTTTGGTGTTTATAAATAAGTAACTAGTTTATGCCCGCGGATTCGCATGCATTGTTTTATGGAAACGTTTAAAGGTGATTTGTATCCCATGGTAACTAATTTATGGCATAAAAAGCCTACGTTTGATTCCAGGATTAGAATTACTTGTATGCAAAATTTCAGCCCAATCCGTTTAGTAGTTTTGGCTTGACGAGGTAACAAACATACATCCATCCATACATACATCCAAACTTTCGCATTTATAATATTAGTGTGATACAGCTAGGCGAATACAAGACGGTGAAAACGCTGTGTTTGCGTGCGTAATGTCCTCCTAGCCGAATTTCGACCAAGGTGACCAGTCTCATCGGAGACTAGCCAGATGCGCAGGACATGTTATAGTGCACAAGTGTGCGCAAATGCGCAAATACAGGTGCACTCTCCATCCCCTCACTCTCATAATCCGATGGGACGACAGATTATCCGATGGGTCGTTTTACGACCGGGGAGAGGTCAGGTGCAAGACCAATGGCTTAACGTGCTTTCCGAGGCACGGGGGTGTAACACCGCCAACTTCCTGACTCAGGGATGCTACTGTGAATTGTCCTTGCTAGAAAAACCCCAATACCAACTATTGACCCGACCCGGGATTCGAACCCAGGACCTTAACGGATAATCAACGGTTGAACAAGCTGACCGCTAGACCAACGAGGCAGACATTGTGTTTGTGTGCGGCGTTTACAAATGTCTATAACTGTCACGACTTATAATTATCTAAATTTATTTTTTGTCTTTTTGTTTCCATAATTCATTTTTTGTCTTCTTCATTTTGTTTGTCTTGTTCATTCATTTGGTTTTCCTTTATTTTTTGACTCTGATTTTAAGTGTCTTTAGCGTTTATAAATTATCTTCATGGCTCTTTTTAGAAAACAGTATATATCTAGCCGTGGTTATCTGGCCGTGTGGTGCCAGCATAGAATTTGCACCACCCCAACTCCGGCACCACCCCCATTAGATAAAAGCCAATAAGGCGCTTATCAGGGGGAGGCCTGCGTCCAGGAGTAGACCAACACAGTCTGTTGAGGTTGAGGATGTATCTAGGATTTAGAGATAAAACACAGCTTTTTATTTAATTCTGAGTGAGTTCCCAAAAGAATAGAGCGTGTGAAGCCACGGGCAGATGAAAGTTAGCCACTAATTGCAATATGAGGGATTGGAAAAGTGCTTTATTACCTATGTTATAAAGTGTGATTATTGTTTGCAAACATTGATTATGTAGGTAATTATAACTTGTAGCCTCGGCCCGAAAATAATCAACACACCCCACGAACCGTACTGTACGTTGTTACCTTCGCCCTTATTAATGGCTTACCGTGAGTTTTAGCATTGAATACCTTTATTACCCCCTTAAGACCCCTCTACAACCCCCTTAAAACCCCTCTACGACACCCTTGACACGCATTTATAACTGTTTATTTTAATTTGCGAATTCGAATGCTAAAATGTTTTTAACGTCGTAAAGTTTTATGGGAGAGTGGGCTTGCGGGAGCCTCAGCGTATGATTTTAGTCGCAGGTTCGATTCAAGCTATACTAATTATTTTTTACTGGCTGTAATCGTTATGAATTGAATATTTTTATACAAATGGATGACCATTTCGTTCCTTTGTATACACAATTAGCCAAAAAAACCATGTTGCCGTATCTAATGCGGGTATTAGTGGGGGATTTCTCTGTACTTCCATACAATTAGCTGTTGCCTGCGACTTTGTCTGGTTTGGTTTTAGAAATTGTCTAAACTAAACAATCATTATATCAATATAAAAAAATATAAACATCTTAGTTTCTTAGCTTGTGATCCAAAAATTACATACACAGCATGATTAGATATTAAAGCAGCAAACGCATTTATTTAAAAACTATAAAATTAGGTTAGAGGGCACATTGAGTACCTGGTATGATTATCCGATACAATAATAATATACGTACTTAAAAATTAATCGAACGAAAATTAAAATCAAAGAACGGATACTTTATTCACAAAGAAAATTACAATTAAAAAATAGAAATAAATTGGGACTAGTATTTACAATTAAAACAAAACTAACGAAAATTAAAATCAAACAACAGATACTTTATTTACAAAGAAAATAACAATCAAATAACAGAAACAAATTAGAACTAGGAACATGAAACTATTTAGTAAACGTACAGGCGCTGAATATTTGAAATGGGGCTTTTTACCTTTAAACTGATTTCATATTGGTTTTCGTTCACGAACCTCTAAAACATTATAATTTGTGTTTTTCCAAACAAATTTAGGTTAAGGTTATTTGCAAAAAGTATTTTATAAATTAGTACTTGTTTCTGCCCGTGACTTCGCACGCGTTCTATGGAAACGTTCTAAAGAGCAAGCATCGCAAAGCTTGCAAATTTTTTTTAGTAGATTTCGATAGCGTGATCGTTAACTACCGCTTACATATCAACGTTGAAATTCGCAAAAATAGCATAACATGCCGAAATGCAGAAAATCACTCAAAAACTATAATCGAATTCTTAAGGCGCTAACAAGTTTTATTTTGTATAGTATAGGCAGAGATGCGAAGTTGCTCGTTTTGGCCACGATGATGAGCAAAAAGAGCAACTTTTACAGAGTCATTATAAATAAACTTAAGGATAGAGGTATCACAAACTGCGAAATCGATTTTAAAAATTCCCTCGTTTAACATAATAATAAGATAAAATAGGTGGTGGCGCTGATTTGGGTTGTGTACTCCTTTAGAACCTATTGGCCCACAGTCATACTACGAAAGAAAACCAAAACTTTCATAGATTTTGTAAATTGTGCACAACTCATTCTGAGACCTCTGGTCTATGATTGATCTCAATATGAACCAATAACCAATAACAAAAACTATCCCCTCTATGTTTTAAGACTCTATTCTTTCTTTCTATTCGCACACTTCCCTTTGAAGATGGGAGTACCTACGGGGCGTATACGTCGGGGATTATTCGTAATGTCGGCCTGCGGCATACAAAGTAAATATTTCTCAAGTTTGCCTTGTAAAGTAATGAATGCTTGAACTAAATAATTCATCGTTGGAAGAGAGATTTGTTTTTCTAAAAAAATTGGTTGTCTGTAAAGTCAGTTTACTGACGATAGTTGAACGTGACAACGTCTTAAGAAAATACTGATGGAATGGTAGCATTTGATACTCGATCAAAACATGTAAATGTACTATAGTATAGCAGCTGTCCACGCAGACGCATCGCTCACTCAAGTAGGAGAGAGACGGATGTCGAGCGCTCTCGCTTGCACTTCAAGCCTTACATGTAAGGCTTGAAGTGCAATCGAGAGCGCTGAGGCGTTCCATGGAACGCCTCAGACCGAGGTAACGCCTCAGAGCGAGGTATCGCCTCAGAGCGAGGTAACGCCGCATGACGTCATGTTTTTTCGTGCGTGCAGCCGGCTCTATCGAATTATAAGACGTTGTCACGTCAAAACATGTCTTGTTGTAAGAAAACGTATTGAGGGGTTAAAATCTTTAAAAAAATGGACTTAATATTTTGCTCTGTTTTCCCATTTTATAATTCAAAGCAATTTCAATATATATAAACCCATTTCATTAACCTTTCTGTTTTATAATTATTCTCATCACTTGCTGCAAAATCCTATACATATGAGAAATAGACAAATTTTCTCTTAAACTTGTGGTTTAGCCTCACACTTTTAAAAGAAGATTTTCGTTCCTATGGTCAGATCAATATAGGTACTTATCTATGTTATTCACCAATAAACTTACATCTTCAAGTCTCAGTCTGTGTTCAAGGTACATCTTATTACAACTACACTTGCGAGCTTTAAAATGGAATCGCTTTCATCGCGAGTTGATCAAAACAATTTTTTTACAATTTATGTACAATGAACTATAGATTGTGATATACCATTTGAAAGGTAATTTTGTTACCTTTCAAGTGATATCAAGAAGATTTAAAATGCGATTCCAGTTTAAAGCTCGCCAGTGTAGTATATTCAATTGAAACAGTTGAGATAACTGCAGACTGTTACAAACAGTCCAATAACAAGCCCTGAGTGTTTAGTATGGGTGATACGCTTGATTTTTCAAATACTTCCGTCGTTTTCGAGTCCAGTGAGCGCCTTGCAGCACCCCTACCGGATCGAGAAGCGGCATGATAGCGGCAGTCACGTCTGCGCCATTGATGTTATAAAAGAAAGTAAATAGCACACTACCAACATATCTTGGTCATAGAAATACCTTCAATTGGTGCTTTATAATAAATTAGAAGACACAGGAAAACATTTACTCGGTATTGCAACGAATCCAAGTTTTTCCCTTACGATCTATGAGTCCAACCCAAACACGTCAATCATACAGGTAAACCACACTCACTCAACAATTATCTTGATTTCGAAGGCAAAAACGAATCTATGTGTGAGTTGACAAGCATTATTATAGCTTCAGTGCTTCTATGCATACGAGCGCACGAATACGCTGTGAAGAATAATAGCTGTGTGGTGCCGGCTTAGAATTTGCACCATCCCAACTCTTCCCGCGGATGTTGTAAGAGGCGACTAAGGGATATCCACCGGGGGCGGGCAGCAGCGCCCCCTACAGAACATTCTACCACCGAACTGCGATCTCAACTCGCATGCCCAGCGTGGGGATTATGGGCATTACCCTCCATGAGATAAAAGCCAATAAGGCGTTTATCAGGTGGAGGCCTGCGTCCAGCAGTGGACCAACACAGGCTGTTGAGGTTGAGGTTGAGGCACGAATACGGATAGGAAAATGACACGTATATGTCGCATTTTTTTAGCAACACCTAGTTTTTGTCTACTACCATTCTGTAAGTCAGTCTTTTTAACCCTCGACGCAAAAAGAGAGGGATGTTATAAGTTTAACGTGTCTGTCTGTGTATATGTCTGTGGTATAGTAGCTTCCAAACGAATGAACCGATTTTAGTTTAGTTTTTTTAGTGTCATAGATAATTTTATCCCGAGTGTTCTTAGCCATGTTTCATGGAAATCTGTTCAGCCAATAAACGTCGGCTGGTTCTTAAAATTTTTGTTTTGTTTTATTTGTGTAAGACATCAATGGTTGTCGATTACTTTTATCGAATGTTTTTTGTAAAAACCTGGACTACCCCGTTATTGATTGGTATGGTATTGGAATATCTCGAAACGTGACTGTGATGTTATATTTCCTTCTATTTGCTCCAAATATTTGCCATCGGTTGGGCATCTCCAGCGAAAATTGCGCAAATTGTTCACAGTAAATACTCCAACATCAAACTATTAACCAGACAAACATCTCGGGGGATATCAAAACAAAACACAATAAATAAATAAACCTTTTCTCTGTATATAAAAGTATGAGACACAAAATTGTGGGTAAATAAATTACTATAACAAAGTAGGCGGAGGCGAGCGATGATACAAATGGAGCTTTTACGGTAAAATAACACGAATCACCTTCAAAGAATTACTAGGAAAGTAATTATCCACCTCTCTTGCAGGATTACTTACAGAGCTCTTATTCGGCGTAAATATTGTTTACTTTGATATTATTTTTCGACTGTTGCCTTACTTATTTTTCTGGACATGGTTTTTGTCCGGAAAAGCTAAGCGAATCAGCGTTGGTTTACTTTGCTCGTGTTTTCGTTTGCCTTTCGGAACACCTACGTTAATCACGATCGGTTTCCCTGAAGCAGTGACTTCTGCGAAACATCAAACATTTGCACAAACAGCTGAGGATTTGGTTGTGGCCTCGATTTTCTTCAAATTACAATAAGGTTTCATCGTGGTTCTGACTCTTTGTATATGTATTTTATATTTTGAAGGCAGAATGGTCGAAGTTATTAGACAGGATTAGACACTTTTCAAGAGGCGACCAGATAGAGAAGAGGCGCAGAATAACTTTACTATAAAGTAAAAGCACCTACTTACCTCCTTAAATGTCAACATGATGGCACTCAGCTTTTCAAAAAACTATTCTCATAACAATAAAAAATCGCATATTGCCAGCCCGTCTACTAAAAGGTAAAACGGCTCGTATCGCGAACTCACGCAGGTATTAAAACAAAAAGTCCCACATTCGCTCGACACAGGGCTCATCTTTTTCACGCGCCCAAAGTACCCTAAATCCTCGCTCGCAGCTCTCTACCTACGTTTTATTGCTGACGACGCTAACGGCTGCTCAAATCCTTCGCCTCGCAAGTGTGCATAAACCAGCGCGAGCTGAAGGAAAGCCAGCGAGCTCCGCTGAATTATTCTCCAGCCGTGATTGCCTCGCGCAACGGTTCGGAACAACCGGCTTCTAAGTAAAAATGCTAAGGAAAACATTATTCTTGTCACTATCAGGAAATACGATTTTAAAACTTAAAGCGACGAAGTTGAGCAGTTTTTGCTTTAAAAGAGTTGGGTTGTTTAAAAAATGAGAAATTCAAAATCAATCACCGCAGATAATTGCGGATGATACGGACACGCTGCTGAAACCGTTGAAAGTGAAATCTTTTGATCCATTTTCTTTTAAAAATCCTTGAAAAGATACTGTGGAGTTTGCGAAACAATAGAGAAGAGTAATCCTTGTGATGCCGGGATAGAGGAGCAACGCGCTCTGTGAGCTCGATTGGATATTAAATTTCGATGAGTTTGAGCGCTCATTGCATATCATCTCAATGTTTCACGGAATATGCTGAAGCGCTGGGGATAACGAGCATGTGCGCTAGTTACAGTGAAATTTACAAAAAATTACTCATGTTGAAGTAGAATCAGCTTATCCTAGTGTTTGAAACACTTAATACATAAGCTTAAATATGATATCACCATCTTATTTAAGCTTAAAACACTGTATACCCAAAATCAAATAATATCGCAAAAATTTTGGACTTCGACGGGACATGAACCCGCGTCCTCCCCTCAGTACGGGGATGTGATAACCAACTACACCACGAAGTCAAGTGACGTGGGAGTCGAAAATCTCTGCGACTTCATACGGTCTCTAGCGCCGTTAGCTCCACCTACAGGGGAAACATTGAAGTTTATCCAATCCTGTTCAAAGACTAAAGTTACATTTAGTTCGTTTGACGAGAGGTGTCGCGTAGCTTAATTCTAAGGTTTTTTGTTATTATAGTGCGTAACCCCACACTAAGGGTAATTTCAAAATCAAATAATATCGCAAAAATTTTCGACTTCGACGGGACGAAAACGACAAAACGGGAAAAAAATAAAATTTTTGCGATATTATTTGATTTTGAAATTACCCTTAGTGTGGGGTTACGCACTATAATAACAAAAAACTGTATACCCAAGTTTGCCAAGTGTACGAGAATACTAGTAGCGTAACCAGAGGCCATAGTTGAAATAGTTGAAGCTGAATTATATAGTAAAGGCCTTTGCAATGCTATTAGAGATATAATAATTGGTTAAATTGGAAAACGATAAATTATTATTCTTTGACTGGGTTTAAAGCACTAATGTGACAATTAGGCAAGAGGCCAGAGCGAGCGCTTTGCGCTGCCAAAAAGTTGCGGGTTTGGTTTTCGGCCGATCAAACTGTTAGCAAACTAAACTTTAGCTGCCAAAGATACCTTAATGCTCGCATTAAAAAAAAGTGGGCATTATGACTCTTTCTTTACTGGAAGGTCGTATTCAAATAAACTGGAGTTATTTTCGCAAAATTCAGCCACGTCAGGATTGTCAAATAGATACCTAGGTAGATAGAAAACACCATAATACCTACATAACCTACAAATATTAAATAAGCTAACATACAATATAAAATAAGGTTGTCTAACTTTTTACAAGGATAAATAATAATGAATCTTTTCAGGACGGAATACCTACTATTATTTTAACTTGCATAAATGTAATTCAGTCGTCATCTACTCTGTAATCGAACACAAGCTCTGCTTAGCTTGGGGCTAGATGATGCGGTGTGCATTGTCCAGCATTATTTATTTATTTATAAATCTACTAGTTTATGCCTGCGGCTTCGCACGCGTTGTTTCTATAAACGTTTAAAGGTGATTTCTATCCCATGGGAAGTGACTTATGGGATTAAAAGTAGCCTATGTTTGATTCCAGGATAAGAATGACCTATATGCAAAATTTCAACCCGAACCATTCTGTAGTTTTGGCGTGAAGAGGTAACAGACATCCATCCATCTATACATCCATCCAAGCTTTCGCATTTATAATATTAGTGTGATAGTGTGATGTGATGTGATAACGTTCTGATTTGAGAGTGGGACTAGCTAAAAATACTACCTAGTACAGTCGGCTGCAAAAATATGTATACACTCCCCAAGTTTTCAATTTGACCAAATAGTAAGTGTAAAGTTATTGTGATAATTTATGTACCGCATTCTGACAAGTACGATGACTACTTTGTACGAAAAACGTGTGCGTGGCCTTTCATTTGAAAAGTTCCGAGTAAAATAAAAGTTAAACCTTGGAAGTGTATACATGTCTGTGCAGCTGACTGTACAAACGCGCACATCGCGTACCTAAGTAAGTATATGAAACATTAAGCCTTCGGTTTATACAAATTTTTAATATACCTTTCCGTCCATTTGAAAATCTGAAATTCCTTTTTCTTTATTGAAGAATTATTTTGATTGAAGGAAAAACATCCGCTATGCGACCTCGCCGCGGGGAAACGAGAAAGAACCTCGCTGTTTCATTGAAAAACTCCAAGTTTACAATTCAATAAAATGTCCAACTTTACAATTAAATAAAACGTCCAAGCGAACAATTAACAAGTCTAAGTTTACAATTAAATTTAATCGCTCGCCAATTACTTCGGAGACTGACGTTCAAAAGAAAAGTTTCAATTTTAACGAAACGATTATCTTTACATCATCTTTCTTTTTCGGAAGTTATTTGATTGACTACTAGTTGATGCTTGCAGCTTTACTCACATGATATTTGGATCAAAATGAACTAACTATAACTCGGGAAGAATATCAGCTAATTAGATAACATCTGGTTCATCAAGTCTGTCGTTTGTAATTAAGTACTACGAAATACTTTTTGAATCTGATCATTGCCAACAAAATTTGGAAAGGCTTAGCTAAATACAGAAGAATGGCACGATTCGAAGGTGTAGGCTTCCTCCACTCATCCTGAATGAACTAACTGCTGGATCTACAACCCAGCAGTTGATAGATCCGAGATGATAAAGATGTTTTTTGAATCCTTACTTATATAATTATGTGCTAATATTATAAATTCGAAAGTTTGTCTGTCTGTTACCTTTTCACGTGTAAATGGCGGAACGGTGTTAAATAAATTTGGTAAGAAGGTATCAATATCCCAGGGACGGACATAATAATAATAATAAATAATAGAAAGACTTACATTTCCAAATCTTACAAAACATTTGTGAATTAAATTAAAATTTTAAATAAATTGGTATATTACTCGTATATTGAATTTGTGAATGTTCAAATATTAGATACACAGATAATACTTTTAACATCACCTTAAAAAAAAAAATAGAAACATATAGAGAACAGCAATGGAACTGGCGGCCTTATCGCTTAAAGCGATTTCTTCCAGGCAACCAAAACGATGGAAGAAAAATGAAGGATGGCGGTGCTTCTTAACTAAACTATTAATACTAATACACATAATACCTTCTAAACTAATACACTAATACATACAACTAAATAATTATACTTCGTAACTATATTTGACATGCTAAATAATCTAGTGTGACGTGACTGAAATATTAAAATATTATGTAGTATGTCTTATGTTCATGCGTAGTTTGTAATTTAGTAGATATGTTTCTTAAAAATAATACTCAATTTTAGTTTAAATAGTTGTTTGAATAAATATATTAAAATTTAAAAAAAATGTAATCATGCGTTGTCTTTGTCTTCAGATTTGGGCACCCATCTTCGGGTGAAGGCCGGACCAGCAGGGAGGATGGACATAGTCTACTTTAAAAGCGCGTGCGAAGCCGTAGGCAGAAGTTAGTTTGAAATATTTGACGCGCACACTTTTCTGCCTAACGTCTCAAAAAAATAAATCCCTTTGATGTTTAATGATGATACTCTGTATTTATTTTACGTGGGCTCCCAAAACTGATATTCAGCAATAAGAGAATAAACTTATACGGGTTCCGTGACTTTGTAAGGAGCCCTAAAAATGCAAATTCCTTATTTTATAACGACCGAGACTTTGTTACGAAGCTCTGAATTATCAAGTATACGGTGAGTGGAAGCTTCGCGGAAGGAAATTCCGCGAAGGAAAATACTCTTGCATGTCTAGTTAGCGTTTTTTTAGAACACGTAGCTCTTCGGTTAATTACGACTCCATTACGATGGATAAATGTAAAGAAATTGTCTGCGTTAGATTCGCACGCATTATTATTTACGTTCGAGGTTATTTCTATCCTATGAGGACTGATTTATTATTAAACTAGACGATCGTGTCGCGGTTTCACCCGCGTAGTTCTCGTTCCCGTGGGAATTCCGGGATAAAATATGGCCTATGTCACTCCCTGAAAAGTAAGCTTCCTAACGTTGGAAGAATTTATCAAATCGGTCCAGTAGTTTCGGAGCCAATTCAATACAAACAAACAAACAATCAAATCTTTCCTTTTTATAATATTAGTGTAGAAGAATTATAAAAACATCCGTCCATCCATCCAAACTTTCGCATTTACAATATTATTAGTGTGATTATCGAAATAGCTTAAGTTTTTAGAAAACAAGCTTCTTCATCAGCAGACATAAGTGTCCACTGCTGAACAGCGAAAACAAGTTTATTTCACTCAAAATCTAAAACCATTGACGGCGATTTTATAGAATAAATAAGAAAAAAATATATTCTTTTGTGCAATCAGACCTACCTACCTACAACCTTTTTTATCGTTTCAAACAATGTAAAATACTTTTTTATGTAAGCCCGAGGGCACAAAATGGCCTCTGCCTCAGCATGGATTGGTTGGTGTGACCATTCTATTTTCATCTATACTATAATATTATAAAGAGGAAAGATTTGATTGTTTTTTTGTTTGTTTGTATTGAATAGGCTCCGAAACTACTGGACCGATTTGAAAAATTCTTTCACCGTTAGGAAGCTTACTTTTCAGGGAGTGACATAAGCTATATTTTATCCCGAAATTCCCACGGGAACGGGAACTACGCGGTTGAAAATGCGACGCGATCGTCTAGTCAAAAATAAAACGTTCTCTATGACGCCACTCTTCAACAAAAACTCTATACAAACATAAATTGTTTCTCGATACAGAAAGTGAATTTGCATCCTTCAGCATCACAGGAAAGCAACTACTTTACAAAGGTTTCTTACGATAATTTCCTTAATTTGTTAGTTTATAAACCAAACAAGGATTCTTTCCATCAATTCGAAATGTTCGAATAGGTAGCTTTAAAGCAAAAATGACACACATGCATTCCGAGCAATGCGTCTGAGTTTTAAATCTATAAATATAACGTTCTTTCTTTTCCAATAATTTAGGCATTAAAGCCTTCACTGCCCAGCGTTTGCTAGAAAAGAAGGTCTGTAAGAGGTCTGTGGGAACCTTAATTTAATTGTCTGTAAAGTAAAAGCTTGGGACGGGTTTAGCTTCTACTCGAAAAATAACATACTAACTACTTAAATACGGAGCGACAGAAATCAAAAATATCACTTTATTTCCGTGTCAGTGTATAATTTTAATATTTGTCCTTTTATTGTATCTAAGACAAGACAAAACTAAAATTTTAAAAAACCCGCTCACGCTTATTGGCTGTACAGATTTTCATGAAACATGGCTAAGAACACTCGGAATAAAATTATCTATGACACAAAAAAAACTAAACGATTCATCTGTTTAGGAGCTACGATACCACACACAGATAGACACGTCAAACTTATAACACCCCTGCTTTTTGCGTCGGGGGTTAAAAACAAAGAGTGTTTGATTTTATTTTGTATGTGCCATGAAAGTGTTAACATAACGAGCATTAGATGAAGACCTCTACAAAATTCCAAGAAACCTATTAAAATGATACGTTATTTTACCCCGTGTCAATAAGCAGCCTCTAAGTAAGCTGGCGGGCCTGTGGGACCTGGGGACTCAGAGACCCTCTCCAAACGAAACAAGCGCCGAGATATTCTAACACGAAGTTTTTATCAGGGTTATTTTAGCCGGGTTTCTTGCTGAGTGTGTATTTTGCACTCGGGGATGAGCTTGTTAGAACGGTGTTATTAGTAGTGGGTATTATGAATACGGAGATGTTTGTTTGAATGGTGGAATTGTTGGATTATACATATAGCTTACACTAGCTTTTTCCCACGGCTTCATACGCATTTTTCTGGGTTAAAAAGTAGCCGTGTTGATCTGGACCTAGAAGTCATCAATGTAAAGTTATAGCTCGATCAGTAGTTTTGACGTGAAGCGGTTACAAACAAACATGCAAACATCTACACTTTCATATTAATAATTTTGATGAAAATGGCTTATATTTATCCTGATAGCTATAATTTCAACCACGGTAAGGCCAGTATCAACGGAACCCATGGGCGCAGAACTTATTATAGTGACCAAGTATGTGTGCATGTACAAACACAGATGCACTCTCTATTCCCTTACTCTCATCATCTGATACAATCTACTTTTACGACTTACGGGTTCATTATGAATACAACTGCGAAAAGTTTTATCTGCCTCGAACTCTAAGCACAATTCTTTGAGCAAAATGTGCCCAAAATAGCCAAAATCATATTTTTTATGAATTCTCTAGATCAAATCATACAAAAGCTCACAGGCACACCTACCAGTGCCAAGTCGTACTAGTCCTCAGAATTCATTTGTTTCTTCGACTCCCTCGGCTCGTTCGTTACGGGAAAACGTCCGTTTTGATTTTAATAGAATCAGGTAAGTTCCCTTTAAAATAAATCCCAATTTGGAGGGGGCGTTGGGAATTAGGCAAATCTAGTGTTTTACCTAATTCCCACGTCTTGATACAAGGATGTCCACAACGTCTAATGCGTGACTATTCCCAACGTCTTATGGACTACACACCAAAGTCATTGGCCCGCCGACAAGTTGACAAAACACTGTCGGCTCTTTACCAGTATTCATAAACGTGTAGCAACAACCAACCCGCCGAGCTGTGCCGCCGACGTTGGTGTTGCCGTTGAGATGTTGCCAATTTCCATCATCACGAAATATGGTTTATACCTACTACGTCTCACGTGAGTCAAGTATTGTCATTATAAATCTACATCATCAATTTCAAATAGATTGAAAAATTAACTTATCTCGTTTTTTGATCACTGCAATATTAAAAAGGATTCACTGTACGTACAATTACTTTACCGCAGCTCGTCCAATGTTTCTTCATCGCTCTCAGGGCTATAATACCCCACTTTTCTCCCATAAAAGTCAATTTTGGCCAGACTGTCGCATCTAGCGTTATTTAGATATATCGTATTCGCGATCCATTACAAGCCCCTAGACGTCGCAAATTGATATTTACGTGGTTCCGTACATCTACGTGTTCATTACGTAGAGATGAAAGTTAGCGCTCCCGGGAGAACTGCGACAAACTTCTGAACAGTTTGGCTACATTTTCAGCAATTTCAGCTGAGTTTACATATATTTACATAAAGAAACTGGATCAAATAGAACCTCGTTATTTTTAATTTGAATTATCATAATCCTTAGATTCGTGTTGTCTCTTAATTTATTTCGAAGCCGGCCAAGTACGAGTCTTGCAACATAATAATGGTTACAGAGATAGTCTGTGAGGGAATGACAGAAAACATAGCTTAATAAGAACACAGTAATAAATAGGGTTCTGTGGACAACCTTTCTGTACAGAACCCTCAAAATATGAATTTGCGGAGTATGAACATAACATTGAGGCGTGAAATTCCCGGGTCAACCTTGCTTGACAGCACAAGCATTGTGGAGGTTGTGGTCATACCGCGTTCCGCTGCCCTGTCCGCTGCCGCACGCTGTGGTTATCGCTGATTTGTAGCGGATGTCCGCTACAGCTTTTATAGAATTTGTAACATTAAGTTCCAAAACCCATAAGCCCATAGGCGCGCACGATCGGGCGGTAATCCCCCTTTGAATGAGAAAATGCGCGCTACTTTACGCGATGGTGGGTTTTGGCTCTAAAGGCATTCTAGTACGGGAACAGGTAAATAAATGAAGTTAGAGGCTACATTTTAAGGCAACCTTTCTATCGCGTAATTACTCTGGTTTTAGAGTAGGTAAATTTTTAAAATGCAAAATACACCATTATGTTTTCTGTGGGATTATTTGAGCCAGTGCGGTAAAGCATTTGATAAGATTTAGATACCTTGCCCTATGATTCATTTAAGAATAAGTCCATTAAACTTCGATGAAGCTCTTTTTGTAGCCTTAGCATGAGCAAAGCTAGAACCCGCAATATAAAACGTACTCTCATTTAATATTATTCCGTATCCGATTAAGATTCACATCAACGCGCCCGAAAGGTCAAAATGTAAATTCCTCTAAAAGAGACCTCTTTATAACATTGAAAGGGTTGGGTCTGGTTCATTAACAACGAGTAAATTAAACGCTACAAGTTTTCTTAATATATTTTGAAAACTATACATAATTACGGTCTCGAGGTTGTGCCTCGATTAAGCAAAACTTTAGACTTAGACTTAGTTTCGGGTTGATATATCAATACTCGGTTGATATATGAACCCGCCTTAAATCAACCGAGCTCAATTTCGGCTGATATAATTAGGTTTATCAGCTTTCCCATCTTTTGAGGACATCTGTGAGGGCGGGCAGCGGCAGATTTGGCGAAGGATCTCAAGAGGCGCAAATGTGCAGGCCTCGACAGAGCCTACACATTTGACCTCTTGCAAATGAAATGAAATATTTTATTTACCTTACGAACTACTACACAAAAATTAGAACTATAATTTTGGTTAATGCTGGGTAATTTAAATTGGAATAATCTTGGAGTCGTGACCCTAGGTCTGTGGAGTACCGAGGCTCTGCGGGCTTTCAAAAAATTATCTGCTATCATGCTGCTATCATTTTCATACAGCGGGGCAATGCAGCCATCAGCGTCTTCGGGACGCTTCCGATTGGTATTGATATAGATCACTTGACCAGACCAACCTGTAGATTGTTTGCAACAAACTGCAGTTAGCTCAATTGTTTTAATTTGTAAATACTTACCACAATTTGTTTAAAATGAACAACAATATAGTTAGTTTTAGGTTAAGGACCGCGAGATGGTTCTTGCATTTTTAAATTTAATAATTATATAAAATCGAGAATCATTGAAACAAGGCGTAAACACTAATCTCACTTCTCGAAATGAGAATAGTAATTTTATTGCTACGTCGGTAAATAATATACACAACAATCGCAAAACTCACACCCCTTTTGCGCGTTTGGGTTAATATGAAGAAATAAAACATATCGCCCTAGTGGGACCCAGAGGAAACAACCAGAATACAAAATGAACACCTCGCTGTACCAACGTTCGAACGTGTCTATAATTGAACAGTAGATAGCATCTCAGTATCGAATATTGAAACTTATATGGAACACAACAGAGCTGATTATCAATTTTTCTACAAAAATCAATGAATATCGCGTGACATTCTGCTTTATGGTACAGGGAATTGAGCTCAGAATACTCTGATGTGTGAGTGTCCTGCTTTGAAAGTTTATATCCTTCATAATAGGTGAGGTTTTCGATACCCTTTATATCCTTCCTGGAGGATCACTTATCATTAAAATTTTTATGAACACCACGTAAAAAACATATTTTTATTTCTATAGGTAAATACGAAGCTACGATGCTGGTATTTATAAAAGCTTTGACTCTTTGTTTTTCACAAAAGAATTCGAGGATAGGAATTTGATTTGCAGCAATATGGTCACACCGCTATCACGTATTTTTTCCTATTCTGCGGCTCTCACAATAGGAACACTCCACACATGCCTGTGACACCCTGTATCTACAATATTGTACGTACAGCAGAATAGAATCCGTTGTTTAGCAGAGGCTTAAAAAAATCGGTAAGGTAACTGGTGTGTCTCTGTTTGTCGACCGATGTGGCGCGGCGGGCGGAGTCCTGCGACTAAGGAGGTTGCAGGTTCGATTCTCACCTCGGGAGAAATGTTGGTACGATCTGCAGGTATATGTTCCGGGTGATCAAGGTGTTTTATATGTGCAATTCTAGTGGTGATAATTCTAGTGTGTAATGTATTAAATACTAGCTTCTGCCCGCGGCTTCGCACGCGTTGTTTCTATGGAAACGTTTTGAAGCTATTTCTATCCCATGGGAACTGATTTATGGGATAAAAAGTAGCCTATGTTTTATTCCAGGAATTATTTGTATACAAAATTTCAGCCCGATCTGTTCAGTAGTTTTAGCGTGAAGAGGTAAAAAACATCCATCCATCCATACATATATCCATCCAAACTTTCGCATTTATAATATTAGTGTGATATAGTGTGATGTGATGTGATTACATTTAACTAGTACCCATAGAACTCGGTTTAATTTGGGACTAGATGATGTTGTGTGTGTGGGTTGTCCAGCATTATTTATTTGTTTTATATTTGACTAGACGATCGCCTCGCGGTTTCACCCGCGTAGTTCCCGTTCCCGTGGGAATTCCGGGATAAAATATAGCCTATGTCACTCCCTGAAAAGTAAGCTTCCTAACGGTGAAAGAATTTTTCAAATCGGTCCAGTAGTTTCGGAGCCTATTCAATTCATACAAACAAACAAACAAACAAAAAATCAAACCTTTCCTCTTTATAATATTAGTATAGATTAACACTTTATTATATCTTAATTATCTGCCGTTATCCGAATAATGTAGATTTCCGTTGACTATTCACTGAATAACAATAATTAAAGATGAAAGTACTGACTTATTCCCGCAACAGGTTACAGATGTACAAAGTCGTAGGCAACAGCTAGATAAATATATTGATGAGTTATCTACTTTTCCTTATCTCTATTCAACTATATCTTTCCATATTTGGCGATTTACATGGTTCACACAGAAAGATGCAGCTTGAATTAGACTTTATGAAAATGCCATAAAGTCGAGGACGCCTAGGGAGGCATGCACCGGCATTAGCGAGTTGCTGGCTTTCCTGGAGGACATCGGGTGGTTTGATTAGCAGCCCCCACCCGACACGCAAAAAGGGCCCACCTGTGGCCTAGTTGCGGAAACCAGTCCAGTAACAAGTAAGTAACAAGTAATGCCATAAAGTCGATTTTACAAAATTGTAGTTTTCCAACTACAAGGAGGATAAATTATATCGTTGTAAAATGTTCGCTTTAACTTTTTCAAAGTTGTACGAACATAAACAACTCAGCTAAAGGAACGTATTTGAGTAAATGTGATAAAGCGCCGAAAGGGCGCCTAATTCGAATATGATGGCTCGATGGAGGAAAAAGCATAATTTATATTTAATGCCGAATCGAAGCGCTTTGCACAGTCTGGGGAAACTCAGTAAAGAAACTTACAAACTGAGTCTTCTCTCAAGAAAATAATTGGATTATTTTGAAAAAAACTAAAACTCAAATTCTAAGGTTTTTGTTAACATAGTACCGTGACACTTAGGACATAGGGTCTATCGGGGAATATTAGCGCATGACAAACCCAATTACGTTTTTTTTAAATAAATAATTTAGTTATTTTTTTAGAGTGGGAATTGATTTCTTTTAATTCAATTTTTATTTTTATTTCATTAAATTCTTTTATTTTATTTAATAATTTTTTAGGATTATTCCCCTAAGTTTTTAGTGCGTAAGCCTCACACTCTGGCTAATTTCTAATTTCTCAGGAATTAAAATTCCTGTACTGAAGGAAGGATGCGGGTTCAAGTCCCGTCGAAGTCGAAAATTTATGCGATATTATTTGCTTTCTTAGAAATTAAAAACCCAAATTGGTTAATTTTAAACTGTTTTTCTAAAAGTTTATTTTCCTAACCTCTCAGCTGTCAAGCACTAGACCTAGTAGAAGTCATGATCACGTTTCGTTACGAACGTCAAATAGACTCACCCCTCAGTCCGTGAGCAGCCACTGTTGGGTGAAGGGTTTCTCTCAATAGCGTCATTCTATACAGCCCTGTGCCACCACCAACATCACTTTCCTGGCCTTTTAACAAATTACCTAGTCTCACCATAAACTTTACCATAAACAACTTGACTGACTGCATGGGATTTGCCTACGCTGTGTCGATCAAGCGGCACGTATTGACACAGTGAAACGTGATTGAAAATAAATTCCGTTTCCGCGGGGCGTTCGCTCCCACACGCAGGCATAAATATAAGCATCAACAGACATAGGCCAATGAAGTCACCTAGTCATGAATAAAACCCCTTACTAATTGATAGACATGATTTTTTTCTTTTTAACCGAAAAAGAATATGTTAGGAAAAAATACCCATATTTCAGGGAATTTCAATTTATTTAGAAAAAACTCTGAAAACAAGATTTTTTCCATGGTTCATAAATAGCACATCATGCGGGAATATAACCCTTGGCGTAGGCTTTTGAGTTGGAAACCGTGTCTTTTAGTATTATATTTATGCATGATGTGCCAATTCAGGACCGAGGTTTAAATTTATATCTGCATGTTGGCTCTGATTTGAACCATGCCGAAAATTGCTCACTTTGGGCATCAAAATCATTGAAATTGAATAAACTTACCTTTTCCATGTAAATAAGTATATTCTCCAAACATTACGTGTTTTTGATTTCCTTGGTTCTGACGTGTGTCAGCTAAACCAAATTTTTGTTGTGTGCACATTACATTCAACGCTTATGGTGGTCAGCGATGCTCGAAAAAAATCGGGTTTTTACTGTTTTCTAGCTTTTACAAGTAATTTAGAAAGCAGATAAGAAGTTTTATGCACATTGTAAGCGATTTGCTTCTCTAATCTTTGCCAAAATAAACTTTGAATCAATTGTAGTTTTGGAGTCTATCGATATAAGGTTGATTTTATTTCGTCGCCTCATTAATCAATATTAAAGTAAATAAATAATGCTGGACAATTCACACAGCATTATCTAGCCCCAAGCTAAGCAGAGCTTGTGTTATGGATACTAGATAACTGATATACTTAATACAATACACTGCATAGATAGATAGTTTTTAATATACATAGAAAAACATCCAGAATTCCTGAACAAATATCTGCAGATCGTACAAACATTTATCCCGCAACCTCCAGCGTCGCAGGCGGACCTTCGCCCGCTGCGCCACAGAGGTCGTCAATACTAGGGTAGTTTCCTTAAATTCTACTAGGCAAATCGCTATCTTCATTTTGAAGTGACTTATAAAACAACGATCGAATTTCACGTCAGTGAAGTTCATTTGATGAACATTATAATCTTTTAATGTCAATTGACTCCAAAATGACAACTCATTCATAGATTGTTTTAGTGTGGGTTCATAATGCAAATGGAAAATTCAATACAATGTGCGTAAAACTTAAATATGACATTTATTCAACACAAGTACATATTCATAAAAATTATAGTTCCAGCGTGTTGCATAACAGCAGCATGTTTCATAACCTATTACCCACACTACAGCGTGTTCACAGCCACATACAGGATGTTTCATAACGCCCCACTCGGTTCAATTTAGTTTCTTTCAAAGCGTCACGAGCAAGATTTATACCGTAAATTAAATGTGAAGTTTTACACTCTCTGAACAAGCTCATTCGAGATTGCGAATAAGGCAAGCCTTTTGCTTTGAGTGGAATATTATGTGCAATATGAGACTTTATTCTTCTACTAATATTATAAATGCGAAAGTTTGGATGTTTGTTACCTCTTCACGCCAAAACTACAGATAGGGTCGTACTGAAACATTGCATGGATGTAGTTCTAGACTGGATGGATTAACATTATTATATGCTACTTTTATTCCCAAAAAAACGCATATAAAGCTGCGGGCAAAAGCCAGTATCACACTCCATACTAATAAATAAATAAATAATGCTGGACAATTCACACAGTAATATTATAATCATGAATTTATCTTTGGATGGATAGATGGATGTTTGTTATTTCTTTACGCCAAAACTACTAAACAGATTTAGATGACATTGCGCATAGGTGTAGCTCTTAGTCTGGAAACAAAAAGGCTACTGTTTATAAAATAAATAGATCCCCATGGGATAGAAATAAATTTCAAGCGTTTCCATAGAAACAACTCGTGCGAAACCGCGGGCGTAAACTAGTTATATAATATGTCAAGCGTGGATTCAATTACGTTGTTCTACATTTTATTACCTTATGCAATCAAGCATGTTTTTCATCACTGTAATGCAAAAGTTTGTATGCTAGTTTCTTACTTCTTCACGATCTAATGAAGGAATTTGGTCATAATTTCTTTACTAGCTGCGCCCCGCGGTTACTCACGCTGAATAAGTTTGATTATCCCATCGTAACACCACCGTAGAGATTGTTGTACATTTGCCACAAAGTAAATTCGTCACGAAAAAAAGCATGTGTAAATTCGCCACAATTTTTATTTTTATCAATAATTCCTTTGTTTATTAATTTTGATTATTGTAAGTTCGTCACATTAGGTACTCCGAGATCAAAGGCCTATGTTCCCAAAAAAACAAAAGCAAAATCACGGGCAGACGGAAGTTTCTCGTCCAAATAAATCGTATTAACATTTCACACAGCGCTGTTTAAAAGAAAATGAGGTCGAAACACACGCTTTATACATTTACATGCTGTACCGGGAATCGGTTTTGTCACGCGATGTCTTCTACACTTGAGAATAAAGGACGTAGCACATCTAGTTCACACCGCTACTGCACAGTACAGAGGTCAGCAGATGAAGTCAATAACTTTAATTCTTTATGCATACAAAATGAGCACCAAAACAAGTCGAATTACAGACAATAATTATTATCAAATAAGAAATAAAGTCTTATCGATTTTCTCTTCACTTAATTTTTTTGTTCCCCAGTGGAAGAAGAAAAAGCACTAAAACGGGCGTTCAAATATAGGCATAAAATAGTTATATTTAGATTCACTTTACAGTGACAGCATAAAATAGCAGACCGTGCGTATTACGCGACTTTGCTGCAACGTAGCCATTCGTTATATTGCTTCAAGTAAGTGGCCCGCGCTATGCAGCCGCGTGGACCGCTCGTTTCATTCGAAGCAAGTAATACGATCATAAGGCTCTTTGCTGACCGTGCGTTGAGTTTGTTTCGTAAACAACGTACGATTTGAGACGGAAACGTCCGGCTTCGGTTTAAGGAGAAGTGTTTAGATATGCGATAACCTTTAGACGTGATTATAACGTACAAGAATATCAATTTCTAAAATAATTTATTTCCGATACGAAACATTTTTCCAATATTTAGGTTCAGTTCATTATTTTAGGCATGTAAAATACTCGAAGGATATTGTTGTCGCCAATATCCTTGCTGTGAAAAGAACAATTTTATTACTTACTATTTTCTACCCGCGGCTTCGCACACGTCATGAAACTTATTTTATAACAGCCTACATTTATGTAACAAAACTCTAGCCCGATCCGTTCTATAGTTTTGGCGTGAAGAACAAAATAGATCCATCAATATTTTCGTATTTTTATTAGTGTGAAGTAGTATACCTACCTAGTTTCTCTCGGTTCTCACATATCTGTGTGCACATTGTGTCCCAACGGAATCAGCTTCATGGTATGCAATCACATACATGCTTTATACATTTTGTGTCTGCGCTAAATTTTAATTACAAATCACTTATTTACCAAACATTCAGGAGGCTTAGTCAAGTCAATTAGATACAGATGGATCAGTTGAGCTACCGGTAGATTGTTTGCAACAGTCTGCAATTAGCTCGATTGCTTCAATTGTAAATACTAGTTTTAATTTGTTTTTATAATAATGATTGTAATTTTCATTGTTAATAAAGTTTTAGTGGGCACCTGCCTAATTTGATACAAAATATAATACAGGGAGTAAAAAAAAACATCGTGAAAGCCGTTGACATGTCGTATAAAGAATTAAAAGCGACGGCATTGGAAAGAGAAAAGTGAAGGAAATTGCATATTTGCACCGACAAGAGCTAGTCTTTTTAATAAATAACAAATAATAATAATCAGAAAACAATAAATAAGTTAGTGAATGGCTGTAAGAAGGCCATGGTGAAAACGAATACTTTTTAAAAATTGATAATATATGTAGTTAAGCGCTTGGCCACCAACTCACATAATTATAGTAAGTGAAGATGTAGCCTAAGATGGAGCACGCTTTCCCAGAAGGAACTTATTTACCCTGGACTTGAAGACTCCAAGATTGTACTCTAGCGGGAAAACAGACGCAGGAAGCTCATTCCACTCTTTGGCCGTGCTTATTATAAACGTAGAGCAGAATAGAATACTTAATAAGAATTCATTTATTTGTATTACATTCCTTTGACTCTCGTCGATGAACAAAGGACTAGAGCTAGGACAAGAACGTTCCAATCTTCTATCTTCTTTTTTAATCTCTACTAACAGATAGAACAATAAATTTCTTATTATGTCTCTGTTTCCACAAAAAGAATTGACGTAGTGGGGAGAGAATAAGCATTCGCTCAATTGGTCTAAATCCTAAGGTTTTTTGTTATTATAGTGCGTAACCCCACACTAAGGGTAATTTCTAAGAAATCAAATAATATCGCAAAAATTTTCGACTTCGACGGGACTTGAACCCGCGTCCTCCCCTCCCCTACGGGAATGTGATAATAACCAACTACACCACGAAGTCAAGTGACGTGGGAGTCGAAAATCTCTGCGACTTCCTACGGTCTCTAGCGCCATTAGCTCCACCTACAGGGGAAACATTGAAGTTTATCCAATCCTGTTCAAAGACTAAAGTTACATTTAGTTCATTTGACGAGAGGTGTCGCGTAGCTTAATTCTAAGGTTTTTTGTTATTATAGTGCGTAACCCCACACTAAGGGTAATTTCTAAGAAATCAAATAATATCGCAAAAATTCTATTCTCTGGTCTAAATCCACCTTAAGATGAAATAGACGTGCAGCTTTTAATCCTTGCGTTCAAGGGAATGTTAGCTACGCATTTTTTGAATGAAGCTCAGGAAATTCAATACAATGAAGTAAATTTATTGTTGCAATTTTATTCATTTTTATCTCCCGCTGTCCTCGTTTCCAAGGACGGGGCCGGGGTCCTCAAGTAGAGAGTGGATTACAGCGAGGAGGCCCCTCGGATGGAGGGGCCTCCTCGAGTGGGCATTATGCGCTGATTACGTCAACCGAGACGTACTTAAATTCTTTTGCAAAATTAAATCTACGCTTACAAAAGTTACAGGATAGATAGCTTAAACTTACTTTTATTTTGTTTTTATTTTCTAAGTTATCAGAAGTTGACGGCAAAACGGCAAAAATGTCAATACATCTTCGAACAGACCAAGAAAGCTTATGAAATATGCTTCTGTCGTAGAACTTCCGACAGATTCATTATAATCCTAGGGTCGCATTTTTAAAACAATAGAAAAACAGCAACAGTTAACACAAAACACCGTTCACTGTCTACAAGAGTAACATCTCGAACTAAATTAAGGCCCAGGTCCGCTATTATTTCAAAACGAAACCCGATGTACCTGATTTGCTACATATGCAAAAATAGCAAATTCACAGAAAAACAAAACTCAATACCCATATTTCTCCGTAAAATATCATCAACGAAAGGGATCAAACTTGTCCCCCTGAAAGACAAATCACAGTCCTTCCTCTCCATCCCTCAAAGACAATGTAGCTCTCGAGACCTCTCCACTCATCCATAAACCCATCGAAGCATCCATAAAGCCCTATAGAGGCATCCATCTATCAGGCAATACATGCAGTGGGGTCGCGGCCCGCAGATCGCGGCCCGTAAAAGCGGCCCTATTGATGGCTAGCGGCCCGCGCCGGATTTATTACCAGAAAATACAGTGATGGTGGAATAGCTGGGCCAAATTGTGACTCGATTCTAGAGCTTATCGTTAGATTTATGCTCTTCTAGTCACAGTACTATCGACGTTTCTAGGTGTTTTGTACAGTATTTAGGTTTCATTGGATAGCGATGTGGTTTTTAACAGTTTTCAGTGGAATGTAGTGCGTGGTAGGGAAACGTTCCCACTACCTACCGTTTTCTACCGAAAACGAACCCTAAGGCCACAGCATTGCGAACGGCTAGGTCGGTGGCTAGGTTTGTGGGTTGTTGCGATTGAATGTGAATAGTTTGTGTGGCTTAAAGTGCAAAATCCGGAAACAGACATCTGACAGAAACCGCACCGCAAGCGTCTAGCTTAGCCAGTCGCCTGAACGTTGCGAGGAGATGACATTTTTGGATTTTGAACTCTAAGCCACCCGCCTAGCTCGAAACAATCTGCCTACCTAGTTAGTAGTACGCAGTGGGTGGCCTAAGTGGAAATCTAGTCATAAGGGAATAAGGAGACAGTAGCATAAAACATTGATAATTAAAGTCTATAGTTTTAAAGCCAAGGCCAAAAGATAAAAGATGAAGGATTAAAGCTTCACGAATCCGGTGCCTAAACCTAAGTCAGCCAGAGATGAATAAAATGGGTGTTTTTCACCAATCAGGTGTAGGTACTAACTATCTTTAGACTTAATCTGTACTTATATTTAGAAATGTTGATGTGTTTCTTAAGACAAAATAAACACTTTTAACTTTATCTTTAAAATATGTTAAGTCATGCAATAACTTTGAATAATTTATAAAAGAGGAATTAAATTACTTCTTGTAACAAAAAATGTAATACACGTTCTAAATTATAATATTCCTGAAGCGAGTTCGTACCTACAATAAGGCGTAATGAATGTTATTTGAAAACTCCGACGGATACAATATCTTGTAATCCAATTAAAGGAGCGAGGTGGAAACACAATTATTATGAAAGTTGCCGCGCTAATGCTCGGCCAAGCAAACATACCACCCGAGTAGAAAACACCTGTACAAGTCCATGTACGAACATCTCACAAATGTTATACATGTTTGAATGATTAGATTTTTGTTACCTCTTCCCGCCAAAACTATAGTACTTGTATTCTTGTATTCTTTGTTTGGTTTTGTGTGTTTTATATTATGTGTGTCGAAATGAATGCTTTTCTATCTTGACATAATAATCAGTCCACTTTTTGACTGCCTCGTAGCAGTCTCGTGTTCAACCGCTGATAGTGAGGTCCTGAGTACAAATCCCAGGTTGTTTAATCAAATTTGAATTTGAATTTTTTTTTCTATCAAGAAAAGTGCAGTAGCAGCAGATTATTTGCAATAGAACCGAACGTCACACTGCACAGGTTCGTTTAATTCTTCATTATTTACTCTGAGCTAGCAACACCATACATAGAGGCGATCAATAACATTAAATGATTCCACAGCTTAGCTGTATTAACTCTCAGAGGTAAGTACAAGCTAACATAAAAGCATTTATTACGAGAATACGCTGCAAGAACGTTGCTCATAACTCAATGCAAGTAACACTCCGTATATTAAAACTACATTGTTAAGGGTATACTCGTAGTAAATTACTGCTGTAGTGTAAAATGGGCACATTTGCTGTTTGTGAAATACATAAGTTGTAAGGGTAAAGGCTTTTATACAGCTGAAGGCAACTTGAAGGCATTAAATGTTAAGTATTCTTTAAAAGGCGATGTAGTAAGTAGTTACTACATTGCCCGTACAAAGAATGACCATTGAGATGATAAAAGCATGTGCCTTTACATGAATATCTCAGTATTCAGTATTTTTTTCGATATTTTATTAATTGCATTCATACAATCAGCTGTGCGATTACGGTAAAATATCCCATTTGATGTATCGCCATATTCGCCATCCGGGGAGACTGGGTATAAAAAATCTCGGTTTCCATCACATGGTACAAAACAAAAATCATACAATTTTCTGGCTGGATTGAGCCGACCGATGACGAAGCTGTCAACTTCATAATATCAAAGGTTTCGATACTATAATGCGTAAGCCCTTACAATCGGGGAAATTTCTAAGAAATCAAATAATATTAAAAAAATCAACTCTGACGAGATGGTTAGTCATCATATAAAAAATGACAAATTCAAGTGTAATGTTTTGTCTTATTCATTTGACTTGGACTTAGGTTATATTAACTTGACGTTGACGTAAACGTAAAATTTCGGTCGTCCATCGGCTTCGTCTCGGAAAGTTGTATGTATTTTTAGTACATTATTGGAAACTGAAATCGTTTGTTTATGCCCAGTCTCCAGGGATGGAACATGCAATGGGAATGGGAGATTTTAGCGTAATCGCATGGTAGGTCTTAGTGATTAGGTGAGTTTAATTTAAGATCACAGTAATAATTTAGGGTGTTGCAATGGAAAACTTTTAGGTATCGTGCCTTTCTACTAAAGATGAACTTACTATTTGGTACCTATACTAATTTACTTTTTAATTTGCGAGTCGCTAAAAGATTGTAAAACGTTTTTCTTAATTTTTTATGAACATCTCTTTCAGTTTGGTTTCGAGCTTCATGTTATTTGTTTCAGACAGTTTATGTTTTCTGGGATTTTATTATAATTTTTTAACGCCATCTCTGTATTTCCAATGAAATAACTCAAACAAGGCGCTATAGCGTTCGTTAGGGGCCACTTATGTGCAGTTGTGGACCAATAGACTGATGATTATGATGAATATTCAAGTAGTAGAGACATAATGAAGATAGCGCTCGAGCGAGAGCAAGTTACGGGATACTCAAAAAAAATACTGGCCGCCTACAAATACATACTTCCTATTATATGTATATAATATCATGTTTTGTATTATATGTATATAATATCATGTATTGTATTATATGTATATAACATCATGTATTGTATTATATTATAAAGCCGAAAGTTTGTGAAATGTGAATTTTGTTACATAAGATCTCCAAAACTACTGAACAGAACCAGGTAAAATTTGGCGTACATTTAAAACATTGTCTAAAATAGATAATCGGCTACTTGTTATACCAAAAATAGGCGTATAGCTAGTATATTATACGCTAGTATTTAAGTAATTTTGTCTGTCTGTGTGTCTGTTACCTTTTCACGCCTAAACGGCTAAATGGATCTTAATAAAATTCGGCAGGGAGGTAGACGGTATCCTAGGGACGGACATAGGTTTTTATCCGAGTAAATTTGCGTGAAGCCGCGCGCAAAAGCTAGTTCTTAAATAAAATAAACTCATCTTTTAGCGTGTATTTATTTTTCGTATGACCGCAAAGACAGTCAGTATTTTATTTCCCTTCCTCCCCTCTTGCTGTTCGTGTATTTTTTTCGCATAGGCGGTGGCTAGCTCTCGCGGGTGTAGCCAGCTTTTCATTTAAAATTGAAACACGATTGCAGTTCACTGAAATAATTCGGTGTAGCCGTGTTTCGCACGAAATTGTTCACACCACAAGCTAAAAGTAATAATAATAATTATTATTGTGTCGTTTCTCACCAATTTTCGTAGCGTTAACTGTAGCACTTTCGTAGCTCAAAGCTACTAGTTCGTAAAACGTCTACGGCTTCGTAGCGATCAGTCAATCAGAGTAGACAAGTGGCTACTCAAGATTAATTGCAGCCCGACACTTTCATTTACCCCTTTATTGGGCAGTTTATTTCGTTCTATAAATAACCGTCTGGGAGACAGAACCCTGACAAATAATAATTTATCCTTGAACAAACTAATTTTGAAATAATCACGAGCACCTGACGATAATTATTCTACTTTAAACTATCATAAAATTTTAATGGCTGAACCGATTTTCTTTAGTATAGCTAAGAATGCTGTCGATTTGTAACCTTGCAAATAAAATAAGAACTAAATCAAAATCGGGAGATGCTACAGACAGAAACAAAAATACACACATCAAAATTATCACACCTCTCCTTTTTTTCAAGAGTTAAAAATATTCAGTTCCATTTTACT
Organism: Eupithecia subfuscata; assembly: GCA_963564075.1. Taxonomy (NCBI): domain Eukaryota; kingdom Metazoa; phylum Arthropoda; class Insecta; order Lepidoptera; family Geometridae; genus Eupithecia; species Eupithecia subfuscata. The sequence continues at coordinate 2,075,595 of OY751102.1, forward strand.
TTACCTACCAAAGAATTTATCTCTCGACACAAACACTTACCAAGTGTGATTTATATCCAAGTGACCTACGCGTTCCGAGTCATTACCCATTTTTATTTATTGCTTTTTGCACACACTTGTCAAATACTAATTTCAGTTCTTTTTTCCCAAAAAATAAGGGTATAATCGCTTATTCCCTCTGAACTAAGGAGACTTTTTGTTCCACTGGCTATGACTACTCCAAAAATTATATTAACTACCACAATGAACAAAAAAATTATGAAATGTAACATATGACAGTAGATGCCAAAAATTACCCAAAATAATTGTTGTTTGACAGGTTTTTTATGCTTTGTGTACCCACTCATTTTGACCGCTAAACACCATTAACTTTACTTGCTAACCCAACTTTATTTAAAAAATTACCTATGTAAAGTAAGAGTTTGGGATATAGTATTTACAATAACTTCACTTGTTTTTTAACGCTTCTGACGAATTTACTTTCAATGTATCGAGTGTACAAAAATGTGACGAATTTACTTTGTGGCAAATGACAACAACCCACTCAGACTACCTGCACCTTAGACCAATTACCTGTAAGCATAAAATTACAATAAATTATAAAGAATAAATACAGAATATGTGGCACAAAAATTATCACTGTTGCTGCGTACGAAACACAGCCAGCGCGCGGGAATAAGTGCACAAAACAAGTTGTTGCGAAAGTGTAAATGAGCCGCCGCCCGCGAGGCCATAACTCTGCGTAATTCATAATTACAGGAAGCTAATCCCGTCAACCCGTCGTCGTTAAAATTCATCGAACCTTCGCGAACCTTCTCGAAGTTTTAATTGCTAGGTACTCGTTTTGTTTAAACCTGCGAACTGAAGGTTTTGGGAGTTGGAGTTATATTTAGTTAGAAGGATTAGAGAAAATATTAGTTAAAAGTTACGGGGAAAAGGGTTAGCGTAAACAAACGGTGAATTATAGACAGTCGTCGCTTATCTAGTTCAGTATTCCCTGATCCGTAAAATAGAACACTTCTTAAATTAAGCGAGACCTCTTGATGAGGCTAGCTTCCTGTATTGACCACGATATCTCGTGCCGTTGGCAGACAAAGGCTTGATGAGTGAGGTCACTAGTCTGGTGCCGAATGCTTTGAAGAAAGCAGCTATGTAGTGGTATCACTTGCGTGGACATCACTCAATTTTTAATATCCTAATATTATAAAACCGAAAGTTTGTGAAAGGTTAATTTTTGTTACCTAAGATCTCCAAAATTACTGAACAGATCATGAAGAAATTTGACGTACATTTAAAACATAGCTTAACTTAGATAATAGGCTCCTTATTACACCGACAATACGCGTACGAAGCCGCGTGCAGAAGCTAGTAATATTATAAATGCAAAAGTTTGTGAAATGTGAATTTTTTGTTATCATGATCTACAAAACTACTGAACAGATCATGATGAAATTTGGCATACACTTAGAACGTAGCCTAACTTAAACAATAGGTTACTTATTATACCGAAAATATGCGTGCGAAGCTGCGGGCAGAAGCTAGTATTTCCATAAGCGAGGGTTTCGTAATTTGAAGCAGGGTAGGTAATATTCTACTCACTTTTTCTTTTCTAAAACAATAACTTGGGCTGTTTTCGATGCCAATTCTATAAAAAAATAAGGTACCTTCATAGTTTTCTAATAACCTTTGGTTTAATCTAGAACTATCTGAGCGTCTGGTCGAAGCGACGCGTGACCCGAGAGCTGGTGAATATCTGGCACAGCGTATCAGCATTGCCATACAGCGTGGCAATGCAGCCAGCGTCTTGGGGACGCTTCCGACTGGTGTTGATATGGATCAGTTGAGCTATCTGTAGACTGTTTGCAACAGTCGGCAGTTAGCTCAATTGTTTCAATTGTAAATACTAGTATAAGGTTTTTTGTTATTATAGTGCGTAACCCCACACTAAGGGTAATTTCTAAGAAATCAAATAACATCGCAAAAATTTTCGACTTCGACGGGACTTGAACCCGTAGGGGAGGACGCGGGTTCAAGTCCCGTCGAAGTCGAAAATTTTTGCGATGTTATTTGATTTCTTAGAATACTAGTATAATTTTCTTTGTGAATAAATATCTAGAATAATATAATCAAAAAATATTACTTATGTGTATGGTCGTCGTGGCGTTCGCAGTGGCCGTGCCCGCACAGCCTCCATGATCCCCAGTGAGTGTTGTAAGAGAGGAATAAGGGAACCTTTTAGAGGAAGAACAGCCACCACCTTCCGTATATTTTATCACCCCCACTGTGATCAGCAATCCTGCTATGCGTGGTTGATTAAGGTAAAACCCCCCAATGGTTGGAGGAGGCACTGCTGAACAGTTAATGGACGTATGTGGGGTGATGAGGTAGAAACTTTTTTGGGAAATTGTTAATAAAAATAAACAATATTGAAAATCACTTATTTTGCAAGACAGGATATCATATCCCTCCCTTGGACAATATTTCCAGTCTTGCAAAATAGAGTAATTGAAATTGAATAAATACATTGTAGAAACTTATGGATTAAACACAATGGAGTCTACAAACCAAATTCGGCGGGCTACCGAGTTGACGAAACACTGTCTGAAAAGTCACACAAGCCTGAGGCAGTGACTTTTCATTGGGGATTTTCTCTACAAAATAGTACCTACCTATGTAAAAAATACTATCTATCTATTTGTTAAAGTTCACAGTCACATAAACCCAAGTTTTTCAATTACAATTCAAACTCAATGGAAGTTTGCGCACACAATGCCGGGATCAAAGCCTTCGAGGATCTTGAATGCAGCCGGATCTCGGTAACTCAGCCTTTGTCAGCGAGCTTTCGCATCTTTCAAGTTTAAACAAATAGTTCTACTTATAAAAAACTTTTATTGTTAAAGAAAATATCAATTAATGAGTATAAACAATTTAGATCCTTCTTTGGAACTAGTATTAAAACAATTGAGCTAACTATAGACTGTTGCAAACAAATCTAGAGATAGCCAAACTGATACATAATTATATAATACCAATCGGAAGCGTCCCCATGACGCCGGCTGCATTGCTCTGCTGCAGCGGTGTATGGCAACGTTGATATATAAATAAATAATAAATAAATAATAAATAATGTTGGACAATCCACACAGCATCATCTAGCCCCAAGCTAAGCAGAGCTTGTGTTATGGGTACTAGATGACCGATATACATAATATAAAACATTACATAGATAGATATTTTTTACTATACATAGAAACGACCAGAACACCCGGAACAAATATTTGTAGATCGTACAAACATTGTCCCAAGGCGGGAATCGAACCCGCAACCTCCCGCGCCGCAGACGGACCTTCGCATATATATGTACATAATATTGATCATTGTCTCACAACAGCATATTATACAATTATTACAACTGGCAGAGCTTTATGTTTGGTATTTTTTATTTGATTCCGATTTACATAATACTTATAAGTAGTATACACAATGTACCTACCAAGACAAATACCTCCAGATTATAGAAGCGTTATTCGCAGCGAGAATATAACATAACTTTGGTTCTTAAAACAAGTTCATTTATTTTAATAATTCTAACTAACTTTGCATATATAATAGTGTTATTAAAGTCGAACTTCATTGTCTTCATGAATAATTCTAATTAAATATATTTTTGCTAAATTCGTATAAACACTTTCAGTAAATTTTATGTAAACCAGAATCAGAAATTTTGTTCCACATTCTCTTGGACAGTGATAAAATCTTCAAAGTACTTATTCAGATATGTAGGTATTGAGACCCACAGATCGAGAAAAGGTAGCCAGAAGAAAGGAGGTTGCGGGTTCGTTTCCCGCCTTGGGACAAATAAATGTTAGTACGGTATGCAGATATTTGACTACATATATTTGTCTAATTTGTTCAGGGTGTTTCTATGGGTACTAAAAATCTGTGCAATGTAAGAAAATAAGTATCACAGTTATCTAGTATCCATAACACAAACTCTGCTTAATTCAGAGCTTGATGATGCCGTGTTTAGTGTCCAGCATTTTTTTTATCGACTTCACAAAAAGGAGGAGGTTCTCTGTTCGGATTGTTCGGCCGTATGTGTTTTTTAACTTTTTTCTTATTCAATTGTGAACCAATTTGGATCGCTACTGTTTAGAGGATGATGATGCCATCAAAATTTTATTCCCAAGGGATAACTATGTGTTAAAAGAACTAAAGAGTATAAAAGAAGAAGTATTATGTTTATTATGTGCACTACCACTGTTTATAAGCTTATATCTTTTGGTAGTAATACGGTTGCCTGGAAGAAATTGCTTTAAGCAATAAGGCCGCCTATTATACGTTTTTATTTTATTTAGATATAAGTTTTTTTTAATATATTTTGTACAATAAAGTGTTCATTCATTCATTCAAGTATAAAAGAATTAAAAGTCGGTTTTAAGTTTTTCAAAACACTCAATTTATTCATTAAATGGTCGGTTAAATATAAAACAAATACTTTCAGAATCCCATACACGTGGCAACATTGTGATAGAAACTGTTTTATCAAGAGTTATTTATGTTACAGGAAGTTACTTCCCGAAACTTTTGACACATTGCTCCTCGACTCATACAAAACATCGGATATTACTTGACATCTGTCACGTCCGTGGAGATGTTCTAATTTAATACTAAAAGTGATGTGTAAGCTTTATTACCTCGTATTCGAATCGTGTTCTTTGAAACCTTTATTAATAAATAAATAAGTAAATAATGTTGGAAAATTCACACAGTAACGTAAAAAATATCAATCACGTATTAAATTTAAGTACCTATTACACTAAACTAAATTCAAGGAACTTGTGTTTTATTTTCTATTATGGTACATTCTTTCTTGTACAGTGGCGGTCAGAAGTGGTGACCTAGATTCTAAAGACATTGTCTTGCATACATTCGTGGTGCTTAAGACCTTTTTAAAATGTATTATTATTTGGGTCCTAGGTGCAAATCCACAAAGTCATTTACACTTAATAAATACCCTAATTTTGGTGTTTAATATATATTGCCGATTTCATTTGGAAATAGAACAGCAAAAATTAAATAACATAATTTGTTATAACACCAATAAAAATTATTGTCATATCATAACTCGTATTCCATAATATTTCGCTTATGCATACCGTGTTGCATACAGTAATTAATGTTTGGCTGAAATTTAGAATTTGATGAAATTTATTATTTTATATCGTAGTACCGTCAAGCGAGTATGATCTCAAATGTAAAAAAAAACTCCAATTATGACCGCAACTGTACATACGCCATTTTAGTTATAGAAAATGATATTATCTAATCGTTACGACAGGCGACTTAGGGCGTCTCTGTGCCTTAGAATAATGATTATGTTTTGAATTTTTTTTGTTTGTGGTGTATTGACTGACGTTTTAGTTTTTGCAGGTACATACATTTTACAATAATATCTGAACATTGGCAGTTACCTATTCTTACCGAAGTTTACCATAAATCTTCAACACACGATAAATCTCCTCGGAAGCCCCCGGCCCAAATATTGACTGCAGTGTGCGAGTGCTGGAGACCCACAGCTGAATACAAAAGTTCCTTCGCGTTTAACACGAGGGATTTCTCCATTTCTCGAAATTCAACGTGAAATATGGAAATACCAACTGTGAATTTGCAACTTGAATGAACATTTTAGTGTAGGTTCGGTAAACCGTGCCCGTGGTTAAAAAACAAGTGCTCTTTCACAAGTTTTACTTTGCAAGGTTGGATAAAATGCAAATTTTTATCGAGCAATTTTGCTATCGCAACCTATACTTAGTTTATTAATCGCATACCTACATAATATATGAATAGTTTTTTATTCGTCCTGTACCTCATGTCGAATGGTACAACAGTATTCTTTTTCATATCTTTAAGCCGTAGTTCTTTGAAACAACTATGTAATAACAGTAGGGCAAGGAAACCATAAAGTACTCGTAGGTATCCATCCATACAAATACTCGTATTGACCAACTTCAAAATAATAGAACTTTTTCTATAATAGAACTTTTTAAACTTTCGCGATTTGTTAACATAGTTAATGATTATATCGGTTATTTATCTCGTACCTTTTATTTTATTTCCCCTACGTTTCTACCGCATCGAGGTGGTCGTGGAGTCGTGGTCATGGGGCGACCGTGACCATGATCACTGTAACGCGGGAAAGAAAACAAAAGGTACGCGATAAATACCCGATATAATCATTAACTATAATACCTCTTGGTCTAAAAGTAATGTTCTAAGAAAGTGACACAAAAAACAAGTACCTTATTAATTGAAAACTATAAAAAAAACTCATCTCGGTACCCGCTTTGCAATTTTTTTTCGCAGAATGAAGGGATAAAGCCATTAAATGTTGCTAAAAGCACTGCCGGAATTTAGACGAGCGTCTTGATACATTATTTACTAAAATCGCTTTAGCCGTTCTCGAGGTAGTAAAGAGTTTCCGCCAACCACATAAACACTCGAAAACATAACCCACGCCTCGCGGGTAAAAAGAGGCTCTGAAAGCGCCCAGCCCCGGTTAGAATATCACTGGCTCGTCTCACTCAATACTTCTTATTTTCCCTTTTTAACCACAAAACAGTCATTCCCAGTCAAAACGCATATAAACAAAGTTTCGGGCTTCTTGATGTTGCTCAAAATGCAGATGAGTCATTATAGAATGCATCGAAAATACCGAAATTGGTAGGAAGCCAACAGAATTAGTTTCCTAGCGAAATTCGATGTTGTTTAACGATACCGTAGGTGCTCTAGTTCCTAACTCGGTTGGAAGTTAGCGGCGACTCTTGGCAAACTACGAAATGCCGTGTCCCGCTTCTTTTGAATTCGAGATACGATCGAACTAACGATTGTTAACGATTGTTGTGATTTCATAAGTAGGTTAAAATTAAATCTTATCTTGTACCCACTTTTACAAATTTGTCTCTGTCTACCAATAAGGTTTGCTGGAAGAGAACTCTTTTTAGGGTAAAGCTCGCCTTTGCCATTATTTTTCCTTCTAAATGTTTTACGTTTACCTATTTTGTGCAATACCTCAACAGCCTGTATTGGTCCACTGCTGGACGCAGGCCTCCCCCCGATAAGCGCCTTGTTGGCTTTTATCTCATGAGGGTAATGCCCATAATCCCCACGCTGGGCATGCGGGTTGGGGATCGCAGTTCGGTGGTAGAATTCTTCTGCAGGGGGCGCCGCTGCCCGCCCCCGGTGGATATCCCTAAGTCGCCTCTTACGACACCCGCGGGAAGAGTTGGGGTGGTGCAAATTCTAAGCCGGCACCACACAGCTATATTTAGCTATATGTTGTGCAATAAAAAATTATGAATTATGAACTGTTCTGGAATTGATGTATCTTTTAGCAAATTGAATTAAAAAGCCTTATTTATTGTTAGAAAATATAATAGAATCCATCTCAATTAATACAAAAACATGCTGTAAAAAACAGACAAACAGACTTATTTTGGAATTGAGTTTCAGCTGGTTACTCGATACAACCAACGCTGAAAAAACTAGATTATTCTCACCTTTCGCAGTATACGATGCTACAAATAGTAAACCCCTATGGTTCATTTATGGAATAGGATTTTGCTCAAAATGTAAAGTACTGAACAAGACTAATGTTCAACAGAAAACATTTTAAAGTTTTAATTTAATTTCTTGAAAGTCGCAAATAGACTAGGTTTCAAAAGTAGTGCGCTCATTCCAAGCAGGATATATTATCAACAAAGCCTGGGGTTCAGATGCAGTTCGAAACTTGAATGGATTCGTTATATTCCAACTTTTCACATTTCAGTATTTTATTCAATTTTCCTCAATAGCACCGTATTTGTAGGTTTCTGAGCGCTCGGAATGGTAAGAGGCTTGTCGTCGTACTGAAGTTCTTTGATGAGTTCACTGGCGAGAGCAAAATTTTGACGATGAAGCACTAAAATTATTGGAATCTATTGTAAATTTTACAAATTGCCCAGACGCTTTTTGGTCAGGCCCTAGTCCAGATTCCAGGTCTGTACTTAAACTGCGTTCCGGTTTCAGTTTAATCAGTTAACACATTCAGTGCAATGAGTAAAATAGTTTGGGCATCAAATATCTATGATATTTATGGATGGCTCGATGATACCGCAAAACTTTCGCATTGAAATACTTTTTATATTTTGTTACTGGAAGTACACATACACATTAAACATTCACTCAATTGCTTATTAGACAAACTGTTTGAAAGTATATAATACTAGCTTCTGCCAGCGGGTTCGCATGCGCTTTTTGAAGATACAAATACTTTTCTGGGATACCGTTCACCTCCTTGCCAAATTTACTTGAGATCCGTTCAGCCATTTCGGCAAAGGTAACAGATAGACAGACTTAGAGACAAAATTACTTTCAGATTTATAATATTACTATGGATCAGCTTTTATTATCCACAGAAAAAATACGTAAATGCGCGGAGCTGTGTAAGCTGTGGGCATAATCACGACGTTTCCCCACATTAACAGGCGATGTAAATCTACGCACTCACAAAGGCTTACATCCCGAATTTTAGATTCACATTAAAAGTAATGAAAGAAAAACATCTCTCGGGATCCCGGCGTAGATCGCGATATTGCTAATTTGCCGTAATGCGGGGAGGATGGCGGCTAACTGCAGAGTTGGCAGCACGTGCAAAAACTCTTTTTGTGTGGGGTTGCCCCAATTACCCCCAAAACGAGGGAGTTTTTCGAATTTTGTAACTACAAAGGATTATGTTTTGTATTGCTAGGCGGTTCGCAATTTCGTATTCATACGTTTGTAGTTTTGACTTAATTCAAAGCTTTGGGAATGAAAAGAGATTATTTTTAAATTGCCTTCGGATTTTTAGATGTTAAAAATAAAAACCAATAAATGCAAAATAATCTTACTCAGAAAACTGGAGATATTCTATTACGAAAAATACCTATAGAATTTCTAGGTGCTTTACCGTCGCCGTGATCAGCAGATTCCATTTAGGTACAGAGTTTTTGTTCGCCCTCCACAAACAACCACGATTATTGTGCAAACAACTTTACGCGCTCACCAAAGATAAAACATTTTTAAATGAAAATGGAAGCGAAATTCTAAAAGGCTTACAATTAGTAGATTAAAAATACGCAGAAAGAGTTAAATACGCTGAAATAAACGGAAATGGAGATACCAAAGCAGAAACACTTTTGTGCGAAATGGAAGAGATACTAGGTAATGTAAATATTGGTTATACAATTAAATTACAATTGTTTAAACGTAGTAGATATGTCGCATTTCTATGATCAATATTGAGATGAGTCATTATTGAGTGAGAAGGAATAGATTTGGTTAACATGGCATTAAATTTATATTGCAGGTGATATGATGAACAAATTTATTTGTAAAAAGTTGTCCTTGGTGAACAGGAAGTTTATATTCATGACTTTTCGATGTCAAAATGAAAAAGTGTAAAAGTCATGGTGCTTAAGTGTAAAGTGTAAACCCAACAAGGCTCTATCTCGATAAAAAACCCGTAACAATTCGATGGCTAGTTCATGATAAAGGTATGTACTTACTGATCTCTGAATCGAAAAAAGATGACAGTCCGCTCGTAAAACAATGGGTTTACGATCGTCGTAAAGTCGAGCTGAAGCGGAATCGATTTTACTGGGCCCTTTCTACTTTGTTTTCAATGTATAGCCGGGAAGTATTTTTCAATATTTTAAATTACCTACTTTGGAACTGGACTTGACGTTTCGAGGTATTGTTTGGGAGAATTCGATACTTTTTGAACAATTTGAAGTTTGTTTTTGTCTTATATAATTCAGTGCATTTGTTCTGAATGAATAGCGTGAAAAACATGCTGATATTTTTTCTGTGAGTCTTGGCTCTATTTTCACGAACTTAAATTTATTTCGTAAATTGGAAAACGTTCCCACAAGTGTGGAGACTCTTTGTGCATTATTTGAAAAAGCTATGTATTCCTTTGCGTTTTGAATATATTTAAATATCCTACTTCATTAAAGAAAACTAATGTTTTTAAAGCGGGACAGCGCTGATCTCCTTTATCATAATACTTAGTCTGTTAAATTAAAACAGTTGTCATACGTTGGTTTTTTTTCAGTCCAATTTATATCGGTTGAAGATACAAACAACTTTTAGCGATTGCGTAAAAAAATACGAGAGTTTTATTATTAAGGGGGGTAATACTTTGTATTTAATAAAGTTGCATTGATGTCAAATGAAAGATGTCAGTGTGTAGGGATATGGTGGTAGATAAAAAAATTGAGAACTGATAGATACAGTAAAAATATTTGTTGTAACCAGAGTGGAATAAAGGCAAGAATAAGAAGAGCTCTAGATCTAGAAAAACGAAAAATTCCGCTATAAACTGCTCATAGTTTGTTTCTTTTTCGATAAAAATCGCTTACAAATTAGTCGGTATCGTGAATGGCGTTCTTCCGACTCTCTCATTAGGCGGATTGCTGACGCGGCGGATCCCAATCCATCGTCATCAGTAATATCGTCAGATTGACGTTCGTAATGAGGCCAATCGATCTATCACTGAAACGTTGATAATTGCCTGTCGTTTCGATGGAAGTAAAACACGGTGTTTCTGGGAGATCCTCGTCAAAGGGTTGAAGGTTGAAATTTTACAGGGTTCGAAAATTGTTACGTAATTAAGTGCTTGTACATACAGGAGCATCGTGGAATTAATGTGTTTTAATCCTTCTATCATGGTCATACTATTAGATTCTGCACCAGGCTTCGCTCACGTTGAATATGGACACAAAATGCCAATGTGCTTGTTACGGGAAGTATTGTTTTCTATGTTAACAAATCACGAAGGTTATATTTTGTTTATTACAAGGTAGAGCAAAAACAATAATGCTGCTCACGTTTTCGTAACACAAACTTATATGTCCAAACTGACCTTCAATGTTAGTATGATAAAAGAGTCACACGTAACAAAGACGCCGGCCCGCCTACAAATTGATGGACCACTGTCGGCTGCCTACAGTATTTACTCATCGACATGTCGCACTATTCCACCGGGCTGTGTTGGCGAGTTTGGTGCGTAGATTCCATGAGATCATCGTGCGTAGATTCCATCCTTCTCCAATGACAAATTTTCGTTGGAAAATACGAAAAGATACAGATGCTTCTCCTTTTTTGAACTCGGTTAGAAAATACGAAAACAGCAGCGAAATGGTCGCTCTTCACCTCGTTTTCGAGTAATTCACGTTATGAGGAGTTATCGCGGCTAGTCCGCGAAGTTAGATTGTTCGCAGTCGCTGGACAGCTAACTTGGATAAGACGACGCCGCTGAGACGTGTTATGGAGTTCGAGCGTCAGATGCGACTTTTTGTCGCGCTTATTCTCCTATTTTATTAGTTTCGTTGAGTGTACTCTTCTGTCTGAATTTGGACTTTGTCCATTTTGCGTCGTGTTGTGTTTGTTGCTAGCAAGCCGGCCTAACTCTGTCCAGAAGCGCAGAATCTTCCTGGGATTTTCTCTTATTAGTCTTTTTACTAATTAACCTCTCTAAGTACATACAATAGCTAAGAGTTGTTTGTTTTCTTCTGCTTACATACATCACAATAAAAAAACACACTGCTTGCTTAGCCTATTTTGGATTACCTATAATTGATAAATAAATGAAGACTGACTAAAAATGTCTAAAGATATAAATAATATTAATAAGCATGCCTGGGTAAGCTAACCTTGAACGTTTTGTTATATCGACGTGTTTTTGAAAGGGGTCCTTGATAACTGCGAATTTTTTTTAGTTAATGAATATTGCTTTTGGCCTACACATTGGAGAAACTTCTATTCAACAAGTAAAAAAGTCACGTCTGCTAAAAAACCAAAATGTTTGGGTCATTATTATTGGAGACTCAATCTGTTGAAGGAAAAGCAATAAAGAAAGTCGATTTCAGGTATAACAAGTAACCGAGATACGCATGTACAGTCAGCCTCATCGACACATACTCGTCCACAGCTGAAGATGCCACCCCACACAAGGGGGGTATTGCCATAAACACTACCCTTGGCATCTGCCAAAATGGCCAAAATAACGCCTCAACTGCGATCACCAATCCCCCTGGATTAGTGATCGTAGTTGAGGTGTTAAAATACACCGAAATAAGATGCTGCTTTTCTTCTACTAGGTTCACTTCGTAGGGTCTTACGACAATCACGGGCGGAGCTGGGTCAAAGTCCGTCAATTCACACATGCAAAATGGTTGCTGAGCTCAACTTTACGAAATCACACACAGAAAATCACTTCGATTGAAATATATATACATATATATTTATTGCAGCAAATAATACAACTATGAACGGATAGAGTTAATCTTAAACACATGTAATGATACCTATGGGTAATTTTGTACATAACTTGCTGAGCAAATTTCAACAGAGATTTTCGTCGACTTCTTCTGGGCCTGTATCGAGGAAGCCAGACTACACCATTCGTAATTGACAGAGATTTTGCGCTCGGTTTACTTACACACAAACAGTAGAGTAGTTTAATTAATAAATTTTTAATTTTATTCAAACAATCACAATACCAATTGGCTATAAAATTTTTAAATAATTGACTCGTTGTTAAATATTCGAGCATATTTGGCGCAAGCAGACTTAAACTAATACGTCATTGCGATATATTTGAACGATCATCACACCAGGTTATGGGCAGATCGCACCCCTGATAACCATCTGTTACCCTTTGGCACTATCGCCCTATAGTAAGAAAACCAGGAGCAATAGCTTGACCACGTTTTTGATCCCTCAAATTTTTGATCCCTTTAGATTTTTCCATATTTTACTTTTACTGAATTTAATGGTAATTCTTGCAATATTTTTTATTTGGCTGTGTCATTTGCCCGTATTGTTAATTATCAATATATTAACAAGCTCTTGGTTCCATCTACCCCCGATACCCTATCGCACACATTCTGCCAAACACCCTGTATATTTTCGGTTGATTGTACCTACTCACGTAAAAGCCGAAGAATTTCAACAAAGATTGGTTTTAACTTACGACGTTCAGGTATCGATTTTCAGTGTAGAGGTGAAGTCGAGAGGAGTTGTAATTTTCAGGAATTCATGTAGATAAATAAAATCTATCAATTTAAAGGAAAATCAATTGGATTAAGTTCTGAGAAGACGTTTTATAATTATTTTTCAGTTTCATTATGACGATGTAGAAACTGCTCTTCGAAATAAATTCAGTAGCAAGAGATTTCAATTTACGTTTATTATTTAGATTGGTGATGAATTCAAAAGCTAACTAATAAATATCATAGAAATATCATAGTCACTGTTTCTGAATGTATATGAAGTCGTTATAATATTTTAGTAATTCTTGATATTTAAATAGTATGATTCTATGAAAGCTTTACGAAAATTGCGAGTCAAACAAAACGATTAGCAAATGGAAAACGAAATTTCGTTTGATAACTATTATAATAAATTAGATTGCGAACATTTTATGAAATTATGAAAAACATGTTGCTTAGCCTAAAATTTAAAAGAGGTAATGTTTGTAAAGTCGTAACTTTGTATGTATAGGAGACGTAAAACGAACTACGTACTCTCCGGAACGACTGGTCCAATTTGAAGATTATCTACATAATACCACGTGAGTACCAAGGGTACCACGGAGCACAAGCACGAGTCAAAATAATTTGTAAAACTAACTAATTTCAGCGGTTGCACACGCGTTATCTCGGAAACAAAGATGTTGTAATTTGTTTTATTTACATAACATGTAGCAAATTGGAACTAATGTTATTTTTCTAACATTTATTTAAAATTTCTGTTCTGTAGCTTAAAACATAACACATTGTGAAAACCTTCCTGTGCAAAAAGGCTTAACACTACAGTACACGCGCCCCTTTTTTTTACATGAGTACACGCGTGGCCTACTTTATTAGGCCATTTTAAAATGTCAATATATTGTATATTCCTAACTTTCTGATTAAAACAAGAAATGGAATGGAAAAGTTATTTATTTTACTTAGTTTTACAACCGTACATTTTAAATAAATTATTATGAATACTGAACAATCAACAATTTTGTAAATATCTAAGAAAAAGGAACAAAAATGGCATTTCTGAGATCAACATGTTTTTTTCTAACATAAAACTAAACTTAGTTACAAATTTCTTTATTTTCGTGGCATTCAGGACACACTACTGCTTGGTGATCGGGACAAATCCATTTATTGCAAGTCTTGCACCACTTTTTTGTCGACCGATTTCGGGCTCTCGAGCAGAGTGCACATCGACCAACTCGTCCTATCTTTTTCGGTTTTCGCATCTCTGTTTCTTTGGTAATCGTCTTTTATTTTTCTTCTATGTATATATTAGTGCACCTTACCAGGATGTCCAAGATATCTTGCGTGAAGAACAGTTCAAAACAGGATAACGGATCCTTAGCATTCCTAGCTGCATCTCCTTTTGGGCCTGGTGGTCTTATCCTAATATTTTGGGGTCGAGTTCGCGTGGCTGGTGGAACATCTTTTTGTCAAATAGTTCCGTTCGTAGATTTATAGACTGCACCGTGCCTTCTGGTTGCAAGTTCCGAGAGTGGCGCGTCTTCTGAAATTGATGTTTCGTCTGATTCGCTCAATCTTTCCTCTTCATCTTCACGTTCTGACTCGCGGACTAGGGCCTGCAAATCTGCCTCTGGCTGAACTTCATCATCTTCACTCTCAATCACTTCTTCATCTTCAGTTTCTACCTCTCGCAGCCGCCTTTCCACTTGTAGAGTACTTTTTTTACAGATTTTCGTCATGGATGACCATGACGAAAATCTGTAAAAAAAGTACTGAATTAGGAAAAAAGAAATACATTTTACAATTTGTAACTAATAAATAATTAATACTTAATCATTTGATATACATACATATAAATATATAATTTTTTACAAAAGAACATTGTAACAGAGTTATAAATCAATAATACATCAAAAGTTACATACCTGAATTTGGTACACTAACACACGCGCGGACTACTTTAGTAGGCCCGCACTTTTGGCGCCAAATTGCTTGTGCATGCGTACGCGCTGAGGTCGCACGGGGTACTGAGGTGGTGACAAATATATCAGACGAGGATTACCTGGAATCACTAGTTTCTAGCGCGCTTAGTTAAAAAGTTATTGCAAAAAGAGTTACCCTGGTCTACTATAGTAGGCCGCGCGTGTACTCTAGTGTTAAGTAGGTACTATAAAATATCAGATTATCTAGAGGATAAAAAAGCTTGGGACGGGTTTTGCTCCAACTCGAAAAATAACAACTAACAGGCTATAGGTACCGAATATCTATACTAATATTATAAAGAGGAAAAAGAAGAAGATTTGCTTGTTTGTTTGTATTAAATAGGCTCCGAAACCACTGGACCGATTTGAAAAATTCTTTCACCGTTGGGAAGCTTACTTTTCAGGAAGTGACATAGGCTATATTTTATCCCGGAATTCCCACGGGAACGGGAATTACGCGGGTGAAACCGCGAGGCGATCGTCTAGTAATATATAAATATCGAAGCGACAGAAATCAAAAACATCACTTTATTTCCGTGTCCGTGTTTAATTTAATGATTTGACCTTTTCTAAGTGTAAAAATTTATTGTGTTTATAGAAATAAAGAGTTTTTGATTTGATTTGATTTCACAAATACCCAAACACCTGTCAAACAAAAAAAAAGTTTTATATGTATTTCTGAATATTTAATTTCAAGAATGGATCTAAAAGCCAGATTCCTTGTAAATAAGAAACACGCAAATTGCCGACCGAATGATACAAAACAGAGGCCGAATCTGAGAGTTACCGAGGGCAGCAAGCTCCTAATAAAGAGGGACTTATTTATGCAAATACAGGATCATTCGCTATCCGATGCTCTTACACACGACCTTATTTTGTATCCAACATGCTTTTGGCCTAGTAACGTCAAGACATCGGCGATATGCTACACAGTGTTAGAGAGTTTCTCACATTTGTCCGTCAGTGGCGAAAAAGAGAGGTCCGTGAAAAAATACTGATCGAAGATAGACGATTCAAAATAGAATAGAATAGAACTGATAGAAGATTCAAAATATACAACTTTGTACGAGCATTTTTTTCGTAAGTTTGAAAAAAAGGCAAGTATTTTGTCATAGTTTCCTTTGCAGTTCGCACGCACGTTATCTTTTTAGGCGTAGAAGGGTGTAGAACCAAATGCACAAGACTACGTTACCAAGGCTGTATTTTCTTATAGGATTTACGGCATGGCATTCTACGATGTAGTAGCCTCTGCGCGGTACATGAAACTAGATCGTAGGAGCCGATAATATAACTAAGTAAGTTAGTAGAAACTTCTACAACTTACGTTAGTACTTGCGTAATAGAGGTCTCGAAGTCGTGGATGCTCTACGAAAACGCTACTTTGGTGACCATTGCTAGAGAAAAATCGTTGATATTTTATTCACATTTACGTCCAAGCTTGTTTTATACTTCATGGAATTTTCCCACGTTTCCCACTCCTAAGTGTAGTGTCTCTACTACCTATGTCAGAACTAGCGTATCTAGCAGAAGTCTGTATGTCGTAGATGCTCTAGGTAGAGAGACCTATGGTCAGTAAAACAGCGTTTTTGTAAGATAGCGACGAGCATAAGAGAGCGTAGATAGTTTTTTGCGTTTCCCAGCCATCTTACTATCGCAGTAAATGGATATTTTCCAAAGTTTCCCAGTCAGCGTAGCTATGGAGCACGTAAAGTTTTTGTGTTTACAAACCAATACGTATATTTTCGTTACTAATTATAAAGCTCTCGCAATCTGCTTGCCAGTACTTCCAGCCTTGTGTAGCAGCACGATTCTGACCGTATGTTTTTTCAAGATACCTGTATTAAAATGTATAGCCTCGCGAGGTGCTCTGAATGTTTTATTAAGCTGGTGAGGAAGGGTTCTGCGAAGGAATCCTTAACTAATTTTATGCATGGCCGGAGCGCTCGGGGCAAATCTGACGCGCTTACGTTATGCAAGCAAATCTTATTGCTTTTTACAAGCTTTTATGAGCTTTTATTTGTTCAAGTGATAGTTTTTCTTCTTGATTGGTTCAGTTTTGAAGCAATATGCTTGAGTTAGGATTGCTTATTCATGAGTCGCAAATTGAAGTTTCCGTTTCTTGGAAAACATGTTTTATGAGAAGCACGTTGGAATTTACTGAGTGGACTGACTGGAATCATTTTCTTCTTTTTTATGAGATTCTATTCAGGGTTATTGGTAAACGGATACTGCGTAAACTGCAGGTCCAACCCATCACCACGAACACGTTCGGGAGGAGGCCAGGTCTTAATTCCTAAAAAAAATTATATCCCTGACACAAAATAAAAATAACGTTTGTTCGGAATCGGAACCCAATAAATTACTAAAGACCGATCTTTCACTCCCACACCCACTGTTAAATTCAGGGAAGAACTATTTTTAAGTTTAGTTTCAAATAGAGCCTCTATAAAGAACGAGTATTGAATGAAGGGGGATACCTCTTACCAATCTATACTAATATTATAAAGACGAAAGATTTGTTTGTTTGTATTGAATAGGCTCCGAAACTACTAGACCGATTTGAAAAATTCTTTTACCATTAGAAGCCCACATTATTCCTGATGGCAACTTTTTACCGTGGGAAAATGCTTCATTCCTACGGGAAAACGGGTAATAGGACAACGGGTAGTAAGAATGCAGCTAGTACTAAATATAAGAATTAGGACCTGGCGTCTTCACAAACGTGTTTGTGATGAGCAGAACCTGCACACAGTGTTAGTGAATTACCCATAAACCTGTATAATTATGTAGTTTATGCACAAAATTGTACGATCCTTTACGCGATTACGATAACACAGAAACTAATTTAGTCATTTTATCGTCAGCCAAGTGCTTTTATTCCAATTTAGTCATTAGCAGGGTGTATCTTTACACGAACCATTGGGCACGCTTTTGGTCTCTTCTCTATCTCAGACATTGTCAAATCTACAGACCTGCAATTTTGCATATCTAGTAATATCCACCAATAGAGTATCATAACATAACATTCACGAAGGTCTACTTAAAAATTATAGACAGTTAAAGGGAAACTAACAAGTAATGAACGTTGAGTTGAACTCAACGTTCACTAACGCATTCACTGCCCATCCTCACGGTGGCGCCGACTTACATGTGCGTCTTGGGCCATGAAAGTGTCAATCTGATATTTATTACATTATAAATTTCTAAAAAAATACCTTTCAGTAATAAATAAAGATAAAAACATTTCCTATTAAAGCTAAGTATTCCTATATTTTTCTTCCCATGTCATATTTTCTCCGTACAGCTTCTTGTTTAGAATGTTCTTTTTGGGTAATATTTTCTCTATTTCCTGCAATATTCGTCCATTATCAAACGTAGGATGGGAACGGTAACAATATATCAACTGCCGAAGCCATCTATTTGAGCATCCTATTGTCGCATATTGTCTCTTGTGGGGGAAAATATTACACAATTATTTATTTATGGCGTGTTCTACGAAATTAAACTACCAACGTAGCTACCAACCATAATGTTCTGTGCATGTGTTGTTTACCTATTATATTGGGCTGTACAGTACACCCATATTATACTTTTGAAACGATCATGACCTGTGCAATTGTGCTGAAATATTGGAAAGCTCTTTACAACAGGAAGGGTAAACATATCAAATTTCATGTGATTTTAGTGTACATCCATGGTTATAATTTTAACCTATGTAGTTGAGCAGACCGAGAGCAGTTGTATCTGGGCAGTGAATGTGTTAAAATATTATTTTAATGGTAATGTAGAAATATTCGCCCCGTTAGGATACGTGCCCAGTTGGGATACGCAAAAATCGCAATAATGTACCAATTTAAGGGTATTTATAATAGCCTAGTTTTTGTTAGGTGCTACTTACTTTGTTCTTCAATTTTCTCTGTATGTAAGTAATAAAAAATCCTATCCTACTAATATTATAAAGCCTAAAGTTTGTGAAATATAAAAATGTTGTAACCTAGGATTTCCAAAATCAGGATGAAATTTGGCGTACATTTAGAACATATCGTAACTTAGATAATAGGCTACTTATTATACCGAAAATACGCGTGCGAAGCAGCGGGCAGAAGTTAGTCTTGATATAACATCTTTATAACAAGATAATGTTGAAAAACAATTTATTATTATTATCCCCCAGCATCTGTTTATAAGCCGTTTGATTACGTTCCCCCTAACTCAGTACGAAACTACCGCTTTCTATGCTTTTATTATGTTATATATTTACTTTCCGACAAATAAACTTGCCCTAGTGCTTTGCTCATAAACCATGGGGGACGCCGGTCGACCGGTTATTGAGTACTCGCTTTGATCGCCATCTGGCAGGTAAATTAATCCCCTTTGGTTATAATGTAATCAATTTGAGCCTTCAATAGCGCAGGACGTGGGGTAGCCTGGAGGTCGTACTATGGATGGTATAATATTAAGTCAAAGGCTTGCTGCATATCTGACTCAGTTTCGACGGGAATTTTCTGAATTGTAGAAAATTGTGAGAGATTCTACAGAACCGAACATCACACAACACACAAATGCGATAGTTAGAATATATGGTGTTTGTTAACTGTTCACGCGAAAACTACCGAACTTATTAGGCTAAAATTTTGCATTGATGTAGTCCTAAACCTTGAATAACTAGACAATTTTTTATTCCTGAAATGGTCATGCGATGCAGCAGCTAGATAATTTAAAATACAAAGCCACAATCCTAAAGCTTCCCACAAGAAACAAAAATCACGGGAGTTACTTATATGTAGTGAAAAGTTGACTTAGGCACAAACCTTGTACTCTCTTATACCCAATACTCTCTTATTTCCAAAAGTCTTGTCTGCAAAGTCAAAGGTGGGTAGAATCCGGCTGCTGATGATGATGACATAGTAGTTAAAGTTTAGCAAAGTGTTTACGGTTGGCCCTCGACGGTCCATCCATCTTCCCGAGACCAGAACAATGAGGAGTTTGCCAGTTTGTCTGTCAGTGACACTGTCCACGAGTTCTAGTTCTACGTAATTGGAATTAAGGCCGGCACATACATGTGACCATTTATAACGCTGTGGCGACTAGTTTTGTGTCGGCTCAAATAATGAATTGATTCGTATTATCTGGATGTCAATTTCGAAACGGTCCGAGTTTGGCCAGGGTGCTATGGCGACCATTAGGAGAGGCCTAGGTCCAGCAGTAGACTAACTTAGGCTGATGATGATGATTAAAGTGGGTAGAATGTACGCGCTAAGTCCAAATTCCCTGATCATACTGACTTAATTCAGCTAGAGTTTAAAATTTTCATACGATATAATGGTAGTCGCCAGCAGTTTAATACATAAATGGGGTTACGAGCGCTAACCGCGTTTTTAGAGTCTGATTAGGTAAGGTTAGTTAGTTTACTTAGTTCATTGTTACTCATATAGGGTTACAACAATTTAAGCTTGTCAATTTTGTCCAGATTTCAATTAATACTTACTGACTCCTAGGCTCAGCGACCCAAAGCGTGTTTTGGCCTCCGACAAGAGAAGCCGACATTTTTTGCTGTCCTTCGCAGTTTCCTGCCAGTCCTCCGCTTGTAGCTCTTACAGTTCTGCTTCCACCACATCTTACCTATCCATCTTATCTTATCTTACATTTATCATTCTTATGTAACCGCTGAATAGAGGATTTCAATTGATTATACCTTTTTTTTATCCTGAGGGAAATGCGCACGCATATCGTACTGCCAGGGGGAGACAGTACGATGTTGTGGGACTCTAACACCACTAAAACCCTCAGGGTGCTTTCGCCTCTGCTGTTTGTGGTAGGAACGTGGGGACGCTTACACTCATCCACGAACCCACCGCGGCTGCCCGATATCGGGCCCGATATCGGGCAGCCGCGGTGGGTTCGTGGATCATACTCACTGGGGGTGTGCAGCACCCCCTCTTCGCGACGCGCCGGGAAGGCGGGAACCCTTCGGGGGGGAATTGTATATACCTAATTTTAAAACATGATCTTACAGCGGTACCTAGTTTGGATGATTATTCAATATTATATAACTAGTGGTCTCTAATGTTGCCAAATCTTACGGAAGTAAAGTATTTCAAGCCATTGATAGTAGCCAAAAGTTAAAAATAAATGTCAAACTCTGCCTTTGACATTTATTTTTAACTTTTGGCTACTATTAGTGGCTCGTCTGTGCTCTGCCTTAGCTGTCATAGTTTCGAGGGGACGTTTTTGGCTCATATTTATAGGCTGACCGGCTCCGCGCCGAAAGTTCCGCTTTGTTGGGACTCTGAGTGCTAAAAACTAGTTGAAAAGTTTCAAAAGCTTTTTCGGACAATAGGATATAGCTTTAAAATAATAATGGAACGTTCTATCCTCATTTTTGTTGGGCTGTTGTTTTGTTATTAAATTTGTGTTGATAGTGGAATTTTTGATTGCATTTAGAATGTATAACAATAATTTAATATAATATCGTAAAATGGTTATGTAGGGTAATAATTAATTTTATAATAAATTTTTATAGTATAACATCTGATTTATTTTTACTTTTCTTATGATTTGTTTTTAAAAGTGATATGTATTTTGATTTTAAACTAATTTACAAATTGTAAATATTCCGACACAAATTTATTTGTTTGAGAATAAAAAACTGAAACTGAATAATGCTGGACAAGTTGAGAACTTGTTTACGTTAGTTCAGAAAACCAATAGTTAGATATAAAATTATTTACAAAATAAGGTTTGTCAAGGAAACTAAAAGAAGACAGATATCCAGTTTGTTGGTTTACAAATAAACAAAAATAGCTTGCAACCATAACAGCAACAAATTCAAAAAATAATAATTGTAAGTATAATGTAAGCCAGGTCCATAATGAACTTGGTTCTACATTTTTAATCCATATGCTTTATGATTCCATGTGTTGTTTTTATTATTTAGGATGTGTTTAGGTAATAAATGTTTGAGTTTATTTTAACTAAGTAAGCACTATTATTATTATTTATTAATTAATTTATATTGTATTATATTATTATTAGAAAATTAAATTTACCTGTAGACTGTATTTTAAATAATTTACCTGCATTGTTTGCAACAGTTTGCAATTAGCTCAATTGTTTTTATTGTAGTAGTAGTAGTATCTTCTTTGTGTCTTTGTGTAGTATAATTTTCTTTGTGAATAAAGGCTATTTGCTCTAGAAATTTAAATAATTAATATACTTATTTAAAAATATGACCAATCGACGATTTTCAATTAGTACTATAGAATATGACTGGTTCTACTTAATAAGGTTGTGAATAGATAATTAAGTACCCTATCGCATTAAGTGTGCCTGTAATGATAGGTGTACAATATTTTTAAATAAATAAAGTGTTTACCCAGCACCACACTCTATAAATAAAATATACCCCAAGGAAAACAGTGGTGCGAAACGAGATATCCTCAAATAAGATCCTAATAAACCGAGTAGGTAAAACCATCGTGAAGGCACAGGTACGATCCCTTCTTAACAAAAGGGTTTAATTTTAAGATTCAGCCCAAACCAAAGACAAACAAGATCCCAGCCGGGATGAAAGACAAACAGAACGGCCGGATTCATTTGCCTTGAAGTTGGAGGTTGCTGACGCAGGCTTCACGGTCAAAGATGATCAACAAACCAGCAGCGGGACCCTATTCTGCTGTACAAACCGAATGACAATGATATCGAAACCATTGTGATAGCAAAGCGACTCAGTATACTCAGACTCAGAACATAATTTGGCATTCTACCTGAGATGATATAAACTATAGATTAGGGACGCGCGTCACAAATGGCAAGGTAATACCAAAGTGAACCATTCTATCATCCTTTTTGAGCAAAGAACACCGTACTCTAGTGAGTAGAGTGCTATTTGCTCAGGGAATGATGATAAATATTAAGTTTAATTTTTTTTTAATGTAGATCTTAATCTATGTTTTTAAAGATGATGTATGTTGACTAGTCACATCATGTTCATAGTCTTTTTCGTTGTACTATTCCACCACTATCCGTAAAACCTTTGTTAAGCTTTCTGGTACTTATTAATTTGTTATTCTGTTAATTTTCTTTGGTTTTCCCCTAAATAAATAAATTATTTGACGAAAGAAACTAGATAGTTCTATAGTTTCTTTCATTTAAATTCTGCGAAGATACCATTGCCATAGTAAAATGATTGGTAAGCAGAATTGGGCCATGAGTCTTAGGTAGTTCGATGTATGAGCTTACGGACTTCGGATTTTCATAACCTATTTCCAAATTCTCCGATAGAATTACCATGTATTCTTACAATACTGCGATTCCTTGTCAGGAATCGCAGTATCTATTGGTCTGCATATGACAATAAGCAGTTAACCAAACCCCTCTCTTCAAATGCGATAAACTTCTGCTGTTTGTAAATAAAATTATTTTAGTAACTATGAAATCAAGCAACAATGAAATTTAACAAGCAAGGTTCTGACTGAACCAGCGCTCTTTCACAAATTACCCTAGGTTTTTGTGTAAGAGCAACAAGCTGAGTCAGGACTCGTTAGACCTACTCACACGCGCTCGTCTGCATGCTGAGTGGCTTCTTAGTACCAACCCAATGCTTGCTTGTGTTAGTATATTCAACTTTTGTTCACCTGTGCGATTTGTCTGTCTGATTGTTATCTAGTAGTACTAGATAACAAGTATACAGAAATAAAAGACTACTTAATACTAGACTAGTATAAGTAGTCTTTTATTTCTGTACCAAAGTTTCTTTGTGTGTAGTATAATATATATTTTTCTTTCTTTCTTTCAAGCAGGACTTGGCTTTATGTCCTGTTCATTCAGTCCCATATAAATTAACTAGGTCCGTATTAAGCAGTAGAGTAAACTTACTTTATTCACAAAGAAAATTACAACCATAAATAGAAATAAATTCGAACTAATATTTACAATTGAGCTAACTGCAGAAAAGCAGTAGAGTAATCATCATCGTTTTTATATTTTATTGAATTTTTTTATATTTTATTTGGGAATTTTAGGAAAACTTATAGTTGGAAGATTACAATGTAAGGAACATGTATCTTGCATACATGTTCCTTACATTGTAATCATACATGAGAATTACATGTACTTATACTATGGGCTATTTATAAAGTTTGCACTGGTAGCATCGGTCGTTGCTTAACCGTTTAGTTTGAGTGACCTCTTTGTGTCTTTGTACTCTGGGTCTGGTCTGGTTCGTAGACAGGGCGCTATGGCTCTCATTAGGGGAGGCCTATGTCCAGCAGTGGACTAATATAGGCTGATGATGATGATGATGACTCTGGGTCTTACTGAACTCTCTGCAAGCCTGAACGAAAAATCAAACAGAATTAGTTGAATTTTTGCAACAAATACCTTCATTATTTCCATTTCCAATTCCATGCGTGACTAGTAGAAAAAGGATCGTAATGAAAAATCACAGCATCTCCGTCGTGCGTGCCTGGCATCAGCTATCAGATGAACTGGCACTATTGGAGGCTGTACATAAAAACCTTTCGGAGGTGATTTTCTAAATGACGGTGCCATTTTTATAACGAAGTGTGGTGAAAGAAAAAAGGTAAAATGTGTATTGTATTTCTGATAAAACTTAGGTGAAACCTTTATATTTATTTATTTATTTATTTATAAGGCAATGCCAACAATACACATAATACCTAATTGTTTTATTAGAACGTCATAATTACGAGTATGACGTTCTAATACAACATTTAGGTTTAAAGTTTCTTAGTAGGTATAGAATGTGTGCTTATAACAGGCATGCACAAAATTTACTAAAGGTGCACAAACAACAGCTAAATATATTTAACCCGAATGGTACACAACAGGGCTCCAATCCTCTATTTCTCACTAGTTTAAATGAGACTTTTGCACCGATGTTTCATGGAAAAAGCTATGCAGAGAGAATTCGTAACGAATACATCCGACAGAGAACCAAAATTATCGTTAGCAAGCTGAAGTGGCAGTAGGCCGGTCATATCTCGCGAAGAACCAACAACTAAAGAAAGTAAAAGAAAGAAATCTTTATTCTTTGCATAAACAATATGTAAGTAAGTTACATAGAGTTAAAACTACACTATAAAAACTACATAAAAACCACCAAAAAATAAGAAAACTGCTAGGGAAAACGTGTTCTTGAGACTGCGACTCGGCAAACGTAGTGTAGGACGCCTTTCGGCCAGGTGCGATGACGACGTTCGAAAAACTGCTGGCTGATGCTGGATGCGGCAAACTGAAGACAGGGCGCTATGGCGCTCGTTAGGGGGGGGGGCCGGGTGGGCCTATGTCCAGCTGTGGACTAATAATAGGCTAATGATGATGAGATGTTTCATAACCTATTCTATAAATTGAGTCTCCTATCGTTCTCCGATCCGACTACCAGATAGTATCTGTAATCTACCGCAGCGCTTTAGCGTTCAAGGGTGGTCGGTGGAGAGGGTTTTCTACATCATGGGTGAATTCCTCGAATTACCCGAAACTTAATAAATAAATCATTTATTCAAAAGTTTCTCAAGACAAATTCAACATAAGAATAACTTAAATTCTATAGATTACGTGTGCCTGAACTAGGTAACTGTATCTCAGGCAAAATTGTTTACAATGAATACATAAACAAACGAACTGAAAAGGACCCCCCCCCCCCCTTACTAATAAGCTATTCGGGACATGATACTTAATATACAATGTGTCTGGTTACCAGTGTCGGAGACTTTGGGGGGGTGAAGTACGGTAAATTTTATCGACAAATCTATGGCTATGGTGCTATGGCGACCATTAGGAGAGGCCTAGGTCCAGCAGTAGACTAACTTAGGCTGATGATGATGATTAAAGTGGGTAGAATGTACGCGCTAAGTCCAAATTCCCTGATCATACGACTTAATTCAGCTAGAGTTTAAAATTTTCATACGATATAATGGTAGTCGCCAGCAGTTTAATACATAAATGGGGTTACGAGCGCTAACCGCGTTTTTAGAGTCTGATTAGGTAAGGTTAGTTAGTTTACTTAGTTCATTGTTACTCATATAGGGTTACAACAATTTAAGCTTGTCAATTTTGTCCAGATTTCAATTAATACTTACTGACTCCTAGGCTCAGCGACCCAAAGCGTGTTTTGGCCTCCGACAAGAGAAGCCGACATTTTTTGCTGTCCTTCGCAGTTTCCTGCCAGTCCTCCGCTTGTAGCTCTTACAGTTCTGCTTCCACCACATCTTACCTATCCATCTTATCTTATCTTACATTTATCATTCTTATGTAACCGCTGAATAGAGGATTTCAATTGATTATACCTTTTTTTTATCCTGAGGGAAATGCGCACGCATATCGTACTGCCAGGGGGAGACAGTACGATGTTGTGGGACTCTAACACCACTAAAACCCTCAGGGTGCTTTCGCCTCTGCTGTTTGTGGTAGGAACGTGGGGACGCTTACACTCATCCACGAACCCACCGCGGCTGCCCGATATCGGGCCCGATATCGGGCAGCCGCGGTGGGTTCGTGGATCATACTCACTGGGGGTGTGCAGCACCCCCTCTTCGCGACGCGCCGGGAAGGCGGGAACCCTTCGGGGGGGAATTGTATATACCTAATTTTAAAACATGATCTTACAGCGGTACCTAGTTTGGATGATTATTCAATATTATATAACTAGTGGTCTCTAATGTTGCCAAATCTTACGGAAGTAAAGTATTTCAAGCCATTGATAGTAGCCAAAAGTTAAAAATAAATGTCAAACTCTGCCTTTGACATTTATTTTTAACTTTTGGCTACTATTAGTGGCTCCTCTGTGCTCTGCCTTAGCTGTCATAGTTTCGAGGGGACGTTTTTGGCTCATATTTATAGGCTGACCGGCTCCGCGCCGAAAGTTCCGCTTTGTTGGGACTCTGAGTGCTAAAAACTAGTTGAAAAGTTTCAAAAGCTTTTTCGGACAATAGGATATAGCTTTAAAATAATAATGGAACGTTCTATCCTCATTTTTGTTGGGCTGTTGTTTTGTTATTAAATTTGTGTTGATAGTGGAATTTTTGATTGCATTTAGAATGTATAACAATAATTTAATATAATATCGTAAAATGGTTATGTAGGGTAATAATTAATTTTATAATAAATTTTTATAGTATAACATCTGATTTATTTTTACTTTTCTTATGATTTGTTTTTAAAAGTGATATGTATTTTGATTTTAAACTAATTTACAAATTGTAAATATTCCGACACAAATTTATTTGTTTGAGAATAAAAAACTGAAACTGAATAATGCTGGACAAGTTGAGAACTTGTTTACGTTAGTTCAGAAAACCAATAGTTAGATATAAAATTATTTACAAAATAAGGTTTGTCAAGGAAACTAAAAGAAGACAGATATCCAGTTTGTTGGTTTACAAATAAACAAAAATAGCTTGCAACCATAACAGCAACAAATTCAAAAAATAATAATTGTAAGTATAATGTAAGCCAGGTCCATAATGAACTTGGTTCTACATTTTTAATCCATATGCTTTATGATTCCATGTGTTGTTTTTATTATTTAGGATGTGTTTAGGTAATAAATGTTTGAGTTTATTTTAACTAAGTAAGCACTATTATTATTATTTATTAATTAATTTATATTGTATTATATTATTATTAGAAAATTAAATTTACCTGTAGACTGTATTTTAAATAATTTACCTGCATTGTTTGCAACAGTTTGCAATTAGCTCAATTGTTTTTATTGTAGTAGTAGTAGTATCTTCTTTGTGTCTTTGTGTAGTATAATTTTCTTTGTGAATAAAGGCTATTTGCTCTAGAAATTTAAATAATTAATATACTTATTTAAAAATATGACCAATCGACGATTTTCAATTAGTACTATAGAATATGACTGGTTCTACTTAATAAGGTTGTGAATAGATAATTAAGTACCCTATCGCATTAAGTGTGCCTGTAATGATAGGTGTACAATATTTTTAAATAAATAAAGTGTTTACCCAGCACCACACTCTATAAATAAAATATACCCCAAGGAAAACAGTGGTGCGAAACGAGATATCCTCAAATAAGATCCTAATAAACCGAGTAGGTAAAACCATCGTGAAGGCACAGGTACGATCCCTTCTTAACAAAAGGGTTTAATTTTAAGATTCAGCCCAAACCAAAGACAAACAAGATCCCAGCCGGGATGAAAGACAAACAGAACGGCCGGATTCATTTGCCTTGAAGTTGGAGGTTGCTGACGCAGGCTTCACGGTCAAAGATGATCAACAAACCAGCAGCGGGACCCTATTCTGCTGTACAAACCGAATGACAATGATATCGAAACCATTGTGATAGCAAAGCGACTCAGTATACTCAGACTCAGAACATAATTTGGCATTCTACCTGAGATGATATAAACTATAGATTAGGGACGCGCGTCACAAATGGCAAGGTAATACCAAAGTGAACCATTCTATCATCCTTTTTGAGCAAAGAACACCGTACTCTAGTGAGTAGAGTGCTATTTGCTCAGGGAATGATGATAAATATTAAGTTTAATTTTTTTTTAATGTAGATCTTAATCTATGTTTTTAAAGATGATGTATGTTGACTAGTCACATCATGTTCATAGTCTTTTTCGTTG
The DNA here is from genome assembly GCA_963564075.1 of Eupithecia subfuscata. Lineage (NCBI taxonomy): Eukaryota > Metazoa > Arthropoda > Insecta > Lepidoptera > Geometridae > Eupithecia > Eupithecia subfuscata. Next base: position 2,104,271 of record OY751102.1, read on the forward strand.
TACTATTCCACCACTATCCGTAAAACCTTTGTTAAGCTTTCTGGTACTTATTAATTTGTTATTCTGTTAATTTTCTTTGGTTTTCCCCTAAATAAATAAATTATTTGACGAAAGAAACTAGATAGTTCTATAGTTTCTTTCATTTAAATTCTGCGAAGATACCATTGCCATAGTAAAATGATTGGTAAGCAGAATTGGGCCATGAGTCTTAGGTAGTTCGATGTATGAGCTTACGGACTTCGGATTTTCATAACCTATTTCCAAATTCTCCGATAGAATTACCATGTATTCTTACAATACTGCGATTCCTTGTCAGGAATCGCAGTATCTATTGGTCTGCATATGACAATAAGCAGTTAACCAAACCCCTCTCTTCAAATGCGATAAACTTCTGCTGTTTGTAAATAAAATTATTTTAGTAACTATGAAATCAAGCAACAATGAAATTTAACAAGCAAGGTTCTGACTGAACCAGCGCTCTTTCACAAATTACCCTAGGTTTTTGTGTAAGAGCAACAAGCTGAGTCAGGACTCGTTAGACCTACTCACACGCGCTCGTCTGCATGCTGAGTGGCTTCTTAGTACCAACCCAATGCTTGCTTGTGTTAGTATATTCAACTTTTGTTCACCTGTGCGATTTGTCTGTCTGATTGTTATCTAGTAGTACTAGATAACAAGTATACAGAAATAAAAGACTACTTAATACTAGACTAGTATAAGTAGTCTTTTATTTCTGTACCAAAGTTTCTTTGTGTGTAGTATAATATATATTTTTCTTTCTTTCTTTCAAGCAGGACTTGGCTTTATGTCCTGTTCATTCAGTCCCATATAAATTAACTAGGTCCGTATTAAGCAGTAGAGTAAACTTACTTTATTCACAAAGAAAATTACAACCATAAATAGAAATAAATTCGAACTAATATTTACAATTGAGCTAACTGCAGAAAAGCAGTAGAGTAATCATCATCGTTTTTATATTTTATTGAATTTTTTTATATTTTATTTGGGAATTTTAGGAAAACTTATAGTTGGAAGATTACAATGTAAGGAACATGTATCTTGCATACATGTTCCTTACATTGTAATCATACATGAGAATTACATGTACTTATACTATGGGCTATTTATAAAGTTTGCACTGGTAGCATCGGTCGTTGCTTAACCGTTTAGTTTGAGTGACCTCTTTGTGTCTTTGTACTCTGGGTCTGGTCTGGTTCGTAGACAGGGCGCTATGGCTCTCATTAGGGGAGGCCTATGTCCAGCAGTGGACTAATATAGGCTGATGATGATGATGATGACTCTGGGTCTTACTGAACTCTCTGCAAGCCTGAACGAAAAATCAAACAGAATTAGTTGAATTTTTGCAACAAATACCTTCATTATTTCCATTTCCAATTCCATGCGTGACTAGTAGAAAAAGGATCGTAATGAAAAATCACAGCATCTCCGTCGTGCGTGCCTGGCATCAGCTATCAGATGAACTGGCACTATTGGAGGCTGTACATAAAAACCTTTCGGAGGTGATTTTCTAAATGACGGTGCCATTTTTATAACGAAGTGTGGTGAAAGAAAAAAGGTAAAATGTGTATTGTATTTCTGATAAAACTTAGGTGAAACCTTTATATTTATTTATTTATTTATTTATAAGGCAATGCCAACAATACACATAATACCTAATTGTTTTATTAGAACGTCATAATTACGAGTATGACGTTCTAATACAACATTTAGGTTTAAAGTTTCTTAGTAGGTATAGAATGTGTGCTTATAACAGGCATGCACAAAATTTACTAAAGGTGCACAAACAACAGCTAAATATATTTAACCCGAATGGTACACAACAGGGCTCCAATCCTCTATTTCTCACTAGTTTAAATGAGACTTTTGCACCGATGTTTCATGGAAAAAGCTATGCAGAGAGAATTCGTAACGAATACATCCGACAGAGAACCAAAATTATCGTTAGCAAGCTGAAGTGGCAGTAGGCCGGTCATATCTCGCGAAGAACCAACAACTAAAGAAAGTAAAAGAAAGAAATCTTTATTCTTTGCATAAACAATATGTAAGTAAGTTACATAGAGTTAAAACTACACTATAAAAACTACATAAAAACCACCAAAAAATAAGAAAACTGCTAGGGAAAACGTGTTCTTGAGACTGCGACTCGGCAAACGTAGTGTAGGACGCCTTTCGGCCAGGTGCGATGACGACGTTCGAAAAACTGCTGGCTGATGCTGGATGCGGCAAACTGAAGACAGGGCGCTATGGCGCTCGTTAGGGGGGGGGGCCGGGTGGGCCTATGTCCAGCTGTGGACTAATAATAGGCTAATGATGATGAGATGTTTCATAACCTATTCTATAAATTGAGTCTCCTATCGTTCTCCGATCCGACTACCAGATAGTATCTGTAATCTACCGCAGCGCTTTAGCGTTCAAGGGTGGTCGGTGGAGAGGGTTTTCTACATCATGGGTGAATTCCTCGAATTACCCGAAACTTAATAAATAAATCATTTATTCAAAAGTTTCTCAAGACAAATTCAACATAAGAATAACTTAAATTCTATAGATTACGTGTGCCTGAACTAGGTAACTGTATCTCAGGCAAAATTGTTTACAATGAATACATAAACAAACGAACTGAAAAGGACCCCCCCCCCCTTACTAATAAGCTATTCGGGACATGATACTTAATATACAATGTGTCTGGTTACCAGTGTCGGAGACTTTGGGGGGGTGAAGTACGGTAAATTTTATCGACAAATCACTATCCTTATTTTTTTTTTCTCGCTCCCTGATAAAATGGCAGCCATTTTGTTTTCTTTTGCCTCGAAGCACGGGTGCTTGTATTGTTTAAGCTATAGCTACCCATGCAGAGGTTCTATGAGGACGATAGAGGACTCATTTGATTGCCAATAATGTAGGCAATAAAGCAATGATAACATTGTTGCATTTTCTATTTTGTAATAGAAGAAAAGAGAATTTATAAAACAAAAAAAAGTTATTTTTTCAACATTTTTTAAAAAATTTTAGCTTTTTCATAACATTGAAAGTGTCAAGCTACAAGTGTCAAGCTACGTATTCCTTTATTGTCTTCTAAAATGGTATGGTCGTATGAATGTGCGAGCATTCGGGGTTGGTTTATTGGGAAATCTTCTCGCATAGAGTATGCGAGAAGATTTCCCAATAAACCAACCAACGCTAATGCTGCTTACAGCAGCATTAGCGTTCCCGTTGCACAATCCATAGACGAAATGGATGTTGGCCACGTCCTGGCTGGAATAATGGAAATCTTCCATTTCTGTAAACTTTCGTCAGCGAAAAATACAAAACTTAACAAAAATTAATCTGACAGCGCGCCCTTTTTTTTCACTTTAAGCACGTCCTTATCTACAACAAAGCACAGAATTGTCTATGGACACGCAATTCCTCGAAACCGTGAGTCCAGTTGCTTATTAGCGGGATATTTAAACATTCAAGGGTCAGATTCAAATCGTCATAACTTCTAAACTATCTTACTCAAGGCTAAGATGCATGACTTATTTTGAAGCACACATTCTGTACTATCGTTTAAAAACAAAAAACATGTAGCTTGACAGTTTCAATTTTATGAAAAAGCTAAAAATTTTAAAAAATGTTGAAAATATAACTTTTTTTTGTTTTATAAATTCTCTTTTCTTCTATTATAAAATAGAAAATGCAACAATGTTATCATTGCTTTATTGCCTACATTAATGGCAATCAAGTGAGTCCTCTATCGTCCTCCTAGAACCTCTGCATGGGTAGCTATAGCTTAAACAATACAAGCACCCGTGCTTCGAGGCAAAAGAAAACAAAATGGCTGCCATTTTATCAGGGAGCGAGAAAAAAAAATAGGGATAGTGATTTGTCGATAAAATTTACCGAACTTTACCCCCCCAAAGTCTCCGACACCGGTAACCAGACACATTGTATAGTCAATATTTACAAATCACAATGAAATCTTTAATAACGAAGAAAATTACAATCAACGAATAGAAATAAATTACAACTAGTATTTACAATTGAAACAATTGAGCGAACTGCAGACTGTTGCAAACAATCTACAGGTAGCTCAACTGACGCTGGCTGCATTGCCCCGCTGTATGGTAATGCTGATGCGCTGCGCCAGGTACTCACCAGCTCATGTAGCTCACTTATAATGTTTTACAAGATTAATCATAATATTAATAATTCATTAATTGCAGTTGTATAATGATGAAACAAAGGACGTGTAAAATATTATTTTATTATAATAATTTATTGTATTCTTGTTCTCAAGTAATTGAGCTGAATTAACAGTAGGTACACGTAGACAGGTGGCGGTAGAACCACTTTGCGCCGTATAGGGTTTCAAATTAAATTCAGCTTAAGCCAGAGCTTCCTTAAAAACTGCTGCCGCAACATAGTCTGCGACGATTACAGTTTTTCCCTACTTTTAATACGTCCGGTATACAGCGTGCTCCGTTTTTATCAGCGCTCAAGCCACACCACAAAGTGAATGGAAAGGTAATCCTATTTGCTCTGTGTAATCGCCGTCACAGCTTATCGTATAGTTAGTTAGTACAGTCCACAGCTTAGGTCATAGTTAATGTGTAATATCAAAGTCACAGCTGACCGTATAGTCAGTACGTACTGTCCACAGCTTAGGTTACAGCTAGTGGGTAATATTAATCGTGGAGCCATGGAATAGTGAGTAGTTAGTACGGTAGATTGATATAATTTCTACCTCGGGTTAGCGGTTGATTAATCCGTTCATTGATCAATATTGGATTTAGAACGAGCCTTTTGAAGCGCGGTGGAGCTTTTTTGAGCTGGTTCTTTCAATAAAAATCCATTATTCTTTCAGTTTCGGTCTCGCTACTGACTTTTATATCGCCTCCGACAGATTCTCGTGAATTCGAATGGGTTTCCAAGAATGAAAACACATTGAATGCTTGCACTGCTATTTTGTACGATGTACTCTTAGTTCCACATGTACGTCGTGGGCAATCAAAGTGTTAGGTACTTTAACAAAGCTTCCAATGGCACTTTTGTTAAAATTGCGATTGGCTTACAATGAAACAAGGGACCAACCTTCAAAACCAGTAGGGCATGCATGTGAATTCAAAAAAGCTAATAATTTTGTACGTATTCTCTTTATAGAAACTTTACAATGCTCTCTCGTACCTACCATACCAACTCAGAATCAGAAATATATTTATTTTTAACTGTTGTACAAAAAAGATCTTTAGTGTAAAATAGTGTACAGTTTCAACAGCTTATATTTCTTCTTCTTGCGTCCTATGTCCCCCGTCGGGGCAGAGGGCAGATACAGTGTTTCGCCATCTTGTTCTGTTGGAGGCTGCATGCTTTACTTTGCTCCAGGTGAGCCCGAGTTGTAGTGCTTCGGCAATGACTGTTCGTCGCCAAGTTTGCTTTGGGCGGCCACGTTTGCGTTTTCCCTGAGGATTCCAGTCCAACGCCTGTTTGGGAATATGGTTTTCGGGGCGGCGCAGAGTATGACCTATCTAGTTTCACTTACGGCGACGAATTTGAAGCTCAACGTGGTTCTCATGGCACAGTTTCCACAAGTCTGCGTTGGAAATGACAGTGTCCGGCCAGAAGAATCCCGTAATCTGTCGTAGGCTGCGGTTAATAAACACCTGGAGTTGTTGCATTAGTTGTTTAGTTTCCTTCCATGTTTCGCATCCATATAGCAGAACCAATCAATGGTACATTACATTAAAATGTTTCTGCCAAACTGTACAACAGTTTGTCGGCAGTAGCACTCGTGTTTTCCCCTTACGGAGGATTTTCAAGGGGGAAAGCTGGACTTAAAAAAATCATTTCCAGTTTTTCCCCTTAAGGCTAATCTTCAAGAGGGAAAACTTGAATTCATTTTTTTAAAGTTCAGTTTTCCCCCTTATGGGGGATTTCAAGGGGGAAAACTGGAATAACCCATTGAGACATACCTACATTGTAAATGTACTACTTCTAATGTACTTAAACTAATTACTAATCACATAATATTCTAGCTAGATTGATATACCTAGGTACGATAGAAAATTTCCATGACAATATTTAATATATAAAACAAAGTGCTGTTTCATGAAATGAATGAAATTTTGCCTTGGGGTAGTTTATATCATTTTTGTTAACTATTATGGACACAGATATATATAATCCTTCTGTAAACTTGCCTTCAATAAGTTTTTACTTGTTACACTGTTAAAGAAGTAGCTAGGTATATATTTTATAACATGCTAAGTTATTTTATGAACTTAAAACAAAAACAAACCTTTGGGGCCCATCTTTTATGAAAGGATTCTTTGAGCAAATAGAAAGCATGTCATTCTAACCATTTTTCTCAAATAGAAACAATCTATTATTGAGTAAACGCCTATTTCAGCTCAGGCTCTACAAGAGGCAACAAACAGGCTCAACAAGAATTTCGCGTCCAACACAAATAGGTTCATAGTTAACCCGCTTACATCCGTATTGAAGGCTTTTGTGCTTCTATTTCATACCTCCATGTTTTTTGTAACAAGTTATTGTGTTGAAATAAACGAAAATTCTTTTGAGATGAAATTGTTTTATTAAAAATCAATCATCAATTGTCAAAATATCCACTTGGTTTTTACACCCAATAGGGTAAATATACACACAAACTGTGTGTGATACTTTAATTACTTACCTACCTATTAAGTTGACAACAACCAATCAGGGGCCGAATTTCATTAAATTGTTGTTCACCATAACAATGGTAACGTCTTAGAATTTGGCACATTTCACTTTTTGGCATTCTGACCTTCGATGAAAAAACTACAGATGGAGGAACGCTTGTCAAAAGGTTGTTACCAATCTATCAATCTTTTTGATTAAATAACCTACTATCTAGAGTTTCTTTCATCTATGGACGTTTCTGTTGTCATTGTAAAGCGATTGGTTAGCTGAATACGGCCCCTGTCGTGCCGACCCTCCCACCCAAGTGGGAAAAGGACATAAGAATAAAGATGTGTTGCCAACAAAAAATGTATGGAGCATAATTTGAGGTGTCTTGTTCCAGCTGGCAGCGTTTCGCACACGATCACATTGCTGGAAGTGCCGCGCTGGCTGGACCCGCGGCGCGACGCCACGCTGCGCTGCGCGTACGCACGCCAGCCGCGCGACCCGCCGCTGCACTCCGTCAAGTGGTACCGCGCCGCGCACGAGATATTTAGATATACGCCGCAAGAGGTATGTAACCATTTAAATTTGACTATAAGAAGAAAAGGTCAGGTTTGGCCTTACAGCTGAGCCTGACGCAAATCGTCCTGCCGCACAAGAAATGGCCTAGATCAAAATGTATGAGGTAAGGAAAGAGGCCTCTGAATAGCAGTAGGATCCAGCGTAAGAGGCGACTAAGGGATATCTACCGGGGGCGGGCAGCAGTTCCCCTTGCAGAACAATTCTACCATCGAACTGTGATCCCCAACCTGCATGCCCAATGTGGGGATTATGGGCATTACCCCCATGCGATAAAGCCAATAAGGCGCTTAGGGGGAGGCCTGCGTCCAACATAGGCAACGGACCAAAATAGGCTAGTGGGCTTATTAGATAACATACGCACAATTTTAAATAAAGGAATAATGAAAAAATTATGCTAAATTATTTCATCAACAATGCTAAAATAACAAAGCAGGATTGTGTTTGATTACGCGGAACAAGGTCGATATCCTAACAGCGATATTTTAGAAACTTGTCAATGTTTAGGAATTTTTGTCGTGAACTGTGCAAAAAGTTGTTACTATGAAGCGCCAACTCAACATGCTGATCATATAATTCTCTATAAAAGGGTTTGTTCGCCAGAAGTTTTTTTGCCATATTTTATTTCTGTTCAAAGTTTTCTCATCAATTACTAACAGTTGTAAAGAAAACTAGCAAGGTGCTACAAGATGCTACAAAGTGCTACGAAATGCTACGAACTGCTACGAGTATGCTACGAATGGCTACCTTTCTACGAGATAATTTCGTAGCAAGTCAGTGTAGTGTCAGTGTTTTTCAATTAATTCTCTACTTATTTCACTCATTCTGGCTTAGCCAAGTTAACGGATAAAAGCAATTCTGCTATTATAATGGTAAGAAGGTAGATGAACACAATATTAGGTCGTTGTAACTATATACAGGACTGTTTTATCCGTGTATTATTTATTTAAGTAATGTTTGTCGTGAATTCTGCTTAAAATTGCAACTAATTCACCTCACTAGAGCGGCCGGCACGCGTAGAAACCCACATTATTCATAACTCACAACTTTAGTAAAAACAATGATTTATTTGAATTTCAATTGAATTCAATTCAGGTCAGCAGTAATACTGTAATTGCTACACCGTCACGCCATAGCTGGTAATTATGCACACGATGATCACGCCGTTAGGCGTGGCTTGCCACTACATTCCATTATATTACCTAACATTACATTCCATTATATTAACCTAACGGTTACACACATGGTTATCCACACGGAAACGGATAATTATCGCGTTATTTCATATTGAATTGGCTTCAGCCCTGAGTTCGGTAACTTGATGGTATCGTTTCGGCAACGAGACCTTCCATCTTTGTATGGTAAGTATTTGCGTAGTTGCAAGACCGGCGCGCCGGTCTTGCAACTACGCAAATACTTACCGCTTACTTACTTGCTTACTTACCGCGACGCCGCGGCGTCGCGTCTTCGTGACGATACAATCGAATAAAAGAACTCAGGGCCCATATCACACTAATATTATAAATGCGAAAGTTTGGATGGATGGATGGATGGATGTTTGTTACCTCTTCACGCCAAAACTACTGAACGGATCGGGCTGAAAATTTTCATGCAAGTAATTCTAATCCCGGAATCAAACATACTTTTTATCCCATAAATCAGTTCCCATGGGATATAAATCACCTTTAAATGTTCCATGCAAACTACGCGTGCGAAGCCGCGGGCATAAACTAGTTTTTAATAAAGAAATCGAAGTGTCTGGGCCCGTACCCTTAAAAACGAAATCGAAGTTTCTGATTCGTTTTCGTGCAAACGTTTATCTTAAGCAAGAGACATAAGAGTTGGTTTTGCACGACAGCGGAAACGAAACCTCGATTTTCCTTTTCCGAATAGGCCCTCAGGGCTCAGGTATGGTCTTCGTTACAATAAGAGTTAATCTATGGTTTCTCTTCTATTTTGTGCAAAAACTCGTAAGTGTAATCGACACCTTACACAGCGAGGCGCTCCCTATTCGTTTTCGTGTTGATATGTCGATCCCGTAAATATCAATAGCTGTAAGGGACATTATGGAGAAAATGAGTTACCTATTTGTGTGCGACAACCTTAACACAGACACTGATGCGGAACATTGAATGAATGAATGAATGAGTGAACAATTTATTGTATAAATATTAACTTAAATAACAATTGCATTACATCACTAAAAGAAATCGTAATGGTTATTAAACGGAAAATAGCGGTGATAATAACAGCGGAATATCACAGTTTTTACATTGAACTGGCTCAACAATATAGACTATTCACTGCACAGTAGGCAATTAAGGAACAGAAAAAGAGGTTCGATTGTTGATGAAGAGCAAATTATATTGCAGAATGTGAATATTCAAGACCTGAAAATTTCATAAACCTTTCAATCGCGGTCTATCTCTTCAATTCCATTAAAAGTAAAATAGTTCATTATTCTAAAGCCATAGGTTACATAAATCATATCGTATATAAATCATTCAGTAATACTGTCACAGTTAATAAACCCACATTTTTACTTGGTCGCCGGTAAATAGGTAAGACTTTAATAAACATCCGCCAGTTTTTTGGTCTCAAGATTTGCTTTAAATTTATATCTGTGTTAAAATATTTCAGACTAGTTTCTACCCGCGGCTTCGCATGTTTTGTTTCTATGGAAAAGGTTAAAGGTTATTTCTATCCCATGGGAACTGGATTAGGGGATAAAAAGTTGCTATGTTTGATTCTGGGTTTAGAACTACACCTATCTAAATTTCAGCCCGATCGTTCAGTCGTTATGGCGTGAAGAGGTAACAAACATCCATCCAAACATATTAACATCCAAACTTTCGCATTTATAATGCAGATGCAATATTGCCTTAACTTGGACAGTTGCTTTGATAGCTTTGATTACTTACTACTTACTACAACAACGTTATCTCGATGTAGTAAGGTAGAGGAGACAGTTATACCTGCTACCTAACATACTGTATGTTCCATTTACAGAGGAACAATGAATAAAATTACTGCATCGTGATAACGTCCATGTTATGTGTTTTCGTGCGGGTTAAATTGTCTAAGGTTTTTGTCGAGATTCTGTGCGTCGGGATTGCATACACTTTTTGTTTTTTGTCGGGATAGCGTGCATCGAAGTTGCCGTAGTTCCCCCAGTGAATGGTGTTCTGTTGTTCGAATCTGCATCAAATAAGTTGCAATGTTTTGGATTATGAAATTGAAGCTGTTTCGTCACCAACTTTTGACCATTTTCATTTCCATTACAAAGGAAACTTGTTTTTTTTTTAACATAATAGATCGATGTGTGGCGAAGAGGGCGAAGGACCACCCGCGACGAAGGAGGTTGCGGGTTCGATTTCCGCCTCGGATCAAATCTTAGCTTGCGACTAGATAATGTTGTGTGAATTGTCATTCATTATTATATTACATAGGGTTTATACTGCAGACTGTATTGGAATTCCACTCCGTTTGATCCCGTATAAATGGCACAACCTGTATAGTTAGGCAGCAAGGTCACGTAGGTGAGTTCATAGTAGCCAAGCAATCTACGAGGTAGATTGCTTCAGTAATAGAAACACAACTGTATACCAACTAACGGACAAAGGACGTCAATATACGTAGATATGATTGTTGCATTGCCGGCCTCTGACCAGAACCTTCGAAGGTTAGTAACCACACACAAAGAAATTCACAAATTTTACCACATTACAATAGGATATAAAGAAACTAAAATAAAATGAATGGATTGTATTAAAAGTGACTGGAGTAAGAAAGGTGAATACGGAGATAACAGCTGTTAGAAGCGAGTGAAAGAAAAAAATACATGTTGCATTGTCCCTACATTTTTTTATTGTGGATGGGAAAGCATTTGACCACCATCACACATAATAATAATAATAATTATAATAATACATTTATTTCAGACAACATTAGAACAAGTATAGATGTTATTAACTTATTCTACGGTCCATATGAATATATACCTTAAATCTAACATACATAAAAATATAAAAACTTATTTTAAATAAAATTGCACACGTTCTAAATTTGCGGCGGCGACGTGTATGACGCAATCAGGGTGTCAGCTGACGACGGCGACGGTGCACGGCGGTGTCCCTTGCAGGCGGCCAGTGAACCGTCGGAACTTGACACCCTTCGGCCAAAACTCTCAATAAAGTGTCGATGTGGTTTAAGATGGGGCACGCTTTCCCATTAGGAACTTATTAACTCGGGATTTCAAGACTCTGAGATTGTACTCTCCCGGAAAAACGGACGCGAGAGAATATAATACATAGAAAAGTTATGAAAAGTTTCGAAAAGTTGATATTGTGTAGTGGATGAAATATTATGAATAAAAGCAAGAATAAGAACAAGTAAGAATCCTTGAGGGGTTAATAACCAGTTATGAACAGAGATATAAAAAACCATTTTCGTAGCTGACTTCGAAACATGGCTACGAAAACGGCAAGTACATTCCGTTCTCGTAACTGCTTATCAAGCAAGAAAAAAATTATATGTTCGTATCTGGTTATCAAAGATCAGTTACGAACGTGGACTAAACGGAAAAAAAAATACATAAAATGAGATACGGAGAAGAAAGAATCACTGTGATTATCCACACGAATGCCAAGAGTGGTGATTATAGTGATTTGGCAAAAACCCCCTATATAAATAGAGTTTTACGAGACCATCCACTCTATGAACCAACGTCATTGTAGCTATTGCAGTGAGTGGATCGATGGAGGTGGCTAAGGTCTATGTCAAGCAGTGGACTTAACTGATGATAGACAGATAGATGGATAGATAATGCTTTTATTCATCACCCTATAAAACAAATTTTACATAGAAACATGTAGAACAGCAATGGAACTGCCGGCCTTATCGCTTAAAGCGATTTCTTCCAGGCAACCAAAACGATGTGAGAAAAATAAAGGATAGCGGTGCTTCATAACATAACTTTACACTATTAATACTAACACAAATTCTTAATAACTACTGAACTAATACACTAATATACCTACAACAATTATACTGGACATGCTAAAAAATCTAGTGTGACGTGACATTTGAAAAGTTATTAAAGGCTTTCCTTTTAAAAGCGAGATTTAATGTGGACTTCTCAGTTTCCACTGGCAAATGTTCCAAAGTCTGACAGCTTGAGCAGTGAAAGAGTCGCTGTGAAAAGATGTTCTCTGTACTGGAGATCCGAGGAGCAGAGTATCCGATGACCTTATAGAGAGACCGTGATAAGAATGTTGACCAAGAGCACGAAACATTACCAACATTTTAAAACGTTATCATAAACACAACGTAAACTAAAACACCACTTTTTCTCTCGCCAAACTGAAGCTGAAAGCATTTTACGGCGAAGATCTTTAACAAAAGCTCGTTACGGTACAAAACACCTGTAAGTACCTACTATATAGGTAGGTAGGTACACAAGACACCTATTAGTACCTGCCCACGCCTACAGAGGGCGCTTTTACGGAGCATTCTATTCAGATGGTATCTCGTTTACGTTGTGATGCGAATTCACCGGTTAGTACAATGGCGTATAGTTAGCGCGGTGGTGAACAGTCAACAACGTGAAGTAGATGGGAGGGAGATTCATTCCTTTAGGTGGGTTCCGATAATTCTATTTTTTGATATGCCTGAGATACAAGATTTCAGAAGAACGTGGGATTTAACCTAGACTTTGTATTTTGATCATAACCTCGACGTTCTTGTCATATCAGTCTCAACCAATGAGTCAGTATGCTGACCTGCGTACTTAAAGAATGGGATCTATAATGACGTCATCTCCCGGCCCGCTGAGTACAAAATCAATCTGGTCGATGACGTGATTCTCAATCAATTTTAATGTAGGTACGCGGGTTGTGACTATAAAACTTTATTGGTTTTAACTAGATTTTTTGGCTCGCTCGTGTCATATTGCTCTATGCAAGCGTTCTCAAATAAAACAGCTTAGACCACCCGATGCATGAAAATCATCATTAATGGCCTTTACATCCATGAAGGATGGTTCATCTAGTGTTAGTTTTTCGGCACTTACTTACGTAGATGACTTTAATGCCTATACGGGAACGACATATTGCGGCCGCAGTATTTGCATCCGTGCATCTACGTGCTGGATACCAGCTTGTGGTGGATATGGTGGGTCTGCGGCAGCCGCTGCAGCCCGATGGTGCTTCAGTGCTCGCTTGTCATTTGGCTTTGAAAATGACAAAACACTTTCACATAACGAAATGTAGGTAATAATAAACGAAACGACCGAAGTTGTTTTTTTTAACATGGCAGGAGCCTTTATTCACAAAGAAAATTACACTAGTATTTACAATTGAAAAAACTGAGGTAACTGCAGATTGTTGCAAACAATATACAGGTAGCTCAACTGATCCATATCAATACCAGTCGGAAGCGTCCCCAAGACGCTGGCTGTATTGCCACGCTGTATGGCAATGCTGATGCGCTGTGCCAGATACTCACAAGCACGCGAGTCACGCGTCGCTTCGACCAGACGCTCAGATAATTTTTTAAAAAGCCGAAGAGCCTCGGTACCCACGGACATAGGACCCGAAGTTGTTCGTACTACACAAAAACGTAGGTATCTGTAATTATCCGTCGTACAAATGAGAATGAAGCGAATTTGGGGAATTTAACGAAAAACGGAACCCAAAAAGCAAACAAAGAAGGGAAGAAAGTGCAAAGCTACCTAGTTAGGCATGAGGTTTTAATGACAGTACAGTCGACCCCAGCGAGAGGCTAGATGTTGATGTGGCAAGGGCATTGAACTCTAGGAAGTCTTCATTCCGTTTGAAAGATGTTTTTACAGGATTTTTTGCAAATGACTTGAGTTAATTTAGTTAAGTTCTGTTAGTTTCTTAGATCTTTATGTACATCTAAGTTACCTTTAAGATGAGCTATCTTAAGATAGTTTGCGATAGTCTGCAGGTAGCTCTACTGCTTAATGTGTATTTTCCACATTTTGAAAATATTTGCAGCTAGTAAGTACCTATTCGTTGAAAGGAATTTTCTTTATATATATATATATTATATGTCGTGGCCATATCCTAGAATTGATCACTTCATGATGTGACCGACCATTTCATGAAATGGTAGAATTTCATGACATGGCCAGCTAAAACTGACTATATCGTTTAAGCATCAACGTTTAATGATATTTCCATCAACGTTTGGCCATATCATTTATGTAGGGATTCCATGACATCGAAAGGTTTAAGGCTATGGCGCTCATTACGGGAGGCCTATGTTCAGCAGTGGACTAATATAGGCTGATGATGATGATGAAAAGGTTTAATGAAAAATTCGAATTACGAAGGAACTTTATATTTAAAAATTGCTTAATGCAGTTGGCTTTCAGTTTAGACGTTATGCTCGTTTTTCGAGTGACTTTTATGAAATTCCTGTAGTTTTTTATCGTAACGGCTCCTTACTTCATTTTTGTCTTCTATTTGCACATTATTATTCGCTTTTTGACGTGACAACGTCTAATAAATTGGTTTGCCGGGTGACACTTCAAGAAACTGCGTTACGCGTTACGCTCCGCTCACGTTATGCAGACATAAAAAGTGAAAGGAACTCAAAGTCGTTGTCACGTAAAACTTTCGCCCGTATACCGACTTTACAGGCAACCAATTTTTTTTTTAACTAAATAATTGTCCGCCGACCATCGATCAAGTATGCGGCCTCCCCGTAGATACCTAGAACCTTACAAGAATGACACTGAAAAGTGTCCACGTTTTGTTTTGACGCAGACAGTTTGCGCAGAGCCTGTCAAGTTTATTGCATGCGGAACAAGAGATTAGTGGAGTCGAATTTATTTTATTTTATTTTGTAAGTAGGTAGGAAGGTACCTAAAAATAATTTATACACTGTTTATTTTTATAAGGATTATAACATCAACAGAATTCAGGTAAAGATAACGAATCATTTATTGATACAACTATAAATTAGCGACGCAACAGTCAACAAACAAAAGGGTCATTTTGGACATACAATAATATAAATAAGTTAACAAAAGTTAGTGAAATAAACCTTTAATACAATTTCAGGCAGGTACTTTAAATTTAAAAGAACTAGTGTCTGCCTGCGGCTTCGTAAGAGTTTTTCTATGGGCCAAAAAAACCTTATTTCAAGTCAACTAGGATCTTATAAAATACTTTTAAACTTACGCCATATGAACACATTATTTATTTTTACCTACTATTTAATTTTGAACGTCGAAAACAATAGGTAAATAAACGCAATAAATACCCGTTTTATATTACTAGTACTACCTACAGTAATTCCTAAGTTCTGAAAATATGACGTCTCCAAATGTTTAATACCTAGGTACTCTCATATAAAATAAGGAAAGGAAAAATTAAATTTTCAGTTTCTTGAAAAAGATTTAGTTTATTGTATAAAGATCTCCTTGATGAATTTTTTAACTTTGGAGACTTTTTTTTTGCTATGTAATGTAATCTTAGTCTTTCTTTTATTAGAGAGTCCACGCAAATAAAATTGAGGGCGTTATTTTATAAGCCTCAACCAGTTATTTTAAATTTCTTTTCATGAAAAAAAATTATCACCTACAAATTACCACAAATAAATTTAAAAAAAAATTTAGAAACAATAGCCGCTCCATTCATCAACTTAGAACAAAATAAATATTTTTACATAGGCAAACCCATCAACAATATTTAATGCTGATTTCTATAAGGCTCAATTGGCTCATATCACAGTACACAGGTAAAAATTTCATTTAAACTTACTGAAAATAAGAAATTCCATCCTTTTTTTGTTGCTTGGTCGGTCGATTATTGCATTTTTTATATGAGCACTTGACCATGCTTTCGGTCCGAGAGCTAAAATGACACTAGTTGAAAAGGTATCCCAAAATGCCAAATGGGATACCTTTTGATACTGACGTTTTCAGGGCGCGCATTGTGCATCTAAGGGGGGCCGGCCGGAAATTTTTGATCGATGCCGCCGACACAATAATTGTCACAGAACAGAAACAAACAAACACTCAAAAATCACAGATGTCAAAAACAAAACAAAACAATATCAGCGCCTCTAACGGTGGATAATGCAACTATTTTATGATATTGTTTGACCTTATCATGAAGTAGCCGTGCGTTTAGCTTTCATATCGTTAAACGCTGATTATTCAATGATCTGGCCTGACTTCATCATGATATGGCCAGCGCGTATTTTCCATTTCATGAAATTCTACCATTTCTTGAAATGGTTGGTCACATCATGAAGTGATCAATTCTAGGATATGGCCACGACATATAGATTCAATTAATTTATTAGGTCCTTACATTTACGAAATTTGCGTTTTAAAAGAATGAAGCAAAACGATTTTTTTTAAATGATATATTTAACCAATTAAAAGACCTATATACCATTATTAATTATGCACGTTCGCCATTTTATAGATAGGTACCTAGTTCATTGATTCCTTTGCTGAAAAATGGCGGGAGCGAGAATCAATAAAATCTTTGAAGGCGGTTTTGACTGCCTCAACAGAATTGAAATTTTTTCCTTGAAAAAAATTATCCAAATTCCGGAAAAAGTGGTAATCTGTTGGAGCAAGGTCTGGGGAGTATAGTCACAGATTAGATAACGTTACTTGTATAGTGTCTATAGTGTGAATTGTTCAACATAATAATTTATTTATTATGGACTAGCTGCGCCCCGCGGCTTCGCCCCCGTGGAAATTTATGTTTCCAACTTTCTTAATTTTTTCTTTCATAAGAACCTTCTCCTGACAATAACAAACACAACAAAGAAAGAATTAGCGAAATCGGTCCAGCCGTTCACGCGTGATGCCGTGACAACGCGAAACGGGTTTCATTTTTATATATAAGAAGATGATAAGGTTGTAAAGAACTTTTGTAGGATATTGTCCGAGGAAAATCAACATCAATTAGGTAGGAACGTACTACAACTTAGTAACTCTTCCGAACATCTAAGACGGCAGCATTTTCTAATCTTATAACCAAAGTTTGCAAGAACAAAATATAACCGGAACTTTGTTATCACAATCTCAAGCTGTAAAACAAGGGATGAACTTAAATTAGCGAGATATAACATTTTTAGCAATAAATCTAACGGATATAAAAACCGCGAATTGTGCCTTACCAAGTTTAATAAGATTAACTTGGTTACTGTGCTATTGTTCCGAGAAGGACAGAAGATATAAGGTTATGAAGGAGAGAAAGAGAGAGAGATGTTTCAGTATTATTTCTGTGAAATAGTAGCCAATCAAACTTGTGATCAACCAGACGGCTGGCGAGTGCCTCGGGGGATGCAGCCAATCGACTTTGTGAACATTTCTGTTCTATTTTTGAAAATATCGAGCTCTAGTTTTCATATGGACTGTATTTCTATGCTCACGAGGATTCTTTTCAATTATTTCATTGTTTAATTCATTTTCTGCAAATTCGCAGGAACTGTGCAAATAGCTTAGTTTTATCTATTACATTTCGACCTGCATGGAAAATCACAACATTGCTTTTAGAATTTAAAAATGACACATTATCATAAATGGTGGATAACTGTCGCATGAAGCCTTAGAGGTTTTAACAATGAGTGTTAAAACTTTTTAGGGCAGACACTTCAGTTTGAATCTTCTTTATTGACATCTGTAGGACAATTTAAAGCTATGAAAAAACAAAACTCTTTTGGGAATTTCTTTCGCTAAGGCTTCTGTTGTTCCGTCCGAGAACAACGTAAGTCCCTTCAAGAAAAGAATGAATAGGTCTTCTAGATCTTCATGATACATCGTCCTCTACATCGTCACGTATCATCAGATGAGACTGTGGCCAAACGAAGGTCTATTCGCGGTAAAAAAACCTTGCGCGAGTGATATTTTCTAGACCTCGCAGATTTTACAAACATTAAATCCTTCTAAAACACGGCAAAACTCAATTATAGGTACCTAGGGCTCGTAATACCCACATTAAACCATGGCCAGGATATTTAACACAATTATTTTGAATAATGCCTTCACCATTAAATGATTGCAGTATGCAAAGCTGTTTATTGCAGTTATTATGCAAAACATAGTGCTTACCCGTAGCGAGCGGAATAAAGCAAAATAACATAAATCAAACTTTTAAAAAACAAAACCTTCGAAGTCGCGCAATAATCCAGAATTAGCCGGTTTTTTCTCATAAAAACTAGATAAAACCGCCCCTACAGATGCCGCTGAAAAAACTTTGCGAACTCAAACAGAAAGTATTCGCAAGTCGAGGCTGTCGCGCCAAAGTGGACTTTAAATGCTCTGACGTCACTGACTCCAGACCTATTAATGGAGGTGCCATTGCTTTAAGGCGCGCCACTTCTAAATATAGCTTACATAATTTTAATTTTAGAAGCCGTTTTAAATAAGACCTACTTTTATAAGGTTATTATGTCCATTGCCTACCTTTTCAGAGATATCTAGAGAATTTTCAATTCTTTTCTCAATTAAATGCGACTTATTACAAAACAATCGTAACTCTTCTTGAATCAAACAATTAACTAAACAAACAAGTTTACAATTCGGCCAAGGCTAAATTCCTTCTCTAAATTCTATATTCGAATAACTGTGAACCATTCAAAGAATGTCACAACGAGCTTTCAACCGCACGCACGTCACGGGATCGCGTGCGCTGGAGCGGCGCCGCGTTGACGTGAGCTGGCACGCATGCATGCAAGGGATATTATACTCTAAAGTGAAAAACGGAGGGTGCATGTATTTGTTGAAGCTTGGTGGAACGACGCTGTTTTAATTTGAATAAATAAAAGTAGAATTAATTTACGTTTTAAGACTTGTACTCTTTTGATTCCAAGGGTTAGAGATAGAGACAATTTTATCTGGAACTCCGTCTCCTTCTTTTATTTATATACGCTTTAAAGTAAGTTAAGTTAAGATTGTTTAAAATGTTATCATCCATAATATATTTTAATTTTAGTATGTTTAACTACTACTAAACATGTCATTAGGGGAGGCCTATGTCCAGCAGTGGACTAATATAGGCTAATGATGATGATGATGATGATGATGAAACATGTCATTCTATTATTTATTGGGTGCTCATAGGTTACGTTTCAAGCCAGATCATTTTTTTTTTTTAGTTTTTCTATTAATGTTTGTCATGTGCTTTGTGTACCTGCTGTCTCGTTGGTCTATCGGTCAGCTTGTTCAACCGCTGATTATGAGGTCCGGCGTTCAATTCCCGGGTCGGGCCAATAGTTGTTATTGGCATTTTTTTTGCAAGAAAAATTCACAGTAGCAGTCCGGAGTCAGGGAGTTGGCGGTTTTAAACCCCCGTGCCTCGGAAAACACGTAAAGCCGTTGGTCCTGCGCTTGACCTCTCCCCGTTTGTGTTGGTCTGCCGTCCCATCGGATTATGAGACTGAGGGAATAGATAGTGCACTGAGTTTGCGCAGACACTTGTGCACTATAATATGCCCTGCGCATCTGGCTAGTCTCCGATGAGACTGGCCGCCGTGGTCGAAATTCGGCTTGAAGGATATTATTGTGTAACTAATAAACAAAAAGAAGGTGGTCGCAGATCATAGCCACACCGCTACCGCACAGCACAAACACGCGCATTGAACCAAAAATGGGCTTTAACTCGTGACATTGAGATGCATTTTATTTTGACGGCATCAGTGGGGCTATTCAGACTCTCTGAGACATCGACTCGGAATCTGACACAGATTCGCGCGAAATTCAAATATTTTAGCGGTTTTAAATATTTTATGCGTACTGCAAGGCATTAAACTACCAGAAAAGTAGTTTACCATACTTAATAAAACATTTCCTATGAACTCAACGAAAATATGTTAAAAACCGCTAAAAGTTTTGAATTTCGCGCGAATTTGTGTCAGATTCCGATTTGATGAGTCGGTAGCGGAGAGACTGAATATCCCTGCAGATAACAGACAGCTCGCGGTTCACTCGTACGAAGATAGTGGCCATTTGGTCACTGTAAAATGTATCTAATGATAACGAGTTTGCCGGTCTATAAGTCTTTAAGCCTTTGTAAGTAAGCCTATATTTGAATGCACATTGTTGTGTTCTGCGATAACGGTGTTGGATAAGTTTGCACAAAGCTTTAGTATTGTTCAGACCTATGTGGTATTCGCTCAGTATTGGTAAATAAACTGCTACCGACCTGGGTAACAAAATAAATACTCATTGCGTAGGTCTGAACACTTAACAGATTTTATATATTGTAAGGATATACAACAGATCAGAATTGTTATTCTATGCCTTTCCACGCCTTGCCATTGACCCTTAGAGGATCGAGCGGTCTCATTGGTCCTCTATGTTCTTTCTGCCTTCAAGCTTCTAGCAGACCAATTGGACCGTGGATAAAGAGCGAATTTAGCTAAATCGTACCTATTTATATAAAAACTAGCTGCGCCCCGCGGCTACGCCCGCGTGGAAATTTAAAATTATCACTTAGGGGTATGAAAAATAGATGTTGGTCGATTCTCAGACCTACTCAATATGCTCACATAATTTCATGAGAATCGGTCAAGCCGTTTCGGAGGAGTATGGCAACGAAAACTGTGACACGAGAATTTTATATATTAGATTAGACACATTTCTCAATGAATGCAGTTAGCTCAATTGTTTCAATTGCAATTACTAGTATATTTTTCTTTGTGAATAAAGGCTAATCCCTCTCTCAATAAGATTGGTATTGTACTTGACTCTGAGTGGACTAGAACGTATTCCTAAAATACTTGTAAATGGTCTAGAAGAACGACAGAAAAAAAAGCGTGCGCGTGATCTCAGAGGGGTTCGATCCTTGAGGGATATTCTCGTACTCTCATAAAAATCCTTGAAGGGTTGAGGAATAATAATTGAGTGTTTATAATATATTATTTGAGCATAATCTTCTCCCTAAAATCACATGAACTTCAATGAACCTCGTTTCACCCGCAGTATCTAACCACATAGCTCGTAAATCTAGTGGTACAAGGTTCAATATCCCAGTAAATTTTCCTACCCGGGTCTGATGTGCCACGGATCTCTTGTAATCCGGGTAGAACGCGCCATTAGCGCGCTCCGTCAGCGCTCGACACGCCCTGCGCATGTCGCGCTGTCTCTGTAATGGAACGTCGTGGAGAATGTCAACGAATTGACAAAAAAATGGGTAGATTTGTCTGGATCAAGATTGAGCTCCGTTTCTCACGTGCCTGGAAAATATCGCTTCTAAGCAATAAGGCCGCAAAATATTCTAACGTCTTATGTAGATATTGTGTGTTCGTAATGTATTTTAGATGGTGTTCCATATAGTATTCTTGTATTGTATTGTTTATCCTGTACAAAGCCTAGACCGCTAAACGGCCGTTTGTTCAATGCCTAATTTAATTTTTAGACTACTTTTTTGGTCTGAAATGGCGAGAAGTTACACATTGTTTGTAAGAACTCTCTTCTATCAAGTTAAAATTGTTTGCTGCTTAGTACTCACCCAGTTTTGTGTTGTTTTTACGGGAAAATACACCAGAAACTCCTTAAGACACACACATAAGATAACGAAATAGTCTAAATTCAATATTTGACAATTGATATTTATTCAGGGTGTTCAGGATGGTTACTTAAAAAATCTATTTATGTAGTGTTTTGCATTAAGTTTATCCTTTATCTAGTACCCATAACACAAGCTCTGCTTAGCTTGGGACTAGATAATGTTGTGTGAATTGTCCAGCATTATTTTATTTATCTATTTACTTACTGGGGCCGTTTACAGGTCACGAGAATACAGGACATAATTACTTAGGTAGGAATAAGCTTGGATGGTACGGGCACGGACAGTGACGCCTGGAGGATCATACGGTCAAGCTTGCCCTAAGTTTGCCAACAAGAAGACGAGGACGCGAAAGACCACCCCTTGGTTGACGACGGTTGAAAAAGACCTAAAAGAAACTCAGCTCGACAAGAAACCGCACAAAACCGTGCGCAATGGAGAAAAAGGAAGAGGAAGGCCGACCGAGTTTGTACGAATCTATCTGTTTCTGTTCGAAACTTTAATAACTTATCAAAATGTTTTGTCAGTTACCTCACCTCAACCTCAACAGCCTGACCCACTGCTAGACACAAGCCTTTCCCTGATAAGCGCCTTATTGGCTTTTATATCATCGGGGGTAATTCCCATAATCCCCATAATCCTCAGCATGCGGGCATGAGGGTTTGCAGGACGTTGGTAGAATTGTTCTGCAGGGGGCGCTGGTGTCCACCCCGGTAGATATCTCTTAGTCGCCTCTTACGACTCCCGCGGGAAGAGTTGAGGTGGTGCAAATACTAAACCGGCACCATACAGCTTTTGTCACTTGCCGCGAGCCTTCTTTTAAGTCCAACGACTGTTTAGTTTAGACAGAAAATACGCGATCTATGGTTTTGTTTCATTATGTCTCTTCTCGCCAGTTTCTCCAACGCAAATCAAACCGATCAATGTTCAAACGTCTTTTCAAGTATCATTTGGGTTAATTTTGAACAGTGATTTAGTTGCCAGTTATCAGTTGACCAGTTTGTCAAATAGATAGATAGATATTTATTTATTGGTTCAAAGTTGTTACAATTTAACGTTAATAGCGTCTTAAATCCTAACAAAATGTTTATCTAGACAATAGAGTTCTCTTAATAATACTTAAATATAATTTATATAAGCTAGCATCGGAAATTAATTCGGTAGGCAGCCTGCGCGGCTGCCTACCGCAAAAAAGACAAGCAAAATGACATCGCTGTCCGCTACATGGCTCGGGCCGCACACAGGCGATCCACCAATCACGCACGAGCAGCGACTCCAATGCGCTTGAGTTCAGCTACAGGATGCTCTTTTTCAAATCAAATTGAAAAGGTATACCTTTTCAATTGATAAATAAGAACTTATCGAACGCCTAAAGCCGTGTACTGACTAATGTTACGGGGTAATGTAACACGTCACACGCGAGCAGTCAGTACAGGGAAAGAAGGCGTTTGCAACGAGCAACGAAATGGATTTTTGACGTTTCATGATCGCTGCGAATACTACATTACGTCCCGTTACATCCGTCAGTAGCTGGCTTTATAAGTATCTTTCTATGGCTACTCAAAATCATTGGTCAACTAATCAGCGTACGATGAACTGTCGTAAAATAAATTCAGAAAGTTCTCACTGACCCTAAACGTCCATAGCTTTTGTCCGTTCTAAAGTAGCGATACGACAAGTTGATAGTATCCTACACGCGAGTACGCTTCTACGTTTGCGCCAATTTATGACGTAGCCGGAATGCTCATCCCGCCGTAACTTACGGGAACGTTTCAATTACGCGATTGTCCGCACGCGTTTACAGTTTTCACATACCTACGGCAGGCCTATCAGGAATAGGGTAGAAATAGTCACCGGGATAATTTGCGGGCTAAAAATCTTTGATTTTCAGAAGTGAATTTCGAGAACTTATCCCTTCTGAAGTGTCTATCCGGAGATTACTAGAACTATATAAAGTATCCTGGTATAAATAACGGCCGTGGCGGTCCAACTCAACCCGTGGATGTCGTGAGGAAGGGTAGCCCTGTAAGCCTTCTCTATAAAATTTACACTTCCACTGCGTTCACCAATCCACCCACCAAGTGTGGTGATAATGGCAAAACTACCCTTGTTTGTGGAGGCATGTTTATTAGTGAATGTGTGTGGCAAGGTGGGTAATGCTGTGTGAAAGTGTTTAGCATTAGATATATAATTATAGAAAAAAAACTAAACGAATAATCTTGAAGCGAATAAAAAGTATTTCAATATACAATATCAAAGCGCTTTTAAATATAAAATGAAATGGTCTACCCATTGTGTTTCTACTAACAATTTACGAAAATGAGTTGAAAAAAGTTCCACTAATAAAAATATGCAATTAGTGCTTACCGCAGTCGAGACGGTTTTCAAACTTTATTTTTATAACTGAACAAATGTTTTTGCTTTGTTCGGCGACTCCTTTCATTTGTTTGTGAAGCGAATAAACTGTTGACTTTCTATTGACTCTCCTAATTTTAATGTTGTGAGTTGTTTAGCTATAATGCCCCTTTTAGTTTATTTAAACGTTTTTCAAATTACAACTTATATTTTTAATGTATTAAAGACTCGATTCGAATTTAATTCAGCCTCAAAAAAATCTTTTAAAAATGTAAGTGGATATCAAATAATTTATCCTTTAATTTTGTTTTATAATAGGTTTCTTTATATTTCTAACTTTTCATTTCGTAACTTATTACTTAAGAAGAGTCAAGATAATTCGTTAAATATAATGTCACAACAATAATGATAAGAATGTTTATTTTATCTCACAAAGGTATCATATCTATATCAAGCTTACATGTCTATAAATCAGGCTAAGATTAGGTAGTGTTAAAGCTAAAGTTAAAATACATAATTTAATATGCTTATCTACCTGTGTTGTGAGAGACTGGTGCCTGTTAAAGGTTTATGAAACACCTGTAGCACAGGTCAGCAGTGTACTCATTCCGTGGGAGGTAAACAAAAGAAAATTACAAAATTACAATCAAAGGTATATTAAGAATTTAAAAGGTCAATAATCATTACACCTACATCGGAAAACCAGTCTATTTTCATACAAAAAAAACTTGCAAAGTCCTCGAGAGACTTGTTAGCGAGTTTTCCTTTCATCGCCCTGAGCCCTGCAGAGCCCTACAGAGCCCTATAGCTACAAATCGTCCAATTAAGTGAATCGCCAATTAATTTCCTCACAAATGAAACTTGGAGGGCGCGTGTACCTTTGCCTTAACTTGTGTTCAAATATTGTTTAAATGACTTTAACTTTCTTTTATTCTTTGACATACATTCTTCTGTATATTCACCCGTTACTCAACCGAAACTCTTCATTCTGCTCCTTACTCTTTACTAAGGATCAAAACGGTTAAAGTGATTTTGATAAATGAGGTGTCAAAATAATCGCCTATATTGTTCTTAGCCACATTTTGAAGGTCTATGCACTGTCATATTATGGCGAAAAAAAGTTAAAATACGAGAACAGGGTCCGATTTTTCATATTTTTCAATAAGTTTATCACTTGTGTCTTGATGTTTGTCCTAACCCATAGGCCACGGGTTAGGACATAGATCAAGTGCTAAACTGAACGGAAAACCTTGCCCAGCCATAAAAACTTGACAGCTTTAAATGACAATCATTGTTTTTTCTCACTAATGTGTTATATGGTGGGTTTCCTTAAAAACAACGACTCTAAGCTATAACACCGGCTATAGCTTATAACTTTACTGAGCCTTTTATGTAAGAGGCAGACCAGCTTCACATAGTTTTGTATGATTTTACTTTCAATTCGACAAAAAACAACTTTAGGAGCATGATCTCACACAACGTATCACCGCAGCTATAATAATGTTTTTGCACGATTTTTTTGTTCGTGTGTGATATGATTTTAAAATGTCATCGATGATACAATAATAATTTAAGAAGTTATTCTATAAAATACCGAATAACAAGTGTAAAATTCCTTTACTCACAATATTGGCTCGCAGAGCAAATTTTATTTCCGGAAAATGAAAAATTAATGATTCCTTTGTTATCGTTCGGTCCTCATTTAGTAGATGCAATTAATTTGTTTTAATTACTGCTCCTCGTGGGAGTGACTTGAATGGGACTCTCATTTTATTTTGTTCATTACGATCATTATCATTTGAAGAAGTAGAAGTCATCTAAATGCTTAAAACAACTGCAAAAGTTTTCCACTGTACACAGACGTTGAGATAAAACAAAACGCAGTATTTCCAAAACTGGTTTAATCTACTACAACATATTATTCTTAAAAACTTTAAAAACTTTTTTCTAGAAATTGGTTTCATGTTTGCAAATCTTAAAAAAAAATAGCACTATTGGTTGAAGGCTAGTACGATCGACTCTTGTTTTTAGGGTTTCGAGATTGAAGATCAACTTCAAATGAAAAAATTGAATTATATCATAATAAGGTTCGTGCGCCTGCACAGATTTTAGAAAAAAAAATTGAAAAAAAATGAAAATGAACATTTTCCATTTAACTTGAGTTGTCGAAATTTTAGATACTTACAGCGTATCAAATGAAAGGTTAAGGTAAAGGTTTGTACATTTCAAAATAGTTTTTGAAATATTCTGTAGGTTTCATACTTTTCTAAATATTTAAAAAAAAAATTACAAAATATTGACCTAATCTCCGAAGTACCTATGCAGAGTGATTCGTCTAAAATGTAGTTTGATACCTACTAGATTTACGTATTCATCAAACACGATATCTCTTACCGATTTATAGGTATATAGATATATACCTTTAGTACATATTTGTTTATTTGTCAAGCGTTCGAAACCCTCGGCGCGCGAGTTATACTCGCACTTGACGGATCTTGTTTTATATAGAAGTGTCTACTCTGACACACATCTGTCGGCTTAAACGAAAAACAAAAGATGGACGCGTCAACTCAGATACTTCAACTTCTTGTTTGATGGCTTCTAATAATAGTCGTAGCAAGTCTACGCCGTAGACCTGTAACGTGTCTCGTAGAAGGTCTACAAACCGACGCGTAGACAAAAAGAACGAGGTAGGTATGCAATTTTATAATTACGATTTTCTTGGAATGGGATGACTCTTTTGCTAGATATAATAAGATTGAAAGAAGAAAAATATTTCATCAAATGCAAAATACAAACAAAAACAATAGATACCACACTAGGACGAGCCAGTGTCGCCACGTCCGTCGTCGTATTTTTCACAAAGAAAATTCGTGATTAACATTTAGGTATACAATGTGATTACGAGAATAATTGTGCTTGTTGGCTTCACCAGTGCGATACCCAATGGATTCGTAATATATAGGTATTTAAATAAAAATCCTTCTAGATTTCATTCAATTCCGGCTTCCGATTGGCTCCGCATAAGCTAAACAGAGGTACTTACAAGGTTCGAAATAATCATGGCGCAGGCTCCTCCAATACATTGTGCCATTCTGCAGAGAACTGGCTATAAAAACAGCTTAGTCAACACGGCTTGATCATCCATTGAATTTGTTTCCTAATAATTATTCGTCACAAGTTTTGACAAGACATTTTCTCTTAGGCATAGTCCTTATTCAGAAACATGCCTCGCCAAACAGGAGACTCAAAATCACCACGCTGTGTTCATACACAGCATGGTCCTAGCTCATGCTAGAGATGTTAAAATACACAAAAAAACTACTCTTTGATCATACTGTGTGCACATATTTAGGGATAAAGTCTAGTTTTTATTAATGTATCCTTTTATTTGTATAATATTTTATTGTACCTATTCTGTTTTGTGTATCAAATAAACAGATAAATAATAGTATTCTCAACAATACCAAACGGACTGAAATATATATATTACTACGTTATGCCCGCGGCTCCGCACGCGTATTTTCGGTGTAATAAGTAGCCTATTATCTAAGTTTGGCTTTGTTATAAACGTACGCTAAATTTCATTTTGATCTATTCAGTAGTTTTGGAGATCCTAGGTAACAAAAATTCAGATTTCACAAACTGTCGGCTTTGTAAAATATTGTAATTCCGGACTACGTCTGTTAACGAAAAATCCAGTCAGTCTTTAGCCAGCACTGATTCAGCTGTGCACCCTTGCCTGTGCTATAAAAGTTAGCAACGCGTGAACAAGTGCGTCGTTCGTATTCCCGTACAGCAACTATGCCGCATTACATTCAATATTCATATTGCGATCGACTGTGTCATTCGATCCGCAATAAGGTTTCCTTGTAAGATTGTCTTCTGTAGTAATATTCTGGGATCCTTTGCCAATTGGGAGATCGTACATGTTTATATTTTTAGATACTTAGTATACCAATCTTTATTCACAAAGAAAATTATACCTGTATTTACAATTGAAACAATTGAGCTAACTGCTGACTGTTGCAAACAGTCAACACGGCTAGATCATCCCGGGAGTTTGTTTCATAATAATTATTCGTCATAAGTTTTGACAAGACATTTTCTCTTAGGCATACTAAGAATACCTAATGCAAGAAATCCCGCGTTTTTATATAAAAATAATAATTTGTGATTGTGCTTCTGTAACAAGCGATTGCAATTTCACAGAAAAATATATGAGCCATCATGACGGCTGGCTGTTCCATCAAACATAAACTTATACCACTCATTTTGTCCGGGGGTACAGTAATTCCTGCTTGGGTATCATTTTATTGACATTGATGATCTCTTATATTATATAGACTAGCTAGCAAATTAATTTATGTCTCTATGGAAGTAAAGATTCCAGCTTAACGAACGCACAAAACTTGATAACTAGTGCTATTTTGGGGTTGGGTAACCTAGAAAATCTACGCAGAAAATCGGCCGAATCCATAATGAAGTTTCTGTATGGGTAATTATAATTATGCAGATGTGTTAATTAGAGATGGCAGTTTAGATTCGTTGATGAGCTCGCGATTAAATTCGGAATTATTCATGATATTGTATAATCAGGTAGGTTTGGTTATAAATCGCAGTTTGGGAGTACAAGCAGAGATTTACTTTAAACCTTTTCAAAGTAAATGTCGGTACACTTTTGTTTCAGTTTGGAATGGTTCCATGCCATTCTGATCCCGCGTGGATCATTTACGCTATACGTCTAGTCTAGAAAGTTGTCTATACTTTAGTATTAATTTAGTAAAATGTAAATCATTTTTTGGCTGTCAGTTACAGGACAAAATTTGTATTATTCAGCTTTTAATTCTTGTGGATTTTGTATGTTAAAGAAAAATAAAATGGAACAATCTTTTAGTGAGCTGTGTGTAGGATATCTGGGTTTATATCTACACAAGTCTTTTTCAAATGGTCCAAGTTTCCGGCTCCTAATGTAAGGCGAGACCACACGTCACGAATTCTCAAAATATAACCTCATTTGTTCCCTCAAAGTGCCCTTCTATGTTTTCATTTTTAATGAGCGCAAACTTCTACCATAAATCCAAGTTCAACTAATTAGAACGAAGCACTTTCTCGCTAATAAAGTAAAGTTACAACTACTCAGATGTTTCGCACTGTGAAAACCTACTCACATAAAAGTGTTGTAAAATGTTGATAAGTGACCGCTAGGGGGAGTAAATAAAATTATGTGTCGAGTCGTCGGTACCGACGACTCGTGACGTTTCCTTTTTGTATGGGATCTGCCTAAATCCATGTCTGCACGATAGAGGCGCTGCTCCAATACCAAATTGTATGGTAAACTAGTTGGTAGAGATCACGTCTCGTTTCTAATATCTAATAGACTTACCCCTCAGACCACGTAAATTATCTAACTATTAACTGAATAAAATGGTTCTATGATCGACTGTAGGGGGTTATTCCAGTTTTCTCCCTTGACAAATCCACTTAAGGGGGAAAACTGGAATTCATTTTTTTGGAGTCCAGTTTTCCCCCTTTAGACATTTTTTTCAAGGGGGAAAACTGGAATAATATTGTTCAAATTCCAGTTTTTCCACTCAACGATTTTTTTTCGCGTTCCAGTTTTCCCCCTTGAGAGAAGGAAACCAAAGAGAAGCAATAAAAACGACAGTACTCAACAGCAAAATCAATTTTTGTTTTGTATCTTGACAGCAAGTAGGTATGATTTTTATGTAATTTTTTATTAATACTCCGTCAAATGAAGACCAATTTTGATGATTCTTTCGCTATCCACCCATACTAATATTATAAATTCGAAAGTAACTCTGTCTGTCTGGCTGTATGTCTGTATGTACATATGTATGTATGTTTCCATTTCACGCATAAACGGCTGAACGGGTCTTAGTGAAATTTGGCTGGAATGTACATGGTATCTGACGACCTCTGTAGCGCAGCGGGCGAAGGTCTGCCTGCGACGCAAGAGGTTGCGGGTTCGATTCCCGCCTCGGGACAAATGTTTGTACGATCTGCAGACATTTGTCCAGGGCGTTCTGGATGTTTTCTATGTATAATAAAATATATCTATCTATGTAGTGTATTGTATTAAGTATATCAGTCATCTAGTATTCATAGCACAAGCTCTGCTTAGCTTGGGGCTATGCTGTGTGAATTGTCCAGCATTATTTATTTATTTATCCCGAGGACGGACATAGGCTACTTTCTATCCCGGAAAAAAACGTGCGAAACTGTGGTCTACAGCTAGTAGAAAATAATCTCAAATTAAATAATTAGAAAAAATTAAATCTAGTCAAAAATAAAATTACTGTGTACCTAGTATTTGTAAGAACCTCAAATTATGTTTCTGGTACCATTGGACAAATCACGTTTTGGACGAATTGCTAACAAATCATGGCTAAGACACAGTGAGCCTTTCTTATCTTGTAATTATCGTAACGATTAAGCAAAAAACATGTTTAATATGGGTAATTTATGTGGTAATTTTCTTCTAGATGGATCCAATCTACCATACTCCCGCCTCTCATGTATTCTGCTGCAACACTATTTCAACTTTGATGCCAGCCTTGAGACTTTCTCTGAATATTTAAAAGCACTTCTCATATCAAAAACTCGAAACAAGGATGCCAGACTAAAGTTTCCCACAGCGCATATCAACTGTACATCAGCCAAACTCGATGTAGGAATGTTTGTAAGCAAACCGCCCATAATTAACCTAAAATTCACTGTTGCGTATTTTTAATTGCAATTAGATTATTTGTTGATTTGAGATCCTTCCTTCACTAAATATTGCTTCCAATTGTATCGTAAACTTGACGCGAAGCAAGTTACTTTTTCCTTAATTTTGTTTACAAAGATAAAATTAATCTTACAAAGAGTTTGGCTGGTTTGGTAGCACTGTTGGTTAATTCAGTATTCTTGTGATCGTTAGTGTATCACTCACTCGCACTACATCAGCCGCTCATCGACAGCATTTTGATCAGCATTGAAAAATAGTTTAATTGATATACTTACTCTCAATAACTGAATTGACCTGCTTGTCTAGTTTTAAAAATGGTGTTAATAATCAAAAAAATCCTTTATTAATAATTCTTTCCCTCATCAAGGAGAAAGCCGCTGTCGTATAAAGAAGTAAAAGAGACCGCATTGAAAAGAAAATAAAACGTCAAGTGAAAGTCAGACTCGCGCACTGAGGGTACTCTCCATACTTTGAAAGTAAATTCGTAACGCGCGCGTAAGCGTAAAAACAAGTGAAGGTTAGATTCTTTTCCCACAACTGCCTCACATTCGGTCATAATTTCTGTAAAGAAGATATTGTAATTTCCACAAGTAAAACTCATTGCAGATAACAGTACCGAGCGCCAAGATACCTATCGGATATCAAATCGAAGACAACGAACAAAGAAGCTTAAGAGCACCATTCCTTATTCCTAAGATTACAGCGATATGTAATATATTCAGGTGTTATACTCGAGAAGCCGCATTTCAACGAAGTAGGTAAACGACATGAGATTCTTTATTCGCTCGCAAAAATCTTCATACGCGGGATAGTGAGACATAACGCGTCGCACACGTGCCGCGCTAATATAAACCACAAGCAGTTTATGCGTGTTATACAGAAAGAACACTTTATACACGATAGATGAAACCTTCTATTAGTTTCCTGAGAGACAATTCCCGTGATTTATTGCTATGGTTGGTATAAATGACCCACAGGCCGAAGAGACTTTTACATTTACCGAAGAATGAGCGAGCCGCGGATCAGTTCGTTTCCTCGTACCGCCAGCGCTCTACGCTCCATCTACTCTCTAAAGTCTATCTAATATCTACAACGTTAAATGCAAAGAACGTTGTATTTACTTGCTATGTCTCTGATGCACCATCATCATCAGCCCGTATAACGTCCACTGCTGAACATAGGCCTCCCTATATCTCGACGACCTCTGTGGCGCAGCGGGCGAAGGTCTGCCTGCGACGCAGGAGGTTGCGGGTTCGATTCCCGCCTCGGGACAAATGTTTGTACGATCTGCAGACATTTGTCCAGGGCGTTCTGGATGTTTTCTATGTATAACAAAAAATATCTATCTATGTAGTGTAATTGTATTAAGTATATCAGTTATCTAGTACCCATAACACAAGCTCTGCTTAGCTTGGGGTTAGATAATGCTGTGTGAATTGTCCAGCATTATTTATTTATTTATATATATTTATATAGGAGCACCACACTCCCACACGCACATGGGTAACCTTGTTATGTACCTATCTATATTAATAAATTAATTAGTTATTTTTTTTATGTAATAAGATGGAACATATATTTTGTTAACGGAGGAGGGCGCTGACTCTGCTACACAGTTTTTAACTTTTGCGGTTGTCGGCCCACAATTGTACTCCAAGTATATAATTTTATTCTGTTCCTAATAAAGATTTTTGTATTTTTTATATAGAATAGCTGTCCTGAGCAGCCTCCATCCATTGACTCCCTGAGACCGCGACAATGTCGTCAGTCCACCGAGTGGGAGATCTTCTCACACTCCGTTTTGCATCGCGGTCGCCACACCTTTACTCTCCAACCGCTATCGGTTCTGCCAGCTACGGAGTATATGGCCTGCCCCTCGTCACTTCAGCCAACATCTCCCTGATTAGATGTATTAGCGCCAAAAACTTACACTATCACCGTCACCGAAAAATAATACTATCAAAAAAAACAATCCCCTTCCTACCTTAATTCCCAAGCTTTGAGTAACCCATAAAAAACATTTCATACCTTCCTTTCTGTACACTTACACCAACGTGAGTCATAAAATCAGTTCTGCGCGTGCGTGACGTCACGCGAACGCCTCAAACGGTGGCTACGTGGATGGATGAGCGGCTTAGGCTGTGTTTATAGCGGGGAGCCATACACACCCTGCTGGTACATGGCAGTACGTGGTCAGATTAACTGGCATGGCGGTTCGGAGTGCAGCGGCTCAGAGAATGTTGTGGTTTTCTTTGGAGAGATAATGTGTGTGATCTGGGTATTTTTTATGGACAGTAAAAATATGACGACCTCAGTGGCGCAGCGGACGAAGGTCCGCCTGCGACGCAGGAGGTTGCGGGTTCGATTCCCGCCTCGGGACAAATGTTTGTACGATCTGCAGATATTTGTTCAAGGGTTCTGGATGTTTTTCTATGTATAATAAAAAATATCTATCTTTGTAGTGTATTGTATTATGTATATCAGTTATCTAGTACCTATAACACAAGCTCTGCTTAGCTTGGGGCTAGATAATGCTGTGTGAATAGTCCAGCATTATTTATTTATTTATTTATGATTTATCTAAGTATGTACATATATGGTGTTAGGTAAATCAGTTATATATTGCCCGTAACACAAGTTCTGCTTAGCTTGGGGCTAGATAATGCTTTGTGAATCATCGAGAATTGTTTATTTATTTATCTTCCATATTACCAGCAAAATATATTTTAAACTTCCTTACACAATTCCCAAGCCATTTGTAGTCAATGTTTCTGGCAAATTAGCCCCCGACATACATTTTTGACAAGTGTTTAACACTCGAAAAAACTTAGGGGTGGACCAATATATACTATTCGATGTTTGTGTCGAAACGAGATCGTAACATCTCCCTTTTCCATAGACTTGGTAGCGCACCTCTATCTTCCGGACAGGGAACGGAGATCCCATATAAAAAGGAGTCTTCTCGATGACGTCTCGTTCATCGTCATCATCATCAACAGCCTTTATTAGTCCACCGCTGGACATAGGCCTCCCCTAATAAGCGCCATAGCACCCTGTCTTCAGCTCGCCGCATACAGCATCTGTCTGCTGTCTGTCGCAGATCGTCATCTCACCTGGCCAGAGGGCATCCTACACTACGTTTGCCGAGTCGTGGTCTCCACTCAAACGACCACCCACTTGAGTGACGTCTCGTTACTAACCTCAAATAGGCTCACCCCCTCAGATGTCGGGATCTCGAACTCTTTTTCTTAATTAGACACATAGGAATGGGAATTGCCTTCACCATCGGCATGTGAGCTAACTATCTGGAAAATAGAGAGAGCCCATGATTATCAGCGCAGGAAAAACTGGCCAAGTTTCCTATCTCCAGCAAACAGCTTGGGCTAACTAAAATCCATTGCGCATTGTACAGAAAAATGATACATTGTAACATGAAAATGTAAGAAATCTACGGTACAACCAATCCCGTAGGGTGAAGACGTAGCTACCGGGTTGTCCAGTAAATAATCCACAAGCTCATCCGGCTCCCGGACTGTTCCCGGGTCAGTCCCGGGTCAGGTCCGGGTGCGATAATCCGGCTTATGCAACCTTGCTGTGTTGCTTAGGAGTAAGCGTAACGATCGATATGTAGAAATGGGAAAGGGATGAATCGATGCAATTAAACACTGAAAAGATGGTGAACAGTGTAATGAATCTTTTAAATCCATCACGGTTGATTGCCGTGATCTGGCGCATGGAACTGTTCAGAATTATCGGAAAAAGTAAAACTCAAAACATGGTAAATATCCCGTTGTAAATAACTTTAATGCAATTTTGTTTTATCAAGTTCAAGCTGTTAACAATTTTTACTCACACGTGAGCATAGATTTTGTTAGATTGTGCTACGTGTTTTTGAGCAGTAAAGGCATCTTTATCGAGTAGGAGTGGTAAAATATTCATTGATAGACTCACAAATAACAAAGTGGGTCAATTCTTTTAAATTATTCAATAGCTTTTCTGATCAGTTAATTTCTAACCACCCCGCTTTGATAAGGCCTTGGCTCATTTTCTGATATTATTTATTTGGTTTTGCTGGCAGCTTTGTTTGGTTTTCTCTGGATTAGAAGAAGCTTATGTCACGTAGTAGGACGGGATACAATACATTTCCGTAATTTCATTTAGATCCGTCAGCTTTTTAGGTATCAGACAGACGGACAAAGTTAATTTCGCATCTATGTATGGATAGTATATTTATCGCAGAGTCAATGCTCATCGTCGCCAAGAACTCGTCTCTTGAGAGTGTATCCCCGATTTCATCTATAGACTCGGATCTACCTAGAGCGGGTTCAATTCCCACTTCCTATCTCATGTGACATGGTCGTCGTTATCAATATGTTATTAAAGCTCATACCATAGATAAATCTATTGGTCCATGACCTTATTTTAACTTTTGTCTGATTTAAGCAATGAGTTTCCTACTATTTCTTGAAGTTGACATTATATATATTTAACGGAGTAGGTACTTTATCTGTCTCACTTCTGGGCATAATTGGGTAACGTCAGTTGAAAATAGAGCTCTGAAACACAGACACTATGCTAGGACCTCTGAATAAACGAATCGCGAGAACGTTGGTGATCCGCATAGATAATAGGCGCATTGCAAGATAAGTAAGGAGGTTGTACAGAACCCTTTAGTACATTCACTGCGATAGGCAATAAGAGTTTTAAAGCATCTGCGATATATTTATATGGATGTCAACTATAAATTTATCAGAAAAACTTGTTAGAAAAACCCACGTGCTTAATTTATTAGTACCATATAATTCAAATTCTACATCAAAGTGCTGCGTTAACTATGAGCATATTAATACTGGAGCAAAATTGTCCATTGAATTTGTTTTCGAAACGAAATATCATGGGCGCAAAACGTGCTCAATCTAAAGGTTTAAAGGTTGAGTATTTTTGGCAGATTTACCGATCTACCCTCATTTTTTGTCTTTTGCTACGAACGTTACCACTACCTCCACCGGTTTCACTATCGAACGCAACTCGATCACGACACACTACACTGACGGTATTAGAACTGAATGAAACTGTGCCGAATTATTGAAAAGCTCAAAACTCAAATCATGTTATATACCCCGTTGTTTTTAGTGTTAATAACAATGATGTTTTCAAAAGACTGTGTATTTTGTTTTTAGGTGCCGTATTTTACAATCACCTTAATTAATTTATAGCTGAGCAAGTACTAGTGGACGGTTAGTTCAGCAGTAAGCTCAAAGAATACTAAACTTAGACAAGCGTAAGCGGATTGCCGCCGTACCTACACTGAATTAATTATCAGGAATAATTTATCGGTAGCTCTCGTAAGCCGCTTATTTTACTATCTCCACTCCTGAACATAATTCACTAACTTGGGTTTATAATTGGAGTTACTATAGTTTATCTAAGTAGTTATTGAATTTCAGCTCTATCGTTTTAGAGCTAGTTACGACCACTCTATACTTTAAGCACTTACCTATCCCGGATGGTTTTCCTTTATGGAGCTTAAGTTTTCAAAAGACATTTCAAGTTTTTCAAGTAAAAGTTACATGAGTGTCGTCACATAATAATTGCTCTCATTACCAATTCAGCAGATAAGTACAGACCCATAAAGAATCCATTACTCCTCTGAAACGGCCGAAGTTCGCAACTGTGCGTAATTTAATTCGAGATCCGTGTGTGACGTACGAGTTATATCACTTATATCCAGTTTCCAAAGGCTTTGCAATTTAAAACAAGAATGTGATCCGTGGTTTTCATTGAAACTTTAGAATAAAGACGAGACATATCTGATCCTGAGAGTAGGTAGTAAGGATATTTAGGCTTGTTAAAGCGTGCTTACACTTTGATGTTCTTAAGCGCGTTTGGGTTACAGATAGTTTTAAGAATGCGCGTTACTAAAGCGCGTTTTGTGTACCTACTCTTATTTTAGAAGAAAAACTGGAATTGAAATAAATTACTGCATGATCATTATGACCAACCATTTTTAATCGACTAGGTACGAAAAAAGGAGGATATGCTATGTTCGGCTGTATATGGTTTTTGTATGTATGTCCGTGGATTTCTCCGTCATTTATGGACCGATTTGGATGATTCTTTTGAAGTTGTGAATAATATGATTCCAACCACCTCGGAATAAACATTTTATTCCCGAGGGATATTATGTATTTATACCGAGGGATATTACGTATTTACCCCGCAAAACTTAAAAAGCAGTTTAAAACGTATGGATTAGAAGTCGATTTTTAGTTTTGTTTTATACAATCAAATTATAAAATATGAAGTGGGTTATAAAATATTATAGAAACTACGGCCCAGTTTCAATGTAAGTGAAGGTAAAAGTTTTTCAAATTATAAGTTTCCGTGTAGTCTTCGTACACCTAGGTAGCTCATTTCACACCTCGCTTCCGCCATCGGCTAAGATTAGTTGTAAACTCTGAGAAACTTGGAGGGGCCATGATCTTACACTACATCTGCCTCAGTGTAAAGCCGGAAATATTATTATAGGAAGAAAGACAAAAGCCTTCAATGGATTTTGAAAGAAGTCAATGGTCGTTTTATTAGACCGTGCGACCCCGCCACGAGCGATTTCCTTTGAAATCTGTAAAAAAATCCACCAATTTTAGTTTCTCTTCTTTTTAAAAAGCTTTCAACGTCGCAGTGCTAGATTCACAATTCCAGATTTTCCCTATTTTTTTTCCAATAGCTTAGAACATGATCCGATTATTTCGCTTTCTTCAATTTCCTAATAAAAGATAACAAACCTTAGTTGCCATTTTTTCTACCGAAATATACCGAAAATGCACCACTTCGATCAGGAGCAAAAATTCATGAAATTTCGAGGGAATTAATCCAAAATATCTTCGTAAAAGAAGTTAATTTACTTAAAAACACAAACTTAAAAAGTTTATTTTAGATCACCAGAAAACCACTGAAGATCTCAGAAACGAAATTTCTATTTTGTAGTATGTGTATTGCGGTATGCCAATTATTGTATTAAGTGCTCTACCGGCACTCCTCTCTCCTTGCCTTTTTGCTCGGGTCACCTGTAGGCTAATATTTTGAGAACCTAGGTATTATTTATTAACTTAGGCTTAGTCTGCCTGGTACATGTTTGTATTTTTTTGTCTTTCTTTCTTTTTTCTTGTTTTAATATAGATATTCTCCAATATTACATAAAAATGTATTTCTCGCTGTTGAAATGAACATAAGTAGTTGTTTTACGTTATCTATAGTAGGATAACTAATTACTTTGTAGGTCTAGTTATTTATATATAGCCTCTACTGATTTTTTTTTTTCTTTTATTTTAGCTATTTTTTCTTTATATAGAGTCGCGTGCGTGACGCAACGTAATGGCTTCGACGGAAGATCAGCGTTGTAGTAGCTATAACCTATAGCTATCACAACTTATGCTGAGTCGAACGCCATTTTGTAGCTTTAAGGTATTTTATATGCGAGTATTATCATATGTATATGTAGTTTAAATGGTGTTAGTAATTTAATTAGTTTTAGTACATATTAATGTTATATTTTACAGCTACAAATAAAGTTTATCTTATCTATCTTATCTTATCTTAATTTAATTAATCACGTAACTGGATAGGAATCACTTATTTCGCGTGATCGGATTCCTCATACCTCATAATCGAATTCGCGTCATTGGTGTGCACTCGTGTGGACGCATAGCTTAATTAATATTAACCCGGTGACTGACCGGTGTTACACGGCGTAACGTATCATTCGCAGCGAGCATGATACGTTACACCGTGTGCTACAATACGTCTCGTTGCTTGTTGCGAGCGCCTTCGTTCCCCGTACTGACTGCACAATCGTTCGCTGTGTAACACTTTATGTTCGCCGGTAACGCCGGTCAGTATCCACGCCCCGAGCAATATAAGTTTTGGTCGAACTGTTCACAAAAGGAGCAGTTGATGGAAAAAAAGTACCATTCGACAATGTAATGCCTGAAGAAATCTGAATGAATATCGCTTTTCCTCAATTTGCAACTTCTTGTCCACCACTCGAGTTCCAAAACACTTTTTCACCGAAAAAAGAAAATACCCACCAAAAGTTTACGTAACAACATAATTTACGAGCCGAGATTATCGCTCGAGAAATCAAACCCGAATAACTTAAAGTCACACGCAATTTCAAACACATTGTTATAAGTTAGCAGAGTTTGCCAACTTTGTAAGTTTTTCCCGGTGTCGGTACTTTATAATAAGGGGAATCTGAACGTTCTATGAAGTTAAAAGTTTTCAAAAGTTGCGGTCAGTTTCCCTAGGGCGGTTGAGTGGGCTTCGATATCATCATTGCTGTAAAACGGTAGACGTGCATTTACCAGAATTTTTTTTTTTTTTTTTTTTTCGTGATTGTAGCTTGGATCCATATGGTAGCTGGTAGCCATGGTAGCTTTAACCGTACCTAAATTTATGACTCTTCCATCATCTGATTCTAAATAGATTGTATGTACTTTTGAACGTTCAATTTGCACTCGTAGTAAGTAGGTACTACAATTTAATTAGCCAACCAATTATGTTGTTGATCGACTACTTGAATAAATATTAAATTATATTCCATTCAAAGTGAGAAATTCCCATAATTCGGGCACAGGTAATGGGAATTACATAAAACTCAAACAACATTATTCCGTTTCAATTCCGTGGGACTCAAATAAATTACGTTTCGCATAAATGCAAACAAAATTCGGTAAACGGTCTGGATGTTGTGAAAAAACGAGGAACTGGATGTAATTGAGTATAAATATTAGATGGCAGTTGAGAGGCCACGACGCCGGCGGGTCTTGTCCATTGTGTTCATAAGAGGTTATTTTTCAATTCTTTTCTCTACTTATAAAATATTGAAGTAGAGATATCAAATAACCACTTCATTGACAAAGATAACAACAATCAAATAATAGAAACAAATTATAACAAGTATTGTATTGAAAATACTAGACGATCGCCTCGTGGTTTCACCCGCGTAGTTCCCGTTCCCGTGGGAAATCCGGGATAAAATATAGCCTATGTCACTCCCTGAAAAGTAAGCTTCCTAACGGTGAAAGAATGTTTCAAATCGGTCCAGTACTTTCGGAGTCTATTCAATACAAACAAACAAACAATCAAATCTTTCCTCTAATATTAGTATAGATATAGATTATTAGTATAGATAACACCAATATTAGCGCTTTCCCATTGAAATAAAGTGTTCTTGAGAGGTGACCAAGGCGGTGACCGAGCTCATAAAAAAACAGCTAAGCTCAGTGTTCGGAGGGTCGCGCGCGTCTAGAACGCACTCACCCTACAGAAGCCCCTCGTTGAGGGATGAAACGTTGGTGATCTTCCAACACAAATAAGGTTCGTAGTTAACCCGCTTACATCCGTAACGAATTCGTCAAAATTATATTTAGACTAGCTGCGCCCCGCGGCTTCGCTCGCGTGGAAATTTATGTTTCCCACTTTCTTAATTTTTTCTTTGCTATAAACCTCACGGAGCCCGAGACCTTTCCAACGAATGCAAAACCGTGGAAATCGGTTCGTGCGTTCTGGAGTTATAGCGTCAGGAAGGAAAACCCGACTTATTTTTATATAGTAGATAAATGTGATTTCATGAACATGCTATTTAATGTACGGCAGTGAAACTTGGGCCGTAACGCAAAAGAACGTGCATACCATCCAGGTCGCCGAAATGAAGATGCTGAGGTGGATGTGTGGCGTCACCAGGCTCGACAAAATTCGTAACGAGTACGTGCGAGGAAGCCTGGGCGTGCGCGACATCGCCGACAAAATGCAGGAGAGTAGGCTGCGATGGTATGGGCACGTGAAGAGAAGACCACCTGATTATGTAGGGAATTTGGCACTACAGCTTTCCATCCCCGGGCGAAGGCCCAGAGGGAGACCCAAGACACGATGGAAGGATGTAGTGTTAAAGGACATGAGAGAGTGTCAAGTTTCCGAAGACGATGTCGAGGATAGAGCGAAGTGGAGGAAATCTATAAGGAGAGCTGACCCCACCACCATATGGGATAACTAGCTGGGAAGAGAGAGAGAGAGAGCTATTATTCTTTTTTACTAATAAAACTATCGTTGACGAATTCATTACGTAACTAGATGAGTGGATTAGATTTTTCATCCGCTTATAATAGCGTAAACCATGGCTTACTTGTCGCAAAACCGGTTTTTCTATGACGAAGGTCCCAATGGGTACACCACAGGGCTCGATATTGAGTCCGATCCTGTTTTAAATGTTTACTGCAACATGTTTGCACATAAAAACAGCACATAAAAACCTGCATATATCAAATTACTGCAGACGCTACACAAGTGAACTACAGTTTTAACCCGTAGAGTGAAAACGTAGCGATGTCTCTTGT
The DNA here is from genome assembly GCA_963564075.1 of Eupithecia subfuscata. Taxonomy (NCBI): domain Eukaryota; kingdom Metazoa; phylum Arthropoda; class Insecta; order Lepidoptera; family Geometridae; genus Eupithecia; species Eupithecia subfuscata. The sequence continues at coordinate 2,145,574 of OY751102.1, forward strand.
AAATACTTATACAGCTCCTTTTTTTATGACACATCTTGACAAGTATTTTTTTTTTATATTATATTATTAATTCTAGACACTATTATAGTCAACCATTTGTTCCTTATAAATGTGTGGCAGTGGGCCAGCCATATCTCACGAAGAACCGACAACCGCTGGGGTAAACGTGTTCATGAGTGGAGACCACGACTCGGCAAACGTAGTGTAGGACGCCCTCCGGCCAGGTGGGATGACGATCTGCGAAAGACTGCAGGCAGATGCTGGATGCGGCAAGCTGAAGACAGGGCGCTATGGCGCTCATTAGAGGAGGCCTATGTCCAGCAGTGGACTAATATAGGCTAATGATGATGATGATGAAATGTGTTTGTATATGAATCACTGTCCGTCTGTTTTTTGTTCGTTCTTCTTCTGCGTACAGTCCATTATAGTGCTTTAAAAAAACTTGTTTGTGTTGTGTACATAATCATTATTCAGTATTATGTTTAATTAGGCAATAGATTATAAAAGCGCTTATCAGAGAGAGGCCTGCGTTCAGCAGTGGACCAATATAGGCTGTTGAGGTGAGGTGAGGTGAGGAGATTATAAATATACATAAAATGGAATAAATAAATGAAAAGTGAAAATTAAAAAAATGCAGACATTGAAAGAATCTTGTCCTGGGCCACCAAAAAGTCACATATTCTGAATCCCGCTTAGTCCGAAAAGATGTTTCTGAAATAAAACCTTGAGTGCGAAATAGCTTTGCGCAAGCTTAACGCAAGCCCGCGTGTTTCGTAGCCACATCTCAAAAGTGCCCGCTCTGTTTGAACGTTCACTTCTCATTTGAACTCATAACTCAAATAATTTAATACAAATTCAGCGAACGTCGTCTCAAAGTGTGTGAGCATTCATTATTAACCTCCTGAAGTCGGCCTGAGGCATTGTGCTTGCCTTTGAGGCAATGTTTAAGTAAAGTCTGACTGTCTGCAAATTCCCAAATCATGTTTATCTGATTTAATCCTAGAATGTTATAGTCAATGTTTAATCAAAAAGCCTGTTTTTAACCCCAGACGCAAAAAGAGAGGGGTGTTATAAAGTTTAACGAGTCTGTCTGTGAATCTGTGTATCTGTCTGTGGTATCGTAGATCCCAAACGGATGAACCGATTTCCGTTTAGTTTTTATGTGTCATAGATCGTTTTATCCCGAGTGTTGATAGCCATGCTTCATGAAAATCTGTTCAGCCAATAAAAGTCGGCGGGTTTTTAAAATTTTGAATTTTTTCTTGTTTGAGAAAGTGTAATATTTAATTTAATTTACTCCATCGGCGCACATGTTACCTCTTCCTAAGGCATGTGGTAGGTCTAAAAAATCACACAAATATCACAAGTTTGTATGTAGTATGAATGTGTGTGTGTGAGTGTGTGTACGGTAGTTACTCCTTCACGCTCAAACGAATTAGAACACAATTTGGTACCAGGGTATCCTGGATTATCACATAGACTACTTTTGATCTCGGAAAATATCAGTGTTTCTGCGAGATGATCAAATAATTCAAACATATTCACAGCAGGTAACACCGCCGGGCGCAGCTAGCAACTATGAAACTGCCACCGTATCAGCCGTATAAACCACATACTGAAAGCTCTAAGCAATCTTTGGTTTTTCTCTAAAACAAAATATCTACAATACATTTTAATTATAAGGAAATGAAAGCCTTAAAATAACCTCCCAAGCCTTTTCTCCTCAAACAAAACGAAGCTTTTTCCTGAAGGAGTGAAAACAGACTGAAAAACCTTTTACAAAAAAGACAAAGTGATGGATACCCTCTGTTCCCGTGAAATTAAGAGGAATTAGCTCGGTTCAGCTGTGGAGAAGAAATTGGCATTTTTGCCAAATCATCTATAACGGGAATTTGATTCCCTGGGGCGCGGCACAATAACTGTTAGATATAATTACAGTATCCCAACACAATATCAATAAGATAAGCGCTGGATAATAATATTCTTCATAATGACTAGCTATCTTCTGCCCGCGGCTGCAAATGTGGTAAGTATTTTGACGTTGTCTTCGCCCGAACAACTCAAACTACACAAGTGGCCTAAACTCGTTTATTGATAATTTTACAACAAGCTGTGAAAATAGTCTTTAAAATTAAGGGACTGGGGCCATCCCTATTCCGCTGAACTAATCGCTTTGCTATGACAATGGTATCGTCACAGAATGACGAATAGTGGCATTCTTTAGATGAAAGAAACTACAGATGGAGCGACGTGCGTCAAAATTTCCAAGGTTGAAAACATTCTATCAATCACTCCGTGCAAATAGCATCGCATACTGTATCTATGGTTTCATAAATTAAAGCCTGAAATGATTGATTGCGTTTCTATGACAACGGTATCTTCGGAGAATCGATTCTCCGACGATACCATTGTTATAGTGAAAAACTTAGGCTTTGTGCAATTCTTTTGTTAGCTTTGTCATTATCATTGACAAAATTGCAATCGCTTTACTATGACAATGGTATCGTCGAAAAATCGATTCTCCGATATTGAAAAAAGCAAATAAAACCTAAGTTTTTCAGGCTGAGTTGTGAAAAAATAAACTTCTTCTTGCCCTTACTGATTGAAAATGTATAATACTGTGCCGCTGCAAAGGGGAAGGGTCGACAGGATTAATAAAACTCTCATAAGCTGATCAATCTGTTTTCAATCAGTGTTAAAAAGTATCTCTTGTTATTAAATTAGACTTTATTTAATCCATTCTTTACACAGCTATGGAGGTTAATTAAGAAATAACTTTTCATTGAAAGTCAATTATTATACTTATTACTTTTTAGGTGCTTTATTCTCAACGCACAAATTTCTCCGCCGTCTAGGGACGTAATTTAACTTAATTCAAGTCAGGATATTGAATTTAACATTTCGTTGTACGAAATCGTATGAAACCTCAAGTCTTGTTTTGGAGCTTAACAAATACTTAGAACGATTGTAGATTGTAATTTTCACAAAGAAAATTACAATCAAATAATAGCAATAAATTAGGAATAATATTTACAAATGAAACAGTTGAGCTAACTGCAGACTATTGCAAACAATCTACAGGTAGCTCAACTGATCTATACCATAAACAATTGATTTGTTTTTGAACGATTTTGTTGTTGGTTGTTCCTCGATTTAGTTAGGCAAATCTTTAGATCGCGTGAGATTTTCAAGAAATTTGAAAAAAATCTTTTGTCTACGGAACCTATAAACAACGGCTTACAAAATTGCCCCATTGTTTATTTCATTGTAGCTCAATTATTGTTTTACAATACTAAACTAAGTAAGTAGGTATATCAGTTATCCATTACCCATAACACAAGCTCTGGCTTTAGGGCAAGGGTTTGATCCTTTGTGGTATTCCAGCAGTATTTATTTATTTATTTTATTGCAGTTCGAGACACGCGCTTTCAACAGCAGCGGAGTGATGATAACCAACAGCTCCTGCGATACTACGGCCTGCACTATCACAGTCCGCGCCGAGCGAGGCGCCGCCAAGTACACCTGCGAGGTATCCAGCGAGGGACCGCGCTTCGCCGTGGACCGCCGCTCCGCCAACATGACGCTAGCTGGTCAGTAGTTCGTGTCTTAACACTGTCCCTTCTTGGGTCCCTCGGCTAGCGCAGATCTATATAGGCGCTAGACGAGGGATCCTAGTCAAGTAAGCCCGCGAGGGACCGCGCTTTGCCGGGGACCGCCGCTCCGCCAACATGACGCTAGCTGGTCAGGTGTTCGTTTCTCAGCACTGTCCCTTCTAGGGTCCCTCGGCTAGCGCAGATATAGGCGCTAGACCAGGGATCCTAGTCAAGTAAGCCTACGCATTATCCAGTGAGGGACCGCGCTTCGCCGGGGACCGCCGCTCCGCCAACATGAAGCAAGCGGGTTAGAAGCCAGTGTATCAACAATGCCCTTGTACGATCCCTCAACCATAGGGCTCTTCAGTAGCAATCACGTACCGAAAGAAGCAGTCTAGGTAAGCCCCTCACAGGGTGTTATTAGTGCCTCGGGAAGCACGTTAAGCCGTTGGTCCTGCGCCTGACCTCTCCTCAGTCGTGTAGATCTGTAGTTCCATCGGGTTATGAGACTGAGGGAATAGAGACGCACCTGTGATTGCGCACACACTCGTGTACTAATATTATGTCCTGCGCAAATTATGTCTATGTATATATTATGTCTGGCTAATCTCCGATGAGACTGGCTGCGTGGTCAAAATTCGCCTAGCAGGACATTAATTATTTATGGCGATCTTTGAGGCAGTGGCCGTCGTTCGGCTAAGGTGTGATGGAGGCTTGTAATGTTTTCTTGTCGTTCCTCAGTTCTCCCGGAGTATGACCCGCTGATCACTGGTCTACCGACACTGGTGCCGGTGGGTGAGAACGCGCTCGTCAACTGTACATCGGACTACTCGCTCCCGGCGGCCACCCTCGACTGGTTCGTGGACGCCGAACCGCAGGAGGTGGGTTATCTTGCCTGTTTTAGTTCGCTGCTGTCAATACGACTGCAAGATAATGATAGGGTTTTTGTTATTATACTTAGTGCGTAAGCGTTCACACTTAGGACACACTTCACACTTCTGAGAAATGTTATAACGTCCTAAAAATATTTGGGAAATTATTTAAAAAAAAATTATATCTGACTTTACACCTGCCCAAAAAAGTCTCCACTCCTGCTCTTCAGCATACATGGGTTCACGAATTCTGAAAGAAGCCGTTGTTTAACCTCTATTAAGTTCCCTTAGTTGGCTCTTTCTTCATCCATGGGCTGAGTAAGAGGGTTCGATTCTTACGCCGACCACCATGATAGTTTTTACTAAAGACCACTAAATTATAAAAGAAATAAATTACGCCTCTGACGATTATCTGATCACTAGTTTCTGAACGTGGCTTTACACGCGTTGTTTCTATGGAAACGTTTTTATCCCATGGAAACTGATTTATGGGATAAAAAGTAGTATAATATTTAATTCCATTTGATTCCTGACATCCTGTATACAAAATTTCAGCGCGATCCGTTCATTAGTTTTGGTGTGAAGAGGTAACAAACATCCATCCATACATCTAAACATCCAAAATTTTGCATTTAGGTATAATATTAGTGTGATAGTGTGATGTGACTTCACCCGAAACTGCAGCTCATTAGTTTTGACTAAGAGCTGGAGTTTTTGTCCACAATCACAGCACTAGGTAGGCATAACCTTGAATTTACTCATAATTTAGCATTTGCGTTGTATTCAACAAAAAGTTACACACAAAGCTAGGTACGAGTAACAGAACAACAATGAAACGGTATCACAATGTGTCATGTCATATCCATTCACATCACAAACCGCCTGCAACTGATAGACTGACGTTTCCACAACGTTAGGTTTTGGTTGCACTGCGTGTAAACAAACATCAATTCTGGTTGGTTCCCGTTTCGCGTCGACGCTTCATCAATCCAAACACGAAATATCCATTAAAAAACTTGTTATTCAATAGTTTTACGTTTCATACCACCTGAGCTCAGGCGCTGCGGCTGTGGCTACTCGCGGTTGATTTTAATTGGTTTTATTTTAACCAAGGTTTTTTGAATTTTACATATCTATGTAAAATTCAGTAGATATGGTACGTTCTTCCAGCGTTAACTCAACAAGACCTGTCAACTAAACGCAAAGGCAAGCTATTTCCAATCTTTTGCAATATACCTAATGAACAACAAAGATCGTAAGACTTACCTAGACCGAAGTGCGACCGAGACAACAATAGGCACGCGAAACACGATTTTTTTTTAAATATATTATACTTTATTTATGATGCGGGAGAAATGTTTGTGTGATCTGCAGATATTTTTTCAGGGGCTCTGTGTTTTAACGTTATTACAAAATCTAGTTATTCAATTTATTTTATGGTAGTTTTATCTACTAAGATAATGCTTTTTGGATTATGCTGACATTATTTATTTAGTTTAAGTTCCTCAAAATTGCTGTATTTAAATGTCGTCACATTAACAAATAAGAAATGTTCTTTTTAGTAATAGTAATGAAAGATATAGGACATTGAAAAACCTGTACAACTATTTCTAACACACTCCGCATGTTGTCAAAATGTTATGAAACCTTATCAAAGTAAAGGCTTGACCAAACCAACGCGTTCAGCTCGCGTCCGCGGTGGCGTGCGCGGTGGCGGTCAGTTGTTGTGTACGAACTTGTAGCGACGTGTTCACATCGATGCGTCCTCTGATTGGTCGCGGCGTCCGGTGCAGCGTCTGCACGCGGCGGTGGCGATCAGATCGGGCTTGTTACGTTAGGACGCTGCACGCAGCTATTTTATACTACACCTGCTCGGAAAGTCGCCACCGTGCACGCCACCGCGGACGCGACGGTGTATACAACTTTTGCACGCGCAGTATCGCCACCGCGCACGCCACCGCGGACGCGAGCTGAACGCGTTGGTTTGGTCAAGCCTTAATTCTACTACAGCTTCTGTTTCTTTTGTTTCTATTCTTTACTGATGGCGCGCGGACAAAATCGTTTAATTTTGAAATAGTCTAAATCAGTTCGGGATAAACGAGATAAATAATTAATTGACCTGCCCAGATTTAACAGTAAAATAGTTTGACGTCGTTGGTAACATTAGCGCGTCGCTTTAACGCAGTTATTTGTGGCGGTTCGTGACGTCACGTCCGCTCACAGGTGTGACGTGCCTGACACACTTTCAGTTATGCAGGTGAGAGCTATTTTCCTCTCGTCACACACAAACTTAAATAAAAATACCTGTGTGTATCAATCCACACAGCATCATCTAGCTCCAAGCAGAGCTTGTGTTATGGGTACTAGATGACTGATTTACTTAATACCTTACATTACATAGATATATTTATATGATATGACGACCTCTGTGGCGCAGCGGGCGAAGGTCTGCCTGCGACGCAGGCGGTTGCGGGTTCGATTCCCGCCTCGGAACAAATGTTTGTACGATCTGCAGACATTTGTCCAGGGCGTTCTGGATGTTTTCTATGTATAATAAAAAATATCTATCTATTTAGTGTATTGTATTAAGTATATCAGTTATCTAGTACCCATAACACAAGCTCTGCTTAGCATGGGGCTAGATAATGCTGTGTGAATTGTCCAGCATTATTTATTTATTCATTTTTTATTTTTTTTATGAATATGACTAAAGTATCTTACTTATTGGTGTTCAATACTCTGATGTTTGAGTATTACCAAAAACTAAAAACTTAACTCCTAGATATTTACTTTGTAGTTTTACGAGACAAAGAAAAACACCCAGAATTAATACTTATAAGGAACCTCGGGATTATTCTTTATACAAAAAAAGTAATTATTATAGTCGGTTACAAATTAGCAAATAAATCGATGAACATACATAACTTATGTATAACACAAAAAAAAATTCGTCAAAAATTGTAGCATGTTAAAAAGTACATAATATTATCCTATAATGTCTCACTGATATCCTGGTCTAGAATTTCTGGAAGCATTTTTTAGTTCCCGATCATCCAGATTTTCGTGTTCAATAATTTACATAGGTAGTGAGACTCATACTACCTATGTAAATTATTGAAAAGAAATATTCGCAAAAATTTTACCTTACGAAGGAATTTCCAGCAATTTATCATTAGATACCCTTTGAAACTCGATTTTATGAAAGAAGCAAAATGAATAGCTAATATCATCGAAAGTGCAAGACTCCATTATAGCCCCGGCACCTTTGTACCAAGTCTTCCATTGTTGTCACTCTATCATTTTAATTTTTACACCATTTCAGGTATTTCCTACGAATTGGGTCACCCTTTTGTTGTAAATATAAATTACCTACGTTCTCGGAAAGTCTAACCGAATTTAGCAGTGGGAGCCCCGAAATTGGATTTTATAATGGATGTTTTTAATTATTTTGAATTATTTAAGGGGAACATTATTAAATTCGCGAATCGTAAGGACCCTATCGCATTTTTAGGGCTTAATTTCGGAGGTTGATGAATAAGTGGTTTTGAGTACAAAATCAAATTTTTCCTTGAAGTTATTTGAACTTGAGTTAACATCTTTCTATAACGGAGATTATTTTTCAATAACAGGGAGATTTTTCTACCACTAAATTACGGGTTGCGACTCGTGGTCCCACTGGGATTGAACCACTACTACTCGTGGTCCCACTATCCCTGAAATCATGGGTTGCTGGTTCCACTGCTTAGTGGGACTACCAGTCATAGTTAAAATCGTAGGTTCGTGGCCCCACTGCATCAAGTTTATACGTAGAGTAAATACTTCTTTCAGGAATCTATTGCTCCAAAATTGGTTTTACGAGTACCAACTTATAAATAAAGAGAATGTTCCGTCAGACGTGGCCCGAACACTTCACTAGTAGGTACCTAAAGATGTAGTTTTACCTAAGATATTCATCGATAATTTTGATTTAGTACAACTTTAAATTCTCGGTTAATTAATTTCTGCCGTCGAACTAAGCTTCAATATTTAATTCCAAGTAAACGTGAAACTGTAATTGTGTTTAGTTTCAAAACAGTTTGAGTTTTGTAGTTTAAATTTAATTATGTTGTGTTTAGTTTGCAGTGCGCTAGTCGGTATAGTGTGCTGTGAAGTTATTCTGTGGTATTGTTGGCGCGCGATGAGAATGGGATGGAGCAATATTCGATCGATGATCAGAGGCGTGAGTCTGGCAAGACGTGATCGAGGTGTTGACGTCACGATTATTCGATCACGATCATTTCATAAATGAACCATTGATATTCAACACCTGACAACTCAAAATCTAGATTGATATCTATTTGCTTATAAGTAACAAAACACGAATAAAAATACTCACCTATTAAATATTTAGAAACAAAAAAAAAAGACATACCTATTTCATAACTAACTAAGTTCCTACTAGTTGTTATAATGTTTAGTATTTATTTAAGATCAGTACATAAATAATATTTCGATATACAATATTTTAGATATAGAAAATATTTAGTTTTAACTTATTTTAGGTCCCAGAGGTTAGTTTAAATATCTTTAAACCTAGATTAATTTGTTCTTATGTATCTCATTTTAAGTAAACCCTGTGTTTGTATGAGAATAAAGTTCTTTAAACCTAACCTATATATAAAACAAAACGAGTTGCACGTAAATTCTTTGTTATTTTATTGTATTATTATTCCGACGAGTTAAAAACAAAATAAACCCTTTTGATCGAGTTACCTTAAACGCGAGATGCCAATGAGGGCATTATACCTAAACATGAGATTTGCCTAAAAAGCTGTTTACCCTAAACGAAAGATGCCAATACAGCAGTATGCCTAAAATGTGAAATTGACAAAGAAGCAGTTCGCCTAAATGTAAATTACCTGTTAAGCAGTTTCCCTGAAATACAAGATGACCAAGAAGCAGTAAGTTGAATATGCTGTTTATCCTAAACGAAAGATGCCAATAAAGCAGTATGACTGAAATATATAATTAACAAAGAAGCAGTTTGCTTAAATGTAAATTACCTTTATAGCAGTTAACGAAAAATATTCGCAAAAATATTCGCATTTAAAATGAGAACGGACGAGAAACAAATGAAATGATAAAAAAAGTTCAATTTTTTTAGTTCTTTGGTTTTGTAAACCCCATGGTCTACACAAATATTTAGGATAATATTAGGATAAAACAATATTATACAATGGATTTCCGCAAAGTAACGCCTGAAGAAATTATTTAAATATTTAGGATTCAAGAAGCGAGAATAGGTTTAATTTCTTCTCATTTTGATAGCTGCACAGTAGTTGGACTAATTGACTATTCCTGCTCCTTGACCTCCCAGATAGTTAATGTGCGGCTCTTCTTAGAAACAGGCCTGAAAATTGTACCCTAATCTGTCTTAGGCCTGAGCTGCTTGATGTATTCGAGATCATTTATTCAGGGTTATTAGGATTTTGATTAAAATCTGGGATAGGATGAATTAATTACTAATTGTATACTCGACTTGAATGCTTGATTCTCGCGAAATAAATATTAAAGCATCTTAGGTCTCATGATAAAGTAGGTAGCTATTTTTCCCTTCGTAAACGTACGGGAACAAAAAAATATGAATAAATAAATAAATATACATAATTATGTTTATTTATAAATATAATAATACATATAGATAATTTTATTTTATAATTAATTTATTTATATATTTTTATTATCTATACTATAATATTATAAAAAGGAAAGGTTTGATTGTTTGTTTGTATTGAATAGGCTCCGAAACTACTGGACCGATTTGAAAAATCCTTTCACCGTTAGGAAGCTTACCTTTCAGGGAGTGACATAGGCTATATTTTATCCCGGGTTTCCCACGGGAACGGGAACTACGCGGGTGAAACCGCGAGGCGATCGTCTTGTATAATATAAATGTATATAATTAAAATAAATAATAGGCCAACACCCAGCAGTGGGTAAATCTGACTGTGGATGATGATGAAGCAGGCAGCTATTGTTTAAAACAAGTATAGTATTCCACCAAGATTTCTACGTCATTTAACTCTAGTGTGTAACGAGCACCGGTACTTAACCTCAACTAAATTCCGTTAACTTGACTCTTGAAATTCTACTCGAGAACTCTCAGGCGAAGCCTTAGGTGAACGGTATAATCAGTTTGTAGGGTTCCCAGTTTCAGGCAACCTTGCGTAGCTTTATATGCCACTAAAGGTCGCACCATATCGAGGCACTAGGGGTCGAACGGATATATCAACTCGAAAACGGAATTTCGGCCCGCAACGCAAACCGTTCAGTAGCGATCTATTAATTAAACTCTCCAGTACAACAATCACTTATCAGTATCGTAAAGGCATCGCTATACGCCTATCTTATTTTTGTTTTACTTTATGTAAGAATTGCTTGTGCCCGCGGCTTTTGCACGTGTTGTTTCTGGATAAAATGTAGTAATTTATGCTCATCCAGGCTTTGAACAACATCTGTGCCAAAATTTAGCCGTATTAGTACCGTTTATCCGTTCAGTAGTTTTGGCGTGAAGAGGTAACAAGCATTGCGTAGGTTTGCAGCCGCGTCCCGCGTCTTTGACGCGCAGGTTTGGCCTAAGCTTTAATCATGTAAGTACATTTAAAAGCGCGAGTCTACGTGAATAATTCGAGCATTTGTTTCATTAACAATGGAAACTGGTCGTCAACAGATGTCTCTGCCCGGATGGAGACCTTTTTTCACGCCGCCCCGATGCCACGCACAGCCGTGTAATTTTAAACGGTATCGGACACAGCTTACATGAGACTGATATAGATTTAAAAGTCCGTGGATGAAACTGTAAAATTTAGTTTTTGTATAGAGCAAATCTTTAAAAATGATGCAAATCTTAAACACAGCTTGTGTTTGATTTGCCTCATTTTTAGATAAAGTTTTGGATTTTCCGTAAAGATGTAAAATTACGTTGTAACCGTCGTTTTTAACACTTGAACTGCGATCAGCAATCCGGCTGCCAAGAGAGGTGATTATGACAACAATGAACTTGTTTAGGGGAGGTACGTTCACCAGTGAACATTATGTGTGCTGAGGGGAATCGCAAAACTGGCCGAGAATTGTGTTTTGAGTAGGTAAACCATTTGTTAGTCTGTTAGTCACCGTCAAACTTTCATCTGAGGTAGCCGATTGTGTTTTCTAGCTAGACTATTTTCCACACCATGTGCCAGCCGCCCTGTACAGCAGTCTGATTGGGGTATTGTGTTGACATTTATTGCTCGGCATGTCGCAGATTAATCCCATTGTGGAATTGACCTTTCTAGAACAAACAGTTTATGATCCGAAAGTATTTTGTTCGTTTGTTTACACTGTTTGCGTCCCCCAACTCAGATTATTGTGAACGTTGTATTATTTGATAATATCCATTGACAAGCGGCAGAGGGTGCCACCGAGTTTGCATAATTCAAGTAAAACCTTTATTACATTAATAAACAAAATTAATAAACCAGTCCGTGTCGCGCGGCTGATTAAAATTTCACGCTTTAACTTTATGAAAGTCAACCAACCTGAGAATCGAACCCGCCTCAATCCAGCCACTTAACGAGCCGTAACGTGAAACAGCTAATCATGAAAAATCTCATTAATTTCAACCTTTTCGGGGCGGCGCCCAGGAAATTAACCTTCGCAGGGCGGGCGGGATCGGCCAACTCATCTTGCCCATTGTCCTCACGATGTTCTGCGAAAATTGTTTTGGATCTCAATTATTGTAATTTGATTGTTTACTAGCTCGTTCAGCGCCATTTGCATTTTAATAACAGTAAGCAATTATTTACTTTGGGGGTCGGGAGCTGGGACTTCCAATTATTATCTTACGAAATAGGTTTGACTTTCATTCCAATCGTCAATTGGATTTTTATTTATTATAACATTTTCCAATGAGAATTGAGAGCTTCTGAAGCTCCTAGAATTTATTTTCCACAAAATCATTTTTGAATTGCTTACAGTTTGAAATCTTTGTAAAACTATTTTATAACAGATATGAAACATGAAACACAAGTTAGAAAGTTTCGAGTTGAACGAAACAATCTCGCCGCTCCAAGAATCTCAGCGTACAGCCCAGAATTCAATTAGACGATACAACGTCCACCAATTACCATTCAAATTTGTATGACTTTTGTTTTACTACTGTTTTTTTCTAACTTTTATCTAGAGAATATTAATTATTAAATTAGAAAACTTTAGTTTAACGTTTTGTTATTTTAATTTAAGAGATTTAATAGCTGAACGATTGCGTACGTGATCGTGATCCATCCGTAAAAACAATCATTGATGGTATCGCAAACGCAAAAAGAGTAGCAAGATACCTAAGCACAAAGTACATCAACGAATTCCATACATACATACCACTATTGCTATAAAATAGATGCGAAAATCTGATAACCCTCCCCCAGCCAAACCAAGCAAAACCTAACCTCATAAACTGTCGTATTTCTGGCAAATAAACGTATTACTGCAAAGGACATTCCCGTCCCATTGCTGTTGGCTCTATCTGATCAGATAAGGCCGGCATTCAGCCTGTCCCGTGAATAATAAAGACCGCAGCTACTTTGTATGGAAATGAACAGGCACGGGTCTTTACCAAGCTTACAAGATGTCTCATTTCATAACTTCTGGGCGATTGTTTCTTGCGTTTGCATATCATTGCGTGTAATCATGCCGTTGGTTTATTCATTACGATCCTTGGCGTCCTGATGGCTATCTGAGTGGTTGTTTTGTTCTCTGGGGTATTAGAGGTCACTTTCGTGTACCAAATATTATTTAATACGGTTAAATCCATCGATGCATACAGTGACGATTTGAGCTTCGCTTGCGACTTCTACTGCTTCCGTACTTGGGTAATTCTTACAGGGCTCAAAAATACGTGTCCGGCTTGAAAAAACATACTAAAAGTATCCCCAGCCCTTTGATTTTTTTTTGTATAGTAGATTAGACGAAAATAATAGGGGAGGCCTATTTTTGTTTTTTAATTTTCTTATTCTTTATATGTTAAAATAAATAAAAACTTTGGAAATATTGACTTTCGTGGTGCGTCCGGACCTCATGTTCCACTGTTAAAACATTTTTATATTTTTTCCTGTGAATAATAGCACTATTTCACACAGGTTCACAAATAACCAGATAGTTACTAGCTTAACTGACACTATTACTACTCAAAAATAAGCTTTAGTTGAAAAGTTAAAACTAGATAACTTCGCGTCCGACGTTTGGCGTTGATACCCCTGGCGCGCACTAATTCATTCATATATACTGTACTTTAGTAACTACGTGAATAGTTGTTAGACCGAGACAAACTATCAGTTGCGCTCCATCAGTGGTGTGGACAACACTTCTCTATCTCTCCGCGTCGCTCTGTTATTAAGGTAAGTAATCACTTTCCGTGGCTTGGTATACCGCAAATGTTGATTACCATGTAGACTATAAATTCGTTTATACTAATCCAATTGTTTCAGTGATTGTAATAATAGATGCCTTTTGGGTTCCTAATTTCGACTGCAGACGCCAAAGTAATATATACCAGCAATTAAGTAAATTATTTAGGATTTTGTAATCTTTTTTGATTATCGTGGTATTGATTTTCATGTTTTCCGTGGGCAACTTTAAGGACTTCGTGAGAGAGCGGGCGATAGTCGAGAGCTTTCCTGCGTTCAGCGTCCCGTACGAGTGGGTGTCGCCGTTCTTCATGTATTTATCGAGGTTCAGACGAACATACACCGCCACTGGCATTATCACAATGCTGGGCAGTATAAGTATGCCCAGTTCTTTGAAATGTGGTCTGGCGGAGACGTCACGACGTATGTTAACTAGGGTGCGTATGGCTCGTTTTTGCATCCGGATGGCACGTCAGTCAGCAGCGCACCCCGTTCACCCAGTCAGCAGCGCACCCCCATAGCTCAGCACCATACTGTAGCACCGAGTGAACAGTTGCGAAGTAACAGCTTCGTGCCACCTCCGCCAGAACCACACGAGCCAGCCGTCGGAGCGCAAAACATGCGCTACGTATCTTTTCGCATATTTTGTCTTTGTGGCTCTCCCAGGGCTCCTAAGGGCTCTGTCCATTTCAAAACCAAGAAACATCGTGGCTTCGGATTGGGTAATGGCCGTTCCGTTCACATAGACTACAAGCCGTTTCGTCACTGCCAGATATGCAGAAATGAAGGTAGTGGGTCTTACTTAGATTTAGAGCCAAACCGTTCATCCTGAACCATCCAGACAGTAGGCCGGCCGTCTCGTTCAGCTTCTCCTCTAGAGCGTCTACGGACTTTGCGGTGACGATCGCGGCCAAATCATCTGCGTTTATGAGGGTCTTCGCGGAGGTCATCGCTCCGGGCAGATCATTCAAGAGGAACGAGAACATTATGTTGGAGACAGATGACCCCTGCGCTAATCCCATGGTGGGGGAGAGGGGCTCTGATCGCTCAGTACCACCGACAACAATTTGTGATCGCTCACTTAGCATCTCCGTACGGCGAACGATGCTCCCTCGATCCCATAATGACTCATTTTGGCAGCAAGTATGGCGTGGCTGGCCACGTCGAAGGCTTTAGATAGGTTGCAGCACAACACGGCCATATGCAACTTCTGCTTGCACGCTGCCAGCACCCGTCGCACCACCTCGCGCGTCAGTGACGTCGTGGAGGAGCCGGCGCGATACGCATACTGCCGAGGCGACAGGGCATCCTTCGCCAGCAAGTACTCCACCAGCCGACTGCTCAGCCCGTTCTCTGGCTATCCATGTTGTCTGGGGGACACTTTGCTCACTTCCGCCCGAATCAAGCATTATACAGAGAAATACTCCGTTCAGAAAGAAAAAGATAGGCAACGGTATTTTCGAAAGAAGAAAGAAGGGAAGATAAAACCAGTTAGTGAATTAGATCCTCGTCAGCAATGAATTGCTAGAGAGAAAAGCAGATTCTCCTCTAATAAACAAAATTAAACTCAAAAACTGATTAAGAAGTAAATATAGTAGTGATTTAAGAGTGTGTTTCTAATGTTAAATTTTGTTTGTTATACTTTCTTAGAAGAAATCTACAATTATAAAAAGATAAAACCTTAATTGTAAGAAACTTTCAATCTACTTTCTACTGAAAACACATTATTTTATTTATAAACCATCCCGAAGTTCCTTCTCACAATGATTATGATATGCTAATTCACACAAAATGTATGTTTCAAATATAAATGTCAAATAATTTTATATATTTGATTTCGGTGATATGAATGCTGATTTCCGTGGACACCATATTTTTAAAATTGAATAACTTCGTAACCATTGAGCCAATTAAGTGCCCTCTGCTACCAATAAATTTTAAATTAAATATTTAATCAGAATATTTCATCATTATGTGTAATTTCAACAAAAAAAAATGTGACACGAAAGTCAACCAAAAAATGAGTTTCCGAAGAATGACCCACTTACAAGTCTACTTCACGAGTCAAAACATGATTAAGCACTCTATTTATGAGGAATTACTTTACTGCACAATATTATTATCAATCGTCCTTGAAAATAAGAATAGATGCTGTTTGTGTTTTACATGAACGATTTTCAAGATCTACTTATCCATGTCTTTATTGAGAAAGATCTTAATCAAATGATAGAAAAAAAGTAGTATTTATAACTGACACACTTGAGCTCACTGCAGGCTTTTGCAAACAATCTTCAGTTAGCTCAACTGATCTATATCAATACCAGTCAGAAGCGCTGGCTGCATTGCCCCGCGATACGACAATGCTGATGCGCTGCGCCAGATACTCACCAGCTCTCGGGCCGCTTCGACCAGACGCTCAGATAATTTTTTTAAAACCCGAAGAGCGTCGGTACCCCACGAACCTAGGGTCTCGACTGCAAGGGGAGCAAATGTGTAGGCTCTGTCAAGACCTGTATATTTGCACCTCTTAGATAGATAGATAGAAGATAGAAAATTCTTTATTGCACACTTATAGTTATAAACAATGCAGCAAAACAGCTTAAAAACTAAGTGACAAGTGGCGGTCTTATCGCTCAAGAGCGATCTCTACCAGACAACCGTGGATGGATAGGATTATTGGATAGTATTAGGGGTTCTGTGTGCTCTTGAAGGTTTAATATATAAATACTTTTATTATAATACTACGCTTAAAATATACTACATACATAACTATATATACCTACATATACATACTTACATAAACTACTTATATACATAGGGACTCAGGTATACGTTCAGTGACAACATAAATATCTATATTTTATAAAGGGAAACAAGGGTGTGGTCAGAAACTAAGAGATTTTAGATTCGGACGAGATGTACCCTAACTCAAAAGTGAAGTGGACATCTCGTCCGTGGATCAGTTTGAGATTCGGCCCAGATGTACCCTAACCCTCAGTGACAGCAGGACAAATAGTGTTCATTTACCATGCTCTTGAATATTGGTAGTGACTTTGCACGCCTTACTGAGACTGGCAGCGTGTTCCAGAGCTGTACAGCGCGGGCAGTAAATGAGTTGTCGTAGAAAGAAGTAGAGTGGACAGGCGTTTGGAGCAAAAGGGTTTCGGAGGAGAGGAGAGAACGAGAATGAGAAAGATGAAGAAAAGTAAAACGTGTTTTGAGATAAGGGGGTGCAGAAGATACCTCTCAGACCTCTTAAGATCCTCGGCAAAATCTGCCGCCGCACCCGCCCTCACGGATGTCCTCAGAAGATGGGAAGGCGCAAGTGAATGAAAGTCGAAACCGGTTTACAGTTTTGTAAATTATATCAAATTATTTATTTCAAAGATCTTGCCAGACCAAGACACAAGACAAGACAAGACACCTGAAGTGGCGTGATACAGAAGACGTCTCTAAGTATCATCGGCTAATGCAAACGAAATCACGCGCATTCTATTTGTAAAATAGTCAATACCATTCACAGTTATAAATGAGCGGAGCTGAGTAGCATCCTCACTCAGTCAAATTAGATTAGTGCAATGATGGAGGAGTTTCCATCGAGTGAGCTCGAAGTAACGGAGGAAACGCATCGATCATTACGTAAACTTTACCTTCGGATTCCACGTCGAACGAAAAATAAAATAATAATAATAATAAATAATGCTGGACAATCCACATAGCATCATGTAGCCCCAAGCTAAGCATAGCTTGTGTTATGGGTACTAGATGACTGATATACATCTATCTATATATATAAAAATGAAACCCGTTTTCCTTGGTCACGGCATCACGCGTGAACGGCTGGACTGATTTCACTAATTCTTTCTTTGTTGTGTTTGTTATTGTCAGGAGAAGGTTCTTATGAAAGAAAAAATTAAGAAAGTTGGAAACATAAATTTCCACGGGGGCGAAGCCGCGGGGCGCAGCTAGTAATATAATACATGATAAAAATAATATAAAAATGCACAGACTTTTATTTGAATTGACTGGACCTTCATGAAAGAGAAATCCATACATCTCACTCAGGTAACATTAAAAGCCGAAAGTAATTATGCCTCTTTTTCTGTCTGTATGTTACCGTTTCACGAGTAAATCGCTGAACAGATTTTAATTAAATTTGTCAGGAAGGTAGATGGTATATGTATAGGTACCAGGGAAGGGCGAGTGAACTACGGCATCTCGATGCACGTTATCTCGATGAACGGAATCTCGACAAATATCGACAATCGTTAGATGATCGATAGACGAAAAGCCCATGCGCAAACTGTTTGAAAATAATGTTATTTGTCTCAAATTTTGACAGGATGGTGAAACTTCCTCATAAAGTTTTCTCATAATATTTTTTTAAATATCCAAAGTTTTGAGGGAAGCCAGGAATAGAAGCCAACCACTTCAAATTAATTTCACCATTCTCATTCTGTGATTTAAACTCGCGTTACGTAAGCCAGCAACCACTAAAAGGCGATAAAATGGCGGCAATCGCATTTTGGTACTCCTGTGTACACATAAACGGGCCACAATTTACATAGTCTGGCAGAAACTGGCAGAAACCGATACGTCTCTTCGGAACGACGTGAACTTGCCAAGAGACTACGAAGTTTAGTCTAACTCTGGTTTAGTCAAACGAGATTCACGGCGAAAGTTTTGTGATAAAAACAGATCCGCTGCAACGTTCTTAGTGGTAGACGATACAAAATATCATGCAACAATGAACTTTTATAAATGAGTATAATGAACCTTATTTAGTTGTGAGTAGAAATTTACATAAATCATAGGACTTTTTAGCAGAAAACTGTCTTGAGGTATCTGTAATTCTTTGAAAGACATTCAGAGCTTCTAAACCAATTTTTTTTTTATAAATTATGACATTGACTTTTTTGAACTCCAGCTTGTACAAGAAATATGTGCTATAGAAATATTTCAGTAATGTCCTCATACTACTGCTATAGAAACTCCGTAACTGAATCAAACACAAAGTGCTCGAATGGACGGAGGTCGACTTGGACGTCCAATATTGGATTTACAACTTAAACTATAGCTGGAATATTGCAGTGGTCTGTATCAAAATATATTCGATAAAGTTTCATAGGAGACGGGTATTGTATCGGGTATTATCCGTATACGCTGAAACCGGTTCTGTGCGCGTACAACCGGCTATTACTCACCCGCGAGCTATCCGGTCGCGTAATTCAGATAGTTTCGGTTACGGCCCCAGCTACGTATCGTAGTCATGTACATTTTCGTATACCTAACTACGTTGATAGATATACAGGATGTGTTCCATTCTTAGAGGGTCAATGAAGTGGGTTGTTCGGGAGTTCAAATTTGCACCGAGTACATCGCCATGTAAATGCTCTGGTATTTGTTTCTTTTGCAAAACTGTTTACAGGGTTCTTTTTAACCCCCGACGCAAAAAGAGAGGGGAGTTAAAAGTTTAACGTGTCTGTCTGTGTATCTGTGTATCTGTCTGTGGTATCGTAGCTCCCAAACGGATGAACCGATTTTCATCTAGTTTTTTTGTGACATAGGTAATTTTATCCCGAGTGCTCTTAGCCATGTTTCGTGAAAATCTGTTCGGCCAATAAACGTCGCCGGCGGGTTTTTAAAATTCTAAATTTTGTCTTGTACATATCTAGTCCACCATAACTTTTGAAGAACTGATTTGGACGTATGGCATCGTTATATCACTCAAGTGTCACTTGCTTCATTGGACTTACGTTTTGTAAGGCTATCCTTTTTATTTTTTTGTACTTTTCTACATAAGCTTTTTAGAAATTTTGCGGACAGACAAAGTAGGTATTCATGTCATGCCACATGTACAAACTACTTCAGTGTTCTTGCACGTTCAACGTGTACCTTGAAGTAGTCATAGTTATCGTGGCGTGGCAGTAGCTGCGTAAGAATCGACCCCTCCAACTTAGCCATAAGTGAACCTACCAGAGGAAGGGCAGCAGCTTCTTTCTGTGTATTTTTAACACTTGTACTGCGATAACCAATACGCCGGCCAAGGTGATTATAAAAAACTAAACCAAAACAAAACCCCCCTCTTTTAGGGAAGCCATGATCAGCTGTCAACGTAAAAGTGGTGATAATTAGTCATAGTTATCTTTATTAACAATGAAAATTACAAATCAAGAACGTTCAAGCAATCTAGAGGTAGCTGAACTGACTGATCCATATTAATTCCAGTCGGAAGCGTCCCCAAACTGTCTACGCTGTATGGCAATGCTGATGCGCTGCGCCAGATACTCACCAGCTTGCGGGTCACGCGTCGCTTCGACCAGACGCTCTGGCGAGACCTGCATATTTGCGCCTCTTGAGATCCTCTTTCCAAATTTGCGGCCGCACCGGCATAGTTATCTAATCCGATTTTTCTTCCAGGATCCAATAATAACTCAAGAAACGCACGTATCAAGCGCAGACGGCGACGGTCTCCGTGCCTCATGGCGCACGCTCCACGTCTTTCCGGACGACTATCCGACGCACCGCGGCTACCTCGCGCTGCGGTGTCGCGCGACCGTGCCCACCACGCCGCCGCACGTGCGCGCCATGTCCGTGCGACTTTATGTCGCAGCACGCCCGCATATATCCTCCTATATGTTAAGTAATAATAGTGAGTATCGGTAACCTATCCAGTCATATAACCTGCGTTCCTAAGGAATGCGATTGAGAATAATAATAATAATGCTGGACAATTCACACAGCATTATCTAGCCCCAAGGTAAGCAGAGCTTGTGTTATGGGTACTAGATAACTGATATACATAATAATATACGAGTACATAGATAGATATTTTTTATTATACATAGAAAACGACCAGAACACCCTGAACAAATATCTGCAGATCGTACAAATATTTGTCCCGAGGCGGGAATCGAACCCGCAACCTCCTGCGTCGCAGGCGGACCTTCGCCCAGAATGACGTCATTTCTCATTTTATCTGTTCGGTTTGAATTCGATCTGAGCAGATGATTCTTCATTCTCAGTCCTATCGCGATCCCCTTTTGTTTTTCCTTTACTGGAGGGCTGAATTTGTGACGTCACTGTGGATATTTGTGTAAAAAACAAAAGACAATGAGGCGAGCGTTAAAAAAAATTCTGTACTCAGGTTACACAACCTATCCTGTGTGCATTTGTTACTAATTTTTATAGTTCAAACAGAAGATGTGAAGCTAGGTATTATTCAAATTGCCTACAATATGGTACGGCTGTACAGCAAAGCTCTTTGTGATAACGTCCTTCCGGGGTGTATTGTATGAATGGTCCTTTCTCTACAATTCTACATGGATTGTATCTATTTCTGCAACGGAGCACCATTCAAAGGTTCTGAGATACGGTCTCCGGAATTATATCTGTCTATCTATTTATAAGATGCTTTCGGTGTACGAACCTATACCTCGGAGCTTCGACCAAGTCTTTTGTTGAAAGGTGTGAAAAACAAGATCCGTCAAGTGCGAGTGTGACTCGCGCGCCGAGGGTTTCGAATGTTTGTCAATTATACAAATATGTACTAAAGGTACCGGTAAGAGATATCGCTATTTGATGAATACCTAAAATAGTAGGTACCAAACTACATTTTAGATGGATCATATGGAGTCATATGACCTGCATAGGTACTTCGGAGATAAGGTTAATATTTGACTTGTTTCAAAATATTTCAAAAAGACACCCAGAAAAATTTCAAAAACTTTTTTCAAATGTACGTACAAACCAATACCATTCATTTGATACTCCACTCAGTGAGGTAGCCCCACCTTTTGAAAATTATTCCCCCCTTTTTGACCATTTTTCAAAAAATTTTCGTTTTACAAACTTCTTTATATTTTTCCTATAAAATATAGATCCATATCCACAAACGCTCCGTACACTTTGTATGGATCGGTCTACAATCTTCGGAGATAAGGGGTGGAATGGGTATTTCTTCGTCTTTTTTCAAAATATTTCGAAAAGTATAAAAACCTACAGAAATTTCAAAACTATTTTGAAATGTACAAACTAAAACGTTTCATTTGATACCCCACATGACCCTGTAGGTATCTTTTAAAATTTCGGCATCTCAATTTGTATGGAAAATGTTCATTTTCATTATAAATTATATATATTTTCAAAATATATCGGAGTCAGAACAGAGCCATGAGTTCAGTTTGAAGATAGAATCGAGACGTCAGTCTTATTTTTCTATGAGATTTGGTACAGCGCATCTAGCGTGTGGACATAGAAGTACAAAAATCCTATACACAAATTAAACTTTACGACGACGTCTCAATACCAACCAGAACAAACCAAACTCAAACTGAACTCAGGAATCTGAGCGTCTGTACTTTCATCTCTGTTTATTCCTATCACGTGAGATGTATGCGTTCAGTTGAAAACTTCATCTCTCTTCCGAGAATAAGCCAAACTTTTCCAACAGCATTTTGTTAAACTTTTATAAAGGAAGGAAAGTGTGTTGGTTAAAAGCATGCCTGAAATGTCAGTATTCCGAAAACATAAATGATAACAAAGTTAGACTGTTGTACAATTGGCAAAACATTATGCAAGTGATGAATATTCAAAATGGCGCCGGAAGACGACTGTGGATTAGTAAAGAATTTGCATTTTGAATAAATTGCCTCGCAACGTGTATGTATTTATCATTTAGCTGCAACGATGCGCGGCGTTTCGAACATTTTCTTTAAATATAATTAACGTACGAACTTATAAGTTATGGAAGTATAAGTTTTTTTTTTGAGGTAAGTATGTTTTTTCGGGCATTCATGAATTATGATTTTAAGCACTGTGTACTTTTTCAATAAACAAATAATAAATTTAATTTAAGTATAGTTGTTGCCCTAAGTTAAATCTCTGGGTAGACAGTTAGTTGGGATTGCCGCGATGGATTCAACAATCCAGCTGGATGAAACCGACGTTTGTGCTGCGAATCCGCAATGAGCAACAAATAACTGCACCATCCCCCATATGTCGATTTTAAATATTTTATGTATTTATATACCTAATCGATAAATTATTCGCGCCGGATGTAGCTGGACTTGTTCCAGAATAACCCAGCTGGATTTAAAATGAGCTGTATTACAATTCCTAATAGTCAGCGATTTATGTCAACTAGCTTTAGATAAAACGCTTGTTGTTTTTCGTTAACTAACTTTGTACGACATCGCGATAAAACAGCTTCCATCTTCACCTGATCTTCATTATCATCGCAATTCATTACGTCGGGTAAACGTTGACTTTACATAATTAAAACGCTCAACTGATAAACATTACGCTCAAAGTAAAATGTTTCAATGCCGAGCGTAAGAGAATTTCTTCTAATATAATTCTTTGAGAGAATTTCTTTAGATTTTACACGACGCGGTTCAATATCTTATATTGCTGAAGTATTTCGTTCAGGATGTTTTTTGTTGTAATAAACTGGCTATATCTCTGGCAGCCCTTGAATACTGCCCCGCGGGAACTCTACGGAAGAGATAACAGAACCTTTTGCCAGGTATAAGTATATTTGCTATCCTGTCTCGGACAAAGAGGATAAAATTATGTAAACATGATGCTCGACACCTTTGTGTGTAAGTGAGACATATCCTTATGGAATATCATAAAAATGAACACACGAAACTAAAGGGGTGTTTGTTTTACAACGGAAATTGGATAAGGTGTACGAAAACCTGATTGGGAAACGATGTTCTTGAGCGGAGACCAGGATACCTACCAATTTAAGGCAAAATCAGGCATTACTATTTTATTTATTGCAATCGTTTTGTACGTTCTTCACATGGCTTGCTCGGTCAGGCATCTTGTCTCAGCCTCTCCACACGTTTCGTTCCTCCTTATCTTCATGTTACGTTTCGTTCTTATAAACTACATTACGAGGAATAGGTTTGGTTGATGATGATGATCGGGAAATAGGATGGTTTTGTTTCGATTATTGAAACGGAAATTGTTTCAATAATCGAAATTAAAACCATTAATTCCTGTCGTATCTCTTGACTCATAGTTCTTGGAATTGTTTTGACTGTTAAGGACCACAATTAAAATGGATCTCCTCCTCACCTCAACAGCCTATAGTTGTCCACTGCTGGACGCAGGCCTCCCCCTGATAAGCGCTTTATTGGCTTATTAGAATGAACGACTTTTATTAATTCCCAGGAATAAAAACGTCTACTTCTGGAAATGTCCACTTCTAACAATGTCCATTTCCAGCAGCACCCACTTCTAGCAATTCCCATTTATTTATGTGACAGCTTCTTAAAAGTCTCATTTGAAAAGACAATATCATTAAATTCATTTATACATTCCTGAAAAAACACGTAGTAAATGAAATACAAGAATTTACACCGAAATTATTCGTTTATGTCTATCCTTCAGATGGAAGTAATATTTTCGCTCAACTTTATTGCAAGCAACTTGACAACATTGACGGCCGCCCGGGGAGAGGAATATTGGACTTTATTACCAGGCAAATAAACTGATATTGCATTTTTAATGGGTGGGTTATCGAATTACTGGCCCTGTCTTGATGTAATGAAATACGTTTCATAACCGCAATGGACTTTAATCTGACGTAATGTGTCCCAGAGATGTTGACCTACTGGTTTTTGGTGTAAAATATCGGATTCTAGCTTTTGTACACTGCTTTAGACAATTTTTCAGGATAAAAAGTAGCCTATAAATGGTTCCAGGTCCACACTGCATGTTTGCAAGATTTTAACCAAATAAACAAATCTAGCTAGACCATAGGCATCGAATATTTTGCATACTATCCTACTAATATTATAAAGATGAAAGTTGGTACCGTTGGTTGTGCAGATAATTGTGCAAGAACAACGCCAAAATTACTGAATGGATGGTCTGAATTTTTTCACAGATAAATTTCTGGACTACTTTTCTAGGCTACTTTTTATTATTTATTATTTTAAAGTTAGTCAATCTTTTCAAAATATAGATCTTTATGGTGTTCTTTGTATCAAAACACTATAGAATTAAGTCCGTTGTGCACATGTAAGTACATGTGCACAACGGACTTAAGATAATCCGCTATTTCTCTCGAAGCTAATGTATATTCCATTGAGAAATAAAACCGTAAACCTTGTGATGTGATAGTTTGATCGAACTAAAACAGGCCCCCTTCTTTCAGATGCCGTGGCCAGTCCTGGTACCAGACTCCACGCGCGGCTGTTCCTCTGGTCGCTGTCAGCGCTGCCTCTTCTCGCGAGTTTCCTCAGTTTCCTCCTCTAGGAAATAACATATGTAGAATCACAGGGCCACTCAAATAATCACAACTTCAAATCAGGACCGTTAAATCTAGCTGCAAGGCAAGAATATACAGAGTTTTCAGTAGAACGTGTGCCAAAAGTTAACAAGGGGTAGAGGAAACCAAAAAAGGTAGGTACACTAAATAGTTCAAATTTTGGAAAATCATCGCAAAATCTTAAAAAAACATGAAATGCCGCAGGTTTCTCAGCGTTAAAACTTGCCAAGTGTTAAGTTTTGGCATACGTTCCACAGACTACCTTGTATATTTAGTGATAGTACCAGCCATTGGTACCGATGTGTTGAGTTATACTCTACTGCAGGCACGGCTTACTGACCCGAAGTGGGTCGTGGCCTCTGACAACAGAGATCACTAGGTGTCTAAGAGCCATCTTCTGCTAAACTAATCGCTTCATTATGACAGCGTGATCGTTACAAAATCACACATTTTGATATTTTACCTTAGATGATATGATAGAAGCTACAGATACAGGGACGCACGTCAAAAGTGTCGGGATAGAACCCAATCTAGAACCATGCTATCGATATGTTCGTGCAAATAGCACCACGCGCACTACTTGAGGTTTCTTTCATCTTAGGATTCTAGGCAGCGATTCTGCAACGATACTATTTTCATAGTGAAGCGATTGGTTATCAGAATTGTTCCCCCAGTCTTCTGCCATTTCAGTCGAGTCGCATTGTTTTAGGGCTTTTTCATCTTAATTTCTTTATTTGGGCCATAGTAGGTATTACCTCAAATAAGAAATCACAATCTCACAAAATATTCCCTCAAGACCATTGAGCAGGTTTTGGAGCTGACAATCCGAAAATTCTTTGCTTATGTGAATAGAAATCCCTAGGGCACATTCTACTGTTTACATTTACTCGACAAGTTTCTCGTGCGGTCTGTGCTCGGTTCTCTGAGATGCAGCTTTATTTATGCAAATACGTAGGGAGCAGGAAATACAGAAATTCAGAAACGACTATGAGGTATTTCTAATCCAAAATATTGTAGATACTACTTACGGCTACACTATACTACTATGTTTATTTCGTCAGACTTACAAAATTAGCACATACTACATAAACAAGTCTAATTTTGAAATAAAATGTTAATTGATACTTTTCACTTCCTTTTTTGTCCACTAGCTGAAAATAAATAAACGGATTAAAAATACACAGAGAGTTACGAAAAAGTAAAACACGCACCATTTTGTACGTGTTTTAGACTAACATTGTTTTACGGTTTGTGTTCACGTCAAAAATGTTTGTCGATAAAGGCACCGACCGACCGGGTTTCGAGGCTCAGATCATTTATTTTTAAGATATATTTTTTTGCTTATAGATAAATGTTTACGTTTTTATGGCCCTGGATTTTATATGTTACTAAAAAACTAAACAAACTTACCTTTAGAGCCTCCCTGGAGCTGTGAGTACGAGCACGAAGTCTGCTAAAGTTGGCACGGAGTCTGCTAAAATTTGCACGAAGTCTACATATTGGCACCAACTTGTAAGGTCACGGCCGTGTTGTTAGGATAGTTGGCTGGTAGGTTGGCTGGTTGCTTCCATGGAGCGCAGCTTAGAGTTTAAAATCCGATAGCAGCCATCGTGTCTTTCTATACATCCAGGCCACGAGCTAAGCTAGTCCATTCCTAGCCAAACTGTGCTAAGCCAGTGTGTACGTTATTTTTTTTTTTATCAACTAAATAAGCTACCACCTTGCAGTGTGGCCTGCGGTTGTAAGCAAAGATACTATGAAATAGAATTTCTCCCTGAATTTTTCTCGAGTTCCAGTCTTGATCTGACGTATTTGACTGTAGCCTAAAATGTCTGTCTGTTGGAGAGATTCAAATATATATTGTGACTTGAATTTTCCGAGATAAATTATAGAAATAAATTGCACAAAGGATGAAATGAGTGTTGATCTGACGCAAAAACAACTCTTATTTTGTCTTGCCTAAAAAACAAAGTAACTGCGACAAAAAATCATAATTTGTTGTTTTCCTGAGAATTACTCAAGGGCACTCAATAGACCTTTTTGCTTCTTTATAATATTTCCCCGAAAAAACACTTTCTCAAAATAATAAACTTCGGTAAGCTGTTTATTTTGAATACATTTGAATAAATTAACAAGCAGACTTTGTGCTCAAAGTTAATGTTGTCTAAATTTAATTAAGTTAAGAAATATAGAGTATACTTACTTATGTAAATAATATAAATCAGCACAGTTGTTTTTATTATATTAAATCACGTTTGACGATGGCTCACGTTTTGGAAAAAGAAATAAGTAAAATAAGGAATTTAATTGAGTTCTTTCATGTTTTCGTAAATTTAATTTATAAAGAGTTTTAGTTACTTTATTGTTTAGTTAATACACAGGAGTAAAACAAATAAAAACTAATTTTGCTCAATATTGTGTAAAATAAATCCTATCGTTTATGGCTTTCACTTTTAATGTAATATTATATTGTAAATAATTATTACCATAATTATTATCGTCGTGAAATTAATGTAATAACCATTATAATTGTATGTATTGTATGAAATCGATTGTGTGACAACGATGAATGAAAAATCTCTTAAAAATATAGCCATAGTACTCGATTCAATAAATTAGTCATTTCTATTATGGAAAAATTATGATGTTGCTGTAATCGTGTACCATGGCTTAACGACGACACATATAGCAGGATCACTATTTAAGTCATACAATAAATTAAGCCGTTAATGTTATAAATAATAATATCATACATACATCAACGAATAAGAAATAAGTCTTATTACTTATTCGTACTTGTCTTATTACTTATACTACATACATAAATATATACACTACACTAATACATACGTACATATACTTGCACGTATATTATAAATGCGAAAGTTTGGATCTTTAGATTTATGGTTGGATGAATGTGTGAACACTCTTCACGCCAAAACTACTGAACGGATCGGGCTGAAAATTTTGTATAGATGTAGCTTTGAAGCTGCAGCTTGGAATCAAATATAAGCTACTTTTTATCCCATAAAAATGTTCCCATGGTATAGAAATAACATTTAAACGTTTCCATAGAAACACCGCGTGCGAAACCGCGGCAAACAGCTAGTTAATAATAATTTTAGAATAAATTCCAAAACTATCTACCGATGTTTTACAAAATATTCATAAAGGATCACAGAAATTTTCAGCTAGAAACTTTTATTAAAATCTCCCCACTAAAGTCCATAATGCTAGGCAATTATTGTAACCAAGATTGACTACAAGTACCTACTTCGTATGTTAAAAACCACAACAATCAGTCAATCTAAGTAAACACACCTAATGCTTTATATGTATGTAATTACAAACACAAACAGTGACGTCATCATCCGACGTAGCGCTAACAGGCTCCGATTGGCTAAACACAATTCAGTGTAGTTGTCACTGAAATGAGCTATGAGGTTGCTACAAGCTTCGTAGCGGTTTAGTAGCTCTACGAATCTACTACTACTGCTCAACTTGGGTGGTGTTCTCTGAGAGGCAATCAGAATAGCAGCAGCTTACATAGTATGTTAACTTTAACAGTACCCTTAAGGTTGGCGCTAACACAACACAAAAATGCGCGTTCAAATACATTTTACAGTGGCATACTTGCTTGATGCTAAGTGTTATGAGTTTAAGCTCATATTTGAATGCTCATCTTTGTATTGTGCTGCAGCGGTGTTGGACTTGTGATTGCCAAACTGTTCGCGCGTAAGCCCCTGCGGTATGCCACTGGCGCGGCGCTAGGGATGTATGAAAATAATACTGGCTGCTTAGAAATAACAAGGAGTACGAATTCTACCAGAAAAAAATACCGGCCGCATAGAAAAAACAAAAAGGACGAACTTTGCGAAAATAAATAGGTATATTAAAAAAAAGTACGCATGTGCATTTACTTTTCGCCATGCTGCTAAAACAGCCAGTATTTTGTTTCACTCATGGTAAAATAATACAAGGTATGGCACTCCGAGGAACAACCGTCACGTGGTTTTCCCAAGCCTAGGTCATACGCGCTACGGTGGTTCTCAAACCTTTTAGTTTGGGAAAATTCGTGATCTAGATCTTGGTTTTAGGTTTTCCATAAAATTCTTCAAAGTTAGTTTCCATAATTTGAGCAACGCTAACGAGTTCTGCACATGGTTTAATCAATTTTTTTGTTTGAAATGAAATTTATAAAATAGCAGGAACACTCTTCAGGCACTGATTCTTATTTCGAGAGTGAAAAAAACCTCATTTTACCGCCTTTCAGTTACAGATAGAGTAACCACCCATTTTATTTTAAAGATTTTACCGATCAACAACGCGAGTGCCGCACCGGCGTCAATAAAAGTTTGGAAGTCCCCGGCAAATGAACGTAACCTCCCTTTTTTATGGCAACTGGACAGTGACGTAGGCTTGGGAAGATCTTGGAATGTCAGACCTTGTTTTCTTAGATCATGGTTTCACTTCTTTCCTTCTCTTGTCACTTTCTTAGAAAGTGAATTAGGTCTCGTGCAAAGGCTACATGTAAATTTAATATACATTACTTATTCATTTTCGAATACACAAATTGTTCTATTTCCTAAACTCGTACTTACATATGTGAAGTTCCTTACTAAACATTTCATGGATGATTGTCGGAAAATCAGAGCCCAAGTATTGATTAAAACTTATATAGATTTCTAGAACGTTCTCCTTAGTTCACGATCTACCTACCTCAATTTTCCCATTTTTTACATAAAGCTATATGTATCGTCTCTGTGTGAATGGTGAAACAATTGTGATATAATGTATTTCGATATGTAAATAATAATAATTAAGTGGTCGTGCCAATGTAATTTTAACACAATTTGACGTTTTCATGAATGTGGTCAATTCGCACTATTTTCTTAATAGTATTTTTTGTTAAGTCGATTTTTTGTTTTGTTTCAAAATTTTGTTTCATAAATGTTTTCATTACAAAGTTCATTAGGTTGTTATCATGGTAATTTGATTATTAGTTAGACAAATTTGGATGTTTAAAATAAAATAATTATTGTTCTGTAAATAATAAATAAAAATAACTATCTGAATGTCGAATACTGGATTTTATTTAAATAATATTCCCTGAGTGTGAATTTATTTACTTGCATTATTGATGCAGAACACTTTCAAACTTCGAGGTTGGTTTAACACGTGTCTCCAGAGATGACAGAGGAAACAATATAATATCCGCAACTCTACTGAACGGAACTGAATGAAATTCATATAAATAGTTAGGTCTAGACGTGGATTAAAATGTATAGGCTCTTTTTTAAATATGTAATAATGCATGCAAAGCCACGGGCATGAGCTAGTTATCTATGAATGACAGAAAGCTATATCTACCACGATATTACAAGCCCTACCTACCTAGTTTTATGATTACATAATTTTATTAAACCATTTACATAATACTAGGTATTAACCTATGTAGCTGAAGACAGGACGCTATGGCGCTCAATATGGGAGGCCTATGTCCAGCAGTGGACTAATATAGGCTGATGGTGATGATGATGATGAACCTATGGAGTATGCTGTAATACTAATTCTAATTTGTTTAAATTCTTTGATTGTAAATGACTTTAATAGACCTCAATACTCCTTATCTGACTTAAGCTCTCTCTACAGCACGATAGACTTATATACCAATAAAATACTCGAATGTAGCATCACAAGCCTACGAGAAAGGCGCTAAGCACCAACACAGCCATAAAGTAAATCTAAATAAACTCCCTTGAAGAGGGCGGATTTGCGCCCTTAAAAGGACATACGACTATCATTTCCCCTACACACAAATCTTGAGAATCCAATTCGAGATAGTTTTCCTCGAGGAAAACTGTTTTACATCATAATATTATCAAGATGAAAGAACAATATTAACCCGGCGACGGGAATTTAGAGCTGTTTCAATGTGCCGTGTTTCTGCAAAAGCGCAGCGCGAAAGGTGAAAAATACTGGCCAGATTTTTTGATAATAGACAAAGCTGGATGACAATTTAATTTATTACGAATCTTGTTTAGATAACTTGTACTTAAATATTTCTGAGGGCTGTTTTTAACAAATTCGTATCATTAATGCGAAAGTTTGGATAAATCTTCATCAATGTGATGTTCGTAAATTATTTAGGTAAATATAATTTTGCATTGTTTTTTTTTAATTTTTAATAAGGATTTAAATTTGTTCTAGTTTTGTTCGCACAGGCAGAAGTTAGAATTACATATTTGTATATGTTTTTTCACTGCCTAGGGATTGATGTAGGTACATAATTATGGGGGTATTGATCCGACCGGGTAAAGTGAGTGTTTGGAAAACACTCACTAGCTATAATAGTTGTTTAAGTCGTATAGAAAAAAATCGTGATTGAAAATATCATGCTGTAAAGCTTTAGTCGTTATTTGACAAATATGATCTAAGCGAGACGACAGCATGTCATTTTCAATCATAATCTTTATGTACAGACTTATACATAAACCGATAACATGTAGGTTCCAGTATACATAGGTATAAGTCATGTACATTGTTATTACATCATACCACTGTTATTCAAAAACATTGATAGGATAAATAACAGTCTTCAGAGATTACTTGTAATAAGTCCATTTGATGACGGATTTCCATAGATTTCAGATGTTTTGTCCTTCAGTTTGAATGCATGAATAGCTAAAAAGAAGAATCATCTTTGTTACCTCCTGAATAACATTGAAACGTATCAAATTCAAGTAATTTATTTTATTTTGAAAAGATCCAGAAAACAAATACATAAAACACAAAAACATAAATGTAAACTATGATTTCGTTGTTTTGGCTTTATGTTGTAAATTTGGCAAAGGATGTCCAATAACTTTTGAATGCGCTAGTATTTTTGTGATTAAATTTGCCAATCATTTCTGCAAATTGGTTAATTTAACGAGTTGATCGTAGGTCTTATCTGATTTCCGAGCAAAACGGCTCCTCTTGCGTAAGGATAGATCTGGGCGCTTCGTTTAAATGAATAAATAAAATTTTATATAGATATAGTTCTGGACATGGTCTAACATGTAGGTTTTTTATTCTAAAAAGGCGAACAGCGCAGCGTTTAGTTTAACATAAAACGTTGTACCTACCTTGTGGCACGGGGTAGTGAGGGGCACTACCCCGTTCACTCAGATCCACTAATTGAATGAAAACTGTCATAGCACATGTTTCCGCTAACACGACTACCGCTATCCACCGCATTTTAAATGTGTCACCCTGTACAAAGGCAAGTCGCAGCGTGCAATTGAGTAATAAACTACAAGACGACTATCTTCCTGCAGAAATAGTTCCAGTGAATCAAGTCTCTGTGTGGTGCACCATGAATAAATTCTACGCCTAACTTGCTTGCAGAGCTGGACTTGCGAGATGCACGGTAGTCAGCGACTCGCATCGCATGAAAAACATTCATGGATGCGCTAATTGAAATACGAGTAAAGATAGGTATAATCCTGTATGAGTACCTAGGTACTTACGCTATGGTATGTCCACGAGTGATCAGAATGGGATGGAACCGTGGTAAATTAAATATTTTGCGTCACATTTCTTTTTTAACACGCACGTTGTTGAAGCGGGATCGAACCTTATCCAATTAAATGTCCGACCGATTTTTTTTAAGTTCGAAATGTAGAGCCATTTCGAACTAAGATATTCCTATTCTGATCCTGCGGAAACTAAAGAGTAAGTAGGTAATCGTACTCCAAGATTGTATTTTTCCGGGAAAATAGACGCAAGAAGCTAACTTTGTCAGTCGGTTTGTAAAAATGATTACTTTGCCTTTGGTTTACCTCAGCAATAAGTGAGAGCAAAAATCAAGAAGTAACGAGAGTTTACTTTCGCTTACTATCGCATCGACCTGCAGTTCACAGCATAGCTATGAGAATGGACTCCAGTGCTCCAGAATGTTGAAAATTTAAAGGAATCCTTGACTCGAGCCTTGCGGAGTCAAACTACTAATAGTACAAGTAAACTAGTGTAGTGGGTACCTAATGTAGTCTCTAAAGTTGCTCTAAAGGACGTGCCGGCATAGTGAGAGGTGCGATTCTCAATCTTCACGTCTGTTATTTAGGGATCGAATTACATTGACAAGAAAGGTAAAATCCTCGCGCGATTAGAAAGGGATGGGCCCTTGACTTAACTTCTATGTTGCACCATGTGTCTGGTTTGCACAGACACAAAAGCAGTCTGACATTTACATTGAAAAAGAGGGTTATTCCAGTTTTGCCTATTGACAAATACTGTGATCAAAAACTGGAAAGATCCATCGTATTTTGACATCGCGCGGATTAAATCAGGAATGTGACGTTTAATATTAACTTTGGCAAGGTTTCGTCCCATTCAGATCGTCTGTAAGCCCAAATACGTCGACGAAACCAAAAAAAAACCATCAAAAATTGTGTTAAATTTTACATTACAGAAACAATACATGTATAGCAAGTTAGGTATGCTTGTCAACGATAATATGCATTGGGAGATATGACAATGGTATTATCACAGAATAACACATTTAGATAGGTATTGTACATTAGATAAAAGAAAATATCATATGCAGGGACGCACGTCAAATGTACCATGGTTGAAACCATTATATCTATCTCTCCGTGAAAACAGCACCGCACGCACATCTAGAGTTTCTTTCATCTAAGCATTCTACGTGACGATTCTGCGACGATACCACTTCAGTTCAGTTCAGTTCATTTATTTTATAATTGACGTCGTGAATGAAATGAACGAAAGTCTCCGTTTCAGGTCTGGCCAAAATGGCTATTTTGTCAGTATGTCCGTACTCCTCTACAGGTCGTATTTTACAACCGATCGGTATGAAACTTTGTGTACAGATTCTATGATTTTATAGAATTTTATTGTCGTCGGGATTTTTTGATTAAAGACGTACTTCTTCCACAATAAGGCAAAAAGGCGGATTTGGAATATCTCCGCTTTAAGAGATCTGATTTTGATGATTGTACTTTTAATTGAAAGGTCATAACTTTATACTGTTCTCATAAAAATTTGGTAAAGATCTGATGAGGATTTTCGGCATGACGAGCAGAATAGCTTCGCAAAATGCAGTAATATGCAAGAGAGCATTTACAGTACAGCGCCACCTATTAGAACATCTTTGTAACACTTCGAGAATTATATGAAATAGCGCGGCCGCATACACCGTCGTCGTCGGTTAAATAATAACAAAAACTTTGGGCTGATGGATCAACGCCATCTATTGATACTAGGTACAGAATTTCGAGCTTTGCTGAGGAACGTAACTTACGTACTTTGTATGGACAATTGGTCTAATGGTTGATGTGTTTGTGCAACATTTCGTTCAAAAATTCCGACAACAATCGTATCGCAAGTGAAGTGATCTGTAATACCTACCTACCTTTCCAAGTGCACCTTACCTACCTCACCTACCCTACCCACAAACAAGATTGAATCCGTTCAGGAGAAACAGACGCCTATTCTTGCACGGTGGGCATTATTTCAATAAAGTAGGTATGAACCCCACAGAAGTTCTCATTATATAGGTACCTACCTAGGTACCAAAATATCCCGTTTTAAATAAAATTACTTTAGTACATTAAGTATTAAGTAAATTAATTGTTGAAAAAAGTTAGTGTTCGCGACGTCTACTGTTCGTAGAACTACTAGTGGAATAATTACATTACAGGTCAAAAACTGTCACTGTCATAATATAGCAATTGGTTAGCAGTATTGGGCCCCTGGAGTCAGAAAGTTGCTACACATCGATTGAACATGCCCTTAGACTTGGTAAATAAGGCAGAATGTTAACGCAAAACCCACAAAATAGTGAGTAAGGTCCGTAAAATATGGGTTAAAGGTTGTTGACACTATAAATCAGCTCTTAAATCCCTATCCAAATGAAATGGATTGATTTAAAAGCTGGATTTAAGTTGGTCTGTGGTGTTATTAAAAAGATATTGAGTCTCGTTTCACTGCAAACAAGCAGAGTCATTAATAACGAGGAATGATTCAGCGCGTCAGCGTCGACATACAGCGGGGCAATGCAGCCAGTGTCTTGGAGACGCTTCCGATTAATATTGATTTGGATCTGTTGAGCTATCTTTAGATTGTTGGCAACACGTGGCAGCTGGCTTAACGCTTTGTTTGTAAATACTACTTGTAATTTGCAACAGTCTGCCGTTAGCTCAATTCTTTCAATTGTAAATACTAGTGTAATTTTGTTTGTGAATAAAGGCTTCAGCCACTTGTAGTTTATTTCTATATTATTATTGTCTTTGATAATAAAGTACCGCTTTTATAATCAGAACTGAATCCACCACTTTTGAAGTTTCTCTTAATTAAAACTATGACGAAGTAATTGATTTGTTTGTACGCTGGAGAATTCTGTTGGCAATTATGTGGTAAAATGCATAGTTTTTCACCGTTTTCAAAGTCGGAATTAGACAGAGTCAGGCCAGTTTCTACCAAAACATAGCGAAGTGGAGACACTGTGTAGGTAATAATTCAAAAATTTAGAAACCCTTTAAGATTTTACTTTGAAGTATTATAAAGTTTGAACGGCTGCTTGATTTTTCAACCCCCGACACAAAAAGAGGGGTGTTATAAGTCTTAAGTGTCGGTCTGTGTATCTGTGTATCTGTCTGTGGTATCGTAGTTCCCAAATGGATGAACCGATTTTCGTTTAGTTTTTTTTTGTGTCGTAGATAATTTTATCCCGCGTGTTCTTAGCCATGTTTCATGAAAATCTGTTCAGTCAATAAACGTCAGCGGGTTTTTTAAAATTTTAATTTTGTCTTGTTCTGTATCTAGTAACACATTCAACTAAGTACCTAACCTTTCAAACATCTAAGTAAACTAAATCGAAATTGATTCATCCGTTTGGTAGCTACGATGCCACAGAGAATAATATCGCCGTCGGCGCTTAAAGTTTTTAGTGAATTTAGCGTGTTAGTAGGTTTAATATTCATTGTTTTATTACCCTCCCACGTCGTCACCAAACAGTCTGAGTTTACCATTTTATTTCACCTCTGACATTTCCAGATAATGGCGGCTCTCGGCGAGTGTCACAGGAATTAAATCGAAAATGCTTAAAAGCAAAAATAATAAGGTTTTTTAAACGAACATGCAGAATACGTTTTCTTATTTATGACAAAAGAGCCCAGCGGAACACAAGACCAATGGTTAGAGCAAACATTTTTAAAAGAAATTTCAAATTCTCTTTGCCGGGCTCCGTGGACTGCGCGGGGTTGGGCATTTAATGCAATAAACTGAAAGAACACCTATTCGAACCGAACGAAAATATAATAGAATAGAATATTTATTAATTAAGGAATACAGTGTTTATCAACGTAGCACCATTAAACAGTAGGTTTGTGTTGGTGCTCATCATCATCATCATCAGCCTATATTAGTCCACTGCTGGACATAGGCCTCCCCTAATGAGCGCCATAGCGCCCTGTCTTCAGCTTGCCGCATCCAGCATCTGCCTGCAGTCTTTCGCAGATCGTCATCCCACCTGGCCGAAGGGCGTCCTACACTACGTTTGCCGAGTGTTGGTGCTCACACTCGTCTTATACATAAATGTGAGTAATTTTATATAGAACAATGCATTTGGATAACTTCTTATCATTAACGAGACAAAAAAACAGATACTCGATATTCCACAATCCAATACTGCGATAATAACGACAAAAAGAATAAGAGGATTGTAAATCAGTGGACGTGTTCTTTTTAACCCGCAAAAAGAGGGGTGTTATAAGTTTGACGTGTCTGTCTGTGTATCTGTGTATCTGTCTGTGGTATCGTAGCTCCCAAACGGATGAACCGATTTTCGTTTAGTTTTTTTTGTGCCATAGATAAATTTTATCCCGAGTGTTCTTAACCATGTTTCATGAAAATCTGTTCAGCCAATAAAAGTCGTCGGGTTTTTAAATTTTTTGTTAATAAGTAATTCCTTTTTAATATTTTAGAAGCGCAATTGATTGAATCGTCAGTAATCATTCAGTTCCATGTGTTTTAGATCACTGATTAAGACCCATTTTATTTGTTGTATAGTTAACAAAATAGCTAACTATGACCTATGGTCAGGTGGGATGACTGCAAAGAGGTGCAAACAGATGCTGGATGCGGCAAGCTGCATTACATGTTGTGGCGCTATAAGCAGAGGCTGCCGTCCACCTGTGGCGAAGCATGGCTCGATGATAAAAGCTGGTTCCTAGATCATAAGATACGAAAGCACATGACGCAGGTATCTGACGACCTATGTGACGTGGCGGGCTAAGGTCCGCCTGTGTCGCAGGAGGTTGCTAGTTCGATTCCCGTCTTAGGACATTATGTTTGTACGATCTGCAAAACAACAAAAATTTGTTCCGGGTCTTTTAATTAGTTCTACATACACAAGAATAAAATTAAAAAGTTTAATAACCCGCCGACGTTTATTGGCCTAACAGATTTTCATGAAACATGGCTAAGAACACTTGGGATAAAATTATCTATGACACAAAAAAAACTAAACGAAAATCGGTTCATCCGTTTCGGAGCTACGATACCACAGACAGATACACAGACTAACATGTTTAATTTATAACACCCCTCTCTTATTGCGTCGGGGGTTAAAAATATGAATATCAGTCATCTAGTAACCATAACACAAGCTCTGCTTAACTTGGGGCTGGATGATGATGTGTGGGTTGTACAGCATTATTTAATTATTACTTACGATCGGAAACCCCTTACTTTTCTTGTCAATAAAATAGATCTCTCAAAGATGAATTCGAGAAGTTTCAGCAGCTTATTCCGACCACTCTGTACACAAACAAGTAATTGTGCAAGGGGAGCTTCCATCGAGCGTTCGGAAACGAGAGAGCGCATTGCCTTGTAATCACGCAGCGAAGAGTACCTAGAGTACTTTATAGGTAGCGCAGTGTAGGAGTTAAAGCCTGATCACATTAATCCAACACCAATGTGCATTCAAATATGAGCTTAAACTCGTTATAATTAGAAACATTTAACATTGAC
Source organism: Eupithecia subfuscata (assembly GCA_963564075.1). Taxonomy (NCBI): domain Eukaryota; kingdom Metazoa; phylum Arthropoda; class Insecta; order Lepidoptera; family Geometridae; genus Eupithecia; species Eupithecia subfuscata. The sequence continues at coordinate 2,183,777 of OY751102.1, forward strand.
AAAATGGCTTCCCAGAAGGTTCAAATGAGTGGACCGCGAGCTGTCATCTGATGCCGTCAATGTAAAATGCATCTTTAAAATACGAGTTACGGCCTATATTTGAATGTAAGAACATTTTTGTGCTGTGCCCTGATCTGCCCAATGTATCACGAGACGAGACGCACCTTTTAACAACGTCTGCGTGACTATTCCCAACGTCTCACGTGAAGTCACGTGACATGCACGTATTTGTGGGTTAATCCAGCTTCCCCCCTAGACAAATCCCCCTTAAGGGGAAAAACTGGACTTCATTTTTGGAGTCCAGTTATCCTTTTTCAAGGGGGAAAACTGTTTTTTTTTTATTCCAATTTTCCCCCTCGACGATTTTTCGCTTTCCAGTTTTCCCGCTTGAGAGAAGGAAACCAAAGAGAAGCAATAAAAACTACAGTAGGTTCAATAGTAAAATCAATTTTATTTTGTATCTTGACAGCAATGACATTGTGTGGGTTATTCTAGTTTTCCCCCTTGAAATCCCCCTAAGGGGAAAACTGGACTTCAACAAAAAGGGTAGATATTAGTTAGCATAGATTCAGATTCGAGAGAGGTAATTTCCATAGGCTTTCAAAAAGCGCTCAGAATTTGTCGGTCCATCTAACAAACTGAATCCTTTCCTATCCTACTAATATTATAAAGGCGAAAGTTTGTGCAGTATTGCCGTCGTGAAGATGTTTGGCCGAAGACAACGTCAAAAATACTGAAGGGATCGGCTTCAAATTTTACACTCATAATGATCTGGTAAGAAATAACGGTTATTCCAGTTTCCCCCTCCCCCCGTCAAGGGAGAATCTGGACGTAATATTTTTGAAGTCCAGTTTTCCCCCTTACGGGGGATTTCAAGGGGGGAAACTGGAATAACCCAGAAATAACATAGGCTACCTTTTATTCCAAACAAACGCGTGCGAAGCCGCTGGCTGATGCTAGTTAATAAACACATAGTACAAGACGATCCAGTTCCAAAGGTCCAAGACATTTATAAACATTTTGAGAAAGTAATTTCACTCGCGAGCGCACAAAGACCGAAATCGTTTCTTTAAACTTCAAAGGAATGTTGGTCTCTGATCAAAGCTGCAAAATTCGTCGTTTAATATATTGCGCTTTTCAAATTAAATCTTGGACAAAAGTTTTTGAATTAAATTCACGTTAAACTTTGTATAATATAAGAGCAATTTGTTTTATTGTGATAGATCTATTGCAACGACGAAAGAATCTTTGTTAGCATCTTTGATTTGACTAATATAAACTGACTTACACATAAAGTAAACTTGATTAGAAGGGTTGTCGCTTAAATAGGGCGCACCGCACAGCACCCACATGCCCTCTTCCCCTCAAAAGGTTTTGACCGCAAGCTGTCCAGGCACGCTCGGCTAAAAACATGCGGTCTCTGTAAAATTTATCTAATGATTATGAGTTAAAGCTCATACTTCAATGCACATTTGTGGCCTGTGCGGCAGAGGTGAAGGATGTGTGAGCAACTCTGCCACATTAAAATTTCGCCACATCACATTTTACACCACTATAACAGCGTTATCTTGCTGAAACGTCGGGAAAATAATTGTACCTATGAACGAGAAAATAATAGGCATTTCTCTTGTTATGCGTACCATAATATTCTGATAAGGCAATACTTTATTCAGAATAGATAAATTGTAGTAAGCAGAGTATCCACAAAATTTTCGCTAATCAAATGCCAAATAGAGCATTCTGACCAAATTTAAGTGCAGAGCGGTGGCATGCCGACATTCTATCCTGATTCTAGCCGTACCCGGTATGGAGTAAATTTGACCCAATTTCCAACTGGGTAAAGGTTTTAATGATTGTTTGATAGAGATTATTAAGAAATGTAAAACTTTCAATCTGCAGGACACTTAAATGGGTGATGTGATGGCCGTACAGCGAGATATGACTGAATGCACAGATTTTTTAACCCATAAAATAAGGTGATTTTTGGTGATCTTTTGTAGTGATCGTGGGTTTATTTTCGCTGCCTGAAAAAAAGCGAAAATAAGCTAGCCCGATATTAAACAATTCTTATTAACAGATCTTAGAAAATTTATTTCAATTTCAAGGCGTTTGTCAGAAAGACCTACCCAAATTTGTTTGTGTTAATTTGTATAACAGAATTCTATTTTAATTCTTTTCCGTAGTCAGAATCTGAACAATTTCCTATAAATGCAATACCAAAAAAATATTTACCAAAGCGGGAATCAACCGGAAATCTACTGTGTTTCAGGTGGACCTTTGCGCTCTACGCCACAGAGGTCGTCACGAGGATAAATACCTGTGGTGGACTTTTACAACAAAGAAAATTACAATTAAGGAATAGAAATATTTACGAACTAGTTTACAATTGAAACAGTTGATCTAACTGCAGACTGTTGCAAACAATCTAGAGTTAACTCAATAGTACAGAGATTGTAACGAGATGAGATCACAAGATGGAGGCACTCAAGCTTCATAAAACAAGGATAATCTCATAATCACTGGTTGCGATATCCTAATTGGATGAGTTCGTAATTACGAATTGGGATAATTACTACGAACGTGTGATGTTATAATTATAAAATGAAAGGAAATTATCACATTAATTATCATCGTTAAGGTCATCATCATCATCAAAACGCATAGCGCCCTGTCTTCAGCTTACCGCTTTGCGGAAAATTCGACTAAAACAATTCGTCTAAACAATTCGACTAAACACATTTCAACTAGTAACAATTCGACTAACGACTAAAACAATTCGTTTCAACAACGAAAATTGTGTGTCAACATATGGCTCTGGGTGCAATTATACATATTCACACCCTTTCAGTCACAGAGTCGCCACGAACTCCCCCCCCGCTTCGCGGGGTATGGAGGCCTACAAGTCGGGTCACCTCAAGGTCGAATTGCTTTAATCGAATTGTCATTAGTCGAAATGTTTTTAGTCCAATTGTGTTTTAGTGTAACTGTTTTAGTCGAATGGTATTAGACGAATTGTTTTAGTCGAATTGTCCGTAGACGCATCCAGCAGCCTGCAGTCTTTTGCAGATCGTCATCCCACCTGACCGGAGGGCGTCATACACTACGTTTTTCGAGTCGCTGTCTCCACTCCAGATCACGTTTACCCCTGCGGTTGTCGGTTCTTCGCGAGATATGGCCGGCCCACGCCTCTTCAGCTTCCTAATTCTTTGAGCTATGTCGATAGCTTTGGTTCTCTTGTGCATCGCGTTAGACTGTTGTTCGTAGTGGGTTGATTGCCCAGACTTTTGTCTCGTAGCACCATGTTAATTTGTACGATGTCGTAAGAAGCAACTGAAGAACCCATCAGAGACCGAAAGACCAACCTGACCTGCGGTACATATGGTTCCTATATAAAATCCTTTTTAGGGTTCGACAACTTTTATTGGGTAAGTTTATTTTATTCAAGTTTTGTAATTGTCCCCTCTATTGCTAGTGATAGTTATTATATTATTACAATAAGCTATTCATATTCATTTCGACCGACGACGACTGATGTGGCACGGATGGCGAAGGTCCGGCGTCGGCGCAGGATGTTGCGGGTTCGATTCCCGCGTTGGGACCAGTGTTTTTAGTACGATCTGCAAATACATGTTTCGGGTGTTCTGGGTATTTTCTATGTACCTATAATAAAAAATATCTATCTGTGTAATGTGGATAGCACCAATAGCAGTCATCTAGTACCCATAACACAAGCTCTGCTTAGCTTGGGGCTAGATGATGCTGTGTGGATTGTTAAGCATATTTATTTATAAGCCGAAGAGTAGTTTTAAATTCTCCACTGCTTTCACCAATCGTCCTGTCAAACATGGTGATTCCGACCAAACCCGCCCTTGTTTTGTTGAGGCATGTTCAGAGGACGAAAGGTACCTACGTGGGCATCTGCAATTAAAATGTGTCTTGTAGTTAAAAGAAAACACACCGAAACGAGATTAAAATACAGAGACAGTTGACGCTCTTATCTCTCAAAAGCAATCTCTACCAACAAATTATACCTACAAAACTGATCCAAGCATGGATGAAAAAAATTACTTTGAAGCTTTCTTGAACGAACGAAATCACCTTTGTCCTATTACACCTCTATGCCCTGATTGTTTTGCTAGAAAATTAGATGCTTTGTAATTTTCGGGCTCCATACATTCTAAGATTTTTAAAATTTGTCACGCTTTTCCAGTATCATCTCTCGGTAGGTAATATGGGCTGAACGTATGTATGTATGATGTAATTCGAGCTGACTGTATCATTCATTATAAAAATGGTTACGAGATGGGAGGATTGCGAGATGGGAAGGAACCCATGAAGTAACTAACGTCAAATAGACTAACCCCTCTGTAGTCTATTTGACGTTTGTAACGAGACGTGATGGTAACGGCTCCTTTTGGTATGGGACTTGCGTAGTTCACTGGCCGCACGATAGTCAAATTGTATGGATAAATTCAACATGTATCCAGGCCAACAGATCAACGATAAACGACAAAAACGCGGCGTGATTGTCTCTGTGTTGTATTTGTGTTTATGTTGACTAGTGTGTGTGTGCGTGTGTGGTGGGTTCCCATTACTCACGGAGATAGCCGATAGACGGCCCGTCAGATCTCGGCCGCGGGGAGAATATGGGAAAATCATTTTATTTTTACTGAAGGTCATATTTTTTGGGGTCTGCGATGATGTTTCATACCTACTGTGTGGATTACATACGGATATTGATGGTCGTTTAGGTGACGATTTGGATTCAGGGAGATGTAATTTGGGAAGGATTGATATCAAATCAGTTTTCGTTAGATAATGAGAGAGTACTCACCGCAACCTCTTCAACAGCTTATATTAGCCCACTGCTGGACGCAGGCCTCCCCCTGATAAGCGCCTTATTGATTTTTATCTCAAACTGGTATTATTCGGTCAAATCGCATCTAAACAGTGTATAGAATTTAGTGTACTAGTTCGGTCTGATCATAAATCCGGTCTTAATTTTGGCATGAAGAAAAACAAACATTTATCTATCCATCCATCTATTCATCTCTCCAAACTTTCGGATTCATAATAAGTATGGTTATAGTCATCCCATAATGTTGTACATAGGTAGGCCCATAATGTAGGCCAAGACATGGCGATATGCCCTTACCTCGGCCAAAATCCAGATGAGTACAATATTGGTAAACATAGCAACATACCTAACCTAAAACTTTTTTATGGTTGATTTTCGGACAGAATTTGCACTACATGCCGATTTGAACTCTTTCCTACAATAATGCTTACAATTATTTTTCAAACTCGACACATAAAAGAGAATTTTGTATTGTCAGTTGTTAACAAACATTATATCTTGATCATCGCTTGAGTACATGCTTGAATACAAGCTGTCTTAGCTGTCATTACAAATCAAAGGGTGCTTGTGATGACTCGGTTTTTTTTGACGTGACAACGTCTTATAATTCGATAGAGCCGGCTGCACGCACGAAAAAACATGACGTCATGCGGCGTTACCTCGCTATGACGTCATGCGGCGTTACCTCGCTCTGAGGCGTTCCATGTAAGACTTGAAGTGCAAGCGAGAGCGCTCGACATCCGTCTCTCTCCTACTTGAGTGAGCGATGCGTCTGCGTGGAAAGCTGCTATACTATAGTACATTTACATGTTTTGATCGAGTATCAAATGCTACCATTCCATCAGTATTTTCTTAAGACGTTGTCACGTTCAACTATCGTCAGAAAACCGACTTTACAGACAACCAATTTTTTAATATGCCAATGGAAAGAGCAGAAAAAACTAAGAAAAACTGTATACATACTTGTTTTACATGGATAGTCAGTTACGCCAATCAATCGAACCTGTGCAACTGACGATATGTTATCCATTGTCATAAATGTCATCCATGGCTTCCTAATCTTGCAGGAAATAATGGACAGTGTAGCTTGAATATAATATCGAGTGTATAGTGCAAGATGTCGACTGTGCCATGAATAACCGCCATTATGAGAATCCTCTCTGCGCATAAATCGCTCTTATCGGTTACGAACTCTGCGATTTATGCTCGCTGCACAAAATTGAGCGCTACCTATTAACATACAGACCACAAAGTAGCTTGGCTGCAGAGAGCTCACTACTAAATTCAATCAAAATTACAAAATTTCAATCAAATTCGCAAATCGCAAATATGTAAATATTTGTTCCGGGTGTTCTGAGTATATTTTTATGTCAAGTTAAAAATGGGTATCATTTAAACGATCAGCAGATTAAAGAGGTTTTGGGCAGCCGAAAAATTGATTTTGCAAGCAGAAAAAATATTTTGAGCCGCAGCTAGTGATCCGCAAAAATGACTGAATTGATCAGCAACTAATGTGACAGTGGGCAGCCAAAAAATTTCTGTCACAGTAAATTAAATATTTGTGCAGCAATATACTAGTGAAGCAGCAGCAAATCGTGATTCGGATTTAATGAAATTTTGGCATGCCTTTAAAATGATATTGCAGCAATATATGAATGAAAAAGATCAGCAAATCCTGGTTCGGATTTTATAATGTTTTGGCGAGCTGTCAAATTAATTTTGGATTGCTAATCTTAATACACCCTTTGTTATTATTAATCTTCTGTAGCTATCTATCTACATGTTGTCTCCTGTCCTGAGCTCCTCCTCAACGGCTGGACCGATTTTGATGACATTTAATTTAATGGTGTGTTTGAGTGGGTCCCTGGATGGTCTAGATTTACAACTTGAACCGGGAGGTGGCGCTGTACCCGGCCGGGTTCTAGGATTTTTGACTGGGAAATATCTGTCGGAAATACGTAGGTCATAGATAATGTTCCTAACGGCTCTGCTCGCTGAGAGAGGCGGCTCGCAGCGAGCCGCTCGCTCAAAACCACCCATGCCCTGCTAAGTACCTGTGCAGTCACCTGGCCGCCCCGCCGCGAATCGGTAGGAAGGAGGAGGTTGTGGGTTCGATTCCCGCCAAGAGACAAATGTTTGTACGATTTATCTAGGTATGTAGTGTATTGTATTAATACAATACACTATTAATACAATACACTATATAGCTAGAATATCGTACTTAGGTATAAATATGACATAGGTATCTTTAACGATATAAATCTTTGGGAGTACTTAACTCGTTAAAAACTGGTTATAGAAATTAAATGGAAAGAAATAAAAACCTACCTACCCAGGTGGGTATCTACCTATAAGTACCTTCCTAATGCTGGACAATTCACACAGCATTATCTAGCACCAAGCAAAGCAGAACTTGTATTATACCTAGGTAGGTAGGTACAGTACGGCTAGATAACTGTTATAAGTACCTACTTACTTAAGTAAGTACCTATTTACTTACTTAAGTAAGTAGGCACTTACTTAAGTAAGTAAGTACCTAGGTACTGATCTACTTACTTAATTAAATATGTACGAACTTTTGTGAAAAACAAATGTACTAATAGGTAGGTACCTACACTGAAATCCAGAATGTCTGAATGAGTGAGTCAAATTGCCGACGACTACACCACAATACATAAATATACAGTAATCCGACTCCATACTAGACCGCCCGAATCGACGCACGCACATATAGGCGTCATTTACACGGCCGCTAAGGTAGTCTCGGCATGCACATCTATCCAGTGTCATGTCGCGCGCCGCGCGCCGCCGAGACTGGTCGCTTCGCTGCGCTGAAGGCTGAACGAGTTTGTTGTGCCGCGAGCCCCGCGCTGTCAGGTCCCGTTTCGGTACCTCAACGTTGCAAGTACGCGAAATAATACATTAAATAATGGCGGCATCACGACCACGAGTATACTGCAGTGTTTACGGGTGCCTAAACTCAACGTTCGTTAAACCAACACTGTAATTTTTTCGACTTCCTGCTAATGCTGAAAGGTAAAATAAATATAGTCTTTACCACGTTTTAGGGTTCCGTACCTGAAGTATAAGTAATGCCAATGTTACTAACAAATATTTATGTAGTACCTCCATATTATTTTTTCTGAAATTCACTTATTTTTTCCTACCTACTTATTTTGCGGTCTAAATGCATTCTACATTAAATATAAAAGACCTAATTTTGGTACGGAACCCTAAATATGCGAAGTCGACACGCAATTGTTTCTTCGGAAGTGGGTGATGGACATATGATAAGTAGGTAGGTACTATCATTAAAAATGTATGGGAAATTCTGCTATATATTTAATGTAATATGTATGTAGGTATATATTAGCTTTTAGGGCGCTTTTCCTGTCATGCGTTTTTGCGCCCGCGCGTGCGGTTCTCGTCCGCGGGCATACCTATCAAAACACGCTCCGGGCCACACGCATCACAGATTTGGTTTTTGTAGGTAAGTACCAACCCTAGCGCTCCGTTCAACTGTAGGTATAAAGTTCAAAGAGACGGCTGAGTTATTCTACTGTATACATTTATCTACTGTGACTACACCCGCAACTAGGTACCTACCTACCTACCCTACCCAATGAGTCGTGCGTGAAAAATAGTGAAAAATATTGCTTGCCAAATTGTTTTATGTAGGTACCTACTGATGGTGCAATAAAGTATATAGTAGGTACTGAATCAATCTATCTAATTGTTATTATTTTCATTTAACACATAAGTAAAATTCAAGAGATTGGGTCCAATTAGGTCCATCCACCTCAGTCATAGATAGACCGGTCACCGCCCCGCCGACGTTTGTGTTCCACGTGCATACCTATTGTTGTCTTGGTCGCACTTTGGTCTAGCTACGTCTTTCCATCTTTGTTGTTCATTTCATTAGGTAGGTATTTCGTGTAGGAAGGAACGACCACACCACTGCGCGGCGACGAGCACTCACATTAACTCACGGCAAACGAAAAACGAAAGCAAGGTAATATTATCCTATATTACCGTGACGAAATTAAGTGTGAGTGCTCGTCGCCTGCGCACCCTTCCGCGTCCCTTTGACCCATTACAATAAGGTACCCACACTGCGCAGCCACGCGCGTACTTCCGAGAGTTCATTTATATAGATATGTAGGTAAGGTAAGGTACCTTACCTACATACCTATTACCTAAGTATCTAATCTCGTTTGTACGTACCTCTGCCACTACCGGTGTCACACACGGACACACATGACCAATAACAATCAAGGGTTCCTTCAATTGCTAACAACAACGCGAGGTAAGGTAGGTACCTACCTACCTATCTCCTACGTGCGTTTGTATGTCATTGTCGTGCCGGTGTTACAAATACGGGACAGACATGACCAACAACGAACAAGGGTCCTCAGCGCCTTGATACCTTCTTACAAAAACAACAATGCTAGGTAAGGTAGAAATAGGTACTTACCTTACCTACCTACCTCGTATGTGCCTCTATATCGACTCGACTAGCCGCGGCGGTGCGACTCGCAGCGCAGGGCGTGCCGCCGCCGCGCGCCGCCGCCACACGAGGGTCGAGAGGCTCGTCTGCGTCTTGGGCCATGAAAGTGTTAACCGACTAATGCTTTTTTCAATAAAATCGCGGTAATATAATTTTTTAGTTGACCATACATTTAAAAGCAAACCCATTGATTATGGCTTATACCTATTTTTTTTTCAGCTTAACGATTTTCTTATTCGGCTGACCAAAACATTAATTTTGCTGCTCAAAAAATCACTTTTTGGCTGATCAAAAATAATTGTATAATCCTGCATATCATATAATTAATTCTGCTGATCAAAACATTAATTTCGCCGATCAAACAGCTATTTATTTTCTGACCAAAAATAACTTAGTTGCCGACCAAGTGTTGCTGGTGGTTTTTATTTTACAGCCGATCAAAACTTAAAATGCTGCTCAAGTAGTTTTTAAGCTGACTTTTCCAGCTGATCAAATATTTAAAATAAATACCAATAAATTTACTCCCGTTAAAAATATCTGATCTAAGAAATCAAATAATATCGCAAAAATTTTCATAAAAGGAAGGATGCGGGTTCAAGTCCCGTCGAAGTCGAAAATTTGTGCGATATTATTTGATTTCTTAGAAATTACCCTTAGTGTGGGGTTACGCACTATAATAACAAAAAACTTTATATCTGTATATGTTGTCTAAGAAATCTTTCTATGTATTAAAATTACCTGAGCGTCTGGTCGAAGTGAGCGTGACTCGAGAGCTGGTGAGTATCTTGCGCAGTGCATCAGCATTGCCATACAGCGAGGCAATGCAGCCAGCGTCTTGGGGACGCTTTCGACCGGTATTGATATGGGTCAGTTGAGCTACATGTACCACAATTGTTTCAACTATAAATTAAAGTTCTAATTTGTTTATATTAATTGATTGCAATTTTCTTTGTTAATAATGATATTTATTGGTAAGTTTCTACCTTTTGTATATCAGTCTTCTAGTACCCATAACATAAGATCTACTTGGGGCTAGATGATGCTATGTGAATTTTCGATTATTATTTATTTAAATAAAAACAGTGAAAATCCAGTAATTAAATAAATAATATATAATGCTGGACAATTCACACAGCATCGTCTAGTCCCAAGCTAAGCAGAGCTTGTATTATGGGTACTAGATAATTGATAGGTATTCTTAATACAATACACTACATAGATCGATATTTTTTTATTAAACATAGTAAACAACCAGAACACCCTGAACAAATATCTCCAGATCGTACAAACATTTGTCCCGAGGTGGGAATCGAACCTCCTGCGGCGCAGGCGGACCTTTGCCCGCTGCGCCATAGAAGTCATCGTAGTGAGTATTATATGAGTAATAATATATTTGTGGAACAGTAAGGCAATTTTGTGATTCTAAACTACTTCGCAAAACGAATGTCGAATCTTGTACAAAATAACCTATGAATAATAGTTTTGTATTATATTTGAGTACGTAGAGCATTCGATAAAAACTTAGGTCTGTAGAAATAATGTGCTCTCCACACAGTCTTTGCGTCCCCAACTTATTACGAGATGAAATTTAGGTCCATGCCCTACACAATAGGATACATGAATCTTTATAACCTCAACCTGTGTTGGTCCACTGCTGGACGAATGCCTCCCCGTGATAAGCGCCTTATTGGCTTTTATCTCATGGGGGGGTCATGCCCATAATCCCCACACTGGGCATGCGGGTTGAGGATCGCAGTTCGGTGGTAGAATGTTCTGCAGGGGGCGCTGCTGCCCGCCCTCGGTGTCTTTCTTGAATCTTTATAAGCATACTAGTTTCTACCCGTCGCACTCGTAGTTTCTATGGAAACGTTTGTAGGGTATATTTATCCAACGTGAAATGTTTTAGGGGATAAAAATTAAGTACCTAGCTTATGTTTAATTCGAGACTACTGCAATCAGCGCGATCGTTTCCGTCGTTATGGCGTGAAGAAGAAACAAACATCCATCCAAACTTTTAAATTTATAATATTACCAGCTGCGCCCCGCGGCTTCGCCCCCGTGGAAATTTATGTTTCCAACTTTCTTAATTTTTTCTTTCATAAGAACCTTCTCCTGACAATAACAAACACAACAAAGAAAGAATTAGCGAAATCGGTCCAGCCGTTCACGCGTGATGCCGTGACAACGCGAAACGGGTTTCATTTTTATATATAAGACTAGCTGCGCCCCGCGGCTTCGCCCCCGTGGAAATTTATGTTTCCAAGTTTCTTAATTTTTTCTTACATAAGAACCTTCTCCTGACAATAACAAACACAACAAAGAAAGAATTAGCGAAATCGGTCCAGGCGTTGTTGAGTTATGCGCTTACCAACACATTTTGCGATTCATTTTTATATTATAGATACTAGTTGACCTGGCGAACTTCGTACCGCTCTCGCCTTTTAAACCTTCATATTTTTATATTGTAAAAAAAAATTGTGAATCTAAACCATTCCCAGATCCCCTTAAACACACACAAAAAATTTCATCAAAATCGGTCCAGTCGTTTGAGAGAAGTTCAGTGACATACACACTCACAGAAGAATTATATATATAAAGATAGATTGTGATTATTACCTAAACACTTCAACAGCATTTACAAAAAAAACGTAGTATAAAGTAAAATGGTTGATAGTAGGTACTGCAGTTCAAAATAATAAACTTCTACAAATAAAACTTTATAAAATGCAAAAACACAGTTTTTGAATAGCGCGCATCTCATAGAGATCACAATGGCTTTAATTTAATAAAATGTGTATGAAACTATGACTTGACTATTCGTCTACAGGACGACAATATTCGTACCCGCCTTAATTAAATACTAGTGATCCTCGTCAACACTGACTTTAGAAAAGAATGACTTTCCATTCGGCTGTATTTTTATGTTTTGACGTGACAACGTCTTATAATTCGATAGAGCCGGCTGCACGCACGAAAAAACATGACGTCATGCGGCGTTACCTCGTCATGCGGCGTTACCTCGCTCTGAGGCGTTCCATGTAAGGCTTGAAGTGCAAGCGAGAGCGCTCGACATCCGTCTCTCTCCTACTTGAGTGAGCGATGCGTCTGCGTTGTCATGTTCAACTATCGTCAGTAAACCGACTTTACAGACAACCAATTTTTTTGATGATTCTTTTACATAATAATCAGTATAAATCAGGAAATGAAAGTCGGTTAAAAAGACAAATAATAACAGTAAATACTTTTTACTTCCGTTCGTAACAAACATGGGTACATTATGCTTTAATCCGTTTGATTTAGGATACACCCGCCGGATTCCTCTCTTGTCAAATCTGTGCGTTCCAGATTTATACAGATTTATCTATTCTGTATTACGCGAACAGGGCGCACCTGTGTCTTCGATTAATATGGAGTACCTACCTACCTATAGGTTTCCGAGCTTGTAAACATTACAGGCTTGAGTTACAAACTAGTAGTTCTACGAACAGTAGACCTCGCGAACACTAACTTTTTTCAACAATTAATTTACTTATGTACTAAAGAAATTTAAAACGGGATATTTTGGTATACCTACCAAAATATCCCGTTCGGTAGGTTCGGTAGGTACCATGTTTTTTCTAATTCCTTTTCGTAGGTAGGTATATAATGAGAACTTCTGTGGGGTTCATACTTTTACAAATATTTTGAAAAAAGTCTAAATGGTTATCTTTTCAATGAACTTTTTGAACGAAATGTAGCACAAACACATCAACCATTAGACCAATTGTCCATACAAAGTACCTAGCTAAGGTACGTTCCTCAGCAAAGCTCGAAATTCTGTACCTAGGTATCAATAGATGGCGTTGATCCATCAGCCCAAAATTGTTGTTATTATTTATCCGACGACGACGGTGTATGCGGCCGCGCTATTTCATATAACTCTCGAAGTGTTACAAAGATGTTCTAATAGGTGGCGCTGTACTTTAAATGCTCTCTTGCATATTTCTGCATTTTGCGGAGCTATTCTGCTCGTCATGCCGAAAATCCTCATCCAATCTTTACCAAATTTTTATAAGATCAGTACCTTTCAATTAAAAATACAATCATCAAAATCAGATCTCTTGAAGAGGAGATATTCTAAAGCCACCTTTTTGCCTTATTGTGGAAGAAGTACGTCTTTAATCAAAAAATCCCGACGACAATAAAATTCTATAAAATCATTGAATCTGTACACAAAGTTTCGTACCGATCGGTTGTAAAATACGACCTGTAGAGGAGTACGGACATACTGACAGAAACGCTATTTTGGCTAGACTTGAAATGAAGACTTTCGTTCACTCCGTTCACGACGTCAATAAAATACGACCTGTAGAGGAGTACGGACATACTGACAGAAACGCTATTTTGGCTAGACTTGAAACGAAGACTTTCGTTCACTCCGTTCACGACGTCAATTAAAAAAAATACAGATGATGTCTTTCGATGCCAAGGAAACCTTTATTTACCTACTACTATTAATTGCTTGTCTATTGAAATGTATTCGTGAGAGTATCACTCATTAAATTTTAACTCATTGGTTGCTATTTGGTTGCACATAAAAAAACAAAAGGAACCTATTAGCAAAATAGTAGTGATACACACTCATGAATACATCTGTGAGCACCAATACAAACCAATGCTGGTTTAATGGTGCATTATTGCCTAAAATATGTATACTTTTATGAATAAATAAATATACTATTCTAAAAAAATCTATATTAACCAGCTGCTCGTGTAAATACTGAGCCTAAATCTTATCGTTCTATTACTTGGCACCGGCTTCTTCCAAACCGTCACAGTGACTGACGTACTATTATTTACGTGATATTTCTTTATACACGTAGGGTCTACCACGACCCGTATGTCAGTAGAGTTGGCCTGCGGAGTTGTAAAGATGTCTAGATTATGATTGTCAAACTATGACGCAGAGCCAAAAAAAAAAGATGTCTAGGGTTGCCGTCATCGAAAACGTTAGCCTAATAATGGTGTCTACTGGGTACTTCCTCCGTGGCTGCAGATTAAAAGTTTCGCTGCGAGCTCTGCGCGGCCACCATTGTCCGCGCCGTGCTTTGTCCTCGTGGAAATTACAGTTTGTAGTCGTGCCTCCTGATCCCATTAGATTAGTATTTAATTTTATTCAAAACATGCTTTGAGCTTTGAGAGATTGCGTAGGCGACGGCCGGCGGAAATTGACCTGGACGGGTCGATTCACTCCGCCCGTGGCAGTCGTAAACGGCGACTAGGGGAATCTACCAGAGAACAGGCAGCAGTTTGTTTTTGTGTAAAACACCATTCGATCACCTATCAGCCTAAGCAGTACCTACCTAACTAATTAGTGGCGTCGTTTTGAAGAGGCGTGCATTCAGCAGTGGACGCATAATAGCTGTTATTATGATGACCTATGAGATATATCCCTATCTCTCATAGGTCTCAGTCTCATAGCCTCCGGGCTATGAGATCTATGACAGGTCGCTGAAGAAGGCCCTCAAGCGGACTAGATTGCGAGCACTTGAACTATAAGCACACTATTGAAATTCAATGAATTTCACTAAATTCATGAGGTCTTTGTTGAGAGACCACGGATTTATTTGCAAATAGATTTCGCCTTTCAATATCAGGAAAGGTCTCCTCAAAGGCACGGTTCTTCATTTACTGATAGTTTTTGATTGCTTTGGCTACAGAATATGCGATAGGGATCCTCTATTTTGGTTGAAAGCTTTGATTGGCAGGCGGTTTTCAATGATTCACAGAACCTTCCGTTTATATTTGGCTCAGTTGTTGGCATCGGTTGTTGGTATTTGTTTTGCATGTCACTTTCGTGGAATAATTTAGGTAAGTTATAATAATAACTTCTCTTGAATTGTTCATTAATTATTACGCACGCCCCGCGCGGGCTCGCTATTTAACGGGGTAGGTTGGGGGTTTCTGGGAATGGTTGGTCCGTTCCAAAAATAACACTTAAGGGATGTCTCTGACCAGGTTTACAAAAATTCTATAAGTGACGTGCGGTAGCTTTATTGCCGTGTTATTTCTATTTTTGTTTATTTTTATGTTATTCTTGTATATTTTTAAACTGTGTGTGTATTTTCCTATGTGGATATGGGTTTTTTGCCGAATTTTATTTTTATTATTAATGCAATTGGTGAGTCATCCTGGCCAACAGGTTAAACACTCAGGATAGAACAACTTCCCAAAAGGTCCACCAAGCCTGTAAAACCAATTACAAAACACATTTCTAACAGAAAAATTCTAATTATATCAATTTATTACAGAACTTTTTACATAAACCGCAAGAGATTATTCGTAAAACAATTTAAGAAATCGCATTCAGTTTGGAAACGGAGCGCCCTGTGTTCTGTTCTATTGAAATTATTTCGGGAATTTCTATCAGCAGTGCTCGCCGGCTATTTACCGAACAAGTAACCCAAATACTTGCAACACTGTAGAAATAAATGTTCATACAGGGTATTACTGAGCTTTATAAGCTGGCTGCTATCTATGGCTCCGTTTGTTTATCAGCTAAATGTACATACTTCTTTCGATAAAGGCATCTATCTAGGTCAGGTAGTAATACATCTAATTACCAAAATTGTGTTTATCCAAAATACCTAAAAGCTAGTTTTACTGGTCGACTAGCTTTGCTGGCGTAGAATTCACAATAATTACGTCTCAGCGCTAAAAAATCTAAATCAAATCAAATCAAAAACTCTTTATTTCCATAAATACAATAAATGTACACTTAGAAAAGATCAGTTGAGCTATCTGTAGACTGTTTGCAACAGTCGGCAGTTAGCTCAATTGTTTCAATTGTAAATACTAGTATAATTTTCTTTTTGAATAAATTTATTATTTATTACGTATAAAAAAAGAAAAGGTCAAATTATAAAACTAAACACTGACACGGAAATATAGTGGTATTTTTGATTTCTGTAGCTTCGGTATGTAGACTAAAGTAAAGAAGCGACGAAGAAACCTTAAGCCAGCCAAAAGCCTAGAAGGTTTTGATTTTTTAGTTCAACGTGGTAATAATGCTGCCAGCATTCTGGGCACACTGCCTTTTGGTGACGGCTTAGATTTTTAAGAATTAGATATAAATGTATTAACTAGTTCTATTTGTTTTATTCTGTTAATGTAATATTCCTTCAATCACACTTCAAACTATCACACTAATATTATAAATGCGAAAGTTTGGATGGATGTATAGATAGATGGATGTTTGTTACGTCTTCACGCCAAAACTACTGAACGTATCGGGCTGAATTGAAATGAAAAAGAATTTGCATACAGGTAATTCTAATCCTGGAATCAAACATAGGATACTTTTTATCCCATAAATCTGTTCCCATGGGATATAAATTATCTTTGAACGTTTCCGTGGAAATAACGCAAGCGAAGCCGCGGGCATAAGCTAGTAATTGACGTCGTGAAAGAATTGAACGAAAGTCTTCGTTTCAGGTCTGGCCAAAATAGCGTTTTTGTCAGTATGTCCGTACTCCTCTACAGGTCGTATTTTACAATCGATCGGCACGAAACTTTGTGTACAGATTTTATGATTTTATAGAATTTTATTGTCGTCGGGATTTTTTGATTAAAGGCGTACTTCTTCCACAATAAGGCAAAAAGGCGGATTTGGAATATCTCCGCTATAAGAGATCTGATTTTGATGATTGTATTTTTAATTGAAAGGTAATAACTTTAAACTGTTCTTATAAAAATTTGGTAAAGATCGGATGAGGATTTTCGGCATGACGAGCAGAATAGCTCCGCAAAATGCAGTAATATGCAAGAGAGCATTTACAGTACAGTGCCACCTATTAGAACATCTTTGTAACACTTCGAGAGTTATATGAAATAGCGCGGCCGCATACACCGTCGTCGTCGGTTAAATAATAACAACAACTTTGCGCTGATGGATCAACGCCATCTATTGATACCTAGGTACAGAATTTCGAGCTTTGCTGAGGAACGTAACTTAGGTACTTTGTATGGACAATTGGTATAATGGTTGATGTGTTTGTGCAACATTTCGTTCAAAAATTCAATGCACACCACACTAGCGTAAACCAATATTTAGGTACCTACCCACTTATAAGGGTTTTTCTGATTTTTGGATATACCTACCTGGGTATCTACTTAGGTAGGTAAAGTGTAGATACACTACCTACCTACCCATAGGATTTTTCTTACAACGCGTCAAAAAGTAAGAGGCACCGATAATTACATAGAAATTAGGTACTTACCTATAATACTTATGACAAGATTAGCACCTTATAGGAAGGCTGGTGCCTACCTATGCTGGTGCTTATTCTGATAAGTAAGCACTTTTGCTCCGTGATACATAAGATGCTTTCATACTGGCATGGCGATTTGCAAGGAGTCACCGCCCGAAATACATGGTTGAAAGGGTAACAATTTCGACTATTTTCAAAATATACCTACCGAACCTACCTACCAAAATATCCCGTTTTAAATTACTTTAGTGCACTAATAAATAAATTAATTGTTGAAAAAAGTAAGTGTTCGCGACGTCTACTGTTCGTAGAACTACTAGTATTATAAGTACGAAAGTTTGGATGGATGGATGGATGGATGTTTGTTACCTCTTCACACCAAAACTACTGAACGTATCGGGCTGAAATTTTGCAAATAGGTAATTCTAATCCTGGAATCAGAAACACATAGGCTACATTCTATCACATAAATGAGTTCCCATGGGATAGAAATCATCTTTAAACGTTAAACATAGAAACAACGCGTGCGAAGCCGCGGGCATAGACTAGTATTTTAGTAAACATCTAATGAAAAAATTCACTTCGACATAAACTGTCTGGGAGCATACTTTGCTTAGAATATAAAATAAAGTCATTGTTTTTACATTTATTGCACTTATCTGTATAATAATAAATTGATGATATTTTGTTTAAACCACGTATCTTTCTTTTATAATACTTGAAAAGTTTGTCCGGATCACTGCTTCACGTATAAACGTTGTACGTTATGTTAACGTTGCACGTTGCCCAATACAGTGAATTTATAT
The DNA here is from genome assembly GCA_963564075.1 of Eupithecia subfuscata. Classification (NCBI taxonomy): domain Eukaryota; kingdom Metazoa; phylum Arthropoda; class Insecta; order Lepidoptera; family Geometridae; genus Eupithecia; species Eupithecia subfuscata. Next base: position 2,202,197 of record OY751102.1, read on the forward strand.
TAATTCCTTTCATAAAAAGCGATGGTTCACACGCTTGTACGTTATTTTAATTTATCGTTGGAATGTGCCACATCAATTTAGTGTGTCAACATTGTAACTTTCGTTATTTGCCAGTTTTATCGGAAACAGTGTGCGCTCGCAGGGAATGGTTGGATTATTTTATTTCTGGTAAAATGTTTAGGTTTGAAATGTTACTCGCTATGTAAAACTGCCAAAAGTTTTGTTAACCAGAGGCTTTTTGTTAACCAACGAAAATAAGGTACACTACCGTTCTCTCGCAATTCCTATTAGTTTTGGTAGAATATTTGTCCATATTAAATGACTTGATAGCTCTTTGCATGTCATAACTTTAGATAAAGTCAAAAACCCATCATGATCGTCATAAGGTTTCAAATCGATTTTTACTTATGCCCAAAAACATTTTAAATTTTGTAATATCATAATCTTTTTCCAAATAGTTTACTTACTTATTTGGATATTTTTTCACCCTGTACAATGTACATTAAACTCTGGGTGAGTTTCAAAAGAATTTTCATTTGAAATTCGCACGCAACACACAATGATAAACAACGTTCAAAGATAAACAAACGCTTGTGATTTACGCCATTATGACGACCGCCTTCAGAGGTTACTTTTCGTGGCTTTATCCCCTTTTCAACATTACGAAACTATTTATTATTTATCTTTAGTCCTAAGTTCATTCGGAAATAGTACAGTTTCTCAAAAAGTACATTAATTTTTATGGCATTTTTCTCATTACAAATGCTGTATCGCTTTTTAATTCTAACAGATAATGTCGCTCTAGGACATAATATGAACAAGTCATTTGATCAAAAATTTAAATCAATTTTATTATTATTTTATTATTAGATTGTTAAAACAATTGTGACGTATAATTTGACCAATTATAAATAAAATGTTTATCTGTTTATCTGATCCGTTCGGTTTACGATTCTTAGCGATACGAACATTAGTTCGTATCGCAATAAAATTATTGTCAAAATCATGAATTTCACACATACTCTGCAAAGGGGCTGGACTAGATGATTCTGTGTAGATTGTCCAGCAATATTTATTTATTTATTAATTCTAAAGAAGGGTCTAGCTTGGCCTCTAGGGTTATCGTAATAACGAATTGGTAGTGTCGGATTCATATAGATTTTTTTTTCATCTAGATAAGAAAAATCTACTCTATAAAGGAGACGTGATGCCATACAAAATGTACTAGATTGATATTGTATAGTATTATAATATCTGTGATATTGTGTAGGCGTAAACAACATTTGACGTTTATTTGCTAGTGACGTAGTCATTGTAGGTACTTATTCAATTTTATCGATAGCATCAAAATACTTTTATAAATCAAATTTAATTTAATTTTGCCGTCAAAAGAACTATGAGTTAATTGTAGATAAAGTATACCAAAAATATTATTGTTTGATGCGACTCTATCTTCAAGTGTCTTGTGACACTTCAGATAATCATCATCATTAATATAATTTTGATTTTAGTTTGAAGCTAAATGGTTCGAACTAATAAATCCACCACGTGGGTACAGCTAAGTAAATTCAGCTTTAATAACTATTTTAATGAGATATCTTCTCTATTAAGTGCTCTATTATCACTATTTTGTGCATTGATTTTACAAATTTGTACTAATTGGATTACAAAATGATATCAACATCGACGAAAAATGTTGGTCAAACTCTACTTATAAACGTTTATGAGGTTATTCAAATCCTATAGCGTATTCATCCAGTAGACTCCCTGATCGAAGGTCGGATCTAAAACGTCTCCTTAGTAAGAAAAATTGCAATCTCTCATCCGAAACTATTATAGGTAGTTTATTTTTTAAATGTACCTCACGGCCTCAAAAAATGCAGTTATATCCGAAACCCGGCCAAACTTCCACATCAAGTAATTAGAATTCAAGCAGCACACAGAATGAGAGTAAACGAATAAAGGCTCGCACACGAACGCGTTATATTATGCTCGGTCCCCGCGGGGCTGTCTCAATTACATACACGTGCGCTCGTGTGGACGCGGCCTTAGATGAGTGAGGTAAAACATAAAAATTAAAAATGTTTTATTAGTTTACACACGTGGAGAGTCGTTTTAAAATAAGATCTCAGTCAACCTGAATAATAATGGGCTCAATGTGTGCAATTCAAGGCTAGGCGCAAACGGACCACCGGGCACAGCCACCAGTGGCTATCGCACGCTACCACCACATTTGCAGCAGTCGCGGAAGCGCGCGACAGCCACCGGTGTTCGGAAGCGACCACATTACATTGACACATGCGATGCGTAGGACGCCTAGCGGTTAACTGAGTGAGTGTCGGTTCAGTGGCGAAAGTCGGCGTCTTGTGTGGCGCGCAGTGGCGTCAAGTGGCGAGTCGCGGACGCTGCTGTAGCGAGTGGCCACCAACGGCGACGCGTGTGCGGAAAGTTCGTAGAAAATGTATGAAAAAACGTGTAAACAGCTTTTTTTTTTAGGAAAAATAACCTTTATTCACAAAGAATAATACTAGTATTTACAATTGAAACAATTGAGCTAACTGCAGACTGCTGCAAACAGTCTACAGGTATAGCTGTATGACGACCTCTGGGGCGCAGCGGGCGAAGGTCTGCCTGCGACGCAGGAGGTTGCGGGTTCGATTCCCGCCTCGGGAAAGATGTTTGTACGATCTGCAGACATTTGTCCAGGGCGTTCTAGATGTTTTCTATATGTATAATAAAAAATATCTATCTATGTAGTGTATTTATTAAGTATAACAGTTATCTAGTACCCATGACACAAGCTCTGCTTAGCTTGGGGCTAGATAATGCTGTGTGAATAGTCCAGCATTGTTTATTATTTATTTATTTTATAGGTAAAACAACAAACACAAACAACACAGCTTTTCGCTCGCCACCGGTGGCTGAGGCCGGTGGTCCGTGTGCGCCTAGCCTAATACTATCCTATGTATTCAGTTGACGAGTACAGTTGGCTGAACAGTGTTATCTAACCGTTCTCCTGTGCTCGTCAACTCGCCTAGCTAGTAAGCAAAGCCTGCCGAGTTATGCCTCAGGAACACGGTACATTTCATGGTTAGTGGTACAACTCTCGACCTAACTTAGAACTTTACATATAAGCAAAATAAGAAAATTATAAGTTCTTTTAAAATCAACTCATAGTTAGTAGAAATTTATGAGAATAGTATTTTCCATTAGTAGAAGAAAATTATGAGTTTGTATACATTTTTTATTTATTTAAATTCTTTATTGCGCACATTTAAGACAAGTAAACAAAAGATGGACATAATGCTGATGGCATTTTCTACCTGCCAACCACACATGGTAGAAACAAAACAAAAAGGCGTGCTTTAAATAAACTAAGCTAATAAGTCAAATTACAGATAAAAACTACAGCAATAGAATAAAAAAATTGCGTCTTATAACTTTTTTTACTCATGGCAGAAACCTTTATCCACAAAGAAAATTACACTAGTATTTACAATTGAAACAACTGAGCTAACTGCAGACTGTTGCAAACAATCCACAGGTAGCTGAACTGATCCTTATCAATACCAATACTTTATTTAATACATATAAAATTCATAATTATACTTTAGAGCTCATAAATTATCTAACAAAATAAATTATTATCTGGCCATTTTTCTTTTTTATATGGGTTCGACAGAATATTGTGACTCTCCTCCATAGACATCTATCGGCCGTCATCTCAGCAGCCACTCTTACTCTTGGTCCACTGTTGGACATTGGTCTCCCCAAGACGACGCCAGAAATAGCGGTCCTCAGCCTCCATCTATCGCTGCAACCGCTAGAATGTGGTCGGTCCATATTACACTCCGTTTTGTATTACATCGTGGTCGCTACTCGAGGACCTTTACCCGACACTCTTCAGATTCTTTGTATGAAAGACACATAAAGTATACTCTGATTTCGTAAAGATATTAATTGGTTTATCAAGGTATCACCATTTAAATCTACTAAATAGTGTAACTTAATGCACCCGGAAATGACCAGGGTGAATCAAGTCTACTAAAGGTGTACTTAATGCACCCGGGTAAATTACCCCAGGTGAATTAAGTATACCGCCCCATTTATATTGGTACCGCTATTGACTATCAACTTAAGACTACGTATGTCAAGGAAGAACTAATTAAACCAAATTCCAATAGAAACTACTTGAAGATAGCAATAAAAGCCCTTCCTTTGTCGACAACAATCCCAAATACTTGGCTAACCAACTTTAAGTTTCAAAGTTCACCGGAACGCCTAAATACTTAAATAGGCACTTTCCAAACAACAGCGGTTGTGGTAAGAATTGGGGTAAATTGATTTTTGTATTTAGGATTCTTTTTCGAAAGGTTGACTACGGTAACAAACTCTTAATAAAAATTTCCTCTATTTATTTTACACAACAAAGCTTTTAGCTTTTTCAGGATTTGCAAAAAGCTTGTAATATAGGAACTATGAAAACAAAATAGAATTGGGTCACCGATATACCTGAATTTGATAATGCATGTTATATATTAACCCTAACACGAGTAATTTAAGTATTTTAGATGTATATTGATAGAACTCTGACTTGCCAATCACAACTGAAGAAAGCACATAATTAAATTATATAAAATCAAAACAACTATTGTAACACAGTAAAACAGGACATACATTTCTGTCAAGAAAGTACCGAGAAAAGGTCAATAATACACAAAACATTAATTATTTTTTAAAGGTTATTTTATCGCCATCAAAGTAGGCCCCTGGCGATTTAAAACACTTATGCCAACGAATAATCCAACTATCAAACATTTTTAAACGCGTTTTCTGGAATCTTATCCAGTTCTTGCTGCGAATTTTCTTTTTTGTCTTCTATCCACTGCAAACGGGTGCCTCGAAGTGAAGTGAGAGAAACAAGTCTGCTAGAGCCATATCCGGTGAATAAGGTGGTTCAATGGCGTTTGTTGAGTTTTTGAACCAAAATTTATTCACAATGATGACCTTTTGCGAGGGCGCGTTGTCTTGGTGCAAAAGTTTTCCTTCCACAAACGTGGCCTTTTTCGGCGGATTCACTCTCTCAAACGCCGCATGACGCTCAGATAATATAGTATAATTATTTATTTATTTTGGTAATAATTCCGAGTGCACAATACCGCGACAGTCAAATTTCAGACAAACTCTTTCTTCGATGTTTTTATCCATTACGAAAATCGCAAAACACACTTAAGATGATCTCATAAAGTCATACACTCTAAACAAAGTAATTAGCCGATGGAACTCATATATCGCGCCAATAATACAGTTGTATAATAAAGTTATAACTTAGTGACATAAAAAAATAATTAATTTGAATTTAAAATTAGAATTAAATGATGGAGTCCCGGTACTTTTTTGAGAGAGTAGTATATTACAAAAATACTCATTATCATACAAAAAGTGTTGCTTTGGATCAAAAAAGCGTCCTGCATTTTATCCCATCCAGGCAACTCTATCGTTTACTTAAGTTAGTGCTTAGCAAACCGCCCCAATCCAGCCAATAAACAATTTAGCCGTTCGCCCTAGGACCCTGTTATCCGGGCATTACGCTATCTGGCCGGGAAGCAACTACCCTCCGGATGATTAATCTATCTGCATCTGTCATGGGGATCTGCGAACGGTGTCGAGGGTGGGATTATGGGATGAGGATAAAGATTTTGGGAAGTTTTGGTAATTATGGTAATGAGTGTGGCATTGGCGCAGTATCTTTTTCAGTTTTTGAAAGACGACCTCTGTGACTGCGGATCAGCAAAGGTTCGCCTGAAACGTAGGAAGGTTGCGGATTCCCGCCGCGGGATAAATGTTTCTATAAATGAATGAATGTATGAAATACGTTTATTCTGATATAATAATACACAATAATATTGTGTATTATTATATCAGAATAAACGTATTTATGAAAACAAGTAGCTTAGATATCAGACAGACAAATTAACAGAAATCAAAAAACGAAGACAAATAAAAACATGATAGCTTTTCTTAAAAATAAATAATGGAAATGTGTTTTGATCGATGCCAATTGTACTGCGCTGATTTTCAGCATGCACCAAAGTGGTGACGACGTACGATCGCCGATCGGTTTAAAATAAATCACAAACGAAAACTATATGCAAACTTTACTTTACACAAGACAAATAAAAAATAATGACAAAAATATAAAAATAAATAAAATTTATTATGGTCTGCAGTTACTTTCTGATCATGTACCTATGTGTTCTATGTCTGATATCTAACTAATAAGTAATGACCTTTTTTAGTTGTTTTTCGTCTAGTAGCCATACCACTAAGCATTGCTTACTTTGGGGCGCAGGATATTGGCGTGACAATGTCCAGGTCTGTTTCTTATTTTCTTTGAACAAAAGGACTTACCCCTGAATACTGCACCTCAAATCGCGAATTTTTGAATTTTTATTAAGATTTGAGAATCTATCAAAAACTCGTCACGCACACAGGTTCGATAAAAGTTTTGGTACCATGTGTTCTGCAATTATTTAAACATTTACAAATACTACTCCTAAACCCAATGAAGTATTATATTGCCGAAACCTATTTCAAAACAAAAGACGGTTTAGTCCCTACTCCGACTGGTAACAGTTTTGTATGCATAAGTTTTTACAACAAACTACCTGTCACGTCCGAAATATACGTTTTCGAAGAAAAATAGAAAAAAATAACATTATATTTACTGTTGAAAGCCTATTATGACATTGACGAATCTCTCAGTACAATAACATGTATATAAACGGATTAAATGAACAAGTCACATTAAATCAAAAACTCTTCATTTCCATAAATACAATAAATGTACACTTAGAAAAGGTCAAATTATAAAATTATACACTGACACGGAAATGAAGTGATATTTTTGTGAATTTCTGTCGCTTCGGTATGTAGACCAAAGTAAAGAAGCGACGCAAAAACCTTTAGCCTGTTAGTTGTTATTTTTCGAGTTTGAGCAAAATCCGTCCCAAGCTTTTTTAGCCTCTAAAACTGAATCTTGAATCCATTAAAATATCTCCGTTCTAAAAATCTCTGGTTACCTTACCTACCAGTGAAGTAACAAAACCTTAAAGGTACCTAATCCTATGCCAGTGGTTTTAAAAGGCACGTACCTGGCTCTTAGTTTGTTTTCAAACTTTCCAATAGTGGTTAGGGCAGACTGAAAAGCTCGTAGCTTGTAACTCCCAACTTTTTAACCAGGTATACTTGCAACTTGAATTACCGTTAATATAGTAGGTAAGTTACTTAAAGGTTGTTAACCTTTAGGGACCCTTGGACCTTTAGCAAGTCACTGTGCAATGACTGCTCGCCTTTCATGAAGACTGATTGAAACTCCAATCAGCGGTACAAAGGGAGCTATCGAGTGAAGGTGACAAATCTTAGTTCAATATTGAACGAAGCCGTATCGCCAACGTCTTAGAAACAGTTGAAGAACGCACGGTCTAGTTTTACTCAGAAGATGAGCTCATTCGAGTTGTAATAGACAACTATGGATAACTCCTTGTAATCTGGCGCGATCCCCTTTATTATTCGTATAATGCAATTTGGATTTATGACGTTAACGTAGACAATTTAATAATTTTATGTTTTTTATGATAAAAAGTAGATATGTCCTGTAAGTACCTGTTGTATACTCTTTTAGATTTTTCATGTATTTATTTCAATATGTTTGTGTCTGCGTTTTCTTTTTATTTTGTTGTATTTATGTGTGAGTTATACCGCGACTCACCCGTTTCATTCTGGCCTCCACGGAAGACCAGCGCTATGTCAGGATACATCCCGCCATAGCATCTGCTGAGTATTAGCCATTTTTGTTACCTATATCTTGTTACTTTTATATTAACCTTTATCTTTTTTATGTGCTATGTATGTATTGGTTACAAACTAAACACATTTTTGCTTTTACTTTTAAATACTTTACAATTTGTATGAAAAAACAAAAACCGCACAGTGGGTATCATGAGCACTTGACTTCTGTCTCCGAATGCATAGCCACAATTTTTATAATGACATTATTAAAATTGTTCCTCATTGTATATTACTGCACACTGTTTGATATTATTTTGATAGTGCTTCACCTAACAAGGGTGCTTTTGGCATAATCACCTAGACAAGCTATTGGTGAGGTGTTCCAAATGCACAGAACGAAGGTGCTGCCCTTCTTTTAGTAGATTCTTTAGTCGCCTCTTACGACATCCACGAGCTGTGTTAGTGGGTTCGATTCTTACACCATTACCACGGCAACTATCACTTCTGTATGTAGGGTTATTTTGTGCCGCTACCCCTTGCCGGGGCATGGTTCAATTAATGCTCGAACTCAACATTCGCGGTTTGTTATGAGTCCCGTGTTTCTACAACTCTATTGATTCTGACTCGGCTGCGAATTAGATAATTTTACCTGAGTTTGCTGATTTTAACATAATATTTGACTTACAACGTTCATATAAGACGAACGGGCGAAAACTGTTTAATTATTATCACAAGCGAATTGTACTATAATTCGGAAACCCTTGACGAATATTATATTTACTGTTCGTTGGAACATAAGCTTCAAAATATAATTTCAGAACTAAAACCGCCTTTAAAATAAAAGAAACACATTTACGAGCTATGATGACACATACTGTGATACACAGATATACAAAATAGGAACCCGGAATAGACCCGTAACAAATATATGTAGATCGTACAAGTAAAGTTTGTACGACCTACAGATATTTGTTACGGGTTGCGGGTTTGATTTGACATAATGTTTGTAGTACAACAAACATTATGTCAAATCTTCTGCGTCGCAGACGGATCTTCGTTCCCTACACCTCTGAATGAGGTCATCACACGACAAACGCTGGTCAAACTTATAATACACCTCAAACCGAACTTGGCTGACTCTTTATCAGGTATCTTATTTATTTAAAAGGGTCATCCTATACATGAAAATCACACTATGGCTTAATAATATGTGACAACTCTTATTATCTATGTGTTTTCACACTTATGGGACGCCGCAGCGTGCACAACATTTTATCTCAATTAAAGTAATCTTAATAAATTAATCTTAACACTTTAATGGCCCATGAAGCACGTTGACGCTTTCTGCCTCGTGAAGCTGCAACGCACCCCATCGGATATTCCCACCGCAGAAACTGTAAGGAGAAAATATTCTCAGTAGATATAAATACAAAAGAATATACCAAATAATAAGATAATGATAATAATGTTGGACAATTCACACAGCATTATCTAGCCCCAAGCTAAGCAGAGCTTGTGTTATGAGTAGGTACTAGATAACTGATATACTTAATACAATACACTACATAGATAGATAGTTTTTACTATACATAGAAAACCTCCAAAACGCCCTGACCAAATATCTGCAGATCTTACAAGCATTTGTCCCGAGGCCGAATCCAACCCGCAACCTCCTGCCTCCCAGGCGGACCTTCTCCCGCCGCGCCACAGAGGTCGTCATCAAAATGGAACATTAAATAATTATAGTTGTATGTATGTTTAAAAAGCGATAATCTCGGAACTTTACAAACTTAAATACCTAGAGCAAAAGCCAAAACACCTTTGACCTACAAATAACCACAGTTTTTCGGAGGACAAAAAAACGAAACAAAGACTTATTTCACGAATCCAATCTTGGACATGATCCTTTGTATTGCTTTCATATTGAGCGGAGATTCACCAGACTTTGCTTAGTCTGATTTAGGAATAAATATTTTGTTTATTTTCCATTACTTACGTTCGTAGGTACTGTGGTGGATTGGTGAGCGCACTGATGGTGTTCGTTATACACAGAAGAAAAATACGGCATTTCCTTTAATACGAGTAGGTTCCCTTAATCGTTTCATGCGTTCAGCAGTGGAAAAAGAAGATTACAGGACGGAAGGAATCGCATGAGTTTATGCTACTTCAATATTGATATTTTTATACCGTCAATGTATTGTGGCAACAATGTAAGAAGCATTGAGAATCAGCTACTCAGTGCAACTGGTTATTGCCAACAATAAACTATTAACGTAGGCAAATTTAAATTACAACGTTCATATAAGACGAACGGGCGAAAACTGTTTAATTATTATCACAAGCGAATTGTACTATAATTCGGAAACCCTTGACGAATATTATATTTACTGTTCGTTGGAACATAAGCTTCAAAATATAATTTCAGAACTAAAACCGCCTTTAAAATAAAAGAAACACATTTACGAGCTATGATGACACATACTGTGATACACAGATATACAAAATAGGAACCCGGAATAGACCCGTAACAAATATATGTAGATCGTACAAGTAAAGTTTGTACGACCTACAGATATTTGTTACGGGTTGCGGGTTTGATTTGACATAATGTTTGTAGTACAACAAACATTATGTCAAATCTTCTGCGTCGGAGATGGATCTTCGTTCCCTACACCTCTGAATGAGGTCATCACACGACAAACGCTGGTCAAACTTATAATACACCTCAAACCGAACTTGGCTGACTCTTTATCGAGTATCTTATTTATTTAAAAGGGTCATCCTACGTGAAAATCACACTATGGCTTAATAGTATGTTACAACTCTTATTATCTATGTGTTTTCACACTTATGGGACGCCGCAGCGTGCACAACATTTTATCTCAATTAAAGTAATCTTAATAAATTAATCTTAACACTTTAATGGCCCATGAAGTACAAAAGAAGAATTATGCCAAATACTAAGATAATAATAATGATAATAATGTTGGACAGTTCACACAGCATTATCTAACCCCAAGCTTACACTAAATAGATAGATATTTTCTACTATACCTCTACATAGAAAACATCCAGAACATCCTGAACAAATATCTGTAGATCTCACAAACATTTGTTCCGAGGCGGGAATCGAACCCTCAACCTCCTGCGTCGCAGGCGGACCTTTGCCCGCTTTGCCATGGAGGTTGTCAAATAACATTGAATAAAAATGTTAAAACAATAACTATGTATACATGATTAATGGATTCATAATGAATGAACATTTTGCAGCGGAACGAGGTGGAATTTAACCGGAGTTTTTATATGCACTTATACCGGAGTTTTTATATACGTTTATAGGAGACAGCTGCGGCTCGCTGCATATTGCACGGAACAACGTACTTCCAGTCTTAATGCGCTCCTCTCATAATGTTTTTATGAGGATTTTGTTTCGCAGATAATGAAAGAATTAGAGAAAATAAATTTATTTGTAAACCAACGCAACACAAATAGGTAAGTAGGGAGGTACGAAAAGCGGAAATAAATAGAATTCACTAATGAGGTACAAATATTACAAAGAAACTAACAAAAGATAGAGAGAAGAAGAATAAAAAGCACTTAGAGACGACCTTTGTGTTTCTTTAGTACCTATAAAGCTGTGCGTCCACTGAATCGGACTCGAAGCGTACGCAGCGTATGGATTTGTTGCTTTGTATTGATTTATATGGTACAGCTTCCACTGTATCCGCATATCTGCCGATACTGATGCCAGGGATATTTTAAACTAGCTTCTGCCCGCGGCTTCGTACGCGTATTTTCAGTATAATAAGTAGCCTATTGTTTAAGTTAAACTACGTCCTAAGTGTATGCCAAATTTCATCTTGATCTGTTCAGTAGTTTTGAAGACTCTAGGTAACAAAAATACAGATTTCACAAACTTTCGGCTTTATAATATTAGTAGGATACAGAGGTAAGAGTACGCTGAGTACGTTCCAATACTTCATTGACCTACATTATACGTTTTGTTTTGATCTTGGACTAATGAAATTAAAAAAAAAGGTTCATCATCATCATCATCATCATCAGCCTATATTAGTCGACTGCTGGACATAGGCCTCCCCTAATGAACAGCTTGCCGCATGCAGCATCTGCCTGCAGTATTTCGCAGATCGTCATCGCACCTGGCCGGAGGGCGTCCTACACTACGTTTGCCGAGTCGTGGTCTCCACTCAAGAACTCGTTTACCCCAGCGGTTGTCGGTTCTTCGAGAGATATGGTCGGCCCACTGCCACTTCAGCTTGCTAATTCTTTGAGCTATGTCGATAACTTTAAACAAAAAGGTTGCATGGATCAAAAAGTTCCTATCTTAGATTATGTCGCATTATGAGGCAGAATACATAATGACGATGACTTTTGAAAGCTTATTTACTTTACCCACCACTCTCAATTACGATAAGTGAAATGCCCATTCCAAAATAAAATACACTATCGACCGTCCGTTACACAAACGCTATTTCAGTAAAAACCTGACCTTTTCAACGACAAAAACTCCAAGTCGTAAATAAAATATCCCTCTAAAACACCGCTCAGTTGATTTAGGCATCGTATCACTGGGGACAGGAGTAATTCTTCAGCAAATGTTTGTGTTACCCCTGAAATAACAGAATGGAACTGCCTCAGCATTTTGGTTCACTGGCCGCTGACAATGGACCCGCGGGTTCCGATCTATGCATATGATCTATGAAAAATGATCCGGGGTCTGTTATCGAGGTCTTTGTGCAAGGTGCACAGTTTACTGAACAGCGGTTTGTGGTTGCAGACCGTTGGAAAGGATTGGAATTAGATTTTATGGTTTATGGTTCGCAGATCAGGTCACTGCCGCACAGCACAAAAATTTGCTTCACACTAATATTATAAATGCGAAAGTTTGGATGGATGGATGGATAGATGTTTGTTGCGTCTTCACGCCAAAACTACTGAACAGATTGAGCTGAGATTTTCAAATCAATTTGGCAAATTTAATATACAATTAAATTTGCCTACGTTAATAGTTTCTTGATGGCAATAACCAGTTGCACTGAGTAGCTGATTCCCAATGCTTCTTACATTGTTGCCACAATACATTGACGGTATAAAATATCAATATTGTAGTAGCATAAACTCGTGCGATTCCTTCCGTCCTGTAATCTTCTTTTTCCACTGCTGAACGCATGAAACGATTAAGGGAACCTACTCGTACTAAAGGAAATGCCGTATTTTTCTTCAATGATCGTGTATAACGAACACCATCAGTGCGCTCACCAATCCACCACAGTACCTACGAACGTAAGTAATGGAAAATAAACAAAATATTTATTCCTAAATCAGACTAAGCAAAGTCTGGTGAATCTCCGCTCAATATAAAAGCAGAATAAAAGCATGAATTTCGTCTTACAAAGGATCATGTCCAAGATTGGATTCGTGAAATAAGTCTTTGTTTCGTTTTTTGTCCTCCGAAAAACTGTGGTTATTTGTAGGTCAAAGGTGTTTTGGCTTTTGCTCTAGGTATTTAAGTTTGTAAAGTTCCGAGATTATCGCTTTTTATACATACATACAACTATAATTATTTAATGTTCCATTTTGATGACGACCTCCGTGGCGCGGCGGGAGAAGGTCCGCCTGGGAGGCAGGAGGTTGCGGGTTGGATTCGGCCTCGGGACAAATGTTTGTAAGATCTGCAGATATTTGTTCAGGGCGTTTTGGAGGTTTTCTATGTATAGTAACAACTATCTATCTATGTAGTGTATTGTATTAAGTATATCAGTTATCTAGTACCCATAACACAAGCTCTGCTTAGCTTGGGGCTAGATAATGCTGTGTGAATTGTCCAACATTAGTATTTTTATTTATTCATTTAAAATTTTATAAGTTAAATTTTTTATGATACACATGTCATATGAGCCACGTTTCGTGTTTAGTTTTTCAATGAACCATACAATACAGTCGCAAGATAAACTCTTAACATGATTAACGAAAAGAGAAAAATGTACTTAATTATCGATCAGCTTTCGTAAACGAGCTGAATAAATTACTTATATTTATTCTTCTTCTTTTGTTATTCTTTGATCACTCCATAGCAATAGCATAGGCATTTTGCGTAAACCTCACATTTCTTGGAAACTTAGCGAAAGGTATTAAACCTCGCTAACCCATATTTCGCGATAACAATTAAAACTTATCAAAGCCAGTAATATTTATTTCCGGTGAGGGGTACAATTCGCGTAGGGCCAGAATGGGATGTGACCTTTTCATATATATATATAAAGACACGTGCAAATCTGCAAACACATGTCGACTTAAGAAAAAAAAAATACTGGCCGCCTAAAAAAACTAAATTTACGTTTCCTTATTTTTGTTTGTCCGCAAAACACAGTAAGTATTTTGTTACACTTCCTCCCCCATTTTGCCATTCATACCTTTTCGTATAAGTGACAAGCTCTCGTACGAGGAATACAATAATTATCACTTTCTTGCTCGAGAACTGTCATTTTCAACAATTTATAAATTAAATATTGAACTGCGTTGTCGGGACTCCTTTCCAAAATTGGTCTTCCCTATGCGGAATAATAAGACCAATTTTGTCATTTTCAGAATTCGAGCTTTTTATTTCGTCGAGGTACCATCCCATTCTGATAGCACGCGGGTACTATACCTATCTTGTGAAGCTAGCTGCCGCGGGCGACCTTATCTACCCAGTACTTTATGGCACGGATCGAGTGCCTGTGCCGGTTCGATTACGTACGTGATATCTGGAACCTTTTGGTTATTGATAGAAAGTTCTAAACTTATAGCCTCTTGCACGACTGTCGCGTAAAGTCTAGAGTAGAGAACGCCACGGTAAGTCAACCAGTAACAGAATAAGCTAGTAAGTTACAACCTTAACATACAAAAATACGAAAACCCATCATCATAACATAAATATAATCGGCGGAATTTATTTCTTTCACACGCAATTTATAAAGATCTTACCAAAATTCTAATAGAGTCCACAGGTGATCGGAATCCGGAACGAATTAACATTGCCATTCAACGTGGCAATGCTGCTAGCATTCTGGGCTCTCTGCCTTCTGGTGACGGCTTAGATTTTTAAGAAATAGATATAAGTGTAAATACAAGTAGTAATTGTTTTGTTCCAATTTTCAGACATTTGTAGTTATGAATACGGTTACCTGAAGACTGGGTGCTATGGCCTATAATAGGGCGCTCATGTCCAACACTGGACTTGCGTAGGTCATGAAAAGCCCCCCTCTTTTTGTCGAAGGGTAAAATAATTCCACTTGAAAATCAAGTTAGTCATGTTGATGATGATGCGATAGCGATCATCATGGCTTTAAGTCATTTATTTCACTGTTTATGTATCTTGCACTTACACCAGCTTATTTACTCATCAGCTAAATACTTAAAATGTAACTTACGTACAATGTTAACTGAATTCCCCACTCCATGCACTTAGCGTTTCTTTTCTCTGTAATTTGTTCGTCTAGATGTTCTTTTAATGCTGCTCGAATATCGTTAAAATTTTAAAACTTCTGTCGGGAACTCGCGGTCATTTTATCTGGTTAGCGAGTAAACAACAATTGCTGTGGTAGTTTAGACAACATCTATACTGAAAACGAGCTTAGCAACGTGAAAACGAGATAGGAAATCGTATTATTCCTTGTCTCAAGATATGTAGAAAATGGTACAAAAATAAAATGGTAGAATATTGAATATTGCCGCAAATGGTGAACGAAAGTGGAACGAAAAGCTACGAATGGTATACGAAGTGGTACGAATGGTCTACGAATTTGCTACGAATTGGCCACGAAAGTGCCACAAAATCAAATGGCCTACGAAGGTACTACAGAACGTGCTACAAAAGTGCTACGAATGGTCTACGAAAAATCTACGAATGTGCTACGAGATTACAAACGAGCGCTTGGATTCAGATTCACAAATGATTTATAATACCTACCTTACCCTTTGTAATTTATAATCTGATTACCCTGTACCTACAATTTCTATTATAAACAGCTTTGTTTTCAAAATTCAAATAAAACATGAGACCCTAAACGAAATTGGAAACAGAAGATAAAATGAAATATGATTTCGAAACAAAGTATTGTTTTCTAATACAAACTAATTCAACGTTGGTATTGTGGGTATAATCTTTTCCGTTTTGATACAGACGGCTTTTAAAATACATTGTCAGCACCATACGGTATGGAGACCCGAGTTCTTTGTGTCCGAACTGGTTGAGGGCCGCAGACGGCCCACTTATAGTGGCGACCAGTGGTTTCTGTGCAGTTTGTGCGTGACAATTACATAGCCACTTATATATAACTCACTTGCTACTTATTGCTTTTTAATTTCGGGACTAACAAATTTTCTTTCATTGCAAAAATTTGCATCCAGAAGTATGCCGAAAAGGCTGACTTCAAAATAAAAGGATGTTGTCAATTTGGCAAACGTAAAAATAAAAACACATTAAATTATACATAAAATATTCTCCTCAGGAGAATACCGATTCTGGCCATTTTTTATATCTAGATGGAATAGTTCCGAGGTCCTATAATCATTCTATATATAATATTTGTACGATCTGCAGATATTTGTTCAGGGTGTTCTGGTCGTTTTCTATGTATAATAAAAAATATCTATCTATGTACTCGTATATTATTATGTATATCAGTTATCTAGTACCCATAACACAAGCTCTGCTTACCTTGGGGCTAGATAATGCTGTGTGATTTGTCCAGCATTATTTATTTTATTTATTTATTATTCTTCGAAATATCTATTTGTCCCTTATGCAAATTACAATGGAATCAGAAATTGGTAATTTATTTAATTGATAAGTTTTTGTTCATATTATCAAATTTTAAAGAAGTGTCTGCCCGCAAAGCACGTTTATTGGCTAATACGTTTGATAACGAGAACAGATAGTCAAGCTCAATGATTAGTGAACTTCTACAAGTCCCAAGTCGTATGTGTCCCGTCTGCTGCCTACCGGAGACAACATACTTTGTGTGTCGAGGGACGACAGTACAGCCCTTATCACAAATCAAATATGGTTGTTGTTTATGCTGAGAGTACCATTGCGTTTATGTTTGACCTGTCTTTAAAGAGGTCCTATATTTCTATTTTGTTTCGGAATTCATCGTAGAAATAAAACCATTTAGATAATGAAATTTACTTGCTAGGTAAATGGTCCAGCATTATTTATTTATTTTATTTATTTATCTAAGTATCTTGAACTGTTTATAATTAAATGTTATTTTGAACTCAGGTTATGAAAAATACATCATACAGCAATGAACGGACACGCATGCCCAGCGTGGGGATTATGGGCTTTACCTCCCGTCATATAAAAATCAACAAGGCTCAGGGGGAGCCCTGCGTCCAGCAGTGGACAAACATAGGCTGTAGAGGTAAGAAACTTTAACTGTTTTGTAAATAAATTATTTGGTTATTTTGAACTCAGGCCATGAAAAATACATCACATAGCAATGGACAGCCTATATTAAGGCGCTACCCCGACCAATCGATTTTTGAAAATTCCTTCGTTTAACAGAATAATAGGATAAAATAGGTGGTGGTGCTGATTTGGGTCCGGGTAGCGCGATAAGCAGACTTTCCCAAATGCTGGTCCAAAATACACGTCTACTGAAACGAATTTAAGATAATACAACTAAACTTTTCCCAAAACTAGCTGAAAATACGCTTACTTTTTTTAGGTTTTTTTTTAACTTAGTAAGTTCAGACAACATTCCGTTGGTTTCTCCTGCTGCGTGCACAGAGAGGGAAATCACGAGCGCGTCTTACCACTGTGTAGGAACCTCCGCTCCGGGCTGACAAGTGGACACTCACCACAAACAAAATAAACTGTATTCTGCTGATGGTAAAGTCGAGATTACAGCGTAAAGTCACTTTAAATGAATAGAAATTGTAGCGAGTTTGTACCAATTTAAAGAGAATGGTACAAACGAGCGGCTGCGCGGGACAATGTCGCATATTTCATTTGGATAAACATTATAGTTCAAGAATTTTCTGGAAATGGAAAGGACAAAGGAAATGGATATAAGCTGCACAGAAAGAACAGTCGAGGGTATAAAAGACAGCTTCGAAACTCCGGGATTTTTCAGTTTTTGCAAGAATTACTGCGGAGATTTCTGGGTTCCAGAGCCCCATTTTGAGTTGAGTGTATTGCTGTGCAATAAGTAATATTTGGTGTGCATTCAGTAATTTATTGATTTGCATTAAATACTACCCAAAGTATTATAAATATTAAAGTTACTCTGTAGGTCTTTCAATACAAAAAAAATACAAAAATACAAAATACGTATTATATACGTGTAGATATACCATTACGGTAAATGTTGATCAGGCGCGACTCACGACGAGTACTTTGTTGATCCAAAAACACATGTTGATCCGAGCCTCTTTTGTTGATCCATTATGCATTTCCATGAACAAGTGTGGCTCCAACCAGATCAACATTTGACCCCAGGTAGCCTTAGGCATTCTGATACCATTTGTTGATCCAATATACAAATCCATTTTGCACAAGTTGATCCGATTCAAATGAACCAATCAGAACGCAGCATTGGTCGAAAATGGCTGCGACGTTGCCGCTCCGTCTGGGGGAGGGGTCGACTCGTGTAGAAACGAACTGACTAGGTAACGCCATGTTCCATGTCATTTATTATTTATTGTGACATCGCGTTACCTAGTCATTATTTAGTTATTAAAAATCCATTGCGTACTTTTTTCTACTGTTAAATGTTGATCCGTCGATACTTTTTAACGATAATTCTGTAACTATTTTGTGTTATGCCATCGCTTTGTCTGTCCTTTTTTCCCTCTTCAATATCTCAGCAAATGCCGCAGCTATAAACTTGCAATTCAAAATAATATTATGTTTCGTGCGCCTTCACAGATTTAGAGAAAAATAAATGAAAATATTTGAAAAGTATCGTTTTGTACATTTTTAACCACCGGCGAAAAAGAGGGGTGTAATAAGTTTGACGTGTCTGTCTTTGTATCTGTCTGTGGTATCGTAGCTCTCAAACGGATGAACCGATTTTCGTTTAGTTTTTTTTTTGTGTCATAGATAATTTTATCCCGAGTGTTCTTAGCCATGTTTTATGAAAATCTGTTCTGTCAATAAACGTCAGCGGGTTTTTTAAAATTTTAATTTTGTCTTGTTCAAAACTGTTTTTAAAATTTCTGCAGGCAAAATTTCAAACTTCATGAAATATTTTGAAAAGTCGAAAAATACTTAGTGATCCATTTAAAAGGTAGGTCGGTACCTACTATTTTTAGGTATTCACCGCTACCTTTAGTACCTACATAATCTGTATAATTGACAAACGTTCGAAACCCTCGGAGCGCGAGTTACACTCGCACTTGACGGATCTTGTTTGTTTGTCTAACTGAAACCATTAACCAAGGAAACAGTTGTTTTATGTACCTACTTAACTTGTTGGTATTTCGTACCTTGTTAATTTTTCTTTATTAAGTTTGTAATTGTTATGTACCTATAGTCAAATAAATTATTTAATTATCATCATCATCATCATCATCAGCCCGTATATGTCCACTGCTGAACATAGGCCTCCCCCAAATGACGCCACAAATAGCGGTCCTCGCGGAGTCGCTTGCATCTATCGATGGATGGATGGGTGGGTGAATAAATTATTTTATTTTATTTATACCTAAATATTATTACTACAGTGGCCCCTGATACGTTACACCTTTCAGGGGCCACAGTAGTGGCCCGAGTGGAGTACACAACCGCCACCAGGAACCCTATTCTCGACCCATATCTGTCACTTTTCAGCTCGATATCATTGTTACAAATTAAACCTAGAACCTAAATATTTTTAAAGTAGGTAGTACCTAAGCGTGGTTAACCGACTCTGAAAATTACTAGTGTCACTGTCAGTCATTCATTTTAGTTTGGCAAATTACCCTAAAGGTATCGGTGGTAGGTGTTTCGTCATCATCACTCACGACCAATCATAAAAATGTATAGGTTACCTATATTCCAGCAGGCCTACAAACGTGAAATTTGGAATGGGCATGATAAGTTCAGGTTCAAAATAAAGGAAGGTGTTTAAAATCATCTCACTAATATTATAAATGCGAAAGTTTGGATGGATGGATAGATGGATGGATGTATGGATGTCTGTTACTCTTTCACGCCAAAACTACGAACGGATCGGGCTGAAATTTTGCATTCAGGTACTTCTAATCCTGGAATCAAACATAGGCTACTTTTTACCCCATAAATCAGTTCCCATGGGATATGAATCACTTCAACGCGTGTGAAACCGCGGGCATAAACTAGTAATTTTATAGTGTTCTTAGTCAGCCGTGTGGTACCGGCTTCTGGCATAGGTTTTACCTACAAACTTCAAATTTGCAGGTCTTTTTCTACTGTGAAAAACAAAGGGAATTCACAAATAACAATTTTTAGGGGTCTGTCATCAGAACCCCTACCCAAAATTTCTTATTTACCTACTTTTCATACCTCCTCAACCTCAACTTCAACAACCTGTATTGGTCCACTACTGGAGCCAGGCCTCCCCTTGATATGCGCCTTATTGGCTTTTATCACATGGGGGTTATGCCCATAATCCCCAAGCTGGGCAGGCGGGTCGGGAATTGCAGTTTGGTGATAGATCTGCAGGGGGCGCTGGTGCCCGCCCCCGGTGGATAACCCTTAGTTGCCTCTAACGACACCCGCGGGAAGAGTTGGGGTGGTACAAATTCTAAGCCGGCACCACACAGCTTCTAAGGGCTTGAAGTACGAAATAGGTAACTTACCTATTTCATGGCGGTGTGTTGCCGGCTTAGAATTTGTACCACTGCAGAACTAACTCCACCACCGAACTACGATCGATCGACCCGCTTGCCCAGCGCTGCAGCGTGGGAATTATGGGCACTAACCCTCAATTCATTTGAGGGTACGAGGAAGCCAGAAAGACATGACCCCCAGTTCTTAACCGCCTCGCTATTCCTGGCTATGGTAGCGGCCACGACAACGGCTGGGCAGGGGGTGCTAGGAATAAAGCAGCGTACTGGCAAGAATTCCAAACTCTCGCATGAGACTCTCGGGCTGATGACGGGATAGGGACGGGACCAAATGACGGGAAACCCAAGCGACTTCGTCAGAGAGGTCAGACCTGAACAAGCAAATTGCAAAGATGGTACGGCGCGAATTTCGGAGCTCCAACACACGCCTCAGAGATCTGATCTCTATCGTCTTGAAGAGGCGATAGCGCGAAACCGAGGGTCTAAGATATTCACTCAGCAGCTTGGCAGGAGCCACCTGATAAAGCTCAAAACGTACAAAGGGAGGACCGTAATGTCGAAGCCGAAGATCTCCGCTGAAGTGGAGGATTTCTATGGTCGTTTATACACTGCACATGCCCGATGAGAAGACCATGATTCCAGAGCCACCCTGACACGCCACTATACTGACAGTCAAGACGAGATCGTGTTAGCTCTGAGGCAGCTTAAAAAAGCCCTGGTGAGAACGAAATTACATCAGAGCTTTTGAAATCCAGAGTTATTTAAATTCCCGAAAAAAGAATCTGTGGCTGAAAATTGTTCTTCTTAATAAATTTCATTTCAAGAAAAAAAATTATTTATCCATGTGCAGAGCTCATTAGCGTTGCTCAAATTATGGAAACTAAATTTGAAGAATTTCATAGAAAACCTAAAACCTAGATCTAGATCTCGAATCTCCCAAAACTAAAAGTTTGAGAACTACCGTAACGGATATGACGTAGGCTTGGGAAAACCCACGTGACCGTTGTTAGGTTTAAAGAACTTTATTCTCATACAAACACAGGGTTTACTTAAAATGAGATACATAAGAACAAATTAATCTAGCTTTAAAAATATTTAAACTAACCTCTGGGACCTAAAATAAGTTAAAACTAAATATTTTCTATAACTAAAATATTGTATATCGAAATAATATTTATGTAGTCATATTATATAAATACTAAACACATTATATAAATAGTAATAACATAATAAGTTATGAAATAGGTATGTCTTTTTTTTTTGTTTCTAAATATTAAATAAGTGAGTATTTTTATTTTGTTTTGTTACAGAGTATGTACATGTAATTTAAGTTTATTTTTAAAGGCATTCAGATTAACACATTCTTTTATTTTGTTTGGCAGATTGTTAACTAATGTAGCTCCCTCTGATAATATTGTTTTTTTACCATAATTAGTTCGTGTTTTAGCTACTTATAGTTTTCTTTTTTTTGATTTTGATTTCTGAAATGGTATTTATTTTCTTTAAGGCTTAATTTAATGTTTGATTGAATGGAGTTTGAAGTAATTGTTTCTCGGAGTAGCATACCTTATATTATTATTATACCAAGGTAAAGGCATCAACATAAGCGACTACATCTGCGATGCGCTGATGACATACTTTTAATGGCGGAGTCTCTAGTGGAGCTGAACCAGATGCTGGACGGCCTAGCCTCAGCCTCACTGAATCAGAATTTGATGAACCAAAGTCATGATCAATGGCCTCATTGATCCGGGACCGGTCGTCGTACATGGCCACCTTCTCGAAATTGTTTGCGGGTATACTTGTCTTGAGAAAATTCTGCTGTTAGGTAAAAATAATTATGAGAAGGGGGCCAAGAGGAGGATCCAGATAGACTGGCAGTGTTTGGGGAAATACGTCGAGTCTTCTCGTCTTCCATACCGCAATGCTTGAAAACGAAAGATTTTAATCAGTGCAACACAGCTCAAAGAATTAGCAAGCTGAAGTGGCAGTGGGCAGGCCGTATCTCGCGAAGAACTGACAACAGCTGGGGTAAATGTGTTCTTGAGTGGAGACCGCGACTCGACAAACGTAGTGTAGTACACCCTCCGGCCAGGTGGGATCACGATCTGCGAAAGACTGCAGGCAGATGCTGGATGCGGCAAGCTGAAGACAGGGCGCTATGGCGCTCATTAGGGAAGGCCTATGTTTAGCAGTGGACTAATATTGGCTGTTGATGATGATGATGATGATGATGATGATGATGAACGACCTTAAGTTGGGGCAGCATGATCAGTGAAGACCGTATGTCATTCATTTCAGCCTTGTATGGAATATGGCTTAATTCGGCTAAAATTTATTTAAATCATGAAATTTGTGTGGCTATTATTAGTTTAAATTCTCGAAACGATCCCCACCACAGCGCGTGCGGCGGCGTTGCCGCTCTGAAAACAGACGATGTAGTCATTTGTGGCTCCAGAGTCTGCGGATCAACATTGTCTAAGCTAATGTTGCGCGTAGCTAAATATGTTACGGATGTAAAAAAGACGTTTCGGTGTAAATTTTTTGACCGTTAATGGATCAACAAAATTTTGATATCTTGGGATATTTTGAACGCGAGTATCTTGATAACCAGTAAATGTAGATCTAGCGTTGCCATGTGCTCTTCAAATGTGGATCAAAGTATATCTGTTTACTAGGTTTAGATTCGAATGTACACCTGAAATAGGTGGATCAACATTAGTTAAGAAATCGTACTGGATCAACAATTACCGTGAAAGGTTCATTATATATATATAGTTTTATACGTGCTCCATGTGAGTGAAGCCGTGGCAAGAGGCTAGTCCATACTATCCATACTATAGTATTATTATAAACTACATAGCTTCTGCCCGCGGCTTCGCACGCGTTGTTTCTACCATCATCATATACCAGGGACGGACCATAGGGTACTTAAAAATTGGTTGTCTGTAAAGTCGGTTTACTGACGATAGTTGAACGTAACAACGTCTTAAGAAAATACTGATGGAATGGTAGCATTTGATACTCGATCAAAACATGTAAATGTACTATAGTATAGCAGCTGTCCACGCAGACGCATCGCTTACTCAAGTAGGAGAGAGACGGACGGACTTCAAGCCTTACATGGAACGCCTCAGAGCGAGGTAACGCCGCATGACGTCATGTTTTTTCATGCGTGCAGCCGGCTCTATCGAATTATAAGACGTTGTCACGTCAAAAAGCACGTGCAAAGCCGCGGGCCGCAGCTAGTATTTTATACAGCTAAAAAGAGCATTCCTACTACTAACTTTGGATGGCCCTGTGTCCGTAATTTTGTGAAAAAGCTTAACTCTCCCAATAAAAGTTAGTTCAGTTACATTTAACTACATTTAGAGAGGTAATTTCAAGAGTAGCAAATAGTTACACTCACTCAGCATCTAGAACGGAAGTTTGTAACACGATCCAGAATTTTACATAAGCCCTCTTACGAGCGGATCGAAGCGACCGACGAACATACATTTTAATGTAACGAATACCTTCAGGGTTTACATCCGAGTACTTATGCGAGTATCAAGTCACTACAGTTTGGTTAGACCAGTAGGATAACTTTTATACGAACATATAACCATCAATTTAATCATATTGGACTATTTCACACCACATTCGGGGCCCTATTTTGCTAAGCTAATCGCTTCACTCAAAGAATGACGGTATTCTTAGATTAAAGAAACTACAGATCACAGTCAAACGTTCAATTTTATAACTATCACCGTAGGTACTCGTAGAGCCCTGAAGAAAATTTCGACATAACGTTCTTTCGATTCCGGGATCTTTCGGCATAGCGTGCATTCGAGATTGTGTTCGTCCGGTCTACAGTTTTTCGTTGTTGTGTGCTTTTGGTATTCCGTTATGCGGCCTCATGTGCTTTCGGTAGGTATTTCGATCTGCGGTTTCGTGTACTTTCAATATACCGTTCTCCAGTATTTTGACTGCCGGTATTCCGTAGTACAGTCGATAGTAAGACCCGTGAAATTATAAAAATCCTTGTAACTTTATAACTTCACGTAAAAAAATCAACAGGGCCGTAGCACTTACAATATCAAACCATCATATCAATCTCTCCGTGCAAAAAAAAACTGCACGCACTACCTGGGGTTTCTTTAATCTAAGGATTCTACAAGGCAAATGTGCGACAATACCATTTGTTATGGTGAAGCGATTGGTTAAAAGAATTGGGCCCCAAGGCCCAAATAATCAGAGCTTGTGTTATGGGTACAACTGATTAGATTTTACTAATTAGATCCGGAACAAATCTTTGCAGATCGAACAAACGTTTGACCAACGGTGGAAATAGAACTCGCAACCTTGACTTCGTTGACTGACCTTGGATAGCTAATGATAAAATTATGCTTTGAATATTTACTAAACCATAGTTTACAGACTGATTGTCCAAGTTGGTCAAGACAAAACTTCTATGGACATAAATAAATATCAATTGAATAATTACAATATATAGATAGATAGATAATAGATAGTTAGATAATACTTTATTGTACCACACAAAGACAGATAACAATACAGAAATAAATGCTAAGAGTAGACGAAGTACAAAGGCGGCCTTATCGCTATGAGCGATCTCTTCCAGGCAACCTTGGGATGGACTGGACATGTAAGAACAAAATAGACGGTGGCACGCGAAAAAAAAAAATACTTACACTACATACTAATACTAATAATATATA
The DNA here is from genome assembly GCA_963564075.1 of Eupithecia subfuscata. Classification (NCBI taxonomy): domain Eukaryota; kingdom Metazoa; phylum Arthropoda; class Insecta; order Lepidoptera; family Geometridae; genus Eupithecia; species Eupithecia subfuscata. The sequence goes on from OY751102.1 coordinate 2,227,525, forward strand.
TTAATTTCGATGCGACTTTCTATAACTTTTGGTTTTATGCTTTCAAAGACAAACCCTGTTTGCTACTAACTACCATCACTCTTTTATTTTTAAAGTTTCTTTCTTTCATTCAACTTTCAAAATACTTTGAGCGATTGTTCTGCGTTAAGTACGCTTGTGACAGTACACAGAGTCGGCTCAGTTCTCGACACGTGTATACAAATTCAAATTGTAGATATTTCTGTAAAGGTCGAAGGTCTTAGAGAATTGAATAAGAGCCATGTTTGTTTGGTTCTCTACGTAAATGTCTGCCCACACACCGTACCCTTCCGTAACATCATCAATGCAAACGAAAGATGCCCTTAAACTGGTACGTTCTTGGTCTACTGGGCAGTTATTACATTTTTTATTGAATAAAATTTGCTTAAGGCGAATAGTAGGGTGGATAGTAGCGCCACTACATATTTAATTTTATAATTACGTTATACAAAGGAATTATCAAGAAATCGGACCGCGCGTAGACGATATCTATCATAAGCTTTTTTTAAATGTATCTGTAAATAGTTTTGTTTTGTGTTATTCAATCAAAAACCTTGCTTGGAGAGCTTGGTGGCCACCAATAGGAACTAAACTCTTGAAACCAGTATCTGCCTAAATAATACAGTACAAAACTATTAAAGATACATTTAAAAAAGCTTATGATAGATATCGTCTACGCGCGGTCGGATTTTTTGATAATTCCTTTGTATAACGTAATTATAAAATTAAATATGTGGTGGCGCCACTATCCACCCTACTATTCGCCTTAAACGCAGTGGACACCAAAACATGGATTGTGAGCCATTACAAGTTACAAATCTAAGAGTCACCTCAATTATTTAAAGGTACAAATCGTTTCGAATACATAATATTGTTTTTCAGGACTAAATAAATAAAGCCACAAATACAAGAATATAGACGAAGCTACGAAAAAGTTTTTTAAAGAATATGGATAGCTAGAAAATTAATTATTGCACACTTATCGATAGAAACAATACAACGAAACAGCTTAACATCTAAGTGACAAGTGGCGGTCTCATCGTTGAAGAGCGTTCTCTACCAGACAACCGTGGATGGATAGGATCATTGGATAGTACTACTGTATGTGTCAGAGAACACTGTGTTGTTTATAATTTTATTGGTTTAAAGAAACCAACTTTAAATTCCATAATATTTACTCCGCTTTTTAAGTAATGTGAAAAAAATACTATTCCCTCAGACACAAACATTTTATGGGACCACCGCAAGATCATTTTCAATACAATAACGAATTTTTTTAAATCGTACTATGACCAATAAATCGACGAACTTACATAAAAAAACATGCATGCAGGCGAACATAGAACCTCCTCCTTTTTTTAAAGTCGGTTAATAAGGCGTCACAATGACGCTGACGTCAAATGAATGGTTTGAGAACGAAATCAGTATGTGAAAACCAACGTGAAAAAAGCGTTTATGTGAAAAAAGCTGGAATTAAATGGCATGCAGCGAACAAAGCGACGAACTCTGTGGCGCGGTGGGCGAAGGTCCGGCTGCGACGCAGGAGGTATGCGGGTTCGATTCCCGCCTTTGGACAAATGTGTGTACGATCAGCGGATATTTGTTAAGGGTGATGTGGATGTTTTCTATGTGTAATAAAAAATATCTATCTATGTAGTGGATTGTATTAAGTATATCAGTTATCACATAACACAAGCTCTGCTCAGCTTGAGACTAGATAATGCTGTGTGAATTGTCTAACATTATTTATATAATATAATAAAGCCGTTGGCATGGGTCGGCCGGCGATGCAGTCTGCGTCCATTTGTTCCATCTCTCTCCATTTTAGCGGCAGTCTGTCGGAGTCATATACGGGTTTCAATACTTTAACTTTCGTGGATGAACTTTCTATTTACATTTAAATTAAGTGGTGCGGATCACTCTAGTTTTTACTCTTCTCTCCTCGCAAAGTGGTCAATACCTACTTTAGAGAAAACACTAATCTATTTCTGAATTTGGGTTACCTATTCCAGTTTTCCCCCTTGACAAATCCCCCTTAAGGGGGAAAACTGGAATTCATTTTTTTGGAGTCCAGTTTTCCCCCTTTACCTTATTCTGTCCAAAAATCAAGTAAATTAAAATATTTCTACAGCCTCTCTTTTTTAACCACCAACGATTCATATTCTTTTTTCTCAATTTTACACGTAGTTTCTTATACTAATAATAAGAAAAGCAAGTCTTTGAAAATTATTTATAGAAAAATTTGTTACTTTCACACAGCGAATGTTATTCCAGCATACAAGAATACTAACCTACGTGAAAATATAAATTCAACCTCGGGCATTCTCGATAAACGAATAAAAGGCCTTTGAAGTTAAAAATCGACGGCAACAGAGAGCGACCGATCTCCTTTTAGGAAACGGAGGTAACAAATGCCTACCTGATGGTGCGTAGTAGGTAGCTATACCTATTGATTGGTATAAATGTGGTGAAGTATCTGCGACAGAAATCCAGCATCAGTTTGTGAGTGGAAAAATTGGAGTGACGCCGTAATGTGAACTTCGCTTCATTTATGGTGAGAGTGCCGACGGATCGTCTTTCAACGTTCATGGAAAGCGGATTTTAGCCGGAGGGTGTTGTGTTCAGGAAGTTCTGCGGAAGGCTGATAGGCGACACCACGCGCACCTCATCGACCCAGTGCCAATGATACGATTCTTATTAAGGGACTAACCCGACCCAAATCTGCGCCACCAACTATTTTATCTTTATATTACCTACTAGCTGTACCCGCGACTTCGTTCGCGATTGCCATACCTGCCAACTAATTAAGTTCACATTTAGCCACAGTTTATCTCATTACATTATGAAACGCCGTGCAAAAAAACTTCGATGCGCAGAATTGGACCTGTTACACTTTTAATAGGCAAAAGTATGGATATTTAGGTACCTAGTTAAATTGTGTAGATTTATAATAGACTTATACAAGTCTATTATAAATCTATAGGGGATAGCATGTTGTCATCTTCAATCCCATTCCTTATCTACAGGACTTTTAGCTACGACTCGGCCAGCGTCAGAATAAGAAGTGTCATACTCGTTTCACTTTCATAGTTCCGTTCAGCTGGGGCCGAAGGAATTTTCAACAATCTATTTTTGGTTGTGGATACCTATCATAAGCTTATTGTTAATGCCTCTGTAAAAGTTGATCTTTTTGCTCAACATCAAAGTCAAGTTCAAAGGTTTTGAGAATTTTGTATGTCTCTAAGGTATTTATCTTAAGGGCCCTAGTTAAGTTACTTTGTACTTGTCTTGTGATGCCATTAAATAAATGGTTATTATTATATGAAAATTGATTAATATAAACCATCAAGCGACTCTATGACTCCAAAGACATCGTATATTATGTAACAATTCAATTGATATGCTGTTACTGCATTTTATTCTACGAAGGATGCTGTCGTTTTACAAATGCATTACGAACAACAATCATGCACGTTTACGTCTCTCACAAATGGCTTCTGATTGGTTGAACTCTGGCAAACATTTCATAATTTTAAAAATAAATTATTCAAGTACAGACGGAACGTAATAATAATTATTCAAGCATCTTAAAATATCTATTGAAGCAAAGTAGGTTACCAGTGATTTAATAATTAAATGGAGCTCCGTATGAGTTTTATGAAATAAGGTATTTAATTAAATGAGTCGTCAGGTTCCAGCACAAAGCAGCCGCAGTCGAGCTCAATCTTCGTATGGAAAAATAATTTCACGTTTTATCGCTAGAAATTTATAATTTATGAGGAAGAACTCGGGATTTACGGTTGCTTTCATTAATTATTAACAATATCAATCTCGCCTTAGCATATGCCTGAAAACATTTACAGGTTCAGTTTTATTCGTATAGATACCAACCTCATACTAACGTGAAAGCTCAATTTTCGATTGGAGAGGTAGCAAACGTGAATTTTGTCAGTTTTCGAAATAAATCTCGGGTAAACATTCCGTTTCATCCATTCAAAACAGTCACAATTTTTGTTTCGATTTCTCTCCCTTCCCACTGTTCACCATTATCGCACCTTATACGAGTATTATAAAAGTACACCTACCCAGATTCGTGACAATATAGCAGTTAGCAAGCCGTGACTGAATATTTAATATCACGTCAGATGAAATAACAAGAGTCGTATTTCTCATGACGGATAAGTCCCAGGCGGCAATAATTTGTGAAAGAATAACCTTCAAATAATGGCGCAAGTAGAAAGAATAACCTCCAAATAATAGCGCGAGTAGAATAATACCCTCTCCATCACGCGACATCGCGGGGCACAGGCGACGAAGGGGCGAGGTGGATGGCCCAGGGTAGGTAGGATAGTTGGCTCATTGACTCATTGATTGACTCATCATCATATCAATGGCCTCTACATCCACCAAGGATAGTTAGTTTGGGCCGCAAAATTAACTCTACATAAACCGTCCATCTTGGTGGATCTGCTGAGACCGGAAAGATAGGTACCACATTTTCAGTCACACCTTCAAATTAGCTGAAAACGACACAATTAAGTATACATCTAAACATGCCTATAGGTAACTCTCTAAGGATCACATGAAAAGCAACAACGAGGAGGAAAAACAAAGTGATTTTGCTATAATCACAACGGCATACGGAGTTGTCAACCCAATAGAGATCCGTTGTCATAATAATATGACGTTGTAGGTACACAGAAATGAAACCTGTACTCAAAAGACAGTCGGGTAACAAAATACAGTGAGGCTTTTGTTCCCTATCCAACTACCTCCGTTATAACATGCTTTTATGAGTTGAAGTGGACAAGCTATGTGAGTCTGACTGTGAAGGTATGGGGGTAATCCTGATGCATGTCCGTCATATGTCGCGGCGAGATCCTAATGTGACTTTATGGCTGACGCAGTCGAGAAGTTGGTGTGAGAGAGTCGTCGTGGCGACGTCGTTTTGCTTGTGTGTTTGTTCTGGTATAGCTTTTTACTAACTGCATTCTTACTACCCGTTGTCCAATAACCCGTTTTCCTGTAGGAATGAAGCATTTTCCTGTGTTAAAAAGTTGCCTATGTTCATCAGGAATAATGTGGACTGCGAATGGTAAAAGAATGTTTTTAAATCGGTCCAGTAGTTTCGGAGTCTACTCAATTCAAACAAACAAACAAACGATTAAATCTTTCCTCTTTATAATATTAGTATAGATAGTATAGATATATGTAGATGATTCGCTGTTGATTTATACAGCCTGTCAAATAAATTGAAACAATCAAAGTTTCTGATGACTGCTGTAGTTTCGAGCATAGCCAAGCTTGGCCAAGACAGTTTAGCGCTTTTAATGTTATTTTATCAATTATCTTGATGTTACACCTATCCAAAATCCCAACTGGTACTGACGAAGTTTATTTTCAAAACAGCGTGCTATACAGAGCAAGCTGTGACTTTCGTATTTTGATTTAGTCTCGGAGCCCGCAGTCGTCACGTCACCGTGTGGCTACGGTGACATTGTTTTTGCGGCTGTCATGTACGCTGTATGTCCGCTGGCGCTCGACCCGTTCAGCGGTTGTCGAACCGATCGGCAGCGGCAACAGCATGCTGATGACATATGTCGTTGTAAAATACACTGCATCGCGGCTTTTCACTGTTAACACAAACTCAAAAATTCATAGTGCTTTTTTTTAGACCTTACAGGACTGTGGAACACGTCATCATCTTTACGACAGATTTATTTTTGTTCTTCAAAATACATCTTGGCTAAAGCCTGGTATCCCACATTAAATGGATAATCTCGGGCAGATAATGTAATCTGCCTGGGGCAGAATCCAAATACCAACAAACGTAGTAGAGGTCTAGGATTATAGGTATTGGAATTAGCCGAGAGGCTCTCTATTAGATATAAACAAACATAAAGAAGGCATAGTGATACATTTTGTGATACCTCTATTATTATTTTCTTTCTTGGCTTAATATTTCTGTTTTTGATTCCGATTTCTTTCGTAATGACTTCGGCTTTGGCTTCGATACCCGTAGAAATCCACCAGATTTAAATGAAGTCCGGAGGGCGGGCAGCAGCGCCTCCTGCAGAACACTTTTACCATCAAACTGTGATCCCCAACCCGCATACCCAGCGTTGAAATTATGGGCACTACCCCCATGTTACAGAGGCCAATAAGGTGTTTATCAGGGGGAGGTCTTAGTCCAACAGTGGACCGATATAGGCTGTAGATGATGACGATAAAAATAAAAACCCATACGGACCTGAATTCAAACTTCAGCCATAACATATAATACAAAATACGAATGCAAAGTGTAAGCTCCTATCCATTGGTTTAGCAGCTCATGCATGATGTAAGTGAGTGTAAGTCGCAGCGTGTCGTAAAGATCGTTCACGTTCCGTTACCGTTACCGACACTAACAGTGAAGCGTCGCGAGTTCCGATGCAGGGGACATCGCACATTGGACTGCGATGCGGGGAAATCCATTATGAATGAGACCAGTCTGTATTATCACACCATCGTACAGGTCGTAAGACTCTTTCGACTTTTCAACCTAACTATTTCGGCTTTTCAACTCCTGAATTTCCTCTGCTTAGGACTCGGTTCTGTGACTATGAAACTCGAGATTGTGCTTCTATTTTTGATTTTGTCTAATTTTGTGAACGTTTTGTGTAATTAATTCATGGATGTTGGTCTGAATAAAACCCTTTTTATTTATTATTTTATTTAACGAACATCTAACTACCTGTATGATTTTATTGAGTTTGAAAAATGGCCTGTTCCACTTTGTAAATCCATTAATGGATCAGTTTTCAATCTGGTCCATCACATTTCCTTCGCTTTTTTGTAAACCTATGGAATTGAATGTGAAAATAAATATAAGTAAACCACTATTATATATAGGTAGGTGAATTTTAGATTTGAGTATGGAAATGAATAGGTACCGCTTTTCATGAACTAGTTTCTGCCCGCAGCTTCGCACGCGTCGTTTCTAAGGAAACGTTTATATGTGATTTATATCCAATGAGAATTGATTTATGGGATAAAAAGTAGCTTATATTTATTCCAGGGTTAGAATTACCTGTATGCAAAATTTCAACCCGATCCGTTCAGTAGTTTTGGCGTGAAGAGGTAACAAAAACTCATCCATCCATCCATCCATCTATCCATCCAAACTTTCGCATTTATAATATTAGTGTGATTATTAATTATTATTATTATAGTGTGATTGTGTGATGTGATATACTATAATATTTACGCTTCTGACTGGTAGTGTGATAGTGTGATGTAATGTGATTAGTGTGATTCTACAAAATGGATTGTAATGGAGAGGAATACGATCCGTTCAAACCTTGGGCAGAACAGCTGTGAGAGAAAATCCTGGCTGAAATGCGGAAAAAGCTTCTGGTTTGGTTTTCAACTGCAAGTATTTGCACCGAGCCTAAATAAGTCCGTCGAAAAGCCACAGAGTACGTGACGACCAAAGATAGTTTTGGTTTCCACTGCAACTTTTTGCAGCAAACCTAAGGGTCATAGCACATGGAACCAACACCGCCAACGCACAGCTCAAAGACGATCATTTAAATGTGGGCTTAAACGATATCGTTCTAGGCTTTTAACTCGGAATTTAGATGCATTTTATGTTGAGGGTATAAAAACCGGCTAATTTTTTTTTGGTCGCCTACCTATTAACTTGTAATTACTTTACCTATATACTCAATTTTCCTATTTATTTCTTATAGGTACCTATGTTTCTTAGATTACCAAATGTAGAATTAATGATTCGTGTGGCCAATGATCGTCTAGTTAGTGGTAGGACTCCTACGTTGTGTTGTGGTAGTAGGTACTTAGGTTCTTTTAGGTGCTAAAGACAAACGAACTAATTCTAAAGTTAACTTAATCCCATTCATTCCTCTTCGTAATAAGGACTACTAATTATTTTTAGATTTGCAACAACAGGCACATTATGGTCTGTTCTGTTACAAGGGCATCATAGGACAGACACAGCTCGCAGGCCACTCGCTTGAAACTTGCGGTAAGCCTGTCATTGTTAAATAAACTTATCTATGTAGTATCTAGTTACAATTACAAGTTTTAGCCCATATTTGAATGCACAGCACAAAATGCTGAAGTGCTGAATGTATGCATGTGCTGTGTCCTTAAAGCTTGCGGCACTCAGAATCGGACGGTGCTGAGTGTGTGGTCGCCTTAGCGAAGCACTGAATTCGAATGTTCCGGAATGTTCTCGAATGTTCCCGTAAAAGTTAAGCGGTTACCACTCGCAGCTGTGAACGATCGCGGGATGATACCGATGTTAATATTAACAGAGTTAGTAAGCCGCAAGATGTTTATTACGAGGCTCAAAGTATCAGGGCTAAGGCATGTTTATTAAAAGGTTATTAAAAGTTGAAGACAGACTTTTCTTGTCTGGTCAATCGTCTGAGTTTTATTAATGTTTTGAATAAAAATACTGATAAGTATATAATAAACTTATCAGTATTTTTAATAAAATAAGAGTGAGACAAAAAAATGATTGATCAAATAAGATAGATAGATAGAAAATACTCTATTGTACACTTGAAATTAAGAAACAATTTAAAATGAAATAATTATAACATAAGTGACGATCTCTGCCAGACAACCTAAGTCCGTTATTAAAACTAAACCTACAACATCCAAATCAGACATAATAATTAGGGGCAATGCAATTGCAATTTAAAAGATTGTTTACCTATTTATGTGTTTTCGAACATGCGAAATGAAGAGTCGATTCCGCACTCTCAGCTGCTTTCTGAAACTTGTCAAAATACCGGAGGAAGCATCTGGTAAAGTTTCAATATTGCAAATTGAGTGGGAAACTACCTCACCAAACTGTATTTACCTTTATCAACCGAAATATTGCACATTGCATTACGGAAAAGTGAATCGGAAAGCTCTTTTAGTAGTCGGAAAGAAACCTCTAGCTAGAGCCAAAGTTCAAATTTTAATAAAAGAGTAACGGTATTATTATGCTAACAACCGCTGGGGTAAACGAGTTCTTGAGTGGAGACCACGACTCGGCAAACGTAGTGTAGGACGCCCTCCGGCCAGGTGGGATGACGATCTGCGAAAGACTGCAGGCAGATGCTGGATGCGGCAAGCTGAAGACAGGGCGCTATGGCGCTCATTAGGGGAGGCCTATGTCCAGCAGTGGACTAATATAGGCTGATGATGATGATGATGATTATTATGCAGTACTTACTTCCCATAACACAAGCTCTGCTTAGCTTGGGGCTAGATTATTCTGTGTGGATTGTCTAGCATTATAAGAAATTGCATTACAATTTCATAAATTTTTCCTTCGAAAAGTGAATAAAATCGAACTCAAATCTCATCCCATAGACACGCAGAGGTACTGATGACCTCAAAAGAATGTTACATGATGGAGCTGACGTCACACGTGTATACAGGATGAATGTGAATGGAGCAATTAGCTAATTAGCGCTGCACGATGGATGGGGATTGATGGTCACATGGCGCCGGGGTGAGGGAACCAGAACTCCTACTGTAGTTATTTTGATCGGTTGGCATCGGAACAAAGTACGGCCGCAAAACGCCACGTTTACTCGCTCTTTCGTTTACTTTCTGGTGGTCGATTTTATGACTAACGAAATTTAGTTTCAAAAAGCTTCCAAAAATGCAAAGGCAACTCAAAAGTACCGTTTGAATTACAAACTTGTTCCAATAAAGTGCCTATATACCGGTCGAACGAAACGATACACATTTGTTTTTTTTTATTTTAGAGTATACACGCTAAAGTAACCGCCGAGAAGTTGATAAATCACTGTCGGCTACCTACAATATACAAACACTGAAATGTCGCGTCAGCTCACTTTGTCGGCGGGTTCGGTGAGCAGAGTCCGTTAGAGAAGCCTTTATTGCTGTAGCGGCTTCGTGGCAAGCAATACAATTACAGCACATTTTGCGTCCGCGGCCGCGGCTCGTGAATTACGTATTTACGTGTTTTGACCGAGACTTGTGTTGTTAATTATGATAGGAGTTAAAAAATATATACTCTAACAAAACCCGTCATGTCATGGGTTTTGCGAAAGAGATTTAAATGAAAGAGCACGATCCAGCTTATAAAGCTTAAAAATAACTCTAACTGAACGTAAAGAATACAAGTCCTTTAGGAGACGTCCGTTCCGTCTGAGTATTGCGAGCGAAGTGAAATGAAAGATAGCGCTGCGCCGGCGTGCTGAGCGCGCCATTTTACGTAGCGCGGGTAAGGTTGCCCGCTTGGATTCAAAATATTTTAATAATTTATACTATAAAATCCAACAGTGATGTCCTTTGACGGCATCTGTGACGCGCCGCGGGGGCGAAGAAGGTACTTGGGACGTAGAAAATTGCGAGACAAGTGATTTTATGTTCTCATATAGCATTCACTGCCTCTGCAGTGTTTTGTCGGCGTGTTCGGTGTGTAGAGTCCATTAGAGCAGGCCTCCAGTGCGAGGCTGTCGACTTCGTGGGGAGCAACTCAATTAGAGCGCGGCTTGCGTCTGCGGCCCCGCGGCTCGTGAAACACGTGTTTACGTGTTATTTTGACCGCGACTTGATTTCAGCATTTTTTACCCGCAGCCTCGCTTACGTTGTTTCCATGTAAATGGTTAAAGGTTATTTATATCCCAAGGGAACTGATGTATGGGATAAAAAATATACTTTATTCGAGGCCAAGATAGTATACATCTACGCAATTTCAGCCCGATCGGATTAGTCGTTATGACGTCAAGAGGTAACAAACATCCATCCAAACATCTATACATCCTAACATCCAAACTTTTGCATTTACAATATTAGTGTGCTGTGATTGCGACAGGAGCTGAAACACCAACCACGACGTTTTTTGATGACTTCTGTGACGTTCCGCGCGGGTGAAGAATACACTTAGGACTAAGAGCGGTTACACACTGCATCCGATCCGGATAACCGCTCTTAGGAGATTGCGGAACATGCAATTTTATGATAAGCTTATATTATATCCGGCACATAAAGTGCCTTGTAAAAATAAAATTAAAACGTAACTCACGCGGGGCTAGATTGTCCTGTATTAATTGTCCATCTTTTCTTATTTCGCACAGTTTTTTTACTGTGGATAGACCTTCGTGTGACCACAATATCACCTGATGGGAAGTGACCATGTGGCCGACGGTGTAACACGAAGGTCTCGAAGACTATTCACTCTAGTCTTGAAGAGACCCAGGTTGTGTTGGCTTGAAAAACAGTACAAAAACATTAAAATGAATATTATTAACAAAAATATTTATTCACAAAGAAAATTAATATCAAATACCTAATAGAAATAAATGCAACTAGTATTTACAATTGAAACAATTGAGCTAAGTGCAGACTGTTGCAAACAATCTACAGGTAGCTCAACTGATCCATATCAATACCAGTCGGAAGCGATCCCAAGATGCTGGCTGCATTGCCCCGCTGCTGTATGGCAATGCTGATGCGCAGCGCTAGCAGTTATTTTATTAACAACTAGTTTATGACCGCGGCTTCGCAAGCGTTGTTTCTATAAACGTTTAAAGGTGATTTCTATCCCATGGGATCTGATTTATGATATAAAAAGTAGCCTATGTTTGATTTCAGAATTAGAATTACCTGTTTCTAATATTTCAGCCCGATCCGTTCAGTAGTTTCGGTGTGAAGAGGTAACAAACATGCATCCATCTAAACATCGATCCAAACTTTCGCATTTATAATATTAGTGTGTTAAAATAAACAATAAACAGTAGAAAATAGTAGTTCAGAAGTAAGAGCATTATTACAGTGTTTATTTCTATGAATCCCTCTAGTCACTGAAATACAATTTATTGGTAAAATCAATTTACACGTCAGATTTTCTTAAAACTAGTTGACATACATATTGTAAGTACTTACCTATAGTTCATGTTCAAAAATTACTTGTATATATACAGATTAAATAAATTGAAATAAATGAAAAAATATATATATAGTAAAAAATCATAAATCTTATATGAAACAATAATCAATTATGAATTTACTGGTCAAGTAGTTCGTTCACTGAATAGAAATTCTGTTCGACAAGCCAACGTTTCAACTTGATTTTGAAACAACGTAGACTGCCATCAGCTGTGACAGAGTCTGGTAGTTTATTGTACACTGCCGTGCCCATAACATGCGTTAACTTTGAAGAGTTTGTGAGACAGCGAGCGATGGTAGAAAGCTTGCCGGCGTACCGCGTCCCGTACGAGTGGGTGTCGCCGTTCTTCGTGAACTCGTCCAGGTTCGAGCGAACGTACACGGCCACTTGCATTATCACAATGCAGGGCAGTGTAAGTATACCTAGCTCCTTGAAGTATGGTCTAGCGGAGACGTCACGTCGGATGTTAACCAAGCTGCGTATGGCTCGCTTCTGCATACGGAAGGCGCGCTCCCAGTCGGCAGCTCGCCCCCATAGCTCAGCACCATACTGTAACACCGAGTGAACTGTTGCGAAATAGCAGCTTCGTGCCACCTCCGCCGGAACCACGCCGGAACCACCCGTCTGAGCGCGAAACATGCGCTGCCCATTTTCCCGCACAGCTTACTGATATGACTCTCCCAGGTAAGTGCTTTGTCAATTTCAAATCCAAGAAAAGTGGTGGATTCTGATTGTTTGATAACAGTTCCGTTTACACTCACTACAAGCTGTTTCGCCGTTTTCCCGGATAGGCGGAAATGTATATAGTGAGTCTTACTCAGGTTCAGTTCCAGCCCGTTCATCCTGAACCATCCAGAGAGTAGGCCGGCCGTCTTGTTCAGCTTCTCCTCCAGCGTGTCCACGGACTTAGCAGTGACTACCGCGGCTACATCACTGTGTCCCTAGTCCCTACATAAGTTGAGTAAAAAGTTTTATTTGGAAACATATACAAAAACTGAAATAGGACACAAAAGAAGGTACAGTTCCCCTTGATCGTGTCGGTGTCGACGCGACGGTTCCATTTGTCAACGTTTTTACAGCGGCCCTGGTTCTGTGGTGCCCGTCGCTTGTGCTAATATTCACGTCAACCCTACACGGCCCTTGCTGTAAATTATGTTGCACTAATAGAGGCCGGCGGTTTCTCTCACGTTATTGCTTACAGCGATTGGCTATCGAGAAACGTTGCTGCCGTCTGGATGAAATATATTAACGAAGTAATTTGAGAATTACGTCTAATCGTTGAGACTCATCTAATGAGTTAAGACATAATGTTCTACTTCTAATGATTCAATATCAGAAGTCAGAATCAGAAACTTTATATCTTTAGGCATCATAAGCAATTGGACAAGTCAAAAGCACAAACATAATAAGTACTTTTCAAGTTGAAAAACAATTATTTAAAAATATGGAGGGAGAAGGTAACGTTTATTCATAAAGTTAGATATTAATCCAGCTCAATTGATTCAACTAAATACTAATTCTAATATATTTATATTATTTGATTGTAATTTTCTTTGTGAATCCAGCTGAGATCCTAAAGATCTAGGTAAGGTAAAAGTGTCTGCTCGACAGTAGATCGATTGCAGGTAGGAATACTTACTCAACGTTAATAGACTTTACTTTCCTATTCGGCACACAGGAATATCTTTCTTTGTACTTCCTTATCTATCTGTAAACCTCCTTATCAACCTATTTGTATAATTTTCCTACCTAGCGACCAAGCAGTTAAAAAACTTTTACAAAGCACCCAAACTAATAATTATAGTCAGTGAATCTTCCCTCCGCGGTCCACTAAGGCTTACAAATAACCATGATTAGGACCACGGCGTTGTGCGCCGTAAGCTATGCCTTTTACTGCTCGCTAACGCCGTAATCCCAAACCCCAGCATTACATTTTTCTTCATTATCTCACCCGCGGTCAATTTCAACGCATAATTAAAACGCTGGAACATTACAATAAAGAGTTTAATGATCGCTCTGTCTGTTCGTAATCCGTTTCCCTTGTAGCGCGATGTTTACTGCCCCCGTTCATGGCTGTAAACTCTGTAAAACAAGTTTACAGACAGTTGTAAAGTTAGCATTACCAATGAAATTTATTAATCAAGTTCACTTCATTTGAATGCGCAATGTTCAGCAAACAAGCTTTTGATTAGATGAAATAAAAATCTCAGACGTTTTTCAATTTGAACAGAATAATTTGAGATAAGTTTGAAGTGTCAGATCCGCGCAAACAAAATATTATCTCTGCCGGGAAAGCTCTTTGTCTGCCTGTGCTGCGCGGTACATATAAATACTCGGATTTATATGTACCGCGCATTTATATGTATAAATACTCGGATTTTTCGCACTTATTTTATAAGGTAGAAGACTTTTTCTACGATGGCACGTGTCTGGCGCGCTCAATATCTGTGGATATATCGAGATAGGACATAGGACACTCTCCCGGAAAACCATTCCACATAGAGTCTACTTCAAACTCCTATTAACAGTATCACTTTTCCGAAAAATCTCGCGACTGTCCTTTATTTTGATAGCTCTAAATCCACTAGTTATTATCACATTCCGGTCCATCCGGATGTGGTTATCGCTCGGATCGAGGGCCGTTTACACCCGCTAGTTAGGGCCGGTGAAACCGACTGATAACCGGGGGTTAATCCCAGGGATAAGTTTAGCTACGGGTAATTGCATCGGACTGTTACCGGTGAGTTTTGCTGAGTGTTTGTGTGTGTGTGTGTTGCCAGATCAAGATACGGAATGTAACAAAGAGGACACAGACTCGATATGACACACATATGACTGGAGATTGTTTGCAACAGTCCGCATTTAGCTCAATTGTTTCAATTGTAAATAGTAGTTCTAATTTGTTTCTATTATTTGATTTTAATTTTCTTTGTTGATAAAGGTTATTCAAAAGTTACAAAGAGGCACCGTAAGTGACGAAAAGTTATGCCACTACTTCATAAACCGAAAATAATTAATCTGGTATAGTCTTACTACCTATTATTATATAGCTTATATTATATTATTATATTATATGTTATATTATTATATAGCTGTGTGGTGCCGGCTTAGAATTTGCACCATCCCAACTCTTCCCGCGGGTGTCGTAAGAGGCGACTAAGGGATATCCACCGGGGGCGGGCAGCAGCGCCCCCTGCAGAACATTCTACCACCGAACTCCGATCCCCAACCCGCATGCCCAGCGTGGGGATTATGGGCATTACCCCCATGAGATAAAAGCCAATAAGGCGTTTATCAGGTGGAGGCCTGCGTCCAGCAGTGGACCAACACAGGCTGTTGAGGTTGAGGAGGTTAAGTCTTACTACCGACACCGTAACATGAAAAATCTGCAATGTGGAAATTCAAACTATACCTAATCCAAAGCTTGAAACATTCATGCTGAATGTTTCAAACATTCATGCTGAATGTTTCAAACATTCATGCTGAATGTTTCTAACATTTTGATTAATACAGTTTCATGTTGAAACACAATAATGTTAACAACTCGGTGCAGATATGTAGCCCACTTTGCCACTTTGTTTGCCATTTTTCTAATCTGTGGTAGATCGTCGCCATTAGCTGGCAACATTGCACGTTGCATACAAAACTTTATGCAAATAAAAGCTATTTAGATTATAATACTCGCTCCGTGTTTCCCGCGCTCGTCGAATCACACAGAATGTGGTAGTTTGGTGGATCCCACTGGCATTCCACAGTTTAGTATCATAGTGTAGTGTAGTATCAAAAAAGGTATAACCCGTGCGCGATCAGAATGGAATGGGACATTTTAAATTGAAACAAGCACGTTCAGGCATTTATTTTAACTAAGTTCCGGCAGGTAATGGTACTTAAATATTCTTACAAATAAATAAATTAATAAATAAAGGCTTCAACCCATACTGATAGCGCGCAGATTATACTATTAGTTCTACGGCGTAGTATCTCTCCTGGAAATTTGAAATATCGTTTTCAATATCAATTGGTTTCACAATCCAGTGCAGCTTAAACCAACAAATAAATCCAACCACGTCCTCAACGACTGCTGACGCCATCGCTCAACGTCAGAATAATCAACCGATGGAACAAATCGACCCCCGTTACCCGACCATCGTAATGACTCCACTCAAATCCGAACAAATAAAGGCACTCGCCGACTGAGCCCATACATCGCAGGAGCTGATTAATCTGGCCGCTGTAAGCCAGCTGATTGGATTAGACCCTGAATAGGCCCTCAATGGCCTCAAGAGCCCTTCGATAAAATGCAAAAATGGCAGCCAATCGGGACAATTGTCGGTACGTGATCTCAGGATCGAAACGAGAGCTCTCAGCTAGAAATAATCGATAGCATTGCCGAAAACAATCGGAGGATACAATTGCAATACTAAATGAACGGTGTTATTCCCAGCCAAAGTACTTACCGGCTGATTTTAAATTCTAAAATATTCCTTCATAATGGCGAAAACGCTTAATCTTTTCTTGCCTTGTTTTAAGTTAGCTTTTTAATTCTAGAACGTGTTTAGACATTAATCGTAAAATTCGAGATTTCTAGAAGAATTAAATTAATTTGAAAATGTATGCTTTCAACATGTAAATATTGTATGTAAAGTAGCTACGTGAGATACAAACTATACATAACATCTGCAAGTACATCACTATAGCTGATAATGTACTTCCGAATCGAGATAGAGTTCAATAACTGAATCAATCGGGTGCGAACGGCGAATCTCGCGGCACACTATGCTCGCTAACAGTAGGAGAACTTATACTCTGTCATATTTTTCATAATTAGGGTTTCGAAGATCGGTTTCGAAACCCTTATGGTCTCGCTTTGTCTGTCCTTTTTTCCCTCCTTAATAACTCAGCAACTACAGCAGCTATCAACTTGAAATTTAAAATAATAATACATTTCGTGCGCCTGTACAGATTTTAAGAAAAAAAATTTAAAATAAATGAAAATGAACATTTTCCATACAAATTGAGATGTCAAAATTTCAAAAGAGACCTACATAGTCAAATGGGGTATCAAATGAAAGGTATTAGTTTGTACATTTCAAAATATTTTTTGAAATTTTTGTAGGTTTCATACTTTTTGAAATATTTTGAAAATAGTCGAAATTTTACTCGTTCCTCCCCCCCTATCTCCGAAGTTTGAAGAGCGATCCATTCAAAATGTATGAAACGTTTGTAGATATAGATCTATATTTTACAGGAAAAATATAGAGAAGTCTGTAAAACGAACACTTTTTGAAAAATGGTCAAAAAGGGGGGGGATAGTTTTCAAAAGGGGGGGCTACCCCTCTAAGTGGGGTATCATATGAAAGGTATCAGTTTGTATATTTCAAAACAGTTTTTAAAATTTCTATAGGTTAAATACTTTTCGAAATATTTTGAAAAAAGTCGAAAAATTTACCGCTACACCCTTTCACCGAAGCATGCAGAGAGATCCATCTGAAATGTAGGTTGGTACCTACTAGTTTTAGGTCTTCATTAAAATTCGGAGTCTCTAACCAGTACCTTTAGTACATACCTACTTGTTGACAAACGTTCGAAACCCTCGGCGCGCGAGTTACACTCGCACTTGACGGGTCTTGTGAATGCATTCGCGTAGGTACGGCCGGCTATTGTTTGCCATTGATGAATCATCCTGGTCGACAGGACAAAAATATCTGCCAAAATACCTACAACCCCAGCTGCTAGTCTAGAGAAGAGTAGGATATGTAAATAATTAGGGTGCGAACAGAGAATCGCGCGGCACGCTGCCCTCGCTCACAATAGGAAAATTTCAGCTCTTTCATTATTTTACAGACACAAGAATACTTTCCTTATGTCAGATTGTAAAAAGACATTATGCGAAAATTTTACGACTTCAATGACTCAATAAGCAAAGGTCCACCTTCGACGCAGAAGCTTTTGGGATATCTTTCCGCAGTGGGCGAAATGTTAGTATGATCCGTTTGTATGTGCTCCGGTCTGGGTGTATAATTAATATGTAATGGTACCCACAACACAACCTCTGCTTACTTTAGAACCAGACGATATTGTGTGATAGTGTCAAGTATTAATGACGTCACTCTCTAGCTCTGTGTAACTAGCAAGAAAAAGCTCTTGATCTACATATATTTGTATCACCAGAACTTAGTTTTACTGAATGTCAGAGTGTATCGTGTGATCGTCGCGTCACATGCCGACCTTATTGGAATAAGTCAGTTCCGATTCCATGTTCTATTAAAATACTGGATAAATATTTCACGTTCTCTGCGCAAACTGGCATACATATTGATGCTTTGTGCAATTTAGCGAAGAACGGATCGCATGCATATTGATTCATAAAATATCTAGTTAGCTTTTGCAGCGTCATTTATAAAATGGAGCAGCGGGTACTTAGCCAGTTTGATAGGACGGCATAAAAAATGTACGTTATTCCTATTTGCATGAAATGTTGCTATAATTTTTGTGTAGCGCTTTCAGAGTTTTATGTAGATACATTGAGTGCTATTACAGCCGTGGAGGAAAAACCTTTTCTTTTAAACCTTCATCTGCATCATAAACATAAATGAGGACAATTATGTTAATTGCTTTAATTTGTGAATCATCTCGCCAAATTCACAGAATCTAAATTTCAATTATTTTTTCACCTGCTCACATCCTGCGAACTATCATCCATCATTCATCATCAACCATGCTTCAGACATACTCAGACAGACACTGAATTGTCCAGCACTGTTTGTTTATTGCTTGGGATGAACAGCTGTCCATCTGTCGGTGATGGTGGCTCATTACCCTTAATGAGCCAGCCCTATGTCTATGTCCATAAGCCAACCCCAAGTAGGTACTTATAAGATCAAGTCTTATGATAACTCCAGAGTCATATGTATAACATCCATAGCGAATGTAATTGTGTCTGCCTGTTACCTTCTCACGCCCAAACGGCTGAACGGATCTTAATGAAATTTGGCAGGAAGTTTAACGGTATCCTGGGGTCCCGGGAAACAATTTGCAAATTTTTTAGCCTATATACACTATAGGCTAAAAAATGTGCAAGTTGTGAGTTTTGATGAATAAGCTCTTTTTTTAGGCCTCTGTTAATTAGCTCCATGGTACCTTGCCTTTAATAGAAACCTTCTAACTCTAAAATACATCAAATAAATCACCAATTTTTCGACCTCTGTTCACAAGACGCAATAGAGCCCCAACAATAGAGGGCATGCGGCTGATCACGCCCTTGACCCGCAGATTACGTCGCCGACAGATAATGGACAACCGAGTGCCACCGCCAGTTTGCATTGGACGGGACGACTGTCGTGTACGAAGCTGAAATAGATAACATACTCTCAGGGTACTAAAGCATTGTTACTTTACTCAAACTAAGAAATTTAATTCCAAACGCGTAGATTTTAAAGGGCTTATCAGTAGTCATCTAGCTTTAAAGTTATGCGAGCGGCGACAGGAATAAGAGAATGAAAAATTTGATGGCTGCTTTTGCACTTTTGCAGCGATCGAAAAAACGTTTATTTTGTTTACACTTGAAAAAATAAAAATCTTTATTAAAATAAAACAAAAACACTTAAGGCTAATCTTCAAGGGGGAAAACTGGAATTCATTTTTTTGACTTCCAGTTTTCCCCCTCAAGGGGGATTTCAAGGGGGAAAACTGGAATAACCCAAAACATGGGCGTCCTCATTGCTGAAAACGATTATTATTTGGTTTTAACCTCTCCCGTGGCAAGAGTCCATAATATGGCTTCTCAAATAAAACCGTTGTGTGGCAAGCGACCATATTATGGCCGATTTTCCGAGGATTCTGCAACAATGGTAATTGTATGAAGTTGCCAGTACTTGCGGGAAAACACCGCGTAAGTTACGATTGAATAGGTACGCAACGGATTATAATCCGCGAGAAAAAAAATCGTGTGGATTATATCCGCTACGCGGGGTAAGCCTTAGAGTTTTAAGCTACGCAAGTGGTACAAATGTGGCACACCATACTATCATACTATTGTGACAGCATCCATGTTATGCCCCGCTGGCCACAGCGAGCGACCGGATCCACGCTCTGTGGTCACGACTTCCTGTTTCTTAGCATTCTCTTTTTTTCTAATAAGAAAAACAAAGCTGACACACTTGTCAAGGATTTGTAGTTTTGTAGTAACCCATATAAAAAAATAAGACATTTGGTGCAATAGATAGATTAGGTAGGCATAATACATTCGTGTCTGTGAAACATAGAGCAAATCTGCTCTATGCTGTGAAACCATCGAAATACCTTCCCATATAAAATTTCAACCTAATCGGTTCAGCCGTTTAGAAGTTATGTGAAAAGATAAGTACAGAAGGATAATTCTTACTGCCCGTTGTCCTATTACCCGTTTTCTCATAGAAATGAAGCATTTTCCCGCGGTAAAAAGAAGCCTATGTTCATCAGGAATAATGTCGGCTTCTAACGGTAAAATAATTTTTCAAATCGGTCCAGAAGTTTCGGAGCCTATTCAATACAAACAAACAAACAAACAATCAAATCTTTCCTCTTTATAATATTAGTACCTATAGATTATAGTGTAGATGAAGGTTTATTTCTTCGCCTCCTTTACTATGCCGGAGCCTGCTGTGGCAATGGGGTACTAGCTACATAAGAATCGTAAACTCTGATAAAGTATAATATACTAGCTGCGCCCCGCGGCTACGCACGCGTTGTTTTTATGGAAACGTTTAAAGGTGATTTCTATCCCACGGGAACTGATTTATGGGATAAAAAGTAGCCTATGTTTTATTCCAGGCCTAGAATTATCTGTATGCAAAATTTCAACCCGATCCATTAAGTAGTTTTGGCGTGAAGAGGTAACAAACATCCATCTATCCATCCATCCAAACTTTCGCATTTATAATATTAGTGTGATTATACTACTACTAGTATATTATACTATGCCTGCGGCTTCGCACGCGTATACTGATTTATGAGATAAAAAGTAGCCTGTCTTTTATTCGAGGATTGCAGAATTTCCTAATATTTGCCCGCAACCAAGAATCATGTGCCGCAAATGTGTTCATTTATCCACTTTCGTGTTCGTCGTAACTTTAGTGAAAACGTTTCATAATTTAGTCGAGACTGTAAATTAAATGCCGGTTCTGAACAGGGATGCCACGCATCGTCGGTTGCTAGTTCGCTGGGATACCATAACTCAGGCAAATATTAGGTCGAATCCAACCTAAACACAGCCCTGTAGTTATTCTGTGCCTAAACTTAAATGGTTCCGATATTTGTGCAGGTGTGTCCAACAACTTCCCTATGCAAAAATTTGTATTCAATATTTTATCTATATTCCGACGACTATAGATTTTGTTTAGGACGACCTCTCCGTTGCAGTGACTCACCAATTGCATGCCCGCGCGGGCCATACACGAGTAAAGTTATCTTATTTATTACTAGTTTCTGCTCGCGGCTTTGCACGATTTGTTTCTAAACGCTTCAAGGTTATTTCTATTTCATGGGAACGGATTTAAGGAATAAATAGCGTATGTGTTATTTCGGGCCTCGACCTATATCTATGCAAAACTTCAGTCTGATCCATTTAGTATTTTGGCTTGAAGAAGGAACCATCAACATCCATCCATCTATCCATCCACCCATCCAAACTTTCGCATTTATAATATTCTTGTGCTGTGAAGTGTGATAAATGGCGGAGTTAAAGCGATGAATAAAAAAAATTAAGATATTAATAATAATAATAATGCTGGACAATTTACACAGCATTATCTAGCCCCAAGGTAAGCAGAGCTTGTGTTATGGGTACTAGATAACTGATATACATAATAATATACGAGTACATAGATAGATACTTTTTATTATATAGAAAACGACCAGAACACCCTGAACAAATATCTGCAGATTGTACAAATATTTGTCCCGAGGCGGGAATCGAACCCGCAACCTCCTGCGTCGCAGGCGGACCTTCGCCCACCGCGCCACAGAGGTCGTCATATTGATTACTTTCTATCCTTTTTTATATAAAACAGAACTTAAAGCAAATTGTATTTCCTTTAAAGTTTGTCCGAAGCTCTCAGCCAGCACGTAGCTAACACAAGTTAGCGGAGTTCGCCGGTCAAGCACATGTGTGCTGCCCTCGGCTACTTACTTTGCAGTACTTAATCGATACTTACTACTTAATGTTTATTTGAACTTGTGGAACTGCGAAATGTACTCCATTAACTACAGAATGCGCCCGTTTTACTCCAATCGCTTTTTTAAAATCTTTTTTTTTTTTTTTGAGGGATTTAGACGAATCGCTTTCAATAGATATTTTATATTTTCCTCTGAAACAATTTAAAACACACATTCGCTCGAAACGAAAATCCATTTAATCGAATTATTATTTTGAACAACAAAGTTAATTGAACCTTTCATTATTCAAGCATTGTCGCAAATACGTTAAAATATTTGAAGTGGAAACAAGTTGATCAAGTTCCAGTCGACAACTCTTCAACAAAGTGGAATTCAACCACAAATACAAAAAGATAAACTGACGCCGCCATGCTTTGTTCAAAGGTGAGCGAAGCCGCGGGAGCTTGCTAGTCTGAGGCTTTGCGTTAACTTTGAGGCAAGAGGCACGGCACGGGCGCACATCTATTTTACTTCTTAATGACATTTTGCGTGTACTTTGTATTGACATGATAACTATTTCATTTCATTATACTATAAAAGCTTTCGTAGTTTGACGAACTAACAGTTCCGGAGATTACTTCCTACATACAAACATCCACACATTACCTCTTCTTGAAGTTAAATTAAATATGAATGTAAGCGGGTTAACTACGAACCTAGTTTGTGTGTGTGTGCGCGCAAGGACGCAGTAGAGGCGCGACGCGAACCGCATCTCACCCTGATGAAATCCCTTGTTAAGGGGGTACCTACCCTCAAATTGCTTATTTTCAACTCCGTCGGACCTCCATACCTTCCAAACTACTGAATATTTAACTTTGAAATTTATATATGGTAAAGTTCAGGACTTATTCTATCGATCATATGTTTCGAAAACACGATTCCATAAAATTTTCTCGATAGAAAAAAATCGCAAAGTTACCTCTAATTTTTTACTAAAACCCTAATTTCTCAATAAATACAGATGATACGATCTTGAGATTAAGCATAGTAATTGAGCTAAGTATAAAGAACATTTTATATGTTGCCTTTTTTTCAATTAACTATTCTAATGTTTGTGGGGAGCAAATAACTACTAAAAACTTGATTTTTGGGCTTACGCCGCTTTGCTCTGTCCCGCTCCTGTGAACGCGAAATTCTATGCCTATCCTCTTCACACAATAACGAGGTAGGGTACCGCCTTAAGGGATGAAACGTTGGTGTTCTTCCAACACAAACCAGGTTCGTTGTTAACCCGCTTACATTCATAGTTCATTTCACTTCAAGAAGAAGTAATGTTTGGATGTTTGTATGTAGGAAGTAATCTATGGAACTGCTAGTCCGATTTAAATTTTTGACGTGACAACGTCTTATAATTCGATAGAGCCGGCTGCACGCACGAAAAAACATGACGTCATGCGGCGTTACCTCGCTCTGAGGCGTTCCCTCGCTCTGAGGCGTTCCATGTAAGGCTTGAAGTGCAAGCGAGAGCGCTCGACATCCGTCTCTCTCCTACTTGAGTGAGCGATGCGTCTGCGTGGACAGCTGCTATACTATAGTACATTTACATGTTTTGATCCAGTATCAAATGCTACCATTCCATCAGTATTTTCTTAAGACGTTGTCACGTTCAACTATCGTCAGTAAAACGACTTTACAGACAACCAATTTTTTTTTCACGAACTGATAGTTGTATTATCTCTAAGGTTACGTTCAGGGCCGTTATGGCCCACTACTCAGGGCGGGAGCGAAACAGTTTACTTCGTTTCGCGCATCATCCCGCCGGCCATTTTGTAATTAATAACACATACCCATTCAGATTTCACTGCCGCTATAAGTATGAAAACTGCGTAGATCTGAAAAGGCCTTTATACGGGTACGATAAAAATAAAGCCTCGGGACGAGACTAGCTCAAAGATAAACAAGTCCAGCCTTGGCGTGGGGGCGGAAAACGGCAACTTTATTCACTAAACGAGGAAGCTGGCTAGTTTTGTAAATGTACAAATTAACGCTTCAGTCCATTGTTTGGTGTAATGAGCTTATTGCCATTAGCAATAATAGCTGTTTGGAGCGTGAACGGCATGCTAATGCAGTTTAATTTTAATAGGTACCTGTGGTGTTTCATATTGATGCCTGATTCCAGCTATTCAGGTAGGTATTTAAGTAGGACGCTTTACCACCCTTATCGTGGATATTTCCACTCGAACTAAGCAGTTCTCCTCTACTTTTATCATTCGGACCGATAAAGGTTGAAAGTAGCTGCGTGTTTCTGATTTTCCCGACAACTCTGTGACAACTCTTCGACGACCTCTGTGGCGCGGTGGGCGAAGGTCTATACAGCTATTTCTTTTCGAAAAAAAATCAGAAACCTTGATAAGTAAGGAAATTAAATGTTTCGTCAGTAGGTAACTATTGTGTTGATGGTTTCAGTACGGAGACGACGGCTGATAAAAGAGAGTTCGAGAAGAAAAGTTAAAGACTCACACTTACCTAATAATAATACCATTAGAAAATAAATCATCCCTAGCCTATGCCATTGCTTTCAGCACTTTCTGCCTGGGATACAGGTTTACTTAACCTAGTTCAGGCACATGTAATTTTATACCTATATAGATATTATCGACTCTTACGTACTCGTAGCTCTAAGTTGTTTTTTGAATACATTATTTATTTATTTATTGCTGCACAAAGGTCACCCCTAATAAGCGCAATAGCGTATAGCGTAGTCTTCAGTTGCATCCAGCATCAACAGCCGTCTTTTGCAGATCGTCATCCCAGCACACTGCGTCTATATGACGTAAGCCGAGCCGGACGACGGTAAGTCTTCACACAAGAATGTTAAGCTGAGCGCAGCGGTCGTCGGAGGCTAATGGAAATAAATGTTTTTTAATTAAAGATAACAAAGCACATCTGCAAAGCCCCAGTAGCGTGCGACTGCAAGCCACATCTATCGCATCCATCAACGGTTTATGGGTGACGTCTCATGTGTGGTCTGTGTCTGCAATAATAAGTTCCTCGCGGTCCGAGTCCTTATTTGGTGGATAGCAGACGTGCGAACACAAGCAGTTTGACAGTTTTTCAAGATTCAAAGATATTTATTGCGTCAAACATTGGTTGTAAGTATAAATAATGCACTCGTGTCTCACTATATTTTAGCATGCAATAATTATAACTAATTAGGTAGGTACTTGGATCACTTCGTGAGCCTTAGCCGGCTCACGAGGCCTGGAGCGGGCCCATACATTTTCTTTACCGTCAGGGATTACGCGGCCCGCTCCGGGCCAGACGCCGCGGGCCAATATAAACCTAATTTCCAAATGAAATTTGGAAATTAGGTTTATATTCTATATACTTCAATCACGTTGGGTTGAAGTCTATGTCTCATTTGATTCGTTTCCTTCCGTTTTAGGGGTCTTGCCCGCTCAAATACTTGCCCACGAGCGAGTTGCTGCGCACCAAAACTGTTCATTTTTCAAAACTGTCAAAAATACGCCCACGGTCTCGCTGTTCACAAAAAAGCAACTGTCCACTGCATCGGAATCGGAGCGTACGCACCGTCGCTATTTACAATCTGCCGATAGGGTGCGTCTACTGCTTTCGGATTTTGAATCAGCAAAATAGGAGTTTTAAAAGCAATCGAGTCTGCCAATTAATTGGGCAAGTGAGCAATTGCAAAGCAACTTTCTGTTTAAGAATTTTTATTTCTCATAAAAACAACAAAGTTATTTTAAAATCATCTCATTTTAACTTTAGGAATATTTGTACACTCGTTAAGTTAAACTTTCACAATTGATTTATTTCTTCTTCGTCTAGAAATCTTCTAATATTTAAATATATTACCGTAGGAAGTTACGTCCAAAGAAAGAGATTAATGTGTCTTTGGTTTTTACGTTTCAAAGCTCTGCTATCTACCTACTTATATAAAGAGCACTTTTTATGTTGTTCGAACCTGTTAATAATTATGTTTTAATCAAATGAATATGAAAATGTATGAAATACTAGCTGCCGCCCGCGGCTTCGCACGCGTTGTTTCTATAGAAACATTAAAAGGTGATTTCTATCCCATAAGAACTGATTTATGGGATAAAAAGTAGAGTATGTTTGATTCCAGGATTATAATTATCTGTATACAAAATTTCAGCCCGATCCGTTCAGTAGTTTTGGCGTGAAGAGATAATTAACATCCATCCATCCATACATCCATCTATCCAAACTTTCGCATTTATAATAATAGTGTAATGTGATAGTGTGATTTAGAATCATTATTGTGGAGAGAGCACCTCGAAATACTCTCCGAGATGGTTCCAATGGTTAAAATTTTCAAGAATTTGAATAAAATAAGATATTGGATCATTTTGATATCGCCAATGGTACAAACAATTTGAAAGCTATCAAGACGCCAAAGCTCCTCATGAATAAACGGGATTTGTTTACCAATTCACGCCTTAGTAAACCAAGAAGCGCAAATCTCGCCTTTCTCATTATTTCAATGGAGTGAGGCAGGATGAAACAATGGCGGCAATAAGCGTCACCAGCAATGAGCTGCTTTATTACTGCGATGCTTCCGAGAACAGACATGAAAGACATCCGTCATAGCAGCACACTTCGCTCAACTATGGTTTGTCTGTGAGTTAGGATGAATTATTGAGAAACTTATTTCACAGAAAGTATTCAACTTATAAAACAACGGCAACATCGATGTTACTCACACATGCCGAGCTAAGAATACTCGCTATTGAGTCGCCTTTCAAGTAAAAAACTAGTAAAAAACCTGACTCGCGTACGGTCCGCGCGGGTTCGGTATTGTACTTATGCAATTGGTGAGTCACTGCAGCAGAAAAGTTTTTATCAATATTAGGATTAAATCAATATCGGTTCTTCCGAATGGGAGCTATAATGAAACATAATAAAGACACATACTTATAGCTTTGCCTAGCTTTTGACCACCTTACATCATCAGGTCTGGCCAGGTGTGCTGCTCATTTGAAGTCCATCGCTCTGTCCGAGACGTCGTAGACTTTTATTCATCATCATTATCAGCCCGTATCAACACATATAACGAAGAGATAGTAGAAGAGACTTCCGCATTTTAATATACCTAGAAGGTATGATAAGTATGGAGGATATATATTCCCGACGTTACACAAGGTTTATAGATTTTTTTAATTGTAACGTGGGTATATAATTACACTTTGATAAAGTGGGCCTTTATTCACAAAGAAAATTATACTAGTATTTACAATTGAAACAATTGAGCTAACTGCAGACTGTTGCAAACAGTCTACAGGTAGCTCATCTGTTACATATCAATACCAGTCGTAAGCGTCCCCAAGACGCTGGCTGCATTGCTACGCTGTATGGCAATGCTGATGCGCTGTGCCAGATACTCACCAGCTCTCGGGTCACGCGTCGCTTCTACCAGACGCTCAGATATTTTTTAAAAACCTGAATAGCCTCGGTACCCCTCGGTACTTTGATTAAACATTACCTAGGCTATTATCATCATCAACACGTCCACAGCTGAACATAGGCCTCCCCCAAACGACGAAACGAACAGCTGCCGAGCCGCCTCCATTCATCGACTCCCTACTGCTACAATGTCGTCGGTCCATCGAGTGGGAGGCAATAAGATCTCACAAACAATTAGATCTTATTAAACGATTTCGGTTGCTCATTTACACCGTCAACATAACAATCAGTCAGCATTTACGGATGCGGTTGAAAAGGGCTCAATGGATGGAGCGCCATAACTGTCGCCGGCATCGAGCCGACTGGCTGAGGCGCGGAGTAATTAGCCGAGATATACGACCAGATGTGATGCAACACACTATAGTGAGAATGAGCTAGTTTTCAGTAGTATTCTGGAGGCCTAGATTGAATAATGACATACGACATTTCTGATAGCAGGAAACGAACAAAGAAGCTTTACCGCAATTTTTTTACGGTCTCTCTCATGACTTTTGATTCGAATGTTTAACAAAAGAAATGTCAAAATCGTTTTTATTGACGGGTCATCGAAAGAACTAATCGGTTGTAGGATCCGAAATACCTGCTAGACATTATTTTTAAATTAGATAATATTGAACAAATGTTACCCCTAAAATCAATAAACACGTTTTTGGACTTTTACTAACCCAATAACTAATTATAATCATCACGAAAGCGTTCGAATTTATTCCTAAAGTGTAGCAAGTTACGCCGTAGCGACGTCGCACTTTGTAAGTTTATTACGACGTTGTAAATATGTTCCGCGTCGGAAGTAATTCTGAAACGCAGGCTTTTAGCCGCCGGCGTGAACTCTCTTAATACTAACGTCACGTAATAACGGGATGAGTCCTTCCTCAGCTTTTATTATTAAGCAGCTGTTACTTGTGGTTTTACTAGCTAAGTTGCATATTACTCAGTTACTGGTTTTACTTAAAATTTATAGGATGTAACTAAGTTGTAATTAGTTGGTAAAAATAGACATAAAATCACACAATTATTCCGCCCCTGATCAGAATGGGACGAAGTGGTATTTAACACAAATTGTATTTTATACTCGTAGGATGGAATATTTTCAAACGGAAAAAACACGATAGGATATTTCCTTCAAAAAGGTTCTATACCATTTTGACTACACGCGGATTGTGTAACAAGTGTAACAAAAAATGTTTACTTTACTTTGACACGGTCCCATCCCATTTCGACAGCGCACGGATTGAACCAATAATCTGGATGCACATGACAAAAATCAAATATATCATTTAATTTCCGTGTCAGTGTTTAATTTGGTAATTTGACCAATTCTAAGGGTATATTTATTGTATTTATGGAAATAAAGAGTATTTGATTTGAGATTTGAGTTACCCCTCACCCGGCGCACTGGGGACGCGATAATGCTTGACAATTCACACAGCATCATCTAGCCCCAAGTTAAGCACAGCTTGAGTTATGGGTACTAATTAACTGATAATATTTAGCCCTTTACTTTTAATATAGGTACATAGAAAACACCCATAAAATAATCTGCAGATCATACAAACATTTGTCAAGAGGCGGGAATCGAAACCGCAACCTCCTATGTCGGAGGCGAACCTTCGCCTGGTACGCCACAGAGGGCGTCGAATAATGATGATGATGACTGGTGACCAAGATTTAGCCGATAGTAATTGCCAGCACATTTCTGAAGCCGCTGTTTCCGCCCTCCCCGCCCGCCCTCGCCCCGCCGCCCTGTCCGCCGCCTGCGAGTGAGCCTCACGCTGCGTTGCACTCATTTCGTAATATCACAGAGATATTAGGATGAGTGCTTTCTACTGTTTGTTCTGTACGAGAAATGTGTGCAATTCACCACTGAAATAATTTTATTATATTGTGACAGTCACAATTTATCAAAATGTTAGTAAATTTTGCCTGACTAAATGGCCAGGATGCTAAATTCCTACTTGAGTTAACCCGACATGTAGGCGTCCCACCCCCGCGAAGCGGGGGGGGTCCCTCAACATTAACTTACTCCTAACGAAGCCCGCCCAACCCCCGCGAAGCGGGGGGGGGTCGTGGCGACTCTGTGACTGAAAGGGTGTGTATATGTATAACTGCACCCAGAGTCATAACGTTAACACATATCCCACCCCCGCGGTATGCGTATCTGGTAATTTGCGTATCTGGTAATTTGCGAAATCCATTTCTGGCCATCCGCGTATAAGGTAATTTGCGTTTCTGGTACTATGCGTTTGAACGACATTTTCGAACACAGACAATTTTTTTGTAGTGTGTAGTTGAGATATATTCGTTGCAATTTTTGACTTCAGCTCGTTTGTGTGTACTATCATTCTAAGTTTTCTTCTTTTAACTTTCTATAAAAAACCTTAAGGTGCGTGCAGATTAAGTAACAAAACATGTTATAAATAATAGTTATTTCACATGTTTTATCACTGTTCACCGTTCAAATAATGTGAACGTACATTTATGTATATCTTGTTTTATGAAACAATGTTAAACAGTAATAAATTTATTCACAAAGAAAATTATACTAGTATTAACAATTTAAACAATTGAGCTAACTGCCGACTGTTCCAAACAGTCTACAGATAGCTCAACTGATCCATGTTAAACATGTAGTTAAATAATGTGATATAATATAAGTTACATTAACACGTCCACATTAATTTACTTACATTAATTTCCATATATAATCTAGACGCCCGTATAGAAAAAATACTATTATAGGAATAAGTAACATAGTATTCGCGTTGTAATTTTTGAGCCACCTACCTAATCCGGCACTTGGTTCAACAAATGATGTAGCAGTAATAAAGTGCTGAACTATTTATGGAGTTATCAACTGGTTATGGAGCTATGAAGGGGTTGATGCGCCCCTCGTAAAACCAGAAAATTAGTGTTGAACCACTCTGAGTAACGGCGGTCAACGAACCTGTGTTTAGCGCGGTCGATATAGACAGAATAATAGATTATCTTTTAAAGATCTAGACAATTACTACATCTAGAAGTATTATTTAACGGATATTTATCGCGTTTATTTACCGCCGGCGCAGGATTATTTTAAACTACCCTCTGGGGTGTCCATCTGCACATTCGAACGACACACTACGGGTGCGTTTCTACGGACGCGGAGCTGGGCGGCGGCTGGGGTCCGCTCTTCTCCACTCCACCCAGCTCCGCGTCAGTAGAAACGCACCCTTACTGTATCCGCGACGCACTGAGAAACCAGTTTAGGACGAGTACCCTTGCCTATAACTGGATTCCACGAGGGAGAGTCTGAAACCGTCTTCACGATTGATATTAGGATATTTCTTAATTTCAATCGCTTACCGAACCATTCTCTTGTCTGAAGGCAAAAGGGAACTCCAAAATTCAAAAACATGAGTGTGGTGCCACTCTCAAGTTCTTACTGATTGATATACAAAGCACAGTCTAATTCACAGCACCTACAATTTGGATTTCAGAATATGACGAGTGCGACGTTGCCGGTAGAAGCCTGTAATTGTAAACATTCCTAATGTTTTACGGCAATAATAATGAACGAGTAGCTGCCCTAGAAAGCAATGTATGATTAATTGATTAAAAGCGTCAATTCTGACAGTATCAGCCAATCCTGTATCCATCGACGTGAACGCTTTGTTAAGAACTTGCGTAGACGGGGGTGCTTGAATAACGCAAAGAAACAATCTCCTCGGCTGAACTGGCCGACTCAGACGGGCAATCCTAGCGTGCACTAAATGGCTAACTGAACCTACAAAGTTTATTAGTGAAGATCAAATCTAGTGAGTTTAGGCAAGTTCTTAGAACACTCGCTAGGTATTATGGACCAAGTTCTGGCTGAAATCTCAAGAAATGTGATGAGATGGTCATCACTGAGAGGGTTAACTGTGCAGACAGATAGCAATTCAACGCAGATGCGATCTGCGAATTGAAATATTTCATAAACAATGGAATTGGAGTTCGTGCAATGGTATTTTTATGGTTCATTTTGTGATTTCTCCGCTACTGAACAGATACAAATAAAAGAATTGAAGATAAGCTATAGAAATTTCAAGTACCTTTTAGAGTGCCTACTACTTATTAAAAAAAACCTTTTATTTCGGACAACATTGATTCATATGACAACATTGACGACCTCTGTGGCGCAGCGGGCGAAGGTCTGCCTGCGACGCAGGAGGTAGCGGATTCGATTCCCGCCTCGGGACAAATGTTTGTACGATCTGCAGACATTTATCCAGGGCGTTCTGGATGCTTTCTATGTATAATAAAAAAATATCTATCTATGTAGTGATTGTATTAAGTATATCAGTTATCTAGTACCCATAACACAAGCTCTGCTTAGCTTGGGGCTAGATAATGCTGTGTGAATTGTCCAGCATTATTTATTTATTTATTTATATGGGGCTTCCGACTGGTGTTGATATGGATTAGTTGAGCTATCTGTAGACTGTTTGCAACAGTTGGCAGTTAGCTCAATTGTTTCAATTGTAAATACTAGTATAATTTTCTTTGTGAATAAATGTTTTATATGAGGTTAGTAACACAATAAAATACAGTAAAATTACTTAACGTAGTGTTTTTTTTTTAAATGTGGTTAGGCTTCATCGTTATCCTATTTATAAATGCGAAAAGTCGTTTATTTTCATAAGGTCAGACTTACAAATGGTCAGATTTTTAAATAGTCGCTCTTTCTAATCTTCACCCTTTCAAGTCTGATTTGGTACCAGTCATATCCAATTCACACACGCACGTCGTCTACTCTGGTAAGATATATACAAATACATTATGTATGCTCAGAGCACACCAATGTCTGATGCTGGTGCCAGAGAAACCAAGGCCTGCTGTCCATATTTCTATCCATCCGGTATCTTTAGCCGCTAATATCTATCTTTGATATCACTATCATAGAAATAATAATAATAATAATAATAAAATAGTTTATTTCTTTAACTTAATCTATGTATACATTACTTTGGAAATCCCCTTTTATGTATAAAGATACCTGTGTTAGGGGTTTCGCTCTTGCCTTATGGAAATTCACATAAATACTAAGTACATTTAATAGAACATACATAATACATATCTTATATACTAGAATAAAAACTAAAATAAAATCAAAAATCAATTACTGCTATACATTTTTACGTGTAAGTGTGTGTTGTGTGTGGAGGTGGGATGGGGTTAATTATGTGCACAATCACGAGACTATCTCCAATAGGTTTTCCGTGTCCTGGTATGAAAGGGTCAGTAGCCAGTCTGATAGTAATTTTTTGGAAGCATGTTTTGTACGTGGGTAAATATTTATAATCTTATTAATTTTATCATATAAATGATTCGATTATTTGGCGTATTGACGCGCTGCAAATGTAGAGTGAGCTACTTCTCTAGGCATTATCTTATTCTTTCTTCTTTTATTAAGTTTCGTGGGGACATATGTTAGTGTTTTATGTAGTTTTAGTACAGTGTGTAAAATGTAGAGCTTTCTCACCGTCAAAATATTAGAATTTAAATATAACTTATTCTCCGTGGGATACCGATAAGGTTTATAGAACATTACTTTCAATAGAGACCTTTGAGCTCTTTCTAATTGCAGAAATTTTGTTTTTGTAGCGCCGCCCCAGACCGGTATGCAATAATTTAAGATTGATTGTGTCAGACTATTGTATATTTGATGTAATAAATCTTTGTTTTACCATAGAAATACCTACATCTAAGCAGATTATGAATGCTCCACGCCTTAATAAAAGTTAAACCTCAGCAATTCAGATCTATTCATGATCTGATCACACATCAAACACTTATTTCGCTTTTTTCCCCTCATGAAAATGCAGTTATTTTATCTCCACTAATATTATAAAGGCGAAAGTTTGTGAAATCTGAATTTTTGTTAACTAGGATCTCCAAAACTACCGAACAGATTAAGATGAAATTTGGCGTACGTTTAGAACAAAGCCTAACTTAGATACTTATTCTTACTTATTATCCCGAAAATACGCGTGCGAAGCCGCGGGCAGATGATAGTTATC
Source organism: Eupithecia subfuscata (assembly GCA_963564075.1). Classification (NCBI taxonomy): domain Eukaryota; kingdom Metazoa; phylum Arthropoda; class Insecta; order Lepidoptera; family Geometridae; genus Eupithecia; species Eupithecia subfuscata. The sequence continues at coordinate 2,261,140 of OY751102.1, forward strand.
AAATAAAAAGAAAAGACAATAAACCCATTAGCGAAAATAGTAATAAACCTCCACCAAGCATACTCTACTTATGTAGAGTGGGTGTGTGTTATTTAGAGTATTATTTTGTTATTGTTATGTAGCTTATGCACATGTTCTACATAATATACACCTTCAATTCAACCTGGCAAGGTCATGTTCCGCCAAGTCGTTAATTAGGCCGCCTCATTATGTCGTAGACAGGGGTGAGGCGGCGGCTGCTCCGTCTTTTGAAGCATTCATTAGCTTATTCATTTATGACTTCTTACTCTGGGAGTGATAGAGACATCATTTGAATGGATTCTATTCAGAACGCTGCCATGTCAGCTCTTAATGATTTTGGCTCTCTCTGTCAGTATTCTGCCTTGCTTGATTTCAGTCAGAAAACTGAGGGTTTATAGCATTAGAATTAAATTTAATGCATAACATGTATATATGTATGACATAACTAAGTACTTACATAATTTTATGTGTCCCTTAATTAAGGAAGTATCTACTACTATATGGATCAGTTGAGCTACATGTAGATTGTTTGCAACAGTCTGCAGTTAGATCAATTCTTTCAATTGTTAATACTAGTTCTAATTTATTTCTATTTTGTATTGTAATTTGACACCAAAGATATAAAAAAATAACTATCGAAATTGTTATGTTTTAGTTTCATATTGATGGTAAAACATACTTATGGACATAATTGGATGTTTACCTCTTGATCTGGGCGAATGAATTTATATTAAACTAGCTGCTGCCCGCGGCTTCGCACGCGTTGTTTCTATGGAAACGTTTTGAGGTTATTTATATCCCATGGGAACTGACTTATGGGATAAAAAGTCGCATATGTTTGATTCCAGGGTTAGACTTACCTGTACGCAAAATTTCAGCCTGATCCGTTCAGTAGTTTTGGTGTAAGGTAACAAACATCCATCCATCCATCTATCCATCCAAACGTTCGCATTTATAATATTAGTGTGATTACTTATATCACCAAGAGGCTCTGAATTCTAGCAACATTGCCACATTGTTCGGTAATAAAACTCAATAAAGCCAGCATTCCGATCACCTGTGAACTGAGAAGTTTGGTAAGATTTTTATATAGGTATTGCATGTGCCCCAAGACCTCAAGAAACAAGGGTTTTCGTCTCAAACAGCTCAAAATACTAAAACTCAGCCTGCCTCAGCCCAAACTGTTTAAGGGTCTGAAGTAAAAGTTTAATCCATCTCTCTATCATAAGATTGTAAGTCTGAAAAATATGATGCTTCAGTCTGTGTGGTTTGAAAAAAAATTAAATATTTCGATAAAAACTGAAAGGCCAGCTGGGTTTTTAGATGCATCCAGTCCTATGTAGAGACATTTTATTGCAAACTGATATATTTATTATACCCATACTTTTCAAGAGGTAAAAGTTCATATTTTTATCTACAAAGTCGTAAGAGATCACTCGCGAGTTGCGACGCAAATTTCTGCAAAATCAAATTCGATATTTTATTAGCGATGCTCGATATTGGATGGCACGAATACGCTTCAACATTATTATTAGATAAGTTAGAGTGGAACCACTTGGGCAATAACTTTTATACATTTTATATCGCGTCCTATTCAATTACTAGAAATATGGTACCTGGATAAATTGATAAATTAATTTACGCCAGTAGCTTTTAGGTATCGGTTTTCTATATTTCTGAGTAAATGTATTAATAGTAGATCAATAAACTTGTCTAGGAGTTCTCGGATGGTTAGAATTAGAATTCAGTTGTAATGTTCTCAAGTGTTTTGAGTTCCATAAGGGTCTTCGATAGGTAAATTTTGATTGTTATTCGATAGATAGCTATCGAAAATGGTTTAGCTTTTAAAGTATTGATTACAAGTAAGAAAGAATAAATAAAGATAAACTACCACCCGTTGTACTTACTTGTGTCTTATGTAATGTATTTTTGTTGGTGTATTGTAAACAAATTTATGTAGGTAGAACGAGATATCTGTAAGGTGAGGGCTGATAGAGAAGAGTATAAGAAAATGATTTGTGCCAGTGTGAGGGCAGAAAGAAGAAGAAGACACATTAATATTGAGAAATAATGCTGCCTCCACTTCGCAGAGACGCGGTAGCTCCAGTGCTCCAGTCATTCCGTGACCACGACAGTATGTAATCCTTTTGAAACGTCGGGAAAAATAGGTCAATAAACGCGTTAAATACCCGTTAAATAATATTAATAATAATGTGTTCAGACCGAAGTTAGTTAGAGATTCAGACATATTAATAAAGCGAGTTATAACGATCAAAACCGAGTACTAGTCAAGACAAACAACGTATATTGTGGGTTCATCAATCATCTTCATAAACAGACTTATGTCGAGTCTCAGATAGATGAAATATCACTTGTAGGTATAGGTTCTTCCCCAATTAAGGAGACGCACAAAACTAGAAACGAGATCCGTCAAGTGCGAGTGTTGCGGTACCGGTTAGAGACTTCGCTATTTAATGAATACCTAAAAATAGTAGGTACCAAACTACATTTTAGATGGATCGCTCTGCAGACCTACTTCGGAGATTAGGTCAATACTTGCTAGTCCACTAATAAAGGCCCACTAATTTGCTGCTGCATCCAGCATCTGCCGGCAGTCTTCCGTAGATCAGTTGGATGACAACTGGGCACAAAGGCATCCTACACCCCGTTCGCTAGTCGCGGTCTCCACTCAAGAACAAGTTGACCTCGAAGGTTATCCGTTTATAAGTTTAACACATTATTATCAAATTACAGAGCTGTAAACTCCCAGACACTAAGTTTCCCAGAATTCGTAGTGATTCGAACTATCATTGGATTCCAATACCGACAGCTGTATCTGACCACAGGTAGTTAACGTAGTCCTTGCGCCCTTCCAACCGCAGGCGCTCCTACAGACCGCAGGGGCGCGCGCCCCTCGCACACATTACGTGTAATCCCGGCTTTGCTCGCATTCATAGATACCAAGTTTCAACTAACATACCCTTCGCTTATCAAGTAACCTAACCTGGTGATTCCAGTAGCAAAACTTTTGATTCAACTATTACCCTGCGATGGGCCTCCAGCTATGGAACAATAAAGTAACGAGTAAATAATCTTCAGCACGTGAATACACTAAATCTTGTCGCACACCTGAAAAGCAACGCCACAGGACCTGCATTAAAATCTGGACTTTAACATATATGATCATAACCGCATAACATTTAGATATATTTCATATTGACAGACAGATCGCGGACTCGTTTGAAGCCCGTGGGAAGCCATTACTCACTGTAAAATGTATCTACAGATAACGAACTCCCCAAAACAAGTATATATACCGTATATATACCAGGCCATAATCACCCCACAGGCGCAGTGGTACGAAATAATTATACGTTTCAATTATAAAACTATCAGCTGAACTAAAAGTAGTTTGTTTTCTTATATTTACATAAGTCAGAATGTAAAGAACATAATCGAAAAACAACTCGGTACTTAGACAAATTAATTAAGAGTTTTTTTATGAGCCCAGAGGGTAGTCATTTTAATTGTAGTATTTATCCAAAGAAACGCTCTCTCTATTTCTCTGCGAGCTAGCGATAATGTCAATGGGCGAGCTATTATCATTAAATCGCATTTTTTTTACTGAAATAATTATCTTTGTGATTGTGACCCTCCGAAGTCTAGGAGAATAATAGAACTTTTAGAAATAAAAGCTCCATTAGATATGAAACTAAGGCTTTTGATCATGATTGTAACCCGAGATTAAAATAATAAGTACCTACCTTTATGTACAAGAAGTAGTGGTAGATATCTATTTACAAATGAAGTTAAATTTGATTTTGCCCTAGAACCCCGCGATTCGAGTTAGATTTGTATAGAGATGCTATTAACGTGAATAGCTGGTAGATGGAAGCATGATGTAATAATAAACTTCGATGGTATTACCTACCTACATTACTGAAACGATTGTCTTATTTTTTTAACCCCCGACGCAAAAGGAGAGGGGAGTTATTAACCCCCGACGCAAAAAGAGAGCGGTGTTATAAGTTTAACATGTCTGTATGTGTATCTGTCTGTGATATCGTAGGTCCTAAACGGATGAACCGATTTTTGTTACTTTTTTTAACCCCCGACGCAAAAAGAGAATGGTGTTATAAGTTAACGTGTCTGTGTATCTGTGTATTTGTCTGTGGTATCGTAGCTCCCAAACGGATGAACCGATTTTCGTTTAGTTTTTTTTGTCATACATAATTTTATCCCGAGTGTTTTTAGCCATGTTTCATGAAAATCTGTTTATCCAATAAACGTCGGCGGGTTTTTAATTTATTAAATTTTGTCTTGTTTTTCATACTTATAACCACGCTGATGTCACAAATCTGTCGATACTGGAGGCCTACTCTTTTCATCCACAATTATAAGTTCGGTCACAAAACTTGGCGTACCTATAATAGCTACTCTCGCTTACTCACGAAAAGGCCGTTTACGGACAAATTGTATGACTCTTTAATACATAAGTAAAATTACTTAAAACCCATTCTAAGGACCGACATTTCAGTGTCAAAATAGAATGAAGTAAATACTTTTACCATACCAAAATAAAAAGGCAGCACTTTGTACGAGTGTTCGTTAGATTAGAGTACAGATCGAACGAAACGAAACGATATTTCGTAAGGAGGCCTATATTAAGGCCTCCTTAGACGAAAAACAAAGTACGATCTCGCCTTCAGTAATTTACCCATAGTACCTAGTTACTTGATGCAGATTACTCTGCGGTTGCTAACTCACTTACGCCCTATTACTCGTGTTACTCGATAGTAATTCTGTTACAGACGCCGCCGGGTGAATGGGGTGGGCGTCTATTACTATCTAAAGGTCTTCTGAGAAACTTCCACAAACAGGTTTAATAGCATTATCTTTCAGATAAATTAATTGGAGGTATCCCGAAGACCTGCTTCACTTTGTAAACATAGAACCGATACGCAATAGCGTGTGTCTATTGATTGTCCTATGAACTCTTCATAGGACAATCAATAGGCACATGCTATCTGCTGCTGTTTTTTCGGTCAATTACAATCTGGGTCTCTTCAAGACAAGGGTGAATAGGTCTTTTAGACCTTCATGTTACATTGCCGGCCACATCGTCACTTTCCATCAGGTGAGATTGTGGTCAAGTCAAACGAAGGTCTCAACCTCAACCTCAACAGCCTGTATTGGTCCACTGTTAGACGTAGGCCTCCCCTTAATAAGCGCCTTATTGGCTTTTTTTTCATTGGGGGGTAATGCTCATAATCCCCACGCTGGGCATGCGATATCCCTTAGTCGCCTCTTACGACGTATGAAGAGTTGAGGTGGTGCAAATTCTAAGCAAACACACAACGAAGGTCTATTGACTATAAAAACGGTAGTTACCTGATAGTCATCAATAGAAAACTCTTCTGACTGGTTCAAAGACACCATTAACATTTTGGTTTTGTATTTTTTTAAATCGTTTGTTAAATTTAAATTCATTTTACTGAAATATTTTAGTCGTAAAATATTTCTAGACAAGCTCAACACATGTGTTTTAATCGACAAAGCTCTCTGTTCGTAAAACCCAGAACCGCACCGTCAAATCCGATCAAGTTCCGATTCAATTTCTATTCTCGCAAGGCAATACGCTGGTCTGGTCTCCTGCAAACTGATTGCAATCTGAGCCAAACGCGCCCGACAGCCCCAAAACCTTTGAATTCAATAGCGCTTCACGCGGAGCTCAAAAATTTGCGAATTTCATTCCAAGTATCGAATATGGCGGCACTCTGAACTGTGACGTCATGCGACGAGTCGTTTGCAGAATAGCACGATATTCATAAAGTATCTCTTTGTGGAGGACTATCGAATGTTCAGTGAAAGAAAAATTTTTGTACGTATAGTATTAAATCGTTTTTGACAGAAATTGTTCTGGAATTTGTTATTATTTGTTTATGTGGAATTTGTTATGAATTGTTTTTTTTTAAATTCAAAGTTTCAGTGTTCAATAGTCTCTAAATATATTACAAATTATTTATTAAATTAGCTATTAAAGATTAATTTAATATCTATAAAGTCTATAAAATATATTAAAAAAAGGTACCTAATTTTGTCTATCCGCGTGATCGTTAACAAAATTTGGTAGGCAAGGAGTAAGTCCGAGTACACATTGGGCGTTGGTGTTGACAACGCGCATTAGCAATTTGCACTAAGTCTTAGATCCTGTTATATATAGATATACATAGATATATTTACCTCGGAAAATCGCTTACAAGACCGCAAGTAGACGCTTCGTTACAAAAAAAACATGATCCACCAAAATCCTTTATTTTTGATCATATAAAAGCGAAAATATTATTTATACTAAGCTGATGACCCCCGCCGCGCTCCACTGCCCGACGATCATAATTTTTCATCAGGAGGAATATAAAAAGTATTATCGCCCAAATCCTAGAGGCTAGAAGCCAGACGCTTTATTAAACGATAACCCACCCGTTGCCGGCTCGTGGCCCGCCCGTGGCCCTGGGGTCACGGCTTGAGGTATTTTTCACGGAAATTATTCCGACCCCAATATAACCTAAATAATGTTTAGCTGTACCACAGATATTATAATACTATACTGCTGTACGTAATCTCATTCGGTAGTCTTGTAAATTTTATTATTATTTTGAGCTAGGAAGCTGGATTTGTGGTAGCTTGTAAATTATTTTTATTTGTGTGTTTTATGAAAGCTGTAACATTCCACAATGGTCGTCGTTGGAATCCCTCAGAACAACGCAGCTATAAAAGGTTTTTTTGATCCCTAACTATCCCTAGAAGTGATTGGTCATTGCTAATACCAGAAAATCGAGGAAGTTTAAAGGGCGGCCTCAATGCTATAAAGTCGCCCTTTGTACTTCCTACATTCTCTGTCTCTCTCTATTTCTGTCTGTATTGTATTGTAGGTACATTGTTTTTGTGTGGAACATTATATAGTTATCTAATACAATACATGCGAAATTGTGACTCTATCTGTCTGTAACGTTTTCACGATAAAACGGCTGAAGATATTTTAATGAAATTCGACAAGAAGATGGACTGATGATAGCTCGGAGACACACATGGACCACTTTTATACCGAAAAACTAAAAACGCGTGTGAAGCTATGAGACGAAGCCTGGTTCTCAATAAGTTCGAGCCATTTGAATAAAATGGAATATTTCAAATCGGAAAAGGGAAATTGTAAGTCTGATAGCGGATACTTTCGGATTCCGGTTTAAAATGGGCTCGCTTAAGTGTCCGCCGTTCCAAATAACGGCGCTAAAGAAAAACCAATTCTAAAATAAAACAATCCTTCGAAACTCACGTATTATTATTTGACGAATACAAGTACAATCATAGTGGTTGACTTCGATGAGTTATCGTCTGAACTTGAGAATTAATGATAAATCATTCCAGTTTGCTGAACTGTTAATTTGATTCTGAAGTGCCTATTGTCCACTAAACTATTGATGTCTAGACGCTATCGGCTTTGGGTGAGACTTGTGATAACTTGGCACGGAATTTGAGAGGTAATCTCTCAAATCCCGAACCAACTTATCACAAGTACCTAAGACATTTGATTCTTGAACAAGAATATAGTTTTAAGTTAATTTTAGTGGTAACTTTTCTTTTTAACCGACTCCGAAAAAAGGATGAGGTTTTCTGCCGTTTGTGATGAAAGGAGTTAGATACTGATTTGCAGTCGCTCATTTTCGCCAATTTTTCCATTAACTACGAGCCGATTTCCATGATTTTTAACCCCCGACCCAAGAAGAGAGGGGTGTTATAAGTGTCTGTCTATGTATCAGTGTATCTGTGTGTGGTATCGTAGCTCCCAAACGCAGAACCGATTTTCGTTTAGTTTTTTTCAAATCATAGATAATTTTATCTCGAGTGTTCTTAGCCATGTTTCATGAAAATCTGTTCAGCCAATAAACGTCGGCGGGTTTTAATTTTTTTTAATTTCGTCTTGTTTTTTGCTTTTATTTTAGAATATGATCCCATAGTAATTATTATGGGGATGAGTCCCGAATTTTTTTTTTAATAAATAAATCGGGACGAACAATTATCAAATTCCAAGGAATTTGATGCCAGTTTTTAGTTTTATCAAAACAAACAATAAATTATGGCCTACAAAAGTCAAACCCGCGACCAGCAAGTCAGTCCCTACACCACCGCGATCGGAGAGTAGACAACAATCTCCCAGCATCCCTATCAGGGCCCAGTAGGTAAAGTTTTTCCGTTTGTCTTCTTTATCGAATCGATTACGAAGGCGCTGTTCATCCCGATCTTCATTTACACTTTATTTGGCAGCGTAATGAATCGGCACAGATAACGAACTCTTAGATCTATCTGATGTTTTCCGTTTTAATGAAAACGAACGTAAATAGGACTTCCTATTCGGATAAAATTCAGATTGATAATAAAAACAATATTTTACTGCAAGCATTTTTTCAACCAGTTCAGGGGTTGCAAATAAATTATAATATAATATAATATCCATGTCTATGTAAAGTACCTCTCTACAACTGGTTTTTCGACAAGATGAGTGCAATAAAACGTCTTGAAGCATCAAAACTATTATAATCCAATTCTAATACATATTTAGTCTTCAATAGTTCAGTTATAGTAACTAAGTCTGGTAACTCTATCATGGCAATCTGCGGTCTACAGTATTTTAGTCCTTTCTTCAATTTTAGTACCTACCTAAGGTTGTCTCCGTTACTGCTGTCAATTTACCTAGGCATTCACTGAAAACATTGCGGTATTACGAGAATCTAAAGTACCTGCCTACCAGGCTTTGGTTTCACTAATCAGGGTGTCGTAGCCTATTTTTAGGTCAGAAAGTGTGCTACAGAGGGAGTTGCGAAGACAAGGGCAAAGCTGAGGATAATGAACGGAAAACCTCATTGTTACGTGAATTAGGGCTTGAGTACAGAATAAAGACATTCATCTCCGTAAATAATTTTTTGCGTGTTTTGGCTGTTTCATAATGGAGGTGACAAAATGTGATGCAGTTTACAGGGACCTTTTACATGTTACGATGCGATTGCCCAATCATTATTTTTGAGTACCTACCTATTTATATTCAATGAAACAATGAAAGAAGTTCTCGTAATCATCGCTCGACCCTGATCCAGCTAGCCTTTTCTTTTCAATTTTGTTAATACTACTACTGCCATAGGTCTCTCCTAAACGTCGTCGCCACAAATAGTATAATACCACAGTATAAATAAAACATACAGTAGGCCGACGCCTTTGATCTCGCGGTAAATGCCGACAAATGACGCCACAGCGTATGTTGGCCAGGGTTGTCACATGTTAGTGTCAACTGAAAACTTATTTATTTATTTTAGGTGAACATCGTCATCAATATGACGAATGTGGGGTGTTTTCTTAAAACCAAGATGTCGAATATTTTTTATTTCAATTTTTACTCATAGGTACTCGTTTTAAACTAATTCGAGGGCGTTCTGTAATCATCTTCCCCAAACAATGGTTGAGCTAATAAACAAGCACTGCGTCGTATATGCACCAATAAAAAACCAACTATGCTTTAGCTCTTAAAAACCGTTCATGTTAGTTTTTATTTGTTTTGCCCTTCATCATTATGTTTAAATGTAATTTTTGTACTTCTTGCCCTTTTTATGTTTTCTTAGGTTAATTATTCTTCCTTTATTTGATATAATTGTTTTTATTTGCATATTGGGCTCTGAACTGTCTGTTTTTTGTTATTGTTTCATTTAATGGAGGAAACTTTGCTGGTTTAAGTGTTAATTAAGTTTTTTTTTTTTTCATTATTTATGTTACATATTATTAACTTATTTTATCTAAACATAAACCGTAATTCGGTTTGTCCGTCAGCCTCAGTCTCTATGGTACAATATAGTTAATATTATAATAGTGGTACTATGTATCTTCCTACGTAAGTAGGTAGTTTTATACAGTAAAATCGTACACGAATAAGAAAAAAATAAACACACACCGAAATTTCACATCAGAAACTACATGTAATAATTAAACTACATATTTAATTAGTAATAACTTTATATTCACCAAATAAAATAAATAATTCCCGAGCTACTAAGACGGTGGATGTATGCAGCTCTGGAGCACCCTTCCCCCGTCTCGTCCCTTGCCCCCCGCAAATTGCCCTGTCAAAACGCCTTCGTCGAACTACTGTGTGAAAAATGTAGGCTGTGCTACTACTGTGATTTTTTTACATTTCCCATGACTACGGAACTCTAGAAAGATCCCATCAACATCCTGCTCTCGAATTGATTGATTTTTTATTGGTGGTCAAACGTTTGGCCACCATCTCACTTAAGTAAGTGAAGATGTGGCGTAAGAATGGCGCTCGCTTTCCCAGAAGGAACCTATTCACCCTGGAGTTGAAGTCTCCAAGACTGTACCTACTCTAACGGGAAAACAGACGCAGGAAGCTCATTACACTCTTTGCCCGTGCTTATTTTAAACGTATATTTGGTTCGACACTGTGGTATGTCGACCAGGTACGGGTGGTATTTTTCTGTGTGTCTGCTGGTCCTGTGGTGGAAGGGAGGAGATGGAATAAGGTCGTGCAATAATCACCAAAGTGATACTTGTCGTTGACGCGACCACGCAATGCAATCAGCGACCGACGTAAACTCGCGTTCGTCTGCGGCTTCGAGTGATCAAAAGCATGCTGTTATCGCACTTAAATGTTCAAATTGCACATTATTCTAGTGTAAATGTTTTGCTCGTTGCGTAATTTGTGGTTTGCTTTTAGTTAGTGATAATACCGGGGTCCAATTAAGTACGTGTTTTCAGTTGAAGCTCATTATGTTTTATGAATGTGTATTTTATTATCCTGCGGTTCTGAGTGGTCAAAAATAAATAAATAAATAATCTAGGCGCACGCTTAGCGAAACTAAATAACTGATAATTATACTTAATACAACACACTGATATTTTTTATTAGACACCCGGAACATTATATCTGTAGATCGTACAAATATTTGTCCCGAGGCGGGAATCGAACCCGCAGCCACCTTTCATCTGGCGATGGTCCGCATTTCATTGCCAGCTGTGCCATTTCGGTCGTCATAAAAATAGTAACCTTTTGATGACTTTAGGTACTTATCTAGAGACGGAAGGACCGCTAGAGCGAATTAAATTCTTGAATGAGGCGTAATACCCTCGGACACGGCTTTCGGCTAATCTTAGGTGGAGCTTAAATCGGGGCAGCCAACAGACCAGCGCTTCAGGGAGGGGATTTAGGTACTCGGGGACTGCGAGGGGAGAGGGGGTGCGATGTTATAATGAAGAAGATAAACGAAACAGAAAAATGCATGTTAAAAAGTTAGCTTTGTTTTCGGAAATACCTACGATACTTTGGCGTGAATTGCATCACGAATTAAGGATTATACCTACCATCTACCCCTACACACACGGACTTCTACACAAGGAGATTACAAGATACAAGATACAAGATTTTATTGATAAAATATAAATTTACACGTCAAATTTAACATTACAGCTAGGTCATCATCATCTTCAGCCCGTATAAGTCCACAGCTGGACATAGGCCTCCCCCGACGAAGCCACGAATACGGTCCAGAGCCGCCTCCATTCATCGACTCCCTGCAACTAGGTATGCTATTATGTTGAGGTCGTCTTGATCATCATCATCCGTGACACTGCAGCTGCGGGTGAGCCTTGCACCGGTCGATTAAATAAATAAAATAAATAATAAATAAATAATGCTGGATAATTCACACAGCGTTATCTAGCCCCAAGCTAAGCAGAGCTTGTGTTATGGGTACCTACTAGATAACTGATATACATAATACAATACACTACATAGATAGATATTTTTTATTATACATAGAAAAACATCCAAATTACACCATCGTTTAATTAATTAGCTGTGTGGTGCCATCTTAGAATTTACACCACCCCAATTCTTCCCGCGGGTGTCGTAAGAGGCGACTAAGAGATATCCACCGGGCGCGGGCAGCAGCACCCCCTACTGAACAATTCTACCATCAACTGCGATCCCCAACAAGCATGCCCAGCATAGGGATTATGCACTTATCAGGCCTGCGTCCAGCAGTGGATCTATATAGGCTGTTGAAAATTTAAATCACATAAGTAATAGTATGTAAAACTTTTTAAGGTACCTTTTAAGCAGTGAACAAAATTTTTAGGTAAGTGTAAGTTTTCGAATTGGGAGCAAAACCCCAATCTACACACTAGGTAAGACGTCTTGAAGCCTTACAAAATGAATTTAAAATAAACCGCACGTAAAATAATGCCCTCAAGTCCCCCACAGAAAAAAATATAGCTATGAGAGTAATGAAACAGAAAGACCAACTCCAAAGCAGAGTTCAACAATGTAATTTCCATTCAGACTGAAACCGGAAGCATTGGAGCACTTAGTAAATACCCTCGGTCAAATGTGCTAGAAATAATACGAAAGGTAAATCCATGAACTTGGCCGCAGCTATTTTAACTGTGGGTGAAGTGATGTTTGACGTGTAAAGATATAACTTGTACAGTGTACACAATGACATTATACCTCTAATGTATGAAAGAAAACTAAACAAATAGACGGTCAAGAGACAAATTAAATTATGAATCAAAACTGTTCAAACCGAAAAGGGTTTCTAATTCAAACTTCTGCGATTTCCTCCGGTGATATGCCCATGGTCCCCTGTACTGTAGGTAAGCCTATTTTATACCTTTTACTAAAGCGTGCTACTTACATGTAATCTTGTTAGGATAGGTAGGTATGTAAGCGCAAATTATATTGTAAATAACGTTGACATAATATACTTCAATTGAATTTTTGCATGGTGCGATGTAACTCGATTCGTACATTTTAGTTGAATCTTTGCAATTTCTAGACCACTGAGGGACTATGGGTCAGGAACGTAATTATCGTGTCAAAAATCTGTAACTTTCTCAGTTCTCAAAATATCTTAATGAATCTTTCGCGATTATAATCTTAGATATATGGACTATAAATAAATTAAAAATATATATATAAAAATCCTTTATTAGTATACAAAAAATGCCATTAAACTTAAGAAATCTTTTTTTTTAGGTTCTCGTGGCTTTTAAATAATCTGATGGACATATAATTTAAACAAAATTCTACATTGACGTAATAGAATATAATACTTAAACATTAATCAATGTAAATTGAGTAAAATTTTTTTTTGCCTTAAATTAAAATTTACGTTTTAATGTGTATTATGTAATAAAAACTTATTACAAACATTACAAAAGATAAATTGGAAACTAATTATATAATTACTCTAATAGAAGTACATATTAAATATTAAATAATATAATATTATGTAATAAAAATTCTAATAATCGTAAAAAAGTAAATGCAAGGTTTTGTTGACGAAGAATCTAAAAGATTTATAGCTTCCTGCCACAGTTCTTTCAGAACAGTTTCGCTTGGTCTCCTTAGGCTCGAGATATATGGATCGGGATGTATATAGCATTTTTATGGTTTTCTTCTCATCTCTGCTTAATGGTTTTAGCATGGCTATGAGGGAAGCTTCTTCTGATTCCCCTTGTGATCGAAGTCCCTGTACATAAGCGTTCTATATAAATTCGAGTCCATATTCTTGCACTAATTTCATGTTCTTTCGTTTCTTGCTTCTGTCTGAAAGGTCTTCACATGTTTTTGATGGTCGACCAGGACCCGTAAATGTTCCTGGTGTAGGACACGCTTCTTCATCTTCGAACACAGCTTTAAACTCGCTATCTAACCACAAAGCGTTTTGTTCCAAAAATCGAGATTTGGTTCTTTTTTGCTTTCGATCACGAAATTTTTGTAAGTTTTTTTTTCTTTATGTTTTCGACAACTTTTTGGCGTTTAGTAGGTGTTAAGTTAAAGTTTTCTTCCAAATACTTAAGAAGATTTTCGGAAGTGGCATCGTTATCGAATAAAAAAGAACATAATTGGCGTTTAGATACGATGAATTCACACATTTTGGTTTTTTTACTATGTACACTTTTTTGCGCGAAAATAGCAAACCTTTAAATATTTGTAGTTGAAACCTGAATCCCTTTTTATAGTGACAGTAATTGATAACATATTTGCACACGACAGTAAGTACAGATTTCCATTGCGGTTTCTTGCACACGTTTCTCGAAATATTTTCCTTTGGAAATTGATAACTTATTTATTTCTTTGCGGTTTCCGGTTCGGCAACCGCAATATTTCGTTTCTTTCTTTGATAAGGTGAAAACTAACGGTAACTCTCTATTTACGGTTATTAACGGTAATTCTCTATTTACGGTTAAAATAATTATAAAAAAGGTACTTTCATAAATTAAGATAACCATGGTTCCGCGTCATTTTTTTTTTTTTTTTTTAAACTTAAACAATCTTTATTAAATTTAGGGTCATCAAGTATATAAAAACCAGGATATTTGCTACAATTTAAATTACATTTTTGAAAAAAAAAACACTTTTTGATTTTTCGTATTTTCCCACGGTACACTTTTTTGCCCCTAAGTCAAATTGGGGCAAATCGGGGCAAAAATTTGTTTTAAATCCTGTTAGTATACAGATTAAGGAACGCTTACGTAGTCGTATCTCCTTGTCGGGAGACAGCGGCAAGTACGAAAACTCAATTTGAATTTTTAAAACTGAAAAAATAGGAGGGCTTTCAAAAAATGACTGAAAAAGCTAACTTTCTTAGCCATATATGAATATGCTTAAATTACATGGAAAGTGTTAAGTACCACGCTCTTAATGATGTATAATATGTAATAGTTAATCAACAAATACTTGTAAAAGAAACGATCTGAAAGTGGCATCTCATAAATTTTGTAACATCAATCAATCTACTTCCTTACATTCAAGGTCAGGCTATAGCTTTAAAAATATGTTATTATAGCTTTTATTGGTGGTATATGATAGTTCAATTATCCTACTTCATATATTCACTGAGAAAAATGTAGAAATCTAACTTTTAACTGCAAGTTCGATTTTTGAATCTTATTTATTTAATTTATGACAAAAAAAACTAAACGAAAATCGGTTCATCCGTTTGGGAGCTACCACAGACTGATACACAGACAGACACGTTAAACTTATGACACCCCTCTCTTTTTGCGTCGGGGGTTAAAAATAGGTGGTGGCACTGATTTGGCAGTTAAACATTGTTTAGTTTAGTTGTTTATATTTTGCTTTTTAATTTGAATTTTTTATTAAGTTTTAATATCCGATATTATTTTTGACCAACAAACAAACCCCCCCGCACACATCCCAGTGCTCTTCCTTATGTGCAAACCTCAAAAAAAATAAAAAATAAAGAATAAGATCTATACATATTAATGTTGATCCTATTCCCTGAGATCCGCACGCAAAGAACACCGAGTTATGCACAAAGAGTTTGTTTTTCAAAAATAACATCGGATTACAAGACGACGTTAATGGCTTTCTTATACAAAGCAGGTGGAGTCAATCAATAATTCTCCAGCAATCATTCTTTTCGTAGCTCTTACCCATTCACTGCCCAGCCTCTGCGATGTAATCAGAAGAGTCATGGGCAGTGCAATGGGCAGTGCAGAGAAAGTATTAGTTTAGTTTGAAGTAGAGGTCGTAATCGTAAGGCAAACTTGAACAGTCTTATAAGTCGCTAGTGTGTAGCAATGTAATGTGATGGGGTCTCACAAGGTCACTAACTGGCTCCAGAGTTGTTCCTACACTCTCGGAGTTGAGTCAACTTCATTATTGGCTGTAAGTTTGTATCGTTGGATGTGAATTTATCACATCTGCGCCATCTTGTCGTAAATAAAACTACCCAATTGTTTCTTGGGAGATCTTTGAACCCACTCGTCTCGTTTGTATTTTTCCGATAACTTTACCGACCGAAAAAAGTTACAGAAAATGGAATTTAAAAGCCATTGAGCGGCTGTTCAGTGCATGACCATAATTTAAGCTGACTGAAAAAAGGAGGAGGTTTTATGTCGAGCTGTATGAATTTTTATTATATTTTATGTATGTTCGTCGATTTCTCTGTCAATTATAAATATTACTTTAAAAAAATTTATTCAATAAGGAATTTACAGTCAAATAATAGAAATAAATTACAACTAGTATTTACAATTTGAAACAATTGAGCTAACTGCAAACTGTTGCAAACAATCTACAATTGTAAATTGATTTTGAAATTCCTTTCGCTATTGTATACCAGGTCCTATAATTTTTTTTATTTCCGAGTGATTAGCGTTTTTCCCGAAAACTTTAAAAACACTGCTTAAATAAAGAGATTTGAAGTCGCTTTTTAGTTTTTTTGAAAACAATCAAATTATCTAAAAAGCAAAAGTGTGTCGATCAACTTTTAGTCACTAAAATAAGGTGTGAAATTGTGTTTATTATTTGTTCAGCATTTTTGATGATCTTCTGACTAGTCCGTCCGAGGATTATTTTATTAAGATATTTACTCACATTTTTATAAGCACTAATGGAAGATGACGTCAACGTTTCTCGCATCTTGCATTAGTGACACAGTAAAAGCAGCACTCAGCCCACTTCTAGAAGGTTTAATTTCCATAATCTGCATTTTTCAATTGCTGCTAAAAGACACTTGCCCCACTTTGTTGAAGAGATTCTTGTAAAACGAATTTATTTTAATAAACTATACGAGTGTTTCGTTTCTACAAATAGTCGTCGAGTGCGACATCCAAGGAAGAAGAACAAGAGAATTTTATACATAATTGCACAGAATCATTATTCGAATTTGGTACAACACAGGACTAGAGACTAAGAATTCCTTAAGAATATTGGATGAATTATATTTAGCGATAGAGTTTAGTGCAAATTCGCCTTATTACCAGTTACTGGAATGCTTTCTGAATGAGATGAGAGAATGGAGGGACCCTTGTCAAAACAATATTTTAATGTTACTTTTCCCATGCCCAAAATTGGAAATGGAAAACCACTGACAACTTACAAACTTGTAAAATCAAAGACACGGACGCTTCTATTTCCGTTCAAAATATTTCCATCCCATTCTGATCGCGCGTGGATTAAAATATATTTTAAATGTAGACAGATAATTGATTAAAGTAAAATCGTTGTAATACTCCGAGGTACGATCGTTCGGTTTACCAATGTACTTTAACAGTATACAAAGACTTCCGTTAATTATGAAAACAAGTAAGGCACGAAATTAAAAACATTCCATCACAAGTGGAGGGTTAATTGTTAACGGCAACATAAATAAACAACAATTAACTATTACCGGCCACGAGGGCGGGCGGGCTTAGGCGGCGCGAGGTAAATCACCTTAGCAGAGTTTACAGTTCTGCGAATGGCTGAAAGCACCGTGATATTAAATTGTAATGATTATTAAGCACTTTCAGTGTGCTTTCACGGTCATTTTATTTTGTAGCTGAATTTTAAAGATAAGTAGTGAGAGTTGAACCATTAGAGGTGATTATTAGTTATTATCGTCATGAGCCTCCGCGCATCTGCTGATAAGTTATATCCCGAGACCGTGGATTTATTATTATTTGCTTTGTAAAGTATTATAAAATTTACGCCATTACCCCGAGTTAGTTGCACTTCGGACTGAATGATTTTGTGCGCGATACAAAATTAATTCTATTTATTGCTATGCATTTTAATTTTATATTTTAACTCTATTGTATTTAATTTGCTTTAATTTCATTTGGCCGAATTTAAATTAAATTAAATGTAGTAGCTACGTACATAGGCTAAGAATACTACAACATTTAAAATAAGACATCTTTCTGCTACTAACAAATTATGGATCACAGTTATCTGAAATAAATTAATTTGAATTTGAAAATCATTCAGTCCGAAGAGCAACTTAGCTCCAAAGAATTCAAAGTAAATTAAAATTTTATATTTCTCTTCTTCTCGATCGACATGCTTCTAGCAATGATCTAGACAAAAACGGTCGTTACATTAGGTTAGGTTAGGTTTCATCATCAATAATGAAGATGGATAGATTGGATGGATAAATGAATGTCTTCACGCCAAAACTACTGAACGGATCGCGCTGAAATTTGCTCAAATGTAGGTCTAACCTGGAATAACGCATTTGCTATATGGGATAGAAATAACCTTTAAACGTCTCCATAGAAACAACGCATGTAAAGCTGCGGGCGGAAACTAGTTAAGGTATCAGGTATAAAAATCTATGTTTTGTACATTCCTTTCATAGCATCATTTTCATTTAGCATTTTCCATCACTTGAACGTCATTTCAGCAACGTAAGTATTATGATCACGAATCATTATGTCATAACGAGTTATTGCTTTCAAGTATAATTTGCATAATATTGTATTTGAGTTGGGAATCAGCCGAGCGGTTCCTTTCCCTATTATCTCTCATTATTTCTCTCGTTTACGACTCGGCTCTACGGGGCTTTAATCGCGTAAATGCTTTTATATTTCACTCATCATTCTATAAAGTACCTGAAGCTCCGTTGAAATTAAAAGTATCCGTAAGTAACGCCCAATGAATTTCGCGGTTAGAACGGGACAGAACATCCCACAAATATCTTACTAATCCTAATATCCTAATATTACAAAGGTGAAAGTTTGTTCCGTTGTTTTTGTGAAGATGTCTGGCCGAAGACAACGCCAAAACTTCTTAATGGACCGAGCTGAAATTGCACACATAATGATGTGAACCCGGAAAATCATATAGCCTACGTTTTATTCGTCAAAACGCGTGCGAAGCCGCGGGCAGAAGCTAGTTTATCATACAATCCTCGCGTTGTCAATATAGGATGGAACCTTGTCAAACCAAATGTCCGAATGCTTTTATTCGTTCGAAATGATTCCATTCCATCCAGGTCGAGGATTATAAGCACAAAATAATGGAATCCATCTACAAGAATGAAATCACGATTCTAATAAATCTGAAAAGAACCTTTGCTTTAAAAAGTACGCTTTAATTAAGACCTAGTTTAGTCAGATGTAACATAGCATTAGCTGCCCCCTCGTGCGTCTCCCGCGACATCCGGAATTAATTTAATAACCCTGCTTGTATGCATGCTCGGGTCAGGGCGGGCGGAGCCGGCGGAAGCGGGGAGTCCAGAAATAATCCCACTAAACTATAAGCCATTGCTTTGCAGTGTTTTGTCTTATTCTGGTTTATGTCAACTAAACAAACAAATCGTAGGTAACCTCCTATGTCAGGGTGTGTGTAGGTTTCTATTTCAGAGGGTGTGTTCTGTGTGTTGTGTAATCATGTTAATAAAATATATTGTACTTTTTCATTCAAGAACTCAGACTCGCATCAATGGACTTAATAATCCCCGAATACTCAAACGTAACTCAGATTTCATTACGTCTTTAATCGCAATGTTTTTACAGTTTGCAAGTAAATCTGTCAAAAATGTTGCGTTTGAGTATTCAGGCGTAACGTAGGTAAGTGCTGTATTCAACGGAGTCCTCATTTTGTATGGTATTAGCCAGGTCGATATGGACTTATTATTTGAGCAGTTTTATCCCGGAAGTATCACCGGTGGCGCGTTTCTTTATGCGATAGTATATCTGTCCCCGTGTTTGCTCGTCGCTTGTACCACCCGCCGGCGGCTGCCATTGTGTGGAAAAAGAGCATTTTTGGGCGCATTTAATAAGTGCTCGCCCGAGAGCGGTTTAATTCCGTGCTGTCAGTGGCAGCGGCGCCCGCGCCGACACAATCGCTGCAACTTCACTGCGTTGTTTTCCTGCAAAAACAATTTCAGTTTTCCTAGTCACATTTGTGGTTTTTGATATATAATGGCATGAGAGATAGATTATTTTGGAGATTCGGTTAGTCAGAAAAAGGGTGTTATAAACTTCACGTGTGTGTGTCTTTATGTCTGCCTCATCGTGGCTTTCAAACCGTTCTATCTATTCTATTTCTTCTTCTATTTCTATTAAATTTGTTCATTTGTATTATTACTTACTTCATAAAGAGTGTTGATTGAGTGTTTTGATGTAAATCAATGAAGCCGTACATGTGATGGTTCCAAGTCAAATCGTCGGGAGTTTACGAATTACTGTATAATATAAGACAATTTGTTGTCATGTAGGTAGGTTTTGCAAGGCAAAACCTCCCTTCCGGGGTAATCGAAATCGATTTGTTAAAAATGCCATTCTATACCTTCGCATCGTATCGAGTCGCTCGCAATTCAATCCGTCATGGAATTTCATTTTTGTTTCGTCACACCGTCACACACAGTAGAGGCGTTGGGTACATACAGAGGTTTCAATAGAGTTGAGCGATCGCGCCATTCAGCCATTGAGTTTACCGACATATACCAGTACAGCTGGGAAAATATGTATACAATCAAAAGTTTGACTTTTAGTAAACTAGTCACTACGCAACACACAACTTAGCACGCAAACATTTTTCGTATTTTATCCGAAAAGTGATTCTGTACCTTATCGTACCTGGCAGAATGCGGTATATTTTTTTATTCAAAATGTCACAATTATTTTATACCTACCTAATACAGACGTTCGACGAAAACGTTTTGACAGGGCAATCGTGCGGGGGCCAAGGGGCGGGTCGGGGGGCAGGACGCTCCCGAGTTACTAAGGCGGTGATGTATGCAACTCGGGAGCGTCCCTCCCCCGTCCCGTCCCTGGGGGGCCAGGGACGATTGCCTTGTCAAAACCACGTCAGAATGTCGTCCTCGAACGACTGTATGCATATAGGCTGTGCTAATACGAAAAATTCAGTCAAAAAAAAACTTCGGCGTGTTTCGTGAGTGTTTAGTAGATATTTTAGCCTTCTATCGCTCAGAGAGAAGGCCAGGCCCTTTACCCTGCCTTTGACCCCACATATCAACTTCGCTTTTAAAACTGTAAAAACAAACTTCATAGTTGTATTTGTATCGAGCTCGGAGAGGGCCGGAGAAAGTAAATCAAAACTAAATTTAGTTTAAAGCTTACTTGGCTCTGTTTGTAGAGGCACTTAAGCTACCTACTTAGTTCTTGCCCCGGAGAGGACAATGTAATCAGCCGGGAATGAAGGTAATTAGTACCAGAGGTGCTTGCTTTGTTTTAAAAACCTGCCAAGCGCGAGTAAGAATCACACACGAACGGTTCTGCACCATACCATCGGACAATAAAAGCAGAAACGTTTTTTGGCAGCGGGGATTACTCTTTGATGTTATTATTATCAAATTAATTGTTGTTAATGCGGAAAAAGAAATACACACTGTGATAATTACAACTCTCTACCTAATTAGGGTTCATGAGCTGCATACAATCCGCTGACAGACAGACGGACGGACACACGGGTGGACAGCGGAGGCTGTCCAACCGTGTAAGATGTATCGTAACCCGAACCCTTAAAATTAGTATACTGATAAAGTTGCACAAGGGTGCAGTTATCACGCGATTGCATATGCAATGGAACTTTTTCAGTGTAAGTTCCTTTGAGTCGCGTAGATGCGCGGTCCTCGGAATGCGTCATTCGTATGCATTAGGTTCCGCAGCAGCATTTGTGTTTCCGTTTGATATAAACTCAGTTATCTCGGATCACAGCCGCTCTTTCGTAAATAATTCTCAAATAAAACGTCCCCTTCAAATAACGGCAGCGGACTCGATTCCGAAAATCGACGTTGTAAAAATATTTTATGCTTTTGCTCTTGTGTTTACTGTAGATAGATGAAAGGCTTTTCAGGCCGGATAAATTCATGACTTCGCGTAAACTTAAACCGCGATCTTTCTTTGTGAAAAAATCCAAAGAATAAACGTCTATTTTGGAGAAAATGATTATTAGAAATTGTGTAGCTCGTGGTCTTTGTGCTACACGTCGGTTCGTAGACCCGCTACGAGACGCGTAGCAGGTCTTCGGCGTAGACTTGCTACGACCTACGGCGTAGACGACTTGCAACTGGTTTTAATCTTGTGTGGTGTTTTAAAAGCTAATCGGACAACTAACAAGTTCTTCGGTTAACTTTGACGTCAAATGTATGAAAACATTATTAAATAAAAATATTGCTTCTACCCAATCGCTAAGCTGTGTGACAAAAAATGATCCGGTGACATTTTTACCCCAACCCACTAACTTATGTCAACAGAATTAAACAAACGACTCATAATTATTAAATGAACGTAAAAAGAGAGTTTTAGCAAGAGGGATTATTACTTGTTCAGCTATAAGAACTCTCGAAGACACCACATTTGCTGGGCAATTCCGAAAGTCTACTTTAAAAAACGAACGATGTTAACGGATGACATTGATCGCACGAAACAAACAACCTTACCACCAAGTTGCTTCGAGCGCGTCACCAACTGACACCTTTCATTTCGGATCTCTTAGAAATGAAATGTCAGAATCATTTTTTTAGTAAGGTCATCGAAACAACGGATCGATCGTCCTTCGTTTTGTGCGATTTGACGTCATCCGTCAACTTCATTCGTTTTTGAGAGTAGACCTGAGTCCGTGAGTGATTTTGTTATATTTTTATTTTTAATCAAAGTGCGGCGAAACGAATTATAATAGATAAAGATTACGATTACGATAAAATTGTATGAGTGTTGCACTGTCAAATTCATAATGGATTGGCCTGCTGTTTTAGCTGTAAATGAGTCAAATAATGTAAATAAATAAATTATATTTTTATTACTTCAAGCATGGTACACAAGGTAGTTAAGAGTAAGTCATGAGCTCATGTTTGACTATTCTATAGCATTCAATTAATAAACTCATATCTATGGCTTAAAATTAATGAATTCATTAATATCATTAGAATTACGTTCATTTAGTTTAGAGAGTTAAATAATTTCTTTTCTAATAAACGGTCATTTAATAATTGAAATTCATAAGATACCTTATTCTAAATTTTGACACAAATAGTCAAGCAGCATTTTTAGTGTCTCGCTGATTTTGAGGTTTCTTTTAGAATAAGCATTCGGGTCTCAACATTGCCTATGATTTTTGTCACATGCTTGGTGGAACAAAATATCCATGATTCCTGACAAAATTTGAGATTTCATAAACATACAGCAATGGTAGAGGCGACAAACCAAAATCCATAAAACTTTGCAGGATTGATTAGGCGGGAATCCACGTAATAATTATTATTATTGTAATTTTTTTTTTTCTTGTTTTGATTATTGTGTTGTTGTGTTTCAATTTGACTTATGTTTTCTGTAAATTACGGTGACTATTTGATTATTATGTACCAATTTTATGTAATATGTGGACCTGTGTAGGTATGAAGTCTCAAAAAAAGAAATTTTATTATTATTATAATGCTCTGATGCAATTTTTTGTGCTAAAAATGCTCTGTTTTTGGCCGTGCATTACTAACCCGGAAGTACAGTTTTGATGTTTGTGACGTTTTTTATTTGTCCTAGAGCATATACAAATTTGTTTATTTTTTTACTAAGTCTACCTAAGATTTGCAATTCATATTTTCGTCAATTATTACGCCTAAAAACTTTATCTATACACAGTAACTAGTTTATGCCCGCGGCTTCGCAAGCGTTGTCTCTATATAAACGTTTAAAGTTGATTTATATCCCATGGGAACTGATTTATTGGATGAAAAGTAGCCTATGTTTGATTCCAGGATTAGAATTACCTGTATGCAAATTTTCAGCCCGATCCGTTCAGAAGTTTTGGCGTGAAGAGGTAACAAACATCCATCCATACATCCATCCGTCCAAACTTTCGCATTTATAACATTAGTGTGATGTGATATACTGTTCAACATTATTTAAACCTGTTGATCTAAAATATTATAATCTAAGGTATAGTACTTAGCCAACGTGAGATAGGTAAATACGTATCTCGCTCTCACAGAGGGAGTGCGAGTATGTGGTTTCGTAATAAACTTGCTAATTTGAATACTTGATTGCGTCGAGTTCTGCTTCAGTAGATCCGTATGTGTTATATTATTTAGCTAAGTTCTGCCCGTAGCGCACAACGATATTGATATAGATAGCTCAGTTCCCTGTGATTTTATATGGAGGGAAACAGAAAGTGATGTGCGGTAGCTTTAGCGCAGTGTTATTTATATTTTTGTTTATTTGTTATATTCTTTTATATTTTTAAAATGTGTGCGATTTTTCCTGTGATATGGGTTTTTTGCCAGAAATAAACGAATTTTATTTTTATTTTATTTTTATTTCTTTTATATCCCTGGGAACTGATTTATGGGATAGAAATTAGCCATGTGTTGTTCCAATCTATAAACATTTCAGCACTATCTATCCAGTACTTCTGGTGTGAAAAAATAACAAACACATCCATCTATCCATCCAAACATTCTCATTTATAATGTTAATGTTATATGAAGTGTGATGTTGCTACGGCTTATTCCGTGGTGGGTATTTATATAATATATGATAAAAAAAATTAAATCTGGCGCAATCCCCTTTATTATTTCGTATACTCGATGAATGGATTTATTACGTCAGCGGGGATAGTAACAAGAAAAAAAAAGACTATCGTGCCAGCTTTAAAACAAATTATCAACTCCCTTTATGATTATCTATGGTCGGCCAAATGAGAATAAAATGGAAGGTAGAAAGGAAGGCCTTTGCTCTGCAGTGCGATCATACAATACTTAATAATAATAATAAATTATGATTAGCTACTACCAGGAAATTCTGCCTTAGCCTTCTGTAGACGCCTGTGGATAATTTAGGATGACAGACGACATAACTAGATTCTAATGCACAATTCGTGTTTTAATTTGTACTGAAATCAGATATTTAGGTGCACACTCAGTGCATTTACAAAGTCATGTATTTATCCTACTTACGAATCTCTACCACAGTAGATAAATATATTTATCTACTGTGTCTCTACCAAATGAGAGCTCTTGTAAGCTAGATCGAGCTCTCATTTATTTTTCGTTCGAACTACGAATTCGTACACCGCAATCCACATTCTCTTAGCGAATCTATAACAGAATCAGAAAAAAGCAAAAAAACAATAAGAATTCCATTTATATTTTTATATTTATGAAGATAAATAAAATAAAATAAATTATTACGTTTCAAACTTTATTCTCCAGTCAATTATTGTCAATTTTTTTTAACATTTGTTTTGTTATGGCTCCTCTTCACAAACAACGTTAATTTTTTTTATGGATTATTTAGATTACCGAAAAAAACGAGTTTTTTTTTTGTAGCCTCGTACCCTATAAACTTTTTCCAGGTTTATGACATTATACCCTGAATGTGAACTTTCCTTCCAACTTCATTTTAAGAAGGGCATTAAACCTATTTGGCTTAGAGTAACCTAACTCATTATTTATAAATTCAGTAAGAACCTACTACCACAGAATAATTTTACAGACCTATGCCAATTATGGAGAAGCAAAGCCTCGCTTACAACTTGTAATGATGTGCCGCCGTCTACATATTAAACACGAGATGCCTATAGTAGGTATGTAGGTACCTATACCTAAACTATGTGGCGTGTAAAGGAACTCCCTAACGAGGTAGGTTTCAGTAACTATTGAATAATTCAGGTACGTGCCGAGGTTACCGCGAGACACTAAACGGAGACGTTATGTCGCTAGACAGATCGAAACGTGCGAATTCTACGATACGTTATGTCGAATGGGCACAGCACTGTGTGGGTACAAGCAGAAAGACAGCTTTATGTACGCGAAAACATTGAAAAGGTACCTATTGCTGCTTGATATTGTATATTTTTATGTCGAATGAACACACTGTGGACGCAAGCCCGAGAGTCAGCTTTAGTGGCTTGAACGCTAGAAAATGAAAAATGAAAATGAACATTTTCCATACAAATTGAGGTGTCGAAATTTTAAAAGTTAGGTACCTACAGGGTCATGTGTGGTAATGAAAGGTATTGGTTTGTACATTTCAAAACAGTTTTTGGTAAGTATATCTGTAGGTTTCATACTTTTTGAAATATTTTGAAAAAAGACGAAATTTTACCTGAGCAATAGGTGGACATACTGCGCACCCTGTGATACCTAATTTTTGACTTCTGCGCAATAACGGTCAGCGCTAGAGTTTACCTACCTACAGTAGTACCTACCTACATCTTCACATTTTTTTTTAGTTTTATAACATTAGTAGAATAAGATAGATATTCTGCCAGAGAAACAAATTGAGAATCTACGAATAGAAATTGAACTAGGTATATGGAACAAACACGGAACAAAAAGAATCGGGAATAGATAGATAATTTCCCGTACACAGCATTCGAGCATACCTACCTACCTAGATATTTCATTTGGTGTACAGTTGTAAGTACCCACTTAGTATTTGAGAGATCTCAATTGACTTGATTGTACTTCCGTATTCTATTTGCAGATAGGATGGTAGTTTTCACTCAATTAAATACTGCCCGAGCAGCCAGAATATTGATTGTGGGAGGTCAGTGGCTGCGGTTGTTCGAAGCGAACGTTGGTAGGTACCTATCTACATATTAATTGCGGTCGCTTTGCAGTGTATCCTCTGCAGTAAGATAGGCAGCTGGTACGTACTGTGCCTCATGTGCCTCAAACTGTGCGGAATGTAACCACACGGACTCCTCAATTATTTACCAGAGTCAGGCAATCCGTCCGTAATTTACCGGTGCTGTAACGAACGCGGGGATTTGCCACTTGATTTGTGCCCGGTCTGCTTAAACGCTGTATTGTATCCATGTTTTATGCACAGCTTTCGGCTGTCGAGCTCGTGTTGTTTGTTCTTCTATGGACAAGCTCTTAAATAGCCTAGTGGAAGGCTATTAATAGAATTTTGGAGCTACCTTGTAATAGCTTGCCTAAAAAGTAGGTTTAGAGTTGGAAATAATTTTATTGTTAGATTGTAAAATATTTGTGATAAGGGTGCAACACTATGTCATGGACGCCGTTGTAGAAAAGTTATGTTGATATTCATAAAATGTTCTAATAAGTTGTAGAAAGGATTATAGCCCATGTTAATGTGATGCCCTGTTTTATTTCAGTAACACGTCTATTAGTTATCAGTCCGAAGAGGGATAGACACGCCTACACGGTAATGTGACATCTACCAACCGAGGTCAGTCAAACTTATTCTGAAAAAACTCAAGTTTCGATGACCTATCCAATGATTTCCTACATAAATCGGCTTATGACAAAAACAAACGCTTAATTGAATCGGAGTGGTTTTATTCTCTTTGATTTGAATCATTGATTTTACATATCTACAAGCCTACAAGTTGCAATTATTATCCTGGCCAAACTTTGGCAAGCGAAATATTAGATTGTATTGATTGAAAACGATTTGAATTCAATGGTAAATAGCGATGACTTTCATTATGAGTTCAAAGAGTGATATTCATCCATAACATTACTAAAATGAAACAAAACCTGTAACCTCCAATATGATAAAGTTACTTTTTCCATTCTTTTCTTGAGAAAGATAGCCAAAACTCATATTGTAAATTTATCTGAACCAGTAAAATACAAGCTTTCAATGAAACCCATTATAAATCAGTAATCAAAGTGACCAACAAAATGTATTACAAGTTTACTCCCATGTTCATCGAGCAATTTTGCTACAAGTGATAATATTTGATTAGGTTTTACAAAGGCCTTTACTATGCCCCATTAAATTAATAGATGGTACTTATTCATCTGGTAAAAATCCTCAAATCTACAAAATCTCCTAAAAATCTACAATGTGTAAAAACAAAAATGATGAATATTGAAAATTCCTCCCGTTGTGAGAATTTGTTACTTGTTATGCATTACATTCTGGATAAACATTTGGTTGAAGTGAATTGAAGAATGGATTCTGTATGCAAGTCTGACTTATTATTTATTTCAATGATAATCACACAGTATTGTCAGAAAGTAGGGAAGTACCTAAGGATACCAATTGTTATGATGAGGGAGCGTACTCATACTCATTTACTCGCCGTAGGAGCACAAGGCACACTTGGAAATGTCAATTTGAATATACAGCGTTACAATATGTGGTGCCTATGTTATAATTCAAGGCCATAAAACAGACAAGACAGAAAATAACCAAGGAACTTAGGAATATTGGTACATACAAAAATAGATAAATTGATAAATGGATCAGCTGTAAATGGGCATCGCTAGAGTCATGTAAACAAAATAATAATACTTAATTATAAATTCATGGTGCTGCTGTAAAATGGCATTGTCTGATATAGTTAATTCTAAATAAATATTAAATGGGTATCACAGTGTAGTGTGCAGTTACTTTACCTAGGTAGAGTATAGCTGCTAAGAGTGCATTGTCATTTGTGGACTAGGCTATGATAAAATAAATTGCTATAACATAATCAATAAGTACTTATTCAATGTCTTGAGCGTTACCTACAATAAAATGAAATAAAGCAGCTTGATGTGCATTGTCCGGTTTACATAAAACAACATGATTAGCCTAGCCTGTCGACTGATTTAGTTTCCAAATGCATGATGCTAAGGCATACATTATTGAATATTTGCTCTAATGATTATAAATAGAATTTACAACCCTCATTCAGGCACAAATAATAAGAAAATAATATTAAGCACTATGTAAGTGTAGTACAAATGATCATAATAATCTTACATAGAATGTCAGGTGACCAAGATATCTCTTCTCTTGCTCGCAAAAATAACTTCCAAGTGGTATTTGAAAATAGCAACATCAGTTATAAAAGTAAGTTAGTTACTACTAGCTTTACTTTGACTTGAAAATATACCTACAAGTAGAGAATGAAATAACTCCATTATAATGACTTGGTTGAACGATGATGATAATCTAAATATAATAATTTCATTAATTCCAAATGATGCATTATTTTCATACCTATCAGAAATACAATTAGTCAACTATCAGTTTAAGATATTGTATTAGATGTTCATTACTTGACGGGTTGGGAGACAAGAATAAATAATTAACTTAATTAAATTGTAATTAAAATAGAAAATAGTGACACTGCTATTGGTAGGTATGGGATATAGATAGATAGACACTTGAATGGCATTTCATCGGCTTCATGAAAAATAATGACTGGATAATGGTTTATTTTGCGGTTAACCATTAAATGCATACCCACCGTCTTACAGACACCACTGATATTTAACCCTTAACTACTTACCCATAGTTTCACAGACACTTGTGATAATTTTGTGAATAAGATAAGTAGGTAGCTCCTGAGAGTTAATGAGTACCTATACTCAGTTGCAACATTGCATATTATAGTTGAATAAATATATAATAAAGTACATTTGCTACCGGGTTGCTCAGTTCATTGAAATTTAGTTATTGGGTGAACTAATGTGACATAAGTAGGTCATTGTTTTTGGATAATTATAATAAATAATAATAATAATAGTGCTGGACAAGAGCACATCAGGCATCTCCAGACGTGAACACCAATTACAGGTTTTAGTAGCTAAGACAGCTAGAAAAAAAAAAAAAAAACACATTTCATATACGGTGTTTTTTCGTTATTGTGTGTTAGTGCTTGTTATTGTTCACATGACGAATGATAATATAGGAGTCATCATCATCATCAGCCTATATTAGTCCACTGCTGGACATAGGCCTCCCCTAATGAGCGCCATAGCGCCCTGTCTTCAGCTTAATAGAGGAGTATTTGAGAAATATGATAACGTAATTCAGAGTGTAATATAAAAATAAAATGTGAATTAAAATAAATAAATGATAATGTTGATAATTTATGAAAGAAAATTAAATCACTTACTAGTTAATTTATTTGACTTAAGAGTGACACAACTCATGCGAAATAATAATTTGAAATTAAATAACAAAGTTTTACTGTTACTTACGTATACCACTTGTTGTTGTGTATAGGTGCACGAAATTACTAGGAAAATGGATTCAATTAACAATAGTTTATCTAGAACAAGATTCCGAAAAGATGTAATAAAAAAAGAGCCTTAGTAAAATAACTCAGACTATTGGTGTGAAGCAAACAAACTTTACTTGGACCTAAATAAGCATAATATAACAAATCGAATTCTTTAAAGTAATAAAATGGTATCGATAAATTTTGAGTTATCTATCTATCGTCTATAGTTAGTAAGGTGTTAGTTATATTTAAAAGATCTGTTGGACGCGACAGTGATAAATAGTTTCTGTTGGACGCGACAGATAAAGTGATCCGTTGGATTGCAACGGTGTAAGTTGTATAGTTAATAAGACTATTAATTAATAAATTGCAAATTAAATATTAGTCATCTGCATATTGTGCTTATGAAAAAATGTGTCTGAATCTTATAATTTTAAAACTTGTTACGTAATATCAAGCAGTTTACTTGCGATATTTACTGACATGCAAATATTTTGATATCGAACGCGAGGTCGCTTATATTATTGAGCAGTATGGCCGAGACAAAACAGTCTTTGTTATAACTTGTATGCTTATTACAAATTATTGTATACTTGAAAAATAATGTAGTTATCAACTATGTTTAATAATGTTATGTTATGATGTACCTTAAAT
Source organism: Eupithecia subfuscata (assembly GCA_963564075.1). NCBI lineage: Eukaryota > Metazoa > Arthropoda > Insecta > Lepidoptera > Geometridae > Eupithecia > Eupithecia subfuscata. The sequence continues at coordinate 2,291,603 of OY751102.1, forward strand.
TTTCATTTTCCCCTAGAATCACTATTTGAAATATCTTTGTGAATCATGATAATTAATACTTAAATAATAACATGATACTAAAATGAAATGAAAGCGATATGACAATGTTAAGTAACAGTTAATATAATGAGGTGATAGTGAAACGCTTATTGATACCAGCAACATTATAATTAAATTTTGTTTGTTTTGTGGTAGACAAGTAGGTATTAACGATATTCATACATAACATTAAGTGCACTGTGATCTGTCAATAATTGTGTAATTCTGACAAGCCAGGCAGTTCAAACTATCTGGATTGCCACTAAATGTAGTCAACTGATACTACACATTTAAGCTTTGTATGTATGGAACTAACGTTGTGAGAATAACCAGTGTATGACTTATTCGTTTAGTTTGACCTATTAATTTTAATTGTTCGAAAATGAAGAACAATTCTGTTTATTTTAATAATTCTAACAATAATTATTTTACGTCCGAAAAGACAAACTGTTGAGTAATTTAAATGTACCTACTTCATAAAACGAACTGCAACTAGGTAATACAGTTGAAACAGTAAATAAATCTTATTCTTATGATGAAAATAGAAAGTATAAATGTATTATTATTACCTACTTAAATTTGTAACTGCCAACTTAATTCCGATGTAATTTTGACTAAAATATTGTTTAAATTTAACCTAATCTTAGAGCCACGCGAGGCGCGTGTTACGTCGAATGGCCGAATAATAGCTTGCCTAAAAAGTAGGTTTAGAGTTGGAAATAATTATGTTATGATGTACCTTAAATTTTCATTTTCCCCTAGAATCACTATTTGAAATATCTTTGTGAATCATGATAATTAATACTTAAATAATAACATGATACTAAAATGAAATGAAAGCGATATGACAATGTTAAGTAACAGTTAATATAATGAGGTGATAGTGAAACGCTTATTGATACCAGCAACATTATAATTAAATTTTGTTTGTTTTGTGGTAGACAAGTAGGTATTAACGATATTCATACATAACATTAAGTGCACTGTGATCTGTCAATAATTGTGTAATTCTGACAAGCCAGGCAGTTCAAACTATCTGGATTGCCACTAAATGTAGTCAACTGATACTACACATTTAAGCTTTGTATGTATGGAACTAACGTTGTGAGAATAACCAGTGTATGACTTATTCGTTTAGTTTGACCTATTAATTTTAATTGTTCGAAAATGAAGAACAATTCTGTTTATTTTAATAATTCTAACAATAATTATTTTACGTCCGAAAAGACAAACTGTTGAGTAATTTAAATGTACCTACTTCATAAAACGAACTGCAACTAGGTAATACAGTTGAAACAGTAAATAAATCTTATTCTTATGATGAAAATAGAAAGTATAAATGTATTATTATTACCTACTTAAATTTGTAACTGCCAACTTAATTCCGATGTAATTTTGACTAAAATATTGTTTAAATTTAACCTAATCTTAGAGCCACGCGAGGCGCGTGTTACGTCGAATGGCCGAATAATAGCTTGCCTAAAAAGTAGGTTTAGAGTTGGAAATAATTTTATTGTTAGATTGTAAAATATTTGTGATAAGGGTGCAACACTATGTCATGGACGCCGTTGTAGAAAAGTTATGTTGATATTCATAAAATGTTCTAATAAGTTGTAGAAAGGATTATAGCCCATGTTAATGTGATGCCCTGTTTTATTTCAGTAACACGTCTATTAGTTATCACTTGGCAACGCAAAATTATCAGGCTTTCCTATAATTAACTACTTACGTACCAACCTAGGTACATCCATTACATCTTACAAGTGGATCACTGACAAAAATTCTAGACCTGGTTTTTAGGAGGCCTCAAAGTAGGAAATAAGTAGTACTTATCAACCTTCATAGGTACCTACCTTTAGGTGTCCACTTATAAGAAATTTAACTTCAGGGATCGAAAATGCCAGGACTACCTTCGATGGTGGTCCAATCAACGGGACCAGCTGAACGGCAGCACGGGCAAGAAGCGGACAATTGATACCTACCTAGGCAAGCTCGTAAATGGGGGGGATTTAAAATAGGTGAGTGGGTAGAATAGTAGTATGTAGACATAGAGACATGAGTGGGTAGAATAGGTGCCTCTACCTACTCTAGTAGGTAGAGGCTAGGGCTTGCAAATATTCGAAAATTTTGATATTCGAATGTTCGATTTTTTTTCGGGAACTATTCGAATATTCGAATAATAGAAACAAACTATAATTTTATTAAAATCACATGTTTTTTTATTATTTTATATGTTATTTGTACGAACAAATTAAAATTATCAAATTGACAAAAGGTTGTAACGAGACATTGGCGATTTACACGCACAATCAATCACACATTCTTAGTAAAAACAGTCTTCAAAATCTAGATGAGTTGGTATTTTAACAACATCCTAGTAACGTAAGTAATAAGTAGTTCTACTAACAGTAGACATCGCGAGCACTAATTTTTTTCTACAATTAATTTACTCACAGAAATATTTCTGTGAATTTACTTAGGTATTACTAAAGTTATTTAGAACGGGATATTTAGGTAGGTTTTTTAAATTCCTATTTGTTTTTTGTAATTCCTGTTTGTAGGTAGGTATATTATAAATAAATCAGAGACGTTTAGTAGCATATTACTTTCGTAAACTGGCGGGCATGCGTGGCCGTGCTACATAGTACTCTCGAAGAGTTACAAACATGTTCTAATAGATGCACTGTACTATATGTTATATGTTACTCTTATATGTCACTGTGTTATATGTTCTGTTGCATTATACTGCATTTTTATTCTGCTCGACATACCAAAAATCCTGCTCAGATTTTTACCAAATTTTTATGAGTAGAAGAATTAAAAACAACAACCTTTCAAATAAAAATAAAATCAGATTTCTTAAAGCGGAGATATTCTGAAGCCCCCTTTCGCCTGTTTTTGGAGAAAGTACCTACGCGTTTATTCAAAAAAACCCGACGACAAAAAAATTCTATAAAATCGTAGAATCTGTACACCAAGTTTCGTACCGATCGGTTGTAAAAATACGAACTGTAGAGGAGTACGGACATACTGACAAAATCGCTAATTTTGCTAGACTTGAAGCAGAGACTTTCGCTCACTTCGTTCGCTCGGTCGATAAAGCCGATAGTTTGTGAAATCTGATAAATTTAATCGAAATATATTCGGCGTAAGTTTAGAGCAAAGCCTACCTGAGATCATAAATTATACCGAAAATATGCGTGCGAAGCCGCGGGCAGAAGTTAGTCTACAATCGATTAACAAGTAAATAAACACGGTAAGTAACGGTAACACAGCGATAGGGACAGAAAACAAACTTAAAAACGAAATCGAAGTTTCTAATTAATTTTCGTGCAAACGCTAATCTTATGCAAGCGACTTAAAAGTCGATTTTGCACGAAAACGAAACTTCGATTTTCCTTTTCCGAAAGAAGAATACGAATAGAATACACCGAATAGAATACGCGACGGCCTGAAGCCGTACGCAGTCGCACGCGCCACTCCCGAGTGTTTCCGAACTCGGGAACCCTGTAACATTGTCAATTTGTTAACCCGAACGACTTAAACTTGAATGGATATATCTCGCGAACTTATAAGTGCCGTTTATGCACATCGGAGTTCTGAGATTAGTGTTATTGATTTGAATCGAATATTCGAATATTGCAATTTCAGTATTCGAATATTCGAACTGAATTAATAATCGAATTATTCGAATATTCGAATGCAAGCCCTAGTAGAGGCACCTATTCTACCCACTCATGTCTCTATGTCTACATAGATTTTAAATCTATGCTACTATCTATCCAATTCACTGGCTGGCTACGTTTGCACAACTTTTACAAAATAGTAGGTACCTTTTCATGATTTTTCACGTGTTTGTTTAATTTGGGTGAATAAATAGTAAATAAATGCATCAATCACTCGCTAGTCGAAATGAACCAACAAACGGCCGAAAGGAATTAATTTATTGCTCACACAAATAAATAAAATGCGTCGCCATGTCCATATTCATTGATTTATGATTTTTAGATTACCTACCTAACTCAAATGGATGGGCCGACAGTTAGTCAAGTAAATTATAGGTAGGTCATACCCGGCCAAAGACATTTTAAAATTTTGGGGATCAATTTTGATGAACAACTCTCCATTATAATATACTTAACACACTATGACAGAATAATAACGAGGAGTAATCGTTTGCTCGGTTTTATTACTAGAATACCTAACTAAAGATTTTAAAAATCCCAAGTTTGATTTATTTATTTAACAGTCTTATCAGAACAATCCTGGAGTATGGCAGCATTATCTGGTCTCCACAATATCAAAACCACACAACTAGGATTGAGAGCATACAAAACAAATGTCTGAAAATTGTAGCATAAACATAGCATAAAGACATAAACTTGGTCGCTCGCTCTCTGGCTATGAGAATAGACTAAAAAAAATTAAAGTCACTATTCTATCCTCCCGTAGAAAGGTTGTCGATCTGGTTTACCTTCCACTTCATCATCAGCCCTTGTTGACCCACTGCTTGGCCACCGATGTAGGCTGGGCATAGATAGATTTCTATGTTTATTCGCCTCGGGTCCTTTGGTTATGGTTTTGCGTAAGGCACCTAGGTATGGCATCGGTTGTCTGTCTGATGTGCCGGTAGACCTCTGATTTGGTTTCAGTACTCAGAGCGGTAGACCGGTGTCTTTTCCTACATAACATAATTATAGTTTACCTACCATTTACCTACATATAAATAAAACACAAAGCCAAGCTAGAATTTGTTTATTAAATAATCTAGTGACCCTCTTCTAGAATATGTCCAAAATAAGTAGCACCTAGGTATCTAGGTAATATGGTAAACTTCTAGTCTAAGTAGTTACTTATCTAATGAGGTATTCAATTCATTGGTTAATCAAATCTTAGACAAACTAACTACGATATAGTACCTACAAGATCATAAGAAAGAAAAAAATATGTGGAGTTCTGGTAAGGAACTGCAAAAAATATACCTACTTAATTCTTCGAAGGAAATTGTGCGTAGGTACCTTCTCCAGTAGGTAATAGGTGTCATTATAATCATAGCAAAAATAAACCTATGTAGGATACAGGAAGACTTTCATGCCACGACGCATGTGGTTGTAGCAGTAGAGAGTAAACCGCAGAGGCTAGGCAGTGGAAGCGTTAACGAAAATATAAACAATAACCGAGGAGCATCAATTATGTTTCATAGTCAAACACAAATTTGTAGAAGGACAAATACCTAGAAAAAGTCATAATTTGTAGATTGTAATTATTCAGATACTTATACAAAATTTGGTATTGCTTACGCGCTGAGTGTAGGTACCGGTAATAACATTAATTAATAATTATTGCAGACTAATTTTATCAAATAGTTAAGGTGCACTTGATTAAGGAATACTAATTTATGGCAGGTATTATGAAAGCTTGCTGTCGATCTTGAGTAACACTTTTCTATGTTTTAAACGTCACTCAAGCATAGTATCGATGACTGCGCAAGCTTTCATAATACGGACATAAAAGCTCTTAACTGTATAAGTGGGAGTTTCATTTTTTCCTGGAAGTTTACTAGTACGTTTCTTACATGGCTAATCGACTTCGAACATTTATATCATAAAGTTATCCGCTATTATCACCAGAGCAATTGCTTGTAAGGTTAGCTATAAATATCAAAAGGAAAAACAAAATAAAACAAAAAATAAATTAAAGAGAATGTTTACTAGAACATACATCCATCCATGCATTATACAATGTAATACGTTTTACCCGTTTGGAGCGATCATGAACATTTACAACACTTGCTTCATGTTATGAACATGGCATAACTAGTAGGTATAAGTCGCATAGCTATAAGATTGAATTGTAATTGGATTGAAAGTGATCACCCCTCTGATGCTGTTCCGCTTAGATTACTATTCTAAATTAAAGAGCCTAGCTCCTGTTATAATGATACAATTTCCTCCACTTTTCTCTCTAAAATGCAATGTATTTTACTTCTTTATACTTCATGACAGTGACTTTCTCTTTGACCTGAATCATATAGCTAATTCTTGGTCTCCCCCTTCCTCGTCTTCCTTCTGCTTTTCCTTCTATGATGTTACTGATGAAGTTATGTTATTAGATCTTATTTGATCAAATATGATCTAAGCGGGTCAGCATGAACTATCTTTATCTATTCTCCTCAACTTAATACATCAACAAAATTTATCGGGACATCTGTTTGGTTGCGGCCGCATCTTTCGTAGGCCTTTCATATGTCATCTACGAGGTTGATTATTACCAATCACGTCACTTGACCTCGTAGTGTAGTTGGTTGATACATTCCCGTGCTCAGGGAAGGATGCGGGTTCAAGTCCCGTCAAAGTCAAAAAAATTGGGATATTATTTGATTTCATCTCTCATGAAGCTCTCTCTACTCATTCACGCACATTTCATGAAGCCAATATCAAGAAAAAACTTCAGAAATTGCACCAAACGTTCCAGCTATTATTTAATAACAAAAAATTTCACTACCTACTTATTTATAAATGAAAGTGATTATTTTTCAATATTCGACGCACTAGTGCTTGGTTTGGATTCCCAGCAAGCAATAAACTATTTGCTAGTTTACAACAAAAATCAATAAAAATTTATAAAAATAAATGTAGTGTACATTGAACAAATAAATATGTGATGCACCTATGTGAAATAAACATTAAATTCGTAACAACGAAATGGCAAGAAGAGTATGTCAGAAATACTTATATTGAGTATCATTTAGCTGTTGTCAACAAAATGTTATGAAAATATGGCTAGGTATGTTGCCGCAAAACATCTCGTCCGGTGGCAGCGAGAATGGGAAGTTTGCGCATATAATTCATATTCGGCCGACAAGGCAGCAGGCGAAAGAGATAGGTACAATTCGTATACCTGTTTCGCTCTTTCTTAGTTTGAAACAAATACCCGCAGTGAATGGACGCGACTGTCCATGAATGTAACCGTCCATTAATCCTAAGAAATTCTAATTCTTCTGATAATCTACTGACGGACCAAGTAGTTTTTTTTTTACCCATTTCACGTTCTGCGCATCTTTTTCTCGTGGTTCACCAGAGGACAAGAAGTTTGGCGGCAACTATAACATTTACGTATGGATATTGCTGCATACTGGTTTGTATTACATGATTGTCTGCTATAAAATCAACAGTATACCTATGTTATAAAATCAACAGCAATAAATTTGTTATCAACTAGTAAACTTCAGTAGTAACATTACAAAAATTCGAGAAAATGTTAACATTAACTATTATAGGTGATGTTTTATTAGTAAGGCAATAAGGGGAAGGGTGCCTATTTTAACTATTCTTAATAATTTAATAGGTCCATTAAACTTGTTATGTACTTGAATTAAGGCAATTGTCTATCGGTACTACAATTACATATATATTTATTATTTATATGACTACTTAATTACCCCCTTACCTATAAAAATCTGTCAACTTAAAGTAATGGGTAAATATTGTTTTTGCTCACTCTTTCAGGGAAGAAAACCAATGAGTCTTGGTTATTGCTTAAAGTGGAGAGAGATTTAGAAGTAGAGAGTAAGGCCGTATTATGAAGCTTGCTTAGTCATCGAACAATGCTTGAGTAAGGCATAAACATCACTCATAGATCTACGACTGAGCAAACTTTCAAAATACGGACCTAAGTGTCGCATACCTTTAACAATTTGTAATTTAACTACTTAAAATAGAAGAAATGCGAATTCCTATAAGCACCGGATGGTGTGCATTCCAAGCGAGGTGAAAAGCCATTAATGCTAGTTATGGTTTGTCATTATCACAATATCTTTGTTTACAATTGTTGATTACACTATTGATAACAATACTAGATTTTGGCATCCACATTTCCACTTATTGCTAGAATCGAAAAATATGAAGGAAGATCTTAGAAAACTTTCAACTACTATAAGTCTTTGGTTGGTTTTCGCGATCCCGGGCTGCGTGAGCCTTGACCAATTATATTTCCAACTTTACTATATAATACCATCTACATTAGCTTTACTCTATTCCATTTCAAATTTTATTCTTACTCTAAAATTTACTATCATTCTCTGAACTACTTTTTCTTCACGGGTGAAAAATGAGACACTAGCCAAACTCAATGTAGAATTTTTGTAAACAAGCCACGACATAATAACTAAAACTCACTTGCCTGGCGTCGATATGATTGTAAATTTTCAGATATAATTGTAAGCAATATTTATAGATAGAAAATACTTTTATTGCACACTTAAAACTAAGAAACAATTTACAAAAATAATTATAACCTAAGTGACAATTGACGGACTTATCGCTCAAGAGCGATCTCTGCCAGACAACCTGGTATGGATAGGATCGTCGGATATGTACATGGGGTAAGATCTGTGTGCATCTAGTAACTAACGGAAGTTATAGAAGGATCTGAAATTGATAAGTAATGTAAATTGCGTATAAAAAGACGCGGCAACAAAGTGAATTTTAGGTTAACTATGGGCGGTTTGTTTACAAATATTCTACATTGAGTTTGGGTAGTGTATAGCAAAAAGATTGTAGACTAATTTAAGGTTAATCCGGGTTGCAGACCGGAAGCTAAGCTAACTTTGTTTAGCTTACCTTGGTTAGCTGACGCAGTTTAAAATACCACATAGTTTAGTGTAGTAGTTTAGACCTTACAGGACTCTAGGGAAGTAAAAATTCAAATTACCTATGTGAGTAAAACTAAAAAATAAAGTAGTCACCTTGTTTTTTGTTTACGTTATTCTTTTTAAAGGTAAAGTAAAGAACTTTTACCTTGTTTCGATTTAGAGCAAAACCCATCCTAGGTTTTATATTCTCTGAATAGATAATCTGATGATTTGTTGTAAGTCTTTTTCGCAAGATATGGCCGGCCCACTGCCACTTCAACATGCTAATTCTTTGAGCTATGTCAATAATTTTGGTTCTCTGTCGGATGTATTCGTTACGAATCCCATCCTTCCCATGCCTTGTCCTATTTTTAGCTGCTCTCATTTATTAAATACTGCGTCAGCTATAAGAGCTAAGCTAAAACGAAGTTTTTCAATAGCTTTCGGTCTGTATTCCGCAAAATTTAGAGATAGTTTCTGTAGAGGTACCTAACCAATAGAACCACGATTTTCGGGTGGTTCTATTGGCTCAACAGCACAGAAAGAACTGTTTGCCTTATTTTTGTTTTTTCGACACTATCCATATCGTTCAATTGACGTTACACACTACATAATCATCATGATCACATTTTCACATAATTACAAATCCAGCACCTTCTTCTCTCATTTCCTCTCAGTTTTCAAAAGGCCGCTCAGAATAGTTGAGTATTTCTCGAAAACTTTAAAAGGCCACTGAAAACTTGGGAACATTCTTACTCTTATAATGACACAAATATTTACAACACTGATCTTACTTTCGCATTTTTTTAGAAATCATACGTTTTTTTATGTTTCTAATCATTGATAAAATATTACTGCATGTCCGAATGGGATAAGATTGTTGATACTTAAATTCCATTTAAGATCCTTACTTAGTATGATGTAGACAATTTTTACAATAGAAATATTCTTATTCTAAAACTGTCTACAATTTACGAATAGAAAAGTGTTGTATATGTTTGTGAATTACATTTTTACCTATTAACTCTAAATACTTGATGTATCACTCAACTTTTACATTATTCGCATTTAGACAATTATTTCAAGATAGCAGAAAACATTTCAAGTTATAAAAACATGTTCTCGCTTGACATTATCAATACCTAGTGGTTCCACGAATGGCCAAATACGTAGATTTTAAATTAGGTTTTATTGAACCTTAGCGGTTAAATTTATTTTTGGCTAAAATCACCAATTTGGCTCACCATATTTACAGCTTGATAAAAATGTTTAGAAAAAAATCTACTTACTAGAAAATAAAATGCTTTTTTTCTTAACATTTTTGCCACGCTACTTCATTATTAATAAATAGAATAAAACGCCTCGGCTGTGAAATGCTGCACTTCCCAATAGTTCAAGTTCGATATGATTTAATTTTAAGTCCACTTTGTCCGCACTAAATGTCTGGTAATATAAATATTCACTGTCACTATGTATTTTCTGATGATAGTTCCATGGCGATGCGATTTGCTTTGCGACGGCAAATATTGCTGTCTCATCTACGTAATTTTTCAGTATGGTAACTAGCCAATCACCGTTTTAACACTTTGACTGCCACTGACACAGTCAACGCCCTACGGATGCTTGCAGAGCAGCGCCCCCCCGAGTCACACCGCTGAAGCTTGGCAGGGAACATGTCAATTATTTTTCTTGCGTTCTTACATCCTATACCGAAATATTCAAGGTTTTCTTTCAATAAAATTCTGACGTTTTTCACTGTTCCGTCATAAATTATCACTTGCTTGAAGCAAACTATACCTTCCATTCCAGCTTCAGTTTAAAGGTGTTAGTTTACTTATAATTTCTGAACTCATATTCAAATAAGACATAGCTTACTATATCTTTTTACTTCTTCAAACTTTACTAGCTAACATCAGACAAGCAGCTTCCCGTTCTGTTTGACGATACCATTCGCTGTCTCCTTGACTTCCTTCTCCGGTACCTTCAATTGTTTATCTGCATCCACCGGGTCATCCTTAACACACTTCGTGCTGGTGTCAGCTGAGGACTCAGGGTCTTGCCGCCGGCAGCATTTTACGATGGGTCGCACGAAGAGTATCAGGCCGGAGAGAGCAATGAAGACACCAGCGAGATAGAATGATAGATCGTATGAGCCAGTCATGTCGTACACCCAGCCTGGAATAAATAATAATAATAATGGTGAACAAATCACACAGCATTATCTAGCCCCAAGCTAAGCAGATCTTGTGTTTTGGGGATAACTGATATACTTAATACTATATACAACATAGATAGACATTTTTTTATAAATAGACAACACCCAGAACAGATATCTGCAGATCGTACAAACATTTGTCCCGAGGCGGGAATCGAACCCGCTACCTCCAGCGTCGCAGGCGGATCTTCGCCCGCTGCGCCACAGAGGTCGTCAAGGAATAAGACAGTTGGTCAGTTATTGATGGAATGTTAGGGAAATACATGTTTTGAAAAAAAAAGGTATAGACCTATGCTCGAGCCATTCAAGAAATTACGTTTGTAAATAAGAGGAAAGAAGAAAGAAGGAAGAAAAGAGATAAAATCGAGAAGTAGTACAAGTTCTGTAAATGTCATTCCAGTTATAGTATCGCTCTATCCTAACATAAAACACTCTCGTACGAAGCTTGGCAGATTTAAATTGATAAATAATTATAAACTCAGTGTTTTGCACAACTCACGGCGGCGGACAACAGGTGCAAACAATCAAGGATTCACTGCACCTCATCCATTCGGCCGCGGTGAGCTCTAAATTATCAATTTCTCATCACAAATCCCATGCGATAGTTGTTGAAACACAAAGAACTTGTCAAAACACACCGGCACATTGTTTTTTGCACTGCTTTCAAGCTAAAAATCAAATAAAAAGCAGTACGAAATTTCGAACAACCCGACGAAACTAAGAGAAACAATAACATAGCTTATTGACAACTGACACTAAGACAGTGACAGTTGTTGACGTTGACGTCTTACATCATAATCAAGTGGCAACGCGTTGTTGGCTATTCTACCATTATCGTCGCTCGTTCAGGAACTTAATCAAGCCTTACTCCTTACTTACAAAAAAGGAATTATTACAAGATGTCTCATCAATTGAGTAAGACATGGGGATGCTGCGATATAAATAGCGATGAGACGGATTTCATGACCTGCTCTAAGTGCAACAAATGTTTTCACTTAGCATGTCTCTCTGGCGCTAAGGCTGACCATACACAAGTACTTCAGGGTTGGACGTGCCCCACATGCATGAAACCGAAAATAGCCGGATACAACAATGATAACACGCCGCTGCGCTCCGGGCCCGATAATGCTTCAATGCGGGTTTTCAAGAGAATGGCACTCCAGTCACCTGAGCAGGAAGTTGCAACTGTTTTCTCGCGCGAAGACCTTCAAGATGTAGTCCAAGATATCTTTGCCAAACAAATGGAGGCTTTCTTTGTCCGTCTTGATGTTCAAATAAAAAACACAGTCACAACGGCATTGGCCCCTGTGTCCAAAGACATTCAGGAATTGAAGCAAACTTTGCACCATGTCTCTGTGCAATATGAAGACTTACAAAACAAACAAACCGTTATGTCTGATGCTGTAAAAGAGCTTCAAGATGAAAACTCAATGCTGCGCTCTAACAACCTAAACTTGGCCACAAGACTTAATCAGCTTGAGCAACATGCCCGCAACTCCAACATTGAAATACAATGTATGCCGGAAAATAAAAACGAAGACATTATTAAAATAGTATCGAATATTGGAAACACTATCGGATGTGAAATTAAGCCTGAGCAGATAATGAGTTGCAACCGTATTGCTAAGATGAATCCTAAAGGCTCTAGACCACGTTCAATTATTGTACAATTTAATTCACCGAGGCTCCGGGACACGTTTTTGGCCGGTTGTATAATGTATAATAGATCGCACCCAAATGAAAAGCTTAACTCCACACACGCTGGACTGACCAGGGAAAAATCTCCTGTGTATGTCACCGAGCACCTTTCTGCTGCTAATAAGGCACTGCACGCTGCCGCCCGTCTGACCGCTAAGGAGAAAGGCTACAAGCACGTCTGGACACGCAAGGGGAACGTCTTCATGAGGCAGACTGACACATCGGACTACAAGCTTATAAGAGATTTTTCGTGCTTAGAAAAATTAGACTAAGTTGTCCCAATATCAGTTTCTGCCTCCGCGTTGAATAAAGCCATGGATTCTACAGTGACTTCAACTCCAGTTTCCCTTAGTATCTATTACCAAAACACACGTGGCCTTAGGACTAAAACTAATGCTTTTTATCGTAATTTATGTTGCTGTAACTTTGACGTAATAGTGTTGACTGAAACATGGCTCCACAGCGGCATTTTCAGCAGTGAACTTTTCGATGACAGATTCGTTGTATACAGAAAGGACAGGGAAAGCTCTGGTTTTCATAGTAGCAGGGATGGCGGCGGGACTCTAATCGCGGTATCAAGTCGATTTGGTTCGTCCAGAATGTCAAGTTGGGAGACCGGATGTGAGGATCTTTGGATCGCCATTGACTTGCCTTCCACTTATAACATAGCTAAGGTTGCGATCTGCGGTATTTATCTTCCTCCTCCAGTCCAAAGAGTGATGCTGGATACTTTCTTGTCTAAATGCAATGAGGTCTTGGAGGATAGCGACTGTCCGACAGTTATTCTCGGTGATTTTAATTTAAGCAGGATTAACTGGAATCAGATTAGGGAAAAACCTTTTCACGTAAGGCTTTCAGCCATCGAACAAAGTCTTATAGATTTTATGTCCTTGAATGGGCTCCTACAATATAATAACGTCATGAACAGTCGTAACAAAATACTAGATCTGGTTCTTACTAACAACTCCAATTGTTCGGTAGATTCGGCTGATACCCCTTTATCTAGTGTAGATCTATTCCATCCTCCACTTTCTCTGTGTATAGCGTTTACTACCTCTGACAATCTTAGGAGCAAGATTGATGTTTGCTTCCCGAATTTTCGCAAAGGTGACTATGAGTCTATAAACAACTACCTAAGTGAGCAGTGTTGGCCTGAACTGTTCTCAAAGTGTGAAAACGTAAACGATATGCTTACTAAATTCAATGACATTGTTGATAAAGCTATTCTTGAGTTTGTGCCCACTCATAAAGCCGTTAGCCATAAATACCCGATTTGGTTTAATAAGGACCTCATTAAAACTATTAAGCGTAAGGACAGGATTCGGCATAGGTACCTTATTTACAAGAATCCGTTCGATAAATTGAGATTACAGACGTTAAATAAATTGTCTGACAGATTGCTGACAGACTGTTATAACTCCTACATATCAAGTGTAGAGGATATGATTGGTACTAATATTAAAACTTTCTGGTCATTTATCAAATCTAAAAGAAAAGGCACTAGTAACTACCCCAAAAAAATTATATACGGATCCAAGGTCACATCAGACGGGCCGGAAATGTGTAACTTATTTGGCGAATACTTCTCTTCCGTTTATAGCACTAACCCAGAGGATAGTAACGTCAGGCCGCATGCAGGCTTAGGCGGCGAGACACTGTCTATGTTGATCATAGATCGTGAAACAATTTTCAAGAAATTGAAAGGCCTTGACCAGAATAAGGGTGCCGGGCCGGACGGTATTCCTGCGTTTTTCATAAGATCATGTGTCCCTAACCTAGTTGAGCCTCTTTACCTAATCTTCAATAAATCCATCTACTCTGGCATATTTCCCTCCGCCTGGAAAACTGCTAAAGTGGTCCCTATACATAAGGACGGTGATAATAATGTTGTCAGCAATTATCGACCCATATCTATCCTTTCAACATTTGCAAAAGTCTTTGAGTCCATCGTATGTCCTGTCATTCAGTCACACTTCAAGCAATATATTACTCCACATCAGCATGGCTTTGTTGCAAACCGTTCAACATGCACTAATTTGGTCTTATTTACTGAAATGTTAACCGAAGCAATCGATAAAAATAATCAAGTCGATGTAATATATACTGATTTCAGCAAGGCTTTCGATCGTGTGTCTCATAATATCTTAGTGTCCAAACTATCACATCTTGGTTTCGCAGGCTCTTTGTTAAACTGGCTCGATTCCTATCTTAGAGAAAGAAGGTTTTATGTCGTAATGGATGGACATGACTCGGAGCTGCATGAAATAATGTCTGGAGTGCCACAAGGCTCTCACCTGGGTCCAACCCTGTTTAATATATTTGTGAATGATATTACTAATTGCTTTAAAAATTCATTGGTATTTTTATATGCAGACGATCTTAAATTCGCTAGGACCATTAATTCCATGTCGGACATCACTCTTCTTCAGGACGACCTCAATAGACTTGTAGATTGGTGTCACACCAATGGTATGCTACTCAACAGTAAAAAATGTTTTCATATGAAATTCACTCGAAAACAGAACATCACTGAGTCAACGTATACAGTATTACAAGAAACCATCCTGGAAATGGATGAAATTAGGGACTTGGGTGTTGTTTTTGATAAGAAACTTACGTTTATACCCCATATCGACCAAATTGTTAAAAAAGCCTCAAAAATGCTAGGATTTATAATCAGAAATGGTAAAGAATTTCGTAACACAAAAACTAAAATCCTGCTCTATAACGCACTGGTCCGCAGTTCGCTAGAGTACTGCAGTGCTGTATGGCGCCCGCACTATGCCACGCATACCCTTAGAATCGAAAGAGTACAAAAGAGATTCATGTGGCATCTGTCGCGTGCGACACCTCTAGCAAGACGAAAGGTCTCGTACCAAACACGGCTTACTCATTTTAAAATAGCTTCCCTTTCGACGCGGAAAGACCTACTTGACTTCAAGTTTATGTTCAAACTACTGAGAAATCAGATTGACTGCCCATTGTTATTGCGGAACATTTGTTTTAGGGTGCCCTCTCGTTATCCCCGCAGTAGAATAACACCGCTTGTTCCTCCCCTTAGAAGAACAGCGTTGGGTGCTAATTCTACCATCCCCCGCCTTTGTAAGCTTGTTAATCAATGCGATCTGTTAGATATCCACACTGATAGCCTAGCCAGTTTCCGCCGTCACTTACTAAGTACACAAAGAACATGAGTGCTTTCAATTCCTATTATTTTATCTCTCAGTCTAATCTCTTAAAACTATATTGTCGCTTAATCATTGTAAATGTTAGATTGGTAAACAAAGTCACTTTCACTCTTAGACAATGCCAAGCTAACCGTCTTTACTGCCACTGTGTGTTTTTTTTTTTAAAGTTTTTTATTTCCGTTTATTTAACTTTATCCATGTCTTTATTTTTTACCATCATACCTGGGTTTTTACTTTAAGTACTTTGTTACCTTGTATAATATGTAAATTACGTACCACTTTGTTATTTTCTGTTGTTTTATGGTTTTTTGGTTCTCATATGTTTTTTGTTTCCCATATAAATATTTTTTTGAGCAAGTAAGCATGTTAGACAAATAAGCTTCCTTAATCTCTACAATCTTTACCGCTAAGTATTAGAGTGTTCATAGTTGATGTTTTCTTCAGCATGCTGTGTCGGCCTGTAAGAGGTTGGTGCACTTAGCATTTATTCTTAAGTTTTTTTAAGTACCTTGTAAGTTTTAGTGTACTCGCCATAGGCTAACCTAATTGTATAAATAAATAAAAAATAAATAAATAAATAAGTAAAAAAGTCAGCAACAACAAAGTGATTTTTAGGTTTAGGGAGCATGTCTCTTGGGTTTGGCCAGAGTATAGGAAGCGCTGGTGTGACGAACTAGACACCTTTGACAAAACGTGGGAAATAAAGTGATCACTTTGATTTTTTGTTCACTTCAATATTTTTGAGGTAAAGTAAAGAAGCGAACCTTAGGGATTTAGTTTTCGAGCCGGAGCAAAACTCCTCCCAAGCTTTTTCATTCTCCAGATAATCTGATATTTTGTAGTAAGCCTTTTTACAAAGGATATGTTTGACAATTTGAAATTTTATTCCTTGGTTTGGTGGACTGAAAACTGAAAGACTGAACTTTGACACTCAGAATACAATATTTTATACTGTTTCTTTTGAAAAAATTGGAAGAATATCAGGACTTACGAGAGCTTCGATATGCGTGAACGGAGGGTTAGTAGGTACTCACCAGCTAGCTATCGGTGAAGTCACTATCTGAACGACCTGGGCGAGTGTTCAATTTGTTTTTTGTCGGTATTGTTTTTACACAGCATCATCTAGCCCCAAAATCAGGAGCTTGTGTTATGGGTACCAAGAGATTCATATACATAATACTTACACACATAGAGCCGGAAGAAATACCTGCAGATACTCGTAATATAGCGTGACAAATGTCTGTATAGACATTTGTCACGTGGGAATCGAACCCGCCTCCTGCGTCGTCGACCTTTCTCAACTACGCCACTGAAGTCGCCATTTTGTTGGCATTACTTTGTTAGAGTCTAGGGTAAAGATAATCCAGGTAGAGTATACTCTGTCCACGCATTTATTTTCTTTGGCTGTCTGAAAGAATGCAATATTTCACTCTTTTTTTTTAAATAGTGATGCGAATCTGTCGACTCAAAGAATATAGGGACTAACGAGAGCTTCGATATTTATCGAGCAGATTACGTGTCTGTGAATATTGCATTCTCTCATTCAGTCAAAGAAAATAAATGCGTGGACGGAGGGTTAGTAAGTACTCACCAGCTAACGGCGGCCCCACTAGATTAGCCATGCCCTGCATAAGCAGCAGCAATCCATATGCGTTCGTAAACTTCTCCAGTGTAATCTGCTCCACCAGTATAATGCTGGTCAGCGAGTAGTTGGCCGCTATGAACGCCCCGAAGGCCCCGGCGGCGGCGGCCAGCCCGCCCCACGACCGGAGCAAGGGCATCGCGAGGGTTACCCCTCCGCAGAGAACCATGCAGAATGCGTAGACTATGGAGGGTGAAACGCTTTTCCAGTCGCCTACCCAGCCTAGGAGGATCTGGAATGGAGGAACGAAATGTAAAAAAATAATAATTAATTATTTTAAATAATCTGCACTAGAATTTTGGAGTCTTAATGCGGGCGAGATTCCTAATTTCTGTAACTAGCAGCCTTTGTCAACCCATTACTGTCCCTCTGTGTTAAACCCTCGTGCCTCGGAAAGCACGTTAAGCCGTTGGTCCTGCGCCTGACCTCTCACCGATCGTGTCGGTCTGCCGTCCCATCGGATTAGAAGAGTGAGGCAATAGAGAGCGCACCTGTGTTTGCGCACACACTTGTGTGCTATAATATGTCCTGCGGACATGGCAAGTCTCCGTTGAGACTGGCCGCCGTGGCTGAAAATTCAGCCGGGAGCCGGGTGCAATCTGTTAGGCATGTTTGTGAATAACTTAACAAATTACGATTATCTATAGGACATCATATAATGTGGTAAGTATTAAAACTTTCAGACACATTCCTATTGTAATTTTCTAGGAAATGTTTATCTATGAATTTGTTAGCTAGATGCAATAAGATCCGAGGCATGCGTAAGATTATACGTTCGCTAAAGTTTAGAGAACGTATAATCTTACGCATGCCTCGGATCTTATTGCATCTAGCTAACAAATTCATAGATAAACATTTCCTAGAAAATTACAATAGGTAGAGTCTAAACTATAATGCGCACACTCCACCAAAGCGGAGATGTGCGGAGATGTCCGAAGCGGATACGACAAGAGACGTTTTTCAGCTAGGGTGTCTCTACTGAAGCTGTGCGGAGATGCATGCTGGCTAGACTAGAGCGGAGTTGTGTGCTGGCTAGAGCGACTGAGCTGCGTGCGACGAGCATCGGATGTTTGTCGAGATGAAGGCACTAGCAGCGCCGCTCACTACACGCCGCTCACATCTCTTATCATCTCCGCTGCGTGACGTCGCCAGCTCGCGAGGCACAGTTCACATCTCCGCTTCTATCTTTCTTCGCATATAAATATGATACATCTCTGCTCGGTGGTCTCCACTGAAGCTGAGCGGAGACATGTCGACGATGAAGTATCAATATCTCCTATCTCAAAATCAGCAACTTTACAGGAAGCGAAAAAAACATAATAATTTTTATTTTGTTTACAATTATCAGATTTTTTTAATGCAAAAAGAAGCTTATTTTGGAGGCAATTATATTACTATTAGTGAATTATGAGTAGGATATCTAATTAAGAAGATAATCAGACATAGGAGGTATTGATTCTATTTAGGATGAATTAATGATTTTGATAGGAGGAATTACAAAGAGTTTTTTTTATAAAAATAGTAGTTTTATTTCAAAATAACAAGTTAAACATCTTTTAGTTATTATAATCATTTATACAGCGACTCATAAACAGCAAACATACAAAATATTTGCCTTGGTAGGCAGTTGTCAGCAGTAAAGTAATAAAAAATTCACATGATAAAACTATCAAAAATAAGAAATTAACAATTGGCGGTACCGCCTTCCTAAAAACATTTAGCATATTCCCATGAAAAATAAAAACAAGATAAACTATACCAAAAACAAAGTAATATCTGCTCGAATAGACAAACATAATAATAGAAATATCTTGACGCTTTCCCATAAAGCTACTTATTGTAAATATGGCACAGTGTCGTAAAAATCGTGGCAGTCTCTTGGCAGAACAGTTTTTAGCTGTTGTAGATGGTTAAATTTTGTGTCTTTGATCGGGAGAGGACTAGCATTAAGCTGCGAATAACTTACTTGTCTAAGTGGTCTGGGTCTTTGTGGAAGCTCCATCCAATCGTCATCAAAGTTTAACTTGACCAATAATGTTAAATCTGGATTGTACTGAATTGCTCTTATGTCGACCATTTGAGGATCACCTGCTTTAAGTCCTGGACGAATGCTTTTGTACACCCAAGTGTCAGGATCAGCATAATTTTTGACAAAATCAAAATTAACGTGTTCGACATCATAAGGTGGCGTCCGAGCTTCTTTCGTAATGGAAACGTAGTCACTCGGGAGGTGTATCTCTCTGTTTTTTAGTTTCCTTTCTATTGCACTGTGTACAGAATCACACTCCATTTGAGTGTGCCCGGGTTCGAAATACTTTTGTGTTATGGTTACTCCGTTCTTTTGAGAAAACAGTAACAGCCCATTGGAAAGGACAACATTACGGTTTTGGTAAGTACAACCGTCTGAAAAGATAACTATCGGCTTCTTTTCCGGTGCTAAGCAATGTCTTTCCAAATAATCAAGGAGGAAAGAAGTAAAGGTGCTCGCTGTTAAATCTGCAGCGGTTCCGTCGAACCAGTAGCAAGTGCAATGGTGCGAGCTCAAATTATAAAGGTGTAATTGTGACAAACCAGCTTTGTTTTAAAATACAAAGCACTGGTAGTGAGATAAGAACACACCTTAACGGCCTCTAAATCTAACGTCAGGAGAATGTATTCCCCATTGGCAGATTTTTTCTTGTCCTCCTTTTTTTCAGACCTTGCTCTGTTCTTTTTGATGGTGTGGATTTGAAAATCGGCTTCACTTAGATTACCAGCTTTGTGGCTCGAGCAAACATCGCACATGTCTTTCTTAAGGGCATAAAGTGATAGATTTTTTCATGAAACATCTTTTCAAATGTGAACCTGCACACTTGCGGTTCTTCATTCAACATGCAATAGTTTTTGTAAGCATTGAACAAATCTGTAAGAGTGTGATAAGTTGGTTGGTATAAACAACTTTGTGGTGTCCTTCCTTGCGTAATGCGATGGCAGTTTCGGAAGATTGTTGAGAAAGGTATTCGCACACTTTCAACTTTTCTTTCGTCTCTAGGTTTTATGGCTCTTTGCCGTGATTCATTCAAGGTTTGTCTATCAGGAGTAATACCACAAACTGACTTCTTTACCCACGACTGCACAGTAAAACTACCAAGAGACAAGTGTTTAGGAACATCGTTCTACATACCTGAACATTTCCATGGTCTTTGATAGGCAGAAAGTACGACAGTGTACATTGCCGCCTCGAGTCATCATCATCATCACCAGCTGCTGATACTTTTGTTGTCTTTTGGGTTGTTTCCCAGCTTTTCACCACCAGTGTAACGCGGAAATTCGAAATGGCGGAAGGTCACAGTGCATCTGGGGAGCAGGGGAAGGTGCGCGCGGGGCAAACTCCCGCGCGGACCACACCCCCCTCCCTGATATCTAGTACAGAAACATCGAACAGGTTCGCACGCGCCTCTAAGAGATAGGAGGTATTCACAGCATAAGTCACGCAATATGAGATAGGAGGTATTTCTTCAATACAGATAGTAGTTATTTCCAGCATGATTTGAAACTAATGGAGTTAGTATTATTTTCATTTGATTCGTATTAACGTTGTTTTTAAGTCGAAATTCGTGTGTTTTTATCAGGAGATAGAGAATGAAAAAATGCATCTGATGGTGAAATAAAAAAAAAATCGAAAAAATTGAGATAGGAGATATTGATACTTCATCGTCGATGTGTGAATAACGACGTTCTATTGGTTGTTTAAAATACATCTCCGCTCGTCTCATCGCTTTGGTGGAGTCTGGCCCTAACAGTATGTAATGTATGACACAAACATCTCCACGTGTGCTTATGTAATAATCTTATCACTGTTACAGTTCTCATACTTGAGTATCTGTGTAATTATTCCATTAGTGATTGAAGGCCAAAACAGCGCAATAATGAATCTGCCCTCATTTACGTGGATTAGATAACAAGATTATATTATTATAAATTAAAGAGCCTAGCTATTGTCGGCGCAATGATGCAATTTCCTCTTAGAGAAGTAAAAGAGACCGCATTGGCAAGAGAAAAGTGGGAGACAGAGACAGAGCTATACGAAGCCGTACCTATCGCTTTCACCTGCTTTGTTGACGGCGGCATATGACACCCCCCCCCCCCCCCCCCCCCCCCGTTTGTGGGAGGCATGTTCATCAATGGACGTATGTGTTATAAAGTAAACAAAATTACTTACCTCTCCAAACATGTTGAGTATGCCAATTATACTGATCAGCATAGAGGCACTTTTCTCGTCAAAACCAAGCGCCAGCGCGCTATCCGCAATGTAGACGTAAGGTACATCGTACCACATGTATAGAAGGAAGTTGGACACCGCGAACTGAAGGAACGCCGGACTGGCCAAGTGGGAGAGATCCAGAATCTCAACGCATAAGTCCCAGAGCTCCCATAGACCTGCGTACCATTGGACCTGGAATCATAAGAACCAATAATAAATTATGCTGGACATATCACTCAGTATCATCTGGCCCTACGAGAAGATGCGCCTGATTCCTGCCTCGGGACAAATGTTTGTACGATCTGCAGATATTTGTTCTGGGCGTTTTCATTGTAAGTACACATTTATCTATAAAAGTAATGTATTGTTTAAGTATATCAGTTCTCTAGTACCCTAGTACATAAGCACTGCTTAGCTTGAGGATAGATGATGCCGTGAGTATGCCGTCAGTGTGATTTTTTTTTGTCCAGTGCAAATTAATTACTTGTAAAGAATGTAGCCGAGTATGATTACAATCTAATGAGTAATTTAAATTAAACTTAATTGCTAGCATAGCTTAGGCTGAGTATGAATTATTGTCAGTGATTTATTATTAAGTTTGTGTTATCGTACCAGAGCAATTGCTAGTCAACTGCTAGATAAGGTCTCTTCTGATTGTGACGGGACTTGGTCAAATAATGTCTTTGTTGTTTCCTCCTCAAGAAATTGTTTATCAAGATCCTCTTTCTCCAGAATGTTGCCATGCGTTTATTTCCCCCTGTGATTCTTAGATTTTGAGATTTAGACCAAGTGAGGATTCAGAACTGTAGCCTGGTAGCCACTGTGATTTTTTCATAATAGGCTACTTTTTATCCGGTGTTCGCGCGAGCGACCACAAGCAAGTAGGTACTTTATAAAATACTAGTTTTTGCCCGCGGCAGATTTTTATTATTTGGTGCTGTGTGGTTTGTCCAGCAGTATTTATTTATTTCTGATTTATGGGATAACAAATAGCCCATGTGTTAGTCCAGGTTTAGATTCACATCTATGCAAAATTTCAGCTCGATCTGTTCAGAAGTTTAGGTGTGGAAAAGTAACATCGTATCTATCTATCCAAACTTTAGCATTTATAATACGAGTGTAATGTGATATAACGCAAGAGTCACTGTGCTTATCAATTAGAGGGAAATACAAGAGATGCTTGCTTACCTTTTCTTTGGCGATGGTGGTCATCGAGTTCCGGAAGATATTGGGACAGGAGGAAGCTCGAAGACGGTAGCGGTTGATATTCAACATCGCGCCACGATACGTCAACGAATGTCGATGCACACGTAGATCCTTTAAGAAGCTGGCTGGCTGCTTGCGAGCGCTGTTCTGACGCTTCAGCCATAGCGTCACAGCTGCCTTATCGTTCAGAGGCTCTGCCTGATTGATGGTCTCCAGTCGAGGGGCAGTGGGGGATAGAGGGGACAGTGCAGACCGCGGCGGGGACTGCTCATGTAGACGACCTGAGTCGCTGAAAGAACGCGAGGGAAGCATAGCTCCTGGGTAGTTTTGTGCCATTAACGCGTACGCGCGACCGCGGGACGACATCATTTCAAACACTTCAGCGGATACACCTTCGCCGCGAGTCATGAACGTTGGTATATCCACTAGGGAACTGAACTGAGGCGCAGGTGACGCTACTTGCTCGGTGTCCTCCGGTTGTGCGCCGGTACTGCTTCGGCTGTCCGAAAAGCTGTCGACGGAAGAACCAAAGCGCTTGTTCCGCTTGATCTCGCGTCGGCGCTTGCGTTCCCGAGCACGCTCCTCGTTCATCGTAGCTTGCCATGGTAAGTCCCGGAAGAGTAAGCCACAGACCGCCATGTTTAAAAACAACCCGGCGAGGATGAGCGTGGTCCCCCGCCAGCCGTACTCGTCTAATAGCACGTAAGTCAGCGGAGCGAAGAGAAACGTCCCGATGCCGGAACCGCAGACGGAAATCCCGGTGGCAAGAGAACGCTTCGCCTCGAAGTAATACGCGACGATCACGACGGCCGCCACGTAGCACAGCGAGAGACCGAATCCCGCCATGATGCCGAATGTGATGAATAAAGTCTCCATGTTGTCGACGAACGCGGATATCGTGAACCCGAGCGCAGCTAGCAGCGCACCGCATACCGTGACACGTCGGCAGCCATAGCGATCCGTCAGAAAGGAGGCGATAGGACCGGAGAGAAGAGGCATCGCCATGAAAATCCCAGCGATCCAGGCCGTCTTGCCTTTCCCCTCACCGAAGTAATCGAGAAAATGCGGGTAGAATACCCCGAAGCTGAAGGTAACGCCATCCGCAATCAGGTTTACCATGAAGGAAGCGAAAACGACCACCCAACCCCAGCCGCCATCTGGAGGCCGTGGGGCTGCCAGACATGCGGATGAGGAGGATGACGATGAGCTGGATGGGGGCCCGTCTGCGGGGCTCGTGCTGAACTGAACGTGTAGAGACCGGCCGTTGGCGCGGCGCGGGGGCCCATCGCCACCCGCATTGGGGTCCAACGGGGCTGGGGCCCCGGCGGCACCGCCATCGAGCAGCGGCTCCGACTCGGGGATGGACGAAAGCACGCGAGGCCGGCCCGCCTCGGGGCTCAAGGCCTCAGCAGGCTGAGGAGAGACATCTGTTTGCGTTTGTGCGGGTCCTCGTTGGGCCGCTTGGTCTCGCTGAGGCGCGCGGTCCATGCCGCGGCGGCGGGCCGGCGGGCCGGGCGGCGCGCGCGCGCACCCCTACTGTCACGCCGACGCCGCCTGGGCATGCGGTATCCGCACCACCGACGTGACCTCATGCTGAAACAAACACACCACGAAAATTAGTCTGACGAAAGAGATCGGCAATCGTGAAGTAGCTTACAGGGGATGGAAATGGAACAAAGATATTTTCAAATGTCTAGGATGCAGACATGGAGACCTACCACTGTAAACGTAATCGACAGTCAGAAAAACGTTTCAGCACGTTCGTCTGTGAAGAACAGCATCTTTGCGGACTAGCCAATGACGTTATATAGGGCGTGTGTCCTAGCCGGTCCTTCAGAAAGTTAGGAAGCCACATAAAGGCATGGCGGATATCGCGTCAAGTGCTAAATCGCTCTGCACGTCGCTGATTGGACGACAAAGGAGCCGGGTTCGAATGTATTACAGAAGTCATAGGCCCCGACTATTATCCTCATTGGACATTGCACTCACAAGCTTTTACAAAAATTTAAAAACCCACCGACGTAAATTTGACTTTCAGCCACCATAGCATTTGAATGACAGCACCGCTTTTCTTCAAACGCGTAGCTAAGAAAACGAACTCCAAATCGGTTCAACCGTTTGGATTGCACCGATACCACATACGATGCCATAGAGAGACACACAGTTACACACGTCCAAATTACAAATCCCCTCTTTTTTAACCCCCGACGCAAAAAGAGAGGGGTGTTATAATATTAACTTGTCTGTCTGTGTATCTGTCTGTGGTACCGTAGCTCCCAAACAGATCAACTGATTTTCGTTTAGTTCTTTTTGTGTCATAGATAATTTTGTATGTTGGAGTGTTCTCAGCCATGTTTCGTGAAAATCTGTTCAGCCAATAAACGTCGGCGGGTTTTTAAAATTTTTAAATTTATCTTGTTAATTATAAAACAATTATAAAACAAGTATAAATATACCAGTCTTCAGACAGTTATTGTGAATGGCGCGAGCAAATGTTATCTTGGTCACAAAGTGCATACGACAAAGGACCTAATTCCACTTCAGCGCATAACATCGCGTGCAAAGAGCATGTGATGGTCGATCGGCGACAAAGCCCTAATCCTAATAAAGTCGGCCTTCGCCCGCTTCCGTCTCATTGTCGATTCTCGACGTTTCGTTCAAGAGGTCAACTAACGATTTGATGCTACTTGTGTGTGCCTAATTGAACGAATATTTGTGACGTCGTCGGCGTCGTCATCAGGAATATGATTTGTGAATCGCACGTCACTTTGTCCCAGTGAGAGAAGAAATCCTATGGTATATGGAGATACCCAATTCTAATAAAGGAACAAAGCTTTGTATGGTGTGGTGAATTTTTCCATGATTATTTTAATTGATTTCTTTTCTCATTGGTAGATCTGCTGTCAGTTTTAACTAACACAGCCGCCATTTTTTGTTACAAAATACACCAATTTTCGCAAATTTTGGAGCTGGAGCCACATCCATAGTACCTATTCAGTATCAATCAACATAAATCAAAAATGTTATGTACGCAAAAAATACTTATAAATAACAGCCTTATAAATTGTATTAGACATAGTTATAATATAAATGATATTTGTGTTCTTAAAATAACTTGGTTTAAGAGCTTTAGATTGGTAAATAATAGACAATTTTACGATTTTTTTGTATTTTTCTCTTGCGCTGTTATTTTTGTCTGGAGGCCATTTAAGTAATATGTTTTTCGCTGAAAAAGGTATTCGTGCTTATTCAGCGGCTAAATGGAGTTGATCTAAATAGCCTTACTTTGAATGGGGAAAGTTTTGAGACGGTTGACATTAAGTGAAATAATGTGGGCGGAGCAGGTGGGAAATTGTTCTCCTTATTCCTAGTCTGTTTAAAAAAAATATATTGTTAGAGTCACATTATAAGAAATTATTTTTATTTCAACCATCACGGTGCTAACTGAAAATACTTTCACCCGGTCAAACACGTCATAATTTCGAAGTACAAGATAATGATCACTAAGAAAATTATTTAAAAGGCGACACCTTATTTCGTAGTTACTCAAATAATTTTAAATCTCTGACGTGCCCTGAGTCTTGTATGGTCATAAAGAAATAAAGCTCTGATTGAGTTTTCAGAGCTGATAGTCTTGTTAATAGGATAACAATAACAGATATGTGAACAGTTTTACCCTATTACTTATAATATAACACCCCGGACGGACACTCGTCCATTCTCTATCCAAAAGACGCGTCTTGGCACATCATGCGCAACTGTGTAACGCTACACGTGCAACTATGGGTGTGACGTCTAGGGTCACTTCATGAACATATTGTGCGAGTGAGACAGACAAATAACTCAAAGACAATATTTTCCTGTCACTAGGGGTAAAATTAAGAAGGTGCATTAAACCTCAAAACAAAAGAAATTTCGTATGTCCATGATCTAGAGCTTTGATAAAACTGATACAAGGCGAGTTTGCTGGTCTGCCATTTGAATGTGACCTGCTTGCGAACAGGGTTGCTTCATCGATAAGAGGCACTACCATAATGATGAATGACATAACCTAGACTGTAACTTTGCAGAAGGTGCCTCGACAATTTACTAGAATTAAGTCGTTACTAAGTCGATAATCTTGCTCGTACTCTACTCACCCTCAAATACTCAAACGCAACTCAGATTTGAGCACGTCCCAAGTCGCGGTTTATTGACAGTTTTTAATGAAAATCTGCCTAAACTTCGTAACATGAGTTGCGTTTGAATATTCGGCGGTCACGCAGTTTTGCTGAGCGAGTGGAGGAATCTACTGTCAACTCAAAGTATGTCGCAAAAAGTTGATTCCGTCACATTCTTCCAATCGTAAACTCTTGAGTGACGTTTGAGTGAAGGTCATTTTTACGATCAAGCATTAATTACCGAAACGCATGCGTCGAGTCGAGTTTAGGTCTAAAGATATGGATTATTGTTGACATATCCCCACTGAGAGATTTCTCACACATTACTTATAGAGAATTCGAGAAGATAGTCCAAGGTTTTTTGGAATATTGCCAGTAGACACAGGACAAATGGGTTTCCGTATCCAGCCCAAATTACCATGAAGTCACGTGAAATACTTTTATTTCTACTGAAGACAACAAATATAATTGCGATCATATAATACAAGATGAAAAAGTCAAATAGCACAAGTGACCGTGAGACGAAGAAAATATAAAACGAACTTTATCGCTTAGAAAGGAGTCTCGAATCCATGAATTTTTTCCCGAAACTTTACGACTTCGGAGGGAGCTTTATCATTTTGTTTGGGTGAAAAAGAAATAATGAGACACAGGACAAATGGGTTTCCGTATCCAGCCCAAATTACCATGAAGTCACGTGAATTACTTTTATTTCTACTGAAGACAACAAATATAATTGCGATCATATAATACAAGATGAAAAAGTCAAATAGCACAAGTGACCGTGAGACGAAGAAAATATAAAACGAACTTTATCACTTAGAAAGGAGTCTCGAATCCATGAATTTTTTCCCGAAACTTTACGACTTCGGAGGGAGCTTTATCATTTTGTTTGGGTGAAAAAGAAATAATAAACTTTTAGGGATTGAAAGGGCCTAGTTTATATGAAAACCTTACGTAATCTATGGGCTTTTTGATCAGAAGTAGAAGTTACGAGAAGGACACAATCAATACCGCTATAAATTTGTAGACTTTTTCAAAAGATGTACAATGATCTTGTTGTCTTTGCTGTACTTTATTCGACACACATAAATATAACCGATACACATATTATTAAAGTAGTATTAAAGTATGTAAGTAAGATACACTCAATTATGCAGGTCTATGACCGGCCATCTTATACCAACGGCGACCCGCTGCCTTCGTACGTTTAAATATTCAACAGCTCCAGTTTCGGATCTCTTGCCAAAATTCTAGCGAAGAATAAGAAAAGATGTCGATTCTCGCTATTCCCAGCTTTCCAGCCGAGTATGTAAGGTTGGGATGAAAAACATGAATTAATCGGTGCTACAGCAAAGCAATAGGGCAATGCAGAGTTTTCTCACCTCGATTCGATGCCGTTGCTGGTAGACGTTATTTATAAAAAAGATTTTACGCCATGAAGAAATACCAATTATAAATAATTATTTAGGTATTTCTACAGATTAAGTATCCAATTCGCATAATTGAACATTCCGCTCGAGGCACTAACGAGATAATCGATTAGTTATGTAGGTAAAATTCCCGATCACTAATTATGGTAAAAAATAAACCAAAAAGCAAAATATTGTTTGAGCGTGTCGGACACGCTAACGATAAGGTTTTGATCTACCCTTCAACCGACCTTGAAAACAAATGGTTTTAAGACGTTGAAATGATCGACTTCGCCGCCACAAGATAGGTGAAAAGCAATAGAAAACACGACGAGGTTTGATAGCAATCTAAATACTGATACGGGGCCAAAAAGCAGCACAATATTGGACTTGACCATCAGAAGATAGGTGAAAAGCAACATAAAACGTGACGAGGTACACAGAAGATTCTTTGGCGTTGGTCCAGCACGAGTCTCGATGATTACGTCGCGATTGCGTCGCGTCTCGTCGAAGCGTTATGTTATAAATACTTTATCTGTTTGGCAGCGTGCTATTTCGAAGGACAGTCATATGTGGCGGATCTACGTAAACGCAGAAGGTAAACAACAAATCATTGGACAGTGACAACCGCCACTATCCAGTAAATAAATATCGTTTCTATTTCGATTTTGTGACGTCTTTTCGTTACGACCCTAGATTAAGGATAGTACAAGCCAGTTTCCTCTAAGGTTACGACTTTCTATTAGTTAAGAATTATAACGTCGTAAAAAGCAAATCTACACACAAATGTAGAGTTCCTACCAAATTGATAACAATAAATTATGAATGCAAGTGGTTTAAATACGAACCTAGTTTGTGTTTGAAGAACAACAACAACGTTTCATCGCTTAACGAGAGACATCTATGATAACTATTACCAGAATCGAGCATGACCGTACTTAGTAGGTGTTGTTTTCAAGGTCACATGTTTCTTACTCTAATAATGATTATCTCCTTCATTCGGGTTCCACTAATAGACCTCAGAGAGCGGCAAAAAATTATACGCCTAGCAGGTATAGGTTTAGCAAGATAGAAGAGCGAGCGGGTTTTCAGAAATAATTGTCAGAGTCTCTTAGAACATTGCGAGTTTGTCGCACAAATGTAATTTGTCAGGAATTCCCGGAGCGAGCCATCCATCATCTTCAGTTTATTTAAATTCATATCCCAGCCTGGAAACTGATAATGGCATTAAGGAGATAATAAGGATGAATGATTATTTTGTCTGAGGCTCGGACTTTATACCTACCTATACATCTACGACAGCGCATTGTTAACTTTCTGAAGAGTACTGCTAGCGACAGGATGTCCGCAGGATATCATTTCAGGATGTTTTGCCACGTGGCTATAGTAGACTCTCGACGCGACGTTAGGGCTGCAATACTTAGGGACTTAGTTTTATCTTTCCGATTCGTAATATAAGGCTTACGAGAAGCGATCAAGTTGAAAAGAGATGAAGCTCCAAAAACATAAACGGAATAGGGCAACACATAAAGCCAAAGGGAGGAATCAGCTGTTATATTATACGTATATATTCGTAAGAAGGCTACAGACGCGATTGGCAGCCAGCCAGGCATTCGTCTAATCCTGTTAGGCTGTTGGGGAGGGCACAGGTACTCTTCCTTTCCCCTAACAAACTTTGCAAAGAGCCTTCACGCAGCGAGCACGACGCGCAATCGCCTCGCTTTGAAATCGCTCGCAAATCGCCAGTGTGATAACTGTGATAAGGCTTTAAGACACTTGTGAATCATTCGAAAAACGTTTCCATTCACAGAACCGTTCCATTATTTCGGTCCACGAAGCGGAATAACTCGTCTGATAAGCACAAAAACTTTACACTTCGTGAGCACATATACGCCAGTATGAGCGCACTTATCGTCGCTAATCTGACTAAGTGACGTAACTGACATTATGGTCATCTTACAGAATAAGCTTTTCTGTTGAGAGTGGCATGCAATTGTGATTGTAAAACGCATATGTATGAATCGATTAATATGAAAATGCACACCAATAAACTTCAAAATAAGGCCTTCCTGATTACGTGCTTTGGCTATTAGTTTAATAATAGGTTACTTCAATAAATTAATTTAAGGTAGATACGTCACTTCGTCAGAACTTCATTTAATTTTTTTTGGCTTCAAATTTCAGATAGGTCTGGGTATGTTTTAAATGAAATTCGTTAATTTTAAATCAATTACAGTTTAATCAAACAATTAAAGGTGGGTTACAATAACTCACGATGGCGTACTTGGTACGTTATAACTTACTTAGTAATTATTACTAAAGGAACATTTTTTTCCTTATAAATCGAAATGAGATCTATCGAAGATAATCTTTGAGCAGGTACTTAATTTATTAATAAGTTACTATTTTTATATAGTAGGAAGAATAGAATATTAACATTAACTCCTTATCAACAAAATACCGATAAAAACAGTTATGTCTAAGATAATAAAGGCTTTTAAAAATAATAATGATAATTAGGTAACACGTTCCTAGACTAAGAGTAGGTATGTTTAATTGTTTCGTTAATGCAATCAGTCTTACTTAATTAAATTAAAATTGAATGTAACAACTGGATCATTGTTATTTATTAGCTAGTAACGAAAAATAGGGTATTTTGCGTTAGTGTTTCTACGCAAGAATTATTGACATTTTATTCATTTAATCAATGAACATTGCTTTGTAAATCATCAATTTAATCAAGATGTGGAAGAGATTTATAAAAATTCACGTGCTCGGACAATCTGATGATTGATCTGATATCACCAGTGGTTAGCGAGACCAAATCTTCGTACTTTTCTTTTGAGATTTTTGGTTGCGTCTCATTTAGAGAACTAACTCCAGCGTGCAGCAAATGGGACATTATTTCTCTTCAACGTCAAAGATCTGTAACATGCTTCTTTATGGCTTGTTTTGAAGAACAAAGTGGTGGGATCTGTTTTACGAACTGAAAATTCTGTCATTTCGGTCCAGTTTACCTGAGATCAAACATCATCTTTTCGCACTGAGAGTAGGCGTAAATCAGCTGACAGTTTTTTAAAATTGAGAAAATCTGTGTGTTCTAGGATGGTGACATGGTATGGTTTGCTACTTCTAGCCAATTTAAATATTGGCAGAAGCTGCGCAGGCACAAAAACATCTCCAGTTTTCTTTAGGGCGTAACTGATTGCACTGTGTGCTGAATTCCCTTCGCTTTGACCGTGGTTTGGCACAGAGAACCGTAGCGTAATTTCTTCAATACTTCTGCAGTTGTTGATGACATACATCAAAGTTGAAGCTACAATCGAATTACGATTCTGTCCACTGCATCCATCCGCAAACAAATAAACGAACTTTAAGCAGTTTTCATCACTTTTCTAAAGAAAAATATGTAGTGCCGTAGACACTTCTGATGCTCCTCTTTTGCCCTGGCCTTCATGCCAAGTGAAACAATAACAATCTTTTGTGGTCAATCATAAATTGTTAAGTTATAAGTAGACAAACGCCTCTTATAAAATACCGCATTTGAGACGTAACTGCACTTACGACTTGTTTCAACAAAATCTTGTATGGATGAAAATCATACTAAACGTCGTAAGTGTACTTACGTCGTTTAGAATAATAATTATTTTTAAGAACTGTAGATACGTCACACATACTTCTGGACCCAGGATGAAGATACGGATACGCCGATTAGACAGAACGGTGCGTCTTCAAAAGTAGAAAAAACCAACATAAAAAAAGTCAGTTACGCCAAAATGTTGGTTACGTCACTTAGTCAGATTAGCGACGTTATAAGTGATGTGATAACCGTGTTGGTGAAAACTAAGCAGGGTCATAGATAACATTGTTATTATCAGCGAGGTTTTTTTTTTTCTTTATGTGGCTTTCGTGTCATTGCGGCCATGATAGGCCTATTGTGATCGCCTATTGTGACAGTCGTTCTGCCAATTACTCCAGCCCACACATTGATAGAGAATTAACTGCTTTTTCCAGCAACCCTGCTGTCCTTGTTAGCCCATTACTTTATTGAAATAAAGTAAAAAAGAACCCATTTATTATTCCAATTTGCCGATATTATCAATTAACTGTAGTTTTGGGTGTTTTTGAAAAATCCTTAAAAATTAGGTTTTAAATTAATGGTCAGACATCGTCTTAGACAACCATGGCTCAAATGGTTCCAAATGGTCTGCGCTAGCTCCACCTTCGAGCTTTGCACCCCGCTACCAATCACCCTGTATAATGGAATAGGAGTTCGCTGAAAACCAATTGTCAGCTTTTCTTGGAATCACACAAATGTTTGATTTCGAGACAAGGAAAAGAAGGAAACCAAAACATTTTAACGCGAAGGCGTGAAACGTGAAACAATGTCTTTCGCGCTTGGTTTCAGATAGTCGTTAGAATTCGATCATTTCGATCTTCATTGTGTTTCTTTTCGATTAATACTTTTTTTATCCCCGACAAACAAGGATGTTACAAGTTTGTTCTATGTGAATGTGTGTATCTGTGTGGCATTGCAGCTCCCAAACGGACGAACCGATCCGAATTAAGTAGTCCGAATTCTTTGAATTTAGCTAGTGATGGTCAAAAGGTGACTTGGTCGTCTTGTTCTCTATACACTAGCCAAACTCCATGTAGAATGTTTCAAGACAAACCACGACATACTACATACACATTTTCGTTTTAGGTTTCTTGTTATACGTACTTACCTAATAATAGGTAATTTACCGGATTCTTTGATTAAACCGGCTTTACTGATATAATCGTCGAGTTACCCATCCCATGTCTAGACTCGCTGGGACTAGGTTCTATAAAGGAGTTGTTTGTTTATCTTTATCGCGAACACGTGTGTGAGGATCTTGAACACATGAAGTCAACAGAAACCGCGCAGACAGAGCGTCTCGTCTCGTGATATACCTACAGGATGCCACGAAATATGTGCACTAAGCCGAAAGGGGGTGAGTCTAGACCCCGAGGGGATCAACTTTAGTTCTAGGATGTGGAAAAGAAATTATACTTTTTTCTTCATATTCGTGTTCTTTTACGTGTATTCTTACATTATTATTATTGTTCTGAAATTTCAAAACACAAAGTGTAGATTACAAAATTTTTCACAAATGTTTTAGTATAATATTATAAAGAGGAAAGATTTGTATTTTTGTATGTTTGTAATGAATAGACTCAAATACTAATTTACCTATTTCATTTTTTCACCATTAGAATGCTACTTTATCCCTGCCTGAGTAACATAGGCTATATTTAATTTACATATTGTATGTTTACATATAATTAATTAACATATTATGTAAATCAATGTCCACCCGTGCGCGAAACCGGGACGGGCCGCTAGTGTTAAATAATGCAAGAGTGTGTGTAAAAGAACACGAATAGGATGAAATAATGTTTTTTTTTTTTAACTTAAAAACCATTAGAAAAAGAATGCAACTTGATCCCCTCGGGGGGTCCAGAATCACCCCCTTTTGGCTGAGTACACATGTTACGTGCCCCCCTGTATACAACCAATTAATAAATCTAAGGAGATCCATTTGCAAGTATCTGATAGCAGCCATAAAAGTAAATTGCCTCACTTGATGGATGATCGCGGAGAAACGACTGAGATTTATAAGGCGTTAATGTTATTGATATCAAAAGGACTGGAAAAATGTTCAGTATTTTCCTCAAAAGCCCGCGTCTTTGCAAGCGTTTTTCTTTCATGCTATTCCAGATCTATATCTAGTTTTATGCAAAATTTTGGTCCGATTTGTGCAGTGTAGTGGTGACAAATATCCATCTAAACATCCACGAATGAACTCGCCTACGTTAAGCCCGCTATCCCATAACTCCTCGGTGACCAAGTGGTCACCGGGTAGGTACCCGAGGGGAGTAGATTTAAAATCAGCGCCGCGTGTTTCTTGCATGCAGCACAAAGCTGAATCTACTCCCTTTGCTATTATTAGTTTTTCAATTTTTGTGTTTCATTCTAGTTTAGGTTAAGTAATTTATAGGCAATAAATGCTTATTTATTTATTTATTATCCATAAACAAAAGTTAAAATAGTTGAATATTCGTTTGAAGAATGTTGGATGCGAAAGCGCATCCATACTTATAATATTATAAATTCGAAAGTAACGCTATCTATCTGTCTGTATGTTACCTTTACACGCATAAATGGCTGAACAGATCTCAATGAAAATTGGCACAGAGGGACAGACATAGGCCAAGTTGAAAAGCGCGTGCGAAGCCGCGGGCAGCAGCTAGTTTATAATATTAGTGTGATTTACTTTGTCTGAACACAGTGAGACAAACAAAATACCAACCTTTACGGGAAAGTATAGTCGAATCAGACAACTTTGAGACTTTTATGAAAATCACTAAAAATCCTACCACTCAGCATTCACTAGCTGATAAGGTCATAGCATCTTCCGTGGATCACCACGGAACTCAATGGAATTTCAACGAATCGATAAGAGAGTTCATTTGATCACAACGTAACTCTCTTATCGATTCGTTGGAGGATCATAATAATGTTTCCTTAGGAATGTTTCCAAACCATTTTTTGGATAAAGATAAAAAAAAATTCCAATTAAAACAGCGATAGACAAAACAACAATTATGCGTAATGGAAAGTTGTTGCAATCAACTCCCGATCGTTTGGAATGTCTTTGTTCTAAAATAACTAAAAAATAATGAGTAAATAACAAGAATGGAATAAGAGCAATAGGCACCTAATGATGTGCTAATAATGAGGTTTCTGGATTACTTCTCTCTCCATACCGTGATAAAGTGCTTATCGGTGAATTTTTGGTAATAATCATTAAACTATCTCAATTTATGCAGTCATTAATAACACCCAGCTGTAATAAGAACAACGCACCTTTATTTGAAGATACATCTTGGCACCGTATGTTTCGCTCTTGCCAAAATTATCCGACACATTCACTGGTGTTTACAACGCAAAATCATTTTCGTCACAAATCACATCAAAACACTTAGTGATCGGTCTTTAGCAAATATTCACTTCTAGATCCCCCGTGAAAATTTATAAGTAGCTCAGTTCAGGAGGTAACGCCGTATTTCGGCAAAGCCAAGTGTAAGTTTTGCCGCAAGTCGTGAGTCGCAGCAGAAGCCACTTCGGGCGCTGATTCGGCACTAAACTGGCTCTCGCGAGTGGCGACTGTGACCGACTCTTCCATTACACACGCTCATTATTTAATAGCCAGATAAAAGATTATCTATTGAAGCGTCGAGGACAATATTATTACTATTTTATCACTCGATGGCGACACTTGAGATAACACGTGATGGGAAAGTAACACGGAGTTCACTCACAGATCAATTTTATTCCTGACGTTTTGAAAACTGAATGTTCTATGAAGTATCAACGTCCAGAACGTAATGATGATTCTAAGAAACTGAGGATAATTGACGGTTGAAGCTCCAAGTTCATGACACCCGGCAGCGATAGCGGCCGGCACACATTCGGCTGATAAATGTCGTCGCCACCACGCTCTCGTGGCTTGATAAAGGCTGATAAAGGCTTCAACCATAGTGCGAGACTAGCGCGGACGCAACTTAAGGCAATGGACTGGCATTAAGAAGGCAGAAGACCTATTTAGGCTAGCCTTAGATAAGGAAAAATTCAAGAGGATGACCGCCGACCTTCAGTAGGTAATGGAGAGGCACTATAAGGAGAAGAAGCGCGGGCGCGTTGTAAAATTACACAAGCTTATGTAACGAATACATCCAACAGAGAACCAAAGTTATCGACATAGCTCAAAGAATTAGCAAGCTGAAGTGGCAGTGGGCCGGCCATATCTCGCGAAGAGCCGATAACCGCTGGGGTAAACGTGTTCTTGAGTGGAGACCACGACTGGGCAAACGTAGTGTAGGACGCCCTCCGGCCAGGTGGGATGACGATCTGCGAAAGACTGCACGCAGATGCTGGATGCGGCAAGCTGAAGACAGGGCGCTATGGCGCTCATTAGGGGAGGCCTATGTCCAGCAGTGGACTAATATAGGCTGATGATGATGACTCGCTCAAACACGTGCGCCTTCAGTGTGAACGCAAACGGCGGTTCCTTAAGTTTTATACTTCGCGCACGCACTAGGCTCGCAATATGGTTTACACCAAAGAGATCTGAGAAGCTGACCAAAGCGGACCGCCGCCGTCGCGTCAGGCCTATACTCAAGCTATTCTCAAGAAATAATAATGAAAACAACTGGCAACACAAAAATCTAACATTCTCGTTTTGGCGTCGAGTTTGTAATATGATTGTCAGCACTCAGCATTGTATGTATCATTTGCCTATGTAGGCAAGATTTTTAAATAGAAATACCTACCAAATTTTGTCAAAAAACCACTATATGAAAATGATTTTTAGGTTTAGTATGAGGCCTATGTTAAAAGACCATTGTATTTTGGGTTTGGCCGGAGTATATGCAAAATCATTAGCATATATGCTAATTTTGCATATAATTCGAAGCTCAAATCAAAATTCAACTTTCGCCATAACGTAATTGACGCATTTCTTTTAAGAATACGTATTAATGTATATTATGTAATGGATTGCGCTTTGGTTCAACTTTGATTATATGAACAATTATTTAGTCATCGTGCTTGTGTTCGTAACGAATACATCCGACAGAGAACCGACATAGCAAAGTTATCGACATAGATCAAAGAATAAGCAAGCTGAAGAGGCAGTGGGCCGGCCATATCTCGCGAAGAACCGACAACCGCTGGGGTAAACGCAGTCTCCACTCAAGAACACTACGTGACGACCTGCGAAAGACTGCAGGCAGATGCTGGAAGCAGCTAGCTGAAGACAAGGCGCTATGGATGTCCAGCATTCATTATGGATATCCAGCATTGGACTACAGGTTGATGATGATAATGAAGATGATTATTGACCGTAACCATTCAATCAACGTAATTGAAGTGCGTGAAGTTTTGACGAACAAAGTACGAGCAACTTCTAAATATAGCATAGGTACTAGTATAGTATTATAATATCTGTGGCATAGGCGAGGAAGATTAACAGCAACGACCATAGTGGTTAACATTCCCGGCGATAAGCGAGTTCGAAGTTATCTCAGATGCTTGCAGCATTAGCCTAACATTCTAGAGAAGCTTCGCACGTCGCAATTTTATTACGTAACGATTACGCGATAATGCTTCGGATGACAATCAAATCTGATCATTACAGTTATTCCATTCTCTTATGCTGTTTGATAGTTCGACTGACAATCAAATAGTCATGTCCTAATGCTTTACCAATTCGATTGTCATAAACAATCGAATAGGTAAAGCTATTATTTTTGCTCAACATTTTGTATTTTTTACAGACATACTCAGGTGTCTCCTCAACCTCAACAGCCTGTGTTGGTCTACAGCTGGACGCAGGCCTCCCCATCTCATGGGGGGTAGTGCCCATAATCCCCACGCTGGGCATGCGGGTTGGGGATCGCAGTTCGGTGGTAGAATGTTTTGCAGGGGGCACTGCTACCCGCCCCCGGTGGATATCCCTTAGTCGCCTCTAACGACACCCGCAGGAAGAGTTGGGGTGGTGCAAATTCTAAGCCGGCGGCACCACACAGCCCTAAGCCGGCACCACACAGCTCAGGCATCTAAATGACTTTATTTTTGTAATGAGAATATTCAAAATTAGTATTATTTATCCATGTGAAAAGTAACTGTGTCTATGAAATACTTCATTCCGTCATTCGGTCTCAACTGTCAACAATTAGGGAGCTTCATAGTCGTGCATATACCAAACAGAAAATAAATTCGTGGACGGACCATATTCAAGACGACATGACATCCTGTATCGAGTTATTCTTGAACACAATCGACTTGGCAGACTATTGAATTTCAACGTAATGCTAAGTTCCGGATATCATCAATCACTGATATATTTCCCAGCATTTGAACTGCAGGTCAACCAGCTGAGGAGACTTTCATGACAGCCTGGTGCGATCTGAGTGGTATTTTTAGCAGCTCTGGTGTTCATAAGGGGAAGCCTATGTCCAGCAGTGAACTAATGATGAACTTTAACCGTGCATCACAGTCATTGACGTGGCTTTTCGCTTATTGCTCTTATTCCTTTCTTCCTGCAATTTATCAGTTCCACGGCTCCCGTCATTAGAGGAACATCTGACTTGCGCACTTATAAACTTCTAAATTTCACGTTTTGTCTCTGAAACAGGAGAGGCCTATGTCCAGCAGTGGCCTAATGATGATCTTAAGCCGCGCATCACGTTCATTGACGTGGTTTTTCGCTTATTGCTCTTATTCCTTTCTTCCTGCAATTTATCTGTCCCACGACTCAATAAAGAATATCGCTTGCATATGTGAATTATGAACTTCTAACAGTTCTAACTTTCACATTTTGTGTCCGAAAATGCAAATAAGAGCCGCAATCGTAAAATTTCTTCACAATTCAAAATTGTTGAACTTTTCCAGGGTTTTGTTAATAGAAGCAGCGTTTTGCATGTTTTAGTATTCGCGGCGTGTTCGAGCAAGTCATTTTACCGAATAATTTTACATCTTTTAGTGTTATTACAATAAAAATGTAAATCTCCAGACAGCACTTTCAAAATGCTTTCGAGTTCAATGAATAGCTTTCTTGTACTGACATCACAATAAAACTATCCAATCAATCAAAAAAGGCAAAGTGATCGGTATTGGTCCCTACAGGGTAAAACAAGAACATTATATTT
The DNA here is from genome assembly GCA_963564075.1 of Eupithecia subfuscata. Lineage (NCBI taxonomy): Eukaryota > Metazoa > Arthropoda > Insecta > Lepidoptera > Geometridae > Eupithecia > Eupithecia subfuscata. Next base: position 2,330,775 of record OY751102.1, read on the forward strand.
CCCAATCGATTATAGTAAAAAAGGGGAGATGAGGTACTACCTTCTCGAAATTGGACGGCTCAAATTAGGTGCAATTAGGTCCACCCGGGTCAGTCATAGTCGGACCGGCGCGGCGGCGTTCGTGTTACGGCGTTCTTGCTACGTTTAGTGTGATTTATTGACTAAAAGACTACAGCTCGTGTTTGTTGATTATAACATAATTATTGCACAGGATTGGAAATGTAACTGTGAACGAGTGTGGATGTACCTAGTTGTAACACAGGTCAGTTGTTGAGTAAGCGCTGATAGAACGTACCATATCTACGGATTTTACTTAGATTTATGTATTTCACATAACTTTTACCGTGGAAAACTAAAAGGCCTAGGGTTATGACTGTTATTGATTTAATGTTGATATCTGCTTATAAATGTATGTACTAATATGTTTTTTGGGTAAAATCTCTCTCTCTCTCTCTCTGTCTCTCTCTTAAGACGCCGTTACCGTACCATAACCAAGGTGAAACCTTTTTTATGCAGCGTGTAATAACTTTAAATAAACTTCTATTAAGTATTCCGTTTCCAATTAATTAAGAAACAGACGGCATACCAAATTAATGGCAACGAAGCCGTAATTTTCTGGCTCCCCTCTCACTCTCGGCTACACTCAACATACCCAATTTAACAAAAAATTAAGAAACCCCTTAGCAACAATTTGACTTTGAACCGTCATCCATCACATACAAACGGCTGTATCGATTTAAGTACTCACTGTCAAAATTGTTAGTATTAAGTAAGTACTTATCCAATTAAGTATTTAGTTTTCAAAGTTTTAAAATAAACGTTATTATTATTCTTATAATTATAACACCTCCTATTTTAAGGACGGGGGTCAAAAACCTAGGCCAACGGCAGTAAATATGAGAACGGAACAAAAACACATAAAACTGCTGAGATAGTAAGGTATTACTCATTCTTTTCTGGACATATCTACATTATCGGCGACGACTCGCTTGCAGAAGCTAACCTACAAAGCCTCGATCACAGACGGCGCGTCGCCAGACTGTCAGTGTTTTACAAGTACCACTTTGGGGAATGTGCGCAGGCATTGCACGACCTTATCCCATCTTCTCCCTTCCACCATAGAACCAGCAGACGCACAGAAAAATACCAACCGTACCTGCTCGACATACCACAGTGTCGAACCAAAAAATTCTGCTCTACTTTTATAATAAGAACGGCCAAAGAGTGGAATGGGCTTCCTGCGTCTGTTTTCTCGCTAGAATACAATCTTGGAGTCTTCAAATCCAGGGTAAATAAGTTCCTTCTGGGAAAGCGTGCTCCATCTTAGGCCACATCTTCGCTTACTTTAAGTGAGTTGGTGGCCAAACGCTTAACCTTTTTCAATAAAAATAAAAAAAACATCTTTATCGCGCCTCGCTGAGCAAAGGCAAATCTGATATTAAGCCCACCCCCACGGGCTAGAGCTTTACAAATCGCTGACACAACCATGTGGAAAACCATTATTCTTGTTACTAAAACGAGGATTTTTTAAAAGAGCAATTTTTAACCATCAGCATCATCCGCCACCTGATACCCACTAATGAATAGAATAGAATAGAATAGAATAGAATATTTTATTTGTAACTTAATCAACAAAAACAAACACGATTTAAAGATAAAATGGATAAAGGGCTCCTCTTTAGACACCCCAGTTTAATCGGTGCTGTGCGAGCCTCTTTCACAGGCTTCCGGTCATACCCAGGCGATATATTTTTTACCGACTTCAAAAAAAGGAGGTTCTATGTTCGGCTGGTTTTGTTTTTTAACTTTTTATAAGTATGGTCGTCGATTTCATTGTCAATTATGGCCGAATTGGCAAATTATTCGCTATTGTGACAAATTATCCGGAGGTGATCCCATAAATAATCCATTAACCTACCTACTAAGATATTTGCAGTCAGTTTTCAGTTTTTTCAAGTTATTTATTTAAGAAATCAGAACGAACGAAACTAAGCAAATTTATCTTTGACTATTTACATAATAGCTCTAACATTTTGTGCGCCATAAAAGCTTTCAGCTTTATCATTGAAATGAACGTCCGCCTAGGGACTGTAGGTAATGGCTAGGTAAAGTTAGTAATTAGGGGTGCTTACCTAAGGGTATTTGCGTGCCGGAGCTCGTGACCTTGACATAAACAGACGCTTAGTACTGCGGTGGTTTACCAACCCTATGGTAAAATAATACAAGGTATGCTACCCGGAGATGTTCCCAAGCCTACGTCACTGTCCACTTGCCACAAAAATGAGAGGTTATGTTCATTTGCCGGTGACTATCAAACTTTTATTGACGCCGGTGAATCACTCGCGTAATTAATCGGATAAATCTTTAAAATAAAATGGGCGGTTACTCTATCCGTAACTGTAAGTGTGAAAGGCGGTAAAATAAGGTTCTTTAAATTCCCGAAAAGAGAATCTGTGGCTGAAAAATGTTCCTGCGATCAGATAATTTTAATTTCAAGAGAAAAAAATTGGTTGCCTGTAAAGTCGGTATACGGGCGAAAGTTTTACGTGACAACGACTTTGAGTTCCTTTCACTTTTTATGTCTGCATAACGTGAGCGGAGCGTAACGCGTAACGCAGTTTCTTGAAGTGTCACCCGGCAAACCAATTTATAAGACGTTGTCACGTCAAAATTGATTTATCCATGTGCAGAGCTCATGGCATTGCTCAAATTATGGAAACTAAGTTTGAAGAATTTAATGGAAAACCTAAAACCTAGATCCAGATCTCGAATCACCCAAAACTAAAAAGTTTGAGAACCACCGTAGCGGATATGACGAAGGCTTGGGAAAACCTACGTGACCGTTGTTTCTCAGAGTAGCATACCTTGTATACCAACCCCTAGGGCCTCGATGTCACTAATGATTGTGCACATGATCGAAAGGAAACCAAAGCTCAACTCTCGCCATAACAAATTGCTGTGCCTTTTGAAAGCCCCAACAAATAAAACGTCTAATGCGAGTCAGACTCTCGCTCGGGTTCCGTAAGACCTTGTATCTTGCCAAATTATCATGATTCTAGGTCAACGGAGATACCCTGTAGGTTTTGGTCCAAGGCAAGAATAAAAAAAAAATTGTGAATCACTTACAAATTTACGGTTTCTAGATTTTTCCCTTTATTTGTGCTATAAAACCTTGCTTCTTACTAAATTTTATGATTCTAGGTCAACGGGAAGTTCCTACCTTATAGGTTTTGGTCTATAGCAAGAATCAAAAGTACTTTTTGTTTGGTCAATAAACTACAAATTTACGGTATTAGGATGTTTTCTTTTACTTGTGCTATAAGCACAAGTAAAGGAAAAACTTCTTGCCAAACTTAATGATTCTACGTCAACGGGAAGTACCCTATAGGTTTTGGTCCATGGCGACAATAAAAAGTTTTTTTTGTGAATAAACAACAAATCTACTGTTTTCGGATTTTATCCTTTGTCATAATTCTTGGTCTACGGGAAGTACCCTATAGGTTTTGTGTGCATGTGATTCCTTTGGAAATTTCATAATATTCGGACATAAGCGGCTGTAACTTTTGAGTGCGTTGATAAGTTTTATTTATATCGCGGCTCCGCTGACGTTCATTTCAACTCGATACGTCCACACGTTCCTGAGAAAAGGGAGTTGACAGACGGACGGACGGACAGACAGACGGACAAACAGACGGACTACAAAGTGATCCTGTAAGGGTTCCTTTTTCCTTTTAAGGTACGGAACCCTAAAACGAGTATGTTATGGTGTATGTTAATTTATAAGTTTGACGAGAGTACTGTACAGCTGTATCTGTGTGTGGCATCAACCCCCGACAGATGAACCAATTTGATTGATAATTTAGCGTATTTTAAAAACTATGAACCGACTTCAAATTTATATGGGACCAACTTCGGGGTATACCCGTTCCAATAAAAAAAGAATTATCAAAATCGGACTAGGTACTCTGTAAAAAGTCATACATCAAAAAAAATACGCGTCGACTTGAGAACCTCCTCCGTTTTTCGTCGGTTGAAAAGTGACTTGATCGATATTAAATTGTTAATATAAAAGCTTCCGTAGTTTGACGAATTCATTGTGAATATAACCGGGTTAACTACGAACCTAGTTTGTGTTGGAAGAACATCAACTTGTCATCCCTTGACGAGGGACTATATCAGGATGAGTGCGGTTCGCGTCGCGCTTATACTGCGTCCTTGCGCGCACTGACGTACATGTTCGTAGTTAACCCGCTTACATACATAATGAATGAATTGATTGATATTGTTCTGAGTTTTGAATAAAATCGGTTCAACAGCCGTTCAAAATGTTAATGATGGTTGAAAGTGAATTTTTGTTGGGGGTTTAATATATTTCCATGTTGTCTTTTCTTTACGTCCTCCGCCTCGATTCGACGCACAAACATACATAAACAGTAAATGAAGTCTAGGGCTCGGGCTGGCTCAACTGAAACTTTCTCAATAATATTCGAGCACCCTCGGAAAATGCGAATGAAAGAGAACTTCGTGCTTGTACTCGAAATGTTGTTTAAAATGTGTTTTGTTAATGATATTAAATTAACACATCTGGGTAGGCTGTTTGAAAGTAATAATCATTACATTTGCTCTTAATGGCAGTCGTTAAAAAAGCATTTTAATTCACGCTGTGATTGATATCGGAATAGATCTGATCTGCAGATGTTATATGTAACATCTGCAGACGGTCGTTTAAGCAACACTGATCTCCTTAAACGAAGCGTCTTAAGCGCCAGACGGGTACTGCAAACTGCGATGCCAACCTACGTTGTTGCGGTTCCCGTTACTATCAGTTGGCCAAAAGCCGAAAGTTCCAAACTTTTCAGATGGCCATTTTAAGCCTCGGTTATGATTATGAGGCGCTACTGTCAAATAGGTATCTGAAGGTAGTCAGCAACGCTCAGACCAGCTGATCTAATCTATCATGAGATCCAAAAAGCATACGCTCATACTTTTTCCGACGCTCAGAAGAAAAAGAACCAATGAAAGCGAAATAAGTATAAGCTAGCCACTCTCTGAATACCAGACAGACAGGCAGGATGTAAAAGCTAGCTTGACGCCATAAGCTAGCAGTTGTAGGCAAGCTTATCGGCTCACAGTGAGTGTAGTGGGCGTTGTATTGTGTGTAAGCCCCGGGACGCTCAATAAAGCCGAGCTGAAAGGCGCGACCTTGAGCGAATCGCCAAATTGCCTGGCTGCTTAGTGGCGGTGAGAAGGAGGATTATCCTGGCAGTGGTTACTGTGGGAGCTGTTTGTCTACTTTGTAAACAAGTTTAGGAGCTTGGTAGACAGTTTAGTTTAGTTTTTGTCGCTATGCCAGATCAGAAATCGGTATGGATTTTAATGAAATAACTAACCTGGCTAAGCACTGATTGGGAAATATCTAAATATGCATGAATAATTGTTGGGGTAGCTTGGCAGAGTGATAGGCACAGTGGAATTTGGATATAACGTGTATTAAATGAACTTAGAAAATAGTAGGATACAACGACACTCAGACAGTTGAATAAACTGTAACTAAGATAAACAACATGTCACTTAATAGATCTAGACAGATATCAAAGGTCAACCTCTATACCCATAAAGGATAAGGTGTAGAGCATGAAGGTGTTTCTCCAACACACCCCCTCAACGAATGCTCTTAACACTCTTTTAAAGTCACTTTAGCAAACACAAGCCTAGCTCATTTATAAGAAACTCATGTCTCACGCGAGGCAAAGGTTTGGTGAGGATATCTGCCAGCATATTATCCGTTGCCAAATGCTCCAACGTTATGTTGGTATTATCACGCAGTACATCCCTAATAAAGAAGTGTCTTATGTCGATGTGCTTACTCTTCGCGTGATAAACACCATGATCCTCAGCAAGGTAAATAGCACTTAAGTTATCAGCATGCATTCTTACCTTACAGAATTTGTGTAGGCCTAGTTCTCTCATCAGACTATCTAGATACACGGCTTCTTTCATACCCTCCGCTAAACTAACGAACTCAGCCTCACACGTCGATGTAGCCACAATGCGTTGTTTTTGCGAACACCAGGAAATAACCGCACCACCTAAAACGAAAATGTATCCAGTAAATGATCGCCTATCTTCGGTACAATTACCCCAGTCGGCATCCGAATATCCATATATACATTTTCCAGTAGGTTTAAAAATTAAACCATAATGTAATGTACCTTTTAAGTACCGAAGGATCCTCTTTGCGGCCTTCCAATGCGTTTCCGTCGGATTGTCCGCAAATATAATAAATAAAATATTTTCATAGTGACAATGGCGGAGAATATAAAAATAAGCTTTTTGATAAATTTTTACAAGAAAATGGGATTACTCGGAGATTTACGACGCCATATACACCCCAAAGTAATGGCATTGCAGAGAGGATTAATCGCACACTTTTGGATAAGGCACGGTGCATGCTTATATCGTCAGGATTACCGGCAAGTTTTTGGGCGGAAGCGGTAGCAACTGCATGTTACATACGTAACAGATGCCCAACTAGCAGTTTAAAAGGTAAGATTCCGTATGAAGAATGGTTTGGTACATCTGTACGTATTAGACCATTTAAGAACATTTGGTTCAAAAGTACATGTTTTAGACAAAGAGCCAGGGAAAGATAAATTTGCAGCACGTAGTGTGGTCGGAGTTTTTGTAGGCTATCCAGCCGAGGCTACAGGATATAAAATATGGCTACCGGAGAAACGGCAGTTCATAGTGTCGAGGGACGTGAGGTTTCATGATAAGGTGTTACCTGTGAGTCAAAATAAGCTCGAATATTTAAATGAAGAACCTGTGAAGCCTGTTAATACAAATAACTCGACGAAGAGAACTGTGGAGTTTGAAATCCAAACTGAAAAACAGTGTAATGTGCCTTTGATAAATGTAAGACCAGAAATCCCATTGATTAATGAAACAATCATAGAACAAAGCGATGAATCTGGTGATGACTCTGAACCCGTAAATAGAAATGTAACTATGAAAAGAGGTCCTGGAAGACCGAGGGTAGAGAGAGGTCACGTTGGTCAGTTAAAGGAGTTGGGACTTAAGCCAACAGTGAACGAACCATGCTTGTACCATAAAAAGAACAAAGATGACCCAGACCTTTTCGTAGTAGTGTATGTCGATGACATTTTGATTGCGTCGCAAAAGAGAGCAGTCATAGACAAGTTCAAGTCAGACTTGAAGAAAAGATTCGAGTTGAAAGATTTTGGTACAGCAACGTTTTGTCTTGGAATCGATATTAAGAAAAATGGAAATGAATTTCATTTATCACAAGAGAGGTATATAAATGAAATTCTGAAGAAATATTCCATGGAGAACTGTAATCCTGTGAAAACCCCTATGGAGACAGGCAAACCAGTGATAAGTCAAAAAGAAAAAGTTGAAAGGAAATTCCCCTATAGAGAACTTATTGGAGCACTCATGTATTTAAGTGTGTCAACTAGGTTAGACATAGCTAATGCTACAGCAAAACTAGCACAGTTTGCGGACAATCCGACGGAAACGCATTGGAAGGCCGCAAAGAGGATCCTTCGGTACTTAAAAGGTACATTACATTATGGTTTAATTTTTAAACCTACTGGAAAATGTATATATGGATATTCGGATGCCGACTGGGGTAATTGTACCGAAGATAGGCGATCATTTACTGGATATATTTTCGTTTTAGGTGGTGCGGGTATTTCCTGGTGTTCGCAAAAACAACGCATTGTGGCTACATCGACGTGTGAGGCTGAGTTCGTTAGTCTAGCGGAGGGTATGAAAGAAGCCGTGTATCTAGATAGTCTGATGAGAGAACTAGGCCTACACAAATTCTGTAAGGTAAGAATGCATGCTGATAACTTAAGTGCTATTTACCTTGCTGAGGATCATGGTGTTTATCACGCGAAGAGTAAGCACATCGACATAAGACACTTCTTTATTAGGGATGTACTGCGTGATAATACCAACATAACGTTGGAGCATTTGGCAACGGATAATATGCTGGCAGATATCCTCACCAAACCTTTGCCTCGCGTGAGACATGAGTTTCTTATAAATGAGCTAGGCTTGTGTTTGCTAAAGTGACTTTAAGAGAGTGTTAAGAGCATTCGTTGAGGGGGTGTGTTGGAGAAACACCTTCATGCTCTACACCTTATCCTTTATGGGTATAGAGGTTGACCTTTGATATCTGTCTAGATCTATTAAGTGACATGTTGTTTATCTTAGTTACAGTTTATTCAACTGTCTGAGTGTCGTTGTATCCTACTATTTTCTAAGTTCATTTAATACACGTTATATCCAAATTCCACTGTGCCTATCACTCTGCCAAGTTATCCCAACATCGCATTGCATTATGCGAATCGCCTTTTTCATAATTATGATCAGCCAAAATCCACTCGCTATTATTAAGGGTGTTCATTAGAAACATCATCTGTGCTTTGGCCTTTACATCCATGAACGACGGTTCATGCAGTTGTTCGATTGGCCGCACTCACATATTATAGGGCCCATAGGGAATCGACAGCTCCGACCGACAGGGGACAAAATATGCAAGCAAACATATCACGACCTAAGTAAAAACTAATGGCATAAATCTTTTTTATTATTGATAGCCATTACAAGAGCAATTTGCAGAGCAAGGTCATGCGTGCTCTCGTTGTTGTCGAGAGCCTCTCACCCCGACCGTCTGCGACCTGATGTGATGCTTTGCAGACCACACTCGCAGAATATACATTTTCAAGAACAATATCGAGGGTCATTAACCCTAAAAGGTTGATGAATTGGCGAAGGTCACGGGAAACAGTTGCATGCGGTAGCGAATGACTGGTCATGACGATCTTTGGGAGGCCTATGTCCAGCAGTCGACTTCTTTCGGCTGAGATTCATTATGAATTTGAGGGTTACTCGTGCTGAAGTAGCTTCTCTGTGTGACAAAGGACTTCAAAGTTCATAATAATTTTTCAGTTATGGTCTTGAATGTACAACTGGAAGAAATCATACAAAAACTTTTTAACAACTGGTACAAAACGTGGAAAAGGCTAAACTTTGGAATTTGTTTAAAAAAGTTTTATTTAAGTATTTAAACCAAATACAATCTCACTGCGAAACAATGACTATTTTTTATTCAGATCTACTCCACGACTTGGACAATTAAATTTCCCTGTCCGCAAGGACATTCTAGCAAGTACACGCAAGGGAAGCTGGAAAGACGTACGTGAGATACTCTGACATTATTATCTTACAAAAGTATAGTATGCTCTACGGTTCATGGCCTCAAAAAACTGAATAAATCAGGATTGACCTACCCGACCGAGTCATAGGAGGCTCAATAAGGTAAAACCGTATATTTACCCAAATCGTCAATCATCATCAACCATCAACGCGGAAGCTTTTTGCAGAGATTAGCGAATCTGTCAAGTGTCGATTCGATATCGATATTGATGATTACGCGTTGTCGATGATTACATCATATCGCATCGAACGAACAACCTATCACTAACCGAGGGTTATAGAGACATTAGTGACTCAGATAAAACAATGTAGAGCATTGTGGAAGTATAAGTACTGATTACATACACGATCTCCTACCGTGCTAGATAGCTAGTGATATTCGCGATCTCATAAGTAAATATCAAAGTAAATATGATTCAGGGTGTTGGCAACCCTAGCAACAGCTGTTCACTTTGGTGCTCCTTATCATTATTTCATTATTTAATTGTTTTTACGTAGTTTTCTAGTCCCGATTCCGATTTCATCGTTTAATTAGAAGATAAAACAAGTGTACAAATAGTTATAAGCGTAAAAAGTTGTATGACTAATGTGTTTGGCCCTCGGAAAACCGGCTCTTTTTCGGTTAGCATTCATTGCTGGTTTGTGTGTTCTGAAGAAGTTCGAGTTTACGTGAGTGCATTTCATAAACGTAGGAATACTATTTCCAACAAAGCTAACATCTTTAACTGACACGTAAGTACTTACAGCTTTTTCGGACACATAACCTATAGACATTGTATTCTCTGTCTCGAGCTCGCTACGGTATAAATCCCGTTCAAAATGAATACAAGAAGCGCCTTGTTGCGCCAAGCAGAAACAAATTTAAACCAGGCTTTACTAGAACTGAAGTCAGCGAAGAGACAGATTGCACAATTAGAATTAGAACGAGATGACAACGAAAACATTCTCTTAGAAGCGCTAGACAATAATAGAAAATTAAAAAATGAGATGGCCGCGTTATTTTGTGAGAACAATTCTATTGTTGAGGAACGGGATAGGCTTCAAACCATAATAGATAGGTTCGATGAACGATGTGGCATTGAGTTTGAAACGGCCCTGCACAGAACTTCAATCCTGCAGAAGGAATTGTGTGATGCACACCACCACATCGCCCAGCTAGAAGAAGCGGCCCAGAACTCTGCCACCGCGAAAACTCAAACTTTATTTGATGAGCTAGTATCGGCTAACTTATCATCGGGCCATGTTTCTGTTGCCGGCTGCAGCATGCACACATTGCAAAGTATTGACTTAACAAAAGATGACTCAGTGTGTAATGTGGAGGCTAGCAGCAAAAACAACAAACACAAACTAAGCAAAAATAAGTTTAAAAAAAATGTTAAATTAAGTAAGTTCATACAAAAAACACAAAATTTATTAAAAAATAAAAAACAAGAAGTATCTAAAATCAAATGTAATAGGAAACTGGTTAATGAATTAGAGCTTTGTACAATACAGCTAAATCAAAATCAGCTGCAATATGAGGCTGAATTGCAAGAGCTGAGATGCAAACTTGGCCAGGCCGAGCACTCCCTAGGGCACTACATCAGCCTTTATGAGCATACTACAGAACAGACAAGGGAACTCAACCTGGCCATGGATGCGCTTCTCAGTAGCCAGGTGAGTCTGGAGGGCAGGATTCTGGAGGGCTGCGGGTGCTGTGGACCCAATTTGGTCAGTCCCAACTCAAGTCCGGACAGTACTGTCTCAGCCGCATCCCACCTGGACCTCAGCACTTCATGCTCAGGTAATAAAACCATAATGTACTGCGATGAAATTGGAAAAAATATGGGCCAGTTTTTAAACATGAATATGGAGCACTCTATAAATAATTGCTTACCTAACTGCAATCTTCATGATATTAAGCACAGAATTGAAAATGAAAGATTTCACAATAACTCAAACTTGATAATATTTCTTGGAAATAGGGGTAATGTGAACAAATTAGACTTGATTAAATATATGGACAAACTATGTTCCCTACAGTTAAATAAAATTGTAATGTTCACATTCCCCTACAGTGACAGCTTGCCAAATACAGAAAATAACATTAGATATAAGCTAAATATGACATTGCATACTATTTCATGCAATAATAATATACATGTGATTGACACTAACAGTATTGTTAGTAAAAAATATTGCTTGACTAAAAAAGGTAATTACTACCTTTCAAATTATTGCAAAAAACAAATAGCTGTTTCGCTATCCTATTACTTTAATATCACAGCCAAAAATTTGGCTAAACAAAATGCTTCTTTTGAGCATTGTAACAAATTTACAACCAAGACCTTGGAAGTTCTTCCAAGCCATTTAAATTAAATTTAACGACAATAGAGGAAGTCTCTAGCCATAAACAGTCAAATAATATTGGTTACATAAAAAGTCAAAGAAACCAAACCTGTAAAACAAATGCAAAGTTTACCAACTTGGTGCATCAAAATATTCAAGGATTAAAAAGTAAATTACTAGAGTTGGAATTGTTCATGAACTCTTTTCATATTGACATCATCTGCTTAACAGAACATTGGCTGAAAAGCTATGAGCTCATGTTCAATTTCAGTAACCACCAGGTTGGCAGCTCTTTTTGCAGATCACATGCTATTCGTGGAGGCTCCTTAATATTACTAAACAAATTCATGAAATTCAAAGACCGTAAGGACATAACATGCTTATCCGTTGAAAGCCACATTGAAGTAGCATGTGTAGAGTTGGAGCAAATTATTGTAGTAAGTGTATACAGCCCACCATCAGCTTCTTTTGAAATATTTGAAAATGTTATGGAGAACATTTTATTTAAATTATCAAAATCAAATAAAACTATAATGGTATGCGGGGACTTCAATGTTGACCTTTTAGAAGTTTTCTCCCTCAGTACTAGATTGACTAATTTATTTAATTCTTATAATCTAAGGCCATTATTTATGGAACCTACTAGAATAACTGAAACCTCAGCAAAATGTATAGATAATGTATTTATTTGCCAAAGTGGAAAAATTGTAACCAAAAAAATAATAAGCTACTTAAAATCAGACCACTTAGGTCAACTAATAAAACTAGATATTCAACTAAAAAATAATAATTGTAAAAAGAAAATAACATACATACCTGTAACCACAAATCGATTTGAACGACTGAAATTGGATTGGGAGTGTAAACCATCACCTTATCACTCACTTAACAACCCAAATGAGTCATATTGCAATTTTTTTAACACATTTACCAATGCATTCAATTCAATATTCACACCCAAATCGATTATGGTTTCAGAAAAACTTACCTTTAGTGAGTGGGCAACAGTGGGTATACATAAAAGTAGACAAAAGTTGTATGAACTGTATAGTGAAAAACAATACAATTTTAGCCAGGAGTTCAAAGAAAAAGTAAAAAATTACTCAAAAATATTTAGAAAAGTTTGTCAAATTGCAAAATCAAATTATATTAGCTCGAAAATTAGAAATAGTGATAATGTAATAAAATCTACTTGGAATATAATAAAAAGTGAGACTGGAAAGGTCAGTACATACGTTAATGATTACAATTTAAAGATCAATGATTGCTCAGTTAAAAATGATGTCGAAGTGGCCCAAGCATTTGAAAACTTTTTTACTGAAATTCCAATCTCAACTACAAAGTGTTTAAACTCTTCTCAGGTAATTGCTGAGTCATTGCTTATAGAAAATGTATCTAAATGCAAAAATAAATTTAATTTCACCCATGTTGATGAAAAAGATATTAAAAAAGCCTTTAAACTTTTAAATATAAAGAAAACTGCAGATCTCTGGGGCATTTCCGTTACAATTATTAAACCATTGATTGATACCATTGCAACAGATCTAGCTTTTATATTTAATGAATCTATTGATTGTGGCGTATTTCCTGATCTAATGAAATGTAGTAAAATAATCCCACTGTTTAAATCGGGTAGTAGGTCTGACCCCACTAACTTTAGACCAATATCAGTACTGCCAACATTCAGCAAAGTTTTTGAAAAACTTATTCTACATCAATTGCTTAGGCATTTCAATGGCAATGACCTGCTGCATTGTAAGCAATTTGGGTTTACTTGCGGCAGGTCAACTACTGATGCTGGTGTAGAGTTAGTATCGCATATTTTTGATGCTTGGGAGAAGTCGCAAGACGCTTTAGGCGTTTTTTGCGACTTGTCAAAAGCGTTCGATTGCGTACACCATGAAACATTAATCAGGAAACTACATCACTATGGAATAAGAAACACCTCTTTGGATCTTCTTACATCTTATTTGAGTGATAGGATACAAAGAGTTGACATTAATGGGAAACGGTCTTCGGGGTCTGTAGTTACAATGGGTGTACCACAGGGTTCTATCCTCGGTCCTTTCCTATTCTTAGTTTATATTAACGACCTGCCTCATCTTGTCAAGAATAATCACGAGATTGTATTGTTTGCTGATGATACTTCATTAATTTTTAAAATGAAACGACAAAACACAAATTTCGACGATGTGAATAGTGCAATCTCAAAAGTAGTTCATTGGTTTAGTGTCAATAATCTTTTGTTAAATGAAACCAAAACAAAATGTATTAGATTTATTCTACCTAATGTTAAACAAGTGAAGGCTGATGTAAACGTTAAAGGAGAAACTTTAGAAATAGTAGAAAGCACCGTATTCTTAGGAATCACCTTAGATAATAAACTTCAATGGGGCCCACACATAGATAAGCTATCGAAGAGACTTAGTTCTGCAGCATATGCAGTCAAAAAAATCCGTCATCTTACAGACGTGGACACATCTAGACTTGTTTATTTCAGCTACTTCCATAGTATTATGTCTTATGGTATACTGCTGTGGGGGAACGCTGCAGATATTAACACCGTATTTGTGCTGCAGAAGAGGGCTGTTCGTGCAATCTATAATATGGGTCCCAGAGAATCCCTGCGTGATAAATTCAAAGAAATAAACATAATGACAGTACCATGTCAATATATTTATGAAAACTTATTGTACACTCATAAAAATATAAATCGGTTCCCTAAAAATAGCGATAAACATAATTTGAATACCAGAAACAAACATAAGATCGCTGTGCCCACAACTAGGCTACACAAAATTAATGTATCTTTTAAAGGGCAATGTATACGCTTCTACAACAAAACTCCTAGTGAGTTGCAAAAATTATCAGTAAATAAATTCAAACAAATTGTCAAAACCTTGCTGTGCAAAAAGGCTTACTATAAAATATCAGATTATCTAGAGGATAAAAAAGCTTGGGACGGGTTTTGCTCCAACTCGAAAAATAACAACTAACAGGCTAAAGGTTTCTTCGTCGCTTCTTTACTTTAGTCTACATACCGAAGCGACAGAAATCAAAAAATATCACTTTATTTCCGTGTCAGTGCTTAGTTTTATGATTTGACCTTTTCTAAGTGTACATTTATTGTATTTATGGAAATAAAGAGTTTTTGATTTTGATTTTGATTTTTAATAGGTAATCATGAGAAGACGGCCACTGAACTGCGCAATTATGATGTGTTACCGTGCGTGTTTCTTATGGTTGGCATAAGAACGACGGTCGATAAGTCAAAAGTAACTCAAAAGGGGTCATTGTATTCATTGTATTATGTCACTGTCGTCTGAGTAAACCGAGTATAACAAACCAAATAGATGCATTATTTTGGATTTGAACTTCTAACGAATACAGTAGCTGTTTACCCTTAAGCTACCACTCTAATATTATTCAGTCTTACATAATTCAATAATTTAATTCAATTGATGTGATGACTATTGCTATTTTCACGTTTGGAAACGTTGACTTGCGTCGAATGAAGTCGTTGCAAAACAGAAGTGGCGAATTATTACTTACTACTTTCTTATCAGTAACGCAAAACTAGATGTTATTCGCTGCGCTAGGTCTCTTACTTACGTACCTACTTCAGGGTTGTTCCTGCGGCAACAACCATGATATGGGACTTGGCCTCAGAGAAGAAATTGTCCAGAATTCGCCTAACAAACATAGTGTTAAAATATTGTATCGATTGCTTGCCTAGGCATTGCCTATGCATTGAGAGACTATAGTCATAGAATAGCTCTATTCATACAAGACTTTTTATGCACTGCAAAACAGATTAACAGTCCCGCATTACAGCTTAAAATTAACTTCCATCTTATATATTTTTAAACACAATTTAGAGTACCTACTTGTAGATTTAAAATAGTTTCTTCAAAACATATTGTTAAATTTATCTTTATCTGCAGGCGGTTCGATATCGGGAACGTTTTTCTTCGTAAAAAGCTTCTGATATCGAATCCGACGGCCTTTTCGACGAATCAAAATACCCCTGCTGGATCATGTAAATTTTAGTTTTTTTAAATCGCATTTATTGACATAATTTGCAGAGAACTAAGCTCGACCATAGACTCAAAAGGTTTAGGGCAACAATAGCTAGTTCTCTGCTCATTCAAATATTCCACATGACTGGTCTTAGCGTAGCTGGCTACAGTGCGATTTAAAATACCATACCATCTGTCTGACAGTGAACTAGTCTAGAGTCGATGGAAATAGACGCTGACCCGAATTGCCGTCTTAGCTCCACCTTATCTGTCTGTAATCCGTTAACGAATAGCCCTGAGACTGGAACCCATTTAGTTGATTCGATTGTAACGGGCTCGAAGTAGGCAACGCTAGTGCACATGAAGAATACGAACGGGAGGTTTGATTTTTGAATGGCCGCTTGATAGATGTAGCCGAGACCATTGCCGTCGACGATTCAAATACGAAATTTGCGATTTCTCAGTAAAATCGCTATATCAATTTTAGTATCGAGCTATCGAGTCACATAGAGCTAGATTTTAATATTTGAATCGATTGAACACTTCCAGTTCAGGCGATTATTAAAATCTAGCTCTCTGATCTGTTGAAAAGCTTATCCTAAAAGAGCAAAATATTGTTTAACGATTCCTTAAGATTACGCCGTACATTTGACGGCATAACTTACAAAGAAGACCCATAAGTTCTTCTACTCTTGAAAGTATGACGAAAGACCGACTGTAACTAGAATTAATTGGAAACAATTTCCAATGAATCGGTCCGTCGGACAATACAGAGAACGAAATTGAATTCAATTCGTCGTCATTGGTCAAACAAAGCCTATGAATAGGAATGGATTTGGCCTAGTGAGCCGGCTCTTTAGTCGACTGGCCCCGCTCGAACTGGACCCTCGAGTCCAGTTGACCTAAAGCATGTTTTGAATTGGTCGACTGGCCCCGCTTACAGAATTTGTTATTAGTATAGACAAGAAGAAAAGCGTTTCAACTTTTGTCGATATTATCATGGATTATTATAATTAATCGTCATAGCTACCTATATATAATGAAGGATGTCGAAGGGTGTCAAGTTCCGACGGTTCACTGGCCGCCTGCAAGGGGACACCGCCGTGCACCGTCGGTCGTCAGCTGACACCCTGATTGCGTCATTCACGTCGCCGCCGCAAATTTAGTGCAATTTTATTTAAAATAAGTTTTTATATTTTTATGTATGTTAGATTTAAGGTATATATTCATATGGACCGTAGAATAAGTTAATAAGATTTATACTTGTTCTAATGCTGTCTGAAATAAATGTATTATTATTATTGTATATAATTTTTTATCAGCTTTACACAATTCATGCCGATTTAGGAAGCAATGATGACTACATCAATGTAGTTCCAGTAATATATTTCTTATTACCGGACAAAAAATGGCAACATACGAACTTTTATTTGAAATAATAAAACGTCGCATCGCATACCAGAATGGAATCTGAGTAACATCACGATGGATTTTGAAGTTCCAGCAATGCTAGCCCTGCGGAGCGTCTTCCCAAACGTAAAAATAACAGGTTGTTATTTTCATTTCTCTCGAAGCCTCTGGCGTAAAGCTAAAGAGCTGGGCGTATCCAAAACACAATCAGGCAAACAGCATGTGATACTTTGCGCGGCCCTTTCCCATCTTCCTTTGCAGCTTATCGATGATGGTTGGCTCTATGTGATGGAAGAAGCTGCCTGTTGCGACAGTATCACAAAATTCAATGATTACTTTGTTAGAACTTGGTTAGAGGTGAGTTCTCCACATGCAAACACTTGGTGCACATATCAAGAATTCCATAAAACCAACAATGTCGTAGAAACATGGAATGGACATATAAAAAAATATGTAAAAAATAAACCCACAACAACTTTTAGAAGGGCTGTGTAGAGATATGGCTAACTTCTCGACTGCGTTGAAAAACCCTACAGATCTCAAAATTTCAAAGAGAAAGCCTGAAACCAAAGAGAGAGAAAAAAAAGACTGACTATGCAATAAACGAATTACTTAGCGGCAAAATTACTGTACGCCATTGTTTAGAGAAATTGAAGTTTTAATTTTTTTTATAATATCAATCAATATCAATAAACATAAGTATCATTAACCATGGTGTTTCATTTTGTTTATCTCAAGTAAGTTTTGTACACATCTGTACACGGGTTTGAAATTAGACTATAGATTTTTTATTTAAATTAGTAATGGGCCCAGTCGACTAAAGAAAAGTAATAAATTAAATGCATTAGGTCAACTGGCCCCGTAGGGCCAGTTTTTTCCGGGGCCAGTCGACTAAAGAGCCAGTGAGCCGACCGCAACCTTAGCCCCCAATCCCTGTTTCTATGATCTTCACATCACCCACCACCACCACGGTTCATGCAAACAACCCTTCACAGCTGTGTTTACGATGGAATCTATAGGTCTGAATCTGAAGTGACCATGAGATATTAAATTTAAAAGGTAGGTACATAATAAAGTAAAGCGAACGTGACTATTAGAGCATTAGAATATGTAAGGTACCGAGAAAACAAAGGTGGCTGATGATAGATACCTACAAGTTTGACTCTGACCTTCGCTGGAAACCACGTGCATGTAGCAAAACAATGGATGAAAACAAAAAACTATTAAGTTTATCACTTCTTTTGTTTGAGGGCAAAATAATGAGCCTATTTAGGTACCTACTGTTCGTAGCTAGCCATCTAGATACTCGCTCAGCTCATCAGGGTTTCTAATAAAAAGAGCATAATGGAATTTCACTAATACACAGCTTCTAATAAATTGTTTCACGAAAATCTACGAACAGTTTTAATCTTGCGATTTAATGACAGACCACCTACGAAGTACTGGCAGGTACACACAGCGTAGCTAGACTTTCTGATACATTTCAAAAATTTTGCCGTTTTAGAAGTACTAAGTATTTCCGCTCCGTGCCACTAGTGCTTGAGGAGCCAACATGACTGCACCTTAGGAATATTTCTGTTTTTTGGTGTATTGTCATTAAATCTGAACAGCTCAACAAATAACTAAGGACAGAGGAGTTGCTTCAAAAGCTTGCAAATTTGAGCAAAACATAGGTACATAACATACATACGTAAAGCTAATAAAAAGATAGGCCCGAGACACCATTAAAGTCCTTGGTTTGTCTGAGGAGTTCGTTCATGAGAAGCCAACATGTCTGCATCATAAGGTTATTTCTGTCATTTTGGTGTATCGTCATCAGAATTGAACAAGCATGCAAAATCACAAAGTAGAGAGGAATTGCTTCAAATTCAGCTTGTAAATTTGACCAAAACATTTCATATACGCGAAGTGAATAAAAAGATAGGGCCGAGACCTCATGAAAGTCCTTGGTTTGTGGTGTGAACGCGTGCGTAATCCGCAGTGCGGCACAGCTCCCAGCCGTCAGCAATATCGATCAGCCTACCTCGCACATCCAGGCTAGCCTGGATGCTCCTAGGGGAGATTATACCTAACTCGTCGGGGCCTAAGAGCTAATTAACCTAAGGGACGCAGTCGCTTTCGCTTTTTTAAAAAAACTGACTTTATAAAAAGGAGGAATTTCTATATTCTGCTGTATGTATTCCGATTTCACGGTCAATTAAAATCAGTTCACAATTATTATTGTGGACCGGTTTTAATGATATTTTTACTAATGTATAGAGAATGATCCCGAGGCGGTCCCATAAAATTTTGATTCCCAAGGTATCCCAAGCCATAAGGTTGTGGAATGCACTACCAGAGTCCATTAGAAAAGCTGCATCCTTACCAGTTTTTAAAGCACGTGTAAAGGAGTTTTTCCTGTCAGAAAAGTGAATTTTGGTACTTACTATTTATTTATTATGTATCTATTTAGTATATTTTTGTATGTAGTAATTATATATATTATATATATATATGTATACGTTTATTATGTATATACATAGTCGAATATTTATTTAAGTTGTTTTTATTTTTAGGTATTTATATTGTTGTCAATATTTATTTAAGATTGCTTATAATTGGTACACCCCCGCCGTTCTCAAACTCACATAATTCGTTCCATCCAAAGGTTGCCTGGAAGAGATCGCTTCTAAGCGATAAGGCCGCCCATTGTACTTGTATCTTATGTAAGGTTTCGTGTTTTGTATTTTTGTTGGTGTACAATAAAGTATTTTGTATTGTATTGTATTGTATCCCAGAGCAATGTCTCCCGCAAAAATGATTTTTTTTAAATCAAATTTTAAATATTATTAAGTTACACCTTATAGGAATTTTATAGGAATTTGAAGACGGTTTTAAGTTTTTTCAAAATATTCAAATTATATCGAGATTATTTTGTAAAATAATCAAATAAGTACCTACCTTTCTTTTTAGTTAGTTTTTTATAATACTAGCTGCGCCCCGCGGCTTCGCCCCCGTGGAAATTTATGTTTCCAACTTTCTTAATTTTTTCTTTCATAAGAACCTTCTCCTGACAATAACAAACACAACAAAGAAAGAATTAGCGAAATCGGTCCAGGCGTTGTTGAGTTATGCGCTTACCAACACATTTTGCGATTCATTTTTATATTATAGATTACAATGCCTGTGAAGGCTCGATTGCTCTTCTGGGCCCTAAAACAAAACTGAAGTATGAGAGATAAACTAAACCTGGAACAAATTCATGTTTTACCCGTACAGGTACAGGAGGGTTATGGATCACGCTCTAGATTGGCGTGCTCCATTTTTAGGGTTCCGTACCTCAAAAGGAAAAAAGGAATCCTTGTAGAGGTGAAGCAAAGTGGTCCTTAAGGATCACTTTGTTGTCCGTCTGTCAACCCCCTTTACTAAGGAACGCGTGCAGGTGTCGAGTTGAAATTAATATCAAATAACTCCGTAACTTCTTGAAGCTTCAATATAAATAAAACTTCAAGGTTAACGCAATCAATATTTACAGCCGTTTATGTCCGTATATTTTGAAATTTCCAAGGGAATCACATGCACACATAACCTACAGGGTACTTCCCGTAGACCTAGAATCATGAAATTTGGCAAGAAGCAAGGTACAGCACAAGAAAAGGAAAAAATCTGAAAACCGTAAATTTGTGGTTAATCCTTTAAAAAAATACTTTGGATTCTCGCCATGGAAAGGTCCTTTAGAGTAGAATCATAAAATTTGGCAAGAAGCAAGGTCATATTATAGCAAAAACAAAGGGAAAAATCCGAAAACTGTAAACTTGTACTTTATTCCCAAAAAAAAATATTTTTGATTCTTGCTATGGACCAAAACCTATAGGGTACTTTCTGTTGACTTAGAATCAAAAATTTTGTAAGAAGCAAGGTCTTACAATTATACGGAACCCTTAGTGCGCGAGTCTGACTCGCACTTCACGTTTTATTCTATATGAGATACATATTCATGAACTTTTATCTAGACTAAATTATTTTCGTTGCTCGTCACACTTGATAGGTGTTATAGTCGTTCGGTTTTACTATACGGTCACATCACAACGTGGATGCATACTAAAACCACCTGCAAAAACAAATTTCCTATTTGATAAAAAGTTATTAGGATTTATAGAGCAAGGAAACACCTATCATTACCTCAACAGCCTGTATTGGTCCACTACTGGACGCAGGCCTCCCCCTGTTAAGCGCCTTATTGGCTTTTATCTCATGGGGGTAATGTCCATAATCCCCACACTAGGCATGCAGGTTGGGGATCGCAGATCGGTGGTAGAATTGTTCTGCAGAGGGCGCTGCTGCCCGCCCCCGGTGGATATCCCTTAGTCGCCTCTTATAACACCCGGGGGAAGAGCTGGGGTGGTGGAAATTCTAAGTCGGCACCACACAGCTGCCTATCATTAAACGATATACAATGTAATAGAGTTACTTCGATATTTATGATAGGGGTTTGAAAATAGGCAAGCGTCAACGAAAGGTGGATCGACGACATAGTACGCGTAGCGGGGCGTCAATGGATACGTCGGGTGATACGCAGTATCAAGATAAAATATCGCGTGATAAATATCGAGCCTTTGATAATACATATTACGAGTCCCGACAAAAACTTCATTCTCGTGCATTAGGACCGTGCTAAATGCCACGAATTTCGGGACGCCTAATACCAGCAGTGGGTAAAATCCCGCTGAAGTTGATGAAGGAAACCAATTGTAAAGGGAGGGCTGGTGCGGCGGTAGTTTCGGCCGAGGATCCCAAGAAGCGCAAATATGCTGGAGCGAGACCCTAGGTCCGTGGGGTACAGATGCTCTCCAGGTTTTTAAAAAAATATCTGAGCGTCGTCTAATCGAAGCGACGCGTGAACCAAGAGCTGGTGAGTAGGTATCTGGCGCAGTGCATCAGCATTGCCATACAGCGGGGCAATGCAGCCAGCGTCTTGGGGACGCTTCCGACTGGTATTAATATGGACAGTTGAGATACCTGTAGATTGTTTGCAACAGTCTGCACTTAGTTCAATGGTTTCAATTGTAAATCCTAGTTCTAATTTGTTTCTTTTCTTTGATTGTAATTTTCATTGTAAATTAAGTTATGGACCCAACCTTCCAAGCAGCTTCAAGATTAGTTAGAGAAATGTTATATATACCGCAAACACGTGTAAGAACGTAAACGTGACGAGAGTTACGTGGACTAAGCCGAACACATGACTTCTCAGAAACGGCAGGCGTCTTCTAACAGCTTTCATAAATATGATGTAGGTTATAAGTGCGTTTGTATATTCAGATGCTAGAATTATTTCAATTGTGTTACTATTTGGTAAGGTTTATACCAGTATACCTACATGTCGTAGGGAAATAGTAAAATCAGTGGTTTTATTTAATCCATAGAGATTTGGAAAAACCCCTGGAAACCCAGGGATTACTGCCACATACATATCTAATCTACAGGACATATGTAGAAAATAGGCTGGAGTAAAATCTAAATTAGTTTTACCCGGGCGAAAATTACGTGCGAAAAGCTGTTAAAAATAAATCATTATGGATGGCAACGAATTGAATTTGAGTATTCATGGGTTAAAATTTTAAAGAAACGCACTTTAAATAAAATGCTCATCAGATAAAAATACTACACCGCAAGTACATTAGCGTGAAGGAAAGATAACTCTGTTGAATAGGAATTACTAGCCAACGAAATGTAATCAGTAAAGTAGGTTAATTATCTAATCAAAAATTTATGGAGTAAATCACGACGTGGGGAAAATTTACATTTCAGGACATGTTATCACAATGTGTCCTGAAAAATGGGACAACAAACAATCAAAATGAATGAAATCTATCTATATTTATAAAAATGAATTCCTTTTTCCCTTGGTCACGACATCACGCGTAAACGGGTGGAAAAGGTACTTATGAAAGAAAAAATTAAGAAAGTTGAAAACATAAAGCAGGAAATGGGAGGAAAGAACATTTTTATACTAAAATACGAACAGTTTTAAATATGTATTGGGAGACTGGAGTCATAGAAACGCTTCTACCTACATTTACAGTTTTTATACTAATCCACTGCTGATAAACGCCTAATTGGCTACCTTAATTGGGGGTAATGCCCATAATATTACCGTTTTGCACAAAAACAAAACGGATATTATGTGAGTGGAGAAACGGACAGCATGGTTTGAAGAACTGCATTTGAAATATGGATGTATATATATGTCTCTATGGTAGTTTTCTTGGGAATAATGCCTTAGTTCCTCCGTCAAAGTCATAGCAGCAAGTGTCCATGTCATTGTGACTGTCAATGTCAACTCATAGTGTCATCAACACCAGCAAGTACCTTGCTGATGCTGTCCGTTTCTCCACTCACATAATATCCGTTTTGTTTTTGTGCAAAACGGTAATATTATATGTGTTTCGAAACGGACAGCATGGTTTGAAGACCTGTTTGTTATCTGCTGGTGAAAGACGGACAAACGCTATGTGAAAATAAAATGTATGACATGTAACTAAGTAGGTACTAACATGTAATACATAAATAACAAAGTCAAAGATCTTAGGACATAATTTCTAAGACTTTAAAGTTGTGTAAAACAAAATATTGAGTATTTATCAAATCTAATTGATCAGAAATCAACGATACTTAGCATCACACAAAGTGCCCCTGAAGCACATTTATGTACACTTGGATCTGGATAGTGGCAGCCGGCGACGCCGTTCTGCAGTTGTATTGTGCGCCGTCATGCAGGTCACTTCGTTGGGGCTTAGGTCTGGACAGTGGCAGCCGGTGACGCCGCAGTTCTGTCGCTGTACAGCAGATCGCTTCGTGGGGCCGGACAATGTTTAAAACTGTCATAAACTGGGTAAAAGGCAGTGATCTAAGTATGAAAATATTGTATGTATAGGTAATATAGGTATTTCATTATTTAAATGAGTAAAGTTCTGGTTTCTATTTGAAACTTTACTATGGACCATTTAGATTCATCAATTTATTAAATAGGATTATGGTATTCATAAAATCTTGCTGATTTAAAATGCAAGCTCTAAAATGCAAGGTCTAATATTTCAATGAATGGAATTCTGCTTAGTAGAATATTTTCAGTTTGAATGTGATAGTTTTAATTTTATCTAATTCAGGATTTGTTTGTTGATCACATGCTTGGTAATGTGCTCATTTTTAGAATCAATAAATTTAATTGATCTTGCTATTATGAGATCTGGGATTCACATAAACATACTTCATAAGTATATCTTTAATTAACTGTCCATACTAATTGCATTTAAGTAGTTCAAATAGGACTTTTAACATTATTACATTACAAATATAAAATAAAATATGTTATGGTATGGATAACTTATTTACAAGGGGTTATTTCGCTATAACCCTTGCTGTGTAATTATCGGTATTTCTATGTAATATAAAGATGGTAGTTAATGATATCTACATATAGCTTTTTAGTTCTCTGAACTGAACAACATAAGTACTTGAATCAGGTCCAGTTGCAGAAAACACCAAAACAGGTGTCTGCTTGGGTATGTTATTGTTTTCATGAAAAATACTTGGTTATGAATCCACTGACACCATAACTCCATGGTGTTCCCGCTAGACGATATATATCTAATTGCGGAGAACCACGTCATATCCGACGGTAAAGGGTAATGGTACCTTGGTTGGTGATAATGATGGACAATCTGATACAGGACAGTGGGTGACGTGCCTAGTCTTACCACTTGTCTACTTCACCGTACCGTCTAACCCCCCATCCCCCCCCACACTTTTTTACCAAAAGTTCCATTGTCTCCATCTTAGGGGGGACTTCACTGGGGAGAGAACATTAAAGGAGCTCAGACAGAACCTCAATACAAGATTTAAAATGTATAAGCCAGAAGCATTATCATAGATTGTGTGCTATCCTCTCAGGCTCGAATATATTGGCAAAATGTCGGTCACTTTGTTGGGGCGTAAATCGCCTGGTATGTATGCCCCATTATCCGGATACAGTCTCCGAGGGCGACGTGTATATTCAGACAAGACTGATCACACTTCGACTGAAGGTGTTATAAAAGTCGACCTGACCTTGTTATAGCGAGGTATCGCTTTTAAGACCAAGTGCCAGCGGGGCCTATAGCCAGCTGTGGACTAATATAGGCTGATGATGATTAAGTGTCACCTAGGAAACCTCTTTTAAATACGGTCCCCGAGGCCAGAGGTATTTAAGTACCATTCGAGCCATTGAAGGCTTAACGAAAAATTGCATCCTTATCTCCTCCGCACTGGAGTTAACATTGTTAGTGTCCATCTGCTAGTTTAACCTATCAGGTTTAGCAACGGGGCACCAGAGTCGCCACCTCTGCGGGTCACACCGCAGAGTCCAGGCCATGAATGGGGTAATACTCACACTCATAAATTTATTAGCCGTAGGAGCAAAAGGCACACTTGGTTAATATGAGAAGAAATATAATAATGAGAAGTATTGTTCTATTTTACTGTAATAGCCTTCATTTGATGTCTATAATGCCACGCCCCATGTTCCGGATACAGCTTCCGCAGCCGGGGGCAATAAGTACCATTCCGATACTCTGTTTAGATTATTTGGCTGGCAGACGGCCATGCCGCTATACCTCCCCGAGAGGCATGCTGCCGTAGTAGTGTCCTGAATCGTCGTCAAGACAGCTCCAATAACATCATCGCCTAGCCCAAGTAAGCATGCGATGGCCCCTAATTTAGGATATAGCCTCCGAGGCCAGGGGCAATAAGTACCATACCGGTATTATGTTGATTATTTGACTGTTAGTTGGCCAAACTATAACATAACTCTCTCATGAACATCACCATTATTAGTTCCAGTTACATTGTTTCTGACGAAAGGATAAAGTTTCCCTTATTTTATACTTAAAATAATAAGTTTCGTTTACCGGTATGAAATGGTATAGTCCCACATATTGGCTTGAGTGTCAGATATTTGATAAGGTCATTGCCCACCTGACTGGAACCTCTCGTTCAAATGAGTGCATCCGATGCATCTCGTCAAAAGTGGATCACATCCGAGTGAAACCAACTGTGAAGGTTTGGTTATCTATGAGGTTTCAAAGTATTTATTGTAAACCAAATAATTATGTAATGATCCTCTGCTACTTAATTAACAAAACTAAGAAAGAACTTTGAGCTCTTGTGACTCTTGTGGCTTGTGAATATTGTAATAAAAATTTAATATACCAGATTCTGATGGTGTGTTGGTGAGCACGAACCTTCACCTGAAGTGAGTTGCACTAACTCAAACAAAATAGCAGTAGGAATTTATCTTTAATTTAAAGGAATGCCATTGCCCTGCTGTTGGACATCCTAGGTTAATAATAGTAATCTGTATTTGTCTTGATCATTTTTAGTTTGTTGCAGAGAATTTAATTTTGATTATTTCAAACTTTGGGTCTAAATGATTTTCAGAATAATACGGGGTCAATAATAGAACTAATTTTAGGTACTTACTATTAAATAAAGTTGTTCTATGAAAGCCATAGGAAACAACTGTGGAAATAACCTATGATTCTGGGAATGTGAAACTAGGTTCAATATGTGATGTTCATTCCAACTGGTGTCAACAGATCTTGGAAGTAAATCATGTTTTAGATAGGTACTTCAAAATGTCGGAGATCACCATGACAATGATCTAGAGCATAATATTCAGTTTCAATGCAATGAAAGTAACATATTATGAGAGACTACAAAGTATTTTTATGTTTGGCACCTTACTCCGAGTAAGTGTTAAACATACCTGCAGGTAATTTTATTTACAAGCTGTAATGTGAAAGGTCAATTTGCAGAACCTTTTAACTTAATAGTTATAAGGTAGGTAGGTACTGTTCTTTAAATAATTTAAGCAAAAGAAAGCTATAATTATATACCTACTTATGGCATTTTCATAATATTATATTTAAATTCCAATACAATATAGATTAGTTAGTCAAAAATCAGCTATTGTTCTGATATATTCTCTGTACTCTGTCTGCCAGTAACAATGAAATATGTAGCAAAATTCTGATTCTTCAAAATAAAGTGGTGATTCTGCCCCTAACAGTACAAACCGAACCTGGGGACTTATTATTATGATTATTATTATTGTGCTAAGGTTTAATCTTCTCTGTGAAAAACCGGTAAAAAACAAAGCACATGGGCCTCAGGCAAGTGCACTTCAGGTGCTAGGTCGTTCATTTTGCAGGATTTTTCTGACAATCCTACAAGTGTTTAGTATGACAGCTTTTAGCATTAATGTGTCAACTTTTTATTTACCAAACCAGGTAGGTAGGTACTACCAGGTAGCCTACGAAGATTTCGATATGTTATTTATGTAGGCATTTGTATGTCTTGCCCTGCCAAACTTTGGTGTCAATGATGTTTTTATTTCAAACAATTATTTCATACCTATTACATGCACATAAATCTGTTTATAATAGTAGTCATGTTACTAAATCATCATCTTTTCATCAAAAGTATGTTTGTAACACTCAATTAGAGATTGCAAAATGATTTAACATGATCTAGGGTGCTAAAAGGTGCCACCGCACCTTCCGTCTATAGGTTATGTACTTCAACCTGGGTTATTATCGCAATAACTTGATAAGACAAACTGTACTAGAGGATCACACTCGTGCGTGTACCGGCCGGCCTGATGGTGCCGGCGACATGAATAAACAAAGTATTAGGTACCATCCGATGGGAACTTTGTGCCAGGCTCGTGATTGAGTTTTCCACGCTTACCTCATAGCCAGTGGTCGGGATTATAACTCGGAGAGATGGGCACGAATTTTGCACAAAGTAAATGCTTGTACTTCACCATAAACATCGTTTTTTCACCAAAAAAACCATAAAAACACAAAATTTTCCACATACACCGCTGAAAATTTCAAACGCTATGAGTTGACATTGACAGTCACAATGACATGGACACTTGCTGCTATGACTTTGACGGAGGAACTAAGGCATTATTCCCAAGAAAACTACCATAGAGACATATATATACATCCATATTTCAAATGCAGTTCTTCAAACCATGCTGTCCGTTTCGAAACACATATAATAACTTTTACAACTGTAAACCCTATATTCATCTATGACTTTATTTTAATTTTGTTGATTCCATGTGATTTATTTTATTAATTTGTGACCTCGATACATTGTGTATTCCCTACAAAAATTGGACATGTAAATTGGTTTTATCAATAAATTGTGTTTCTGTGTGTTTCTGTTTCTGTAATCCCCACGCAGGGCATGCGGGTTGGGGATGGTAAGTACTTAGTTTAGTTGTAAAATTTCTGTAGGAGGCGCTGCAGCCCGCCCCCGGGTGGATACCCCTTAGCCTATTACGATACTCGGGGGAAGAGTTGAAGTGGTGCAAATTCTAAGCCGGCTCAATATAGTACACCATCGCTTCTACCACAAACCTCTTCTTCAAACTCAAACTTCTTGTCCACAGAACCTACATCTATCTAACTTTTTGCATATACTTACTGTCCTTGGTGGCTTTGTTCATTATGGCTTTACGGTGAAACACTCGAAGTTCACTCGGATTATGAACATGGGTCATTGTTATTGCTTAAAAACACAGAGAGCATTTTTCTCAATGCTCTCTGTCAACAGAACTGTACCTATTACGTCGTATATAAAACCATTTTGTCAATTCGACGAGAATAAGACTGGATTATGCTCGCACTGGTATGTAAAGGAGTCTTTTATTTTATTTAAGTATATATATATATGTATAAAGTGTAACGCCTAAAGCCCGTTGATTTTTAAAATCAGGTTGTAACAAACCATCGAGTGCCAATTTCGAAGTATGGTTCGAGAAAATTTAAGAACAGCGAATGTTCGATGTTCTGTTACTAGTAAATGCTCAGTCTATAGGTACTTACTCACCTTTAAGCCCAGCAGGGGGTACCACCAGGCTGATTATGATGAAAATTATAAATGGCCAATGTAGTAAGTAAATGCGCTCTATCTGTGCCTTACTTAGTCTTGACAAAACTATCAAATTAACAGTCTTCCAGAACATGGTGCTGTGTGGTGCCAGCTTAGAACTTACACCACCCCAATTCTTCCCGCGGATGTCGTAGGAGGTAACCATGAGGTAACTAAGGGATATCAACCAGGAGCGGGCAGCAGCCTCTGCAGAACAATCTACCACCGAACTGCGATCCCCAACCCGCATGCCCAGCGTGGGGATTATGGGCACTACCCCCATGAGATAAATGAAAGTCAACAAGGTGCTTATCAGGGGGAGGCCTGCGTCCAGCAATGCACCAATATAGGCTGTTAAGATGAGGTGAGGCAGAACACGGCAAGTTAGAAAGTGTCTTGAACGGAGGATACAAGCGACTGGGCCCACTACAAAACTGGGACCGCGGTCCTAGTTACCTGATTAGTTTTTTTCTTGTTTATTTCGTTGGGCGAGTGGGACCACTCGTAATTTTAACCACAAAGTACCAGCCATTGCCATCATAACACGATTGTTTTGTTTACGCTGTTCTTGGAAGCACACTGTAGTAGGTATACTAGGAACGGTGGCGTGTCGACAGAGTTCCCGGTATTCGAAAGGTGAGCTGCATACCCATCTGATGAGATGTCTGGGAGATCTGGATGAGACGTCTATCAAATAATACTTATGCAGTGTGCACGCAGCTTAACATCTGAATGAATACCTATGCTCAAGAATACCTTCTCTCTCACACTTGCAAAGTTATTTTATCTATTCTAAGTACCAACATTGTTAATTTAACTTTTTGATAACGAAACAATCTTTGTTGCGTAATTTTAAGTGATCGGCAAGATCAGTATCAGGCATTATATTAATTAAATTATTGAATTGATACATTTATCGTTGATATTATCTGTGGCGTAGCTTAGTTACCTACAACTCAGGTACTTACCTAATTAGTAATTAATGTAAAACTTATAGAATCCCTCCGCATTTCTGAGCATAGGCTCAGAAATACAAAGGGATTTTATAAGTTTTACATGTGTATTGTGAATTTGGATGTTCTTTCCACGTTCTTTCTGTGTGGCCTGGTAATGCGCACAGCCCATAATAAACACTTTGATCGAAGGTTGTAGCAAATAAAATTATATAAATACGTTTCATGTTTTGATCTGACTGTACTTTTGCCATGCTTTTGCTGATTATTTATCGCTTGTTTTCTTCTGGGTGTAAACATACATAACTGTAAAATTTGTGTGGGTAGAAGAAACGACAAAAATTATTATCGTTTATCGAATGAAAATTTGGGTTGAAATAACAAAAGGTACACCGTTTTTGTTTGAAAGGTGTCTTGTAATTCTATGTTTGAAGAAAATTGGCACGGGGCCGTTCAAATACCTATGTAGGTAGTACTTATAGAGAGTTCTTAGTAAAAATTTCGATATGCAAGTACTTACTTGCTAGATGGATATTTTTAAACGACTTCGAAAAAACAAGGAAGTTCTATGTTCGGCTGTATGCATGTTTGCCGATTTCGTGGATCGATTTTGTCATTTATTAAATATTATTGTAAGTATAAGGAATGATCCCGACATGGTCCCATAAAAATTTATTCCCAGGGGATAAGTAACGTCCCGCAACTTAAAGAACAGTACACTGTTCTTTAAGTTGCGGGACGTTACTTATAATAGGAATAAGGTCAGTATTAAGTTTCTTTTTCATAGGTTGCAATCAAATTACGTAGCAGACATTGCACCCATTCCCATCAGCTTCGAAATCTAGCCTAAGTCGTTGCTTACGTGTTGGAAAAAATATAAAATAAAAAAATAAAAATTTCTTATTCAATCAAACAACTTTTAGTCCATTTTGTTAGTACACTTAGGGCCAGAGGGCTAGTACTTAATATTAAACAAGGATTTTGTCCTCTGATGTAGGGGATACATTAGAGGACACTTGAATTTCATGAATATCGCGTTCAGGAAGCATTCGTCCTCAAAATCAGAGCTCGTACTCTTAAAAATTAAATTAAAGTTTCTGATTCGTTTTCGTGCAAACGCTTATCTTATGCAAGCGACTTATAGAGTTGGTTTCGCTCGACAACGAAAACGAAACTTCGATTTTCCTTTTCCGAGTAGGGTTCCAGATCGCGACTGCCTTTTTTTTAAATTAAAATAAAGGGACTTTGTCGCTAAGCGACAATTAAGTATACCTAATTATTAATTAAACAACAATTTACCTAACAACAACATGAACAAAAATTTTGTGAATAGTAAATAACTAAATTACCAAAAAATTAGCTTCTTAATTTAAAGCAACATTCAGCCAGATCATACAGCTGTGCTGCTTTGTCCGACATAGGTGACGCCATGCCAATATAGCGTTGCACTTGCACTGTCCGACATTGAGCACTTTGATGGAACGAAACAGCTTAGTTTTTTCATTTCGACAAATCTCTAGCAAGCGCACGTGGCTCAGCAGCGTTGCGAAAGCAGCGACAGATTTAAACTGGTTAGGTACAGTAGGTACCTACTTGACCGACATCCTTCCAAAAACATCGCAACTGGTATAAAAGTGGCAAGTTCAATGTAGGAAAATGTTGAAAGGAGGTCGTGAACTCGCGAGATACTTTCTGAAAGCCTACGTCATACCTACCGTACTTTACGTTATTAGTAGCAATGAAGTACCTATAAAGCCTCCACCACACAGCCGCGATCTTGAAGCGGTAGCCGGAGGCAGTGTATTACGAGGCGACACAAGATGCGCTTCAGAATCGCGGCTGTGTGGTGGAGGCTTTACAGTTACTACCTACCTATCAATACGATACCTATACGTACTGGACTGCCGCGTTGGTTCAATATTATACCTAGTTACTAAAGTAACACACATTTTTTTGCCCATGGCCCCCTTTTTCCATCACACCGCTCGCCGCCGGCAGAGATTTCACGCCCCTAGCTTGGAGCCGTTATGCTCACGGACCGTAAGGTTCAAGAGGAACTTCTTACCGCGAACACTCAGGTTGCGGAATGATCTCCCTGCCGAGGTTTCCCCCATGAACTATAGTATGAGGTCTTTCAAACAGGTCATTATAAAGCATGTACGGGGTCAGCAGTGCGCGTGTAAGGTCTCTGATGCAGTTATTGTATTTATGGAAATAAAGAGTTTTTGATAGGCTGCGGCAACTGCTTCCTGCCAGGTGGATCGCACGCTTGACTGCCACCTTTGTGGTATTAAAAAACATTGAGTTATCAATGCAATATCTGGACTGCCGCATTGATTCAACAGTAGATAATGAGTTCCTGGGTTGAAATCCTGGGTTGCTATTGGTTTTTCTAGCAAGAAAAATTCACAGTAGGTAGAGTTATAGTAGCACAGATTAGTGTTACTTGGGTTGTCTGGACTGGAGTCAGGAAGTTGGCAGTGTTACACCCCATGCCTCGGAAATCATGTTGAGCTGTTGGTCTCAGTTGACCCCTACCTGATTTTGATGCTGCCCCAGCCGATTTTAGCTACAGTGATTGTGACTGGCCTAGCAATTTATCTCAGAGTACTGACAAGATATCTCTGCTTTGGGTGTTCCATGGTGGCTTTTTATTTATTTATTATTTGTGGGTTATATATTATATAAACTACAGTAGAATAGTGTATCATAAAATAAACCTACAATATTGCAGTACCAGGGCCATGGCTTTTTGTTGTTTGAGTGGTAATTTTATGGAGTGTATTTTTAGTGCAAAGTTTGAAAATGGTGAAGCCTCAAATTATAAGAAAGTTCTGATGGTTGTTATGGATATCCACAATTTGTGTGTTGGCTTGCTATGTGTTCTTGAACTACCTATATGTTTTTGTATTTGTATTAGTAAAGATGATCAGCACTGCATTGTTTTAAATTTGTAATCATCCATAGAAGGAACTTAGTGGAATAGTAACCTACAAAAATAAGTATAGGCATAGATGTATATAATTTAGTTAGGTACAAGGTTTTGAAGAAACAAAGAAGTTTTAGGTTGAATTAACATCTGAAATTACGTAGGTACTGTCCTAAATTTTTAATCAGAAGTTCGTTTTTTATGTTCTAAAATAAATTAGCATCAAGGAGGGTGGACTTACCAGTATACTTTATTCGGCGTGTCGATGCTAGAAAACAGCTCGGACCATTGCAGAACTCTCTTGGACTCACAATCACTTTCGTTTACTCGCTTCGTAGAACTTATCAAGAGCTTAGATTAATTTATTAGGCACTTCATTCGTTATTTTATTGCTTTCAGTTTCTTTTAAACTAAAAGTTTTCTATAACTCTAGCTTTGCAGTAAATGAAACTAGGTATTTTGAGTTGAATTCTGCGAAAACAGCGTTGACAAAACTACGTGCGCAAATACTACAAAATAAAATATAATGCAGGCAGGCTGGCGTGAAGCGACGACGACCGAAAACGAAGTTTCGACGAAATCGGAAATAGCTGTCAACAAAACTGACTGACAGTGACATCATAGGTACGGTCAATCAGCTGGCTGAACTAAATATTCCAGGGTTTGAAACGTAACTCTAGCATAAACTTTCAGAAGCATGAACCCTCAGATTAAATCGCTGGTTAAATGCTAAACTACCACATCCCAAAATTTCACTTTTTTCACTAGAGACATTCAAGAGTTTTTTTTAATTTCTGAGCAAGTCTTTTTTTTTCATATCTATGTTTCACCTATCAATCGACGCGTTATTTTAATTAGAATTAAAACACATTTTTAGTTTTTCCGTAACTTTAACCAAAGGTCTTATAAAACCAAATAAGTGACTTTAGCATATAATAATTGACGTGTTTGTTAATAAAAATTTTCATTAAAAGACCACATTTCATAAAAAATTAAGGTTTATTAGACAGTTTTCAGTACCTAGTAGCATAAATCTAAATCACATTGTTTATTATTCAGTCTATTAATCATTAGTAATAAAACGCTCTACTGAAAATATGGAATAGAAATGTTAAGAAGCCTCAAAAGTTAAAATTTCGTACGAAACAAAACAAAAAGTTATAAATTCTCACAAAACAAATTTTTAATGACTAGAATACACAAGAAAAATTATTTAAACAAATGATATTTCTATCAAAATAAATGCTTCTAAAAACCGTCAACACATTTTAAACCTTACTCTAACTTATTATAAGACGAGACTAACATTTTGACTACTAATTACCTAAAATTAAAACATTCTAAATGTAGAAAAATCAGTCTGTATCATTGATACCTACAAATAAGACTAATCCTTAAAGATTAATATAAAATAAAAAACAAACAAATAAACGCACAGCATGGCTTTAGGGCAAAGAGGTCGGTTGATACTAACTTGCTATGTATAGTAGACTACATCTCTACGCAACTGGACAGAGCGCGTCAAGTGGATGTACCTTACTTTGACTTCCGAAAAGCATTTGATAGGGTTAGCAATGACATACTGCTGGCGAAGCTTAGTTTCATAGGCTTTGCCCCCAATCTCTTACAGCTGATTGCCGACTACTTACGAAATCGGCAGCAGTATGGTCAGGCTCGGCATGTACGATTCCCTGCCCTATCAAACGCGATCCGGCGT
Organism: Eupithecia subfuscata; assembly: GCA_963564075.1. NCBI lineage: Eukaryota > Metazoa > Arthropoda > Insecta > Lepidoptera > Geometridae > Eupithecia > Eupithecia subfuscata. The sequence goes on from OY751102.1 coordinate 2,365,338, forward strand.
AAATCAGATATCGGTTTTAGGGCCACTGTTGTTTTTGATAATGATGAATGACTTATCAAATGTCCTGCGGCACACTAAATGTCTTTTATATGCGGACGACCTTAAGCTCTACGCAAACATCAATACTCTTTCCGACTGCTTAGCTCTACAACACGATATTGATTCGGTCCATCAATGGAGCGCCAAAAACAAAATGGAGTTTAATCCATCGAAATGCTCCGTCATGACTTTCGGTCGCATGTGGCACCCTTTTATCTTTGACTATAAAACCAATGGTATTCGATCGCTAGAACAACAATTAGTCAAGGATTTGGGAGTAACATTCGACCGGAAACTTACGTTTAACAACCACATATCTATCGTAGCTAAGGAGTCGTACAGGAGGCTGGGATTCGTACTAACCGCTAGGATGCCCTGTCAATATTTTTATGACATAAATTATGTACCTCCAATGCCCATGTCAAGTATTTATTGACATGCGGCCAACCGCTGACTTGCCCTGTCAAGTACTAGTTGTCATAAATTATGTACCCCAAAATGCCCGTGTCAAATATTTGTTGACATGGGGCCAACCGCTGACTTGTCGTTGAATTTTATTTAATCCTTCTGTCTCTGTTTGCATAAGGTTTATTTTATGTATCTGTCCTGCTTCTGCCTGAAATGGTCTACCCAATGCAGCCAAAACATTAAACTGTGCCATAGAGAAAAAAATAAATTTTGTTGATGTTTCGAAACTTTGAGTGGGCAACTTCATACTTACTAGCGCAGTGTTGTTGTGATTTTCAATCTCATTGTTTTAATAGTTTTATTGATTGGATTTACGTGGTGTTTTCGATATTTAGACGGTAAGTTATCTATTAATACATAGAAATAAAAGATAATTGTTTTTTTTGTACTGTATGGTAGGTACGTAGAACAAAAAAACTGTAAAACGAAGGTGATTTCACTGTGTGAATGAGAACTGTTGCACTAATTTATATTTTTCTCAGTAATGGTAAATGCTATTGCTATGTTTTCTATTTATGTTGTGAGAATAATAATCTACTTATGTTGTATTACTTTAATTGTAGGCCTAACTGTGGTATTTTCGCATTTGTGATATGCTAAGTTTCTCTAGAATTACGGCTCGCGCCGCCAGATTTCTGTGCAAAATTAAAGGCCTGTAAATAAATAATTTTGTATGGGATGGTATATGGTTTTATTTTTTATCCTATTATGTATATATTAAACATTGTAATTTAAAATAAAACACCATAGGTCATCGCTTTAATTTTTGAAATATGATCGTTTAAACACAAGCCGTGCTCGAAAACGCGCTATCTCTGTGTTCAGCGTATCATAATTCTACACCGTAGTTCAATACTAATAAACAAAACACTTAAATACAAAGCTTCATTCATACATCACATAAAAAACATAACACTTGATAGTGTTACAATAACAACTTCAGACACAATGAATGGATTTGTGAAACCCTAACCGAACGGCGCGGCGCGGCGACAGTTATAAAAAATGACGGGACACTGTGGGGTATGCGATAAGCGCCCGTCGGGGCAGGCGAGCGGCAGGTATAAAAATTACCGAGGCAATGTGGGGTGTGCGTGAAGAGCGCGTCCGGGCATGTGAGCGGACGCACGTGACTTTCGAAACGATTACGTCATAAAGCTCCTTTTCAACGCTTTGCTCCGTAGCAAGCTAGAGGCCAGTTCCTGTGGAGTCCACATGAAAAGAAATATGATCTTCTACTGGAAAAAGCACAAAATGCATTTCTAAGATACTCATACAAGCGTGTGGCTGGATATTGCCAATTTATTGTATCCCACTAAATATTTACAAGGTTCCCTGGGTTATAACTCGCTAAATACACGACGCTCGTATGATCAGTTATCTAACACTATTAAAACCTTTAGGAATATTATCGACGGTTCCGATCTACACGAGTAGCTTTGCCTATATGGCTGGATATTCGTGGCAGAAGTCACAGGCTCTTCGCTCTACCACCTTACCGCACTGTATGGCATCATCAGTCGCCGCTGCCTCACACTCTCGGCGCCCTCAACGGGTTACTTAAGGCTTTCCCAGACTGTGACATATTTGCGGACGAATAGAAGGTCTTATGCCAGTCTGTCTGCTCTATTGTGAGAGGGATGGATAATCGATTTATTATTTTCTTTCTTGTTTAAATGTAAATTAGCAATTTAATCATGCATAATTTTAGTCTGACATTTTTATTAAGTTTATACCAATTTAATGTTAGATTTAAAAAGTTTATTGTTGTTTTGTTTTATTTTTTATTCAAACGCATTTCAAAAGTGTCACTTAAGCTCCAAGCAACAAGATAAAGTTCACGTAAAAATTATGTGCAAGACAAACGCATTTCAAAAATAACACTCTTGAACATACACACAATGTAATAACAACTAAATTTCTCGTGCTAAGGTACCACATGTCGGAATGTGTTACCTTTGCACAAAAAATAATGGTTGTATCTTGACTTCGATTTATATGCAAAAGGACCATATTCCGAAATATGGTACTTTTGCATATAAATTTTAGCTAACAAACACTTATTATTTTGAGATACGGCCCTTTGGCATATAACTTACGTGCGCTTCCGCAGAACACACAACGACAATTGAAAAAATGGCTGCTTGGCTCTGAAATTTGGCGCCAAAGTCTAATAATGCTAAACAGCCACATCTGTTTTTCGGTTGTTTTTAATGCCAAAATGAAAAGTGTCTTTTACTCATACTATAAAATAACTATTTTAAATCACATTTTTGCAATAAAAACGATTTTCACGATTTTTGAGATATGGTACTTTAGCATTTAATCAGCGTAATATAGGCATGAACCCAATATAAATTATTACATACAATAGAAGGTATGGCACTCCGAGAAACAACGGTCACGTGTGGGCTTTCCTAAGAACCACTGTAGGGCATTTTCACAAAAAAGTACACCCCCACTTTTACGCTGTCCCACGTTTTTAAAGTTGAACTAGGTACCTATGGGTTTACATTAATGCGTATAATATATTTATTTAAATAAATCGGTCGTATTTATATGAAATTTGTTTTCTAATAAACAATTTTAGTGCGAATAAACTTAATTATGGACAATTGAGATAGCAGAAGAAGCCATTTTTGACTTGTCCCAGTGCTATTAGCTTCGAACAAAACAAAGTGAAATTACCGAATATATTTCTACAAAACGTTGTCAACTTTTTGTATGTACCTGTAGTAGAATATTTTTTATAAATAATACCCTAACAATACAGGCGTAAAATTCATTTTTGTTCAAACTCAAAACTTGTCCCGACCGAACAGGTCAGCACCATAGAAATCTAAATAACAAGGCACTAGAAGTCCTGAGTACCACCCGATCTATCGAGAATGCATGTCGCCGGCTCGCCCCCTCTACTACCTTACCACTATATACACAGACAATAACTACGGAATTAAGCCTACGCCCATTCAAAAATGCAGTGCAAACCAAATTAAGCCGTAACCGTAGTTACATACGTTCGCTTACTCACACATTAGTGAAAAGTTTGTCTTTGCCATCTTTGTTGTCGTTATAACGACATTTTAATGTAATCTACACTAGTGCTGGGCACGAAATAACAGGTCACGTACCTACTGTTATTATATGACTAGGACATTGTACTAATAAAATAAAAATATAAGGTATGTAGGTACTTCAATATTCATTTAGTAATAATAAAATTAATGATAAATAACTTTCCATTTACTGTCCGGTAAAATGGAGAAACTTATTTAAAAACTATATTCCATGTAAGGCTTGAAGTGCAAGTGAGAGCGCTCGACATCCGTCTCTCTCCTACTTGAATGAGCGATGCGTCTGCGTGGACAGCTGCTATACTATAGTACATTTACATGTTTTGATCGAGTATCAAATGCTACCATTCCATCAGTATTTTCTTAAGACGTTGTCACGTTCAACTATCGTCAGTAAACCGACTTTACAGACAACCAATTTTTGAAGTGAAAACTTCTTTAGCGGCGCTGAGCACTTTTTTTTTAGTGTCACCAAGCTGACTATGATTTTTCTATAGTGTCTACATATTAATCGTCTTTTTCATAAATAACGCAATTTTTCGGAAATAATGTATCATTTTCAGTTCCAAAAACTAAATGCATTGCAAATGCATTGTTTTCATAACCTTTAATTTATTTTAGCAAGTTTTCGAAATGACCACCATTTTTTTCAATACAACATTCAACACGTTTAGGTGCGTAAAATTGTCTCTATGATTGTTTGTAGCTCTTTGCTGGTGACGCAACTTGTTACATACACTGCTTTACAGTATAAGATAATATATCTAGTCTACCTGCTCAGTGTTTGTAAGTTAGAATTATTAAGTTGCTAGCTTCTGCCCGCGGCTTCGCGCGCGTTGTTTCTATGGAAACGTTATGAGGCTATTTCTATCCCATGGGAACTGATTTATGGGATAAAAAGTCGCCTATGTTTGATTTCAGGGTTCGACTTACCTGTATGCAAAATTTCAGCCTGATCCGTTCATAATTTTGGCATGAAGAGGTAACAAACATCCATCCATAAAAACTTTCGCATTAATATAATGTTAGTTTGATGTTATGTGATTTATCAGTCAGACTAGTTAACTTTAGACTGTAAAGCAGTGTATATAACAAGTTGCCACACCAGCAAAGATCTACAAACAACCCTAAAGACAATTTTATGCACATAAACGTGTTGAATGTACATTTCGAAATCTTGTTAGAATAAATTATAGGATATGAAAACGCATTTTATTCATTTTAGACATTGTTTCATAGTAACATTTACTGCTTATGACCTACACTACACAATCGATTATGTAAGTATAATAATAATAGTGATAATTTTCAAAACGTCCGGGTTGCGTACGTACGTACGTACGTAAGTTCGGGTTGTAGTAGATATTATCCTTTATCAAGCTATTAGGTTATTTTAATGTATCATTTTTCAAAGGAACAAGTTTCTATTACCAACACACACATCATACATCACAGTTTCATTAGAATTTTTAAAAAACACGGAAATAGGGATAAAAAAGTACAGATGTATGGACATGATACTAGAAAGAGATGAACTACAACTTTGGGGCCTCTCACTCGGCTCGTTGTATCACTCGTTAGATACGAATCACTGCAAAGTCCAGGTTAGGCATAGGTTCATGCTTATATCATGCACTTTAGTACTATGACTTTACAGGGTACTTTTGAATAATTTAAATATATTCGTTCACATTTAGAATTTCGTTTCGTTTCATAATGGATGGCGCTGAAAAGTTTTGTTCATGGTGTTTCCAGCTCTGCAACACATTCACATTATTCTTTGGCATCCCTAAAGATTAATGTTCCTGTTTCGTGTTGACAGTTTGTCAATGATACCAACATATTTTTTGCAATTTGTAAATGATGAAATGAAATGAATGCAATTTACGTCAAATCAAAACATTGCACAGCACAGTGACGTTTACAGAATTTTATGTTTCTGCTATAATTTCGCGATAAAATTAGCCACGCAGCATGGAAGAATCCCCAACATCTGACCCGGACTCCAGCAAACCCAGCCTCTTAGCTGACGAGCGCCCAAGTCCGGTAAATAACGCTCTACAACTGGTAACAAATTACCTACTCATGTTGATCACTCTATCGCTTTTTCGCAGGACCGGCGTCCTTTCGGCGACCTGGGCTTCCAAGTTTCTCAAGTAGTAGAGAGACTAGAAGCCGGCATCAATGCAGTCGACTTATCAGATGAGGAGATAAGGCCGGGAGCGATTAAATACAATACGGGACCATGGATGGAGCCAGACGCGATGTCTCCTGCCGCTATTCTGGATATCGTTCACGATTTAGTGGCCAAAACTGATCCTCAGTTTGAGGTGGCGGAACAGCCACTGACACCGTCGAATAGTTTGACCCGGATTGTGCTTATGTCGCACAGTATCGCGGCATTGCTAATGCGGCTGGATCGCAGTCATGCGTCGAGATTGGGCGTTCACATAGCCGCGGAAACCTCTCGATGGATTTCGCACTTGTTCAAGTAAGTCCGTCATCATTAGCCCATACCAACTGAGCTTACTATTTGCCTCCATCCTCCGCCAGAATGTAAGAGAGTCTCTCACCAATCTACAGTGATGTTAAAAACATGCAAAGGGTTGATAACCATCAATAACAACTAATGCCCTACATGTCTCGTCCCATCCACAGGTATAGCTTTAGTTTTGTTACGAGACACCTTGGTGGCAGTTTAATCTGAGATATCCCTGATAACAATGTTGTTATCATTATGGATTCTAATTAGTTTTGTGTGTATTAGATTAGACAGTTATTTTAAACACATCATTGAGTCTTAATAGATTCATGAATGAATTTCTACACCTATATTATTTATTGTGATAAGGTCCATACAGCATGTAAATATCCACTCTCATTACGCTTGACAGGCATATAACAACTTTGTGCTAAAATTCACAGAAGGAAGCTACTACCTACCCTTCCTTTGATAGGTTCCCTAAGTCGGCTCTTACGCGAGTGGTCGATTCTTACACCCAGACAGCCAAGACCAACAAATAGTTATATAACAGTTGAGAGTAGTTGTCTCCTAGCTTATTGAAAACCAAGTCACAGCTAACTAGTGTTTTTTTCTTAAAAAATTACTGTATTATACATGACGAAACTGATACTTCACACAAATGTAGACACTAGATTCATGACACTACCACTATATCTGCACCTGTGTCGTGGTGGTGGAAACACATAGACACAAGATGTTAACATTGAGCGACGAGTGTCATCATGTATCATAAGCTTTACAGTATCAGTACTCTTTTCGATACATAATCAATAATTGTACACTATTGTACATGAAAATATCAGAGTATTTATAGCAAAAACTACATAATCAGTTGCCATAGCTGATAGCGAACAAAGTTTTACGATCCTGCCTACCCTAGGTATTATTGTGTGATAAGGATTTGTACTAACTTAACTATGTATAGAAAATAGGACATGGTTTTACTAGCCTGTTGCAAAATGGTAATGATTATTTGATTATATGCCAATTTTCCACTTATTTCATTGTTCCAAATTGTATGCCAGTAAAATCACGATTCCCTGTAAATATGAGGTCACTTTTTCGGAAATGGTCCTATCTGCCCTACCTTTTCAAGACGACATAATTGCTGGTCGATTCAGATGATATATTTGTAAATGTATCATTTATATTACTACTTATTAAATAATTTTTAAATTAATTAACAAAGTGACAGGAGACTCCCGCTCCGAGTCGTTTTTGGTGCAAAGGATTGCCATCGCTATTCAGCGAAGAAATGCTGCAAGCCTTTGCACCGGGAATGGTCAGGGGCGTTTAATAATAATAATAAATAATGCTGGACAATCCACACCGCATCATCTAGCCCTAAGCTAAGCAGATGTGTGTAAGTTGTGTACGCAATACATATGTGGAACTTTATGACATTAAACGATTTTTACTATTTATTATTACTATTTGCGCCGCTTATTTAATAAGAACTAGCTGACCTGGCGAACTTCGTACCGCCAATAAAAGTTCTCTGAACTTTTTTTTTATTTTCTCACCTTCTAAACTTTCCTTGGACTTCTATACAAATATTTCTCAACCAAAATTTGCCAAATCGGTTCTCAAGTTTTAGCGAGACAAACGAACAGCAATTCATTTTTATTTAAAGAGATAGAGATATATACGAAAAGATAGATTGTATCTGGGCCTTAATATAGTTGTTCACCTATTACGCGTACCTACTATCGTTTTCACACATTTTCATGTTCCTTTGAACTTTGGTCCCAATAAAGAATTCCTCTGGGGGATGGAGATCTAGGTTTCCAGGGAAGGATATCAGCTACATTTCATCCAATTAAAACATGTAAATCAGGGAGTCGAAGCTAGTAGTACAAATAGTTTGTCTTTGTTGTATACTTTGTAATGTATGTACCCTTCCTTCATTCACTGATTGTTTATTAGCATACTCAAACAATCAACATCCGCTAGATCAACCCTGACCTTTATTGAATGAGCATTCTACAGTTTCAAATATCCTTTGTTTCATACATTACAAAGTTATTGAGATGAGAATGGTAAGCGTAGCGAAAATAATATAAAAACTATATTCTGCGCTCGATTTCATACTCACTTTTCTTGGATGGTAGCGATTAGCTCCAGCATCATCGATCAAGTATGCGGCCTCCCCCGTAGATACCTAGAACCTTACAAGAATGACACTCAAAAGTGTCCACGTTTTGTTTTGACGCAGACAGTTTGCGCAGAGCCTGTCAAGTTTTTTGCATGCGGAACAAGAGATTAGTGGAGTCGAATTTATTTTATTTTATTTTTTTAAGTAGGTAGGAAGGTACCCTAAAAATAATTTATACACTGTTTATTTTTATAAGGATAAAAATTAAATACTAAGTTCATTAAATCTAATACTTTTTGTAGTCTTTCTTTTATTATAATAAAAAATATATCTATCTATGTAGTGTATTGTATTAAGTATATCAGTTATCTAGTACCCATAACACAAGCTCTGCTTAGCTTGGGCTAGATAATGCTGTGTGAATTGTCCAGCATTATTTATTATTATTATTTATTATTAGAGAGTCCACGCAAATAAAATTGAGGGCGGGTCAGCTAGTTATTTTATAAACCTCAACCAGTTATTTTAAATGTCTTTTCATGAAAAATTTACTATCACTTACAACTTAACACAAATAAATAAAAAAAAAATTAGAAACAATAGCCGCTCCATTCATCAACTTAGAACAAAATAAATATTTTTACATAGGCAAACCCAACAACAATATTTAATGCTGATTTCTCAAGTATATAAGGCTCAATTGGCTCATATCACAATACACAGGTAAAAAAAACATTTAAACTTACTGAAAATAAGAAATTCCATCCATTTTCTGGTGCTTGGTCGGTCGAATATTGCATTTTTTATACGAGCAGTTGACCATGCTTTCGGTCCGAGAGCTAAAATGACACTAGTTGAAAAGGTATCCCAAAATGCCAAATGGGATACCTTTTGATACTGACGTTTTCAGGGCGCGCATTGTGCATCTAAGGGGGGCCGGCCGGAAATTTTTGATCGATGTCCAGCATACAAAATTTTTTATTTTTTTCACTTAGACCTTTTACCCGACACAGTATTCGTAAAAAGATAGACAGACTAGCATTTGTATAACGACGTCCTCTGGCGTGGGAAAACCATAAGAAGCTATGATGGTGTAGTTGGTTAGCATATTCCCGTACTGAGGGAAGGAGGCGAGTACAAGTCCCGACGAAGTCAATTTTTTTTGGGATATTAAGTATTTGATTTCCTATAAATTACTCAGAGTGTGAAGGCTTACGCACTATAATAACAAAGACCTTATTATTTCTTGGTTCGATTCACTCAAAACTCGGTACTTATAAATCTAATATATAAAATTCTCCTGTCACACTTTTCGTTGCCATACTCCTCCGAAACGGCTTGACCGATTCTCATGAAATTTGAGCATATTGAGTAGGTCTGAGAATCGGCCAACATCTATTTTTCATACCCCTAAGTGATAATTTTAATTTTCCACGCGGGCGTAGCCCCGAGGCGCAGCTAGTAAACTATAAAGTAAATAATGAATCACATATTTTTCATTTACAAAACTATCCATATTATTTGGCTTGAACTCCTGCGCAAGTCAATATAATATTCATTCAGACAAGCAATTTGTGCGTGTTTGTTATTTTTACAAATAACAATACACCGCATTCCGATTTCTAATTGTATGAAACTGATTAGTGAACTGTTAATCGATTTCTGCTATGCTAAGAAAACTTCATTAACTTGCTTCAGTGTCATGAAGGTTGGTACAATCCACAATGCGATGTATTATTGAGTACTCAGGACCGGGTCAAACCGTAGGTTAGCATCACAAAGACTACCTACCTATAAAAAACAAGATCCGTCAAGTGCGAGTGTGACTCGCGCGCCGAGGGTGTCAATCATACAAATAAGTACGAATACTTAAGACGCCCTCCGGCCAGGTGGGATGACGATCTGCGAAAGACTGCAGGCAGATGCTGGATGCGGCAAGCTGAAGACAGGGCGCTATGGCTCTCATTAGGGGAGGCCTATGTCCAGCGGTGGACTAATGTAGGCTGATGATGATGATGACTTAGGTACCAGCTAGAGACTTCGCTGCCTAAAAACAGTTGGTACATTTCAGATAGATAAACGGTTAAAACTTTGGAGAATAATAATAATAATAATATAGCCTTTTATTCAGACCTTAAATAACACGTTTAAACTTAATAAAATAAAGGTACTTATAACTAAATTAAAATTAGATTGAACTTAACCTAGTATTTGTAGTTTGTTTATTTTTTGCAGATCTGTTTGCCAATCGGCAAAGGCCTCCTCCAACCTTTTCCATTCGGATCTTTCTTGATCCGAAAACTTTGGAGATTAGGATAATATTTTTTGTTACTCTTCACTGTGTCAAACATAGAAAAATTTCAAAATCTGTTTTGAAATGTACTATTTAATACCTTTAATTTGATACCCCGAATTTGGAAGACATATTAACGAATTTAATAAATTACCTCTCCTTTGTTACAGATTAGGAGATTACCATGCATACTACCATCTAGAACACATGGAGGGCCTCGTGAAGGTCGCGCGGATGCTGCTTCATCACAAATATCCTCGGTATTTGGAAGATGGAGGTGGGCCTTCCATTTATTATAGCCTATTTATTTCATTACTTGCTTAATTGAAACTTTATTTTTTTAATAGCACTCTGTTGAACCCCAAGCAAGCAGAGGAGGGTCATTTATAAGCTTACATGTCTGTTGCATCATAGCTCCCAAACGGATGAACCGATTTTTATTTATTTGAAAGTTGATTTCACCGATGATTTTAGCTTGAGGTGATTACTGATTAGTGACGCTGGAAAAAAAACAGTTGTTACTATTTTCTAGGTTCAAGTAATTTTGATAGCTGATAAGATGTTTTGCGCACTTTGTAAGCCATTTGCTGTGTGGTGCCGGTTTAGAATTTGCACCACCCCAACTCTTCCCGCGGGTGTCGTAAGAGGCCACTAAGGGATATCTATCGGGGGCGGGCAGCAGCGCCCCCTGCAGAACAATTCTACCACCGAACTGCGATCCCCAACTCGCATGCCAAACCCCCCATGACACGCTTCATCAGGGGAGGTCTGCATCCAGCCGATTGGCTGGTGAGGTAGTCAGGTTGTAGCGTGGGTTCATAACAAACGGCTTACCATGTGCTCAAACTTCTTATCTGATATCTAAATTACTTGTAGAACCCAGAAAATAGTAAAATCCCGAGTTTTTAAGTTCACTCAACCACATTAATTTGATGAATGTGATCGCTCTAATATTATGGTTGTCTCGATTAACGTTGCCAAGTTTCAAAATAAAACTACCCAAAGGATTCGATTTTTACCCGCGAGGCTGGGGTTATGTTTTTTGAGAGTTTCTATGTGGTTGGCGGACACTCTTTATTACCTTTAAGTATCAAAAACGGACAAAACGATTTTGATGAATGAGTTCTCAAATACTCGTCCGGTCTCCTATATTATGGTTCTTAGATACTTTTTGTAGGCCTTCGCCCTCTCATTTGTAAAAAGAGGACTGAGTCGAATTTTTTTACAGTTTGCATTAATCACTTGTTTATAGAATTAGTTTGTGAACTATGGGCATTGTAGCCTAAGTATTTATTAGTTATGATGGTCGCAAATAAAATGTTGTTTGATATTCCGATCTCTAATAACATATTTTTATCTTCACAGCTCTAGCCATTGCCTCCCGCCTGCCATGCATATACTGCTGCATAGAAAGCCCTCTGAACATCGTACAATACCTCTGTAGACAACTCGGCTTGCCGCTAGCGTGTGTGCGGCCCGTGCCCATCGATGATTCAGGTAAAAACAACCATAAGATAGAGAGAATAGAGTCAAATTTCGCTTCACATACTGCTGTAGACAACTCGGCTTGCCGCTAGCGTGTGCGGCCCGTGCCCATCGATGATTCAGGTAAAAACAACCATAAGGTTGAGAGAATAGAGTCAAATTTAGCTTGATATACCTACTGCTGTAGACAAATCGGCTTGCCGCTAGCGTGTGTGCAGCCCGTGCCCATCGATGATATAGGTAAAAACAACCAGATTCAGAGAATAGAGTCACATTTCGCTTGATATACTGCTGCATAGAAAGCCCTCTGTCATCGTCCATCCTTCAGGTAAGAACAACCTAAGATTAAGGGAACAAAGTTAATTTTCGTTTGTATAGCGAGTTCAGAAGCAAGTTGTATACACCGGCCATCTGTCAATCGACCTTGCAACCTTTCTCCCAATACGCCACACAAGAGCCCAAGTGACCAAAATATACAGTCAGATTTACAGAAAATTTTTATCCAGCAATATCAAGTAGTAAGCAATATCTTGAATGTTTGTTTGTTTATAAAATACCTTACCATTTCAAAGACCATTCTTTGTTGTTGTCATTTTCAAGAGATAACTTTGAATTCATCGAAATTCTTTCACATCTTTAGAATGTTCAATTATTTCGTCAATAATAAACAGACAGGGTGTTCAATTATGTTCTGGGGTTCGAGTAAGCATAAAATTGCGTAATAAAAGTTAGAAACCAAATATTTGTATTTATCTTATTATGTACGCAACACGCGCCTCCTGCAGAACATTCTACCACCGAACTGCGATCCCCAACCCGCATGCCCAGCATGGGGATTATGGGCATTACCCCCCATGAGATAAAAGCCAATAAGGCGTTTATCAAGGGGAGGCCTGCGTCCAGCAGTGGACCAACACAGGCTGTTGAGGTTAAGGAGGTACGCAACACAAAAACTTAAGGTCTCGCTATATGTTCTGAAAACTCTGATCACCCCAGTTCTTCACCGTTCGATCATCTATAAATGGTAATTTTCTGTAAAAAAAGAACAGCTACCAAGAAATGTATAAAGATTTATGTGGTTAAAACATTAATATTTCATTCAACCCATTCCAGGTCGAGGCATGGACACAGAGGCCCTAAAGCGCCTCTGCGAAGAAGACATAGAAGGGAATCGAATCCCACTCCTGGTGTTAGGCGAAGCGGGGGTGCCGCCGGTAGGCTGCGGATCCGATATAGCGAAACTGGAAGCTATATGTCGAGAGACGGGCATGTATCTTCACTTAAGGGGACATGGGCTGGCGTTGGCGGCGGCTATTAACAGAGACCAAGTTAGTTTGCTAATCTAAACTTATAGGTATACAAATAAGGTCTTATTTTGTCTGATATAGCGAGACTGGAAGCCATATGTCGAGAGACTGGCATGTATCTCCACTTACGGGTGTATGGGCTATATAAATACGAAAGTAATTCTGTCTCTCTGTCTGTCTGTTACCTTTTCATGAGGAAACGGCTCGACAGATCTCAATGAAATTTGATAGATAATATCCCGGAGAAAAACAGGCCACATTTTATCCCAGAAAAATAATCATGTATAAATTAATAATCATGCTTGACATTTGACAAAAAACTCGGTGCGTCGATGACGTGATATCTAATATGCCGGGGGACGTCATATTAGATATGACGTCCCCCGGCCAGGTGGGATAACGACCTGCGAAAAACTGCATGCAGATGCTGGATACGTGCAGTCCCTGATTTGCCTATTAAACATTCTCTGCGAACAGAGTATAGCACAGCACAGCTTACCTAAACCTGTCTAAACTATATGTTCAACATACATATATTTAAAGAACGGCCATGATAACAAAGTACCTAAGTTAAAGTTAAAGTACCCAAGTACCAATATTTGCTTAAAGGTTAAGGTTACAGCAATAGCTGTAGTTAAAAGAAGCCTTGCCAACAACTAAGGGGTCTATTTTGGTTTCAGATCTTCGACGCAGCGGATGCATTGACGATAATGCCCAGTCTGTGGTTTGGAATCCAAGGGTTACCAGCTATTGTATCCTTTTAAAATAATACTAAGTCTACTTAAAATCCTTAGGAATACTGAATGATGGACAAACTTTAGTTTAGTTATGGTGAGTATACCTTCGTACGCACAAAAAAAGAAGCAATTAGCGAGTTCCAAACTTTAGCGGTGCTAATGATTAAAGAAGAACCGCTTAGTAAGAGTGGAAGAAATATCTAAAACTAGCCTCTGCCTCTGTTTCTATGGAAACGTTTTGAGGTTATTTCTATCCCATGGGAACTGATTTATGGGATAAAAAGTCGCCTATGTTTGATTCCAGGGTTAGACTTACCTGTATGCAAAATTTCAGCCTGATCCGTTAAGTAGCTTTGGCGTGAAGAGGTAACAAACATCCATCCATCCAAACTTTCGCATTTATACTATTAGTGTGATGTTTATCTGGTTACTTATTGCTACCTCCTCAACCCCCATAAAAAATTCTTGACCCCTTGGAATTTTTACGACGATTTTTTTCAATGTCTAGTTTTTTTCTATTCATTCACAAAGTTTTTAATTCAAGCACAAATGAATTTAAAGCTCAACTTTGAATGGAATTAAAAAAAACTAAAATTGATTATGTTCTTCGTACTCGTATTCTTTTAAAAAGTTCTCATGTTTATCCCTTTTCCCCTTGTCTAACGTATGCCATGAAAACCTTTTTCTAACTTTACTAATGTGCTAAGTGCGTGATATTTGTATGATTTCTACGCGGGCGAAGCCGCGCGGCGCAGCTGGTGAGAAAAAAATGACTGATATACGACCTCTGTGGCGCAGCGGGCGAAGGTCTGCCTGCGACGCAGGAGGTTGCGGGTTCGATTCCCACCTCGGGACAAATGTTTGTACGATCTGCAGACATTTGTTCAGGGCGTTCTGGATGTTTACTATGTATAATAAAAAATATCTATCAATATAGTGTATTGTATTAAGTACTAGCTGCGCCCCGCGGCTTCGCCCCCGTGGAAATTTATGTTTCCAACTTTCTTAATTTTTTCTTTCATAAGAACCTTCTCCTGACAATAACAAACACAACAAAGAAAGAATTAGCGAAATCGGTCCAGGCGTTGTTGAGTTATGCGCTTACCAACACATTTTGCGATTCATTTTTATATTATAGATTTATTTATACTATTTACAATAAATTTGTAATTAAATTGTAGTAAGTACCTAATGTTCCTTATGCCTTGCACAGACATTTTATAGAATACCAGAACCGCTACCTGTTGGTGATTCTGCAAAATTTAATGGGGTAAGTCTAATCTGTGACAAGTTTATTTGTGTAGATATTGTTTATTTTATGGAATGATTTTGTATAACTTTACGCCCGTTGCCATGGAACTACACACTAAACGACGCCCGTTGCCATGGAAACCATTAGTTACCAGTGATTGTGAAAATTATCTTGAGATGATGTTTTTACGGAGCAAATCGTCGATTCCTCGAGAGATAAACTTTTAAGGGACCACTTAAAAATCAACCTTTATACAACAACGAAAGAATCTTCCAATTCTAGTACGAATTGGCGAAGATATCACAAAATTAAATATTGCTGTAGCTAGTCGTGATTTTTCAAAAGTGTTGTTGTTTTTTAAGCTTTACGGGATAAATACCAATCCCTGAGGAATAACATTTTTATGGGACCAATTCGGGATCATTTTCTATACAAAAGTGAACGAATCAGTAAAATCACAGGCGGACATATTATGTAACATACAAACATTAAAAAAAACACAGACGAATTGAGAACCTCCTCCTTTTTTGAAGTCGTTTAAAAAGGGGAGATGAGGTAGAAACTAGCTTCTCGAAAGTGTAAGGCTAAAATTAGTTGCAATTAGGTGCACCCACCTCAGTCAGTCGGAACGGCGCTGCCGGCGTACATTATATATTTTGGTGTCGGTCGCAGTTCAGTCTAAGTACGTCTATCCATCTTCCGTCTTTGTTGTTCATTAGGTAGGTTTATTGCAAAGGATTGGAAATAGCGTGTTTTTGCGTTTAGTTGCACACAACACACATTTGTTGAGTCGGCGCTGGGAAAACGTACCATATCTACAGATTTTACTTAAATATATCCTTTACCTTCCCAGATATCCAGCAGAGAGAACACACTAGCCGCCCTCGCGGGCCTTTCGGGCGGTAACGCGAGACTGCCCGCCCTACCGATATGGACGTGCATACTAGCGGCGGGGGCTAGGCGGCTCGCGGTGCAAATGTCCGCTGCGTTCAAGTCCGCTCGAGCGGCGTACGCGGTGCTATCGAGCGTTGGGCTTAAGATACTGGTAAATTACCTTGCCTATCTAGGTTTAAGAAATCAAATAATATCCCAAAAAAAATCGACTTCGACGGGACTTGAACCCTCATCCTTCCCTGAGTACGGAATGCTACACCACAAGGTCAACTGACGTAGGAGTCGAAAATTCAAGTCCCGTCGAAGTCGAAATTTCAAGTCCCGTCGAAGTCGAAAATTCAAGTCCCGTCGAAGTCGAAAATTCAAGTCCCGTCGAAGTCGAAAATATTTGGGATATAATATTATTTTATTTCTTAGAATTTACTCTGAGTGTGAGGGCTTACGCACTTTAATAACAAAAACCTTACCTTATCCATATTTTGAACAAAATAATTTAGGCATATATTATGAAAGCTTACTCAGTCTTCGATTTATGCTTGGGCAGCGCTTATGTCATAGAGAAGCGTCAAGCATAGATGGAACAGTTTCTAAAACGTTTATATGTTTAATTCCCTTTATTTGGCCAATAATGTCTTGAGAAAATGACATGTTTTTATTTCAGAGTGCGAGACCGGGAGGAGATGAACCACCAAATGTAGGACTAGTTGTAAGTATATTATATACATTAATATCTATTTATACAGGGTGTTTGGCTAAACAGTCTTATCCTTGAAACCAGAAGTTCAGAATCATGAGCAGAGTCCAAAACCGATAAAAAAACTAAACTTCTTTTTTTTAATAATTTTGAAAAAAATATCCTCATACATCATAAAAGCATTTCACCCTACATTTATACCTACGCCGCCTGCTTTAACCGACAAAGCAGGCGGCGTCAAACAAAGACCCGCTCGCGCGCCGACAAAGGCGCCGCCGCCTACATACCTACGCCGCGTCCGCGCCGCTCGCCTGCTTTGTCGGTATCAAACAAAGACGCCGCTCGCGCGCTTTCAGTCGCGGCCCGTCTGCTAGGTAGTGAGCACGTCACGACGCGTTCCGTGCTAATTTGTGATGTGCCGATTTGTTCGCGTATTGTGTTAAGTAGAGAAGTGACGATGTCGTTCACAAATGAACAGTGGACTGAAATGGTGCGACTTTATGCCAACGCTGGTGACAACATGAACTTGGCTCGTACGATGTACGCAGAGCGGTTCCCAGAACAACGTGTGCCAAGCCGGGAAACGATCCTAGCGGCTACACAAAGGCTACGTGCCTACGGCCAGTTCACCGTGCCTAGTCATGCACAAGTCATGAAAACATTTTATGCCTAATGTGAGTAAATCAAACTGTACATAAAGCTGTAAATTTTAATTGAATTGTACATAAAACTTGATTGATGATGAACTTTTTAAATACGCCAAAAGTACCTACCTACTTTAGCCTACTTACTGGCAAATGTGTTAGAGTAGCTTTTTTTGCCTGTCCTAATCCAGGAAAAGTATGAAGGGAAAGTTCCATCACAAGTTGTAGGTACCTACGATTCGATACCTAAACCACCGGCCGGCTACAGGCGAGAGCGGGCGGCGCGGCGTGATAAGGTCACTAGGGTGTCCATAAAATCACGTAGGATAGCAGAGAAATGAATTATGAAATTCCATCGAAACTAATTGACTTTTATTTTTAAAAATAACTTGTATCGTCTTATTTTAGGGGTGTACATACGTGGTTTCAAGGATAAGACTGTTTACGCTTACACCCTGTATACTAAATAAAAATAAATCTTCTGAAAGTTTCTTGGGAAGAAATATGAAGTGTGGTTCTACACTCAACGGAGATTGTTATGAAGTTACAAGTTTTTGCCCGCGACTTCGCGCGCGTTGTTTCTATGGAAGCGCTTCAAGATTATTTATATCCCGTGAGAACTGATTTATGGGATAAATCAGTTCCTACGTTCAGTTCTACTTTAACAGTTCAGTTCTACTTTAACAGTTCAGTTCTACTTTAACAGTTCAGTTCTACTTTAACAGTTCAGTTCTACTTTAGCTTGTGAACAGACGTGCGCTAGAGGTATAATGAGGATCTGTAACGTTATAGCAATTTCTATAGAACTAGTATCCACGTTATTCATTATGACATAAGAATGATATATTTTAAATTATCCAAATCGGAGCATTACGTTATGACTAAATTACTAGCGAAGTTTACTGAGCGACCGCCGCGGGTGCGTGTGACGTCACTCGCTCTGTCGCCGCCCGTTAACCGTAGTCAGATATCAGTTTTTAGTGATTTACTCCGAAACTATAAGTTTAGGAAAAAAAATACAGAACCCCCAACGGTCTAACCATCCCTCTAAATTTTGCATTTATGATTCTAGAAAGCAATAAGTCAATCATCAGCGTACGTTACGTTCCAATTCGCGCCCCCAACGGACTAACCATTCCTCTAAATTTTGCATTTATAATTCTAGGAAGCAATAAGCCAAGCATCAGCCTGCGTTACGTTCCAATTCGCGCCCCCAACGGACTCGACGAAGCCCCCCCCGTACTACGACAAACTCAACTCGTGGCTCGGACAAGTACTGCAGAGAGAAACTGAGATGGTAAGTTGGATATTTGACGACCGATTTGCGGGCGAAGGTCCGCAGGAGGTTGCGGGTTCGATTCCCGCCTCGGTACAAATGTTTGTACGATCTGCAGATATTTGTTCAGGGTGTTCTGGTGGTTTTCTATGTATAGTATAAAATATCTATCTATCTAGTGTATTAAGTATGTTAGTTATCTAGTACCCATAACACAAGCTGTGCTTAGCTTGGGGCTAGATGATGCTGTGTGAATTGTCCAGCATTATTATTATTATTATAACTTTAAAAAAATATTTGAGCGTCTGATCAAAGCGACGCGTTACCCGAGAGCTGGTGAGTATCTGGCGCAGCGCATCAGCATTGCCATACAGCGGGGCAATGCAGCTAGCGTCTTGGGGACGCTTCCGACTGGTATTGATATGGATCAGATGAGCTACCTGTAGATTGTTTCCAACAGTCTCCAGTTAGCTTAATTGCTTCAATTGTAAATACTAGTTTAATGTTCTTTCTGAATAAAGTATTTACTTATTTATATATCCTTCCAGATAAACATAGAAGTATGTGAAACAGACACCCACGGCGTAGTGCTACGATACTGTCCACTAGAAGGCTCTCTACTCGACGAGGAGCGAATAGAGCAATGGACGGCGTCCTTAGAGGCACAACTTCAGGTGCTCCACGCGACGGTGGCTTTGAAGGAACCTTTCCAAGAAGAAGTCAGGAAGGCGCCTAATTTGAGACTGGTGCATTTGCCGGGTTGGGCTGGTGAGTAAATTATACTGTAATTCCTAAGATATCAAATAATATCGCAAAAAATTTCGACTTCGACGGGACTTGATCAAGTCCCGTTGAAGTCGAAATTTTCTGCGATATTATTTGATTTCTTAGAATTTACCCTGAGTGTGGTGTGGAGTTACGCATTTTAGTAACAAAAAACCTTATACTGTAATGATGCGAGACAGTCAGAGTGTAACCACGTTATAAACATTTAGCAGAATATTATTCAAAATTACGTGTTCAAAATACAGTTTGTTAAAAGTATTTTATATCATTCGAAAGCTTAGGAAATGGGCTTTATGGTTGTGTAGTTTCTACGAAAATACGGTGATAAGCCAGTGAGTAACCATCAAAAACATTTATAATAACCTATGCAGCTAAGCGAGTCCCTGACCTACGACAACTCGCGCATCGCACGCTGTGACGTAGCTCGTGACCATCGGCCGCGCCGCCGCCGCAGCTTGCCGTCAACTTCATCGCGCTTCGCCTTTATTGAGCTTACACTTTTGCAGTGCGTTTTCGTGCAGGTCGCTCTTTTGCTCACATAACTTATTAAGGTGCTGTTCCTAAACGATGGAGAAACCAACTTGTGGGGGCTGTAAAGCCGTCATAAGCGACAAAAAATTCATGAAATGCACGTGTTGTAGTCAGAAGTACGACCTACAGTGTGCAAATCTCTCTCCGAAGCGCTTTAGAGGTCTGAATGATGAAACTAAACGTAAATGGAAATGTTCGGAATGCATCTGTAAATTACCAAAGACTGACAATTCTGATACACCTGTTCGTGCCTCTTCGTCTAGTAATTTGCAGCCCATTGATAAGAGCGATTCGGAAGGCAAGGCCCTGTTGTCTGGCAGTAACATTGAGAGTGTTAAATCGCGAAGAAAGCCATCGCCATCACCTAGTCCTTTATACATTACTGAAGAAAAGATGAAGGAGATGCTAAAGGCTGATAAACAAGACCTAAGACTGGTTATTGAATCGTGTGTCAATGGATTGTCGGACCAGATCAACGAACTAAAAGTTCAAGGCAAGGGTTACCAGGAGTCCTTGTCATTTGTGAGCAAGCAGTATGATGAATTGCGAAGTGAACTGGTTGAATTGAAGAAATTGTTTGGTTCGACTAGTGAACTAAAGAGTACTAAGGAGGAGAATAAAGCCCTTAGAGATGCCATTATGTCTCAATCGGCGAGGATCAAGGTGCTTGAGGAAGAGAGCATAAAACAAGCCCAGTGGTCGAGAATGCAGAATATCGAGGTTACTGGAATTCCGGAGATTAAGGATGAAATTACACCTGATATTATATTAAAAATTGCACATCATATTGGCGCTCCTTTAGAAGCATCAGATGTAGAGTTTGCGCACCGCGTGCAACCACGGCATGCTGCAAGCGCTCAACGAGCTCCTCGTTCAATCATTGTCCGACTCAAGCAACGTGTTATCAAGGACCGCCTTGTAGCTGCTGGTCGTAAACATCGTAATATTTGTGCTAGGGAGTTGGGGCTGGGTGGGGAGCCTCATCGAGTATTTATAAATGAGCACCTAATTAGAGAAAATAAAATGTTGCTAAGCACATGCAAGCAAAGAGCTAGGGAGTACAACTTCAAATATGTGTGGACAAAAAACTGTCGCATATATGTTCGAAGAAACGAGGCATCTCCTCCTATACCTATTACGTGCTCATCGGATCTCTCCAAAATTGTTTAAATGACGTATTGACCGGCTTAACTGGTAATCCAATTGCTTTGTTCTCTCCAGTATCTCATATTTGTACTATTTTGTTAATCTCAACAATAGTTATTACTATGTTAGTTGTAATTAAAAAGTTCTTCCATAATACTTGCATCCTCATCTTCTATTACTATAATGATATATTTAATGCATTATTAATCGTTCAGATATTTGCTCCTCTTTGTTCTAATTCTGACTTAGATAAATACATAGAATCACATAAATATGGAATTAGAGACAACTATATTACTATCGTTTACCCCTCTCTTATCAAGCACAGCTACCATTTCTGTTATAATATTTATTATAACAATGGATAACAAACCTAAACAACTTAAACTTTTTTATCAGAATGTTAGAGGCCTACGGACAAAAGTTGATGTGTTCTATAATAATGTTTTACTCAGTGACTCGGATATATTAATGATAGCGGAATCTTGGCTGCACGATGGTATATTTGACGCAGAATTGTGTGATAGCAAATATAATATATTTCGAAGCGATCGTAAGTCATTGGGTGGTGGGGTTATGGTTTTATGTCGACCCGAACTACAGGCACGGCGCAGGCCGGAATGGGAACGTGATGACCCTGAATGCGTTTGGGTTACAATACCAGCCAGAGCTACTGGCAGTAGTAGTGACATTCATATTGTCCTAACTTATATACCCCCCAATGCAAGACTACCCTCTAGGATCTCTTCCTTAATTGAAATAATTAACTGTGTACATGAAAAGCACCCCAATGATTTATTTATAGTAGCTGGAGATTTTAATTTACCTTGTATAGATTGGGCGACCGATGAACCTAAGATTATTAAGAAAGGCTGTGTTGATGTACAGACTGCCGCATCGGATCTGCTATCGTATTTGAGTTATATAGGCCTATCACAATATAATTCACTTAAAAATGCCAGTAACAATACACTTGATTTAATTTTTTCTGCTTTTCCTATTGATATAAAAAAATCTAGTTTCTCTGTTGTTCCCGAAGATTTGTATCACCCAGCTCTACATATCACTGCAACTGATTTATTAATTCCGTTAATAAAGACACGGTTTAGAACGAAGTATCTTTTTAAGCGCGCTGATTTTACTAAAATCAACAAGTCACTTTCAGAACAAGACTGGTCCTTTATTACCACCATGAATAGCTTGGATGACGTGACTGATAATTTTTATTCAATTATTAAAAGTTTAATAAATAGATATGTACCTAAAGTTCATTGTGGAGGTACTTACTCCTACCCAGTTTGGTACAATAAGGCACTTATTAAACTTATTAAAGAAAAAAATAAAGTTCACGCAAACTGGAAGAAATATGGAAATCCTAGGGATTATCTAGATTTTTCAGAACTTAGGAAAAGACAGAAGATATTACAAGAAGAATGTCACAGATCGTATATACAATTTGCTGAGCAGAAAATTAAGTTAAACCCTAGAGCTTTCTGGAGTTATGTTAAAGCTAAGAGGAAAAGTACAACTAATTATCCCCAACAAATGACTTATGGGGATAACCAGCTTAACAACCCGGTTGACATATGTACAGCGTTCAATACATTTTTCAAAGGGAATTTTAGTATACCCGCCTCAACTAGTGTCAATTCCGAATCACACGCACGGGATAGCTCTCATTTAAATTTGATAACCAACATAAACATAACTCCAGCTGAAGCGCTAAAGCTTATGCGAAATCTGGACATTACCAAAGGTTCAGGTGATGATGGTCTGCCACCAATATTTTTCTTCAACTGCGCAAAAACATTAGCTATTCCCATCGCATTACTTTTTAATAGGTCATTTTCCGATGGTCATTTTCCAAAAAGTTGGAAACAAGCTCATATCGTCCCGGTTCACAAAAAAGGTTCCAAAACCTCGATAGAAAATTATAGACCAATCTCAATCCTTAATGTGCTGAGTAAGTTAATAGAAAGGACAGTACATACACATATATACCCCGTTGTTTCATCTTCTATTCCATCTGAACAGCATGGTTTTATGAAAGCGCGCTCTACCACGACCAATTTGGGTGTTTTTATCGATTATGTCGCTACCAACATGGATGGAGGCTCACAAGTGGATGTGGTTTACACAGATTTTGAGAAGGCCTTCGATCGTGTAGATCACATGATACTTTTACATAAACTATATGAGCTGGGCATTCAGGGTAACTTATTAAGATGGGTGGAGTCGTATTTATTGAAGAGATCACAGGCAGTTGTCGTAGGTGGCTCTTGCTCTGATTATATTGAAATAACATCTGGCGTTCCACAAGGATCTATTCTGGGCCCACTCTTGTATGCTTGCTACCTATATGATGTTGGTAAATGTTTCCAATACTCTAGATTTCTAATGTACGCAGACGACACAAAAGTTTTTATGAAAATTAATAATATATCTGACTGTATTAAACTTCAGGCCGACCTTGATGAACTTGGAGAATATTATAAACGTAATCGAATAGGTGTTAACACGAGCAAGTGTAACACATTATCATTCAAACGGAAACGAAAACCCATTAAGTTCCAGTATCAATTGAGTGGAATGAACATTAATAAAGTGGATCTGGTACGCGATTTAGGTATCTTACTTGATGTCAAGTTATCATTCTCAGAACATATCGAGAGCATTATAAATAAATCCTATAAAAGCCTTGGTTTTATCAGACGCGTTACCAAACCCTTTTCTGATATAAAGTGTCTTAAACAACTTTATTTTTCATATGTAAGAAGTATTTTAGAATATAGTAGTACTGTATGGAATCCACATTATATAACATACATACACGATTTAGAAAAAATACAAAATAAATTTATTAAATACATTAATTATAAAAAACACTTTTACTCAGAAAACTATAATGAGTCCTGTACCTTTCACAATTTAATGAGCCTTCAAAATCGACGATCCCTGTTAGATATGACATTTCTCCATGGTCTGTGCAAAGGGAATATCGATTGTCCAGAACTTACCAGTAGAGTATTGCGTTTTTCTACCCCAATGTTTCGCACCAGGCACACTGGTGCTAAATTATTTGCTGTCTCGCAATCATCTACGAACTATGCGCAGTTTTCTATCGTCAATAGGTTACAGAAAAATTATAACAAAGAGTTCAATAAAGCAGATATTTTTCACAATGAAAAGAGAATATTTAGAAATGCAATAATTAGAATGATGGAGGAGGATGCTAGTGTACCTAAGTTAACCACATAATTTCATGTTTTTGTATTAATTTAAAACTTGGTTCAATTTATGTAACTCTATTCTGTAAGTATAAGAAATCAGTTTTTATTTTGAGAAGTGTTATTAGAGTTAGAGTGTAAGTTTATTTATAACTAATGTGGGTACCTATGTCATCTGACTGTCTGTTTTATAAATAATAGTGTATAAAAAGTAAATCCGTTATTGGCCGTAAGTCTTGATAATGTATAATATTTGTATTAATTAAGGGCTGTGGATTTTGTATAACCAATAAATAAATAAATAAATGTCAGGAAAGAAGCTAAAAAAAGGCTATGGATGAAAAGTCGGATTGCAGCTTGGTAGGTTAGTGGAAACTGTACGCTAAACACCTTAAAATAGAGAGTAAAATAGTTTTAATAAAGCTTCATATAATGAAGGTCGGATTGCAGCTAGGTTGGTAACTCAAAAACGTACGCTAAAGACCTCAGAATAGAGAGTAAATCGGCTTGAATACCTCGGCTAAAGGGCGAATAGAATAATGGACGGCGTCCTTAGAGGGACAACTACATTAGTAAAGCGCGTGCAAAGTCGTTGGTATCACACTACACTAATATTATTAATGCCAAAGTTTGTATGGATGTTTGTTACCTCTTCACGCCACAACGACTTAACTGATCGAGCTGAAATTTTGCATAGATGTAGCTCTAAGCCTGGAATCAAATACAGGTACTTTTTATCCCACAAAACAGCTCCCATGGGATAGAAATAACCTTTATACGTTTCCATAGAAAACGCGTGCGAAGCCGCGGGCAGAAAAAATATAAATACTTCAAATTCACCTCGAGCTTTTGCAGATTAACATAACCTTCATTGTAATTTGAACCTTATTCCCAGGTCTCGGAGGTGTACGTTACGTCCCACCCGGCTGGGACGAGGCTTCGCGTGAAGAACTAAACTCTTTGAACGAGAAATTGGTAGAAACTCTGAAGTCGACTGATAATGCCTTCTCTTGTGGCGATGGCGAGGATGGCATGGCTTGTGTGAGGTGAGTAACGGGACTTTGAATCTTGTTACAATGAAGTAAAGTCCAAGATAATTATTTGATCAAGAGACCTGAAGTCGACTGATAATGCCTTCTGTTATGGCGATGGGGAAGTTGGCATGGCTTTTGTGTAAGGTGAGTAAATGGACTTTGAATCTTGTTACAATGATGTAAAGTTCAAGATAACTATTTGATCGATATACTGGTAGAAACACTGAAGTCGACTGATAATGCCTTCTATTATGGCGATGGGGAAGATTCTATTATGGCATGGCTTGTGTGAGGTGATGTGTTATTATGATAATTGAAACTTAGTCACAAAGCTACCATCATCATCATCATCAACCTATATTAGTCCACGGCTGGACATAGGCCTCCCCTAATGAGCGCCATAGCGCCCTGTCTTCAGCTTGCCGCATCCAGCATCTGCCTGCAGTCTTTCGCAGATCGTCATCCCACCTGGCTGGAGGGCGTCTTACACACAAAGCTATAGAACTCAACGTTTGCGCAAAATTTTCGAGTTCTCGGCAGTGCTCTGGCTACGAATTGCTTGTTTTTGAAACGGGAAATGGCGTCGACAGGGTTTATCATTTGCACAGTGATCTCTGATAGAGGGCACTAAAACAAATAAAACATGTTCTGTAACATAATGTTCTAAAGCGTCAGGTTTCTGAGATACTCACATATGAAGAAAAAATACAGTTATTTTCATCTGTGACAGAACTGTGTTTATACGATACTTTGTTTAGTTTTAGTGTCTTCCATCCAAATATATAACTTATAAAGAGCGCGGCAATTTTGAAAAAAAAAAAAAAAAAAATGGTGACCAGAGGTAAATTTTGTTTTTCGGGTGTAAATCTTCAAACCCCTTTCTCCAAGAGTCATTCCTATATTTCCTATCCTATATCCGAAATCGGACTCCAAACTTGATCCATTACGTTTCGACTAAGTGTTAATATGTTGGTATTCCAGGTTCGGAATGGTAACAGAAGACACGGATGTCAGCGAGCTATTAGACCTGGTGACTACAGCCGGCAAGGAGGTGGAGGACAGCTCGGAGGCGCTCAGCAACATGACTGAAGTTCTCAAAAAGGGTATGTTAAACTGCAGGGAGTGGAGTGGTCTATCTGAGGGTGTATTAATATGTACTACAAACGTGAAGGTAGAGTACCTTCTTATCTCTCTCTGTATATCTGTTAGCGCCTAAGCAGATCCTAATCACACACACTGAGGATTATATCCTTTTTTCAATAAAATAATTATGAAGAGGGTGAAATAGAGGATTAAAGTTTATCTGGGAAGGATTAACGAATTTGAAATCCTTATAATTCTTCATCTCCTTGACAATTAACTGTAAGAAGACGTTTTGTGAAGAAAAAAAGAAATTAATGGTATTTTTTACTTCTCCCACAGGCATAGAAGAAGCACAAGCCGACATAGAACGAGAAAACGCAGAACGCGCCTGGCAAGAAGGCTTGCTACGCCGAGTCCCAGTGGTAGGCCGCGTGGTCCAATGGTGGGCTCCGGCGCCCAGCGCGCCGCCGCCGCCCGGCCGCCGCCTGCATCTCGCTCTGGGCACTCTGCAGACCACGGACGATGTCTACAGGTAACTATGGGTGTCCCACCGGTAGGCCTGTGGTCCAATAGTGTCCAATTTGACGCCCAGATTTCCATTTGACTAAATTCGTGTTGTTTGAGTAATAGCCGTTCTGGTAAAGAGGGTTTTTTGATCCACAAAAGAAACAATAATTTCTACAGCGCTGACTGGTGATAAAGTTATACAAGAGTTGACATATTTTAATATATAAGTATGTCATAATACCCATCATTTTGAAAGTTTTAGGTACCTTAACCTAAAACTTTCAAAGGGAAGGGTATTTTGAAAGTTTTAGGTACCTCGACCACGTATGGTTTTCACAACCATGTAAGATCTGTTACGTAGTTTCTTTTATTGTAAAACGAAACCCATTAAATATCAAACACTGTCCAAATATTCCAACCCCTGACCTTTGCCCATCGGTACAATAACATTATTTTGTTCCAGAAACGTCCAAAAAATCAAAGATTTAGACCCGGAAGCGCACGCGTCGACGCACCTAACTTCAGAAGCCGAACCAACAACATCCTCTCAATAGCAGTTTGTATTCTAAATCTATACGCATAGAGTTTACAATACGCTACACACTTTTTTGGATCATTCTGAGCACAGGAATTCAACTTCACGCCATCAACATTGCTAAATGTCTGTTTCCTAAATGTATACCAGGGACGTGTTAAGTACTAACGTACATCTGGACTGAGTACTCGATGAAAAAGTTGACTCAAAAACCGACCTTAACCTTCATGCAAAAGCTTTATATTTGAAAAGCAAACCATTACCACAGCCTAACTATATGCATACAGTCGTTCGACGAAGACATTTTGACGTGGTTTTGACAGGGCAATCCTGCGGGGGCAAGGGACTACTTTAGTAACTCGGGAGCGTCCCCCCGACCCATCCTTTGGCCCCCGCACGGCTGTCCTGTCAAAACGCCTTCGTCGAACGACTGTACACATATAGGTAGGCTGTGCCATTGCGGTCCAGACGAGAGAGGTTTGCATAGAGGCATGGTGTCACATAAGTTGCATTTTGCTGCTCGAAAACCTAGTTGAAGTTCTCTCTGATATATGACGTATCTGACGAATTACTCAAAATGACCTAGTAGAGTGGGATGCATTGCCTGTGTACTTGCTATCTCGCTCAGACCGTTTTTTGGCGCAAGTGCGCATTCTAGTTGTACGGCCGTACCTACAAGTTCTTTGTGCATAATACATGACATCGCAATGACAACCTCTATTCGTCACTTTGATGTCAATTCTGATGTCACCAAAACATAACCAATTTGACGGCCCTAAAAATTATACCTTCCTTTTTATTTCGATCATATGAAAGGGAAGGCAACATTTTTGTCCTGCCAAATTGGTTGAGTTTTGATAACATCTGAATTGCCAGCATTGTTCAAACTACGCTATGTTTTATTGGGATCTCTATAGGTTTTTGATTATTTCTGGGCCAATCTTTGGTTTTATTTCAGATTTGTAAGCTAAAACCGTTACCGCCGATTGTGTTAGTGTATATTTCGTTCAGTTGGCAATATATTAAAAAAAAAAATAGGCTCGGTAGATTATCATGTCAACACGTTCGTATTCCTTATTATGATGACACAATTCGCCGCTTAGTTTCGCAGCTTAGCTCACCTGGTCGATTCAAATCACTAAGCTCCACTATACAAGTACGCTGGCAGTGACAGTAGTTTAATGTGCCGATTCAACGCCGTTCCTCTCTCGACCGCACTGGTAAAAAAAAAAAATTGTCGAGTCGTACCAAAACCAAACGACAGCCATATTATTTGTTCCACGCACGGAGGACGGTCACGCGGTCACAAAATGGCGAAAATCAAATGTGCTCAATCTGTCGTCGAAATTAGACCTCCAGCATACTTATATCAGCTTGTGTGAAGCTCAGTGATGCAGATGTATGGCTCATACTAATTTAGGCGCTCATTGGCTTATTTTGATTACGCATAAAAACTGAACCGATAACACTAAAGTTACACAAAATAAGCTACGTTAGTGTGACGTATCTAAAATATGGTTGTCCATTTCATTTCTATTCAAGACTTCATTGGCCCATATGTCTCATTGTGATCATATTTTTTTACAATAGCTACCAGAGCTTTTTAGTTTTGACATCCCCCATAAGGAATGTTAGTGAGAAAACTTATACATGTTTCGAAACTATCCAGTAAGCTACCTTCGTCGATAAGTGATATAATCATGCTTAATGCATTTTTTAGTAATTAAATAAATAATAATATTTTGTAATGCAGTAATCTTGATTTGTTTGAAGTATTCATTATAAAGGCAAAAACTATGATTAACATATATTTTAGAATCAATTAAATTTTATGTTACTTTGTTATCTTATATTTGTATGTAGCGCACAAAATAAAATAATTTAAGTAATCATTGCACCGTGGATAACAAAAAAACAGCCAAGCTTTTCAAAACTTAAAAAAAAATAAGCAGTTACCAAAAAATTACTGTAAAAACACAGTTCTATAAGAAATGTCATGCAGATGTTTTTCTATTTAAAATTACAGTAATGTTAATCAGTTAAACATTGTCCAGCTCAATAAGTCCCAGTCATATTATAATATAATTAAAATAATAAGCTTAATTTCTATATTATAAGCGCCAGAAAATGATGCCATTTGAGGCTGTCTTATTAAAATCATAGATATTCATAAGAGATCACATCTGTGCGATTTACAGCTTCATGAAAGAAACTGAATCGAAATGTATGTAACTAAATTAAACACAAATGTGGGCAAAACCTGAACGACATCTTAACTTATTATGAAAATATTTAAAATTTCGACTGATTTCAATTGTATGGTATAATCTATTTAAAACATAAAAATATTTTATTTAATATAATTTAACATAGATTACAATTAAATGTATGGAATAATGACATGTATACTGTGTAAAAGCTAAACCAGTATTGGTAAAAAAATAGTTTTAAATAGCAATTACGCGTGCTAAGTAGATTTTAATGCAAGCAAATGAAAACATAGACCCTAAGTTTAAGTAAACTCAAATATAATAGACAAACTTAAATTAATTCACATATTTTTCGCTCGTTTTGTGTTTTTCTAACATAAACCACTAGCTACCCATAGTTACCATAGTTTAGTACGTACAAATTGCAAGTATTATTCAATTGTCTTATACAACCAAAAAAGAAAACTCATAGCGAAGTTCGCAAAAAAATTTGGAAAAGCAACATGTGGCCTTTCAAAATCCTCATGCGTTTTATTTTGTCAAATTTTGTGGCTAAGTTCTTTCCAAATATAAGGGTTCCGTTTTATTTAAAGAGGCGTGGAACCCAAAAGTATCTCAGTCTAAGATACTGGTGATATATTAATAAATTTGTAAAAATAAATTCCTAGGAGATAATTTAATTTAAGTTATTGAATGATTTCAAAATAAATACTATACAATGTTTAACTGTATTTTTATTAGATAATCACGTCTAAGGGTTTGAAGAATTTGTTATGGAGGGTAACATCGACTACAACACTGTTTTCGAAATCACCGCGCACAATGAAAGTTATATATTTGGATAGAGGACACTTTTATAAACATAAATAATGACATATGACATAATGTCCAAAAGATTTCTGAGATAATCACAGATGAAAATACCTATTGCTCTTACACAAATTTTATGTGATTACCTCAAAAACCTGACGCTTTAGGACCATAAGGGACATTTTTGATTTGTAAGTAAATACTTATAGTATTGAAAAAAAAAACAGTGTGGTAGCCGATGTTAGAGCCAACATCTTCAAACCCCTGTCATTTCGTTAAATTGTCCACCTAAACTACTTAGTAATTATGTTTCGTAGGTTCTTTCATATCGTTTCTTTTACATAATCCTCGAGTGATTCAGGCATTCTTAGGCTATGTTTTACCCGACTTACCCCGAGCGCAGAATCTTGTGTAAGATCAATATCGCTGTTGTGTATTCTATTCTACAAAACCTACTTAATACTGTTTTCGAAATACCTATCTGTGAATCAGCCAACCCACTATCTAAAATATCTCTATCCATATCGATTATTTGCTTAGTCGGTCACACGCACAGATAAAAGTCGGTCGTGATGTTTTATACAAATATTAGCCGAAAACTCCGAAGGCATAAACTTATAATAACTTTAGTATTGATCGGTACTATAATTTTTGTTCTTAACACGGATTTTGCACCAGATTTATATTTCATAAACTTTAAAAACAATGAAGATGTATCCTGCCATTATGTGATTGAAGGAGATTCGCTACAAGTTGTAGATGGGAATTCCACGCCTAAAAACCCTATTTTCTTTCACGAAACGTCGTGTCGTGGTGTTTTGAACTCAAGACAGGCTTGTTCAGTGGAATCCGCCGCTAGAGCTCACCCTGATCGCGAAATTTACGTGCTTTTCTCATCTCCTGTGAGTAAAACCGCCTTTCAGCAAGTCACTTTTGAATTACTCCAGAAATTCCCGAACATAAAGTTCAGAAGGGTCCACATTGTGGATTATGCGAAAGAGACACCCATAGAGAAACTGGTGGCAAGTGGAGCATTGAATAGAACGAGGTGGCCTATTTCACACACTTCTGATTTCCTTAGATTCCTGACGCTTTATAAATGGGGTGGGTTGTATCTAGATTTGGATGTGATGGTGATGAAGAATCTGGATGGACTGCCGAAGAGTTGGGCTGCGAGGGAAAACGATGTGTTTGTGGCGTCGTCGGCTCTGGCCTTTGGTGCTGATGATGTTGGGAAGATGGTTGCTTATTCTGCGTTGAAGTAAGAATCGTTTTTTGAATAACATTACTTACCTACTCGGTTTAAACGCTTTCATAAACGTACAAAAGTACCTACAACACCTTAGGAGAGTGCTATGTAAACAAGATCTTTGCCTGTAGGTTCCACAGTTCCTCGGTTAGTATTTAGTATAGAAAGATTCGCACAATAATTTTACAAATTTAGGAACGCCATCTATCTAGCGAAGAACAATCACAGCTTATAGACACAAACTAACTACAAGCAGTGAAAATAACTTTAATTTTTAAAACTATTTTACATAATTATGGTGTTTGTGCCAAAAATCATTTTAGAAAATTAAATATTCTTAAAAAATCATTTTCCTCTATGACTCTCATAATATCTCTGTATATTTCAGTGATCTATCTACTTCCTTCCGAGGCGATGTATGGGGCCAAAACGGGCCGGTTCTTATCACCCGAGTGCTGCAGAAATTATGTCATACTGATGACGCTGTGGACATGTCAGCCGACAAGTGTAAAGGTGAGTCGAATTAGGTAGGTACCTACCTAACTAACCTCCTCCGTCTACGCATTTATTTTCTCTGATTAAAATACAATTTTTCATACACACGTAACTCGAAGATCTCGTTAGTCTCGATATTTTTCGAGCCAATAAATACGCATCACTTTAATATTCTTAAAAAGAAAGGTTAGATAAGTTGTACTGGGTATTTTCTATGTGGAGATAATTTAATAAAACTATCTAGGTAAAGTATTTTATTATGTATATCAGTCATCTAGTACCCATAACACAAGCTCTGCTTAGCTTGGGGCTAGATAATGCTGTGTGGATTGTCTAGCCAAGGATTATTTATTTATTTCTACAAACTTGTAACAATTTACAGTTTATATAGCGTCTTTAATCTTACTTAAGTAAGTAAGGTTTATCTAGACACTAGGGTTTTCTTAATAAACCTAATTATAATTTATAAGCAAGCATCGGAAAGATTCAGAATGAAATATTACATTATTTCATTAATTCAAAGAAAATAAATTCGCGGACGGAGCAGAGGTCTTGCATGTAAGTAGGTAGATACCAGTAGGTATAATAAGCGGCACGAGTCGTGAGCACAGATGACGTAAGCTCGCGCATGTACACTTTTGGCCAAATTTATTCAGTACCGTTTTTTACCAAAATGATTGAATACAAACTAATTAAAATATTAGTGGTAAGTACTTGAAATTTTACTTTGATAGAGTAATGTTGTAGGCCTTCGTGAATAAAATATAATAATAATCTCAATAAAACAATATAATCTGAGTACATAATAACTGCTTTTCTTTATTTTTCAAATTATTTAAATTCGCCTCAATCTGGAGGAATAGGTAATATGCCTTCCATAAAACTAGACGCTGGTAGGTGGCTAGGTGCTGGTAGAGGCCACTGGCTCATTAATCTCCTCAACATCGTCACTGTCCTCATCCTCCGAATTGGTCTCGGAGTCATCGTCACCAACGTGAATTATAAATTCTTCTGTCATTGCATCCACTATGTGATCGTTTTTTATATACTCCTTCTCATTTTCCTTCACTTTTTGACAAAATTTTGTCCATTCATTAGCTGCCATTAAATTAACTTTTTCCTTAACAAGACCCGTTAAGTGGCCAACGTTCCAGGTCACATTCTTACTGCCGACATAGCCTTTTATTGCAGCCCATGCCATTTCAATGGGATTGAGGTCTGGGTGGTATAACTCACTAGTGAGTTATAGCAATGAAAAAGTCACAGTTTAATTATGAGTGTCATTCTGTGCCTAATTGCGGTGACCATAGAGCCACTTTATGAGCAAGTGTGTTGAAAACTATATTAAAACAAAAACACTTAACAAATACGAAATAACAAAATTAAGCTACTATTTTAACATCCAAAACGTAAGTCGATAAAATTGCACGAAAGTGTACAGTAGCCGAATGACACCCCGCCCCGCCCCCATGGCTTCAAAAATTAACTACTGCGCAGGTGTCACTTGTGCTCACGACTCATGCCGGTCACTATACCTATGATTAATGTGATATCTATGAGAATAAAAGTGGCCTTGTTCACCACGAATCCTTTTGTGTATATATTTTGAAAAAAGACGAAAAAATACCCATTCCCCCCTTATCTCCAAAGATTGCAGAGCGATCCATACAAAATGTACGGAGCGTTTGTAGATATGGATCTATATTTTACAGGAAACATTTAGAAAAAATTGTAAAATGAACGCTTTTTGAAAAATTTTCAAAAAGGGGGGGAATAATTTTCAAAAGGGGGGGCTACCTCACTGAGTGGAATATCAAATAAATTGACAAACGTTCGAAACCCTTGGCGCGCGAGTTACACTCGCACTTGACGGATCTTGTTTTAATCTGTACAGGCTCACGAAATGTATTAAATATAATTTTAAATTTCAAGTTCCTTCTTTTAGGAACCCCTTATCCTTCTCCTAGGAACCTACTCAACTCACCTTTCAATAACCCTTTTTACCTTCTCCAGGTTTCGAAGTCTACCCTCCAGATCTCTTCTACCCGATAGACCCTGGCAACCCTCAGCAGTTCTTCGAGGAAGGCGACCTTCCGACCCTCGACGCGTATACCTACCACGTCTGGAATCGACAGACCATGGGCACCAATGTGAATCCTAACTCGCCTTACGCGAAGTTGGCTAAACTACACTGCCCTGTTGTTTATGAGACTTTTGGAAGGGTTTTTGGGTCCTAGGCTTAATAGAGTTCTTTCATATTTTATTCAGTTCGTAGGCAAGGCATATCCGCGACCTGGCAATGATTTTGCGAGTGAAATGGAATTAAATGTTATAACCTAGGTATAATTAATTAATTACCCTAAGATCAAGCAGCCTGCACGTTCTACGCCGAGATCATGTACCTCGTGTTTGATCAGTTGTTTGCCAATAGGGTCAACGCAACGCTTCAAATGTGAAACTCAATTTTTTTATACCAAGCACGGGGAATGTTGTCTAGTGTAGAATCAGAAAAAATTGCTTCACTTTGTCATCGAATGCGTAAATTATTTGAAATTCATTCCTTCAATAATGTACGCAATATGTCACACATTGCGTACATCATTGCGATGTCATTATTGTCATATTCTACCCTAGAAAACAATCCCCGTACTTGGCCTACTGGACATATACCTAATTAGGATTTAAGTAGACACCTATATCTGTAGGTATACTTATTACTTACTTACTACTTAAGCCAAAACATACAAACTTATTTAAGAATGAACATAATAAAGGTACCTAGGTACCATCAAACTATCGTCACAATGCAACAAGAAATAGGCAATTACCTATGTACTTGTGAGCTATGGGTTAAGTACTTAGGTACATATAATCGTTATCAGCCCTGGTGAAAGGTTGGTCTCCAAGTTAGTTGGAACCGATTATGCAATCAGCCTCAGTGTGTGCACAAGATTAAAATTCTCAACCGTATTTTGGTCTGAATATCCCTGGAATTGTTGTTTGTTTATCTCCACAAATTCTTCGGGTCATTGTTATGGACAGTTCCTTAGGAAAGTTCATCATTACGTGCCGTGTCTGTGTTATGTGCAGTATTATGTTCGCAAACATAATAAGAACTAAGTTCGAATATATTCTCATTATAATATTCTTAGCCAGTTTTATTATACACCTACCAACAAAAAGAATGCTAAAGAAGAACCTTCATGTGCCTCGGAGTTTGAAATACATTGTGAAATGGAATGAGAACCAGAAGATAGCTTGCCATTTCGATACAGCAAACGACATTTTGCCTTCCGCTGAGCATGTCAACATAACACCAGGCTCCATTTTCTTTCACGAGACGTCGTGCCTAGGCGGACTGAACATGAGACAGGCTTGTGTGATAGAATCCGCTGCGAAGCGAAATCCAACCATGGCAATATACGTGTTGTTCAGTGGACCACTGACAGCATCGGACTTGGTGCAATCACCAATAGTAATTATAGCCCAATTACCGAACGTCCACTTTGCTAGAGTCCATATAACGGAATACGCGAAAGGAACAGTCTTAGAAGAGCTAGTGTCGCGTAGAAAGAATCATCAAAGCAAGTGGCCGGTAGAACACACAGCTGATATATTGCGTTTAATAACTTTGTACAAGTTTGGAGGGATTGCCCTGGATACAGATGTAATGGTTATAAATAAGCTGAAGGATCTTGGGAAGAATTGGGTGGTTGGGCGGGATAAAGATCATATATCCTCAGCTGCCATGGCGATCGGGAAAGACGAGTTAGGGAGAAAGATAATAAATATGCTTTTGAAGTAAGAATCCTTCCTAAACTTAGGTCCGTATTATGAAAGCTTGCTCAGTCTTCCATAATATATTATAATTATGCTTCAGGGACGTTTATGACATAAAAAAGCGTTTCTCAAGCATAGATGAATGAGCAATCTATACTTCTATACTAATATTGAGGAAATATTTGATTGTTTGTATTAAATAGGCTCCGAAACGACTGGACCGATTTGAAAAATTCTTTAACCTACCATTAGAAGCTCACATTATTCTTTTCTCTAAGAAATGGCCTATTGGTATGACACCGTGAATTAATTGTAGCTGGTCTATCATAACAAAGTCATCTCGATCTAAGTCTTCTTTTCGTCTACGTGATACATCATCGCTCGTTGTCTTGCTTTCCATTTCCATTAACACATTTATCAATCGCAGTCATAGTAGGACGAACAGAAACTGGTCTCCCTCGTGGTCCTACTAGTAGGACAAAATAGTAGGACCACGAGAAAACCGCCATCCTGAACATAGGCTATTTTTTACAATGGGAAAATGCTTAATTCCTACGGGAAAACGGGTAATAGGACAACGGGTAGTAAGAATGCAGCTAGTATTTCATAATACGGATCTAACATAGGTATACTAAAGCGCTCTACACTCCAATGCCGCCGGCCTGCTGTGCGGATTACGCAAAAACCACCCACCTTTATTGACATTCGGCTTTAGCTCGCGGGGGTTAATACGTAGGTATCTGCGGGTTAGCCCTGAAGAAATTTATCGCAAAACAAGCCCTGTGCGGGTTGGCCTAACGCCGTTTATAAGACTTTAGAGCTACAGTTAGTGAAAAGCAATTGTGTTGAATCTAGCTAGTAGTTATTTTATAATGAGTTATGAGGAGTTATATCGGTTATTAGTTCAGCCGTGGGATGAAATAGGCTGATGAAAAAATAATAATTTAACTGTTTTGAAAAAACTAAAAACCGATTTCGAATCCCTTAATTTTACACTATTTTTAAGTTTTGCGGGACCTGAGGTAATCCCTCGGAGATAAAATTTTTATGTGACCCCCTCGGGGATCAATCTCTATAAATAACAATAGCCTAAGAATTTTCAAAATCAGTCCATACCTATATGGAGGTAGGTATGTAGATAGGTACTACTGATGCTACGGTCACACTATCGCGATAATGCGAAGATTTGC
This sequence comes from Eupithecia subfuscata, assembly GCA_963564075.1. NCBI lineage: Eukaryota > Metazoa > Arthropoda > Insecta > Lepidoptera > Geometridae > Eupithecia > Eupithecia subfuscata. Next base: position 2,402,703 of record OY751102.1, read on the forward strand.
GCTGCCGCGACAAGTCTGGCCTATCGCGATAATGCGAAGATTTGCAAGTCTGGCCAAGAAGTTCGTCTTAACGCGAATCATCATCGCGACAACAAATGCCCTACGCGTTGCGACGACGACGTTGCGAAGTTTTTTCCAATGTGGCCAAACACTTCGTCGCAGAACGAACACGAAGTTTTATCGCGACAACGCGAAGACGAATCTTCGCCTTTTAACCCGGCGAGGATGTGGTACAAAAAGGGTACATCGAAGATGTGGAGGGTCCTGGTGACCCTGTATTTAATATATGTATATTAAGTATTTATTGTCATTTTTTGACAAAGTATGGGAGGGTAACGTATGAATTAGTTATTAATGGATGGATTTTATTTAAAAATAATACCATTATGCATACAAATGTTTTATTATTAAAATTATAAGAAAAGTCTTAAAATAATCAACTGCAGCATGACTCTGCGTTACACATTTCAAAAATCAACATCTTACAAAACAATCTTAAACGTAATTAGTATTTTTAGGTAAATATATAAGAGATCAATCAAATTACATCACAATATTGGTAGCAAATCAGTCTTATAAGCTACTAATCATCTCTCACCGCAGCACATTGTTGGCAGAACAGAACAATGTGTTCTTTACAAATGTACTTGTTACATCCTTCGCAAACATGAGCCGTCTTACGATGTCGGGCATAAGGGCACACTTGGCACCTTTTTCTTACACCTGGAACTCTGGCAGACGGTTCCTGTAGAGGTTCTCCTCTGAATTCTCGGATTCTCTTACGCAAAGTGCTCGGCAACTGAGGTATTTCTTCTCGGGCACTCAAGTGTTCGCTGACAAGCATACGGCCCAGTGTTTTGATGAAATTACGACGTTTTTGGGTCCTATTGGTATTAGCTCGGTGGACAATATCAGCATTTATGCCTGCCATATTCATTATTGCATAGAACACTGTCAGAGGCCATTTTTTTGAATTGCGGCTTACATCATACGTCGCAGAAAGCTATATATACGCTATATATACGCGTATACGCTGAGCCTGCCGTTCTTCGTTGTTCATTTTGACCAATAACACCTAAAAATACAGAATATTCAATACAAATATTAAATCGAAAATGGCACAAAAGTACTACGTCGCGGTTGTGGAAGGGTCATAATTACCCTATTTGCGTTCGCGCACGTCTACCTCGTTGCACAGGCGGCGGCCGACTGAGTGGTGACACGCAGAGGGGAGGGGAGTTCAATGACTGTAGCTACTGAGAAGTTCGACAGCGTACGACTACAGAACAAAAAACTGTAGACAAAACAAAATGAGCAGGGTCATATAGACCCTACCACATCCTCGCCGGGTTAATGTGGCCGTAGCATTAATAGATTAGGTACCTACTTCGACCGACGGTAGGTACTTACCTACCTACATAAAAAAAGTAAAAAACATACAAACAGCCGAACACAGAACAGCCTTTTTTCGAAGCTGGTTAATGATATTTAGCGTAGCGACGATAGTATATAGTCAGTTAAACGATAGATGGCGCTAGTGGTCAATTACCACTAGAACAATAATTTGAACGAATAATAAATTTTGCGTTCTTTTAGAGAATCACTGTTTTGATTTTAGCCGCGAAAAACGCCTTAGAAGTCCTAACATACTAGGCTGCAACGATCTTTGAGTCTTAAGCACCTATTTTGCGAACAAATACAACCAAACAGTATTGTCGCTGAGCCATGAAAACCAAGCAATCCCTTTAAACAATTTGACAGAATTCTATCCTTTTCAGTGAACTGAAGATTAATTTTAACTCAAAAGTCTATGAAGCAAATGGTGTTGGTGTAATGACCAGGGTTTTCCAAGATTTCTGTAATATTACACAGGTCATCAGCATGTCACAGAAAACTTGTGGTAAGACTAAACTAGGTCAGACAGAAAGAAATGTACCTAGATTGAGATGTACCTACCCTAGACTGCTAGCAGTCCTACTAGCTGTGGCCCGCCCGCACAGACACTAGGCAGTGAAAGTGTTAAGCGCTCATCATTTAAGTATCTGCAGGCTTGGCTCCTACTTACTTAGTGGCTCTGCAACTTCTAGCAGGTTTTCAGTTCAGACACCAGACTTCTCAGTTGAGTCTCTCAGGCATGTTTTTAAAGTTTTTTAAAACTTTTTAGTTTTGCACTTTCTACCATCTTACTTCACCTTACAGGATTTAAAGTCTTGAAGCCAGCAGTGTTTGCTCCTATACCATACGGCAGCCACAATGAACTCGGAAAGAAATGGAGACCAAAAGATATATTATACGAGTTCGACAAGTCTTACGCTGTGCACCTTTGGAGCAAATTCACCTTCAGAAATGAGTATAAGAAGGGCTCCTTGATGAATAACCTGATGATGGCAAAATGTGATAAGATTTATTACCAGTATGGTGCAGTTCTGACGGGTAAGCAAGATCTGGCTCATGGGGATACTTAAATTACATAAGTTCCTGGCTTAAGTTAGTTTATGGGTAATGTAGATGTATGTATTTACATCTAGTAATTAACTAGGTATACCAAATACATAAGCCTGGTTGGTTTTTAACTACCTACTACTGGGGCCCAATTCTGCGAACCAATCGCTTTACTATCGCAATGGTATTGATACAGAATCCTTACCAATAATCCCGAGATGAAAGAAACTACAGATAATTATTGATTATTGTTTGGGTAAATACCCATCACAGATTTGTTACCCCGGTATCGATTCTCTGCGTGTCGACTTCTCGCCATATCGACTTCCGCTGTAGTTTCTTTCATCCAAGGTGGAACACCAAGGTGTCATTCTATAACAATACCTACCATTATCTGTTGTGAAATTAGACTGAACTAAGAATCTGTGAAACTAAATGAATAATAAATTCAATTGGACTAAGATTTTGCAACTGTTTGAATTCCAAATGCCTTACAATATAAACTTGGATGATCATCACATCACAGTTAGATGAATAACAACATAACCTATACTGATTGCTAGCTCGGAAAACATCTTTGTAGAGAAAATATATGAAAACAATACAGTATTTTTTTGGGTTTTTATTACTTACATTCCTAACCACATCACTTCTTGGCGGCCGCTCCTACTTTAGATTTCTTGGTACCACGCACCTTCTTCATTCTGTTCTTACGTTCCTTACGCTGTTTGCGTGTGGGCCTCTTCTTCTCATAGAGTCCGTGGCGAGCCAGCCTGTGCTTAGGCTCAAACTTTTTGGCCAGGTCTAGGGTATCGTAGATCAGTCCGAAGCCAGTGGACTTGCCACCTCCGAAGTTAGTCTTGAAACCAAACACGAAGACAACGTCAGGTGTCACCTTGTACATCTTGGCGAGCTTCTCTCTGATCTCTGTCTTGCTGACGGTGGGCTTGCCTGGATGTAGCACATCGCAAACCATCTGCTTGCGCGCCAACAATCTAAAAACCACAAAACGTTTTCACATAACCTGACATGGCGAAGCGTCTTTCACATTCGACAAAGTTTTTGGGCGTGATTATCGACACAAACGAATCTATTGCACTTTTACCTGTTGGTCATGAATTTGCGCGTGCGAATAGTCGCTGTTCCCTCACTCATTTTGAATTATTTGCAATAATTCGGCGTTTTGTACGCACGTGTCCGCACTTCACGGAAAGAAAAAGAAAGAACGTGTAGGAGATGCCAACTCTAAGCAAATAAAATTCTACTATATCAACAAAAAAAAAAAAAAACTAAATTCGGTACGCTGCAGCTGTAGCACTGCTTGTCACAAGCATATAAAAATTATTATGGGTAGTTTATTTAGCATTAAAAGTAAATAAAAATAGGTACCTACATAGCTCCAATACAAATAGCTCAATAAATGACCATGGCGTTCGGATGTCCATTATGATAAAAGTCAAATTTGATTCGAACCTTTGATTTTGAAGAAGAACATTTTATGCGACATGCGAACTTCATCTTTAAAGTTGGTTTTCCTTCAATTTGACATGGGCAATACGCGCTGCTGCCATGATCATCTATCGAGCTATTTCAAACTAAAAGTCACATGAATCGAAACTCCTCATTGAAAAAAGATTAGATTACTAAAGATAACGTAATTGTTTTTAATTACTTGACATTTATTCACAAAGAAAATTATACTAGTATTTACAATTGAAACAATTGAGCTAACTGCCGACTGTTGCAAACAGTCTACAGATAGCTCAACTGATCCATATCAACACCAGTCGGAAGCGTCCCCAAGACGCTGGCTGCATTGCCACGCTGTATGGCAATGCTGATACGCTGTAGTGATGTGCCGAGTACGGCTTGACTCGAGTCAGACTCGATTCCTGCTTAGGACTCGCCTACTCGAATACCAATTTATTATGATTCGAGTACGCCGGACTCGATTCCGGTACTCGAGTCATACGAGTATTATGCAAGTCCAACTGACTCGAGTCTTGTATTCGAGTTAGGTTGACTCGTTCACACTCAATCTCTTTTTACTTAACACGTTCGCGCGAGCAAGCCGTTTCTTCGGATTGCATAAATTGACACGCAATTTGCCCATACAATTGAGTTCGACGTCTATGGACGTTCTGTTGTATTCCTCAGGAGATTATCGCTATTACACGACAGAACGTGTTATCACGGAAATCCTGCGGGATACAAGGAACATGCCGTGGTGGTTTTGTTAGTTCAATCGAACTATCTGACAAGTAACTTCGTCCAGGTTCATAGTCTTTGTCCGACCAATTTCACCATTGTTATTGATAACCGGCTCTGGGGTAGTTTTACCTGATGAAGCTTCATTAAATAAATTGTGCAGCTGTTTCACTAGATACGATCAAATTTCTTAGTTTGAAGGTTCAAACGATAAAACAAAATATAAGATCAATATTATCATGCGTTTTTACCCAAAAACTTAAAAAATAACACGTGCTGTCGCGAATAATGCCTGAAACACGCGCGTCCCTCTCCTGTGACACAGCTAGACTGAGGTGTATGGCAGTGTACGGGGGGATGCGACGTGTAATCACGTTGTGTCGCAGGAGCAACCCGTAGCTAAGCTATTTTCAACTCTATGCTTAGGCTCATATCGCACCTTTATTTTCAAACCGTCACTATACAAAAAACGGCTATTTTTTGTTATGAGCGCCATCTGACGCATTACATCGAACTATATACAATGCAAAGACACCCATGGTCAATTTCCAATCACGTTCGCTAGAGGGTGCTAGTGTCACTTTGTCTTTTGGAGGGGCGCACTCTTGTTGTACACGGCAAACCGTCATTATTGGTCCCGACGGAGAGAATTTTACAACTTTCGATGTGAATCTGTGCTGCATAGTGACATTTTTTGCATAAAAACGTTTTTCCGCAAGTTTAATTGTAAGTATTCTGATATTTTTACTGGAATAATGTAGTATTTTCTTTAATGACGATTTGAAGAAAAATTTTATGGCTATTAATTATGTTTGATAAAAGTTATTAGTGTCATTTTTTATTCATTATTTATTTTGATATTTTTATGTGCGAATCGTTTTGTAATTCATAAATAATGGTAATGATAATTAAGAATAAGTGATGAAGAAGATAAAAGTATGTTCCTAACCAATGAAAATAAAAGTCTGATTACATTAAAAATGTTTTATTCATAACTTGGTTATTTTTGTGTCATTAACGAATAATTATCTGTACTTTATCGTATAAAACAAGATAATCAATAGTGGCATTAAGTAAATAATGACATTGTTGCCGAAAAAGTGCTATGTAGAAATGCAATTAACGTTACTGGAAAAGCGACACTAAAACAAACTTTTTTTTAAATCTCACAAATAAATATCTTTGAAGCATAATTATAAATAAATTTGAATACCAATAGTTAGTCTAATAACCAAATAAAATAAACACTTTAAACAAATACCAATCTCAGGTGTCTGGGTACATTAGATAAGAATTTGAAATTTTCAAAACTTAAAACGTTAATATCCAAAAAACCGGTTTTTTGTTTAGGGACGGTTTGAAAATAAAGGTGCGATATTTGAACCGTCCCAAGTGACAGTAAACGCTTGATATTTTGATATGATGTGACACAGAGAACGAAATTCCCATATTTGTATTAAAATCAAACGTGGCTACACGTTCTGACCATTAGCATCGGTACTAAACAGGACGTGATATGACGTTGTGTCACCTCACATAATCACCGAAAGGACTTGAAATGACGTTGTGTCAGAGAACGTGTTAAGCAATGAAGTAAGTTTGAACCTGCAACTTTTAAGGCCTCCACAATTCCACACACAGACGCCGCCGGAGGAGGCGTGGTGGAGGCGGAGGCGTGCGAGTTGTATCTCCTATTGTATCATATGAAAGACTACCACGCGAATGCTAAGCGGTGCACGGCCGTGGACTCGAGTCCAGGACCCGAGTCTTGGACTCGAGTCTAGAAATTCGAGTCAACATTCGAATACCAACAAATAGAACTCGAGTACTTAGCTCGAATACCGGAATCGAGTCATGATTCGAATACCGCTTAAACCGACTCGAGTCGACTCGATTCACCAAAACAGCGACTCGGCACATCACTAATACGCTGTGCCAGATATTCACCAGCTCTCGGGTCACGCGTCGCTTCGACCAGACGCTCAGATAGTTTTTTGAAAACCCGAAGAGCCTCGGTACCCCACGGACCTAGGGTCTCGACTCCAAGGGGAGCAAATGTGTAAGCTCTGTCGAGACCTGCATATTTGCGCCTCTTGAGATCTTCGGCCAAATCTGCCGCCGCACCCGCCCTCACGGATGTCCTCGGAAGATGGGAAGGCGCAAGTGTGTCGACGCATGTAGCGTCCCACACAATGGGCCTCCCCAACTCCCATGGGACTAGTGTCATACCGTCGGGCCTGTTACTATCGTCACGCAACAGACCATTCGGTTCGAGAATAGCTGGTACGTTAGCGGTGACAAAGGCCCGCCGGATGATGTCGTTAAGGCTAGCGTGGCGAGATATCCGACCGGCGGCCCTAGTGCACGATAATCCGTGATGACCAAGCTGTTCGACAGCAGTACCGCACTGGCATTGATGAGGTGCGCAACACCTTGCACCCAACTGGAGACATGTTGCGATACGGAAAGTTACGGGATCCAATAAAGTACCAGTGTTATATGAAGGAAATGCATGCAACCAATGTCCTGACTCCCATTTAGAAACGGCCAGGAGGCGGGCACGATCTGCAGAACTGGAGCACGTTTGTAACAAACAGTTCCGTGTCAACTCACACAGAGGCCCGTCCCATTGCCGTTGGGACAAAAGTGATTTTGGGGGAGCAGCATCGGGGCAAGCACTATGCCAAGCCGTTCGAGCTTCGTCTAAAAATGAAATTTTCAATGACATTCCAGGTGGGACCAAAAGAGAAGGATTAAAAATTTTTTCAACTAAAGAACTAGTGCTGTAGACAGAAGACAAGAACGCTGGTAGGGCTACACTTGAAATTTTGCGTATACCTAAGCCTCCCAATTTGACAGGCAGGGAGGCCTGCGACCATGCCTTGTCATCTAAATCGATATTCAAAACCGATGATAAAGTATTCTTTATTATGTTGTCTAAGCCTTCCAAGAGCTCGCTGTGTTTCCACAGTTGACTACATCTAAAAGAATACGTAAATTTAGGTACAAATAGACAGAACCGAATAATTGTAAAAGCCATAATATGACTATTAATTTTAAGCAGTCTGTACGAATTTTTGTGGAAATTTTGAATTTTCTCATCTACAAATGACTGAAAAGACTCATCAAGAATTGGTGAACCAAGGAGTCGAAGTGAACATTTATCAACAACTGTAATGTTGGGGGCTAATGTATTGAATTTCTCAATGATATTGTTTTTGTCTACACAAGAGTCCGCAATAAAAAGCTCACACTTTGAAAAATTTAATTTCAAACCTATTTGTCGAAATTCGTCTGTGATGATTTTTAGATCATCAAAAACTGCGTTCACCTCTCCACCTAATGTTTCAACATCCAATCATTACTTGACTGACTATTATTCTGAAAAAAAAAATTATGAGTGTATGCATATTTATATAAATTATATTGTATTATTATCGTTTTTAATTTTAACTTTAATCATGGCATATTTCTGTAGTAAGTTATATAATTTGATGGTACTTATCTGTACAATTTCTTAAATTTTTTTAAATTCTTATTGTACATCCGAAACGGATAAAATTGGTGAAACATTTATTTGATTTTAAAACCTTCAAGTAACAGGATTTTACAATAAAATTATTTGATTCACTTGTTCGTAGGTGTAGGTACTATTTTAGAAAGTTTAATTTAGCTGGAAACACTAAAAATGAATGTTTCACAGATTAAAAATTAATCGAGATATCGTTATCGAGATGGACATGAATGATCGAAAGAACAAAATTGTGTTCATGTCTTTGGCAAGCGCGTGTCAGACACGCAATTTTCGTTAACTTCAGTCAGTATAAGTACCTACTTAGTTTGGTTGCGGAATCAGACAAAGATTAGTACTAGGTATTTTAGCCAGAGAATCAGAATCAGCTTTCATGCATCACCGACTGGCTAGTAGGTACTTACCTACCGACATATTTTCTATTTAATTAAAATCCAGTTAGCATCATTCTGCATGCACAGCTTAGGTATGGCATTGCATAGAACGTTAGAAGAGCTGCCAACACCTTTTTAAAATCACCGCAAAATGCGTCCATTAAAAAAATAGCAAGCCTCTATTTCGTTATAATCCTCCCTAGAGAAATGGGTTGGTGAACATTTCCTACACAAAAGGTTAATGGTATTTAGAATAGATATTAAGCTCCAAGGTCGGTTAGCTTAGCTAGAACCTTTGCGAAAATAACCACTAATAAAAAAGCCCTGACTTACCTACTTAGCAAAGTTGATGAACGTTTGACGCACTTTGCTATTTTTAAATGATAGGGGCAATCCTATTATACTGTGTGGTGTGGGTACTCCTTGTGTATGTAGGTGGGTACCAAAGACGTAGTCATAGGATCTTTGGTGGGTACCTACCTATTTAATGGCATATGGCTAGACTAGCTAATCTACTTGTTATGGGTTTAGGTAGAAAACCATTATATCCTCTTTGGTAGAAATTTGCTTCAAACCTACATACACGATGTTTAGGTAGGTAACTAACTACCTACCATTTATTTTTCATGAAAACAACGGTAGTAAACTATGTACCTACTTAGTTACGGAGGTTTCTGAGCCAGACGTATCCAGTTTTCTCTGACCTTTATCCACTCAACATTTTCCATCATTTCCATGACTTTCAATGATAAAACGGAGGTTGGGAGGTTCTACGCAGGCTGGTGGGGTAGGCGCCAGCCACCCTATGTGACTGCTAGTCCATCTGTGGCGCGGTATCGATCGAGCAGAGCGTAGTCTTTCATATTCAGCCAGGTTGTCGGGTCCAGTGGTGCATGTGCCTTGGACGAGGACGGTTTCTGGAGAATCTCAAGAAACTCAAGTAAGTGAATGATTCAGATAAAACCATACCTATCCAATTAGGTACCTACCTAGGTAGGTACTTAAGTTCCTAGATTATGTTGATATTTGCAAAAGCTTTTGTTTTGTTTTATTTGTGTTGACAGCCGGCAACCCTTATTTGCGGCCAGATTTAAGTAGGCAACCGTATATCAAAATAAAGAGAAAATAATTAGCTTTAATTTGATGTATAAGTAAATAATAAACATACGCTATGGGTGTAAAGTACTTATTTCAAAATCACACCTGTTTACACCTGGTTGCGAAGAGGTGCGGCCAAGTGCGCAACGGCAACCGTGATTTTTCAGTCTTTATAAAATTGCCGTGAAGTGGACGATATTTTATTTAAAAAACAAGTGAGTCAATTTATTTCCCAAGAATCAATTAAAAATAATTTAATTAAAAATACTAGCGGCCACATTTTGAAAGGCGACCTAGTTGATTTATTCTCCTTATCACAAATATGCGTAAAAATTTGGTTTTTAGCTCATACTCGATGGGTGCACTAATTCTGCAGTTGGATCTCATACTATTAGGTTAGAGATTTAGATGCAGGGGCAGGGAAACTAGAGGGTGTTGTTATTTATATATATGGGTGTAGGTAGGTTACATAGCCTACCTACTTAGAAAACAGATAGACAGAGAAGAGATTGGATCTCCTCAAGACAAGAGTGAGCGAGTCTTCTAGATCTTCGGTAATCAATGATTACGGATCTAGAAGATGATCTAGAAGTGGTGATACCTATGACCGACGCTGATTACTCATCAATCAGCGTCGGCCATAGGTATCATCACTACGACCAAAATGGTTTTTGACTAAAACTAGATCGCGTTCTTATCTATCTCTTTCGCGCAAAGAATTGAAAACAATAGAGTTCAGGTAATCGGACTAATTGACAATGCTAATAGAACGGTGGACACTATTTCTACCCCTTTTTATTTTAAATTTCAATAGTTAATATGTAGTAAGAGAATTTTCGAAAATCTTTGAATGCAGTTTTCTTTCCTTTCAAAAATAAAGGAATGTTTTTTTTGAGTAAAATGTTCTATCTCCGGTATTAAGGGTACTTTCCCTCCAGGTGGCATTAAAAAATTCCACACTGTATTTTAATGTTTAATTCTTTTGTTAGCAATGTTGTAAATGTTTAAGTATAAGTACCAATATCATTTATTTAGTATTCAAAATTATATTATGCAAGTACATAATAGGTATACCATTATTATCATAATATCATTTTCTAGTTGTAACTTGACTTGTGTTATTAATAAACAAGCAAATTGTTGTTTCGCCAACATTATTAATAAAGATTTATATTAAAAACTAAGACTTTGAATCACTTTATGTAGGCACTTATAATCATTTCCTTATTTTAGATTACACTTTTCTATCTGACTGTACTTTGGATAAAAATATTCAAATAATAATTTTAATCGCACTAAAACGAAATCGGGTGCCTCCACCACGGGGGCGTCACACACCGGGGGCCTAACCCACGAACCCGTCATTACAATAGACCGAAGGGTTGCTGAGATGTCGACCAAAATATGTGCGAAACAGTGCACTTTCGTGATTTTTTTTCTCGTTATTTTTTATAGTTTTCTCATATTCTAGGATTTAAAAATGTAGAATTTTATTCTAGATTTACCACGGAGATCCCGTACTGAGATCTAGGCCCAGTTTGACAACCAAACCCGTTAGGTTAACCAAGGCCTTATCGACTAGTGCGGTGCGACAGTCATAATTTCAACTGAAAATAAAAGAGATATCATAATAAGCTCCTACTCGTACAAACTAATCATAGCAGAGCATGGCGAGATAAGGCCTCATGTTGGAAAAACTTTCGATGATGAGAAGGCCTGATGTCGGCGATCACATCGCCTTACCAACTATATAAGTACATGAAAATCCTTTTATCTTATATAGACGACCTCTGTGGCGCAGCGGGCGAAGGTCTGCCTGCGACGCAGGAGGTTGCGGGTTCGATTCCCGACTCGGGACAAATGTTTGTACGATCTGCAGACATTTGTCCAGGGCGTTCTGGATGTTTTCTATGTATAATAAAAAATATCTATCTATGTAGTGTATTGTATTAAGTATATCAGTTATCTAGTACCCATAACACAAGCTCTGCTTAGCTTGGGGCTAGATAATGCTGTGTGACTTGTCCAGCATTATTTATTTATTTATGTATTATATACAAAATCGAATGGCGAAAGTACCTATGACGCTTCGTAATCACTTATAAATCGTTCACCAAAGTACTTAGGCCTATTGAACAGTTCACCTGCTCTGCGAATTCTGACGACTAAACACCTATTTATTAATTTATTGAAATAAGCCTGCGCGGGGCAAATGCCTCCGTTCCCTCATTCCACACACTTCCTTATACACCTGCGTTTAAGAATTTTCACAATGGTTTCAGATGCAAGCCTCTTATTTACCCAGAAAGAATCAGCATCGGTTCACCCAATAAACCACTGTGGCGCCCCTCCGCGCCACGACCTCTCAACCAACCTGTATGGGCGTCTCTCAATCATCCCTTATGGTCCCAGGCCAAAATAAACCAAACACTCTCAAACTAAACAGCGTGGCTCGACAGGCCAAGCGCTACTCCGCCAGAGATCCACGATTAAGATAACTTTCCTACCCAAAACCCTAAAAAACAACACTGACAGTATTTTACAGTATTCTTAGTACAAATAATGGAACATGATTTTGAGCCTATAGTTCTCAAGAATAGGGCTCCTCGAAGCAAAGAAGCTAAGGATGGCAAGGCCAGAGAGTACCTCCTCTCTGATTCGACTTCGGGGATCTGTAAAGGCGAAGAGGAATCCTCTAGCATCGGCTCTACATCGTTTTCAAGTCCTGATTTGGAGAGCGGAAATGAAAAGCTTTTGGCCGTAAAGAAGGAAACTAAAGTGGTCCTAAAATTCGAGTCAAAGAAAAAGCTTAGCACTTTTACAGAAGACAATTCTGACTCAGAGGTTCCGATAAAGAAGGAAGGTGAGATAAAGATCCCTGATGGAGGCTGGGGCTGGGTGGTGGTGTTTTCATCATTTGTGATATCTATGATAGCCGACGGAATCAGCTTCTCTTTCGGCTTGCTCTACATAGAGTTTCTCGAAGAGTTCCAGGCAAGCAAGTCCACTACTGCTTGGATCGGTAGCCTGTTCATTGCTGTGCCGCTACTTTCTGGTCCAGTCATGAGCGCTTTGGTCGACAGATACGGCTGCAGAAGCATGACTATTCTTGGCGGTGTAATTTCGACTCTGGGCTTCGTCCTAGCATCGGTTTCCACAACTCTGGAAATGATGATGGTCACGTTTGGTGTGATCGCAGGATTGGGGCTCGGATTGGTATACGTCACAGCTGTTGTATCAATCGCTTACTGGTTTGAAAAGAAAAGGAATTTAGCGACAGGGTTAGGTGCCTGTGGTACCGGAGTGGGAACGTTTATTTATGCACCGATGACGCAGTATTTCATAGAAGAATACGGATGGAGAGGAACCATACTGCTGCTATCAGGAACTCTGCTCAACCTGTGCGTTTGTGGCTGCGTCATGCGCGATCCGGAATGGTGGACAGAGGAACAGAAAAGACAGAGGTCCGTAGAGTGTAAGCTGAAGAAATCTGAAAGCAAATTGTCTTCTAGTTCGTCTGTGGTTCCTTACGTGTTTGACTTTGATGCTCCAACGAGAGGGAAGAGTATGGGAGGTCTGATCAAAAGAGGAGTTGCTCCAGAGAAGGTAATTCGTGAAGAAGCGGCCAGTATTAGGCGCCACCAGAATCTGTTGGCAATAAAGAAGAAGAACAAAGTGAAGCAGAGGTCCCAGTCTGTGGTATATTTGCCGACTTATTTGGCGTACAGCGATAAGGTATTGTGTCTTTTGTTTGATTTATAAACATGATAGACCTACAAAACGACTAGAATGACGCAGCTGCATGCGGGAAGCAAAATTTGATCACTATACTCATGTTAGTTGATTCTGCTTCCGATCGCAGGTAATTTCAATTATCTTTCAACAATGATATTAAACTTCTATTAACATTTTCAGATATCGATGAAAACATTGGACAAGATCGTCAAAGCAACCAGCAAAGAGTATGGAATCGAGGTCAAATACCCGTCATTTGCAGTCAATAAGACTAGAAGACCACTTTTGAGAGTAAGCAAAGTAGATGAGAATGATCCACCAGTGGTAGTTCACAGCAATGCAATACAGAGAGCTAGCTCTGAAAAGTATGATACTGTTGAAGCTAGTATTATCCAAAACTACGTATTGAAGGATCCAAAACAGGTTCGCGTATTCAGAAAGTCCAAATCCGAAACCAAAGACGATAAAGAAGTAGTAGCAATAAAGCCGGACTTGAAAGAGAACAAGAGAGATTGGTTGAAAAAACAACTGTCTGTGAACCATCACTATCTTAAGGATTTGAAGATGCCAAAGAATTCGTTGAGCCACAGGAATGCCATGCTCAATATAGGACGGTACCGGTTAAAGGCATCGTCCTGTCCTGACATTTATAAGAATTCTATGATCACGATTGATGAAAAGGAAGAGGTAAGAAAATTATTCTACTTGCGATCCCGACTCCCGCGGAACCACCTAGCACCAATGCAAACTATTACTACGCAAGTTTAGAGAAAACTTGCGTAGTAGTAATTTGCGTAGGTGCTAGTACATACCTAAGTATAAAATAGAACACGACCAATTAAAATTTAGCCAGTAATTAGTCTGCAAACCGTAACTTCTAAATCAAACCAAGACACATTATTACTTTGGCGAGATTGCTATGTTGATTCTATTTGTTTCTCAAACCTTGTTGTTTTCTGGAGTAGAAAAGAGTCTTCCAGGGCTGGAAACATAGATATTATTATGTGCCTAATTCGAAGTATGAATAAATATTTCTGTCTGTCTGACATAAATATGCACCGAAGAGATTGCAACCTCGTACGTAGCGTACGCAACACGGATGCCCTCAAAGAGCCTTTGCTCTACCTTTAATTTCAGAATCATCAACAACAAACCTGCAACTATTTAATATTGATTTACGTACTCCTTATTTGCAGAACTGGTACGATGACTGCCTCGAATGCGTCGCAGACATGTTCAACGTAAACCTATTTAAGAAGATGACTTTCAACCTCCTTTGTCTCGGAACCATCATCCTCTTTGTCTGGTTCATCGTGCCTTACTTCTACCTCGCTGAACACATGATCGATAGAGGGTATACCGATGATGATGGAGCTACGATGCTGAGTCTCATTGGGATTACGAATACTATTGGAATGGTAAGTGTGGCATTATTTTCATCATCAATTCATTCAAGCCTCAAATCGCCCACTGATACAGGAATTTACAGGATCACCTGAACTATGGTGTGCATGAGCTCCAGTTCATGATAGTTATTTTTTACTTTTATTTATAGTCGTTAGCTAATTAACTTAACGACATCATTCGGCGGCCCCTTGTCACCGCTAACGTACCAGCTATTCTCGAACTGAATGGTCTGTTGCGTGACGATGGTAAGAGGCCCGACGGTATGACACTAGTCCCATGGGAGTTGGGGAGGCCCATTGTGTGGGACGCTACATGCGTCGACACACTTGCGCCTTCCCATCTTCCGAGGACATCCGTGAGGGCGGGTGCGGCGGCAGATTTGGCCGAAGATCTCAAGAGGCGCAAATATGCAGGTCTCGACAGAGCCTGATCTGTTGATATGGTTGATATGGATCAGTTGAGCTACCTGTAGACTGTTTGCAACAGTCAGCAGTTAGCTCAATTGTTTCAATTGTAAATACTAGTATAATTTTCTTTGTGAATAAAGATTTTGCTATTAACAGAAGTAGAGTCAATATATAACTTGGGCTAAATATTTGACAGTCAAATTAGGCCACCAATTAATCTTTGTTACAGAGAGACCATAAAATCGGCTGCTTAAAAGAATTCAGTATATTCAAGTACCTCTTAAATATTTTTAATGCTTATTAACAAAAAATTTAAGTACTTACAGTGTTCTGTAAATGTTAATGCACCCTTATGATAATCGGATAGGGTATGGCTAAACTTAAAAATGTATTTTATACTATTTTATGCCCGCGGCTTCTATAAACGTTTAACGGTGATTTCTATCCCATGGGAACTGATTTATGGGATAAAAATTAGCCTATGTTTGATTCCAGGATTAGAATTACCAGAAGGTATGCGAAATTTCAGCCCGATCCGTTCAGTAGTTTTGGCGTGAAGATGTAACAAACATCCATCCATCTATACATCCATCCAAACTTTCGCGTTTATAATATTAGTGTGATTAGTGTGATGTGATAGTGTGATTTGATTAGTGTGACAAGAATACTTTTGAGATCAGATATTAGGTTTTGAATTTCTTTTCAAGAATTTCTCACTGGGCAAGACTTTCTAACATTAGTAGGTACCTAATTTACATACATGAATAATATTACAGGTAAGTGACTGTTTGCCTTGACTGCCAGTGTTTTAGAACAATAACATCAGACGTTTCTGGTTCATCGTCATCATCATTCTAACCAACTGCTGGGTCTAATCTTATGCCCTTCTTTCGCTTATGTCCGCCTCTTCTGTTTGTCCTACACACATCCAAAAAATGCACAGCAACTTTAACAATGTCGTCAACCCATCTTGTCACAACATCAGAAAGCCATCTGATTTTATCCACATTCATTTATCCTTGAATATGACATTGTCTGGCATGAAATATAGATAAATGTTTAATTTTTAAAGCGGTCTGTAGTCAGTCTAATTTATGTCTGTCATTCCAAGGTCGCGAGGAACCTTGTGATGGCTCAGACGAGTGCTAAAATAGATAACATCCAGTTTCCAAATGACCGGCGACAAATCTCCGCGGCTTGCCAAATTCCTATCGGGCTTAGTTCTGCCTTCGTTTAAATTATTTACCTCGACGCCGAAAATAATTTAATGTAAAAATTTATGTGTTTTTGCCATTGCAAGCATTATGCCTTTAATGGCAAAATCCCATTCATTTTTTAAATTAAACAGCTAATCAAAAGTAAAAAGCTAATCATGGCAAGCAAAGTCTGATTCGCATACCCTTGCTAAGGTGACTGAGATTTTAGTCTTTATATTTTTTATTATAGTGGTTCGCGAACTGTTCCTCCTAAACTTTAGGTGGTACGGTTAGCAAAAAATTCAATCTGATTTTAGGTTCTGCGAAAGGTTTCTGACAAATTTCGGAGCTTAGTGCCGACTTTCGCACTTTCATAGCAATCTTTTATGCATTGTCCCCGTCATGCATGACTATGCCAATACAACATGAGTCCATGAACACTTATCAACCTCGATATCGTTTGTTTACCTATCAATGATTGATTATTTATTTTAATCTGATTATTTTTAGAGCATTGCATAAAATCAATAAATTATTACAAAAAACTACAACAACAAACTTGCTCAAACTGAATATTTTATGATTGAAGGTATTATTAGGTATCTAATATAGGTAAAAATATAGGTAGGTAAGTACCTATTTCGCTTACTTACCTATATTTCACCGGCCGGCACCACAGCTGTGTGCTGCCGGCTTAGAATTTGCACCACTCAAACTCTTCCCGCGGGTGTCGTAAGAGGCGACTAAGGGATATCCACCGAAGGCGGGCAGCAGCGCCCCCTGCATTACAATTCTACCACCAAACTGCGATCCCAACCCACATGCCCAGCGTGGGGATTATGGGCACTACCCCCATGCGATAAAAGCCAATAATAATAGTAATCAGGGGGACGCCTGCGTTCAGTAGTGGACCAATACAGGCTGTTGAGGTTGAGGTTGAAGTACCTAATTCAATAGAACTGAGGAGATTATAGTAAAACCCATAGAAGTAATTGTCGAAGTGAAAGTTAGGAAAAGAAAACGGCTCTCGTAACTTTGAGAAAATGTTAAACCGCTGGCCATTAAGTTAAGGTCGGGCATCAAATCACCCAAATTTAAATAACAACCTCTGTGGCGCAGCTAGAGGTTGCGGTTTCGATTCTCGACTCGAGACAAAATTGTTGTACGATCTGCAGGTAGGTATTTGTTTCGGATGTTTTGGGTGTTTTCTATGTCTATTAATAAAAATGTTTGGATTGTACAGCATTTATTTATTTTTTTCTTTCTGCCAGGTGGGTTTAGGCTGGATCGGCGACTTCCCCAGAGTATCTATCGGTGGCCTCTACTCCGTCTGCCTCATCCTCTGCGGGGCCTCAGTAGCAGCCATTCCAGCAGCTGTCACCAATTACTGGATCCTGGCCTCTATAGTCAGCGCTTTTGGATTGCTTTTCGCAGCATCCTTTACTTTCACTCCAAGCTTGCTAGTGAAACTGGTGTCATTGGATGATTTTACTTCTGCGTATGGATTGGTCCTGCTAGCTCAGGGAATTGGGCATCTGATTGGTCCTCCTTTATCAGGTAAGTTTAAATTTAGAAGTAATAAGCTAACAAGGTTTTGCCCAAGTGGATTTCTTTATTTTGACTATCGTTCAGTGAATTTATTTGACGTTAGTAACGAGACGTAATTGTGACGTCTCCTTTAGTATGGGATTTGCATAGTTCCCTGTCCGCACGATAGAGGCGCTGTACCAGTCGCTGATTCTGGCGTATAAAAGTCATTGAAAAAGAAAGGAATCGAATGTTCCCTAAGACACTCTCATAAAACTTTTCAAAACGTATCGTAAAAGCCTTCGCAGGTGGCCTATTCATAGGACAATGGCAATGCATCGTGCAAAATTTAACAAACTAATAGTACATGCATCGCACTAAAGCATTTCATTGTTTCATCCGATAAAGACTGAATAACAAATTCAGGAGAAATGTCGGAATGCATTTAACAAACACCATCATCACAGTCCACAAACTGCAAACCTCTATTGTCCAAGAACATCAGATTTAAACCTAACCCAAACTTACAAATTCATTTCCCAATCTCTGTTATGGATAGGTCCGAAACTTTATTTATAGGCATTTCTGAACCCGAATTAACATTCTACCACATGAAAAGTTATCATTTCAAATAATGTTAAGTAAATTTCTTGCAGGTCTCATCTATGATCTCACATTTTCCTGGGAGCTGTCTTTCTACCTGGCCGGAGGATGGATCGTAGTGTCTGGAGTTCTGATAGCGTTCATACAGCCCATCAAGACTTACCAGGAACGCAGGGATGATACTAGGAGCACAGTCAGCTTGGCTTAGACGAGAACTTACACTTCTGGTTAAAAAAAATTACTTAGAAACAGTGAGATAAGCAGTAAAGGTAAAAGCGCGGTTGTTATCGGAAACACTTTTTGACTGTGCTTTGTAATAGAAGGCAATGGACGGGACAACCGCTAACTTTCACTAATGGAGAGGCACTATAAGAACGAAGGAGAAGAAGAAGAGCTGCAAGTAATAAGATTCTCAGCATCTGTTCCTTGAAGAGTAGAGACAATGATGATGCCTTGTGACACTATATCAGGCAGCAGAATGTAAAAGAAGGACGCAATTTGGTGCTGAGTCTAAAAATTGAGGAGTGCTTAAATGCTAAAGGGTCGCTGGACAATTATACAAAAGACCCAAGATCTGATTCTTGAGCTTATGATGCCACTATGGGACTTAGACTAAGTAGGTTTTGACTACAGTTTTAAGGAACACCCATAGCTTAAAAAATAACCGTTATCTAGACTATACTGTAGTTGCACAATTAATCAAATAAATTACTATGAAGCTAAGCAATTATTTATCTTGTTATTTAAAGAATGTAACAATATTCAATAATTCATTGCATTTCTACGTTATATACTCAACTTACTTAATGTCATTATGTAAAATTTGTCTACCTTGTAACCAACTTATTAAAATTATTGTTATTTATTGAGACCCTAGTTTTATTGGGTCCATACTCCGTTGTTGTATTTTGTACATTAAAAAAATTGTATCTGAAGACACAAACGCAAATGAAAATTTATTTATGTTATTGAGTAAAATGTTCCCTTAGCTTACCTACATCATTAGATGCGATCTCAGGATCATATCAGGAACATAAGGTATCTACTTTATGTTTACCTAGGTTTTTACCCTATTTATCCAATTCAATCGTTATTTGCTTGCGATCTGTCTCGACGGTTATTCATTCTTCACAGATAAGATAAAGTGACACGTGTTCAATCTGCACAAGAATAATGTTTAGCTACATTTTATAGGTCCTTGTTACCTGGCAGATTACCTTTGATTGACTTATCTATTCAGTTATTGTGCAGTCCGTTAAATTATTCCGCCCTCATTTTTATCTGAGATCTTGCTGAAAGGGAATATGAGCAAAAAGTCCCTACACTCCTTATTTGGCGAGATACCTTTAGCAGTAGACATACTGTGTGATGCTGAGGAGCAAAACGTAAGTATATACCTACATTCCATACCTAATGGTAAGGTCTGTGTAACTTCACCTAACAGCAGAGACAATTTTTTCTATGCTTTCACCATTTGAGTGTTTTTGCTGTTGCCCGCGACTTTGTCCGTATTTATTACTACAATATTATTATTTTGAGATGAAATGTACCTAGTCATTAATTATATCCGATAGATTCCCTAAGACGAAGTGATATTATTAAAGGTAGCCTCTTTAATTTATATCTCATATTTCATGATGATCCTGTTCGTCAGTGAAGTCGTGAAAGATGATAACTAAATTACACAGTTACTATCACTTTTCTAAAAGGCTAATATACCTGATTTAGTTTTTCGTAGAACAGAACTACCGAAGCATTATTGTTAGGACTCAAGCTGAAGCTCTTGTTAACTACCGATGCCAATCTTTCATCATAGCTGGATGGGAGTGTTGATTATTTTTTGCTTAGATCTCAAATTTAGTGCGGACTGGCTTATACTAGAGGCGTTACTAATATTGATGTAGTTATGCCGTCGTCACCATAAATAATTTACGACGAGTGGTCCGCTTCTCCGAATCGGATTGTAACCCAATGCACAGTGTTACACAACAGAACACTGGCTTCTGAATCAGTCCCTTACGCTGCATAATTTAGAATTGACTAATAAAATGATGCTTGGTAGGTCTCCAGACCTCAAATAGCCTTATATGGTTGAAGTTAGGAGAGAAGGTGGAGTTTGTTACGCTAAAAAGACTGTAGTCATAGGTATCTACGATTTTGCAAAATTTTAGATCTAGAAAATAATACACGAGTAACTAGACTACTTTATACAGAAACTAGCTGCGTCCCGCGGCTACGCCCGCGTGGAAATTTAAAATGATCACTTAGGGGTATGAAAAATAGATGTTGGCCGATTCTCAGACCTACTCAATATGCTCACAAAATTTCATGAGAATCGGTCAAGGCGTTTCGGAGGAGTATGGCAACGAAAACTGTGACACGAGAATTTTATATATTAGATAGCAATAGCGCGTGCGAAGGAAGGCAGAATATACAAAGCTGATGGACCTAAAAAGACTTTTCATGATTGATTATATTTAAAATAAAAAAACTAAGGGATTTTCTATCCAATGGATATTCTACAGATTACCATGATTTGAGTTTTGACCTTTCCAATATTTCGGCACAGTTTCAGTACTCCTGATCATGGCGCATGAACCTGTGCCAAAATATTGGAAAGCTCAAAACTTTGAAAGTTTGTTGTAAGTGATTGTTATCCAAAATAAACCATGATGGATTTATAGGATATTCTGTGGATTTCTACTCATTCTACCACTATCGATCACACCGTGTTGGTTGATTAGGGTACCTGATAAAGCCACAACATAAAAGTGTAAGTGAGCGGGTGATAGGGGATTTCCTCGTACTAGGCAATAATCCGAAGCCTTAGTTACAGCCAAGATGTGTCGGAGCCGGAATTTAGACAGAAAGGCCAGAACCAAAGATAGTCGGAACGTAGTCATAGGATCTTTGGCCATACCGGCTGTGTGCAGATGCAGTGGGGACAGCTCCAATAAAACCTTTATCAATGAACCTCACGACCTCGACACCCAATGTCATTGCCCTCCTAAAAGTCACTTGTCTGTGTTTGACAATCCAAAATCCTTACATACCTATCGAACGTATTACTAATTTTAATTGTAAAATTCCGCTCATATCTCAGGATTTACAATCATAAAGACACATGCAATTATAGTCTAAAGTAAACATACTTAGGTATGTACTGGGTGTATATCTCCCTGATAGCTGGCTCTTGTCATTTGTAGCTCTGGTGATTTTGAGTGCAGTTGGTTTTGGTGGATGCAGCAGTGTATTTGTTGCAAAAATGCGGAGTTTGAAGGGCGAGAGCGCCTGGCTTGGCTCGCCTCGCTCTGACCAAGTTTGACTCAACAAGTCTGTGGAACTCACACAAGGTGCACACAAGTGCCTGGCTTGCCTCGGTAGACGAACGTGTGCGTCGCTCCGGAACGTTTCTCGTACACTGAAGTGCTCAGCTGATTTTTGTGAACTCATAACTGTGAACTGAACACAAATAAAAACTCTTGTGTGTGCTGTGTTAGGGGAATCATTCACAGGTATGCCTTGTTTACCTACTTGACGTGTTACTTTTTGTGTCTCAGACAAGTCTGGTAGAGTAGGTACCTATTTTAAATATCTTTTAGTTTCCAGCGTTTTAGTATGATACGTCACAAGCAACAAGCAAGCGATAAATGATAACATAGTAAATCTCAAATCAGTGTTATTCAATGACTTTGTTTAAGTTTGTTTAGACTCTCAGTTGTTGGTTAACTAGGTTATTTGTGTGTTTAGTTGTACTTATTTATCACGTTAGCAGTGTGATGATTGTAAAAATAACTCGTAGGTAGTTTTTGTGCGCTTTGTTATTTGCATTTTATGTTTGTTATGTTTAACACAACGCATAATTTAGGTTAACCGATTCGGTTCGTATAATACTGTTTACCAAATGAGTTCGGCAAACTTATAGCACATTTTGCAGAAGCAATTTTTTGCTCCATATGACCTTGACCGATAACAAATCTGGTGCTCATAATGACCTTAAAATAATACTTATCCAAAACACTATTTTTATCAATATTATGAACCACGGGAACAGTCATTATGAATTTCGACCTTCTTAGTTCAGAAACTATTAAATAACTGGCATTTTTCTCGCGCTTAATAACCAGCTGACGACATCACACTTTAGTGCATATTAAGATAAAATTAAATGTGAGTAGGTACCTAGGTACATAAAAACAATTGCAGAAGAGATACTGAGATAACATCACTATCAGATAATGCATTTGCGATTAGTTTGCAAGGTTTCAAAAGAGAACTTATATATTCTAGATGATGACATGACACGAAGTTTTTTGTCGACTGAATGGTCTCACCAAGCCTCAAATTTGCCTAGGTATGTTAGGTAGTCCACACCATTTAACTTAGAGAGAGAATTTATTATGGTCTTAGTATGTTCCCATTTATGGTGTTGCAATGGCAGTCGAGATATCTTATCTAGCCTTACTCGATTCTATAACAATTAAGTACCTACTTACAAAGTAGTTCCAGAGCATTTTCTATGCTACATAATACTAGTCATACCTACCTTTACCTATGAGTTCTGTTCTCTCTGTGTTCTAGCTATTTCATTCTGGTTTCCTACTTTATTAGTTTATTACCTAGCATGTACTTACCTAAATACTATAATTTATACCTACCTTATATGAACTTTGAAACCTGATGTGATATTTCGTCTTTTTGAGTAAGTACCTTCCTATAAATTTCTACTGATTTCGCTCTAATTCCCTTGAGGTTCATGAGCTATTGCTTGTTTTTTTAAAGTCTTAAGTCTA
This sequence comes from Eupithecia subfuscata, assembly GCA_963564075.1. NCBI lineage: Eukaryota > Metazoa > Arthropoda > Insecta > Lepidoptera > Geometridae > Eupithecia > Eupithecia subfuscata. The sequence continues at coordinate 2,426,025 of OY751102.1, forward strand.
AACATGTTATTATTATCATGAACGATGTTTTCAAAACTTAGCGTGAATGGAACGAATACAAAACCAATTGCTCACTCGTTGCTCATTCCTTTAGAGTTATGGAAATTTCCATTGATCTGGGAACTAGTGTTTTTAGGGTTCCTTAAGAAGCAATGGATAGGTAGGAATGCAGCTCGCGGATTGAGCATGCATTTAACTCGATAGGTAGGCTTAGGCTTCCTAACTTTAATTTTACGATTTCTATATTTTCCAAGTTAGGTTGACCTAAAGTTACAGTATTCTCTGTACAGATCCTAAAAATACCACAAAATCCATATTTCTCTTTTTTCAAAAGAATCAGCCTGTTTTTCTCTAGAATAAATTTTAATCACGACCAAATTAGATGCTTGCTAAAATTAGGTAGACGTTTCTAATCATAGCTAAAATGCAATGCAAAGAATAGGATTTTAACTAAGTTGAGTTGTTTTAGATCTGTCAACCTAATTTTAAACCTGACAGTCTAATTTTTGAAACATAGAATAGCTTTCGTCTATTTGACATTCCTAAATCCTAATTTTACCTAATTTGTTCTAATATAACAGAATCGACACCATTATCTATCTAACTTCAAACATCGACGTTGTTTGTAATTTTGTTGATAACAACTCAACTCAACGATTCGACGGAACCCTTATTCTCGGCTCGACACGTCTTGCTGCCGCCGTCTCTGCCACCGGTTTAGAACAAAACGTCTGGGCTTTAAATTCTTTGTTCTTTTTTTGTGGAAGGACGAGAATGCTATTCTCGGAACTGAGTGTCCCGTCTCTCGATTACTGTTAACGATCTTGCATTGTATTTATTTACCGAGCAAAAGCATTTTGTAATGCATGGGTATGATTCTATATTATTCTGTGAGTTAAAATGTTTATGGTGAAGAAGATTATAGGCATAAGGGTAAGGCCCGAATGAAATATCGTAAATTACTCCGATAAGAAATCTATTCAAATCAGGCAAATATTAAATATTTCGTTGTTTTACTCTTTATGACAAAGTACCTCTATAAAGTTGTCAATGAATTTAAAATAATTCTATAGGTAATTAGAACTATAGGCACCCCCAGTATGAGTACATATTGGGGGTGCCCACAGAACTATATCGAGATTACATATTTATGTGGGGGTGCCAATATTATGGCGAAATGGCGATGTATAATATTTTCGGGATAATTTACCATAAGTACAACCATTTGGTAATAGATTCGACTCAAATTCAAACCTTTTATTCGCTTAGAACATGGGTAGTAAATAAATATACAGTTGGTCGTAAGATACAATGTGTCACCATATTCTGCTTCTGTTAGCATACGAATGTAAAATAATTTGATTTATACACAAACATATCAAATATATCTGTAGACTGTTTGCAACAGTCGGCAGTTAGCTCAATTGTTTCAATTGTAAATACTAGTATAATTTTCTTTGTGAATAAATGTCTGTTACACAAACAAGCTTTAATTAAAAAATAAAATTTATGCCACATCTAATATCTCATGCTAAAATTAGAAAAGTCAAAATTAAATATTATTCGAATAGTTATGTCAAAAATCCTTCTCTATTAAATATTCCATAACCATAATATGGATAATATGATTTTTGTATCAAAATTTTTTTTAGACCTATAAACATGTAAATACTGTAAATTTCTTTTATTATCTTAGGTAATTTATTGTAAATGCGAGGTGCCATGCAGAAAACACTCTTATTATAAAATGCTGTTTTGTGTGTAGGTACAATACTACGACTCTACCGCCATTAAATTTTCACGGATTTTTCCTTAAGCTGAAGTGTACTGTAGTCATCATTGAGTACATTTCTATAGCTAGCAGGATCCTACGGATTTGTAAGCTTGATATAGTAAAGTTATCTACCAATTAGCTTTTTATTGGTTTTCCGGTATTTTATGACTTGAACACTTCCTCATACAGTTCCTTATCATGGTCAAACCTTTTACATACCTAAGAATTTATGATATCTTTCATACAAAAGTTAGTTGTTTCTAGATACATATTCTTCAGCGTTCATAAAAAAAAAATACTAGGTTCTACCCGCGGCTACGTACGCGTATTTTCGGTATAATAAGTACCTAGTCTAAGTAGCCTATTATCTAAGTTAGGCTTTGCTTTAAACGTACGCCAAATTTTATCTATATCTGTTCAGTAGTTTTGGATATCCTAGGTAACAAAAATTCAGATTTCATAAACTTTCGGCTTTAAAATATTAATAGGATAATAATCTAAATATTGATTGAGATAGTCTAGTCTCTGAAAAAAAAAACAATAATAAAATTGTAATGATCATATTAATGTCTCTCCAGATCCATTAAAATACTAGAGATCTCTTTGGTATATAATTCTCTTAGTTTCGTATTCCGAATAGTGAGGAGCATAACGTTGTCTTTAAGATCGTAGATGTCTTTGAGTGCAATTGAGTTGTAATTATAAGGCTAGATCGGATATTGCATAGATATCAGTAGGATAACTTTGGAAAACAAACGAAGTGGACGGATGACGACGTCGGATCGCACGAAATGCATCTTACCACCAAAAAATAAATAATGCTGGACAATTCACACAGCATTATCTAGCCCCAAGTTAAGCAGAGCTTGTGTTATGGGTACTAGATAACTGATCTGATATACTTAATACAATACACTACATAGATAGATATTTTTTATTATACATAGAAAACATCCAGAACGCCCTGGACAAATGTCTGCAGATCGTACAAAAAAATAAAAAAAATAAAAAGATGTCCGAATCATTTTCATTTTCAGGTCATTGAAAGAACGAATCGACCGTCCTTCGTCACCGGGTCAACTTCGCTCGTTTTTCAAAGTAGACCTCCAGTTTCTTCTTCTTTTGTCCACACACACTTTTTGCACATCTTGTGTTGCTGTTTATTTTCAGCTTAGAGAAGGCGGAAAGGCTATTGTTTAGACTCGCAGACAGAACTTGCTAAGGTCCGGTGAAAATGCCAAATCACTGTGACTCCTTATTTTTGGCATTCTTCTGCTCTTCGTCCATTCATTTATAGATCTGGCCAGACTTCTGGTAAGTCTGGTCATCCCGCTGGTCGTCAATCGACGCTCTTACTAAAGCTCTTTTTTCAACGGAATCCATATTTACTCAAAAGCTCGTGAACAAAGTAATACAGAATTCAAAGTTTATTTCTGACCTGTCCATGCGTGTGACGTCAATGGCGACTTGCTGTTGGGATTTAGTTATAAATAGGAAACAGCTGAGATGTGAAATGTTTGTTGGTAAAGCTGAAGAAAGATTACGTAAAGGCGTCGATACGTCACGTAGTTTTTTTTAAATCTCCGTTCAGTATTGTGCTGGATGAACACTAGTGCATCAATACAGCACTGGTTTTCAGTGGACTCCAGAGGCATGTTACGTCACGCCCGTTGATGGTGTTGAAGTTCATAATCAACTTCGTCCGGGTTGTTACTGTTTCTACACTTACACACCCGACGTCATCGTCATTTGTGACTCAGATGTCACCAAAACTAGACAAAACCACTTTGACAGCACTAAAGTTCCATAGGTCCCACTAAAGCCATCCCTTTTACTGTGATCGCTATGAAAAGGACGGCAACATTTTGAGTCCAGTAGGTCTAGTTTTGAATCGACACTATTGCTTGTCAAAATGCATTGTTAGGCTATTGTATAGAACTCTATGTAAAATCTATCATTTCTTTATATATGGCCTGTGATGTGACTGACAACGGCGTAGAAGCGCGCGAGTGCAGAAATGAATGAATTGCAAAATGTTTCACGTTGGTTGGAAATTAAGCTTCGCTAACCTAATGACTAAAGTAGGTGGACAGAACTCATTTGCTAGGCGGTATGACGACCGGTGGATCACGAAGTATCTGTCTGATAGGAGCTAAGCGTCTATGAGACTGACTACCTGCCAGATGGTCAGATGAAATTGGGCTGAGATTGTACTTTTTCTTTAAATTCTTTGCTTTGCAGAAAATGTTAGATTTTAACTGTTTTGCACAATACAAAGAATAACACCAACACATTTGCACTCCTAGTTCCTCTTAGGTCTTATTTATGTAGCCACAGCCACCTTCAGATTTGATAAGTATTTCCACGTAAAGCACTATAACTTATGTGTGTGCAATGTATGCGTCCATTATGAACTAAAATAGTGCCTTAACGCCTTTGAAATACAGCACACAATCTTAGCTCAACTATAGGCTCTATAGGTATAGCTAGAAATCTTGTTTCACGTGTCGAATTGTCCAGCGCAATTTAATCTCTATGTTTATGGCAGTAAGGAATATTCATTGCGATGGAAAACAAATTGGATAATGTAAACCTTATTGGCTTATGTTTATGGTAAGATGGCTGAGGTACAGTACAGGGCCGGTTGTTGATCCCTGAGCGAGGCGTTTCGCAAATGCATTTTGTTAAGAAGGATTTTGATAATTCCTTAGTCTCTCGTTGGTTTAGGTAGGTTAGTGATGATGTCGCGAAATATTCGACGTTGCCTAGTAAGTAACTAACTAGGCACGTTTGTTTCTTCAGAATCAGTGATTTCTCTAAAAATATTTGAATCAGGGTAATTGGGAAATCATATTGTCTTTGTTAAGGTGAAGTGAAGGTGCTATGGCGCTCATTAGGGGAGGCCATGTCCAGCTGTGGACTAATATAGGTTTGTTTTTTGGTTGGTTATAAATGAAGAAAACATTTTAATTTATAATTTTATTGACATTTAGTTTAGTAGGTAAGTTTTATATAGTGACTGGCACTGCCACTGGGTTTTTAATTTGCACATAATATGTGATTTTAAACCTTCTACAAGATGATCATAACGATAAATCTCTAAGGGCTCAACTAAAGAAACCTAAAACAAGTGTAACCGCTTATATGTAGAAAGATTGTGGTCTTGTAGAACCAGTCCCGCAACTTGAAAGTTTTGTTTTGGTTCCACTTGGTACTTTACTTAAAGATACAGCCAGCGATATATCTACCAAGGTATGTTGTACGTGATTATGACAAAACCCAAGCATAACGACGAACGCGAACGAACATCCTAGAGTGGTTAGCTGGTAGAAAATGCCTCGGTATTAAACCCTTTGTACTTCAGTGCAATAAAGTTATCTCTAACTTTAGCTCTCTCTTTATTTCCTTCTCTTGCAATTTTTATTTACCTCTGATACCTAATACAAAATTTTCTCGTCTAAATAGAGCTAGGTGGAAAAATACCTTCGCTCTATGCCAAGCTTTTCGAACATTGCATTGTAATGTACGTCATCATCACGTCACCTCTGTCTTAGAGCCTTAGCACACTGGCAATTTGCAAGCGAGTGCACAGCGCGCTCGCTGCGTGCCCGCGGTGTCGTCGCGGCGGCGCGGCGGCGTGCTGGCTGCGCACTCGCCTCGCTTTAAAATGGCGTGCAAATCGCCAGTGTGATAAGTCTCTGATTCTCTTTTGGTCTTCTTGGTGCAAATTTTCTGTGAGATAGGGTTCTAGCATCTGGCTTGGTAACTATTCTGTTTAACGTGTCTGTCTGTGGTCTACTGGTGGTGGTTTAACGTGTCTGTCTGTGGTCTACTGTGGTGTCTAAGGTCTACTGGTGGTGTAACTACAGAGATGAAGGCGGATCTGATAGAGGAGAGTGGAAGAAAAATACATGTTGAGACGACCCCACCTAGCGTGGGATAAGGTCTGCAAGAAGAAGAAGTCTATGACTTACTTGAACCGGAGTATAATGTGTAAATCTAGAAAGCGAGAATTGAACTCGCTTTGCGTCAGTGCACTGCAGTCATAAAATGCAAATCTTCGCATAAAAGCGTTCCAACCAATTACGTCCACTCGTTTAGTCTCCAGACGTCTTGACAGGGTGATTCATTAAAATATTACTGAAAGATGGTAGTTATGAATCACCCTGTTAGTTTGGTCATGTGAAAACCTTTGCCTAAATTTAAACTTTCGGCGCAGATCCGGTGGTATGACGTCTGTGATGCTGTTTTTGGGAAATATTTGGCCTGGTTTTGGTTTACTGGTAGAATTTATTTACGATCTTTGCTAGAATCAAGGAAAACTGATGAAGATTCGTTTGGTTCCCTAGCCATTTCTTTCAGTATCTGTCCTGAGTTTTCACCGATTTAATAAAGACTATTCTCTAAAATAGAAATAACTTCTACCGTAATCAGTCAGACCTAGTCATCTAGTCAGACCTTAAGAATTCTAATTCTAATGCATTTTCAGTGGAATGCAGGAGTGAAACCACAGGCGAATTTTTGAAAGCTTTCTAATGAAATATCGTGTGGCAGGCTAAGGGACATAGCACGTACTTACATCCAGCTCCAGCATCAATATTATATCTCACAACAAAAATAGGCATCGACATATGATCATAACTAATATATGATGTTACATTTTACAGTACAGCCCGCGAGAAGCACATAATTTGAATGCACATTTTTGTGCCGTGCGGAAGTCATGCGGAAGTGGATTTGCGATAACGTTTGTTAAGGCGCTACCCCGACCCAAATCAGCGCCACCACCTATTTTACCTTATTATTCTGTTAAACGAAGGAATTTTCAAAAATAGATTGGCCAGTTTGTGAATCCTATCATAAGCTTTTTTTAAAGCCTCTATAAATGTTTTAGTTGGTATAGTGTAGGCGAGAGAGTAGATGCGAAGTTGCTCTTTTTTGCCACCATGGTGGGTGGCCAAAACGGGCAACTTCGCATCTCTGCTTAAAGTGTACTAAATAAAACTTTTACAGATGCATTAAAAAAAGCGAATGATAGGATTCACAAACTAGTAAATCAATTTTTGAAAATTCTTTCGTTTAACAGAATACTAAGATAAAATAGGTGGTGGCGCTGTGTACATTGAAAACTGCCAACAATCCACTCCCGATATCTATCATAGATGTAATGTACCCTTACCCGCAGTTACAAGTTTACAACAAATGGTGGTTACAATTACAATTCGTGAGGGTAAAACGTGTCAATTAAAATAGAAAGCTATTAGTCCTTTATTGAAATAGACAGACAAATTGACAGACCAACATCTAGAAGCACAATTATCCTAATAGATTGGAGTCGCAGTGAATTGAATGGGTCACTCGCCACAATTGGAACGCTGGATCGTATAAATAGATTGCATTGTAAATTGTCTGCTTGTTACCATTTATATACTTTAGTACTAGCTTTAGTATAATAAGTACCTAACCTACTAGCTGTCTTCAGAGGGGTGAGTCTATTTGACGTTAGTACGTAATGAGACGTGATCGTAACGTCTTCTTTTGACGTGACAACGTCTTATAATTCGATAGAGCCGGCTGCACGCACGAAAAAACATGACTCATGGACGTTACCTCGCTCTGAGGGGTTACCTCGCTCTGAGGCGTTCCATGTAAGGCTTGAAGTGCAAGCGAGAGCGCTCGACATCCGTCTCTCTCCTACTTGAGTGAGCGATGCGTCTGCGTGGACAGCTGCTATACTATAGTACATTTACATGTTTTGATCGAGTATCAAATGCTACCATTCCATCAGTATTTTCTTAAGACGTTGTCACGTTCAACTATCGTCAGTAAATCGACTTTACAGACAATCAATTTTTTTTTCCATACAATTTGATACAGCGCCTCTATCGTGCGGACATGGAACGACGCGAATCCCATAACGATCACGTCTCATCATCAGTGGTCTCAACATTCGATTCTACGTAGCTCTACGTTGTCAAATGCAGGCAGGAAACGAACTAGAGTTCTTTTTTCCAGTTTCTACGTCGAGAAAAGCTTATAAGTCAAGTGCTGTCGCTGAGAGAGCCTTGTTGGCTTCTCAAGAGCTGTTCGTTAGCCTGTTGGCTGTTCTGGTCTTCTTGGGAGATGACTTCGGAGGGCTCCAGGAGCACCCGGGGAAGGGGAGCACGTCTCGTTACTAACGTCAAATAGACTTACCCCCCAGTTCAGTTCAGTCACTTCATGAGCTATGAGCTCCAGCTAGCATTCTAAAGCCAGCTTGCCTTCCATTCAAAAGCCAGCTTGCCTTTTGAATGGAAAAATCGCAGTGACGCTTTAGCTTGACAGATGTCACTATTTGAGACAGGTACCTGAGAAGTCACACAAAAATCAGTAGCAATCGAGTCACATGAAGCGTTTAAAGGGAAGTAAAATAGAGCCTATACACCAAAGTCGGCGGGCTGCCGACAAGTCGACAAAACACTGTCGTGGGCTGCCTAAAATATTCATACACTGAGATGTTGTACCATACCAACCCTCCGGACTGTGTCGTCGACTTGTACTACGTACTAGAATCCATTGGAGCGGCTTAATAATTGAGCTCGATAGAACCGAAAGAATCCTTTTTAACCCACGAAAAACGGAGGAGGATCTCAAGTCGACGCGTATATTTTTTTATTATATAAGACCACGCATAACTTTTTACACAGACTAAAAATTACTTAGGTATACATTAGTTTAAGAACTTAGTTAATAAGGTTAAATTAAAAGGTTTATTATTTTTTGCTTTACAGTTTCTTCGGCGGTTTAATTTTTTAAAACTTTTAGTTATTTATTCGGTTTGAGATATACTTAAAAAAATAGTTTCAGAAAATCTAAAACGCTTATCAGCACGAAGTCGGGTGAATTGATCACTTTTTTGTGAAGTCTTGTGCGTTAACTTTAATAATTTAAAGAATCTTCTTTGACGATACCTTTGTAAGGATTGTGTGCGTCATTAGAAATTGGAAACCATATGACTTTTCTCGATAATTGAATGACGCATTAGGTCTCACATTGCTGTATTTCCAGAACAGCGCCAATTAGGTTCCAAGTCCAACTAAGTAAAACGTGAGAATCGGTCTCTAGATTTAAAAGAACAAAAATATACAGAGTGGATTTTTGGGATAATGGAAAAGTTGTGAAAGGAGTCAAGGGTTAAATATATGGGAAAACAAAAACTTCAGGATTTTCTCTAACTTTCATGATTTCAGAGTTATTCATTTTCATGATTTCAGAGTTATTCATTTCAGAGTTTATTTATTATTATTTATTATTTATTATTATTTAGTTGGTTGTGGTTTCAAAAAACCGCTGAACTGGTTTTCAGCGGTTTTTTGAAACCACAACCAATGCTCTCTGCTATAGAACTTGTGCCATAGCGGCTGAATATATAGAACTTGTGCCATAGCCGCTATGGCACAAGTTCTATAGCAGAGAGCATTGGTTGTAATAGAGATTTTCTATTTCTATTTTTCAAAACACTAAATGCTATGGTAGAGGAAGGGTAGATGCGTGGATTATAGGATTGGTCCTGAAACGTCTTCTGTTTATATTATTTACGTACTAAAGTAATTTGTTATTACTGCTAAATACGAACATGGTTTATTACTCAAAATTCACGCGAAGGAGAGTAGGTCGGCGGTTTTGTCCTAATGCAGAAATCGTAATTTGTATAAGCATACCAAGTAGGCAGATAAGTAAACATCTTGGATTATCCGTTGATATAATTTATCTCTATACTTATGTACAACAAAGTCACGTCTTTTTGCCAAATATTTTCACACTTCTATCTTCATAAATTGATGATACCTTCTATCTACAAAGGTCGATGATGATGACACATGTTTAAGAAGAAACGAATATGGGGAAGCCTCTGCCTAAGCTCTAGAGAGCATGTCTAGATATACTATTCAGGGTTCCCAGACGAGAAAAACTACCCTCCAGATTATTTTCTTCCTTTAGCTTTAAAATCCTATACTGCACTCTGGATTTAATAATCAAAACATTTTTATCGTCTCACATTTTTATATTAGCTTGATAATACATCATAAAACACTTGACATCATTTAATATTAAATAATAAGCATTGACTCATATTGTCTGTTGCCCTCAGGGTGACAACGACAACTTCCTAAAATGACAACTTCCGAAAACGACAACTTCCGAAGACGACAACTTTTTAGAATGTCAACTTTCAAAAACGACAACTTCCGAAAACGACAACTTTTTAGAATGTCAACTTTCAAAAACGACAACTTCCGAAAACGACAACTTTTTTAGAATGTCAACTTTCAAAAACGACAACATCTTAAATAGAAGTTGTCGTTCTCACCCTGAGGGATCGTCAGCTACCTAAATTGACAACCTCTCGTCTCTGATGTACCTAATGTTTTTAAATTTTCCTTATATCTTCTAAGTTATTTGTGTTTTGCTCGTGGTAAAAATCTTATTGGTGTTTTTTATATTTACTGCTCATATTTTATAATAACCCTAACTCTATTCCATGACTATGAAATTTCCATGTACTGGACATTGGCAAAAAAGTGGCAAACTGCAACAGAATGAGCATTCGCTCGACCATACACACACCGCGCCCGTACGTTCGTTCTATTTTCCTTTGATGACAACGCGTATACTCGACCCTTTTTCAAAAGACTTTTGCCGCTGACTGTACTTTTATTAGTTTTTATCATTTTTACCATTTTATTAGTATGTCCCTAGTATATCAACAAACTAAGAAACAATTCATACTCGAGTGAAGTGCACTTTACTTTTCTCGAAATGCTACTTCCTCATTGCCTCATTGAAACTCTATGATAAAGGTGCTATTGCGTTCTTAAACTCCTTGGTCTTACTGGCATATTAAAAGTATGTCTAAGAAGAAAGCAGTATCTGTCAGCTTGACAATCCTAAAATGAAAATAGTGTTGATTTCTTTCATGAAATTATAATGAATTTCATAAAATCACAAAAAGGCAAAGACTGTTTATTAAATAATGGGTATAAATACAATTTCATGAAATTGAACTATAATAACACAACTTTATGGAGATGTGCTAATAGGGATTTGTGTAGTGCAACTATAACTTTAGATAGTACGAGAGCCAAAATTTTACGAAATGCTGCTCATGTGTGCTTACCTGATGATTCCAAAAATATTATTTTACAATTGATGAATATTTGTAAAAGAGAGGTTTGTGAAAATTTTGATCCCATTCAGCAAATTTTTGAAAACAATGTTGAAAAAATAATTAAGAAACATCAAAATGTCATACCTGATATACCTACCTTTCAAAGTGTTAAAAGTACACTATACAAGAGCCGTAAAGATTTTTTAGAAAGCGACATTTTGGAATACAGACACTTGGAAGACGTAAAAGTGCCAACTGCTTTTTCCAAAAGATTTCTTATAGCCGATGATGGAGATACGGAAAGAATTTTAATATTTTCATCCATTACATCACGGAATATAATCAGAAAGTTTGCGAGGAGCGATAAATTGTACTTTGGTGATGGTACCTTTTACAGCGTGCCCAAACCATTCTATCAGCTATTTACTGTACACGTTGATTATTTCTCAAATTTGAAGACAGTAAATGTTATACCAGTAGTATACGGTCTACTGCCCAATAAAACTGAAGAAACATACATAAGGTTTTTTAAATTAATAAAAGATATATTGGGTATTAACATTTCACAATATAAATGCGACTTTGAACAAGCACAAATAAATGCTGTCCTTCATGTGTTTCCTGGTGTGAATTTAAGAGGTTGTTATCAGCATTTCAATAAGGCAGTCTTCAAGCAATCGAAAGCCTTAAAATTACAAAATACGACAGAAGGCAGAAATGTATCAAGATTAAGTGCTATAATAGCCTTACTACCCTCTGCATATATAAACGACGCCTGGTTACATATAAAAAATATGATGCCTAATGATTTGAAATTTCAAAAGTTTAAACGTTATTTTGAAAAACAATGGTTAGAAAAAAATAACAAGATCTTAAGTGTTGCTTATTCCAAACACAGAACAAATAATCCGGTTGAAGGTTGGCATAGACGCCTAAATGCAAAAGTACCACATAAGCCAAACATTTTTTTTATTTTCAAAAAATTGAACAAGGAATCTAAACATTACGACTTAAAAATTGAGACTTAAAAAAAATTAACGATCTTAATAGCATACAATTTTTGAAGAAAATTATATATTTGAAGTTAAAAACAACAACGAAAAGTCAAGAACGACGACGACGTCGTCGATAACCATCAAGCCCGTTAAATGGATACAGAAGTTCAAAGTTTTGTTTTATTTGCAGTATTTTTGATTTGTTACTTTATAGAATAGATAATAAAGCCAAGTTTTAGTTGTTTTAAGTTGTTTTACTTCATTAAAAGATGAGTAACAGAGCAAAGTTTATAACGTATAAATTAGAAATTTTTGACATTTCACAACCGAAATTAGTCAGCCCCTTAGTATTTTCGGAAGGTATCATTTTTGGAAGTTGTCATTTTAGGAAGATGTCATTTTCGGAATTTGTCATTTTCGGAATTTGTCATTTTCGGAATTTGTCATTTTAGGAAATTGACGAGTTTAGAATAGACGTTCTCTGAAATTGTCGTTTTCGGAAGTTGTCATTTTAGGAAGTTGTCGTTGTCACCCTGAGGGGTCTGTTGTACTAGCTATTATGTCAATATAATGTATGCAAATTTATTTATTTTATTTTATTTTATTCGGAGAAAAAACAGTTTTACACACTTTATAAATTAATATATAATATAGTAACTTATAACCATTTGTGTGGTTTTGCATGTAGAAATAGTATGAATGGAAACTTAACACTGCCGAATTTAAAACAAAATGTCTCCGTCAGACACCACAGTTCGCTCAAGACGCGGTAAGGCCTGGAACATGTGACTTCAGATGCAGTTTCCAAAATAGCTCGGAGACATCTTGATGACGTCATTTGGCACTAGATTCTCCAGACGCACGAAAACACGGGATTGCAGACATTTACGATAATTTAGTTCATTAGCATTTCGTCCAGTACAAGAGTAGAGTCTATCTGGAAGTTCTAGATTAGATTCTAGACTAGAATCTAATAACACTTATAACTTCGTAGGGTTTCGTTTTACTAGCGTTTTCGTTGCTCAATAGCTATATTATACAGAAATTGCTTGAATATTATTTTTTTGTATGTTTCTCTAGTCTCTGATATAATTATTTCCATCGGTGAATATCTCAGAAACCTGACGCTTTAATAACACACTAATATTACAAATGCGAAAGTTTGGATAGATAGATGTTTGTTACCTCTTCACGCCAAAACTACTAAACGGATCGGGCTGAAATTTTGCATACAGGTCATTCTAATCCTGGAATCAAACATAAGATACTTTTTATCCCTTATATCAGTTCCCATGGGATAAAAATCACCTTTAAACGTTTATTGAAACAACGCGTGCGAAGCCGCGGGCAGAAGCTAGTATAACATCAAATCAAATCAATCAAAAAGAAATCAAAATAGTGACCGATGCTAGGGCTTAATAAAGCTATTAATAAATCTTCAAATCTCTTTATTTTTAACTGACTTAAAAAAATAAGAGGTTATACCATGTATGTTTTTTATGCGTTAGAATAATACAATAAAACAACAACTCGTATTTACACATATCTATTTATGTACCTATACATATTTATTATGGTTATAAAAATAAATTTATTCACAAAAAAATTATACTAGTATTTACAAATGAAACAATTGAGCTAACTGCCGACTGTTGCAAACAGTCTACAGATAGCTCAACTGATCCATATCAACACCAGTCGGAAGCGTCCCCAAGACGCTGGCTGCATTGCCACGCTATACGCCTATACATATTTATATATATTTATGATTTTTAGGTTAGTATGTTCTGCGATTTCTCCGTCAATTATGAATCGATTTTGATGATTCTTTCGCTATGGTACTGTCCCAAAAAAAAAATATTCTCGAAGGATTATTTGTCCCGCTAATCCTAAAAAACAGTGTAGGTAAATATTAAGGAATTTAAAGTCACTTTTAAGCTATTTTAAAACGAACAACTGAACAGTTTCACGCCGACCAAAGACCGTTGACTTGCAACATCAGACTCGGCTTTGTTTTGCCGACTTGATTATCCACAGGAAGTCAATCAGTAATCATGTTATCATGAGAACCAATTTGTGTCAATAGCCTGTTACAGAATACCCTTATTATGCTAACAGGTGTGTAACAAGGGCTTATTGAGTAGGGGCAACGCCAACGTAGCAACTGAACTGTGCGCCTTGATGGGGGTTGAATCACTGAATGAATACAGTCAATGAAGATCGGCAACGAGTTTTTCTTGACATATAAGGCTGCCTGTCCATTGATGCGGAGCGAGGCAGCGGAGCGCAGTTTTATGCAATATTAACCAATGGAATAACTTAAAATCTACGATCTGTTTCAGTGGACCAATGGAATTGCTTAAAATCTCCGCTCCGCTGCCTCGCTCCGCATCAATGGACAGGCAGCCTACAGCTGGGTACTGACCGGTGTTCCGAAGCATGATACGTTACGTCGTGTGCTAAAATCCGTCTCGTTGTGAGCGTCTTCTTTCCCAGTACTGACTGCAGAAACGCTCGCTGTGTAAACCCTTGGCCTCTTGATACGCAAAATGCCGCATATGCACTATTGGTGCCGGACACATAATAATCGTATAAAAAACGACTAAAGTGGTCTTTTGTTCCGTCGAAGTCTGCGTTACCGATAAGAGGCAGTACGCAGTACGTAGCGTACTGCGTGGTAATCAAGAGAACAAAGCCCTACACGGTACATTACGCCTCGTAACGCCGGTCAGTACCGACCTTTAGATGACAAGAAAAACTTTTTGCCCCTCTACATTGACTTGACCCCTTCAGTGATTCACATCCTTTCCTCTTCCCTAACTACGTCCACGTTTGATTCATAACCTGCTCGTTGTATTCAGGCTGTCGGTGGTTCAAACTGGTACATACCCGCTTCACTACTTTGGTCTTCATGCGCTTAACTACATCTATGTCAAGGTGTGCTATTCACCGTCGCATTGTTTGTATTCAGTACCTTTATCACCTGCTCTCTGTGCAAGAAGCTGTAAGTACCTAATCCATACTTCCAACCATAGGTCCATGATAGATATCCATACTTATCCATCCATCTAAAGTAATCTTAACATAGGTATAGATGGTGCGTTTTTTCATACATTTATCTACGCTGACGTCATAAATCCAGGCCTTTTATATACGAAAACCAAAGGGGACCGCGCCATTCGTTTTTAAAAATTTATAGGCATCTACTAAACTAACAAATGCGAAATTAACTCTGTTTCAACTTTCGTCGGTTACCTTTCTTTCATTAAATATATGTATGTACCTACCTATGGCCGAATAGGGCTGAATAGATCTTCACAAATTTGGCAAGGAGATACATTGTATCTCGGGAAGGAACATATGTACATAGGCTATTTTTTATTATAAAAAAATACGCTGAGCCATGGACAAAACCACAGACAAAATCGAGTATTTACCTACATGAGGCATCCATAACCAACGGGATTTCCATGTAGGTGCCTCATATAGGTAGGCGTACCTAAAGTTAGGTATTCCTAGCCTAACCTAGCCGAATTTTCGACTACGGCGACCACACTCAAGTTCTCAAATTCTCAACAGAGACAAGCCATGTGCTGTCACAGTGCGTGGGGCATATTATAGTGCTTGGGTGCGCAAACACAGGTTCACTCTCTATTCCTTCACTACGATGATACGTCCAACTGGACAAAACTGATAACATGTACCTGTACAATGTGAAGAACGATTGTACAAACATTTTTTTTAATAAAAAAAAAATCCGATTCACTCATAATCCGATGGAACGGACGAACCTTTACACATAAGTAGGTAGGTATAGGTACTTACTGTCAGCGTCAAATTGATATGAGCGTCTAGCTAGAGTAGTCAAAATAACAATGAATACAAATGTGAAACAAGTGTAGCAAGATATTTTGAACACCTTGGGTGCTTACAACAATAATAATTGTTGTAAGCACCCAAGGTGTTATGATGATTCGAACTGCGTATATCAAATTGCTTTTATGTTTTTCGGATCATTTTGACTACTCTAGACGTTCATATAAATTTGACGCTGACTGTACGTAGGTGAGGTAGGTATTGCAAGAAACGCTGCATCAAGTTGAATGTATTCTCATTTGCTTCGGTCACGTACCTTGCATGATAACTGCATATAGATGGTTATGGAGTTCCCTACCTATCTCAGTTTAATGATGTCATAGTACATATACCTATGAATAAGTAGCAACCACTCACATCAACTATTATTATTATCCTCAATGTTCTTATCAGTAGTTACAGTATCGTATTCATTGAGCTCTACTTTGTGATCGAAAGAGCAATGGATTATTTTGTCAACATTCAACTTGTAAGAGACTTGCTAATAGCCCACTCATCTATTAAACTGTAAACAAATATAATATATCTCATGGATAGATATATCGCCAAAACCAAACCAACCAATCAGCTCGGTCATATTATGTAACCTGAGCTGATTGGTTGGTTTTGGTACTAGTATAGTATTATAATATCTGTGGTTTTGGTTAAGTACTCTTATTATAATGTATTGCAAGCTAAACTGTTACTAGATCTAGAGGTACGAGGTACTACAGAATTACTTCTTATTGATGGACCAAGAAGACGCCCACCTGATGTTATGTGGTTGGTATGACCAACACCTGTATCAAAAGCAAGAGGTACCTACCTCACAACACAACCACAAGGCAAACACGCTATAAAATATAATATGAAAGAATACAATATTTCATGGACACCTTAAGTTAAGGTGTCTATGAAATATTTTTATTTTGAGTACGAAGTAACATAAGAAGGGGGTTAAGGACCTTAACGAAGTTACAGGGATAAGAAGGGGGTTAAGGACCTTAACGAAGTTACAGGCATAAGAAGGGGGTTAAGGTCCTTAACCCCCTTATGCCGGTAACTTCGTATTACTCATAATAAAAATATTTCAAGGACACCTTAACTTAAGGTGTCCATGAAATATTGTGTCAAACGCCTACATTATTAGTATGTGGTAATACAATTTACTTTTTAGTAGAGATAACATTTCATCTTTTCCATCAATGCAAGTTATTGGGTCAAGGCTGCGTCAAATTAAGTAGAGTTTTATGGCTAGCTGTAACGATGTGAAATTGGTATAAAAAGACAAAAGCTGGCGCCTACCAAACCACACCTAGCAATATCATTTAATTTACAGCAATATGCTTTTATCGTAAGGCATTCCTGTCTCTAGAATTGGAGTTTCCCAAATGACATTTGCATGAGCGGGTCATCTAAAGAGCAAAACGTCAAAGTACCGTAAGACCTAAAACGCTTATTGTCTGATTAGTAAATTATCTTAATTGCGTAAGGTCTTAGTAGCAAAGTGCCTTTAATGCATTATGTCTGCTTTGCTAATTACCTAAACCTTATTATGACTAAGAAACAGTATGCCTAAAATGTACAACTATTGTTTATCAAATTATCCACACTGCATTACGACTTAATAGTTAACATCATGTCCGCTTTCCAGTTTAGTTTGAGTATATTTCTACAATAAATGTTTTCTTTGTTCCAGATTCACCGCAATTTACTCTCGTTTGGAATCATATTGAAATGTTGCACATAGCTCGAACAAAACTTTAACTACATGTCACAGAAGGAAAGATTCGGGAGCAGCGCGAAATACAACAAAAGTGATTCTTTCAACAAACTGAAATCGAGGACTCGCAGGTCCTTGATGTACCCGACAAGCTACGACCCCCTTGCCCTTACACTTTGTGTATCAAAAAGCCCCTGTCGCTATTCAGCCAGAGACCCAAGATTAAGAAATTGGTCCAGAGAGATCTGCATTGTTTCGACGTAAATAATCGTCTCGGTCGGACTGCAGATCCACAGTAGTTGTCGACGTCCTTAGAGGACCGAATTTGAAAGATAGTACGAACTCAGCGCCGTACTAGAAGAGAGGCCCGTTCAGATACTAATGGCCACGCAAAGTGCCTACGCCAATGGAATACCGGGTAAAGAACCTCTCAAGTATGAACAAAAAGTACCGTCTGAAGAGGAGAAGGCTACGTCGCCCCTCTTGCACCAGACCAACGACATAAAGTATATAGACGGCGCAAATGATGATGAGTATACTGATGAAAAACAATTGAATCATAATAATGCGGTTAACTCCAAAATTGATAACAATAGGGGCTTAGATAGCCTCGGTGTTTCTTATCATAAAGATGGAAAGTCGGAAGAAGATGCAACGTCGACAAATGAAGGCGTCAAATTCTTCGGACTTGGAGACGATGACAGTATTTGTTCAAGTAAGCCGGAGCAGGAGCCCGAGCCGCAGATACCGGACGGGGGCTGGGGCTGGGTGGTCGTGGTCGCGTCGTTCTTCGTTGCCACTGTGGCCGATGGCCTTGCATTCTCCTATGGCTTGGTAAACGAAAGACTAGTAATTTTCTTTGGCAAAACTGAAGCGCAAACTTCTATCATAGGAAGTTTATTTATATCCGTCCCTTTGATCGCTGGTCCGATAATGAGCGCTTTAGTAGATCGCTACGGATGCAGAAAAATGACAGTATTAGGTAGCATAGCATCGACAATTGGATTTATAGCAGCTGCGTTCAGTAATTCAGTTGAGGTACTTTACGTGACCTTTGGTTTGATGGCTGGACTGGGTATGGGACTATTATATGTAACTGCAGTAGTTTCTATAGCTTTTTGGTTTGATAAACGCCGTAATCTGGCCGTTGGCCTAGGCTCTTGTGGAGTCGGATTCGGCACATTCATCTACTCACCGTTAACGACTTATCTGTTAGAGACTTTTGGATGGAGAGGAACTTTGGTCTTATTGGCCGGTACTGTACTTAATGTGTGCGTGTGTGGAATGGTTATGAAAGACCCAGAATGGTTGATATTGGAACAAAAGAAACAAAGAAAGCTGAGTAAAGCGAAGCGAGCATCAAGTTCAATATCTATCTCAGCAAGATCTGCTAAATCGGGTGGCGGGGAGTCTGTTTACCCTGGAATGGATGAATTGAAGACTATGATCAAGAGTGGAGAAACCCCAGAATATATTTTGACAACATTGGTAGCTTCAATTGCAGAAGCGGAGAACTTGGAGGCAGCTACGAAGAGAAATGCTGACTTAGGGAATCATAAAGTCAGTTCTGTCATCAATTTACCAACATTTTTGAGGCAAAGTGAAAAGGTACGTTTAGTTTCCCCTTGCAACTTGAAACTTCATACCTATTAATTAGTTACTGAATAGTTTCATGATTTTAATTTCAATTCTTTCTGTTTCCAGGTACCTGCAGAAGTATTAGATCAACTAACATCCAACAAACGTCTTTACAATATCATTCTACAAAACTATCCATCGTTGCTGGCATTGAAATGTAACTCGGAACAGAAGCTTCCCATTGAAGGATCGGAATCTAAAAATAAACAGATCACGATGTCCATGAAGCTGAAACTGAATAAAAAGAAGAAGAAAGATTTTGAGAAGAAAATAGATGTTGTAAGGGAGAAACTTCTTCAACCTATACCAGAGAATAAACCAGCAATTGTACCTAGAGCAGAGCGCCAGGATTGGATCACAAGGAACTTCACTGCTGACCATCATTACCTGAGAGACATCAGGGTTCATAGGAACTCTATCATGCATCGTGGAGCTATGTTAAACATTGCCAAATACAAATTGCGTGCATCATCCTGTCCTGATATTTACAAAAACTCTATGTGGTCCGTGGAAGATCAGGAGGAAAAGGTACGTTAATTAAAAATACCTATTTATTAGATCTAGACTTAAGCGGCTGAATACTTGTTTAAGTAAACAAGTAGAGTAGGTACCTAACAAAAAGGTATTTTCCTTAATAGTAAAATCAAGCTGCTAGTTTACCTTTAAGTGTAAACTACAAATATACAAACTATAGCGAATAGTACCTATTTCAAACGGACGGACTTCATTATTTCGAAAAGTTTTCCTTAAAATCGCAGATAACTTAATTTACGATATCATTTATTTTCATTTCATTATTTTACAGACTTGGTATTCCCGAGCCATGGCGACTCTTAGCAAGACGTTCGACTTCAATATGTTCACCGAGTTTCATTTCCTGATCATGAACATCTCGACCCTGGTCCTTTTCATATGGTTCATCGTACCTTACTTCTACATCTCTACCTTCATGCAGAAGAGTGGCTATACTGAGATGGATGGCAGCTGGATGTTAAGTGTATTCGGTGTGGCAACCATTATCGGCATTGTAAGTTATTACTTTTTTACAACTGTAAAATCGATTTTAGAAATGGGCATTGTTATAATATGTTTTCTGTTAACTCATGGCATGAAATGAGACGTCATCGGAAGTATTCTGAGCTAACTTTGACGGAAATTCCAAGTCACAAATATTGAACAAACTGTGTTTGTTTTGTAAATAATTAACCTACTGAACATGAATCCTGCTTCCTAAATACCATTATAAAAGTTTGTGCCGTTGCGAAATGTTTGTGCGAAGACGCCAGAACGACTGAATGGATCGGGCTGAAATTTTGCACTGATAAAGTTGTGTGCCAAGAATCAAGTTAAGTGTTTATTGTTTTCATGATGTAAAAATTGATCTTATAATAGTTTACGGCTACAAACATGAGCTCGGGGCTATGCAAATTAATCACATTACACTATTAATATAAATGCGAAAGTTTGGATGGATGGATGTTTGTTACTACTTCACGCCAAAACTACTGAACGGATCGGGCTGAAATTTGGCATTCAGGTAATTTTCATCCTGGAATAAAACATAGGCTCCTTTTTACTCCATAAATCAGTTCCCATGGGATAGAAATCACATTTAAAAGTTTCCATAGAAACAACGCATGCGAAGCCGCGGGCAGAAACTAGTACCTACATCATATTTTTATTTTTTACATCTACTAATAAAGAGCAAATTTGACTTAAACCACTATA
This sequence comes from Eupithecia subfuscata, assembly GCA_963564075.1. Classification (NCBI taxonomy): domain Eukaryota; kingdom Metazoa; phylum Arthropoda; class Insecta; order Lepidoptera; family Geometridae; genus Eupithecia; species Eupithecia subfuscata. Next base: position 2,446,886 of record OY751102.1, read on the forward strand.
ATACGGTACTAGTACTTAAACTATAATTATATTGTCACTTTTAATTAAACTCAATATTTTTACAAAATTACCTTCCTTAATCAAAACAATACACTATTCATATCACTATCAAAGAAGTCCTGCAGGGGCTGCAGGGTATAGAAGCTTTTTTAAAAGGAACGTTTTTGTTGCCTTTTTGTTTTTATTTGATTTTTTGATTCTTTTTGATTTAACATCTAGGTTATAAGCTATGTATTTTATACAGCGATTTTTTTTAAATCATTTTATTTTACACAGAGTAGTATTTTATAGTCTTACTTAACTGTTCACAGGTGGGACTCGGATGGATGGGTGACTTTGAATGGGTCAACGTAACAAAGACCTACGCGATCTGCCTCGTGGTCTGCGGCACAACCATCATCATATTCCCAGTCCTCATCAGAACTCTGGACCCCTCATCATCGTACAGCTTCTACATCATAGCTCTAAACGCCTTCATCTTTGGTCTAATGTTTTCGAGCTCGTATTCTTACACTCCTAGTATATTGGTGGAGTTGATCGCGCTCGAGAGGTTTACGATGGCGTATGGACTTGTGCTGTTGAGTCAAGGGCTGGGACATTTGATCGGACCTCCTATGGCAGGTTAGTAGATAGTAGTTTTAGATATCTATGTGATGTGAAAGCACAGATTACAGAATTCTATAATCTGTGTGTGAAAGATAAGGCGATGACGATAGTTTTTCTATTTATCACTATGACTATCGCAATCAATACGCGGATAATGTCGAACTAAAATGTTGTTTGTAGGATAACCTAGGAGCAAAACTGTTAGACCAGCCCTGTAGCTTCTAGGGTGACTTGCAAAGGAGGTGTCTTGCAGTCGCTGAAATTTTATTAACATAAGCAAACTGATTTTGCGAATTTATAATTTCTAGTTAAGCATTAAAATTGCATTATGTTTAATCTCAGTAGGTACAGTTAAATGTTGCGATGTGTGTGTGACCGCTCCTTCCTCAAGTCTTGTGCTGTATTGTGAAAATATTAAAATTTTTACGAATTAGGCACCTACGAGTTTGAATTAAAATTTATTATAATCATGATTTAATTTATCACACAAAAGCCGCGGGTAATAAAGTTGAGAACGACACTGTGACCAGCATAGCACCGCGGTGAGGTACCTCGCCTTGAACTTTATGATAAGATTATTGAGTGCATGGAAAACATCCATTGTACATTGTATTATGCGGTGATATAATTAAAAAAATAAACATACTTATTCCACCTTCTGCCCGTGTCTTTGTTTGGGTGGTAGGTAGGTACCTGGATAGAGTAGGCTAGGCATAGGTACCTATTAGCAGTCTGGACAATGTAGATTAGTAGTAGACTTTACAAAATAGATTTTCAGTTTCTAAAATGATTACCTATTAATAAAATTAATAATGCTCGACAGTTCACGCAACATCATCAAACTAAACAGAGTTTGTTAAGGATACCTTATAAATAACTGTTATACTAACAATATATTACAAAACAGTATTACATATCAATAATACTGTTAAATACACACATTACATATCAATAATAGTAATAAGTAGAACCTATATACTAGTATAGTATTATAATATCTGTGCTACACATAAACTTTCCAACATTTGTGATTCTATGCCACTATGTATAAGGTCTATATAAATGTATTTTCTCAAAACTTTAAAAATTTCCTATCGTCCCTACCAACCGGTAACATCAACTTCTGAGTATTAGGCCTTTTCTGCATCACCTTCTAATTCCATGAATGATCTTTGCTTCAGGTGCCCTCTGCGACATCACTGGCTTCTGGGACGCCGCATTCTACGTAGCTGGCGTCTGGGTCATGGTCTCCGGTCTTCTCGTAGCCGTCATCCCTTACACCACCAACTTCAGGATCTGTGGCAACGCGCCGCTGGCTAAGGACGCTGCTGGTGAACCCGATCCTAACATCAAAATCATCATTGGGCATTAGATTAACATCAGCATAGGTTATTAGATCCAAATCAGCATTGGTCCTTTGGCAAACCCGATCCTTATATCAAAATCATCATTGGGTATTAGATTTAAACCAGCTTCAGTTATGAGATCAAAACAGGCATTGGTTTTTTGGTCAAAATCAGCAGTGGTAATTTGATCAAAATCATTTAGGTATGAAATTGTGAACCCCGTTGCAAACCCGTTTTTTATAGCCCCAAATTTGGTCTGCCGTCATATAGTTTTAGTTTTTGGTTTGATCAGATCCTACGATGCTAAAGAGGTCCTATAGGTCTTTGTGTTAGAGAAATAGATAAAGACACGATTTAAAGAACTAGGTTTAAGCACTTAATTTAGGAAATCATTTTTTCTGTATTCTGTTTAGTATAAAGTATTGTTAGAATACAATAAGTAACGATAACTTTTGAAGAGATTGCGGTTAGGAAAGTTAACGTAATTCGATCGATTTACTTCAGATTTTACATAAGTATAGGTATGTTTAGTCCAGAGTTGTTCTTTTTTATTTATTTTAGGTTTTTGTGGCCCCTAGCTTCTAAGAAAATTTTGATAAATTTTTAAGTGAGTTTGCTCTCCTATCCTGTATGAAAATCGGACCTGATTGATATAAAATTTGTTATGATGAATGTTGAAATGTACTCGTAAGATAGGTTTTGGAATGTAATATAAGTTTTGAATTTCAGAGCGATTGACTGTACCTACCTGTCCTGACAGAATATTGAATTTATATTGAATACTAAGAAAATTTATAAATATATTCAATGTTCTACTTATTACGTACGGTATAATCATAATAGTTCTAATAATCGTAGGCTGTAATTTTTGATTAAACTATTGAAGGAAAGGATTGATTTTTATGCTGTCTATCTATTCCACTAACTTTTTCCACCTTTGCAGGGCGTTACTACACTTGCGAGATTTAAACTGGAATCGCTTCAAGGCTTGTTCAAGACTAATTTTTACAATTTCTTTGCAGTGAACTATGAGTTAAGTTATGTTTTCCCTTACGCAGGATTTATTGGCGACGATAAATTTTGATTTAATGCACGATAATGTCCGCTGCCACACCGCAGCAGTGACTAGACAGTACCGACAGACGTCTTCCATGTCGGCATTCCCACACTAGACTGGCCAGCCCTTATTCCTGACTTGAACCCAATCTGGCATATGTGGGACGAGCTAAAACAGCGGATACGAGGGAGAAATCCAGCTCATCCAGCTCCAGCGCCGATAGAAGCCGATAGATGCAACTTCGACCTATTGCAATAATTCCCAAAATTTAGGTAGCCAATTTAATTAATTTTAAATCTTGATATCAGTTGAAAGGTAACAAAATTACCTTTCAAATGATATACCACAATCTATAGTTCATTGTACATAAATTGTAAAAAAATTGTTTTGATCAACTCTCGATGAAAGCGATTCCATTTTAAAGCTCGCAAGTGTACATTACTCCTTTATTCTCACTGCTCTGAAAGCAGCTAATATGAATACTAGTCACGCCATCTCCCTGAAAAATCTAAAACTAAATATTGTCGTTATCTTTCATTTTATCACGGAAAATTGCCTACACTACAGCAGCGTTCTGGTGGGGTTGAGTAAAAAGTTCCTAAGAATTTAGTGCGATGGCGCTGTTAACAATCAAAGCTGCTTTTCATCTAGGTCCGGGGCAACAGCTAGTTAGAAATACAGCATCTGCCTACCTTACTTCTGTAATAGATGACACAGCTGCGTTTATAAATGTACGAGTTTTTGTCGTGGAACTCGCAGGAAATGTATAGCATTAGTATGAAATTGCGTAGTGTTGAATATTGTACGAATTATTACGAGGCTCGTTCATCAACCGGGCTCTTGTGAAAAAATGTTGGAGATTTTTCTTAAAATGAGCATGTTTTTGCAATTTTATTCAAAAGACTGGGATTTACAAAACGAATTAAGGCGAAATATACCGCAGGTGGGTTTTTCTATGACATAAGTCTGATGTGAGTAGCATATATTACAGTAGAGTAAGCTTGATCTAATCTGTGAACCTACAAATACCCAGCAGTTGGTATCGACCAGATAGGTACTGATTATTGTTCCTATTTTTAAAAACATCCTGTCTCAATTAAATTTTGCCAATTCTCGTCCCTACCGTTCCGGTCTAAAAAATCATGGCTGAACGAAGTCCAATTAAAAGATCTTGAATGAGAATTCCGCCAATGTTCTCAGTCATCAGATCACGGTCGGCCGCGCCGTCAGCAAATTATCAAAGTCGATGTAAAGAGGGCTTTCCTTTGGTACTGAAGCCACTTTGTGACTTCAGTTAAGGTGGTCACACAAAAACTGTGATCGTATCTGATTGATCAGGCGCCAGGCTACATTATAGATAGCAAAAGAAGAGCTAAAATATCTACCTACTTCTCAAGCATCACCTGTCTACATAGTTCTAATTTATGTAACAGATTACCTACTCTGGCTTACGCACTATAATAACATAAACTTTAGATTACCAACTCTTTCTGTGATAATTATGATTAGACATCGGTCATTAGAAATGACTCCCGAAGAAGTTTCCAAATACTTTGGACTTCACGGACTATGTGTATCTTATGGTACTTACATGTCAGGGTTTTGGCAGCTAAGTAATTATGCGCATTGTCCTTACCCTCCAGCTAGAGATTAAAACTCTGAAATCAGTTATCTCCAGCCCTTCTTATCACCTCTATCCTTTCCGCTGGTGAATAAATCCTCCAAATAAAAACCACCAAGAAGTCTACTCCTATTCCTCTCTTAGACAGTTACGAATAATGCAGCCCCACTTCGCAGAGGCGGTAGCTCCAGTTCTCCAGTTATCCCGTGACCACGACAGTGTGTAAAGCAGTTGAAGCGTTGGGAAAAATAGGTAAATAAACTCGATAAATACCCGTGAATATTCATCATCATCATCATCAGCCTATATTAGTCCACTGCTGGACATAGGCCTCCCCTAATGAGCGCCATAGCGCCCTGTCTTCAGCCTGCCGCATCCAGCATCTGCCTGCAGTCTTTCGCAGATCGTCATCCCACCTGGCCGGAGGGCGTCCTACACTACGTTTGCCGAGTCGTGGTCTCCACTCAAGAACTCGTTTACCCCAGCGGTTGTCGGTTCTTCGCGAGATATGGCCGGCCCACTGCCACTTCAGCTTGCTAATTCTTTGAGCTATGTCGATAACTTTGGTTCTCTGTCGGATGTATTCGTTACGAATTCTATCCTTCAAAGAGACTCCGAGCATAGCTCTTTCCATAGCTCGCTGAGCGACTTTGAACTGGTGGACCAGCCCTACCGTGAGTGTCCACGTCTCAGCTCCGTAGGTCATGACTATTAATTATAACTAATTCCTTTTGTTGCACTCTTGGCTCATTTCCGAAATTCGAATAGTTACAGAGGGGTACCCCTGTAACCTAACTAAAGAGTCAAGTTACCAATTTGCCCGCACGTTGAAGAAAGGTGGTTTTCTTAGCACAGTCGACATTCTACAAGCTCCTCAAGCCCCGTCTTAAAGCGCCGAGAAGATCGCATAAAGTCAATTAAAAACTTGAGCGGGCGATCCGATCATTAAGGTGAGGTGTTTGCCAGTTCAACGGAATTTGAGGCGTGAACCGAAGTTGTTGGAGTTGGCAATCTTGTGACCGGTCACCCCGATACTGGGTCTTTGATACTGTAACGTTAACAACGCAACGTAGGTAAAGTTGCTTTGTTAACGCCTGTACTGGTATAACTTGGACTGGTTTTTCTGGCATTTTTGCGCGTATTTTTTCGAGGTAAAAGGAAGCGTCCAAGAACGTAGATATGGTTTTCTATGTAGATTTAGAACTACAACTTTACCTAATTTCAGCCCGCTCCGTTCAATAGTTTCGGCTTTGTCTTCCGCCAAAAAACTTCACAAACTTTCGATACCTACCTTTAGTAAACCGATCTGAAATTTTATTTTAAATAAACTTCATAATGTATTTAAAACTTTATTAAAAACTAACTACATATTTTAATGGTTCAACTTTTATTTTAATTTCCTTATTATCTTTTTTTTTATATTTTTTTGGGATTATTCCCCTATATTTTTACAAGAACTAGTCACTTTACTCTTTCTTTATTCATTGTATAATCGTCTTTACAATATTATTAGAAATAGTTTCCATACTCTTGAAAAGTTCAAATTTCCAACCGAATGCTTGGACGACGATGGTTCCAAATATGTTCGAAGTTTCATAAAATTCCAAGCAAATCACATCTCATTGTGCAAACACCGCATTCAAGAATGCCAAAGTCGAAATTCAGAAATTGAACGTGTTTTCAAGAGTATGCAACCGACTTGTAAATCCTTTTGCTAGTATCGAGATCGGTATAAAAGGTAAAATACATAATTGCAAGATAAAATTACTGTGTCGTGTATTTTTTACCTAACCTAAGCGTGGGTTTTCAGCTAAAGAATAGAAACGAATTATGACTAGTACCTACATATTTACAATTCAAACAGTAGAGCTAACTGCAGACTGCTGCAATCTAGAGGTAGCTCAACTAATCAATGTCGATACCAGTCGGAAGTGTCCAAGATGCTGGCTACATTGCCCCGCTATATGCTGTGGCGCTGCTGCGACAGATATTCACGTCACGCGTCGCTTCGACCAGACGCTCTTTTAACTTTTCTGTCCTAAACTCTCCAGTCTGAGAATTTCATAAGTGAGGCAGCTATTTTGTTGAAAAATATGATGCTTAATTTTTTTACTATGCTGCGATCTTTGACACCTATAATTCCCGCCTTCTACGTTTTATTTCGAACAAGTCTACTATTGTTAATCGCCCACTAATAAGGCCAAATAACTTCAATTAGTAAAACTCTAGTAATTGTCTTGTTTTCCTCCTAAAGACATCCGCCCACTAAAGCATTTCGCGCCCACCAGTATTTGAAGTTATAGCAACAACAACCAATTTGTCCAAATACGAATTTCGATGTTTCTAACGATTGAATGTATGTAGAGCTAGAGCTCTACCAACGTCTATTATTGAAATTATCCAGTTTCAAGTATATTTTAGACCCAAATTTGTCACCTAGTGTCTGACCGCAACTTTGCTCATATGGTATTTGGATCCCTGATCTTGTATATGTTAGATAAATAAATAAAAATAAAAAAGCCTTTTATTCCTAAACCTTAAATACCATTAATCAATCGTGCATAAAAATAGTAATTGCTTGTATTCATTTAAAAAACGTATGTCAAATATAACAGAATTAACGAGTATAGATTTGATAAATGAATTTGAATAGTTAATTTTATTGATTTAAAGCCTTTTTTCACAAAAAAATTACAATAAAACAATATTAAAAAATTAGAACTAGTACCTATTTACAATTGAAACAATTGAGCTAACTGCAGACTGTTGCAAACAATCTACAGGTAGCTCAACTGATCCATATCAATACCAGTCGTCGTTGATTTAAATATTTGTATTTCGTCAATAGTTAGGTAGGTTAGGACCCCTCTCGGGTAAAGGCCTCCTCCAGTTCTGTCCAGTGTTTGAGGTCTTTTGCGACGTCAGTCCAGTTTTGCGTTTTCTGGTACTTCCTAATTTCGTCTGACCATCTTACTAGGGGTGTGTCAATTCTTCTTTTGTCCTCAGGCCCTTAATCTTGTGTAAGTTACTTAGGGTTATTGTTGCTATTCAATTCAATTCAATTCAATTCGTTTATTTCAGACAAAAATAAATTAATGTCCATATTCGAGTCATCATAAAATTAAATTAAATACAATAAAGATAAATTACAAAATTAAAATTAAAATCAATGCGTACTAAAATTAAAACCAAAATCATCATTAAAATCAAAATCACAAAAATTATCACTGAAATTATAACCAAAATAAGATCCATCAGAGTACCTATGGAACACTGGTCAAGAGAGGACAATATACGCTCTTGTCCAATGTTCCACAAAGAGACAGTCAGTGTCAAGCCTCTCAGAAATGAGCTGTAGGTAGCTGTTGGAGCTGTCACGCACCCGGCGCATCAGGGACGCAGATCTTTTGCGCATTTTCGCCGCGAACCCGTCTACTCTTGCGTCAGCAAACATTCCTGATGCGCTGCAGAAGCGCGGCAGCCTCAACAACACCCTGAACGAGTTGTTATATTGGATCCGCAGGGCATTCCATGACTTCTTGGTGTGCTTGACCCAGAGGCTGCACGTATAAAACGACTGGCAATAAGCACTAAAAAGCGTCGTTTTCACTTGCTTAGTGCAGCGCGCAAACCTACGGGCCAGCATGTTAGCTCTGATGGATAATGCCCTGCGTTCCCTTTCCATATCCTGGTCATCCGTAAGAGACTCGGTGACCCAATGGCCCAGATACTTAAAGCAAGCTACTCGCTTCAGCTCGCTGCCGTTTAGAAAAACAATTATATTATTTATCAGTGAAATAATTTTCAGAATCAGACCAGAAGTTCCGCAAGTTATTCTTAACAAACAAACTTACCCTGTCTATTATATACATTACTAGCTTCTACCCGCGGCTTCGCACGCACCTTAGATATAAAGTTGCCTATATCCGTCCCCGGAATACCCTACCTCCTTGTCAAATGTCATTTAGATCTGTTCAGCCATTTAAGCATGAAATGGTAACAAAAGGACATATAAGAGTTACTTTCGAATTAATAATATTAGTATTGAAAAGAGAACTGAAACATATCACTATGATTCAGTTCTCTTGCTCTAGTGTACGCACCACTTTACCTGCGCACACGCTGGCTGATCTCACATCTGTAGGTAAATAGATTCTATCATGTCATTCGTCGCCTGACCGTCAATGGGTTCAGACGTGTTATCATGAAGTTCTTTGTTTTATTTATTTGTGTTGTGTTTATATCGGAATCGCGAGGGAACTGGGGTCCGTTCAGAACACTGTTATATTCGGATTATATAACTTGTAAGTATCGTTTCTTTGCTTTTTTAGTTAGAGTAAGATTTAGCTGTTTTGATATCGTTAACTGGTTTACCTTAACTAATTCTTGACCGTGAAAAGTAAATATAGCAAAATAATACGTAATTACCTCCATTCTCTACCTTATTAGCTGGTGGGCGAGTTTACTTATGTTTGTTAATTTAATTGGACATTAAACATACATAGGTACATAACTATATACCTCTATTATTTTAAAGTCGGTAGAGTTTCCTACCACCTACCTATACTTAGCAAATTTCAACAGGACTGACCTATTATTAGTAAACCATAAACAGGTGTTTTAAATAAACTAACATTTAGGTACTTAGATCAGGTAGGTTCCTAAGTTTGTAAGAAAGTATTTCGATATAATATACCTGGTATATATATTTACTTATATGATAAATTACGATCATTGCTTCTACACTCCAAAAACTAAAAAAAAGGACAACAGAACTACAAAATAAGAAACTCGCATAATCAGTCATGAGATAAGATGAGGTCAACTCCACGTGATCTTTGAGGTCGGTGACCTTGTGTTGGCGTTGCATTATATATTTGTATTGCAAATGAATAATGTGGAACGATTCCTTACAAAAAGCCCGTTAGTGCACAAGTGCACTTCACTTTCACCTATTAATTAACTTTATGAAGCAACTGGATCCTGCCCGCGGCTTCGCACGCGTTGTTTCTATGGAAACATTTAATTTCTATCCCGTAAGAACTGATTTATGAGATAAAAAGTATATCTATGATTGATTCCAGGATTAAAATTACCTAATGCAAAATTTCAGCCCGATCCATTCAGTAGTTTTGGCGTGAAGAGGTAACAAACATCCATCCATCCATACATCTAAACATACAAACTTTCACATTTATAGTAATATGGTGATAGCTAAAATAATAAAGGTACGTGGCTGTGTGGATCGGATTACTTTCAAGCGAAATCAATAAAATTCAAATGGACAAAAATATCTAGTGAATCTGTGAATAAAATAAACTTTGTAAGTACTTAATAACCTAATGAATAATAATAAATAAATAATGCTGGACAATTTACACAGCACCCGGGTGAATTACCCAAGGTGAATTAAGTATACCGCCCCCATTATCTAGCCCCAAGCTATAAGCAGAGCTTGTGTCATGGGAATATGGGAACTAGATAACTGATATACTTAATACAATACACTACATAGATAGATATATTTTTATTATACATAGTAAACATCCAGAACACCCTGAACAAATATCTGCAGATCATACAAACATTTGTCCCGAGGCGGGAATCTAACCCGCAACCTCCTGCGGCGCAGGCCGACCTTCGCCCGCCGCGCCACAGAGGTCGTCGTAGTGTACATTATTTAGGAATTTAAGGTCAATATATTATAGTTTTTCAGCCTTAACATAGCTGAGGTAAACTAAATATCTCTGTCTCATAACTATCCGCAATCGCGACAGGCGAGCAAGTAAAGCAGTAAGTAAGCTCTGTTACACACGCAATGCACTCGCGAGTTGCAATGCAAGGAGCTTGGCGTGAGAACATAGCTTTAGTCTTCACTGATGTTTATCACCGCTGAAAGAAACAAAGTGGGCTATTTACCTGTAATGGTGCTGTAGTCTTGGTTTTTCCGACAGCAGACGTTTATAAACTTTACAGCGGTACTACAAAAACCAACGTAAACACTGGTCTAACAAGCGTTTAGCTAAACAGTGTCTAAACAGTTAGACATGGGTTTTACAAGAGTTTAACTCTCGTTTAAACTATGTCTAAGCCGTGTCTAACTGTAAACCGTTGTAAAACGCAGTTTTGTGGTAACGCTTTTGTTAAACACGCGCTCAACAGATGTCTAACTTTTGTGGAGTAGGTACCGCTGTAATTGTTCCAAATAGACAATAGATGTGCATCTAAATTTATGCTAATTACCTACGAGGGAAGGATTCATAATGAATACATCTGACAGAGAACCGAAGTTACAGACATAGGTCAAAGAATTAGCAAACTGAAGTGGCAGTGCGCTGGCCATATATCGCGAAAAACCGACAACCGCTGGGGTAAACGTGTTCATAAGTGGAGATCGCGACTTTCCAGCCAGGTAGGATGACGATCTGCGAAAGACTGCTGCAGGCAGATGCTGGATGCGGCAAGCTGAAGATAGAATAGAATAGAAAATCATTTATTGCCTTAATTCAGAAAATACACAAGATAAAACTACACTTATACTACATAATTAAAACAAATGAACTAAGACAAAAGGAGTAAATTCAGCATTTTGCTGTAATGCATTAATATGCAAGCAGCGCTGTTTTTCAATTTACTCCTCTCGAATAGATGGTCACCGAGAGGTTAAAGTGATAGTGGGACTAAAACGATCAATACATAAAAAATAGATCAATCTAGAGTAGGTACCTGATAGCTGACAGTGAGTAAATATTTGTTCATGGGTACAATTAAATTAAATGCACGGCGTTTTTTACAATAGGCAAAGATAGGGCGCTACATCGCTCATTATGGGAGGCCTATGTCCAGCAGTGGAATAATATAGGTTGATGATGATGATGATGATGACCTATATCATGAAACCGTCTCGTAATTTTGTCATTGGTATGATACAGCTTATACTAGGTAGTTTAACTAGATAAAATGAAAATTTGCGTAAAAGTCGATTGTCGTTCTTTTGATGAGCTAGTATAATAACTCAAGGGGAGTTATGCTTACGTGGTAGGGAAAAATAATTTTATAATCTACATAACTAAAGTGATAGATTTAACGCCTGAGCCGTTTACTCTTTTATCTTAGACTAGCTTCCACCCGAGGCTTTGCACGCATTTTTCCGGGATCAAGGGTAGCCTGTACCTTATTACAGGTTTAGAAATAGGCACCTTGCCTATAGGCCTACCTTGACGCAAAATTTCTACCTAATTTGTTTAGTAATTTTGGCGTAAAGGGGTAACAAACATCCAATCTTTCGCATTTCTAACACTCACATCACACTGATGATATTTCCCCGAAGAAAAAACCCATTAAAACCAGCAGTTAAAATCAAAATGTCCTTTTAACCACTTCGTTAATTATATTTATTGTATAGTATAAGCCATCTATTCCGAACAAGGGATTGAAATGATTGGTACCGTATAGGGGTTCAGTTTAGTGGTCACATAACTCTTGCACCCATGGCCCGGATGCATGCCATCTGCGCACAATGCATTCATCACCGTCAACAATCATCTGTTGATGTGACTGACGCATGACAGCCTTGATGTGGCCCTGAGCGAGGGACCATTGATCATGCCCTGAGGCCTGAGACCTTTGTACCAAACCAACTACATGATGATTGATGAGTTTTGTATGGTTTACGAAAACTGTGAGAGTTTTCGTTTCCTTCCACACATATTGCGCTTTGTAGCGCCCCTACCGGACACTGAGAATAGAATATAATAGAATAGAATCGTTTATTCACAGAAAACAATGTCAAAATATTACAATGCTGTTGTTGTATCAGTAGTATCAATATAATACTACCAGTAGTTTTAGACTGGTGTGTGAATATTAATAAACCTACCTACATAAATAATAATAATGATCAAGAATTAAATTAAAACTGTCTTATAAAAACAATAAGTCAGGAACCATTTGTTGAGTCTATTTTTAAACAATGTCATTGGCTAATCCATTCCATTGGTAACATATTAAATATCTTAATTGCCATGCAAAAAGAATTTCTGGCGAAAAGCGTAGAATGTTGATTTGAAACTCTTATTTTTATGTCTAGTATGTCTAGATAAAACTTCCTTAGTTTTGAAATAATATGGGTATTGTCTTACGAATATGCAGATTTCTTTAATGTAGATATATGGCAAGGGAAGAGAGGATCTACTTTTCTCAGTCGTGTCAAGTTTCTACTAGGTATTCATAAAACGTGTCTAACTAAGCGTAGTACCTACAGCTATTATTGGAACTACACGATAATATCAGTTCTTATTGATTTGTTTCATTCACTTGGCACGTTTCAGATTCCTGACAAACTTTGTCAGGAATCTGTTTAATAACGGAAATTAAATCGTGATAACCCTAACTGTTATATTTAAATAGCGATGTTTCATCATTGAAATTCTCGTTACAGGTGACCACAACAAGACCTTGAACTATGGCGTCGACGAAGTCCAAGTCTACTTCTACGATTTCCAGAATAACTTCAATCTCTCTTACCCCATCGACACCGCTGTTGAAGGCATCACCTCTAACTACAACCTTGACGTCACAAAGAAGATAATCTTCTTCGTCCCTGGCTACAAGTCCCACATCAGCAAGAAAACTGAGGAATTAGTCCGACAGACCTTCAAAGATGTCCCCAACATCTACCTTGTCATCATCGACCACTCTATGTATACATCAGCCCGTGGCGGAAAGATCGCCAGCTACGAAAGATCTGTCACTCATGTCTACTACATCGGGAAAGCATTGGGAAAGTTCCTGGCAGGGCTGAGAGCCGATGGATACCCATCGAGCAACATACACTGTATTGGCCACAGCTTAGGCAGTCAGATGCTTGGATACGTTGGCGCAACATACACAGAACTGACAGGAGAAAAGATCTGGAGAGTAACCGGGATAGACCCAGCTGGACCTTGCTTCTCAAACAGTTTTATAGAAAACCAGATTAGATCAGGAGTAGGGCAGTACGTAGAAGTGTACCATTGCAATGCTGGAGGGTTGGGAACTACAGCAGTTTTAGCAGATACCGATTTCTTCTTTAACAAGAACGGGAAAAAGCAGCCTGATTGCCATGAAGGTTATATACCCGTGAAAGGTGATTCTGATGCAGCAAAATGCAGCCATAAAGCATGCGTCCGCTATTACATGGAGACAGTGCATCATAAGGACTGGTTCTTGGCGTGGCGGTGTAATTCCTATGATAAATTCTCTGATGGAAAGTGTTCTGGCAATGAGGTCACTATTGCTGGATATAGCAATCCTGGAAATGCGACTGGAGTGTTCTACGTGTCTACTGAAACCTATGGGATATTATGATTATGAAGATGTAGATGTCCACAGAACGCATAATAGTAGAGTGATTTTGTTTGAATTCGTTCTGATTTTCACCTTTGAGTACGCAAACAATTTTACTTATACGTAAGTAAGTACATAGTAGGTTAGATATTTCTACTAGACCTTTATGTTAAATAACATTTCATTGTGACGTTTTATTGTGACGAAAGTAACTCAGTACAAAATATCCAAAGTTTGGTTTTTCAGTCCATGTTTGATGAATTAAGGTGTTAGGGTAGTCCTGATATAATTAAGTACATCTATGATATTCGTATCTACAGAGCTGTCAAAACTGTACTGGCGCTTGTATATCTTACAGAAAGGATGCCATGCCTCTCTTTTTATATCTCGGATTTTGTTTCCTCTTTATTAAGCTTCATTGCAATATTTCCTGGCACAGCTCATTACGCAAATCTCTCGGCGACATGAACTTAACATAAATAATCCCGTGACAGATCTCTCCCATTTATACACTTCCATAAAGACATTCCAAATAAGAAGTGATGGCGCCCATAAGTCAGGGCCTCAGAGTAAACATTTGGAGACACCTACGGCGGGGCCTAGTCAGTGATATATCGTAAGCACGTATTCAAATATAGGTGGTGATACTAAAGGTTCGTAATGTTCGATATTTATATATTTTGACAGAGAACTCAACATACTTAGATGGTAGTCGCTATTCTGGTTTTACATTAACTATCTAGCTAATAGATCAGATTTGCTCAAAAGTCTATGATGATCTTTTCAAGATATGCTGAGAGGGGAATTAAAGAGACGCCATTGCCCTGCCGTTGGATACTACAGGCTGGTCCAGTGCCTCCTCAGCGTAATAATTCTTTGTATAGGTAATCCTATCCTACTAATATTATAAATGCGAAAGTTTGTGAAATGTGAAATTTTTGTTACCTAGGATCTCCAACACTACTGACCAGATAAAGATGAAATTTGGCATACACTTAAAACGTAGCCTAACTTAAACTATAGGGTACTTATAACACCGAAAATACGAGCGCGAAGCCGCGGGCAGAAGCTAGTACGGATTTCAATCCGTAAGGTATTTATACCTTCCGAAACCCATGATTATTGAAATTATTGAAATTTAATATCGATTTCTTTATCCTTTATGCCTATTTTTCACTTACAATTGACTGACCCCCATAATCAAGATTGATATGACAGAATATTATATAACCTAATATTTACGAGTAGTAAATTTTATCCGAAATTCAAAATTATCACGATCTACTTCAAATATAAACAAAAAATATTCAAAAGTCGATTTTTGTCTAACTTCCTACAATTTTACAGATCTACTTTACGTTTCAATAGTTGCTCAAGGTATGCCTCTGTCAGGCATCAAGACGAGACGTCCATGGCGCGGGAGAGTTATTGTCGCTTATGGGACGTTATATAATACGTGCCTGTGACGCCTCCTGTAATCTTGCAGGTCTATTTAGTAGCATATCCTACGCACTTTTTGAATAAATTATTTCATAACTGTTTTAAGAACACATTCGTGAGATCTATGTGCAGCAGTGAACTATGATGATGGTCATTACGCACACGTAGGATACGTATGCCTTCCACAGATACTTATGTCGGAGCCTAGACAACATGTGTGGCACCAATGCAGACCTTTCACAAAGACAGGTAATAAATAAAATCATATTTTCGATCTACCTTTTGAGTACTGTAGTACCACGGACGTAAGTTTGTCGAAATTTTTTGGGTACCGCAGTACCAAAGGACGCTCAAGTGGCTAGTAGTGACGCAACGTACTTATACGTATTTAAAATTGAACCGGTAGTTTTAAGAAGGGAATAAATGACAAAAATTGACAATTTGACAGTTTGATGAAAACGTCATCCCTAAAGGTAGTCACATCTATTAGCTCTAAGAAGGGAACAAAATCCGTTTTTGCTGCGGAGATATGAGCAGGTAAATTTCGTAGTAGTTTGAAGAAGGGAATAAAACCTGGACTTATTCCTTTCTTCAAACTGACTTGCAAAATATGCATACTACAACATAGCCTCTATTGCTTTGCAACATAGGTGGTTTTCCTTAATTAAATACACCTACCATGAATGGGAAGCTAAACGAGGACCCGACGACGTGTGCAGCTTGCTATGGAAGACCATCCAGAATATGTATCCTGATATTGAGGAGCTCTATGTACCTAGTTAGCGACGCGTGTAGGGGACAAAATAGGAACCATACTCTCATACGGTTAAGAAGATAAGTATACCAATACTTTCCTGTACGAAGTCACTCGTTCTTACAGTGTGATCGAAACTTTGTAACAGCCAAACGACTTATCAGAAAGAAAGACCGAATCTACACTCCGGAAGAGTATAACCTAATGATCTCCACTGCCAAAACAAGGGGATTTAGAGTAGCCAGCATCACTTCAAACGACATACTGGATTTCAAGAATTCATGGCCTTACAGGTACCTACCTACTACAAGAAGACTTGAAAATCGATTTGACTTACAGTTCAGATTCAAATGGTTACTTACAAGCCGCCGGGTACATCGATGTGTTACACACACTTTCTTGCTCCAGAAAAGTCACGTGAGACCAGCGCTACCTACAGCTATAGCCTACAGTGGTAAAATACCAATAAATCACAAAAGACGAAAGACGTCCGCAAAATCATTCAATACATGGAGGAAGATAAGAAGGAGTTTTACCTGAACCTACTAACGTGGCCAACCACTTCTGCTGAGACGACTGATGATGAAGAGACGGCTGAAGACGATGGACGATATTTACGTTATTTCATTTTTCCCTTAATTTTCATTGTAATTTTCAATAAATAATACTTTATTAGTAACTTTTTGGTTTAATTTTGATATTTAAATGCATTAGTTTGAAGAAGGGAATAAATCCAAAACATTTAAACCATTATATCTGAAAACCTACACAAATAATATTCTATTGCTATAATATTGGGAATACAGTCTTCTTTATTTCATTCATAGGTCAACCATCAGAAAACAGTAAAATTTAGAAGTTATATCTCGGCTTGAGAAGCATTAGGTCGGATATAAAGTTACGCCCAAAATGACTTTTTTGCATAGCGGTACTAAGTTTTTCTTTCTCTTTCTTACAAACTTACAATTATATTTCTATCCCTTTCCCTTAAAAAACTAAGCATGTGCATTTGGTCGGATCTAACAACTATCAGAAATTTCTGTGAGGCATAAGAACTTTTATTAAAATACATTTTTATGCACCTAATGTAAAATATATTTTGGATACGCATCTCAATTACTGCCATTATGCATCTAAATTTTTTTCTCCCAAATATTATACGTAGCAATAGATAAGTCTTTTTGACTCTAAATAAATTCACAATGATAGTACGTGTCATTAGATGCAACCTTATGCTTCAAACATTTTATCAAGATCACTTCTATTTCAAAATTCGAAAAATTACTTAAGACCTTGTGCTTCTAATGAGATATAATTTTGTCGTTAAATTGGTGTAAGTATCTGCAAATAACTCTTTTGCTTCCAATCAAATGCAAGATTACGACCCCGAAGGTAGCAACATCGGGCCCTTTCGACGAATTTTCGGGTACTTTCCCATGCGTCGTATGACGTCGGCGCCCAATGACAGTGGAGTAACAAACAACAAGTGGAACGAGTGTGAGTTAGTGAACTCACCAACCAACCATTACGTTAATAATCTTGTTTGAATTATTGTATTGTATGTGTGTTTATATGACAAATTTTGGTTAATGTGAAAAACTGCGTAATTATTAGTTTTAGTATATGATATTTTATTTTATTTTATTCGGAAAACAAACAGTTTAACAAACTTTATAAATAAATACATATTAACTTATAACCATTTATGTGTCCTCGCATGTAGAAGCTAAAAGACTATATTATGTGTAATTATTACGATGGTGTCGGAGTAGGACTAGCAATAGAGGATAATATAAAGTAAAATCAATTTTTCCACGCTGGATGCAAATATTTGAATTTTTTTGGCGTATTTTATAAAAACGGTTAGAAAAGCCTACTTCTGAGGCTAGTCAGGCACGTACTATCGTTATGTTAGAAATTAAGTGTACCTATGTTTAATGTTTGAATTTTATGTATTTAATATTTTATTTAATTTTGAAACCAAAAAGTCCAGTCTCGCAGTCGCATTTATAAAAGCAAAGTCAATAAGATGGATGAGTTAGCGAAGCAACCAGCTAGCTCGGAGTCTATTCCAAAGGCATACAGATCTCTTTAACGGGTCTCTAAAGATGGTGATGAAGTCAATTTTGATTTCTACAGCGATGACAGCGTCAAAGACAAACATTATGAACCGAATGATGATTCTAGTTTTAGCCATATCAGCAATTCAACTGTTACTAAACGTCGCAAACAGCTGGTAAAATGACGAATATTTACTCCTGAAAAATCGGACTATGCCCCTTAGACCGTTACCAAGGAATTGACTCCAAGAAAAAGACCCATACCATTTCTTCAAAATGAAGATTTAACCCTGGAAGATCTTATAAATTCACAGACCACATTTCGTGAAAATTCCGATTTTTATGATGTCATTTCGTATATTCGTCCTACTAAGAAACGCTATGTTGCAAATACTACGGTTCATGTGAAAGAAATTGGTGAATTTATGCTGAACTAAACTTATATGAAAAAATTTAACTAATTATAACTGAATAAAAATTAAGTTAATTATAAATTCTAAATATTAATGGCTGAAGGGGCACACATGGAAGTTGATCAAATACATAAATTATAATAATAAAGTAAATAAATAATGCTGGACGATTCACTCAGCATTATCTAGCCCCAAACTAAGCCGAGGATGTGTTATGTTATGAGTACTAGATAACTGATAAACTTAATACGATACACTACTTAGATAGATATTTTTACATAGAAAAGACCCCAACACATTGAAATATATCTGCAGATCGTACAAACATTTGTCCCAAGGCGGGAATCGAACCCGCAACCTCCTGGTCACCACAGAGGTTGTCAACATTCACAAATAGAGAAGAAGAAAAAACAGATGAAAAAATGGAAATCGCTATACCCCGAGGTTGCAGTTTATACGAACATGTAGAGGTAAAAAAAAAACATTTTGAGTAGGTATTTGATATGGAACTTCAGCATTTCAAAGACGTCACATCTTTGCATAAAAAGGGTGGACCATTCGTAACTTGCATGCAAAATAGAGATGGCAATGTGTTCAAAATATCGGAATGTGTATGGCCTGGGATATAATTTTATAAAAATGACTTTTCACAAGATTTTATCGAAATATCTTAGGTACGCAATTCTTCAAGGGGTATTGCCTTCCCCGATGAGCTACCCGTGTTAAGACAAAGTGAGAAACCAATAACCACTGCAAAATATAATGATTTGATCACACTTTTGCAGTGTGATCAAATCATTACCTATATTCTGCAGTGGAGTACCAAAAAAATTTTTACTATAGAAACCTGAAACATTCCAAATGTGCATCAAATTTTCCTGATGCTGATTAAAAATAGGTATTTGAGACGCATCTGAATAATAATGAATCCGATATGCTTATTGTTTCATTTATTTTGGGCGTATCTACAACCTTTTGCCTTAATCCAATATAACATAATACTAATGTATTTAGAAGCAATTAGAAATAATCACAGATGAAAGTTTACCTTCCCTGCTTCGATGTTGAGGCATAAACTCGTATCACAAGATACAATTCAAGTGTAAAGACAGAAATTGCAGGCATAAAGTCGGATCCCACATACACCCACCGATATTAAGTTTAATGAAACGAATTTACAGGAATAAGGTCGCAGGAAGCCAATTTTATGAAAAATCTATTATTATAATTTTTTTAACAGAGCTACAGTAATTTTAATTACAACCAAATAAAGGTATAGTAAATTGTCAAACAACAAAAAAAGAACTAAAATTCCAGCTTTGATACTATAGTAATTATGACCAGATTAGTGTGACATTTTTGTTTTGGCTCTCCTGAAAAATAAAGAAATCATACATCCGGCCTTATGCATCTGGAGCCGAGATATAGTTTTTTCGCTCTACTGAAAAGTTACGTCGGGTGACGTTATTCCCTTCTTAAAACTACCGGTTCAATTTAATTCTCGACTGACTAACGGTTTTCACATTATTGAATACTGCATAAACTACCTTAGAAATTGTTGTAAATAAGCAACATGACAGAATAAATATTTTATAAAACCCGCCGACGTTTATTGGCTGAACAGATTTTCATGAAACATGGCTAAGAACACTCGGGATAAAATTATCTATGACACAAAAAAAAAACAGAACGAAAATCGGTTCATCCGTTTAGGAGCTACGATACCATAGACAGATACACAGACAGACACGTCAAACTTATATATAACACCCCTCTTTTTGCGTCGGGGGTTAAAAATATCCCGTAGATTGGAAAGCTCTAAGATAGGTATTTCAACTGACTTAGCACATTAACACACCGAGTCACTTCAGAAAAGTCCAATTCAGCTTCTTGTTTGTTTATTTTTTTTCGAGAATAGACCCTCGGTCGACCATAATCTAACTCGCCTGGTCTTAAATAGGATGTGCCCAACGATGTATTGCGAAGGTCTAGATAGATAGGTCTAGATGGTACCCATTCACTCTAGTCTTCAGCAAAAACCTTGAAAAAGAACTCGTTGACGAACAATGCGTAAAAATGCTATAAAATAGAGACCCACCTTGAAATATGCCGTGCGTCTCCAACAAATGAGGAAAGGTGATGCCTTGGAATATTAAACAGGGAATCTCATACTCCTACAAGATTTGTCTAAGCTGTTTGCGTGGAAATTTTATTTGATTTCTGATTTTTTATTCATTTGGCGTAGGAAAAAGGAATTATTCACGTTATTTTAAGTAGTAGGGCTTTGAGTAAGAAGCTAGTCGATACAATCGGGGAGATAAAAAAGCTTTTGAAAAACAAAATAAGTAGGTATGCGTTTTTGAGAATTGTTTAAGGTAGGTACTTCTACCCCCGTTAGTAATTTCCCGAAACGGTCATGTAAAGGTGGGTATTGTCAGAAGTGTACATTTCAAAAAAAATCTATCTACGTATGTAGTGTATTGTATTAAGTATAGGTATAAGTTATCTAGTACCTATAACACAAGTTCTGCTTAGATTGGGGCTAGATAATACTGTGTGAATTGTCCCGCATTTTTTATTTATTTATAGTAAGACCTAAAATAACAGAAATTCAAGAAGTAACTCATGATCATTTGCGGGGCCAGTGAAAATGTTTCATTATACCGTAGCTGAATTCGCTGCACAACCCGGAGCAAACTGTGCTAGGGTAAGTTTATATTGGAACTATACATCGTTCTAAATAGTTTTTAAGTTGTATCGTATTAGCTTGGTGATTTCTTGTGCTGCCTGTAGTTGGTTGCCCTCACTAAATAAATAAATAGATTTTGAGTGCAGACGAGGAATTTTCAAATCTTAGCCCGTGGAACACGAGGCAACGGGGCCTTACGAGAAGATGAACAGCAGTGTTCTCCAGCGTAAAATGATTACCAACATGGCAGGCAATTTTATAATGGTACAAATAATTCCTCGCACACGATTTTTCTAAAGGTTTCTTCGTCGCTTCTTTACTTCAATCTACATTCCGAAGCAACAGAAATGAAAAATATCACTCTATTTCCGTGTCAGTGTTTTGTTTTATAAATTTACCTTTTCTAAGTGTACATTTATTGTATTTATGGAAATAAAGAGTTTTTGATTTTGATTTGATTTCATTTCAGGATAACATAACATGTATGTATGTTATTCCACGTCAAGAACTACAACTGTGCAAAATTTCAGCCCAATCCGTGCCGTAGTTTTGGCGTAAAGATAAACAGATATCCAACCAAACAGTATGAGAAGGACGTTTAAGGTTATTCTTAACTATTTTCTGCCCGCGCCTTGGCTATGATTCTATGGAAACAGTTATAGGGATATTTCCTTTTAACCGTTTCCATAGAAACATAGCCATCGAAATTGATTCATGGGACAAAAAGTAGCCTATATTTTAATCCAGGTTAATACTAATACGAAATGTCCAGCATATCATTATTATTTATATCTATGTCGATCCGTTCAGTAACTTTGGCGTAAAGAAGTAACAAACAAAAATCTATTCATCCAAACCTTTGCATTCAAAACATAACGTGATCAAGTAAAATAACATTCCAGTCGTCAGGAGTGATCTTTCTATCTTCGGCAATATTTCCAAGAACCTCCATCTTGAACACTTCTTTATTTCCAACGCCAGTGAGCAAGACAGCCCATAAATAACACTGCACATGCATTCCCCTAATGTGTTTCACGAAATAATCTACACTATTCACTATCTAGCGCTAATGACTGTCGCTTGTGAAGATGGCTAGTGTTTATTGGACAGGCCTCTGGATTTTACTGCAGAATGAAGCAACTATTTGAAAAATTCCTCGTGTGACATGTAAATTGTCTATGAAAATTGACATGGATAAACCTCTTGATGATTATAGCGTCCACACTTTATAATGCGACTATGTTTAATGTACATATATCAAGAGAAGTTTTAACCTCTTGATCACCTTTCATATTTTATGTTTAAAGTTCCCGCATTGCATACTTACCTAATGTAAGAGAACCAAAAACATGAACTTTCAGCACGAAGTATTATGCAGCAAAATTAAAACAATCAGCTTAAGTGTTGCAAGCTAAACTACATACTTTACGTTGCTACAAATTAGCCAACCACCTGGTTGTGATGTCGGAATAGCTTTTAGTATTGTTACTCTCTTCACTACTGTTACTGCGGTGGATTTGGAATTGCTACAGTTGGAAATTGGAAATGCAAATAGTAGAAGGACCTATTTACCTACCGCATGTTATGTCTTCAAACTTGGTGCCTGACTTTGCTGAAGCAAACACAGTTCAGTCTGGGTGTGCTGAATCTGGAAGCAAATCTATCCAATACGAACGTGGCGAGAGTGGAGAGAAATAGAATTGAAACAAAAAAGCTCTGAGTCATTTTAACCCACTTCGAAAATAGGCCAAATGTTTAAATGACTTCTAAGTTCGGCTGTATGTGTGTTTTATATTTTTCTGTCAATAGTGAAGTGATTTTAATGATTATTTTGCTATTATAACAGAATAATACCGAGATGGTCTCGTAAAATTTATATATGAATTCTTTTCAAGCCTTTCCACAATTTAGCATGAATTTATCTTGAGCTGATTGTCGACACCAACCTATACTAATTTTGCTAAGGGCCACGTATAGAGCCTGATTTCATCATACAAGTGCTGGCATAAAACATTACCTAGCACCGTTATTGGACGCCGTAAAAGCGGCTCGCGTCCACGGCCTTTTCGCCGTGGGGAGTCCGCTCAATTTGCCGCACCGCTGTATTTTCAAAGCCACAGAACGGAGAGTGTAGCCGATTCAGGGTTAAATGGCAGCTAAGAGCGGGCTACACCATTTGCCAACTGTGAAATGGCATTTCGCTTTAAAAATTACGTTACGCATTGCGATGCGTTCTGAAATGTGGCATGCAAGTCACCGTGCAAGGACTCGCAGACCAGTTTTTGGCTCTTAGGTGGTGGTTTTTCTTGACTGTTTTGGCTCTTATTTAAAGTTATATGTTAGAAGGATTCTCTCTCCTCCTATCTAAAAAGCCTCCGCAACCTAGAGCTCCCCGTTTAACACCAATTCATCCGGCGATGGACACAATGATGTCATAAACGATAAAGTAAGGACCAATTTCAGATTGGGTAGCAAGAAAATGTTTAGAGGTACATGAAGTTCTCGGACACAAAGTCATATTTGAGTCTGGTTGCAGTTTTGCTGAAAAAAAGGGTTATTCCAAACGTCTCACGAGAGTTGGAGCATCGTGATTATTGTGATTAGCTACATCATCTATTATTATTCATCGTTTTCAGTTATAACTATTCCCAAAGTTAAAAATATCTCAACTCCCAATGGCACCCATCAAAATGACAGCTACTGTCATAAATTAGAGTTATCGTCACGAACGCTAGTTAGCAGTGTAAAGATGACACGTGCGGTCAAAAATGGAAAATGGAGCGAGCGAAATCGGATTTTTGTCATCGAAAATCCAGCCGAAGCTAACCAGCGGCTCTCCTCCAGCTGGTCCGTCGTCGTCGGCCGGAACGCAAATATTTCGCGCTGCGATCGAATTAAATCTACCGTAAATTGTGGAGTTTCGGATTTATTTTACGTGTAAACGCTCAGTTGTCGAGACAGGTGCCTGACATAAGTGTTGGATGATTGAGCTGGCGCCGAAAAGCTCAGCGTGCGAATTATTTTAAGGGTCGCAATTCTTTTTGAAGAGGTACTGAACGTTCCAACTCAGTCTGTCTGTCTTTGCAGTATTTTTGGATGAAGTATTACTTTTAGGAAGCTTTCTCTCCTGTGCAAAGGCTCTCCCGTTTCTTACCACTTCTCTCTGTATATGAGTTTACCTAAATTTTCCCGCGTCAGGGCAAAGCCATTTCTCGCCATTTCTCTTGGTCCGATGCTATCTCCTAGCCGCTATGGTATCAGTCCAAGTCGTCGCACGTGCGATTTCTCAGTCTGATTCAGCGTCGTATCTTTAGCTACGTGTGGCAAACCTTGGTCCAGGAAATTTCTAAATCTCTCTTGAATAAAGGAATGCTGTTTTTTAGAGTCGTATTTGTAATCGTCATTGTAAGTAGTTTCCTACAATGACGTTTAGAATCATAGCGTGGCTAGAGTCCACGCAGGGGTATGCGTGGACGACTCCAGGCATGGTTTGTTGTGCGACTGTACTCAGTACTCAAGACATTATGAAGATAGAGGCTCGCATAACAATACCATTCGTTTCTAAGCAAAACTATTTCGTGACGTTATGCAAATGTAGAAAACGGAGAAAACTATTTCGTGCTTTTATGCGAATGTTCACTATAGAATATGTTTATGTATTTACAGAAATAGTCGAGGTTACATTAAGACTGTGAACATTAAACCCAAAACTATTCATTATGGCTGTATTCCAGCGACAATTCCCGGCTAATGGGCGCATAAAACACGAATATTACACGGAAATCAATGCTTTACTTGCATTACCCGAGTTTAAATTGGGTAATTCTGACGATTTAAGAGAAGAAAACTGTATATACCGTGTGGTGTGGCTTGGAATTTGAACCACCCTAACTCATCCCCCGGGTGTCGTTAGAGGCGACTAGGGGATATCCACCGTGGGCGAGCAGCAGCACCCACTGCAAAACCATTCTACTACCGAACTGCGATCCCGCATGCCCAGCGTGTGGATTATGGGCATTACCTCCCATGAGTTAAAAGCTAATAAGGCGCTTATTATGGGGAGGCATGCGTCCAGCATTTGACCAATATAGGCTGTTGGGGTGAGGGAGGTGAGGTTGAGGAGGTGAGGAAATCACTTTCGAGGACAAACACGGACTTGGTTGAAAAAGTGAGGGTGTGGTTTTGGTGGAAAGGGCGAGCGAAGGCAAGAGCGATTTCTTATCTGGTTTCCAGTTCAACATTTACCCGCCTTACGCGATATTCCCTACCAAAATTGCCACAACTCCGCTGTTGTCTATCGAAAAATCTCTTTTCGAAACCCCTTTAACAAGATATAAAATATTTGCTGCTTCTCCTCGCAAAACTAAAAATAACATTTTTAAAAACACTTCAACTACTAAAAGCCCCGGGGCTGTCCCGCCTTTGTTCTGTCCCCGGTGGAGTACACAAATTTTTGCAACAAGAGCTGTCAAGTAGCGTCACACTAAGTGCATCTTACTGCATTACGAAGCATGAGCTTCCTACAGTTATGTCGCACTGTAAACCGTAGGCAGTAGAAAGGGATTTCTATTAAATTTGAATCTGAAAAACAAATGACGACATATTTTATATCCTAGCTGTTTCTAAGAAACAAAAGACGTTCTATTCTATTTGAATTTTCAAAACATATCAATGACGGCATGGTTGTGTCCTTTTACTTCAGAGATCTAAATATTTTTGATCACACGAGTAGGTACCCCAAATAATATGTACCTAGTATTTTTTACAGGAATGCAGACCTAGCTACCTAACGAAGAAGCTTTGAACTACCTACCTCACGGAAAGCGGTACCCGGACAAACCTCAGAGATCTGGCTCAGAGAGATGATCAGAAACAATCTGCAGTGTTCTATGTTGAAATTGTGTTGGTGTCTTTTTCTTAGTCCGAAAGGCAACCGACGATTTATTTGCCATGTTGACAATACATTATTATTTCTTTGTTTTTATCCTTATCTTCATTTTCCTTATCACCGGGACTTCCAACAAGCTGTCAGCCCACCAGTCAGCTGATATCTTGACATGTTGATGAATCATTATTAGATCGCACAGGGAATCCCTACTCTTGTTAAACAAGCTATTTTATCCTCATTTCAAACATCGTATCAGTATTATTTATTTTACTAATGGAAAGAATGAGTTTTTGACCTAGTTGAGGTCGAAGCAGGGACGGCAATTCCTGCCATATTACGTACTGCTGGCATCGCACGCGTTTTTCGACATTACAAGTAGCCAGTAAGTGTATTGATTTAAATTAATGCAAAATTTACCGATTCTTTTAATTGTTTTGGTGTGAAGCGTGAAGAGGTATAACAAATATCCAAACAAAGTCCGATTATTTGTGTTACTTTAGCGCGTTTTTGGTAATCACTAAAACTATATTGATTTTTGGTAATCAATATAGTTTTGTTTGACCACAATCTCACCCTCACTGGAAAGTGATTATGTGGCCGACGGACGATGTTTCGATGTACAAAAATCTAGAAACCTATTCACTTTGATTTTAAAGAGACCCAGATTGAAATGGACCGTGGTTCTTGAAGCTAGAGCCAGCAAGTCAAAAATTGCTTCCGCCAAACCGAAAATGAACCCGTGAAGAAACAAACTCTAGCGATTGTTACTTGAACCTCTACTTCCACTCTACTATGCCAGTTTTGTAGTGCTTTCTTATGCTTTCTTGTGACAGAAACATCACAGAATACTAAACACGAAGTAACATTATAAAAACATGTGATGCGAAGTCACTTCCTTGTTGGAGCACTTAAGAACTGCGAGGTGGCAGCGGTTGTCTTACTTTTTACGGTGGGAGTAACTCTAGTTTGTTCATATATGTACGTATTTAATTAAGAGAAGATGCAGATGATATAGTAAAACCGTCGAATGTATCATAGCAAAACATACAAGTATGCGATGTACGATGCACTACCTACACCCTTGCACCTTCCCTACAACCAAAAGCATAAGTGCGGTATAGTATACCAGCAAACAATTTAGATTCTCAATTTTTTAGAACCTTCGATTTAAAATACAGGAAAGTTCAAGCAAATGCATGTGATTACCTCCCAGGGCGAGTCTTTTCAGAAAAATGTTTTAAAACTGGCCACACAGTCGGCGTCGTCGAATGAATTGTCAATGTTTATTAGTTTTGTTTCTTGTGTGCATTCTACTTTATTAAAAGTTTTAAGCTAGATGATGATAAACATTTAGCTTGCTTATCGATACTAAGGAAACAAATCCCAAATGTACCTTATTCTAAATCAATTATTTTGTATTTTGTATTTTTTGTATAATCATTGCTATCATTATTAGTTATTCAAACACGTAGAACAGAATTCTACTGAGTTGACCAGCACCGATGACGAAGTTTCGCAATATGCTGTAAAGATAATAGGCGGTCGAACTACGTCCAACTATCTCTAGTGTTATATCGAAATAGTTGAGCATTGGTAGAGGAACTTGACTCAATGGACCGCATTATGCTTTGTACTCAAGGGTTTCAGATTCGCTTAGTCAACTCAAGTATCTATGCAGAATGATAATGTATCATGGTACAATTACATTCTCTTGACCGATACAGAATCCCTAATATCTATCAATTATACTAGCTGCATTCTTACTACCTGTTGTCCTATTACCCTTTTCCCCGTAGGAATGAAGCATTTTCCCGTGGTAAAAAGTAGCCTATGTTCATCAGGAATAATGTGGGCTTCTAATGAAGAATTTTTCAAATCGGTCCAGTATTTTCGGAGCCTATTCAATAAAACAAACAAACAAACAATCAAATCTTTCCTCTTTATAAATTATATAGTATAGATAATATCTATAAAATATTTTATTTTACTGTTGAGACAGTTTATAACGCTATAATGAAGGTGTAAGTTTAAGAGTTTCCAGCTGGTTGTCTGTCTGTTGTGACAACCATTATAGTCATAATGGTTCGTTCACATGTTGGTGGATTCTTCATTCGACACAGCCCAGCGGTTTGATGCCACACTCCAGTGTATGAATATTGTATAGAAAGACAGACAGTGTTTTGTTGACTTGCCCGTGGCCCGCCGACTTTATTGCGTGGACTCCATTAATATTCCACTTTGAATCATAGACTAACTTTTATTTTGACATCGGAAAAAAAATGGCATTGACAATGATGAGAGATTAAACGCTTCAGTTCCATTCCAGACAGTCCCTTAACTCGTACCCGAGCGAAACTAGCGCCACCTCATAAGTAAATATTATTTACTAAAATTGATTCATTGTTTGTGGTAAGGTTTTTTTAATGCCTCCGTAATAGTTTTCTTATAATGTTACAATAGTTTAGGCAGAGATGAGAAAACGGAGTTTGGTACCTACCAAGAGCAACTTCGCATCTCTGCCTAAACTAAAAGAAAACTGTTAAAGAAGCATTATAGTTGGCGGCGCTACCCTGCCTTAAAGCGCACGGAGACTACGGCATCCCATTGTAGTTACAGTACAGTTAATAAATTAACTGCAAATATTTCACATTAATTTCATTCCGGTGCCTAATTGTGTAAAGAACAAAGGGAGTCATCGCTTAATTGCGGACTTAGAAATATAGAGGAAAAGAGATAACGACCCGTGTTCTGTAAAGTAATTTATTAGATCCAGGGTCTGCCAGATTTTTTGGATTAGAGTGGATACCAAATACAAGAAAGTTGTTCGTATTTCTATAAAAGATAAGCAAAAACAGTAAACATAAGTCTGATTTCTGATCTATGTGAGTTTACTCAATCAAGAAATACATATGTAGCACAGTAAACAAGCATTATGTAGCTGTATTATTATATAAACAACATAACAGGAAATGTCTTATACCAACATTGTGATTAATTTAGTCGCAGTATTTGAAAGCAGATAGAGGATGATTTAAATAAAATAGTGTTTTTTTTACACAGCATTAACAACATACATTTTAATCCACAACAGGCAACAAATCCACAACCCCTGCCTCTAATAACCAACGACCACCGCACCACAGATGTCTTAGAGCATTAAAGTTATAATTACAATAGTAAAATTAAAGATCATAATCTCAAACAAAATATAAATAACCTTACCTACCTTCACAGTCAACAAATCACCATGTCAGGGTAAGCTAACGGACCTTAGGTCATGCGTACAAAGTGTTTTCATACACGATTCATAAAAAAATAATTATTATTATGACCAAGTCTCTTAATTACCCGAGATTATGGAGATGAGAATCATAAAAATAATAATCCGGTCACACATACAACATGCTGTCATCTAGCCTCATATTAAGCAGAGCTTGGTTTTGTGGGGGAACCAGGTGACTGCTACCAACATGCATCTCTCAAATTCAAAGTCCATGATATGCCAAACCTACCTAGCTAATTGACTTTAAGTCATAATCAGTGGTCGTGAAATAGTAAACCCCTTTAGCAGTTCCAGGATTTGATGCACCAGCGATCGTTTTATCTGTACTACAATTACCACTCGAGAATCTTTTGTAGGAGTCGCATCTGTACGCTACAAAAAGATCTTTATTCTTAACAGATGCTGTCCAGACGTCTATACAGGTCCTGTGAGAGCAAGTAGCTGCTTTAGAAGAATCGAAGAGACCTGGTATGATGGGTGTTCCGCAGTTCGGTTGGGTCTCCCCTTTTCTATTGATTATGAAGTCTACATCTCCGATAATGCTAGAAGTTCCCAACCCACCAGAGTTACAGTGGTATACTTCTACGTAATCAGCTACTCCTGATCGAACTTGCTCGTGGAGAAAGTTCTTCGTAAAGCAAGGACCGGCTGGGTCTAGTGCGGTTATCCTGGCGATCCTTTCTCCTGTGATATTGAAGAAAGTTTCCCCTGTGTGACCTAGCATTTGTGCTCCCAAGCTATGTCCGACACAGTGCATGTTCTTAGGGCTAATACCTCCGTTCCTCAGTTCAGCCAGCATCTCTCCTAAGGTTTTGCCGATATAGTGCACGTGTAGAACCGCTGTTTTGTACCCTTTCCTGTTCCCATCTTTATTACCTGTGTATGGCGAGTGGTCTGGTATGATCAAGTAGGTATTCGGATTAGTTTTATATGCTTCTCGTATTTGAGTCTCCGTTTTTTTATTGATTTGGGATTTGAAGCCCCCAACAAAGAGTACAAACTTTCGTTTTTTGTCCAAGTTTTTAATGTTGAGAATGTATTTGGAAGCATCACTGATAAGGTATGATTCTGTGCAGTTTTTTGAGAAGTCGTAGAAGTGAATGAAGGTGGCGCTGACGTCTAAGTTCATGGTTCTGCTGTGATCGCCTGGAATGGGATTGCGACTTTATGAATCATACGAAGTTTATCAATGCCATGTAGGTTTTTCATTAAATTAATACGAGCTAGATATGTTGGTATATGGGCGTTACGAGTGTGTATGTATAATAGGATTGTTTGATCTTAGTTTAATTGGTTTTTCAAATTAGTTTCTACTATCTAAGATTTAGGACCACTTTTCACCCTATATCTGAGCGGAGTTATGTTGACATTATGTATAAATATGTAACATTTTTACATTTTTCTCTTCTTCATCTTTAAAAAAAACAAATGTTTTTTTTTGTATCTATTATTATAATGATTACGACGCTATTTTGAGACAATCATTTCTAATGGTTGTTTGCGATCTCTCTTAAGTTTCGCTTTGGTGGAATGGACCACCAAAGCGAAACATTTCTTTGGTGGAAAGGTTTCAATGAGGAAAGGTCACACATTCTTGTTCTACACTGGTATTGCATACAGAAAGTCCTAGAGCTAGATTCGGTGAATATTCAGACCAGACTCCATGTTGTTATTGGGGACGTTAGATTCAGCTAATCAATCTTTCACCCAGTGTGTGTTTGTATACCGCGATAGCAGCAGATTATCAACATAAACAAATGTTTAGAGGCGCACACTAAAATGGTTTGAATCGGCAATGAGTTATTTTGTTTGAAATTTCTTTAGAATTTAAATTCTTTGAGTCTATGCGGCTCTAAGGAAATGAATATGTCTTGTCTTTACATAATAATGTATTAAATTTGACCTTCCTTGCAGAGTGCGTTCGACCAACAGATTTTTCACAAAAATTGGATTTACGTATAATTTTTTGTGACAAAAACAAACTTACATTTCAACATAGGAGAGTTCAATAACAACCGGAAAGGTCCATATTTCTCAAAGTCGCCTCTTCCCCAGCTAAACCCCACTACACACATGACCATACACAACAAAACACAAGTTCTTAAAAACATAGTTTTTAGAGATTTTTGACCAACTATTTCACTACAAAACAAGTGTGTTTTCTTCAAGCAGCACAAGCGTATAATGATAATAAGACAAGGACACACGCCTTCATAAGATACGTGATTCTATGTTACTCATTCTAAACATAGAGATTAGAGACGAAAAACACAGAAGGTACCTTAAAGTTACCTAAACATTAGAGGTACCTACCCGGACAGAAACCTTGTGGTAAATTTTAATTCGTGTGTCCGTGCAACAGGAAAAGAGTTAATCATTGAATTTTCCTTGCATAATTTTGTAACAGGCACCTCATTCATAGGTATTGTAACTCGACAAATGACAAACCTGCTTAGTTTTGAACCTTAAATAATGTTTAAACAACTGTATCGAACCTCTACCGAAACAGTGTTAAAGGGTGCATTCAAGTAACTAAATAATTGTAAAGAAAATAAGCAGTAATTTTTATTACAGTTTATGTAGTCCAGCTAAACATTGAAATTAAATCTTAATATTATAAACAAAACGTTTGAATGAATTATATTTATTGTACTACCTGACCAGCAGGTAAATAACCTAATAGGAACTTCGAAAACTATTTCTACATAAACTCTACAATAGAATGTTTAGCTTACATGTAAGTTTTAAAAGAAAATCATTGCAATCGATAGTTATCTAAGCTCGGTCAAGTCTTGATCCTCAGTCGAGAAGAAAAAGATTCCCCTTTCAGTCCCAGGATTGGCGGACCCTGCGATGGTCTTTTTTACAACACATTCTTGCGTCATCACGTTTTCGTAGGACCCACATCTGTACGCCGGAAACAGCTCTCTATTCTTCACTGAGGCAGTCCAGACATCGATGCAGTATCTATGGTTACACGAAGCCGCTCGGGAAGAGTCGAACAGCACCGGAATGAAAGGAGTGTTGCAATTAGGCTGGACCTCCCCACGTCTGTTGATGACAAAGTCGATATCTCCCAAAATGCTGGATGAACCGAGCGTTCCAGAGTTGCAGTGGTAGATATCCACGTGGTCTGCTACACCGGATCTGACCTGTTCTTCTACGCTATTGGTGACGAAGCAAGGACCAGCTGGATCCAGAGCGGTTATTCTAGCGATTTTTTCTCCTGTGATATCCATGAACGTCGATCCGGCATGTCCAAGCATCTGTCCTCCTAAGCTGTGGCCGACCAAATGCATATTCTTGGGACATACTCCTCCGTTCTTCAATTCAGCCATCATTTGTCCTATAGCTTTTCCAATAAAGTGTACGTAAGTTACAGATCTGTCGTAGCTTTTCATTCCACTGCCTCCTGCGTCGTAGGTATACGCGGAGTGGTCAGGAATCAGGAGGTAGCTGTTCGGGTATGTTTTGTAGGCTTCTCGTATCTGTTCCTCTATGTCTTTGTGAATAGCTGAGGTGAACCCGCCTACAAACATGATGAACCGTCTTGAGGTGTCAATGGTGGGCAGCTTGAGGATTCCTTTTGCTGCGTCCTGGATAGGAAAGGACACATTGTAGCTTTCAGCAAAGTCGTAGAAGTACAGGATGGTTTGGTTGACATCGAGGTCCAGGCTTCGGTTTTGAATACACTTTAGGAGTGGAGAGTGGAGCATCATTCTGAATGGGCCATATTTTTCTAGATCTCCACTTTTTAAGGTAAGCACTACTCCTAACAAACAAGTGATCACACAGATTTTCAATAACATTTTTGCACTTTTAATTATGTTAATCTCTAATATGTTGTATTGAGTCAAGCTGAGATGAACGTATGCCAGCCCTGCGTACATTTTCCTCTTATAATAATGAAACAAATATTTTAGTTACTTTTGCGGGAAACCGCAAATGCGTAATATTTTACGCTATGATGAAACAATAAGAAATATTTTGCGTCACAAAATCAAATCTTTTGTACACGAAGCTCTAAGCGTAGGTAACTCGTCAGAAAAGGCCAGTACCCAGTAGGCTCACGTCACTATTCTACACGACACAATAGTTTCAACATAGGAACCTACTGTTTGGCGCACAACCAAATCAATCAGACCACGAACTGCGATTCCCAGATCGGAGTATTGACTTTTTAAGGGTGCCAATATCAGTTTTGATTTGTCACAACGAGTATTTTATTCTTCTAGTTGAGCTACTTATAGATTGTTTACAACAGTCTGCAGTTAGTTCAATTGTAAATTCTGGTTTTGATTTGTTTTTATTATTTTATTTTATTTATTGATAAGAGCCTTTATTCACAAAAAAAATTATACTAGTATTTACAATTGAAACAATTGAGCTAACTGCAGACTGTTGCAAACAGTCTGCAGGTAGTTCAACTGATCCATATCAATACCAGTCGAAAGCGTCCTCAAGACGATGGCTGCATTGCCACGCTGCTGTATGGCAATGCTGATGCGCTGTGCCAGATACTTACCAGCTCTCGGGTATTATTATTTAGGTTTTTATTATTTGATTGTAATTTTCTTTTTATAATGCACAAGTTACAAAAATATGATACTGGTCTGCTCTTTAAAGTTCTACAGCAGACAACGCAATTCCTAAATTAGTCTAAGTCTACACCGTTTGTCTCAGAATATCGTCCAATCACCGATTCGACCTTATCTCCTGAACTAGCAATTTGCAACGTGTAGGCTAAGTCATCTCATCTCCTCATTGCCAATACGAACTAACGTGTTTCTTTAGTGAATTATAATTTAACTCTTGAGTGTTTTTCTTATTTACTAACAGTTCGCATAATGCAAACTGAAAATAATTATAAATTGATTGTTTTCAAGAAACTAAAAATTATCTTCGAATTCCTTAATTTTACATTTTTTAAGGTTTGCGGGACACATACTTATTTCTAAGGAAAAAGACAAAAGAAATACAAAATATTTTTTTCAAGATCGGTCTTTATATGAAGGAGTAATCGACGGACATACATTAAAAAAACACATACAGCCGAACATATTGTAGATCCTCTTCCTTTTCCCGAAGTCGGCTAAAAAGCTAGGTACTAGCTTTCGTTCTTAATGTTTTCTACATCTAACTACGCTTCCGGCCCCGCCCTCGCTGCTGAACCACTTGTCAGGGAATTTTATTTACATAGTTTGACACTGAATTAACAGAAGTCTTAGGATGAGTTTTGCATAGTTTACGAAAACTATAAAAGTTTTCGTTTATTTCCTACATTGCAGCGTCTTGCAACGGCTCTACCGGATACAGAATAGAACTACTTTTCATAGTATCACATAGCTGTGATAGTGTGAAGTATGTGGAGTTCGTATGAAAATATTGTATAGCTACAACAGTTTCATACGAACTCCATCATAGTTTTCGAATGATTTTAAGTGATTTTGTTGGACATTAGCTGACCAACTTTTAACAAGTCAGCGGTAAGAAACGAAGATTTCGTTTTGGTATTGTGCAAACTCGAACTAGCCACTCAGGAGTTGTAACGGACGCACGCTTGATCTGGGATCATCTTTACTTGTCAAAGAGGAAGCTTCACAAGTTCTAATGAGTATCCCATTCTGTTTGTTGTTTAATAGTTCGTCGGATACTCGATAGCCCTTAAAAGTTATTTCCTTCGGGATTGGTAGGTAGATATCTAGGTATTTTATAAGTAGGTAGAGCAGGTTATACCTACAATAGATTCAGGAATAACTTTGCGGAATCCATTGCAAAATTATAATAATTTGTGTGCAAGCACTGCAAGCAGCAAGCAGCATGTTGTATCATTCTACGCTAAATTTGTTTTCTCCCTGTTCTAAATTTCCACTTAGAAAGGTTAAATTAAGTATCAAAAAGAATACAATCAAAGAATAGAAACGGATTAGATCTTAATAAGTTAATCTGCTGCTCTGTGTTTAAAGTCAAAGCTTGGCAAACGGATCTACAGTTGGCTTTGGAAGCAAAAAGAAAGCGAGCGATATTGCGGCCCTGTTGGCTCGACAGCAATAAACAGCAGTGCTACCCACTGTCAACAGCAATCGTGCTTATTGCTGTGGACTTGACACTTGCACTATGTCATTGCTATTGCATCATTTACGCCGGTCTGGTCCATTCAGAAGAATTCGTGACTATATTGCTCATGAGTTCCGTAACTAGATAAAGGTACCTATAGGATCCTAACCAATGCTGAGTAATATGGATCTAACTTCAGTCTAGCTAGAGAAGATCCCTTGGTTCATATTCTTTCGTTTTTATATCCGAGACGGAACGAAGACGGTTCTATGCGTGGGGTGAGATGTTGTTTGTTTATTTGTATGTTTGAGTGTGCACAATTTTTTATATTGTAATGCAACAAATGAGCGGCGAAAAGAGTATGAGTGGTACACTCACGTACGCACGTGAATTGACAACCAGAGATCCCACCTGAAAAATATCGTTAGCGTTATTCTAGCCTGGGATAATCCATTGCTGAGTAAATGCCTACGTTGTCTGCCAGCTTTCTCTTTCATGTGTTTTAGAATTTAAGGTACCTAACTAACCTAACCTAAAGCCTACATGAAAAAACATTACTTTTAATTTCACGGGGTTAGTCGACCCAGAAAGGCCTACAAAGAAAAATAATTAAGTAATGTCAGACACAGCAGGATATTTTCTCTAACTTTGTCGTATTACTCAGCAGTGAGTGTAGAACTCACTTGGATCTAGAATCCTAGATTTTTTTGTAAACAAAGACATATTATGTATAAATCAAAAAATTATGACAATGACAGAAATAACAAGGTAACCACTATAAAACAAAAACAAATACTTCAACAACGCATAATTTGCACACTCTCAGCAGTTGCAAATCGAGTTTGAAAACGAACGAGAGACGTATGTAATGATGAGAGAAAGCTGTCAAAAGCATCATCTAGGATTCTTATCATCTGGTAGATGATGAGAATCCTAGATGATGCTTCGTCATCATAGGTTCCGAGAAGCGAGTACCTATACTTGTCCAGAAGTGAATATAATCGAGTTGCGAATGTTAATGATGGCGAATATGAAAGCAAGCTACATATAAGTGCATCTTGCCTACCGCTAGAAACCCCAACCACAAAGATACACTTCTGATCTGAACGTCACAAAAGATCAACCCCAAACGCACCTAATGTATGACGATTGATGACGTAAAACGTACACAACGAGGCTGGTACTGAAGTGAATAACGCATCTCAGACAGTGTTGTGGTTTCCCGTTGGTTTCGTTGTCAAGGTTACACGTTGTTGAGTAATAAAGGCGCGTCTTTTCAAGCAGAGCGGGAGTGCCGAAATTCATTTGTTTCTAGTAGATTCCTATGGCGCTCTGTGCGTTCTGTTTGAAAAACCAGCAACTCGGAAGACACAAACTAATTTATACCTACTTATCCGTTGATTATGTATCTGTCATCGCCGAATTGTAGAATCGGCCCGATTGTAGAATGCAAAATGGAGCAATAATTAAGAACCTTAAAATGAAATTCTTTTTATAAAATTTTGTTCTTATTTTTTGTACCTATTTGGTTAGTTTAGGTTAATTATAATTTTCGTTTATTTTCGTTTCGTCTTTTAAATATTTTCATATGTGCTGCTGCTGCGCCCTCTAGGCGCATAATACCAGCGCACAGTAGCTCCATCGTTACAGTGCATCATGTTGAGCGACGACCTTTTTTGATGTCACGGTTTCAACTTTTATTTGTTTGTTTGTACCAACTTTACATGTAATTTTATGACACAGAATAAATACTTTTTGCTTTACTTTACTTTTACCGATCAACGTTCAATAAAGTGTCTAAACGTCAATTAAACATATCGTCGATTGAAATTAATTATCTTTTCTCAACAATACAGCTTTGTTTTTGTAATCGGCCCAGCCAGTCTACAAACGGGCTGATTCTGCGGTGGCGACATAATATCTACAGACCTCACAAAACTTAAAATTCCAATTCAATTTCAATCTATAGGTATACGAGTCCATTTAACTGGTAAACACAAATAGAGGGTCATTAATGTTATTATGCAGGTTAATTGAAACCGTCTCCAAAACACAATCCAGTCTATTAATCTATCTGAAAATCCAGCGAATATCCCGCGAATTGCAGCCGAACGCGAAAGCCTACAATACGTCACCATCGACGGATCATTCTCAATAGTCGCAAAATAATAGGCCTATCCATCCAACCACCGACGAAAACTCAACCCTACTCCTCTGCAATAAGACCCATCATGCCTGAACGCCTGACGTTGCAAGCTGAACCAGCAAAACCTGAGCCGTCATTACTCCATTCAATCGAGCGCTTTGGACTACAGGAGGCAGTTTCAAGGGTCGAACAGCGCTGGTGTCCTGATGAAACACATCACACGTCAGCGGAATCGCAGCTGAGAACAAAGTGCATCTAGTTAGGGCGGGCGGGATGACGTCATCAATATTGGTCGCTGTCCACTGTCTGCTTCCGAATGGCGAGAGGATGCGAGTTGAATTGGTTCATGGAAAATGTTGGGATAGTTGGAGAATTCGTTTTTGAACGGAAAATTGGTAAAAGTATTTAGAACTGAGTAGGCATTACTTTTTTACATTTGTTTTAATTTCGGTAAGGTCACAGATTATTAAGGAAAAAGTTAATTTTTCATATTTTCAGCATTTTTTAAAATATGTGAATAAAGATAAACATTTCTCAAAAATGTATGGATAGTAGTAACCCTTAACAACACGTTACATTTATTATAATAACTAAAATCATTTCAACTATTTTTAACCCCCGACTCAAAAAGAGGGGTGTTATAAGTTTGACGTGTCTGTCTGTGTATCTGTGTATACGTCTGTGGTATCGTAGCTCCCAAATGGATGAACCGATTTCCGTTTAGTTTTTTTTTGTGTCATAGATAATTTTATCCCGCGTGTTCTTAGCCATGTTTCATGAAAATCTGTTCAGCCAATAAACGTCGGCGGGTTTATTAAAATTTAAATTTTGTCTCGTCCATATAACTACGGTCAAAGACGTTTAAACTACGTACAGATCGTTTCACATAATTTCGTTATAACTAATGAACGATATCCATAAAGGAGAATTCACCTATGGTTGATTCACCTATGATTCGAACAAGTACAGTTAAATAACCTAAGGTTGATTGAAATAACGGACGACTCATCTACTGATCTAGAAAAATGTTCATGAATATAAAGGAGTCGGGCTTAACACGTGTTTTGTTTTCTTCTCTTACTCCTCTTTATGGTGACTGTTCACCCGTTCCGCAGGAGCCGCATTTCCTCATGGCCCCACGAACCTGTCTGCAACGAACGCAGCGCAAGCACCGAGCGCGCCGCACGCAGCGAACGCGCCGAATCGCATTCATCATTTCATCATTTTGACCCCTGTGGCGCGGTGGGCGAAGGTCCGCCTGCGACGCAGGAGGTTGCGGGTTCGATTCCCGCCTCGGGACAAATATTTGTACGATCTGCAGATATTTGTTCAGGGTGTTCTGGTGGTTTTCTATATATAATAAAAAATATCTATCTATGTACTCGTATATTATTATGTATATCAGTTATCTAGTACCCATAACACAAGCTCTGCTTACCTTGTGGCTAGATAATGCTGTGTGAATTGTCCAGCATTAATTAATTAATTAATTATTATTATTAATTAATTGATTAATTATTATTAATTATTAATTAATTAATTATTATCATTGGAAAGACGTTTTACGAGTTAAACGAGATTAATAATTTTATCATTATTAGGTACTGTAATGGATTATGGAACTTGATCCTGTTATTGTCGATTGCCTATTTTATGAGGAAGAAGGAAATGAAAGAACAAAGAGTGTAGGTTCATGATATTAAATTAAAAATAAAACAGTTTGGAGAGACACATTAGTTTCTGACTTGCTAAATGATGAGAAGGCGTTTTTTAAATATTTTAATACTAGCGACCCGCCCCGGCAATAATATACTACTATTACTATTAATAATACATATTATGATTTCTCAATCAAAGAGCAAAGAGTTTTCATTCAAAGAAATTAGACCGAACCACAGATCACTATTATATGTACCAAGATACGATCAAGGAGTATTTATATACCCTGGGGAGCGATTTCTTCCGTCCACGGTACCAAGACCGAACCATAGACATGTTTATACTTAATTGACATGTTTACTTTGCAACGCCGTTACAATTTTTTTAGCAATTTATTCATTTTCATATTGAAGTTGAAGTTGAAGTTGAACTACTCGATAATCCGAATTTTCCGCCTATAAGTTGTCGACTCAGATCGACTAATTTTTTACGCTCTTCAATTTGATTTGCATTTCGTTCGAGTCTACCGTAGACCGGTCCGAAATCTATACTAATATTATAAAGAGGAAAGGTTTGATTTTTTGTTTGTTTGTTTGTTTGTATGAATTGAATAGGCTCCGAAACTACTGGACCGATTTGAAAAATTCTTTCACCGTTAGGAAGCTTACTTTTCAGGGAGTGACATAGGCTATATTTTATCCCGGAATTCCCACGGGAACGGGAACTACGCGGGTGAAACCGCGAGGCGATCGTCTAGTTATTAATATAGATGACTCCACGCAAGTTTCGGCAGCTGTACAACTCTTCATATTGCTGAACTATTGCGATTAAATTAGAATCGTCCATCGTTATGTGGCAAGCAAGTACGTGCGCTGCGCACGCGAACTGATGATAGACTGAATGAACATTAATTTCGTGATGAATACGGATGCCGTCATCCGTCCCGCACGCGCCGCACGCACGGAACGCGGCGGCGCAAGGATCGAGTGCGCCGAAGTTTTTGACGTGACAACGTCTTATAATTCGATAGAGCCGGCTGCACGCACGAAAAAACATGACGTCATGCGGCGTTACCTCGCTCTGAGGCGTTACCTCGCTCTGAGGCGTTCCATGTAAGGCTTGAAGTGCAAGCGAGAGCGCTCGACATCCGTCTCTCTCCTACTTGAGTGAGCGATGCGTCTGCGTGGACAGCTGCTATACTATAGTACATTTACATGTTTTGATCGAGTATCAAATGCTACCATTCCATCAGTATTTTCTTAAGACGTTGTCACGTTCAACTATCGTCAGTAAACCGACTTTACAGACAACCAATTTTTTTTTATAGAATCCGTATACCTAGAGGATTTACGGCTCGTTCGAGGCGGATAGGTGCGCGTCGTTGCATACTACTTCCTACAAGGATTTTTCTTGCTAGAAAAACCCCAATAACCACTTTTTTTTTTTTTTTTCAGCCTTTACTGTCCCACTGCTGGGCAAAAGCCTCTCTTTTCTCCTTCCACTCCTCGCGATTTAACGCTGTCACAGGCCATGGTGGATGGTGTGCGTCAAGCTCGTCTCGCCATCTCATCCACGTTATCCATCATAACCACTATTGGCCTGAAAAATTCACAGTAGCAGCCCGGAGTCAGGAAGTTGGCGGTGTTACACCCCCGTACCTCGGAAAGCACGTTAAGCCGTTGGTCCTGCGCTTGACCTCTTCCCGGTCGTGTTGGTCTGTCGTCCCATCGGATTATGAGAGTGAGGGAATAGAGAGTGCACCTGTGTTTGCGCACACACTTGTGCACTATAATATGTCCTGCGCATCTGGCTAGTCTCCGATGAGACTGGCCACCGTGGTCGAAATTCGGCTAGGAGGACATTATTAACTTTTGATTTTATTAACTTCACATTTTTATTAGTTTTTCATTGTATTGTATTTTATTATTATTGTGTATTTAAAATGTAATCTTATGAGTCATGTAGGTACTTGAAATAAACTATTTTTTATTATTATTATTATTACAAAGATTTGTAATATGCGATGACTTCGGCGCGTTCGGCTCCAACGGCACGTACTGGTGCGCGTTCAGCTTTAGAATGCGACATTCACTCAACTCAACTCAACGAGTAATTCCCTACCTAGTAGTAATATTTTTGAAGGACAAAATAAGAAAACTCTTTTCCGAAGCAATAAGAACGAACTGTTTGCAAATAAAAAAAATGTTTACAAAGTAAGTATATTGCGAAGTTCACTGTTGTTTTTCGTAAACCGACACTGGGTGAGGTTGTACTGATAGCGATAAGCGTGAGGTGCATGGCTGTCTTCTTTGATACTGGCCGTGGCCGAAATTCTGGTATAGTCTTATCTCGTACAACAACAAAACAAAATTCACTTATTCACAAAGAAAATTATACTAGTATTTACAATTGAAACAATTGAGCTAACTGCCGACTGTTGCAAACAGTCTACGGGTAGCTCAACTGATCCATATCAACACCAGTCGGAAGCGTCCCCAAGACGCTGGCTGCATTGCCCCGCTGTATGGCAATGCTGATGCGCTGTGCCAGATATTCACCAGCTCTCGGGTCACGCGTCGCGTCGACCAGACGCTCAGATAATTTTTTGACAACAAAACAACATCTCGTACGGTAACAAAAACACTACAATGTGAGCAAAAACCTGATTTATTCAGTATTTTTATCGCTTAGCAGAACAATGAGAAACTAACAATCTAATATTATCATCTTAAGTTTGAGTAATTATAAACAGACTTAAGTAAATAGTTACGCTGAGTGAACTATAATAATATTTAGCACATTATTGTTTATTAAATGCTGCTCAGTTACCCTGAGTGAGGTTCTAGATTACTTACTCAAGGAATCTCATGAAGTCCAGTGGCGTTGCCCGGTTCTGGGTCAGCGGAACGCTATGAGTGCAGTTTAGCAGTGGATTAACAGCAATGGAAGCGGGAGCAATTGTGGAAGTGAGAGCGATTTTACAGTTCTCAATTAAATAATTGCCCAATATTTTTTCGAAAGGTGTCAAGAACCCCGCTTGGCTCCTGCTGTCCACACAGAAAATGCACCCTTATCACACACAAACACACATCAGTAGCCTTTACCAGTTCACTGTTGCACATAGGTCTCCTCTGAAAAGGCATCCATTCTTGTAGGAAAAT
Source organism: Eupithecia subfuscata (assembly GCA_963564075.1). Lineage (NCBI taxonomy): Eukaryota > Metazoa > Arthropoda > Insecta > Lepidoptera > Geometridae > Eupithecia > Eupithecia subfuscata. The sequence goes on from OY751102.1 coordinate 2,489,393, forward strand.
GCATCACACTAATATTATAAATGCGAAAGTTTGGATGGATGGATGGATGGATGTTTGTTACCTCTTCACGCCAAAACTACTGAACGGATCGGGCTGAAATTTTGCATACAGGTAATTTTAATCCTGGAATCAAACATAGGCTACTTTTTATCCCACAAATCATTTCCCATGGGATAGAAATCACCTTTAAACGATTCCATAGAAACAACGCGTGCGAAGCCGCGGGCATAAACTAGTAATGTGTATGATGAAAATTTAAAAGCAGGGTTCTACGGTTTTGTCTGTCTTTAATAGTGTTTTGTCTGTCTATCACAGTGTTTTGTTTGTCTATCACTGTGTTTTGTTTGTCTATCACCAGTATCTTTCTCGTCTCTACTCGTACTCAATATGAAATTAGTGACAAGTCAATAATTAAGAAATCGCTTCATCTAGCACCGCTGCACGAACCTTTCTCGCTAAACGATAATTTTCTTTCTTTTTATTACTGTTTGCTTTTAGGCTCAATTTTATAGTACACCCTTCGGGCAATTATGTTCCCCGCAAGGCATTTACGGTGTGCCTTATAAAATTATTATTATCTTGTACCGTACAGGTATTTTACAAGGGTTTTATTTTTAGAGAAGTGTGTTACAAGGTTGACCTTTTCTTTTACCTGGACTCGTATTCTGTGACGTTTTTTATTGCCTCAACACATTTTTCGACCCACATTCTGGACAGCGGATTTTAGGTGTTTCAAAAATCTGCCTGGCTCATCTCAGCCACTAAAATTGTTACTATGCCATAATGCACCCTTGGTAAAACCCACCTACAAAGACCTCGACCCTCCTGATCCCTATCCGCCTATATATTGATTTAAAACTAAACATTTTATAACTTAACTTGCGTACGGGAGCCATTTTAGGCAATTGATAAGTCAACGCGGCGGAATGGTTGACATATTCTGAAATTCCAAAGATTGCAAAGGGGCAAGCCGAAGGGGGTGATTCTGGACATCGAGGGGGTGAATGTTTGTACAAGGATTTTTTGAATTTCGAAAATTATTTCCTATTTTATGCAAAAAATGCAGACGTTTATTCTTTTTTTATGATTATGATTTACATCATATTTTTGTAATAATTTCATGTCAAAACACTGGTTTGACTGAAAAACAAGCAAAATATATTTGTGAATTATTTTATTATGGTATTTATAAATGCAAACGTGCATGTAAAAAAACACTTACTTATAGGAAGAAAAATAGATAAAAAAAATACATTCGACATTAAAAAACAAACCTTATTTACAAGTTTATCCCTTTGCGGTCCGAATAACCCTTTTCGGTTTAGTACACCATTTCCGTGGCACCCTGTATATCTCGTCGAATAACAACGAAATAAATCCGACTGATTACTCATTTATCACGATGAAAAGAAAATCAGTCACATTGTGAAATTATATCCCCATTTCAGGAGAGTTTTCGATTAGTAAGTAACTTTTTGAAATTACTAATTAGTACGGATTTGCGGCAGACCTCTAATTGCTTTAGAATTATGGAAACTTCTTACGAATTTTACTTTTACTTCCGTTTTGGGATCTTTTTGTGTTAAGACGGGATTTATATTTTTTGCTCTTTTCGGCATTTAACGTTAACTTTGTTTCATCTTCGCTTGGAATTAAAATGGTAGATTAATGGTTTTAAAAAGACTGAACCAACCATAAGATGAGAACTAATTAATTGTCAAGGAAAGGGATAGACGGAATAATACTACTCTGTCAAGAAAGTACCGGGAAAAGATCAATAATAGGTACACAAAATACGTTGAAGGTGATAAAATAAGTTTGCTCCTTCAGAAACGATACACTTACGCCAACGAATAATCCAATCATCAAAACATTTTTTAAACGCTGTTTCCGGTATTGAGTTCAGTTCTCGCCGCGATTTCGGTTTTTTCGGTTTCGGTTCAGTTGCAAGGCGCCACTCCGAAGCTTGTTGACTAGTTTGCATGTCAAACTCATAAACCCAATCACCAGTAACAATGCGTTTCATGAATGTTGGGTCAAAATTGACTCGTTCTAGCATGTCCTCAGCGACTCTCGTGCGATTGAGTTTTTGGAGAAAATTCAGGTCTTTTGTGACTAGTCGAGCGGCAACATGTTTCATACCCAAGTGATTATTTAAAAAGGTAGGTACGGATCGACTCGTGAGATACAGTTCGACACAGTGAGATACAGTAGAAGTTCGGCGGCTATTCTCTCTCAAAGTTGAATAAGGTTTTCAGTCACCTTTTCCTTCACTTTTGCGATGTTTACTTCAGTTGCAGACGTTGATGGCCGACCAGAGCGAGGCAAATCTTCCATCACATCTTGACCGCTTTTTAACGCTTTGTACCACTCCTAAGCACGTGTTTTTGATAAATTCGATTCACCGTAAGCCTTCTGTAACATTTTCAGTTACTCCGAACACGAAATTCCATTGGCGATGCAAAATTTAAGATAAACTCTTTGTTCGATGTTTTTGTCCATTGTGAAATTCGCAATACACACTAGAATATATTATGATGTAACTAAAAACAGCACTGTATTTAATATAAATAACAGATGCAACTCAAACTCCGCGCCTAAATGGAAAACAGTTGTGCCAATCTAACAACAACAAAAAAAAAACAAATATTTGAATTTGGAACCATAAACAAATCATCCATTCCCTATACTTTTTTGACTGAATGTAGGTATGCCGGTTTCTACAATTATTAGTAATTATTTCTTTTGGGCAGTCATAACTGAGAGCATAAAACCTAAGCCATTTGCTATGAACTCTAAATCTTACCTACTTACCTTATTCAATTGTCGTTTTGGAGAACAAAAGAGCTTGAAATATTCCAAACGACTCATGCACTTGGCTCCTATCTTTGACGTATGATTCCACTGAAGAACTGTTAAAAGTATTATCGTGAGATGTTAAACCTACCCACAGCTCCTGTTGCCGGTCGCTTACGAGGCCGGTGTCCTCAGGAGCACCACATACACACACACATACACACACACACCCTCACACAAAATTTCACTCGCATACACACTGATAAATAAATATATATTTTTGTACCTACCTTTGAATATTTATATGCATAGATTTATTAACATTATAGATAGACATCATTCATTAATCATAGGGATCTATCTAATAGTTATATAAAAATTGTGTCTGTGAGGAGGGCGAGATGGTGTCTGCGACACTGTTTTACTAAAAACTACTGCGGGCATCATCGCATTCCAATAGTTACTACAACCATGTTACTTAACCACGTTACTAAATAAATTACTTTTGGAGTGTATTGAAATTTTGGATGTTTAAATTTTTTGTTGCCACCTCATCACACTATAACGATTGAACCGATCGGGCTGATGCTCTAAGCCTGGAATCAAACATAGGCCACTTTTTATCCCATGAAACAGAAGAAATAACCTTAAAACGTTTTCATAGAAATAACGCGTGCGTAGACGCGGGCAGAAGCTAGATTTAGTCATAAATCTTTAAGTCAATTATTATTACTTAAAATTTAATGACTTAAAAGATTTACTTATTTTTCGCCCTATTATCCATTCTAGACGGGGTCGGCACAACTTGTCTTTCTCGTCCACTCTCTTCTATCATTTCTGTACCTAGTTTCACAACTTCATGTTGCCCTTTCTTATTAAGGGGAAGAGAAAGCGAGAACGATTTTCCTAGACCTCCATGCAATTTCCTAATGAACCGAAACAGCATGTAGGTACTGTTAACTCGGGGCTGTTAACAATATTTTCGAAAACAAAGCCGAGCCCAGGGCCGCGGTAATGAAATCAGTGTTCCTTTGTGGAGGCCAAAGTGCTAAAAGCTGTCCTTAATCTGGTAATGGAAGTGTGTTGGGTGGGGTTTTGTAGTCGCGATACACAATGCACGGGGCTTTGACATGATCACCACGCATGGTAAGCAGATAGGTGATCGCAGATTGGGGACTATCGTTTCATTGCTCACCAGTTGGCGCCACTGTTTACTAAGGTCCAGAGAAAATGCGCTAATAATTAGCGTACAATTATTGTCGTTAAGGGCGAAAAGAACCGAGAATGTTTGAGATTACAATCCTCCTCAACCTCAACCTCAACAGCCTGTATTGGTCCGCTGCTGGACGCAGGCCTCCCCTGATAAGCGACTTGTTGGCTTTTATCTCATGGGGGTAATGCCCATAATGCCGAGCGTGGGGCTCGGCATGCGGGTTGGTGATCGCAGTTCGGTGGTAGAATCGTTCTGCAGGGGGCGCTTCTGCCCGCCCCCGGTGGATATCTCTTAGTCGCCTCTTGGCGAGAGAGTTGGGGTGGTGCAAATTCTAAGCCGGCACCACACAGCTGATTAGAGATTACAATAAAATCCAGTAAGTGCCATTTTATACATCCCGAATTCCGGGTAGCTGGCGCCGGGTGGTCGACGGAGAAGGGTATAGGCAGGCACGATAGCTTTCACGAGTAACAGAATATTTTGCATACGATTCGCGCTCCATCACCGGCTACCCAGCTACCGCGACTTGTAAAAAGGCACTACTAGTAAAACGTTCTTTTGGTTGACAGATCAACTGTCAATCTTCGCTCTTCGCACTGCCGCCGCCGCACCGCCGGTGCGATTTATGTCCTCTGCCATAAGTCCCGCAGTAGCGTAAAACCACTCACTAAAAGCAAAAAACATTATTCAGGCTCGACATTCCCAAAAGACGTCGGAGCGCAAAATAAAATTCTTTACCAAAATTTATGTGAGGAAGCTTACGCCAAGAGACTTGGTCATAAATTGCAAAAACGTAAACGCTTGAAATACTTAATTTAATTTACATTTCATATCATTATGCTCAGCTTTGGAAAATTCAGTGGCATGAAAAAATTTAGTCGCGTGGAAAATTGCACGTTCATATTATTATGGTACTTATTTTACATATGCTTGGAACTTAGAAGCATTATTCCTTATCTACTCCATAAATAAGTCGTCATAAAATATTATGATTTACTAAAATTTACTAAAATATAAAACCAAAACATTGTGAAGATTTTTATTATCACGCTTTCCAATATCACTGTCGGGACCACATCCCACCGATTTAGTTAAAAAATAATTTATTGTTGTTGAATGTTTATAGTTGAACCCAGTTAGAAACCCTAGTGGGTGAAGTTACGCCTGCGATGGAGCTTGCGGGTTCGACTCCCGCCCTGGGACAAATGTTCGCACGATCCTTAGACATTTAAGGTGGGTATATTGGGTGTTTTCTATGTTTAATAAAATGTATTGTGTTAAATATATTAGGTAGCTTAGTACCCATAGCACAAACTATGCTTAGCTAGAATTTTCAATGGTAAAACAAAAACAGACTACGAAAATTCCTTGATTTGTAACCTTCGCATTGAAAAGAATGGACAAGGGTAAAAAAAGTTAAGAAATTCGAAAATCTCCAGTAACTCGACAACCGTGAGACTTTTACTGGGTACAGTTTTTTATTTTCTCAACAGTTCTGATGCCCCCTATTCGTAGGTAAAGGCTTGATCACTCTTTACGACACACCCATGTATATATACTGCGTTATACTGAGCTGATTATCTTCTTAGTCTATCACGTATTGTGATACCAAGCATTGTTCTTCCATCACTTCAGCCTATACCTTTATATCTCAACTACTTAATATATACTAGTATATTTATGTTAGGTATATTTATTTAGATATTTAATTTATTTATTTCTTCCTAAACATTATTTCTTTTCTTTTTTTTTCACGCCACCGTAGATACTTTTTCGATCACTTCTTGTCCATCCTAAGGTTGCCTGGAAGAGATCGCTCTTAGCGATAAGGCCGCCCATTGTACATTATCTGTATTTGTTTTTGTTCTATGTGTTTTTTTTTAATTTCTTGGTGTGCAATGAAGAATATTTGTATTGTATTGTATTGTGTCTCAACCTCAACTTGAACCTCAAGAGCCAGTATGCTCGACTGCTGGACGCAGGCCTCCCCCTAATAAGCGCCCCTATCACATGGGGAGTGCCCATAATTATATCCCTTTATATCTATTCTGACTTAAATTACCAAATAGCATGCCATCATGCCGTCCACTGGGACATTAAAGTACTTATACAGACTCATCTACCGATCCCTGTGTAGCAAGTCTAGCTGAGTTAACTCGACGTGTATTTTTATAGAAACTGGCGTTGCAGTGCTGCCACTACTCAAACGTTCTCAACACAGTTACTTCCACGGTGAACATGTCTCCCGTATACAAGGGGTTTTGCCATAATCACCGCACTTGGCTAGCGCATTGTTGATTGCCATGGGTATTAAAAATACACGTCGAAGCTGCTGGCCCTTCTCTGTTAGATTCGCTATATCGGCTCTCACGCATATCCACGGGTTTATTCGGAGGGCCTATTAACGTGGTACCATTAACATCAGAGAAAATGCCAGTTTTCGACAAAGTGAAGCGGAGTGTCGTCAACGATTTCAAATTACCGAAACCGATTGCGGCCGTTTTCGCTCTTAAAGTGGAATTCCGATTTTCAATAAATTCGGCGTTATAGTTCCCATGTCAAAATAAGGTTCAATTTATGAATTTTAAGCGCTTAACTCGCGTATGGCCTGCCATTGCTCGCCGTTGTATGCAATCAGTGAGTCTCCACAGCGGATAGAAATCTTTAAAAAATCAGATAAAGTATAATAACTAGTAGTTCTACGAACAGTAGACGTCGCGAACACTAACTTTTTTCAACAATAAATTTACTTAATACTTAATGTACTAAAGTAATTTTATTTAAAACGGGATATTTTGGTACCTAGGTAGGTAGGGGAGACCGGGGATGGTTGACTATAGGGGTAGGTAGACTAACTGCCGATAACATGTGACCAGTTTGAGTGTGACGGCATCCAATCACAGCCAAGTATCACCCTCCCCGCCCCGCTCAGTCGTCCGAAGCGCCGCATCGCGGTCGCGCGTCGTTTGGGAGCAGTGACACGTTCTTCATTTGTCTATCACGTAAGTAAAATTTCCACTTTGTATATATTTTGTTTTGTTGCTTATACGTTCTATGTGATGAGTTTGTCTGTTAGCATAAACGTGACTTAGACGTATATTTAATATGTTTCGTATCTTGTTTTTCACATCGGAGGACGTATTTAGGTTATGCTTGCGTTCAAAGTCAAAAATGGCGTATGGGGCTGGTAGGCCAATTTCTGTCGGGGCTGGTAGAATAACTAGTAAACCAACTCTATTTGAATATGGATTTGAAAACACATTTAGTTGGGACTTTTAATGGACTTAAAATAAGTATAGGGTCAAGTGGGGTAATTGCAACAGCGGGGCGAAAGTAATTTAATTTATTTTGTTTTGATAATTTATATGTTATTTTAAATTTTGATTAGTTTAAGTAGTAGTATTAATTAGCTATTAATTAATAACATAAGCTATGTAGAATTAGTTTAAGTCAAAAAATGTTTTAAAAATAAGACATTTGCAATCACCATTTTTTTATTATACCTACTTAAATTTATTTTATTAGAGATAAGATTTGATTTTAATAATTTTGTTTAAGACTTATTAAGAAATATCTGTACCTGAGTCAAATTGTAGTTTTTTAATTTAATATCATCAGCATAGTTAAATAAAAAATGTTAAATATAATAATTTCATTAAAAATAAGAGCTATCTCTGATAATGTGTAAAAACATTTTAAAAATGTCAATACCTGATTCAAATTGTTGTTTTGTTTCAATAAAGGGTTCAACAACAATAAAAAAACATCTTATTATTTACCTTTTCTCATGATTTCACGCATAATGGTAGTTAGGTCAACTTACCCCAGGCATATGGTCTACCTGCCCCGGTCCAGGGGCAGATTGACTAAAAGTTAGTGTACTGGAAAATGCATTAAATTATCGATTACATACTAAACTAAGAACTATTTATTATATTTTTTATTAGTTTAATAGTTTCCTTATCGAATAATATTGTTTTCTTGTCTGTATATATAAAAACACGAAAGATATATACAATTATGTAAAAAGTTAGTCAACCATCCCCGGTCTCCCCTACCTATATAATGAGAACTTCTGTGGGGTTCATACCTACTTTCTGTTTCTCCTGAACGGATTCAATCTTGTTTGTGGGTAGGGTAGGTGAGGTAGGTAAGGTGCACTTGGAAAGGTAGGTAGGTATTACAGATCACTTCACTTGCGATACGATTGTTGTCGGAAGTTTTGAACGAAATGTTGCACAAACACATCAACCATTAGACCAATTGTCCATACAAAGTACGTAAGTTACGTTTCTCAGCAAAGCTCGAAATTCTGTACCTAGTATCAATAGATGGCGTTGATCCATCAGCCCAAAGTTTTTGTTATTATTTAACCGACGACGACGGTGTATGCGGCCGCGCTATTTCATATAATTCTCGAAGTGTTACAAAGATGTTCTAATAGGTGGCGCTGTACTGTAAATGCTCTCTTGCATATTATTGCATTTTGCGAAGCTATTCTGCTCGTCATGCCGAAAATCCTCATCAGATCTTTACCAAATTTTTATGAGAACAGTATAAAGTTATGACCTTTCAATTAAAAGTACAATCATCAAAATCAGATCTCTTAAAGCGGAGATATTCCAAATCCGCCTTTTTGCCTTATTGTGGAAGAAGTACGCCTTTAATCAAAAAATCCCGACGACAATAAAATTCTATAAAATCATAGAATCTGTACACAAAGTTTCATACCGATCGGTTGTAAAATACGACCTGAAGAGGAGTACGGACATACTGACAAAATAGCCATTTTGGCCAGACCTGAAACGGAGACTTTCGTTCATTTCATTCACGACGTCAAAAAAGAAAATCACTGATGCTTTTATGTACAAAGTTTCTTTGTGCAAAATTAGTTGATAAATATTGATAAACATATCAAACAGTATTACGTAGCTAAGCAGACCTAGCTCAAGCCTCTCAGATGAAGGCTGTTATGGGAACGAGATAGATAAGAACGAGATATAAATCAGTGCCCGCAGGAAGCGGAACGAACGTAACGGCATTCACCCTAAAGAAGTCCCTCGTTAAGGGATGAATCGTTGGTGTTCTTCCAACACAAACAAGGTTTGCTGTTAAAACGCTCACATTCATAATGTATACGAGATAGTAATGCACCTATACGCGAGAAACATTTGCTCGATGGACATTTGCGCGAAAAGTTACAAAACTCTTAAAATATCTCGAAATAGCAGAACTGTGTAGGCGACTGCGTTCTCTTTTCTCTGATATATCTCACGGAATTCCCTTAACGATAAACATTTTAACGTAGATCGGCGTAGCACGTGCTACGATGCTACGACGGACCGGCGTAGCATACAATAGACTTCAACCCGTATCCAATTTTCTACCACATACCAAATTCCTCTTAGCTCCGGAACCTGTACACCTAACGGGTTGTAGTTTACAGTATGATAAATGAAGGCTTTTGCTCTTTTCTTTCAACGTATTGTCTTATCCCTACCCCCCGTTCACAAGACTTCCTTTAACAGAACAATTGTCAGGAATTGCAGCACTTTCACAGCTGGTATCATCGCGATGCAGTTATTATTACAGCGGGCTATTATCCTCTGCATGAATATTTAAGACTCGCCTACAGAGACTTTAGTGCTAGTTTTTTCAGCAACAAAATTATGAATTTCTATGGTATAAATTCAAAAGTGCATTTTTTATACTCTGCGTTAAGTTTCTGTCGTGATTTCTTACTAGTTTTTGGCCCCGGCTTCGCACGAATTTCTTCAAAATAAAATGGAGCCTCATTCTATTCCAGGTCCAGAACTTGATTTCCGCAAAATTTCAGCTTGATCCATTCTAGTTTGTTTTTTTAGTTATTCGTTATTCACCTCAAGGGACGAGTTGTGAGAGGGATAGGGTTTGAATAAAACAATATTACTTTAACTCAAAATTTATAAATACTTAACCTAAATAGTTCGATTGCATTATAAATAACATAATCTACACTAACATTAAATTATTCAGTCAGATAATACAAAAGCAGTGGTACCACGGAATTAGAAATTCTATTTCCGTGAGTGGTACCTACACAAACTAGGCTTATTTTTAAAAACCTTTTGTCTGTAATGTAGAGACAGGCGTATAATTTCTATTTTTTATTGAGGTAGGTACCTATATGAACACAAAAATAGTGAGGGACAAACCAAGTTTGTCCTAATCTAAAAAAAAATATATGAAAATTTGTTGCTTATTACAGTACCTATTACTTATTGCGAGATTTAAATTAGAATAAGCGTCCAAAGAAAATTCGAAAATAAAAAAGTAAGTGAAATAGAAGTACATTTTTGAGATTTATTTTGATTGAGATTGAAGTTTATCGAATGGAATTGGGCGTTTAGTTCAAATTTGAGCTGCATCTTTATGACATTCGAGGTCGTCGCTGACAGAGGCCGCACACTTACGCCTAAATCCGTGCTGACCGCACGCTGTCCAGTGTCCACGCGTTGTCCACGCGGTGACAGCTAGTAGCAAGATACCACGCAAGCTCGGCAATAACACCTATTATCGTATCGTATCGTTGCTTCAAGCGAGCTTAACACCGTCATGGCCCAAGATGCAAATGGTCACGTCCACCTCCATGTAGCGGGGCTAAAGCTGGTCAGTGAATGCGTGGGCTTTATTCACACACGTTTTTTTCACGCTGAAAATTTACGGTTAAATTGCCGTAATTTTAAAGATCTTTCGATGAAATTGATTCTGACATATATCTCTTAGAGGTCCGAAACGAATAGTGGTGGTAAGATTTGTGCAATTTACGTAATCCGTCAACTTGTTCGCTTTTCAAAGTAGACCTCCTGACTGGCGGTATAGGGCGTAATTTAACGCGTTAGACAGCAGTTACACGGATTTTAGCACACGGCGTAACGTATCATAAACGTATTGTTGCGTCTTATTTCCCCGTAGTGACTGCGCGAATGCTCGCTGTGTAACACGTTACAATACGTTAATTCACTTATCCTGTAGACAAATTCATTTCTAGCCAAGTTTATTTTTCCACAAATGTTTAGTCTATGTAATGTGTCGTGTCAAATAAACTATTTCATTTCATTTCATTTCAGTTACATTACCCCCGTAACGCCAGTCAGTACCCCGCTTTAAAATTGCAATATACCTGAATACGACTCATAAAAACATTTAAAAAAAATGATGGATAACAAAATACAAAACTACTATCCCTATATCCCTACGACATCAACTATAATAAGCTAAACCAAATCATCCTCCACCGACTATTTGAGCTAAATTTGAGAAATCTGGCCAAATTTCTTCCTTTTCTTTCGGATGACTGAATTTCTTTTCATCCGTCGTCTCCATACCTTTGTTTGCGTCTTTTATCATTTCCATTCCCGGTGGTTTAATCTCTACTACATTGGAGTAAGGGGTTTCCATTCTGGTTGAGGTTGTGTTCTTCCTCTGATACTTCAGGATCAGCTCAAGGATCTCATGCTGCATACTTAGTCGTAGATCGCTGGTTAAATTCTTCATTGAATTACCTGGGGATGGAAATAAAAATGAATTAATACATAACGCTGAATAGACAAGGCAATCGCTACAACTAAACCCGCGGATGACGAAAGAGCTGAATGAGGGAACGTGCCAGAGGAATGGTAGCTTCCTTCTGCGTATTTTAATACCTCAACTGCGATCACCAATCCGCCTGGCAAGCATGGTGACTGTGGCAACCACCCTTGGTTCGGCCCGTTCAGCAGTAGACGTATTTGCTGAAGATTCTGAATACTTAACACAGGACTTAAGCAAGGCTTTACAAATTTTTGGGTTCATATTAACCAAAGAAATTGATAAAATATATTATGCCGACCTACTCTGAGTATGTACCTACTAATTATTGTTTCTTTTAGTTTCTTTCAACAAGTTCTTGGGTGGATTTCTATGTAGCTGCAAGAAAATCTGCATCTCACTTTCTTTACCAGCGTAAAAGAGAAATACTTACCCAAATACTGTCCAAAGACAAAATTCTCGTCCACCTCTCTAGTCAGGAAATCTTTGCTTAGCTGCATCAGTAGACTCTTTACCAGTCCCATAGCACCAGCAGCGGGCGGTGCTACCGTTGTAGTCATGTGCGTCCGTGGTGGAAACTTCTTGCGTGCTTTCTCATACTTGGAGCGGATTGGCGGTGGTCCGATGGCTACAGATACCACTTCTTCATTGTCCATGTCATCTTCGTCGAGGGGTATAAGGTGACCGGAAGGCTGAAAGTGGATTGACATTTTAGGATGACGTACCTTTACGATAGTGGTCAGACGACATCGTCATTATAGCTAGTAATGAGGGATTATGGTAGCACAGGACCATGCCGAACGGCACAGTACATAGTAGTCGAGGAACTGGAGAACAACATGGAATGTTATGGTGAAGACATGATGTTCTTTAGAGCAAATTGAAGGCCTTATATGCTACTTGTAATAGTAAAAGTAAAAGTTGACACACCACCACTTAGTCGTTGAGTAATCAAAACCGTTTCAAGCGCCGTTTCAAATGAGCTTTAGCCAGAACGATGATGTAGTCAAAGCTGCCAATAAATTGCATGATGACTATAGCGTGTATTTGCTATTTTATTGGTTGTGTTCCATAAAAACTAAGCGTCATCTTGCCATGCATAGGCCAGATGAGACAAGATGGAAAGAAGAGCTACGGTGCCGTTCATCGATAGGTAACCCTCCTGTTAGATTTGAAGTTAATTTCTATTAATACAGCAATATTTTAAAACACGAATCTTTCGGTAAAATGAAAAGAGCTGTTTATATAGCTATTCGCTTCGCTATATAAACAGCAAAAATAAAATTATCAAGCAAAAAAATTATGTTAATACGAAACTTGGAACATGTAAGGGTATAACCAATCAATTGACGCCACTGTTCTATTTTTCTTCTGTCCTTGCAAATTTGATCAGAATACTTACTTTTTTCCTAATCTCCCTTGGCTTCAGCGTGGTAACCCGTTTCTTGGTCTCCGTGACGTCGGTCTGCATGTGCCGCTTGGAGTGTGTATGCACGCGTCTCTCTCTCTGGTCCCGCCTGTACTCTGGAGCGTCTAGAGGGTCTTCCGATGATGACTTCCATGCGCCCTGGGGGACAGAGGGGTAAAATTTAAATAAACAATGCTGAATAATTCATCCAGCATCATCTAGCCCCAAGCTAAGTAGAGCTTGTGTTATGCAAGAACACTGAGAATGTACAAATGTTTTATTCTCTCGTGGTTCCGCTCACTTGATGTTTTTTTTTTTGCTGTAGTTTCTGTGAGCAGCTAAGACGTACCCGGGAAGACATGGCCTATAAGCCATGTTATTCAGTTAGCGCTATAGCGCTCAAGACTAATATAGCTGTGAAAAAAGTTTTTAGGGATCAGTGGTTCCGGAGAAGCCATTAGATGCTACATTTAAACTTAGGTACGTACTACGTACTAACTTTCCCTCAACACAAGCATTTGTTATGATTTCTAAGATTATGTTTAGCTAGTGATTAGATACCAACGATAAGAAAGAGAGCCCTCGAAACGTTTTATAAAGTTTTGAAAATAAACACCGCACAAAAAATCATCTGTCTCAATTTGAAACCTTATACAGGGTTATTATAAATTCACTGACACTGCGTGAGCTTCAGGTTCTGTCCATCACCAAGAACGCGTTCGTGAAGACGCCAGGCCTTAATTCTATTTTTTTGTAAACCACCACTGATATAAAATGAAAAAAAAAACACGCTGGTCCAACACCCACTAAATTACCTAAAAAATGATCTCCCACTCCCACAGCCACTGTAATTCAGGGCAGAGCCGTTTTAAGTTTAATTTCAAATAAAGCCTCTCTAAAGAACCATTATTGAATGGAGGGGGGTACATACTACCAATACCATGCTTAAGAATTAAGACCTGGCGTCTTCACAAACGTGTTCGTGATGATGGGCAGTACCTGCAGTTCACGTAGTGTCAGTGAATTACCAATAATCCTATATAACTACAATTTATGAAACGATACGGTCATGGGTATAAACGCAAAAAGCATTAAGGTTAATATTTTTATCCTAGTTTGTGGTAATTTTATTTACTTCACATCTATAGACTACATCTATAGTACTAGACTGGTACTAGACCACATCTATATCACCATATACATAAAAATAATAATGAAAAAATAAACTTACATTTACAAACGTTGAAACTAATAATAAAGTAACTATTAGAATCTTGTCCATCGTACAATGCCTATCGAGCGCTTGCAACAACTGTTCTGTTTGTGGTGTCGCTCATCTAGACAAAGTGCATATTTTCAAAATATTGATTATTTCTGTGAATCAATTCTTTCAAGACAAAGGAGGTTGGTAAACAATACGTGCTAGACATCACCAGTGACAGAATTGTATTTATTGAAATTCTTCAAACAAGATTGATATAGATTTGTTGATATATTGTAGCATTGAGATTGAGACACTCTCATGTTGTACATATTCGCATTATATTACATATTTAATTTATTGCATCCATAATTTATAGGTGAATATTTTACTATCACAACACTCTTAGTTGGTAGATCTTATAATGATGTTCCCGGTTTTACTACTAAAGTTAATTTAAATTATTTACCGTCACATTACTAAGTCTTATCACAAAAAAATTCAAAGTGTATAACATTTTTTAATAAGCATATTCTTTAGTAGTCTGTTAAAATAATGTCGGATGTATCTTTTAAATCGTCATCTTTTAAATTAGTTTATTAGAATTATATACACCCATGGAGGAAAAACACGCTGTGAGGCCTGCGGTCACAGTTGAGGGATGGTGTCACTAACAATTCTCTTGATTATGAAGCCAAAAACGAATTTATGCGAGATTTTAAAGTCATTTAACATCAGTTCTTTCACCAGAGAACTGTATCGTTCTGTGGCTTTCACACACGCATACGAATCAGAAAATGAGACGGTATTTGTAGTATTTTTGTGGCTACACTTTTGTGCCTATTTTTATTCTAAGACTTCATATTCTAAGCCTCTCTTTTGCAAGAAAAACAACCAAACATAAAAGAAGTAGCTATTCCTCTTTTGGTACACGAAGCAGCGGATAGTTTGGGTATTCTGTTTCAGAAACATTGTCCTGCCCAAATTTGTATCCATCTTGCCATTGTTCTTCCATATTCCCATAACAATATTTTAAAAGAAGAGAGAAAGTGTTTCTGTCTGTCTGTCTGTCACCCTTTCACACCTAAAGGGCTGAAGAGATCATAAAGAAATTTAGCAGGGAGACGGTATCGGGGAAGGATATTGACATACAAGCCGCGGGTAGAAGTTAGGATAGGTGTCATCATCATCATCAACCTATATTAGTCCACAGCTGGACATAGGCCTCCCCTAATGAGCGCCATAGCGCCCTGTCTTCAGCTTGCCGCATCCAGCATCTGCCTACAGTCCGGCCAGGTCGGATGACGATCACGATAAAAAGCCTATCGCCTATGTTTAATTCCAGGGTTAGACCTACCTGCATGCAAAATTTCAGCCTGATTCGTTCAGTAGTTTTGGCGTGAAGAGGTAACAAACATCCATCCATCCATCCATCTATCCATCCAAACTTTCGCATTTATATTATTAGTATGATGTGATGTGATATCCTAAAGGAGATATATTAAATTGATAGACTAAACTAGCTAGGTACCTCAGTCATTAATTCCTAACAAGGTCTGATAACGTCTTGAAAAGGTGTCTCTTTCTCCAGTTTCATTGCTATACTTGCAAGCTTTCTCCGCGTTCCCTAAGCTTTTTCAAGACACTACATAAGAAATACATATTTCTTTCGCTTTAAATAGCAATTCCGTGTACTGCCAAAGGCACTTACTTACAATTTTGAGAATATCGCCGGAATGCCAGAAACACAGCGGCGCCGCGTGCAAACTTTGCCAAAGAAAAGTTTCACTGGTGGCTTTGCAAATCTGGTTGGTATAATACTAAGTATTAAGTAATTCTTTATAAGAGGTAGCTCTGTGTGTGACTTAAAAAGTCTCTTTGTCTGTATTATCTTTACACCTGGTTTTCCAGCAGACAGATACTCATTTTTTTATTATTAGGAAAAAGGACTGTGTAAACAATCCGGCAGTACTTTATCCTAAAGTTGACTTACTAGTTGTTGTTTCAAACACGATTTAAAGTACTTAATTTATTACGCCAATTTGCTATTCTTTCTTCAATAAATATTGCTAACAAATTATAATATAATTCTCTTTATTTGGGTTATTCCAGTTATCCCGGTTAGGGGGTATATGTATAGGTTGACAAAATTTTTTTGGAGTCCAGTTTTCCCCCTTGAGAAAAATTTTTCAAGGGGGAAAACTAGAATATATTTTTTCAAATTCCAGTTTTCCCCTCGATGATTTATCGCGTTCCAGTTTTCCCCCTTGAAAAATTTATTTATTTGAATCCAAGCACGTGATTTTTTTTATAATAAATATCTTGACATAATTTGCAGCTAACTCTATGCTCGACCATAGTCTCCTGAGAAGTTTCAGGGATTTGTGATTTTGAGATGGTACCAAGTTGGACCATGTTGGTACCTACTATCTAAATTCCCGCTAATCTCGGGACATGACTACTTTTTGAGCTGCGGGTACAGTAACTGCTTCCATTACAGATATTATATCTCATAGATTATCTCGTTCGTACTTAGCCATTATCATCAGATCAAATCGTTATAAACGAATGAATTAAAAACAGTTTTTTTCAGTCACAAACGAAAGTTTTCGTCTGATACCCAACTTAACTGATGCGACCTAAATTAATTTCGTAGATGCCAATGTTAATGATGATAATGGTGGTCTCAGAAAGACTAAAGTAGTGGTCTTAGAAGAAGGCTTGACGACCTCTGTGGCGCGGTGGGCGAAGGTCCGCCTGCGACGCAGGAGGTTGCGGGTTCGATTCCCGCCTCGGGACAAATATTTGTACGATCTGCAGATATTTGTTCAGGGTGTTCTGGTCGTTTTCTATGTATAATAAAAAATATCTATCTATGTACTCGTATATTATTATGTATATCAGTTATCTAGTACCCATAACACAAGCTCTGCTTACCTTGGGGCTAGATAATGCTGTGTGAATTGTCCAGCATTATTTATTTTATTTATTTATTTATTATTTTAAGGTTCTTAAGCCCTCTAGCAACATGAATTATATTATAATGTTCAGAAATCCTAATAGACTCTAGAATACCTATTAACAAGACTTAGAAGCCTATAGTTTCGAAGTTTATAATCTGAACCGCCTGAAAGTTGAAGCCTACAGGCGGTTTAAAACCTTAAACTTTTAAAAGCTTACCGTAATATGTCTATCCTGAAAATATCATAGTCAAATAAATAAATAAATAAATAAATAAATAATTCTGGACAATTCACACAGCGTTATCTAGCCCCAAGCTAAGCAGAGCTTGTGTTATGGGTACTAGATATCTGATACACATAATACAATACACTACATAAATAGATATCTTTTTTTTATTATACATAGAAAAACACCCAGAACACTCTGAACAAATATCTGCACATCGTACAAACATTTGTTCCGAGGCGGGAATCGAACCCGCAACCTCCTGCGTCGCAGGCGGACCTTCGCCCGCTCAAATATATTTTGTTCAAATAAAATAGTTACAACCTGTGTGGTTTACTAGTTGTTTTTATTATTTCCTTTAGTAATAGGTAATTCTTTAGAATGTAAATAAATAAAAAATAAATAGATGAAATTGACTTTGACAATGCTCAAAATTCGTGAACAAAAGCCCAAGGAAGCTTTGTACACCGAAAAAAATCAGCAGAACAACGGACAACAACGGACAAAATCAAGATCCATTCGAATGTTTAAAACTAGTTTTTAACCTTTCAACCCCCCACTTCGTTTAAATCTGACCATGATCTAATCGCTCTCTAAACCGTATCTACCCGTAAACGACCATTTCCCATGGACGCGGTTGTGGGACTTAATTTAAAATTGTAAGTACAATTTATTTTGTAATTCGCCCTGAAACTCAAGGGAAAATGGAAATGAAACTGAAAATGAAACTGGCGATACGGAGCGTTATGTCACGTGTTACACAGCGAGCGATCGTGCAGTCAGTACGGGGAAAGAAGGCGCTCGCAACCAGCAACGACACGGATTTTAGTTCATGACGTAAAGTATCAGTAGGTAACTAGGTATCCTATAAAGATCAAGAGACGATATAAAGACGAGAGATAAAAGAAGATATGAAGATCACTAATCAACCAATGACGGTCCAACTTAACAAAAGACGGTTAATGGTTGGTTCCTGATTAAACTATCTCCGTACTAGAATGCGACCCTAAAAACCGAACAGCCTGTATAACAAGGCTTATCGAGCCGGCCAAAGTTCGTAATTAATTACCTCCAAAACCCATCAATCGCTACAATCTCCTGCAAGCCTTAACATCTGTTTATTATGTAAAACCTCACGCTAATAGAATTTATACAGAAACCATAAAACTTATAAGGAGCTTCATTTAAATTCACACCGAATTGTAGCCGACCATTCGTTCTGACCCCTGATCTCTCGTTAATTTGGTCTTTCTAAGGGCTTTTTGTTTGAAAGTGGAAGGGTGGAGAGGTTCTGGGTAGGCTGGTCTCATCGTGCACGTTGCGACAAAGTTGTACAAGTCGAAAACAGGCTCTTTTGCTATTTAATTAGATCCTTTGTAATTGAAAATATGTTCTCACATTAAATACTTAAATGAATGGGGTTTACATGTGGAGCGTCTGCAAATTAAGGACATTAGGATCATGAATAAGAAAACAAATAAGAACAAAGTAAAGAATGATTCTTCATGGAAACAAAAATTCGTCCGTTCATAGTTAATGAAAGAGGTTTGTAGCATTTTTAACCGTAAAGGTTCTTGGCCAAAATGACTTTCTGACATTCGACCTCTTTTATAAATAACATAATCATTGTATCGCTAGTTCGTGGTGAAAAGTTGTATGTTTATCTCGAGGACAAATACATATTTTTCGTTTCGTGCCTTTTAAATCCCCCGCTACCTCAGCGGTCTGCTTTAGAGCCACTCGCTACTCTCGTGACTCTATTCTAGACAGCCACGCTAACTCGGCATTTAATATCGGCTAGTTAAACAAACATTTTTTTCCCACTTGTTGAACAGATGACTATTATTCCACGTGTGAGCACAACCCGATTTTACTCACTATTTTTGAGCAGCAAGGACACCGTTTTCGAGCGAGAGTGTTGTAAACGTTATTGACCGAGCGAACGAAGTGAGCGATGCGTCTCTGCATCAAGTCTAGCAAAATTAGCGTTTTTGTCAGTATGTCCGTACCGCATGGAGTCCTGAAAGGGAGGAGGTCCAGGAGGACTGAAAGGGCGCATCAACTCGCCGGGCTGTGTCGCTGACTTTGGAGAGTAGACCCCTAAGCTACAATCTTCTCAAAATCATCAGTCAGACACCACATGGTTCCAGTTCTTTC
Source organism: Eupithecia subfuscata (assembly GCA_963564075.1). Taxonomy (NCBI): domain Eukaryota; kingdom Metazoa; phylum Arthropoda; class Insecta; order Lepidoptera; family Geometridae; genus Eupithecia; species Eupithecia subfuscata. The sequence continues at coordinate 2,508,926 of OY751102.1, forward strand.
ACCTCCTAGGCTCCTTGTCACATAATTATCATGTTATATAGCTGGAAAACTACATCAGATTTGCAATTCCGTGGTGAGCGTTGCTGCGAGGCAGTATTTTTTGGTACCTACCAACCTACTTCTAAAGTTCACATCTCTTCCTTTATTTATTTTTCTTCAAAATTATTTTAAAATTTTATAATACTTTTCTACACGTCGTGTTTTACACTATTTTCCCTCATAATACATATTACGAAAAATTTAACGCTAAATTCAACATAAACATGTAAAAGAGGCCCAAAAACTCCGTGTTACATAAATAACATTGTATTTATAGAAGATGAAAAACACACCATCAACGGTTACATTATTTTTTTACCAACGGTATTTTTTAAGACACGTGCTTATCGTAAGTGAAACTCGCGCTTAACTTGACTTTAAACTTATGATTAGGTAGGTATAATATGATATGAGTTACGCCAGTCGGGCCGCAGTAGGCTTTAAATGTTCCCGTGGTTTGGCAAAAGAGGCGAAAGAGGGACACCGAAGAGGTTTTTAGTGGATATTTCGTCCTTCTCAGGGCGTCGAGTCCCACATAATGCTGTTCCCCAGACCAGTTTATTCGTAAACGAATTTCCTCGCCGAATAAAAAAAAGGTGTATGATATGAAGGCCTTAACGAAAGGATATTTGGGGGAAAACTTTTGTTTTAATTTTTTTAACTTTTGTTTTAGTTTTAACTCTTTTGTTTTAATTATACTGTAGTTTAGAATTCTACCTCCAGGAACAAAATAATCAACACGGTAAAGAAGAATGGAAGATTGGCCAAATGTAATGATATTTTACAATACTGAAATCATTAGGAAATCGCAGAAGTTTGAAACCATTTTTGGTTTAGACAGTTTTTATTCATGAAAAGATTTCATTTGTCTCTCATCCGAGTTCGTATTCGGATTTGCATACTTTCTGTTATTGTTAAATTTTCATACCTAAAGGTGTATTTTACCCTAGTAAAATATAATTACAATAAAGTTCGTTCAACAACACAAATAAGGTTCGTAGTTTGCCCACTTACCCGTACTTGTCCGTATTGAATAAATGTTACCAAAAAATATCTTTGAATCTAAAACCAAGTACCTAGTATATAGGTTTTAAGACTCGTAGTCTTCGAAACAGAGCCTTTATAATACATGGTTCCTCTCTTCAGACCAATTACTCTGATTTCCATTTATTTGCGTCCGTAGATCATGATGAGCGATGTGATATTGCTATCGGCACTTAGCCAGCATCATTAGTAACCTAATAGCTTAGCTCGGAATGGATTTACACCGTTTGCTTGTGTCACGGCTGCACTGGGTAGGCGTATGATCTAAGTTGGTTGCTACGATAGCTGAGCTTTAGAGTTCAAAATCTGAAACACAGTGACTGCTGACAGTCAGCTATACCTCGATCCAGAATCCTTGATATTATTTTGTAAATAAATAAGTTACAAAATTAATGACGTATAATTTGAAAATGGTTTACGACATAATCACTGTAGCAAATCGCGGAAGGGTTTTTTGTGTTTTGACAGGGTTTCATTCATCATTTTCATTTGAAGTTTTTTTTTATCAGTGGCTAAATTTCTATTTCCCTGTTATTTTTTGTTATTCTTATTGTTATCAGTTTGCGTACCGAATGGTTTCAGTTTCATACATGTTTACAAAAAAAATCCAGGATTCTAAAATATAGTAGAGACGCTTGCAGTGTGTCCGATTTCGTAAATGTTCATACGTTTGTTTTCTCTCCGCATTGCGGCCTTACAGCAAAGAATATTTATAATACACTAGCCCGCGGCTTCGCATGCGTTTTAAAAATAAAAAGTACTCTATCTGTTATCCCAGGTCCTGATCTTTATGTGTACAAAATTATCCATTCAGTAGTTTTAGAGTTGTCTTGTCTTCGAACAAATATCTTCACAACGGCACAAACTTCCGCCTTTATAATATTAGTAGGATAATAATAAAATAAATAATAAATAATGCTGGACAATTCACACAGCATTATCTAGCCCTAAGCTAAGCAGAGCTTGTGTTATGGGTACTAGATAACTGATATACTTAATACAATTCACTACATAGATAGATATTTTTTACTATACATAGAAAACATCCAGAACGCCCTGGATAAATGTCTGCAGATCGTACAAACATTTGTCCCGAGTTCTGCGTCGCAGGCAGACCTTCGCCCGCTGAGCCACAGAGGCCGTCGAGGCATAGTACTTACGTAGTTACAGTCTATGGTATAAGGCCACCATATAAGTTAGATTACTATTAGTCAGATTAAAACTTGTGTAACTATCATTGTTGTAAACTCTAATAATACTTAGAAGGGGATTATGACCACAATTTGACGACATTTTAACAAAACGGGAGTAATAACGCAATGTTGAATACGGAATAGGTGGTTATCAGAGCAAAATGTCCTTTGGAAGAACTACCGAAACGTAAAAGGTACGCCATGGGAGCTGTTTAGGTTGGGACTAGATGAAGCTGGGTGAAATTTTCAGCAAAATAATGCTGAAAATTCAGGTTTAGGTGAAAAGTATATATTTATCTATGGTAAAACGCAGTTTACACAGTTTATTTATTAGGTTATTTTTGTAAGTGAGACAACACAATAGAACTTTTAAAATTCCTATGCATACTTGCAATGAAAACTTTTAGGCTCAATTTTAAGTGAAATTAGTTATACCTACGTAGCCCATAGATAATTATGTGTTAATTAGCCATCCGATTTTATTAACAACTAGACGATCGCCTCGCGGTTTCACTCGTAGTTCCCGTTCCCTTGGGAATTCCGGGATAAAATATAGCCTATGTCACTCCCTGAAAAGTAAGCTTCCTAACGAAGAAATAATTTTTCAAATCAGTCCAGTAGTTTCGGAGCCTATTCAATACAAACAAACTAACAATCAAATCAAACAATCAAAACCAAGATATTGAGCGTGAGAGACGGAACCTGTCTATCAGGTGCAACATGCTTGCTCGGAGATTTGCCAGATGCAGTGACGAAGTAAAGGTAACGTTATTTAAGGCGTATTGCCTCTGTATGTATACATGTCAGCTCTGGTTCAAATACAAAAGAAAATACCATAAGGGTGCAATACAATGACGCTTTTCGCATCCTTATGAAGAAGCCACGTTTTTGCAGCGCGTCCGGCATGTTCGCTGATGCGCGGGTTCCGGACTTTTTCGCTATAATCAGATCTCGTATGGCGTCATTCTGGGCCAATCTTAGACGGTCTAACAATAGCATCCTCAGGTTTATGGCTAACAAGATGTGTAGCCCTATGTACAGATTCTGGCTCTCTGTGCACCAGACCGGGAACCGTAAGTAGGTATGTATTTTAATTTAATTTTAATTGTACTTTAATTTATGTATAAATAACCTATGGGTTCCTTTTTTATGACCTGAAATAAATGATTATTATTATTATTATTAAATCTTTCCTCTTATAATATTAGTACAGATATAAGTAGATAAGACGCGTTGTTATTTTTATCAAACGACAACTCACACACAAAACGGCACAAATAATCATTTTAGCACCTCGGATTACCGTTATTCACTTGATTTCATGCACTGTCCTAGCTCAGAACACATTGAAAAATTCAAACGTTTTTCCCTTTTTCGCTTGAAATTGACTAGAAACAAGGTCACTGTTGGCAGGTAGATTGTAAAATGAAATAAACTCACAGACTACACGATAAGGTTCTTTTCCCACCGCAGAGCAGTGGGGCCCAGATCCCAGGGTATGAATAACTGAGCCTGTCAGTGATTGAGCTGAAATATTGAAGAGGATTCCACTTGTACTTTTACTATTCACTTTATGCTGTGCTCGCTGCCGTCTGTGACTTTGGTCATATTGCAGTGTAGGATGACAAACTCGGCGAAGGACTACGCTCCTGCGCTTGCCTTATTCACGTCTGTCCTAAGTACTTACGGGGAGTGCTAGTAAATAAATAAATCAATAATGCTGGACAATTCACACGGCATTATCAAGCCCCAAGCTAAGCAGAGCATGTGTTATAGGTACTAGATAATCTACTTAATACAATACACTACAAGAGGCGAAAATATGCAGGTCTCGATAGAGCCTACACATTTGCTCCCCTTGGAGTCAAGACCCTACCGAGGCTCTTCGGGTTTGTAAAAAATTATCTGAGCGTCTGGTCGAACTAACCCGAGAGCTGGTGAGTATCTGCACAGCGCATCAGCATTGCCATACAGCGTGGCAATGCAGAAAAAATGTATTGTTAATACTAGTGTAATTTTCTTTGTGAATAAAGGCTCATACACTACATAGATAAATATTTTTTTTATTATACATAGAAAACATCCAGAACACCTTGAAGATCGTACAAACATTTTACCGAAGCGGAAATCAAGAGAAATCATAAGCGAAAAAGATAAGAGAAAAATACCTAGGTAAATTTCAAAAGTAAATATTTTTGTCTGTAGATACTAACACATCAGCTGTCTTACTACCATACCATGACTGGTGTCTAGATATGTCAAATATAGGCATAGTTACAGACACGTGGTAAACGCCATAATAAATCTGTGAGTCGGTCAGCCACAACGTGTCTGTCTATAGATACAGAGTGGTAAAGTTGACGAGTTGCGGCTGACCAGTGGAATTGATTACACTGTATAATGCATGGGGGCTCGGGGAGCTGTCGTTCCGATGCGATGACTTACACTCAGGCAAATTGAGTTACGCAATGTTGTTTTACACCACTTTATCTATCTAGCCACTTCAGTTCATATAGTCTACTGCAGAACATGCCTGAACAGGTGGATTGGTGGTTACAGTGGAGGTATTAACAATACGCAGAAAGAAGCTGCTTTCCTTTCTTGGGTTCTTACGACATCCACAGAGGGTCGTATTCTTAAGCCGCGAGTGCCACGGCCGTTTTCATCTTTGGGTGCTTTAATCACACTAATAATACATGCTAAAGTTTGGATGGCTGGATGGATGTTTGTTACCTCTTCACGCCAAAACTACTGAACGTATCGGGCTGAAATTTTGCATACAGGTAATTCTAATCCTGGAATTGTACTTTTTATCCCATAAAGCAGTTCCCATGGGATAGTAGGCACCTTTAAACGTCAAATGAAAAACTAGTTAAATTATAAATGGGTATTTTGACATTTTTAACCAACTTAAAAAAATCACAAAAGGAGGATTTATAATGTTCTATATTCGGCTGTATGTATTTTTTATAATGAATGTATGTGTATGTTCGTCGATTTTTCCGTCAATGATGGACCGATTGTGAAAATTCTTTTGCTATTGTATAGAGAATGATCCCGAATCGGTCCCATAAATGTTATTCCCGAAGGATTAGTAGATATTTATCCCGAAAAACTTAAAAAACAGTTGAAAACTAAGGGATTCTAAGTTGGTTATAGATTTTTAAACAATCAAATTACATTGAAACAAGATCTTATGGGAAAAGGTTACTTAAGGCGCTACCCCGACCCAAATCAGCGCCACCACCTATTTTATTTAATTATTCTGTTAAACGAAGGAATTTTAAAAAATCGATTGGTCAGTTTGTGCTTCCTATCATAAGCTTTTTTTTAATGCCTCTATAAAAGTTTTAGTTTGTATGTAGTGTAGGAAGAGATGCGAAGTTGCTCTTTTTTCCCACCATAGTGGCCAAAAAGAGCAACTTCGCATCTCTGCTTAAAGTATTCAAAATAAAACTATTACAGGGACATAAAAAAAAAGCCTATAATAGGAAGCACAAACTGGCCAATAAATTTTTTAAAATTCCTTCGTTTAACAGAATAATTAAATAAAATAGGTGGTGGCGCTGATTTGGGTCGGGGTAGCGCCTTAAACGACCAATTGAGGTAGATACTCTGTAGCGTAGTAGGCGAAGGTACACCTGAAACACTGAAGGTTATGGGTTCGATTTCTGGGGCGCGATTTTATTAACACCCACTTTTTATTTTATAGTTTGACTGGTAAATTATTTATAAGCTCACGCAGTAAGCTACTTATAAGCTTACCAAACTACTTATAAGCTAAACTATTTAGTAACTACTTATAAGCTTACGCTAGTAAACTGCTTATAAGCTTACGCAAGATCATTTTATAAAGAACACATAGTAAATTAAAATGAATAAACTGCCTGTGATGTACGGTAGCGGGGTGGGATCAGTGTGCTATTTCCTAAAGGCTCTTTATTTGTAATTCAGTACGAACGACGCAACTTTATAACTTTCATAAACCAACATCTCATAAAACAATAACCTGGTACATTCTTCTGTGTATATTTTCTTTATATTTTTATCTAGGTACAATCTTAATTTTGACAATGCCCTTTTACATCAGCTCTAGTAAATAATTTTATAATTATTCTGTTTAGTTTGATTATTGTCAATGCCCATTTACAGCAGATACCTATAGATATTAATTTCTTTGTTTTGTGTTACTATAGTTATTTTGTCTTACTAGTTATTTCTAAATGTGAAATGTAAATTGACTTAACCAAGTGTGCCTTATCCTACGGCGGATAAAAATATGAGTATGAGTATAAAATAAACAAATAATAAATAATGCTGGACAATTCACACAGCATTATCTAGCCCCAAGCTAAGCAGAGCTTGTGTTATGGGTACTAGATAACTGATATACTTAATACAATACACTACATAAATATATTTTTTTATTATACATAGAAAACATCCAGAACGCCCTGGACAAATGTCTGCAGATCGTACAAACATTTGTCCCGAGGCGGGAATCGAGCCCGCAACCTCCTGCGTCGACCTTCGCCCGTTCATAAGTCGTTATAACGGTACCCGTTAATCTGTGGTGAATCTAACGAGTAATATGGTCTATTAGACCACCCACTACCCTTAATGAACACTCCACTTTCGTGTCCTTAACCTATACGAGACCCATTAAAATGAAATTTAGATATCGTCTGAGTTTCTGTCATGAAGCTGAAACTTTTGCTATAATAGAGACGAAGTTTTGATAAAACTTGTGGAGGGGATTAGAAGAATTATTAAAACTTTGTAAGATTTTAGATTTTTTAATATACCTACGTAATAATCTGATTTTGTGAGAAAATTACTAATTTTTTATGTTTGTCAGTCACTGATAAAAATGGCTAGCACTGAATGTTTTAAATCAAATTAGTGCTGTTTCTCCTAGGTATTTTGTTAGAAAATGCTTTGGAAGTGTCAAAAACACGAAACACTCAAAGTGCTTTATTTCGTTTACGCCTCAAAGAACTCTTGGACACGCCAGAAATTTCAAATTATATAAAAAAACTTGGAAAAAGTAGTAACTTTGATTTTTTGTTGACTTCAATCTTTTTAAGGTAACGTAAAGTAGTGAACAAGAAACCTTTACCCTATTAGGTTGTTAGTTTTCGAGTTGGAGCAAAACCAATTCGAAGTTTTTTATCCTCTAGCAAGACGAGAGATAATCTGATATTTTGTAGAAAGCCTTTTTACAAAAAATAGGTAGTTTATTCTTTTGAAGATTACCGTTAATTGACGTTGGCGCAGCGCATCAGCCAGCATTGCCATACAGCGGGGCAATGCAGCCAGCGTGTTGGGGACACTTCCGACTGGTATTGATATGTGTGTATGGTATTGATATGGATCATTTGAGCTACCGGCTGTACCTACCTGTTTGCAACAGTCTGTAGTTAGCTCAGTTGTTTCAATTGTAAATACTAGTTCTAATTTATTAGTTGATTGTAATTTTCTTTGTGCATAAAAATCATTTAAAAACAAATTAACGTTGACTATAATAATAATTTATTTCAAATCAAGCAAAAAAAACCTTGTTTTAGTTATTTATTACCTTTGCCTAATAAATAATTATTTCATTTTAGATAATTATCTTGGCTTGGCTTCTAGATCTTGCACCGTAAGTACAGCACAGCACAGCAAGTCTAACCACCTATGTGGTTAGACTTGTGTCGTGTCGTAGTCTTGTGCCTTCCGAGGTACGGAATAGATTAGCCACAAATCAATGGTAGGTACATTTAAAGATATAAAACCCCATTAATTACATTATTTACAAATATCGATTGTACCTATGGATCGTTGTATATAGCATAGCAAAGCTCTCTCTTTTCTAAACACGCTTATCATCGCATCCACTTTTAGGCTAAAATTAGTGACAAATCTGCGCGACCACCAGATTCCATTCTATCCAAATCAGCACCTCTATCTACGAGCAATTTTCCTACCCTCGTAACTTTAATATACCCAAAGCAGCATAGTGCTAAGTTACATTCAATAAACGAGGTAGGTACCTCCTGTAATAACCAGCCAAATGACTCCTTAATAAACTAAGGTGTTAGATATTACACTAGCTACATATTGAGCAGATAAAGCTGGGTACACACTAGCGAGATGTAACTGTAACCAGAGCCTGGTGTGAGTAGTTAACTTATGATCAATTTAGAATTAGCAAGCTGAAGTGTCAGTGGGCCGGCCATATCTCGCGAAGAACCGACAACCGCTGGGGTAAACGTGTTCTTCAGTGGAGACCACGACTCGGCAAACGTAGTGTAGGACGCCTTCCGGCCAAGTGGGATGACGATCTGCGAAAGACTGCAGGCAGATGCTGGATGCGGCAAGCTGAAGACAGGGCGCTATGGCGCTCATTAGGGGAGGCCTATGTCCAGCAGTGGACTAATATAGGCTGATGATGATGATGATGATTAATTTGCTAACTTCATAGTCGAAGGTATTAAAATGACTGACTTGACTCTTCTTGGGATCTCAACCTGTTCTACGCCGGAAATGAAGCAAGGCAAGACTTGGCATAATTTTACATTAACGTTTTTGTTTGGATTTGGTTTCTCCTCTGTACAGGGAAATACTGTATACAGTTTCTCGATAATATCGAGATGTCGTTCCGTCATCGAGTCAGTATAATTTTTGTACGGGATATGGTACGGCGTCTCTATCGTGCGCACATCACTCTATTCCCATACAAAAAGGAACACGTGTGCTTGTAAGAGGGCTTAGGTCTCTCTTTTTGAAACAGACTTTTACGGCTATTTTCCTGAGACGTTTTATTGTTGGTGCTGTGTAGTATATGTCTAGTAGGTCACCAAGACGACCTTTATGTGATACGTTTCTCTCTCTTGATATCTATCGTCGTTATGAGCCGTTCGCGGCAGGTTAGCAAACCTACATGAGTTTTGTTACAGTAAAATTATACAGTTTAAGTTACATTTCACCAGTGAGTTCCCTGCTTTACGGTACCTACTACCTACTATATTGTAGTAACGGGGCATTACCGTAAAGTGAGTGGATAACAGAATATTGCTGAGCTGGAGTGAAGCAATATTGTGTAGTGACTTGTATATTCCTGGCTGGCTTATGTTTACCTATTACAGGCTTCGGCGGAGAGATTAGATGCTTAGCACCTGCGGTAGGATAGGATTTGAATTAATAATATGTATAGTAACTAAGCTATTTGTCAATCAAGTTAATATACAATGGGCTTTCTCCAGGTTAGGTCGGGTCACTGACCGAGAAACTTAGACTGTAATTCAAATTCAAATTCAATATTTTATTTCGGACAACTAGAATCAATAATTTGTTTGTAAAGGTAGAACTTATAATTAGGGTTAGTTATAACTAATATCTACTAAAAATTAATACAAAATTAAATCAAATCAATTAAAATACAAAATTGATTGTAATGCACAGGTACAGTTTCCCATTTGGTTTGTGATTTTTCCTTAATTTCTTCTTCCCAACTGTATAGCCGGATTTCCTGATTTTGTTTCATCTGGCGAACATGTTACTATTCTGGACTTTTTTTCTGATCTTGGATATTTTAATTCATGTTTCAAAGTGTACATCGTTGACAAGGGTAAACGAAAAGGTGTCATCTAAAATTTGAATCAAATGTTTTTTATTATTGTAAGTAATTTGTAAGAAATGAAATAATATCCCAATTGGTTTATACTTTGAAGTGAATTGAACCCGCAACCTTCACTCAGTACGGGAATGCGCTATCCAATTGCCACGAGGTCAAGTGAAGCAGGAGTAGAAAAACTTTGGACTTCCTTCGGACTCCAGTGCTAGTTTCTGCAGAACGACAACCAACAAACAAACTTGATGTGTCTTCCATTCGAGTTCGGAGAATTGGTCGTCCCGTATAACAATTTTTCAGTTCGAGTACAAGAAACTCTGGCCTAGTGGTGCGTTGCGCCAGTGGCCGATGGCGGGCGCTGGCGGCTCGGTTAGTTTACTGCCGTATAAATCACGAGCGTTGTTGAATGTGCGTGAAAAGCCGCGACTGCTTGGAGCTTGGGCGGGATTGTAAGATTATGCGGGTTTTATTTAAAGGGTTTATTTGATTCACGCCCGAGAGTAAAGGGGCTTTAAAGGGGATTATTATTTTATATTTATTATTTTTATTATAATACAATACAATACACAAATGCTTTATTGTAGACACCAGAATGACAATATTACAAAGAGACTTATCATGAGAGACAACATTATAAAGATGTTGGAACAGGAATGGTCTTAATGGGTTGCTATCTAATATATAAAATTCTCGTGTCACAGTTTTCGTTGCCATACTCCTCCGAAACGGCTTGACCGATTCTCATGAAATTTTGTGAGCATATTGAGTAAGTCTAAGAATCGGCCAACATCTATTTTTCATACCCCTAAGTGATAATTTTAAATTTCCACGCCGGCGTAGCCGCGGGGCGCAGCTATATACATATATAGCTGCGCCCCGCGGCTACGCCGGCGTGGAAATTCGCTCAAATGATAGTGTAACTAGGTACATACCTAGTTACACTATCATTTGAGCGAAGAAAAATTCTTAAGATCGTCACGAGATTCGTGCCGCGTTCTGAAAGAGAGATAAAAGCTCGACTTGAAAAGCACACCTTTTTGAGACAAAAGCGCCCAGCGAACCGTAACTGTATTTTACAGTTGGTATGTTAATTGTATGGTATGAACTCCTTGAAGCTAGGCAGCCTTTTCGAGGCGTATTATTATAGTTTTCATCAGCATCATTCTAGAACGGACTAGATAATCAACTTTTAGAAAAGACATCCTTTCGCTTTTGCCAACCTACTTTGTCTTTTGTTTCTTTTGTCCAAGTCTTACGACTGTGCAAGATCGTCACTCCTAGCAAGATGGCTCATCAAAGTAAAGTACGGCAGGTACCTAATTTGTTGCTGTACGCTTAGATAAAGACGAGGCGAACCTTACAGGTTTGGTTGTCAAACTAGACCTAGATCTAAGTACTCACGGGATCCCCGTGGTAAAAAAACTCTACAAAAAAATCAACATCATTTCTTTAGTTACTTGGAATTAGTGATTTAATTTAATATAGCAATGATAATTTATAGTTTATGTGACATGAATAATTGAAATCTGTTTTTATGGTAACTAACATAGTACCTATCTACGTAGGTAGTTCTACTTATATTTATGGTGAACAACCGAAATAAAATAAATTGAAATGAAGCGAGCGACGCGTGACCCGAGAGCTGGTGAGTATCTGGCACGCGCATCATCATTGCCATACAGAGGGGCAATGCAGCCAGCGTCTTGGGGACGCGACGACTGGTATTGATATGGATCAGTCGAGTTACCTGTAGACTGTTTACAACAGTCAGCAGTTAGCTCAATTGTTTCAATTGTAAATACTAGTATAATTTTCTTTGTGAATAAAGGCAATTTTGAATTTGAATTTAGTTTCTCTAATGTGAAAACACGATTGAGAAAAATTTATCATGAAATCGAGATCTCAGAAACCCTGCGGTCTATTGAAATGACTTCTTAGGTTATTGTTATTACTAATTATTAGATTCCTCTAGGCCACTTTCTTTTTATAAGTTTAGTTTGAAGTTGTCTTGTTTAAACAATAATTGGTTTTTGATTCTCCGCCCACCCCCCTCACTTGCGGCAACCCCCGCATTGCAATTCAACCCACGGCCAATCCCATTTGTTAAATTTGCGCTGAGCCATTTGAATCGGCTGTTTATGTTGCAGCGTACAACAGCACTAATGGTCCGCTTTATATTACTTTTTGATTTATAAACACCCTAAAGTTGGAAGTTTGAGGTAATGCCAAGTATTTAGTAACAAGATTGTCTTGAAAATAAAGCGTAAAGACGTCATTCATAACGGAACTTTTTTATCTCTAAGTAATATTATGTTAAAGTAGGTTATCGAAAGAACGAATGAGTCGTTCGTTGGTCGTCGGTTCGTGCGATCCGTCTATGAAATTCGTTTTTCAAAGATTTCAGATTCAGATTGCAATGACTTTTATTTCTTTGGGCTTATGAAACAAGTAAAATTTTATAATATAAGTTATTATCAAATAAGAAATAAGGTACAATAAATAATGTAAGAACCAAGTTGGATTATCTTTACTAACATTTTTGTCCACTATAGTTGAAGAAGTGAAAAATAAACCAATAGAACAAAGAAGACCACCTGGGTACGTTAGTTACATACCTATCAAAGTAGGTATTTAAATTTGAAGCCGCTCTTTTTTCATTCCAAAATTAGAAATAATTATTGAAACCAAAAAATCAAAAGACAGTCTAGGGCCTGTTCCTAAACAAAAGACGCGGCGGCGTGACGGTCGCAGCATAAAAAAATCGTCCTTCCAAATCGTGGATGACTTCGAGTTTTGAGCTTACCTACTCAGTAAAAATACATAGAAGGCACTGGGTTTCCTCTGAAGGTTACTAAGGAAACCCAATGCCTTCTATGCATTTTAACTCCTCTACTTCAATCACCAATCCACCTGCCAAGCGTGGTGATAATAGCAAAGCCAGCAGCATCTTCTATCTCTATGTCGCTATCTCTGAGGAAGCCAAACAACGAAGAAAGACGAGTATAGCCCCCCTAAAACTATCTTATCATTCGAGAATGCGTAGCTTTGACCAGTTTTGATTGGCTGAAAATGAACTAGAGAAATGCCCACCACCATTCAATAGATCACAGCAGGAATTCAAATCGTGACATTGTTACGTTTCCCATTCACACTTTTCAGGCGCATAGGCAAGTAATTCCAGGGGCTGCCACCTCGGCCATATTTCAACATTCAATCTGAGGCGAAGGAGTAGGGAGATTATGGATTAGTACGTAACCCTTGAAGTTTCACTCCGTTCGCGTATCCGCAAGAAAGCCCTATAGGTACCAATGGAAGAGTCTTTCTCATTGTCTCTTGAGCCGAAAGTTTAATGGAAAAGATTAAATTCTGTCACTTTTGCTCGTGCTAGATTTCATATGATTTCAAACAACGCGCCGCTAGGGCTCATGTAGTTGAAATAAGAGTTTTATTTCAACTCCATGAGCCCGATCGGCGCGTTAGTCCTGGAATAATGAAGTATTTTTGTGTCAGAGATTTGAAATTGTTGTAAGAACCTTAAATTAGAGATGTAAGTATTCGTCAGTCTATGTAACCAACTACATTTTTTTGCCTCTCTACATGTAAAGATCACCATAGATAGTTTACAAGCTACGTCGAATTTCAACTCTCACGAAACACAAATAAAGTCCCTTTTACACAGCCATTAGTATCATAGTGAAACAGAGCTGAACACAAAACTGAAGCCTGCCTGATTTATGCCGACACCCGAATAGATCTTGGCTGTTTGGGAATTTCCAATTCTTAAGTGGTAAGTTTGGGGCTGGAGAAATATCTTACCTTTAATTTAAGGGGAATGGTTAATGAACCAGTTTGTGCTTGCGGTTTTGCCCACATGGGTACCTCACTTTGTTCTGGTACCAACTTACATTTAAAGGCTTTTAATTACCAAACGAAACGTAAGTTCAGCTTGATCACGGGTAGTTCCAATTCAATTTGACGAACGCGGCTAAATAAGCCTAGGGTTTTAAATTCATGTAGTAATGGACAGATTTAAGGTTTCCGTCATCAACAAAAAATCCTAGTGTAAATTTCCCATATAGTTTCGCCTTGTCCGTCCATCCGCGGCTTAGCTCATACACCTAGTACTACAAATGTGCCATTTTGTTAAGGTGAGTATTGGGTATAAATAATTATCACGCTGACAAAGTGGTAAAATAAGATAAAAGTATTAAAAAATCATTTTTTTGCGGACCTGTCTTACATGGTAACTGGGGCGACTTAATTTTTTCAATGTATTATTAAGGTGTGTGGTATCGTTGTTAGTTAAAAATATAATGTTATCCTAGCCGAAATTGGCCACGGCGCGGCGGCCGCTAGTCTCAACGAAGAATAGCTATAATAATATAATATAATAGAGTCCACAGGTGATCGGAATGCTGGCTTTTATTTCGGTCAACGAATTAGCACTGCCATTCAACGTGGCGATGCTGCTAGCATTCTGGGCACTCTGCCTTCTGGTGACGGCTTAGATTAAAAAAAAAATTGGTTGTCTGTAAAGTCGGTTTACTGACGATAGTTGAACGTGACAACGCAGACGCATCGCTCACTCAAGTAGGAGAGAGACGGATGTCGAGCGCTCTCGCTTGCACTTCAAGCCTTACATGGAACGCCTCAGAGCGAGGTAACGCCGCATGACGAGGTAACGCCGCATGACGTCATGTTTTTTCGTGCGTGCAGCCGGCTCTATCGAATTATAAGACGTTGTCACGTCAATAGATATACTTACTTGTATATACTAGTTGTTATTGTTTATTCTGTTAATGTAATGTTCTATGTGCTAAATAAATGTAAAATGTTCCTATTGCTTGCTCATTTTATGCAACTTCTTATTTAATAGATAATTTCAACTCGTACGTGTTTATTAAATAAAACTTTTATCTTATATAATATCTGTGGCCAAATTAATATCCGTCCAGCATTCATTAAAGTTTATTTACCCTAAATGTACGGAGTAAAATAGTATTAAAAGTCCAGGTATCTGCGGTGTCAGTGGCTGTAAACCTGCACATATTTATTGGTACCTAGCAGGGGTTGGAGTCTTATTCCGGTCTGGATTGTGTTTTGTAGAAATAGGTAGGAACCTGCATAATGGCTTGTCAGAGGTTAAATTACATTTTTTTACAAAAGTGAATTATATAAAACTAGTTTCTACCCGCGGCTTCGCACGTGTTGATTCTATGGAACCGTTTCAAAGTTATTTCTATCCCATTGGAACTGTTTAGTAGGATAGAAAGTAGTCTATGTTTGATTCCTGGCTCCGACCAACATATATGCAAAATTTCAGCTCGATCGGGTCAGTCGCTTTGGCGTGAAGATGTAACAAACATCCATCCACCCATCCATCCATACATCCAAACTTTCACATTTAGGTATAATATTAGTGTGATTTTAATACACGAAGAAGCTAGATGATATTATACATAAATTACAGTCTGTAGTTTGATGGCGAGAGAGGGACACCGGAGAGGTTTTAGTGGGTATAACGTCCTTTTCAGGGCGTCGAGTCCCACATAATTCTGGTCCCCCCCAGACCAGTTTATTCGTGAATGAATTTCCTCGACGAGACAAAAAATAAGGCTCAACTTGTTATTAAATAATGACCTTAGAAAAATATTTATTGTTTAAAAGCAACTATGCAAGAGTAAAATACACACATTTTTTTCTTTCCTTGCGCCTCTTGATTAACTGAACTGAATAATAATAATAAACTTGAGAATAAAATTTATTGTACTAAGTACTAATTTTCGAAATTAACCTCAACCTCCTCAACCTCAACAGCCTATAGGTATTGGTCCACTGCTGGACGCAGGCCTCCCCCTGATAAGCAGCTTATAGGCTTTTATCTCATGGGGGTAATGCCCATAATCCCCACGCTAGGCATGCGGGTTGGGGATCGCAGTTCGGTAGAATAGTTCTGGAATATGCGCTGCTGCCCTTAGTCGCCTCTTACGTTACCCGCGGAAAGAGTTGAAGGGTTTTTGAGTTCATTGCCATAAAATGATTATTTATTATTGCACACATTTAACAAAAGTACTACCTTTTTTAGTTTCTACCTGCCAACCATACATCGTTGAAACAAAACAAAAAGGCGTGCTAAAAATAAACTAAGCTAATAATAAGTCTAATTACAGAGAATGCCTCGTTGGTCTAGCGGTCAGCTTGTTCAACCGATTATAAGGGGTTCGAACCCCGGGTCGGGCCAATAGTTGTAATTGGGGTTTTTCTAGCAAGAAAAATTCACAGTAGCAGCCCGGAGTCAGGAAGTTGGCGGTGTTACACCCCCGTGCCTCGGAAAGCACGATAAGCCGTTGGTCCTGCGCTTGATCTCTCCCCGGTCGTGTCGATCTGTCGTCCCATCGGATTATGAGAGTGAGGGAATAGAGAGTGCACCTGTGTTTGCGCATTCACTTGTGCACTATAATATGCCCTGCGCATCTGGCTAGTACCCGATGAGACTGGCCGCCGTGGTCGGCTAAGAGGACATTATAATTACAGAGAATACTACGAATGATCTGCAGAACCAACTATAAAATATCATCAGGGCTCGTACTCTTGAAAACGAAATCGAAGTTTATGATTCGTTTTCGTGCAAACGCTAATCTTATGCAAGCGACATGATTTGGTTTTACACGACAACGAAAACGAAACTTCGATTTTCCTTTGCCGAGTAGGCCCCCTCTCCCCTCCAGGTGGAACATTCTCTTGTTCTAGAATAAGTATTCCACAAAAGCATTAAAACCGTATCGGTGTACGTATTTACGACCGCTTTGATCGACTTCTAGACACGGCGTAAAAGCGCACTAAAACTTTATGACGTCACCTCCGGCTCTCCTACTTTATTAGCGAGAGAGATAGCTCTAAAATAGGTAATAGAATATGACGTGTAGTTTTGGTTAATAGTAGACTCTCTAGGCCTACTACAGATTACCTATGGAATGCAATGCGAAACGGAGTGTGGGAATATCGATGGTCTATTCCTTTCTAATACCAAAAAAGTAATATCAAATGGTATTTGTTTATTTTCCTCATTAAATTATATTCTTAGCGAATACCACTCACAAACGAATCGCAATACAAGATAAATGGTATGAGGTACAGTCAGTAATAAAAATGCTGAAGTGATTTAAAGTAGTGTTTATTTAAACTAAATCAGTCTTATCGAAACAAATTAAAGTGATTTTACTATTGGAATTACGTAATAAATTAAAACGGACAATCAGAAATACATATGTAATTACAAGTACCTACATACCTAAAAATAAAGCTTTTACAACAAATCACAATGATTTTTTTTATATTTGGACGGCGACGCAGGACTGCTATTCGAGGCGGCGTTTGACTGAGGCATATGTCAGTGATAGCTTAGGTAATGTTTAGTCAAAGTATAATCATGTACCCACGTCACACTAAAAATAAAACGTCAAGTGCGAGTCGGACTCGCGCACTAAGGGTTCCGTTCAATTGTAAGACCTTGTTTCTTGCCAAATATCATGATTCTAGGTCAACCCCGTATATTTTGGTTGAGGGAGATAACCAAAAATTATAATTTTTTTGGTGAAACTACAAAATTTTATGATTCTACGTCAACGGTGAGTTTCCTATAGGTTTTGATCAATGGCGAGAATCAAAAGTTTTTTTTGTGAATAAACTACAAATTTACTGCTTTCGGATTTTTTCCTTTACTTGTGCTATAAGACATTGTAGCTCAACAAATTTCATTATTCTAGGTCTACCGCAAGTACCCTATAGGTTTTGTGTGCATATGTATATTTCAAAATATTCGGACATACACGGCTGTAATTTTTGAGTGCGTCGGCTTAGAAGTTTTATTTATATTGCGG
Source organism: Eupithecia subfuscata (assembly GCA_963564075.1). Lineage (NCBI taxonomy): Eukaryota > Metazoa > Arthropoda > Insecta > Lepidoptera > Geometridae > Eupithecia > Eupithecia subfuscata. Next base: position 2,526,697 of record OY751102.1, read on the forward strand.
TTTCAAGAAGTTACGGACTTGAGTATTTGACATTAATTTCAACTCGATACGTTCACACGTTCCTGAGAAAAGAGGGTTGACAGACGGACAGACAGACGGACAACAAAGTGATCCTATAAGGGTTCCATTTTTCTTTCTGAGGTACGGAACCTTAAAAACCTGTAAACCTGGTGAAACGTTGGAAATCTATCTATCCTCCTTCTAGGTTTCAACTTATAATACCTTGTAGGTACTTACATTAGAATGCGGAAGTAATTCTGTCTGTCTCTATCTCTTTGTTAAATGTGTTCTATGTGTAATAAAAAATATCTACAATCTATGTTGTGTATTGTATTAAGTATATCAGTTATCTAGTACCCATAACACAAGAGCTGCTTAGCTTGGTGTTAGATAATGCTGTGTGAATTGTCCAGCATTATTAAATTATTATTTTATACTACACCTGCTCGGAAAGTTGCCTATTCCTTTTCCATTTATAGAATAGAAAGTATGTTTTTGCAGGCCTGTAGGAAACCGGGAGAAAAAACTCTATGGAATTTCATTTCTCACGTGTTTTAGCGGGAGGAAAAAGTGTATGGAAATCCATTTCTAACGTGTTATTTTTTTTTAATTTCCTAAAAGATTGGCCGGTAGCTATGGTTATTTTCGTTCGGTCAAACGACAAAAAGTTTTTACTCCAAGTCCATTAGACCTCCTCCGATTTCCGAACAATATTTTGAAAAAGAACCCAAACTTAGAAGAAGAAGACTTAGAATGATAGTTGACACAAACGAGGTAAGTCTAAAAAATTGCGACGGACCGTCGCAATTTTCATTTTGAGCCGTTAGTACAATACTTCAAATGAGACGGAAAGCAGCTCTCACATAAAAATATAAAAATGATGTGTTGTGCGGTGCAAGGATGTTTAAACACCGGTAACCGAAAAAATAATACCGCAAATATCTCATTCCACCGGTAAGTACTAATATTCCGTTTGTAATTTTGCCTAAAACAGTCATCAAAACTCATAAATAAATTTAAAAATTTCGTCCACCATTTTCGTGAAAATGTTGCTATGCACTGGGAAAAAAATACCCAGGTTTTGTTACTTAGTACTTAGTATATAAAAATAGTAGAGGAGAGGGTGGAATTCCCTCAAGTTAGGACTTAGGAATCAAACTACGCGGAATATCACCGTTTTAGAATTTTCAGTCACTCGACGATATTCTGAGTAGATTCAAGATGTAAACTCAAATTACTATTTTACAAAGAAAATTACAATCAATGAATGGAAACAATTAGAACTAGTATTTACAATTGAAACAATTGAGCTAACTGCAGCCTGTAGCAAACAATCTAGAGGCAGCTCAACTTATCGATATCAATACCAGTCGTCGCGTCCCCGTTACGCTGGTTGCATTGCCCCGCTGTATGGCAATGCTGGTGCGCTGCGCCAAATACTCACCAGCTCTCGGGTCCCGCGCCGCCGCTTTGACCAGACGCTCAGATATTTTTAAAATTCCGGAAAACCTCGATACCGCACGGACCTAGACTTCTCTCGGCTCCAAGGGGAGCAAATGCAATAAACTCAAATTTAAAATTGCAATCCATCCCATCACCATAACTGTAGCAATACTTGCACGTGCACATGTTCTTTTTTAGGGTTCCGTAGTCAACAAGGAACCCTTATATAGTTCACTACGTTCGTCGATCCGTCCGCAGCTCTACACAGCTTTAGTATGCTTTACTAGTTGAGTACCTAATAGTCATCCTAATCAACTTAAAAAATGTACTGTGGTAGGTATGTGTAAAACAGGTAAATAAGTTGATTTAGATAGGCCATGAACCGTGCAACTATTTACACTGCACGTGGCCGAACACGCACTTGACCGTCTATTTTAAATTATTGTTCCGAAAATGATCGGAGCCGATCTTATTTTACAGACTTGGAGTAGAACCTTTTTGTCGTTTGACCTAGGTAGAATGATAGTAACCATAGGTACCGGCTGATATTTCGTAAAATTAAAAAAAAACAAGACGTTGGAAATGGATTTTCATAGTTTTTTTTTAGATTTTTTCTATTTGACAATAAACTATTGACACCTTTAGTAAATTGAAATAATGTAATATCAAAAATAATAAGGTAGGTAGGTGATAAAAACAATGAAGTATTTTCTTAATGGGAACTTTGCTTCAGTTACCCAATTTTTTAGGGAAAATGCTATTCACTTGCAACATTCAATCATACGAATGTGTGACTGAGGGCACTGTATTTACGTGCTGTCAAAACACACATGGATCGATTTTTGGTTACACAAATTGTCAATTTTTTTAATGACACTATCCCTCTGCTGAGACAGCAGCGAGTTTTTACTCTATGAACCCAAAGGCTGGCGCGGTCAATGAGATTTTACCAACATCATTGGGCGCGATCTCAATTAATAATTAATTCTGCTTTTTATTTTCATCGAAGCACTATTTATCACTCGGCAGAAAGTGCGATTCCTACGCTTTAAAATATAATAATTAATTGATCACTTTCTCGCCTTGGTGTAAAATGCACTATTAAATATTAAAAGAAACGATCCTACAGAGTTGAAGAAAATAATAATAATAATAATAATGCTGGACAATTCACACAGCATTATCTAGCCCCAAGGTAAGCAGAGCTTGTGATATGGGTACTAGATAACTGATATACATAATAATATACGAGTACATAGATAGATTTTTTTTTATTATACATAGAAAACTACCAGAACTCCCTGAACAAATATCTGCAGATCGTACAAATATTTGTCCGGAGCCGGGAATCGAACCCGCAACCTCCTGCGCCGCAGAGACCTTCGCCCACCGCGCCACAGAGGTCGTCAATAATAGTGAGAGAAAAGTAATTTCGTTCTTGCCAGATACAGAAACATCTCCATTTCCATTTTCAATTATACTCGCAAATAATAATGTATTCTAGTATTCCACCAAATTGGTATGTCAATCATTTGTAACTACGAAGGTACTCGCGACGGTAGAGTCGCAAGTTCCAATAGTGAAGATGTTGCTACAGAATAATACGTTATCTTAAACTTAGTTATCTTATATGGATCAGTTGAGCTACCTGTAGATTGCTAGTAACAGTCTGCAGTTAGTTTAATTGTTTCAATTGTAAATACTAGTTCTAAATTTCTATAATTTTATTGTAATTTTCGTTGTCTTAGCTTACAGCTGAAGACAGGGCGCTCTGGCGCTCATTAGGGGAGGATATATGTCTAGCTATGGACTAATATAGGCTGATGATAATGATAGTTGACATGCTCTTATATCACGCTCTATCAATCATCAAGCACTCTTTGAAGTGATTGAACTAATCGTCGTCAAATTAAATTAAACCAATTTGACTGAAAATCTTTGAAATGTTTCTGATTCCCTATCATACCACTCGAAATAAAAAGGATGGCATAATTTTTAGTGGTGTCAAATTGAAACACTAATATTTTTCTTGTGACTTGCCTAAGATTCTTCGCGCGGGTGTAGTAAGAGGCGACTAAGGGTTATCCACCGGGGGCGGGCAGCAGCGCCCCCTGCAGAACCATTCTGCCAGCGAACTGCGATCCCCAACCCGCATGCCCAGAGTGGGGATTATGGGCATGCGGGAAATTATACGAAACTAAACTATTTCAAAGGGATTAAAAAAATATGATAAATTAACTTATGATAAATTTCATAAGCTATATAATGGACATTTAAAAATCCTTTGGTTAGAAGTATTTTTTAAAAGTCCATTGTAATTATAAGAAAGCAAAGGTGGCGGCGCTAGTTTGAGTCATACATGCGCCTTAACAAAGTTCAAGATCTGTCATGTCACACTATAGGTACCCATTACGAATTGGAACTCAATCAATCTGAACTTAGGTCCAATTGCACAGGTTGCAAGAGCTGTCATGTCACACTATAGGTACATATTACGAATTGGAACTCAATCAATCTGAACTTAGGTCCAATTGCACAGGTTGCAAGAGCTGTCATGTCACACTATAGGTACATTATTACGAATTGGAACTCAATCAATCTGAACTTAGGTCCAATTACACAGGTTGCAAGAGCTGTCATGTCACACTATAGGTACCTACATATTACGAATTGGAACTCAATCAATCTGAACTTAGGTCCAATTGCACAGGTTGCAAGAGCTGTCATGTCACACTATAGGTACATATTACGAATTGGAACTCAATCAATCTGAACTTAGGTCCAATTACACAGGTTGCAAGAGCTGTCATGTCACACTATAGGTACCTATTACGAATTGGAACTCAATCAATCTGAACTTAGGTCCAATTGCACAGGTTGCAAGAGCTGTCACGTCACAGAAATGTGATCTCGATCAAGCTGAACTTGGTTTTGTTGAAGTATGTTATGGCAGCGGTCGGTGAAATTGGCCCTAAGTTAGACCAGACCGTCTTTATAATTCAAAGTAACAAAAAATCTGTTCTTGTCTGTTAATGCTTTGAGATCAAAATAGTTTTGTTTTCATAAAACATTTCAAAACTAACCCATTTTTATTTTATTACATACCAAAGTAGGGTTTTATTTGTTCGGGATACCTTTGCTTCGAACAACATTTTTAGTAATTTGCTTTTATTTGGTAACCCACAGAGGATAGTTCCATTTAGACACGTACATTGTACTCACTTTGAAATTCAGATTTTTCATGCATAGTCTATTCCGAATTTTACATTGCATGCAGAATTTTTTATTTAAGTCATTTGGCAGTAAGGCGACCCGAGTTTGGTCGAGCCTGAAATATAAACATTAAAACGACTACAGTCCAAGAAAGAAATTGAAATTGGAAAAGAGGTACTTTATCCATTTTTTCGCAAGCAGCGCTGATACCAAAACTGTTATGAGTATTATTTTCAACAACCAGTATGGCGAATCAGTTGGTATATTTCAAATAATGGGACGAATTCAGGATTGTTGTCCAGATGATGATGTAAAATAATTGAGTTGAACGATTTGAGACTCTTACTTGTCATTTGATTTGTAGTGGTTACTTTATTCCTCACACAATGGAGTCGTGGACACACACAATGGAGGTATAAGCCAACTGCTGAGCTATTTGATCCCTCTCGGAAACAAACCCGAAAAACTAGTCTTATCTAGTTAAAACTTATTTCTTCAAGAAGCCACAGAAGTCATAAGAGTAGCTCTGTGTTGCCTTCCGATGCTGCATAAGTAGCTCTGTCTTTTACATCGTCACGACCAGACCGGTAAACGAATCTTTATGAAATTTAGCAGAGGTAGTGAGGTGTTATCTTGGGACAAAGCTACTTTTTACCCAGGAAAAACGCACGGGAAGTCGCGGACAGAAGCCAGGGGGCCAAAAAGAATCGAAGTTTCTGATTCGTTTTTGCGCAAAGGTTATCATATGTAGATGACTTAAGAGTAGGCTTTGCTGGAAAAAGAACCAGAAACTCCGATTTTTGTTTTCAGAGTAGGACTCCAGATCTTAACAATTTTAGCGATACAGGTCAAGTCCCACTCTGCCCCGTCATGAAACCCTTTGAATAATTCAGCCACAATCACTGGCCGTCTCATTTATTCATACGAGTGGACGAGTGTTGCCCTCGCTGTTTTTACTACTTTCGCGAGATGTAGCACTCCGCTCCAAAAATCATTGGATTTTGGCGGATGTTTATTTCAGTGGGTTTTGTGTTTTTTTCTGTGTCTACTGGCAGGTTCGGTTGAGTGGTTTGTAATCGGATTCGTTCGAGTAAGCCTAGGTATTTATTCTGAGTGTTAATATAGTTATTGATTGTATTCTAACAATCCGATAAAATAAAATAAAAAGGATATATTCATCAAATCACACTTTAAATCGCATAGTACCTACTAAGGCACCTATCTATTAAATTTAGAATATCTCCATTCGTCCTCAAACTTTGGCATTCAAAATGTTCTTATTAAAAATAATATTGCTCATTAGAAATGAGGTAGGTTATTAGTATTAATTTACTTTGTAACTGCAGCGGACGACAAGCGGTAAAATGTACAGACAGACCATCACGGTGTCTAGACAGATATTCATAGATGTTCATCTATGAATCTATTCACTCAGCCCGTGGACACCCACTGCTGGGTATAGGGCCCTGTCTATTACGCCTCGAATGTCTCGTTGGTCTAGCGTTCAGCTTCAACCGCTGACTATGAGGTCCTGGGTTCAAATCCCGGGTCGGGCCAGTAGTTGTTATTGGTTTTTCTAGCAAGAAAAATTCACATTAGTAACAAGGTAGTTTGAAGGTACCTAACCTATACATATATTACTAAGGACCGTAAGATCTGTAACTTTTCTATCGTCTGAAATAAATGAATTGTTATTATTACATTTTATTTATCTGGGCGTCTCTGGGACACCATTCCGTAATGATGATAAATACAAAAAAACTAAAGTTATTCCGACATTTCAAACACAACTTTTATCGCCCAGTAACAACATCTTTTTCCATACGCAAAAATCATAACTTTCATTTTACGCTACCGGGTAAAAGACGGATTTACCCGACGATGAAATGAGAAAAGTTGGTATCGTACTTACTGTAATACCACTGTACACTGTTGACAGTAAACATTGTGATTTCTGAACCCCTACCATGAGCTTTCAGAAACTGAATTGCATCAGTTTCTAGGAAAAATATGTGAGTAGAAAATCGATGAGAGCTCGTGCAGGTTTATAGTAGCAATCGTCAGTATTATTAATCGCTTATTTTCTGATAGAGTCTATTTAGTAGAGGTTATGTTAGTAGGCATCGATTCAACTAAAATTCGAGAGATTTGGTACCTACTAGCTTCTCGAAAGTGGAACGCTCAAATTAGGTCCACCCACCTCAGTCATAGTCGGACCATTGTTACCTTGTTCTAGATACGTCTTTCCATCTCTGTTGCCCAGGATTGCAAAAGATTCAAAATAGCGTGTCCTTGATTTAGTTGTAACACAACACAGGACATTTTGTTGAGTTAGCGCAAAGTAAACATAAATTAAAAGTAAAATTAAGACATATTCCAGAATTTTTCATATATTACTAGCTGCGCCCCGCGGCTTCGCCCCCGTGGAAATCTTTCTTAATTTTTTCTTTCATAAGAACCTTCTCCTGACAATAACAAACACAACAAAGAAAGAATTAGCGAAATCGGTCCAGGCGTTGTTGAGTTATGCGCTTACCAACACATTTTGCGATTCATTTTTATATTATACTAGCTGCGCCCCGCGGCTTCGCCCCCGTGGAAATTTATGTTTCCAACTTTCTTAATTTTTTCTTTCATAAGAACCTTCTCCTGACAATAACAAACACAACAAAGAAAGAATTAGCGAAATCGGTCCAGCCGTTCACGCGTGATGCCGTGACAACGCGAAACGGGTTTCATTTTTATATATAAAGAAGATATGTTAATAGCTGGTTATTAAAAATCAATAGGATGTAGAGGAGAGATGCAAGAAGCAAAGTAGATCATCAAAACCGTTGTTGTACAGGCGCTTAAATGAATCGCAGCTTCTTATTAGCAGCAAAGAAATATTGTAGTGGCTATTATTCTACCCAACCTAACCAGCAAAATATTTATTAAAATTTTGCATCTATTACTCCCGGAGAATCATTGCCTTGCTCATAAGTCGTTAAAACAAAACGTACAAATAACTCGAAAGTAAAAAAAGTTAAGAAAAAAATGCTAGACAATCCACACAGCAACATCTAGCCAAGCTAAGCAGAGCTTGTATTATGGGTACTAGATGACCGATTTACTTAATACAATAATTACATACATAAATTTTATGAATTATTAGAAAATACACAGAACACCCGGAAAAGATATTTGCAGATCCTACAAACATTTGTCCCAAGACGGGAATCGAGCCCGTAACCTCCTTCGTCGCAGGCGGATCTTCACCCTCCGCGCCACATCAGTCGATAGATAGAGACCTTTTTATGTACTAATTTAAATAATAAGTACTTACAATTTTTGGACACATAGATGTCGGTTCGTAGTAAACAATTTTGAAACGTAGACTCGCTGTTCAAAACACCAAAAATAAAAGGTAAAGTACGCCATACGTTTTCTGATCCTAAATAAGCACAAATATTTGCCAAAACTGATGGGGTGCCGAGCTGTTTTACTTTCCTATTATTTAGTTCGCAAGTCTCTACATGGAAAGTTTTACTTGTTTCGGTCCAGCCATGCGGGGTTCGAGCTTCATTGGTAAAGATTAAAGGATAGAAAACAAATTAAACTTTTCTTTTGTTCATACAGACAATGTGTCTTGCTATTGTGTGGGGATCGAATCAGGGTTCTAAGGATTTCGGGATAAAGGAAATAGAATTCATTGTGTCCTAGCTTCTGTTCGTGGCTTTTAACGGATTTTGGAGATTTTTATTAAATAAATACAAGGTGCTACGTGATATGTGTACTAAGACAAAAACGCGTGATTCTAAATCCAGAGTTTATATTAAAGAAAAGTTTTTGTACTTTTTTTCTACGATTTTGTTAGTACGGTCTTGGAGTTGAGCTTTGATAATTTGGCGTGTTTAAAAAACTTTGAACAGACTTCAAAATTATATGGGACCAACTTCGGGGTATAATATCAAATAAAAAAATCTATAATAAAAGTCTATCCAATAAAAACAAGACCCGTCAAGTGCGAGTGTAACTCGCGCGCCGAGGGTTTCGAACGTTTGTGAACAAGTAGGTATGTACTAAAGGTACCGGTTAGAAACTCCGAAATTTAATGAAGACCTAAAACTAGTAGGTACCAACCTACATTTCAAATGGATCTCTCTGCATGCTTCGGTGATAGGGTGTAGCGTTAAATTTTTCGACTATTTTCAAGATATTTCGAAAAGTATTAAACCAGCAGAAATTTCAAAAACTGTTTTGAAATGTACAAACCGATACCTTTCACATGATACCCCACTCATTGGGGTAACCCCCCTTTTTGAAAATTATCCCCCCTCTTTTTGACCATTTTTCAAAAAGGGTTCATTTAACAGACTTTTCTATATTTTTCCTGTAAAATATAGATCTATATCTACAAACGCTCCATACATTTTGAATGGATCGCTCTGCAAACTTCGGAGATAGAGGGGGGGGAACGGGTAAAATTTTGACTTTCTTCAATATATTTCAAAAAGTATGTAACCTACAGAAATTTGAAAAAGGGTTCTAAAATGTACAAATCAATACCTTTCATATGACACCCCACTCAGTGGGGTAGCCCCCCTTTTGAAAATAATCCCCCCCTTTTTTGACCATTTTTCAAAAAGTGTTCGTTTTTCAGACTTCTCTATATTTTTCCTGTAAAATATAGATCTATATCTACAAACGCTCCATACATTTTGAATGGATCGCTCTGCAAACTTCGGAGATAAGGGGGGGGGAATGGGTATTTTTTCTACTATTTTCAAAATATTTCAAAAAGTATGAAACCTACAGAAATTTTAAAAACTGTTTTGAAATGCACAAACCGATACCTTCCATCTCGGTGGGGTAGCCTCCCCTTTTGAAAATTATCCCCCCCTTTTTTGACCATTTTTCAAAAAGTGTTCGTTTTTCAGACTTCTCTATATTTTTCCTGTAAAATATAGATCTATATCTACAAACGCTCCATACATTTTAAATGGATCGCTCTGCAAACTTCGGAGATAGGGGGGGGGGGGGAGCGGATATTTTTTCGACTATTTTCAAAATATTTCAAAAAGTATGAAACCAACAGAAATTTCAAAAACTGTTTTGAAATGTACAAACCGATACCTTTCATATGATACCCAACTCATTGGGGTAACCCCCCTTTTTGAAAATTATCCCCCCTCTTTTTGACCATTTTTCAAAAACATAGGAAAAATATAGAAAAGTCTGTAAAATGAACCATTTTACAGACTTTTCTATATTTTTCCTGTAAAATATAGATCTATATCTACAAACGCTCCATACATTTTGAATAAATCGCTCTGCAAACTTCGGAGATAGGGGGGGGGGGGGAATGGGTATTTTTTCGACTGTTTTCAAAATATTTCAAAAAGTATAAAACCTACAGAAATTTCAAAAACTATTTTGAAATGTACAAACTAATACCTTTCATTTGATACCCCACTTGACTCTGTAGGTCTCTTTTAAAATTATGACATCTCAATTTGTATGGAAAATGTTCATTTTCATTTTTCATTTTTTTTTCTTAAAATCTGTACAGGCGCACGAAATGTATTATTATTTTAAATTTCAAGTTGATAGCTGCTGTAGTTGCTGAGTTATTAAGGAGGGAAAAAAGGACAGACAAAGCGAGACCATAAGGGTTTCGAAACCGATCTTCGAAACCCTAAAAAGAATAATCAAAATCGGACTACTCTGTAAAAAGTTATGCGTGGTCATAGATTTAGAAAATATAAATTCGCGTCAACCTGAGAACTTCCTCCGTTTTTCGTTGAAAAACGAACGAAGATGAAGAATGACGTCGTATGGCACGAAACGAACAGCCTCACCACCAAGTTCCTTTGGGCGCGTCACCTACTGACATTTTTCTCTAAGAAATAAATGTCAGAATCTTTTTCATAGTAACGTTATCCACAGAACCGATTGGCCGTTATTCGTTTTGTGCGATCCGATGTCATTCGTCAACTTCGTTCGTTTTTCATAGTAGACCTCCTGAAGACAGACATCCCTGTCAAGTGGCGTCGCCTTATCCACGAAGGCCAATCTGATGCACAGTACTACTTTTCGTTTAAACCGTAAAAAGTAACAGTAAACACTCATAAAACCCCTAAATAAAATTAATGTCCGATAAAATAATTTTATAATTTCTTCCCCTTATAACCGTTTCAACATTGATAATATCTTCTTTAACAAAATATGGTAATTCGACCATAACAAGGCTAATAAAAGCTGTAACCTAGAAGCGAAACTCGTAAACTGATGATGTCCTCATTAAAGTAATGACATAAAATCACAATTTCTTGTTTATGGGGTTGACATAAAATCTACAACAACATCATCAAAATGTAAAACCACAATCAAAATGGACCAAATTTTAAAGATTCGGTAAAAATATAGCTCACATTTATACCAGTCTCCTCAACCTCACCTCAACAGCCTATATTGGTCCACTGCTGGACGCAGGCCGCCTTCTGATAAGCGCCTTATTGGCTTTTATCTCATGGGGGTAATGCCCATAATCCCCACGCTGAGCATGCGGGTTGGGGATCGCAGTTGGGTGGTAGAATTGATCTGCAGGGGGCGCTGCTACCCGCTCCCGGATATCCCTTTGCCTCTTACGACACCCGCTGGAAGTATTGGTGGAAGTGGTTGTGCAAATTCTAAGCCGGCACCATACAACTTTATACATTGTATTGCTACTGAAACTTGATAAACTCTAAAACTTTAGTACCGAAAGAGTTGAACTCCATCGATGCCGGAAACTGAATACCTAGTATTCAATATTTTGGTACCTACCTTATAAGAGTTATAATTCCAATTGGACTCGAATGTCGATCCAATCCTACGAAAATTACAGTGAAGCAAGTAGCTATAAATAGATTTTGCGACAGTGTATACGAAAATCTAAAACGTTTTTAGACTTTTAGTCAGCGATAGACATAATTCATCTCCTAGTAACAGGTCCTAAAGTTTTTATAGCTCCAAGCGTCAGGTGCTCATACAGTCTCTAAATAATACATCGAGCTGGCTCGCTCGGCATTAAGTGTTGCTAATAAATAATGGGAGCTTGCATGAGGGAAAACGAATTTTATGCTTTACAGAGGAAGGCATAAATTCTCTAAAAGATAAGCCGATTAGTTGGTACAACTTTTGTGGTGTCTATTTTTGTGCATCTTCCTTTCAGGCGCCATTTGCAGCGGTCCGTTAGGAGTAGGTATTTAATTTAGTGACAGCAAAAAATTAAAGCTTTGCAGTGAACATAATATATTTATTCACATTTACATACATTTACACAGATATTGGACACTCAAACAAATAAAAAATGTGTTTTAATCAGGTTTATGAAATATTCTCATATAGAAGAGGTCGCTTTAGGGCATTATTCTTTAAGAAATTTTTAATTTCTAATAGTGTCTTGTATTCAAATAAATAACTTTTAAGTGCGCGGCAATTTCAAATTTAAAAAAAATTTAGGGCCACCCTCCATACAAGAATCTTCCTTTATAATATTAGTAGTTAAGGATAACTAGCGTAAGAATAAATAAATAATAATAACTCGCAGGGTAATAATACTCACTCTAGGAATTATTTTGTTTTTATTTTTGTCTCTATGGATAACTAACAATCACACTTAAATACTTAAATATAAATTATAATTAAATAACTATAACATATATATATATATATAAATATATATATACCTATATATATTTATATATATATGTATATATATATATATGCGGCAGATTTGGCCGAAGATCTCAAGAGGCGCAAATATGCAGGTCTCGACAGAGCCTACACATTTGCTCCCCTTGGAGTCGAGACCCTAGGTCCGTGGGGTACCGAGGCTCTTCGGGTTTTCAAAAAACTATCTGAGCGTCTGGTCGAAGCGACGCGTGACCCGAGAGCTGGTGAATATCTGGCACAGCGTATCAGCATTGCCATACACCGTGGCAATGCAGCCAGCGTCTTGGGGACGCTTCCGACTGGTGTTGATATGGATCAGTTGAGCTATCTGTAGACAGTTTGCAACAGTCGGCAGTTAGCTTAATTGTTTCAATTGTAAATACTAGTATAATTTTCTTTGTGAATAAATATTTTTTAGTACTAACTATAATAACCTAAATTCTAAACGTGTGACCAGCCCAGCTATCCAAAAGTTACTACAGTAAAAAGGGGTGGTGTTAGTGAACTTATAAGATGTATTAATAATATTATAAACTATGTAAGTACCTACATAGGTAATCATGATTTATGTTAAGTATATTAAAGGTAAGCAAACACGGAACTTAATTATTATATTTAGCGACATAATAAAAATGAATTGACACCATTATGTCTCAGGTGTGCAGTGCATCGTAGAGCGCATTGCTCTGTGAACCTACCCTGCGAGTTAATGTAATAGGTAGGTACTTTGTACTAGGCAATGGTGGTACAATTTAACATCAGGTGGATAATCTTCTTGTTACTTCCTAGGTAGAAGACTGACTTTATAGGTGACTGGATATCTATTGTTTTCAATTCAATAGTCAACTCGATCAATCCATTATCTATATTACAGTTTATTCAAGATCTAACTCAATTGATTTCAATAGATATCTATTCACTTGATTCTAAAACCAATTATATGGATTCAAAGTCATTAATTTAACGATAAAATAAAAAAAAAGCTGCATCGATTATTCATGAACGATTTATCCAGCCTTCTTAATTTTATACTGCTCTGGTGTCTCAGTCTTCTCTACTTATAAAGATGCATTAAAAACTAAATTGGAGGACTAAAATGTTGCCATCCCTTTCTCAACGTTCGAAATAAAATGAATGGCATTATTTTTTGGTGGTGTCAAATTGGTTTAGATTAGTGTTGGGGACATCGCAATTGACACGAACCACCTACAAGTACCGAATACCCAAACGCAATCGATTGAGCATGTAGCAGACTGAGAATAGAAAAGCCTAGATTCTCGGTTTACGTTTGAGCACGTCCGTTTTTATAATAATTATAAATCATTTATTTCCAGGAATGTCCATACAATAGGTCTCTAAATTAATGTAAAAGTTCCAATACATTCTGCGTCGTGAAAGCGTGCTAAATTATTACACATAATGATAAAATAATATTAGAGCTTTAATCACAATAATAAAAAAACAGACCGATAAAATAAGGTTAAAAATAAATAAAAAATGTCAATAAAAATTACTTGAGTAACCTAATAAATGGTCCTGTAATTAAAAAAACCTTCATTACAAAATCAATCAAAATCAAAATCAAAAACTCTTTATTTCCATAAATACAATAAATGTACACTTAGAAAAGGTCAAAATATAAAGCTAAACACTGACACGGAAATAAAGTGATATTTTTGATTTCTGTCGCTTCGGTATGTAGACTAAAGTAAAGAAGCGACGAAGAAACCTTTAGCCTGTTAGTTGTTATTTTTCGAGTTGGAGCAAAATCCGTCCCAAGCATTTTTGTCCTCTAGATAATCTGATATTTTATAGTAAGCCTTTTTGCACAGCAAGGTTTTAACAATTTGTTTGAATTTATTTACTGATAATTTTTGCAACTCACTAGGAGTTTTGTTGTAGAAGCGTATACATTGCCCTTTAAAAGATATTTTAATTTTGTGCAGCCTAGTTGTGGGCACAGCGAGCTTATGTTTGTTTCTGGTATTCAAATTATGTTTATCGCTATTTTTAGGGAACTGACTTATATTTTTATGTGTGTACAACAAGTTTTCATAAATATATTGACATGGTACTGTCATTATGTTTATTTCTTTGAATTTATCACGCAGGGATTCTCTGGGACCCATATTATAGATTGCACGAACAGCCCTCTTCTGCAGCACAAATACGGTGTTAATATCTGCAGCGTTCCCCCACAGCAGTATACCATAAGACATAATACTATGGAAGTAGCTGAAATAAACAAGTCTAGATGTGTCCACGTCTGTAAGATGACGGATTTTTTTGACTGCATATGCTGCAGAACTAAGTCTCTTCGATAGCTTATCTATGTGTGGGCCCCATTGAAGTTTATTATCTAAGGTGATTCCTAAGAATACGGTACTTTCTACTATTTCTAAAGTTTCTCCTTTAACGTTTACATCAGCCTTCACTTGTTTAACATTAGGTAGAATAAATCTAATACATTTTGTTTTGGTTTCGTTTAACAAAAGATTATTGACACTAAACCAATGAACTACTTTTGAGATTGCATTATTCACATCGTCGAAATTTGTGTTTTGTCGTTTCATTTTAAAAATTAATGAAGTATCATCAGCAAACAATACAATCTCGTGATTATTCTTGACAAGATGAGGCAGGTCGTTAATATAAACAAAGAATAGGAAAGGACCGAGGATAGAACCCTGTGGTACACCCATTGTAACTACAGACCCCGAAGACCGTTTCCCATTAATGTCAACTCTTTGTATCCTATCACTCAAATAAGATGTAAGAAGATCCAAAGAGGTGTTCGTTATTCCATAGTGATGTAGTTTCCTGATTAATGTTTCATGGTGTACGCAATCGAACGCTTTTGATAAGTCGCAAAAAACGCCCAAAGCGTCTTGCGACTTCTCCCAAGCATCGAAAATATGCGATACTAACTCTACACCGGCATCAGTAGTTGACCTGCCGCGAGTAAACCCAAATTGCTTACAATGCAGCAGGTCATTGCCATGAAAATGCCTAAGCAATTGATGTAAAATAAGTTTTTCAAAAACTTTGCTGAATGTTGGCAGTACTGATATTGGTCTAAAGTTAGTGGGGTCAGACCTACTACCCGATTTAAATAGTGGGATTATTTTACTACATTTCATTAGATCAGGAAATACGCCACAATCAATGGATTCATTAAATATAAAAGCCATCTGTTGCAATGGTATCAATCAATGGTTTAATAATCGTAACGGAAATGCCCCAAAGATCTGCAGTTTTCTTTGTATTTAAAAGTTTGAAGGCTTTTTTAATATCTTTTTCATCAACATGGGTGAAATTAAATTTATTTTTACATTTAGTTACATTTTCTATTAGCAATGACTCAGCAATTACTTGAGAAGAGTTTAAACATTTTGTAGTAGAGATTGGAATTTCAGTAAAAAAGTTTTCAAATGCCTGGGCCACTTCGACATCATTTTTAACTGAGCAATCATTAATCTTTAAATTGTAATCATTAACGTATGTACTGACCTTTCCAGTCTCACTTTTTATTATATTCCAAGTTGATTTTATTACATTATCACTGTTTCTAATTTTCGAGCTAATATAATTTGATTTTGCTATTTGACAAACTTTTTACCATATTTTCAGTTTAATTTTAAATAAATTAAAATACTAAGTTTAAAATTTATTGGGTGATTTATTATAAATACGGATTGCCTGATGATACGCATTATTTTTAGCAAGTTCTACTCTGCAATTTGACAGATTTGACAGAAGTCTGTCAAAAAGTCGTCAGTTGAGTTTGAGTATTCGGGATCAATCACTATGTGAATGTGATTTGGATAATGGAGATGTTGATCATCTTATTTTTGACTATCCAAGCCTTAACATATCTCTTCATGATATTGTGCCTCCTGAAATCCCCTGTCCCCTCTCTCCAAAGACTTCTTCCCTTATTGTTTTCACCTTTTGTTTCTAAGCTTTGTAGATTTATTTCTGTGAATAATATAGAATTGTAGATTTGTGGATTATGTAAGTATTATATTAGTTTCTTTATGCTTAAAATGATAGTTTATTTTAGTGCTTTTTGAATAGCTTTTTCTTTTCTAATTTGGTCATTTATGTTTGCTTTTGTAAATAATGAACTTGATTGAGATTAAATTATCATCTTTTTATTTTGAATAATACAAACTTAACCTCTAAAAAATATAATCTTATTTGTTCAGAATTGCGCAGTTGAAAACTGATATTGGCAAACCATGATGCAGAGCCAAAGATAAAAGAATAAAACGTCAAGTGCGAGTCAGACTCGCGCACTAAGGTTTCCGTTAAATTGTAAGACCTTGTTTCTTGCCAAATATAATGATTCTAGGTCAACATGAAGTAGGTACCCTGTATACATATTTTGGTCGAGGGAGAGAATCAAAACTTATTTTTTTTTGGTTAATAAATTTACAAATTTACGGTTTTCGGATTTTTATCGTTATTTGTGCTATATGACCTTGAATTTATGATTCTACGTCAACGGGAAGTACCCTATAGGTTTTGGTCCATGGCGAGAATTAAAAGTATTTTTTTTTTTGTGAATAAACTACAGATTTGCTATTTTCGGATTTTTCTCTTTACTTGTGCTATAAGACCTTGCTGCTCACCAAATTTCATGATTCTAGGTCTACGGGAAGTGCCCTATAGGTTTTGGGTGCATGTGATTCCTTGGACCTTGGAAATTTCAAAATTTTCGGACATAAACTGCTGTAACTTTTGAGTGCGTTGACTTAAAAGTTTAATTTATATCACGGCTTCAAGAGGTTACGGACTTGAGTAATTGACGTTAATTTCGACTCGACACGTCCACGCGTTCCTGAGAAAAGAGGGTTGACAGACGGACAGACAGACAGACAGACAGACAGATGGACAACAAAGTGATCCTATAAGGGTTCCTTTTTTCCTTTTGAGGTACGGAACCCTAAAAAAGAAGAGTATTCGGGAGTTAGTACCTTATGTGCCGGTCTGTAATATAATAAACCATGCTCTTCAAACTGAACACAGCAATAAATTAAAACAAGCAAAATTAATGACATCATTAATTTACCAATTCTGAAAATGAAATAAAATCCAATTTTTTGAAACAATTGAAATACCATCCTGCATGCTACAATACAACACGATATACCAATTCGTAATAAAACTCGGTACATTTAAAAATTTGATAGAAACACGAATTTTCCCCAGCCCAAAAAAAGCGTACAATCGTGAAAAATGCACAACTACATTTTTTCCGGTCACCGGTCGATATACGAGTCGGATACCGATATTCCGGTGCGAATTACGATTGCATAGAGTACACATAGGGATGTGCGATATAGATAGACCATAGACCGGAATCAATCCGTCCGGGTGATCTATGGTCCATACTTATTGTTGTGACGACGACCTCAGTGGCGCAGCAGACGAAGGTTCGTCTGTGACTCAATGGCTTGCGGTTTCGACTTCCGTCTCGGAACAAATGTTTGTACTATCTGTAGATATATGTTCCGGGTGTTCTGGGTGTTTACTGTGTACCATAAAAAATTA
Source organism: Eupithecia subfuscata (assembly GCA_963564075.1). Taxonomy (NCBI): domain Eukaryota; kingdom Metazoa; phylum Arthropoda; class Insecta; order Lepidoptera; family Geometridae; genus Eupithecia; species Eupithecia subfuscata. The sequence goes on from OY751102.1 coordinate 2,544,607, forward strand.
TCTATTTATGTTTGTATTAAATATGTCAGTTATCTTCTGCCTACCCATAAATAACACAATAACACAGGCTCTGCTTATGTTGGGAATGATGCTGTCTAAATTTCCTAGCAAATTTTAGAAAAATATATGTACTTATTAACTAACTTCTGCCCGCGGCTTCGCATGCATTGTTTCTATAAACGTTTAAAGGTGATTTTTATCCCATGGGAACTGATTTATGGGATAAAAAGTATTATATGTTTGATTCTAGGATCAGAATTACCTGTATGCAAAATTTCAGTCCAATCCGTTTAGTAGTTTTGGCGTGAAGAGGTAACAAACATCCATCCATCCATCCATCCATCCATCTATCCATCCATCCAAACTTTCGCATTTATAATATTAGTGTGATGCGAAAGCCACTCTGCCTGACTCTCTGTCTGTCTGTTTGTCTTTATGTTCTTGTTTCCAACTTAAACATGCTGAACGCATCGTAATGAAATTTTGCAGGTATAGATGGTATTTCGAGGAAGTACGTGAGCTATCGTTCATCCCCAAAAAACGCGCGTTAAGCTGATGCAGATTATAATTTTAAATAATTAAAAAAACAACAGTCATTGTTGTTTTTTTAAGTAAAAAAAACTGTTCTGATTGAATCTACTGAGGTGATATCGGTTAGCATGGCCTTAAAAAATGCAGTAAGATGATTGATTTCGATTATTTGTAGCTACTTTCATCACAGTTCCGTAGACATAACCATACGCGATACGGAATGATACGGAAGCACATCCCTATCAGAAGCAAGCAGTGTACACGCAGCCGAATAATTTATCATTCAATACCGTTACAACGTTGTTTGTCTGTGCTGCGTAATTCAAGAGATATTGACGTCTGACTGTTGGTACCTTAAGCCGTTGCCCCACCGCTGCGCACGGAGAAGCTACGCACGTGTGTCTAGCTTTGCTTTGAAAGAAAATGTATGTGATAGATAACGTCCAATACGATCCACGAACAGGCTATGCACGAATACGAGATTAATGACGTGTTCGCTACACGGGTGGTTTGCTCGAATATGGCACCCACGCAGCTCAACGCGCTGTACCTATGCACGCTGTACAGGCGTGCGAAGTTTCACTTCGGGAAGTGGGACGTAAAAACTGTGCTGTGCTACAGCATAGACGTGGGTTAATTTTCATGTATAGAGTGTGCTGCAGTGGCAACGTAGACCCGCGTTGCTAAACAAACGAACCCTTGCAGCTAGAATGCACCGCGAGGCCGTGCACAGCCTGTGCCGTGGTGGGATACTGGCTTTACCGATAGTATAAAGTTGTGCGTCCACTGCATTGAAATCGGAGCGTATGGAGCTCAAAGATTTGTTTCTATGAATTGATTTTTATGGTAGAGCGTCAACTGGATCAGAATATCTTCCGATACCAATGCTAGGGACCGATATTTTTGCCGATGACGTAATCCGAAAACTCAAGCGCTTTGAAACTACCAATTTTGCCGATGCAAAATCCGAAAAAAGCGGACGTACTCTTTCGGCATATTGTAAATACCGAAGCTGATGCCGCGCACACTGCGTACGCTTCGATTTCGATCCGGTGGACGTACAGCTTTACTATAGTCCCTCCAGCAGGTCCTTTCCTGCTGCACAAATCGCTTCACTATGACTAGGTATCACCGCCTTTGACATGTTTTGGATATTTTTCTTTACCGATGAAATTCTTTACCGAGATGAAAGAAACTACAGATGATGGAGGGATGCATGTCAAAAACCTGGTTGAAACCAAAGGTTGAATCTATCAATCTTTTTGTGAAAACAGCACCGTACGCACTATCTGGTTTCTTCATGGTGGGTACAAACCAAGCGAGCGAGAGTGAGCGAATGCAAACGAGTGGGATTCGACGATCGGTACGTTCGTTCTATTTTTCTTTGAGCCACATCAGCCGGAGCACGGCCGAAGGCGAACGAAGATTCAAGATTTTATTGATAAATATAAATTTACACATCAAATTAAATTATATTACATAGTCTTCGTTACAATTACATTAAATTACAATTACATTAATGCAGCCAGCGTCTTGGGGACGCTTCCGACTGGTGTTGATATGGATCAGTTGAGCTACCTGTAGACTGTTTGCAACAGTAAGCAGTTGGCTCAATTGTTTCAATTGTAAATACTAGTATAATTTTCTTTGTGAATAAAGGTATTTAATATTACATTAATATTCACTTATTTTCCAATTATATTATTTCACTAATTAATTTTATCCGCCCTCGTTTGGGCTCGCTTACTCTCGCAATGACGTCCTCACTGGTTCTTTCGCGTTCGTTCGTTAGCCTTCGCTTGCTGTACCCGGCATAAGGATTCTACCTGGCGATTCTGCGACGGTACCATTGTCATAGTAAGAGTGACGTAGGCTATATTTTATCCCGGAATTCCCACGGGAACGGGAACTACGCGGGTGAAACCGCGAGGCGATCGTCTAGTTACTAATAATTCTAATAATGAAGGATCATTTAAAATCTGTTTAAAAAACTCTACAAAAGAAGACATACTAGGTACTATACTAAAAATTTCCCCTCAGATGCAAATGTTTGCAATACGACTTCATAGCAATGTTATTATGTTTTATTTCCGCAGTCTATTCCGTCCTATTGTTGGGCAAATACCTCCCCCAAATCTTTCCACTCTGTGCGATTTCTCACGAATCATATCATTCTCATAATAATTAATGTTTTACAAATTTTATAAGCATAACATTTTATTTTTTAATGGCCTGCCCTGTGCAGATTGAATAAATGAATTTGAAATAGGGTTGAAAATTATGTACTCTTTTGTTTTCTTGTATTTTTTGCTATTAGCACTACCTACTATTTGTGGTCCACACTACCCAAAAGTTAGCAGGTAGGGAATTATGTTCGCCGATGTACAAGTTATTTACAATATTGCTTTTCAAAATATTAAAAAAAAATCGGAACCGGCAGTACCATAGGACGTTGAAGTGGTTACCTATTTGATTGTAATTTCCTTTGTGAATAAAGTTTTTATACTAGATATAATTATATTTATCTACTCGTATATCTCAAAGAGTATTTGATATGATCTTTATCGTTCTAGGAAATCGAATGGAATGATAATCGAGGCCGTATTTGAATATTAGAATCTGGATATTAATCATGATATTTCCCGACCGCATTCTGGACAGAATGGCGATTGCAATTTCCGCTCGATAAATTCTATCGAAGCCCTCTAGATACGCGGGTAGACAAAACGAAAATTGTTACAGCGAATCTATCTGGTGTCAGCTTTTGTACCAAATGCTGGGCAATAACAATGAAATCATAAAGCTATTGTTTGTCACAACAGAAAGTTCTCAGAAAGTAAGATAATGCGGTCATTATTTTATTTAGATTATTTTTACAGATTATGACTCAAAATCATTTATATTTCAAATATTATATTTTCCAATAATTCGGCACAGTTTCATGCGCCAAGATCACGGAATGATCATGGCGCATGAAACTGTGCCGAAATATAGGAAAGCTCAATACTCAAATCATGGTAAGTATCCCGTTTTAAATGACTTTAGTGTTTATTAACCATGTTGGATTTAAAAATTTTAACTCAAATATATGTTTGAAAGCGTTGAAGAACCTTATGGTTTCGTTAGCAGGACCACGCTTTTTTTTTCTTCAAAAACGAATAAGTATGTAGGTACAAGACGTTGTACTCAATCGTTTTTGAAGTCGTTCGGTACGCCGAATGACGCTAAAAAAGGAAAAAATAAAACCTATTGCTATAAATTTTTGTGCTTTTTGACACATGGGCGATTTCCTTTTAATATTTTCTGACATAATGTGTGTACTTGAGTAGTTTGTACTATTGTACAGTTTGTACTATTATGTATATGTATGTATGTACGTCTCTTCCTCTAGCTCGACCACGTGACGTGCACTTGTCTAGGGAGGTAGCCTCATAGCCTGTCCATAGTTTAATAACGCTAAGTTTAATAGGGAAATTCCAGCATTTTACCGTCGCTGGCATTCGAATACTCCTTGGAGGCCGATCAGAGCGTGCTTACACACGACTTTTACAGGTTCTTGTATGTGTGTGACATCTAACTAATTACGAAAAGAAACGTATCCTTACAGTACATGTAATAAAAAGGTATCTCGTAAGTTAGTCTCACTCCTTCAGGCATAATAGCCAAAAAAGCTACGGCAAAAAACTACTTTTCTGCTAAGTTTTTTTCCTAAACCTGAAGGAGTGAGACTCCAGTACCTACATACTACTGTGGAAGTAGTTAAGTAAAGAGCTGAAGGAATACTAGTAAAGTATTATCAACTACACGATCGCCTCGCGATTTCACCCGCGTAGTTCCCGTTCCCGTGGGAGTTCCGGGATAAAATATGCCTATGTCACTCCCTGAAAAGTAAGCTTCCTAACGGTGAAAGAATTTTTCAAATCAGTCCAGTAGTTTCGGCGCCTATTCAATACAAACAAACAAACAATAAAATCTTTCCTCTTTATAATACTAAAAGTATAGATGACGTGGGCCGCGATCACGCACGGTGTTGTAAGTGTAGTTACCTATTGGCATTGCGGCTGAAGCGTTAGCAGTTGAAACGTTAGGGTGCGCGTTCACAGCCCGGCATCGGACAATCCGCATTGGCCTCATCAATGGTTTGTCATACAAGATCCGCACCGCACGGAGCGGACTGTCCGCAATGCCGGCGAGGATTCTTGAAGGCAACTTTTCCGTTGAGTGAGAATGATGTCATTTAGGAATAAATAAATAAATAATGCTGGACAATCCACACAACATCATCTAGCCCCAAGCTAAGCAGAGTTTGTGTTATGGGTACTAGATGACTGATATACATAATATAATACATTACATAGATAGATTTTTTTTATTATACATAGAAACGACCAGAACACCTAGAACAAATGTTTGTAGATCGTACAAACATTTGTCCCAAGGCGGGAATCGAACCCGCAACCTTCTGCGCCGCAGGCGGACCTTCACCCACCGCGCCACATCGGTCGTCAAATCAAATTGATCAGTGGACGCATTTGTTATTGGAGTGTCCGATGTCGGCCTGTGCACGTGCACCCTAACGTTTCAACTGCTAACGCTTCAGCCGTAGTGTCAATAGGTAACTACACTTACAACACCGTGATCGCGGCCCTGAAAACGCTTGCAAACATTATATTGTAATACTAGCTTCTGACCACGGCTTTGCACGCGTATTTTCGGTATAATAAGTAGCCTATTGTTTAACCCTTTCAGTCCCTGTGGTTACAAATGTAACCACAGTGTACTTTAATGTGTACAAATGTACACATTAAAGTTTTTCAGAATGAAACACTTATAAAAGATTATTTAGTATTTTAGAGCGATTGTGATCGACTGTACACATTAAAAGCTATAGAAAAAACTACAAATTTTGAATTTTTTTTTTCAATGTTTTCTTAATCAAATTTACCCCCTTTATCAACACAAATTTTATCACGACTGAATTTGAAACGAAAAAAAATCAGGTCTGAAAGGGTTAAGTTAGGCTACGTTCTAAGTGTATGCCAAATTTCATCTTGATCTGTTCGGTAGGTTTGGAGATCCTATGTAACAAAAAATTCACTTTTCACAAACTTTCGCATTTATAATATTAGTAGAAAGTTCCCTTTTTATTACAAACAACAGCAAGCAACGTCGTTTACAACAGCCTTCGTCCAGGCTATCGAGCGCACAGACGCGCATTAAATGCAGTAGGAATGCAAAGAACAGCTCTAAGATGTTTCATAAAATAGTAGGAATAATCCTTTGTAAGGCTTTGACAGAATAAGGCTTTGACAGAATAATCTTTGACATTCAGCTTTTGTGCCGTCGTCGGCTGTACTATTCTCAGTTCTGGGATCCCTAGATATTAAGGTTTTTTTAATGTAACGCTCACACTCAGGATAATTTCTAAGAAATCAAAAATTATTCCAAAAAATTTCGACTTCGAGGGGACTTGAACACGCATCCTTTCCTCAGTACGGGAATGTGCTAACCAACTGCACCACGAGGTCAATTGACGTAGGAGTCGAAAATCTCTGGGACTTCCTATGGACTCAAATAATATTCCAAAAAAAAATCGCCTTCGAGGGACTTGAACACGCATCCTTCGCTCAGTACGGGATGTGCTAACCAAATGCACCACGAGGTCAAGTGACGTAGGAGTCGAAAATCTCTGGACTCAAGTCCCGTCGAAGTAGAAAATTATTGGGATATGCTTTGATTCCCTGGAACTGTTACTTGTGTAAACTGTTATAAAATTAAATTTATTTAATTGTTTCGTTTGATTTTGAAAGCTTTCATCAATTAATTCACATTCACATCTCGCTCGTTCTTAAACTTGGATTAATTACTCGAATATTCTATTTGCATTGTTTGTACGTAGTAAACAGTTGTAAAAACCGTTACAGGTACACTTGTGTGATATGTAGTGATCAAGTTCCGAAAAAACAGCTTAACTAAATCCGTTTCAAAGAATAAACCAGAATAAACCGGATTAAACCAAAACCGCGTATCTCTAAGCCTATCACGGAATAAACATACAAAGGCCAAAAATATGGCTCAGTACGGTTGAAAGCAAACGGTAAGCCGACCGCTCACCGACGATTTACGAGTGAACCCGAGGGCTTATGTCAGACATGCTTGGAAAACTTAACTTGCTTATGAAGGTATAGAAAACACGGTGGAATTTTTGTTACACAAACTAGGGGTCTGTTTCGGATAGCGGAAGCGTAAACAGATTTTTGTCAGTTTTCATAGTAGCGTTTGCTCGCCACGCGTTATAGTGTTTTTTTAAAAATGACATATCTAAGTAATAAGTATATTTTTATTGTATTTAGCAGATTTAGTTTCAATGAGAACGACTGGGTTAGGGTAAAAATGTCACCAGGTAAAATTGTCATCGTAAAAATCTAGTGTAACTTTGTCATCGCTTAAATTATTTTAATATTTTTAGGGTAAGTTTGTCACTCCCAACTTTTAAACCGCTACAGTACAGTTAACGAGATAGTGATAGACCTTTTAAATGTAAACTAACATACACAGTTAGGTATTTAACTTGTATTATTAAAACTAGACTTCTCGCTCTACATGAATTATAGAAAATTACATAAATTAGTAAAATGTTGATGATATTTTGCGGAGAATTTGATTGTGTACTTCTCCTAAAACCGACTGCCTTACAAGTGGCAATAAAATCATCATAATATTATAATATTGACTAGGGACTAGGAGCAAACTAATCCATAATGGGTTAGTTTGCTCTTCACTTGTGATGAGTAATCCACCCGAGAGTATGTGTCCGCTTGTATCAAGAAACAAAAGAAGACGTCGTGGGACGACGCGATTGTCATCTTTTCCATTTGAAACAAGACCCGTCAAGGGCGATTGTACTCGTGCGTTGAGGGTTTCGAACGTTTGCCAACAAGTAGGTATGTATGGGTATTTTTTCGACTATTTTCAAAATATTTCGAAAAGCGATTGCTAATTGCGAAAAAAACCGATCTTCGAAACCCTAAAAAGCTTGGTGTTGGTATTTATATTATGTTTATATTATATTATTCTCTTAAAGGAAGGAATTTTTAATAATCGATTTTGCAGTTTGTGATAGCTATCATAAGCTTATTTTTAATGCATAAGTAATTTTTTTTTGTATATAGGCAGAGATGCGAAGTTGCCCTTTATCGACGTCCTCGGTGGCGCGACGGGCAAAGGTCCGCCTGCGGCGCAGGAGGTTGCGGGTTCGATTACCGCCTTGGGACAAATATTTGTACGATATACAAATATGTGTTCCGGGTGTTCTGGTCGTTTTTATAATATAAAAACGACAAATATTTGTCCCAAGGCGGTAATCGAACCCGCAACCTCCTGCGCCGCAGGCGGACCTTTGCCCGTCGCGCCACCGAGGACGTCGATAAAGGGCAACTTCGCATCTCTGCCTATATACAAAAAAAAATTACTTATGCATTAAAAATAAGCTTATGATAGCTATCACAAACTGCAAAATCGATTATTAAAAATTCCTTCCTTTAAGAGAATAATTATAGAATAAAAAAGAATCTATTTATGTAATGTATTATGTTAAGTATATCAGTCATCTAGTACCCATAACACAAGCTGCCAGCATTATTTATTATTTATTTATTATTATTATGCTCACCATTTTAATTTTAATTAGCACTTACAAATTAAGTAAGTCTATGTACCACATGTACCTACCACTTGTAAGACCTGTAACTATGCTGCCAATAAAGAATTTGAATCAGTGGACAAAAATGGCAACTTCGAATCTCTGCCTACACTATAGGTGGCGCTGATTTGGGTCGGGTATGCGCCAAGACAGTTTTTAAATCCGGTTAGTACAGCATTGAGGCAGGTTCCAGATTACCCACTTGTTCTTATAACATTAGTAGCCCAATCCTTGCCTAAATGTACCAATCATCTACAGAAAAAAATGATTGTTTTGATCACAAGCTTTGCAGCTCCTATTCGTACCACATAAAGCCTCATTCACACAAACGATAGGTCGCTGTAAAGCCTCATACACATTAGAATCTCTTTGCAATGCAATCAGTGTTCACCATTTCCAATTTCACAGTACATTTGGCATTATCTTCGAGTTGTCGAGTCATTGAAAGCTTTCAAACGTCTGATATTATGTTCAAAGCAGCTTTTTCAATGGAAGTTCGTCAAGTTTATAATGGTTTTCTTAGAGAGTCTTCTTTTGAATGCTGAATTGCTGTTTCTGTTCTTGCTTAAATAGGTTTTTACTGCAAGACTGTGATGTTGATGAGTGAATATTTTTCATAGCAAAATTTACGCAATAGCAACCTTAGAGTATTTTTGAAGTGAAAACTTCTTTAGCGGCGCTGAGCACTTTTTTTGTATGGGTAAAAACTTTCAAACTCGAGTCAGGGTCACGTGAAGCTGATCGAAAAAGCGTAAGATCGTAAGATGTAAGTTTTCACTTCTGCCGGCACTCCCGGAGTGCTACCTTTTCTTTTTTTTTTATGGACCACCTTCGTTTGACCACACTCTCACCTGATAAAAAGCGAGGATGTGGCCAACGGTGTATCACAAAGGTCTAGAAGATACCTATTCACCCCTGTCCTGAAAAAACCCAGGTGAAAAAACTTTTTGTATAATTGATGCTAATCATTTTTACACCCTGTCAAAACTTGTGATCAATATCGCCCATCGAAATGAGGTCTTCGCTAAAAATAGCAATTCAGCACATTTGAGCTAAACCTGACATTGCTAAATTAATTGATTCTATAAATATGAAGTATCAAAGTTATCAATCTAACAAGAATGAATCCAAAATAATTGTAGAGTCCTGACAGAGTTTTATGCATTGTGTACCCACTAACACTACCAACACCTAAGAATGGCTAAATGAATGAATTTGAAAATGAAAACCAACACAATTGGCACTGAGTCACTGAGCAACCTCTTTTATATCACAAGAATCTAAAAAAAGTCAACTCGTGGCTCAAATCCAAAAGCGTCTTAAAGCGACCGATCAAGACGCTCTCAGAAAATAGGAAAAGTGCACTTTTCATTAAACCTGAATCCAAACAGTGTCTGTCGCTGGAAAGGCAATATCTGGAGACTCTTACGTAACTGATACAGTTCGGCTCGGCTTCTAATAAATCGGTGGCTCACAGTTCCTCGGGGATTGAGGAGCTGCAGATATGGCAATGGAAAAACATGAAAGAGATTTTTTGTCCTCAGTGTGGCTGTCACTTTTGCTGTTATTTTAGTCAAGATTACGCTTGTTTGCACAAAAACCACCTTCCTAAACCTTAGGGTCTAGGATGGTGTTTTTTCATAATAAGTAAATCCGGCCAGGTACGGTCGGGCCACGTGCAATGTAGGGTTCCTTAGTTGCTCAAGTCTGTTCGTTATTGACTACGTAACCCAAAAAACTAGTAATTATTGTTTATCTTAATAAACTAACTACGACTTACAACGCTAAAGACAACGCCATGAAAATATATCTCGGTATACATATGTATAAAATGAAAAGCTGATTGATATATTTGTGAATGTTGATAAAAACGTGAATTTATTGAGACGTTAATAATAAAATACGATTTGTGTAGGTATGTAAAATGTTGTAGGCTTCATAGTGCGATTTATTGCTATGAACAAACAGTTGCGATTTGCATCCAAATATTTTATGGTTAACGTCGTCGCGGTACAATAATTATTATGGGCGATTTTTACCTCTATCTATATTTTTTTCAATTTCCATTTATGCAACTGCTGCAATTGGACCGACGATGTAGCATCTAAGGATGATGGCATAAAGACATCTATAACACGTAGAAACGTAGTATTTTACGACGAAATCTCACAAATGAGATATTTTTTAATTTTAAAGGGGCTCCGAGTAAAATTACCTAATGTTGTCCGATTCCGACTCTTTTAAAGATTTCTTTAAAACTAATCTAATATTAGTAATGAAAAAAATAGCAGCTGCCCTAAATTATAACAGGATAAATTTTATACACTTATTTGTAATTTATTGGTAGATCAGAACAGTCTAGGGCCATTTTGTGTCTCTTCTTCTCAACCAGTCCCAACTCTATGCCGAGAAGCAATATTGATAAATTGAGCAATCGAGTGGCTCGACGACGGCCGGTCTGCAAACGACATAATAATTTCCACGAAGATGAGAAATAGAATCGCGACCGCGCCTGCATTCTGTTCGTTAATTGCATTTAGTATTGCAAAGGCTGGTTCTGGCGGTAAGAGTTTTCTTGGAGAATATAATACCGTTATGGTTTTGTTTCTGTGTTTAGGACAATGCTTCGGAATAGGATTCGGAGAATGCTTTGGACTAAGTATTTACTGACACTGGTAGAGTCATAGTACTCCTAATGGAGTCTACACACCAAAGGCTGCGTCACCGATCTTGGTGTGTAGACCATAAAAGGCACCATAGAACAAGAAGTTGAAAGTTGTATCATTTCCTCGGAAGGCTTTTTATTAATACGAGGTTTTTTTAACGTTTATATTAATGTCTGTCTCGGTCTACGAAACATAAGCTTCAATTAATTGGAGTATTCTTATTATAATTTTTCCATCATTCAAAGCTGAATAAAATGTCTTGGTCCATTTAAAGTTCATTCCATCCTCACAATAGGTTATAGACTAGATTCCATCCAAATACATTTCAAAAGGTATCATCAAGATAAACCGTATATTTCACTGTCCAATATCAAACAAGCTCTATGCGCCTTCTAGGAACTCTAATTTACCTACTACCATATTAAAACTCGGTTCAAACCCACAAAAGGCAAACTCGACCAATACTCATAAATCGTCTAAACAGAACTAATCCTTTTACGACAGTATTTGCACCAAAAGACACAATGTCACGGGTAACAAAGCGTAAAATCTAATTTAGACCCCACAATTAAATGATTTACAATCAGTTAAAATCTGACCGTAGCACATAATTTACGAAATAGAATTAAGCTAAGTACGAGGGACCCAGACATTTGTAACCGCAAACCTTTGGGTCCGAGGGTCTTAGGGTGGAACGTTTTCTACACAAAATGTCAGTGATTATTCACTAGATATCAAACTTTTTTTTAATTTTAGGGCTCGCTGCAAAAATCTCCTCTGGCTGGGTCTCGGACGGACAACGAACGCGTGGAAGACCCAAATGTTAAAGCCGGCATTAACTCAACTTTTTAAGAATGGGCTTTTCATGCAGAAAGCTTCGTAGCAAGGCCTTTAATATCTTCTAGTTTATTAATCATCTTTTAATGTGGCCAACAGTTATAATGGTATGCGGGGACTTCAATGTTGACCTTTTAGAAGTATTCTCCCTCAGTACTAGATTGACTAATTTATTTAATTCTTATAATCTAAGGCCATTATTTATGGAACCTACTAGAATAACTGACACCTCAGCAAAATGTATAGATAATGTATTTATTTGCCAAAGTGGAAAAATTGTAACCAAAAAAATAATAAGCTACTTAAAATCAGACCACTTAGGTCAACTAATAAAACTAGAAATTCAAGTAAAAAATAATAATTGTAAAAAGAAAATAACATACATACCTGTAACCACAAATCGATTTGAACGGTTGAAATTGGATTGGGAGTGTAAACCATCACCTTATCACTCACTTAACAACCCAAATTAGTCATACTGCAATTTTTTAAACACATTTACCAATGCAGTCAATTCAATATTCACACACAAATCGATTATAGTCTTAGAAAAACCTACCTTTAGTGAGTGGGCAACAGTGGGTATACATAAAAGTAGACAAAAGTTGTATGAACTGTATAGTGAAAAACAATACAATTTTAGCCAGGAGTTCAAAGAAAACGTAAAAAATTACTCAAAAATATTTAGAAAAGTTTGTCAAATAGCAAAATCAAATTATATTAGCTCGAAAATTAGAAATAGCGATAATGTAATAAAATCAACTTGGAATATAATAAAAAGTGAGACTGGAAAGGTCAGTACATACGTTAATGATTACAATTTAAAGATCAATGATTGCTCAGTTAAAAATGATGTCGAAGTGGCCCAAGCATTTGAAAACTTTTTTACTGAAATTCCAATCTCAACTACAAAGTGTTTAAACTCTTCTCAGGTAATTGCTGAGTCATTGCTTATAGAAAATGTATCTAAATGCAAAAATAAATTTAATTTCACCCATGTTGATGAAAAAGATATTAAAAAAGCCTTGAAACTTTTAAATATAAAGAAAACTGCAGATCTCTGGGGCATTTCCGTTACAATTATTAAACCATTGATTGATACCATTGCAACAGATCTAGCTTTTATATTTAATGAATCTATTGATTGCGGCGTATTTCCTGATCTAATGAAATGTAGTAAAGTAATCCCACTTTTTAAATCGGGTAGTAGGTCTGACCCCACTAACTTTAGACCAATATCAGTACTGCCAACATTCAGCAAAGTTTTTGAAAAACTTATTCTACATCAATTGCTTAGGCATTTCAATGGCAATGACCTGCTGCATTTTAAGCAATTTGGGTTTACTCGCGGCAGGTCAACTACTGATGCTGGTGTAGAGTTAGTATCGCATATTTTTGATGCTTGGGAGAAGTCGCAAGACGCTTTAGGCGTTTTTTGCGACTTGTCAAAAGCGTTTTTTTGCGTACACCATGAAACATTAATCAGGAAACTACATCACTATGGAATAAGAAACACCTCTTTGGTTCTTCTTACATCTTATTTGAGTGATAGGATACAAAGAGTTGACATTAATGGGAAACGGTCTTCGGGGTCTGTAGTTACAATGGGTGTACCACAGGGTTCTATCCTCGGTCCTTTCCTATTCTTAGTTTATATTAACGACCTGCCTCATCTTGTCAAGAATAATCACGAGATTGTATTGTTTGCTGATGATACTTCATTAATTTTTAAAATGAAACGACAAAACACAAATTTCGACGATGTGAATAGTGCAATCTCAAAAGTAGTTCATTGGTTTAGTGTCAATAATTTTTTGTTAAATGAAACCAAAACAAAATGTATTAGATTTATTCTACCTAATGTTAAACAAGTGAAGGCTGATGTAAACGTTAAAGGAGAAACTTTAGAAATAGTAGAAAGCACCGTATTCTTAGGAATCACCTTAGATAATAAACTTCAATGGGGCCCACACATAGATAAGCTATCGAAGAGACTTAGTTCTGCAGCATATGCAGTCAAAAAAATCCGTCATCTTACAGACGTGGACACATCTAGACTTGTTTATTTCAGCTACTTCCATAGTATTATGTCTTATGGTATACTGCTGTGGGGGAACGCTGCAGATATTAACACCGTATTTGTGCTGCAGAAGAGGGCTGTTCGTGGAATCTATAATATGGGTCCCAGAGAATCCCTGCGTGATAAATTCAAAGAAATAAACATAATGACAGTACCATGTCAATATATTTATGAAAACTTATTGTACACTCATAAAAATATAAATCGGTTCCCTAAAAATAGCGATAAACATAATTTGAATACCAGAAACAAACATAAGATCGCTGTGCCCACAACTAGGCTACACAAAATTAATGTATATTTTAAAGGGCAATGTATACGCTTCTACAACAAAACTCCTAGTGAGTTGCAAAAATTATCAGTAAATAAATTCAAACAAATTGTCAAAACCTTGCTGTGCAAAAAGGCTTACTATAAAATATCAGATTATCTAGAGGACAAAAAAGCTTGGGACGGGTTTTGCTCCAACTCGAAAAATAACAACTAACAGGCTAAAGGTTTCTTCGTCGCTTCTTTACTTTAGTCTACATACCGTAGCGACATAAATCAAAAAATATCACTTTATTTCCGTGTCAGTGCTTAGTTTTATGATTTGACCTTTTCTAAGTGTACATTTATTGTATTTATGGAAATAAAGAGTTTTTGATTTTGATTTTGATTTTGATTTTGTTATCATAGCAGACTGAAAATTATCGATTTGACAAATAGAACTTAAATTTTATAGATTTTGGTTTCTTGTTTAATTAGTTGACCTACTATTACACACTGGTCTAGGGATAAGCACAAGGGAAAAGTAACATGACCCCCAAAGCCCCCCAAAAAATTATGTTGGTCCCAATACCAAACACCCTATATTTACACACTAGTTTATGCCCGCGGCTTCGCACGCGTTGTTTATATGGAAACGTTTAAAGGTGATTTCTAACCCACGGGACGGATTTATGGGATAAAAAGTAGCCTATGTTTGATTCCAGGTTTAGAATTACTTTTATGGAAAATTTCAACCCGATCAACGGATCGGTAGTTTTGGCGTGAAGAGGTAACAAACATCTATCCATCCATCCAAACTTTCGCATTTATAATATTAGTGTGAAGTGTGATGTGATGTGATGTGATTTTATTCTGTTAAATTTTGCAATGAACCAGTGACTGTATAGACGACGAACCACCGTAAAGTCCAATGTAATATTAAAATGAGCCAGGCCTCAGTCCGTCCTGACCCTCGGATCAGGAGATTGATATATTCAAACTCTTGACTTTCAGGGATTAATATCTAGGTTGCAATCAAAAAGGTAACTTTTGGGTTGCTGGCCCCGATGTTTCTGAGCTCAATTTATTTTCTAGCTAGCTGGGGCTGGATTTTCATTGAAACTGAGAGCTTAAGCAGGAAATGAGGAGATAGTTTTTAACAACTAGTGTACCTAGGTACTTTCCGATACTTATTTCTTTACAAAATTTTGGAGAAAGTTACAGCTAGGTTTAAAATAATTAGATGAAAATATAGAATGTGCCTAGACCAGTGCATGTTTTTTGAAGGTTAATTACAACTTTACGCAGATAGGACTTTGCCTGTATTTTAATAAGGTTTCTTTCGAGAAAACCTCTATTCAAATATCAAAGTGCTTTATGTCCTTTAAACCTTACAGGACTCACGTCACAAGATTCAAATTTATAAGTCAATCTAGGAAATAAAGTGATCACTTTTATTTTTGTTCACTTCAATCTTTTTAAGGTAAAGTAAAAAAGCGAACAAGAAACCTTTATCTTGTTAGCTTGTTATTTTTCGAGCTGGAGCAAAACTCGTCCCAATTATTCTACTATTCGCTGTGTAAATTTTGTAAGCTTAAATTAAAAAATCCGTAAAAATCTATGCAGTTTTTGTTTTCTTATAAATCAAGCTCATGACTCCTTCCACGACTTTTCCTTAACTCTCATGGTTTCTGATTTGGTCATCCACTGCCATCTCCAAAAGCCACCCTGTATATCAAGTAAATAAATTAGAAGGTAGACCCTAGCAGCGAGACCGTGTACACAGCTTCCTAAAAATAAAGAATAAAAGTGAATCATGATTATGTACCTTATTACCATTGGCCGAGGATCTCAAGAGGTGCAAATATGCAGGTCTCGACAGAGCCCACACATTTGCTCCCCTTGGAGTCGACGCGTGACCCGAGAGCTGTTGAGTATCTGGCGCAGCACATCAGCATTGCCATACAGCGTTGCAATGCAGCCAGCGTCTTGGGGACGCTTCCGACTGGTATTGATATGGATCAGTTGAGCTACCTGTAGATTGTTTGCAACGGTCTGCAGTTAGCTGAATTGTTTCAATTGTAAATCCTTTTTTAATTTATTTCTATTATTTGATTGTAATTTTCTTCGTCAATAAAGAGAATCCCTTTTATTAGGAAGGGTGATTCTTAATAATCGTGAAACTACCCTTAGTCTACGAAGTTGTTAGACGTTCAAAAACCTTTAACAATTTATAATAATATCACAGCGAGAACTAGACAACAACTGCAGTAAATAATATCCATGCTAAACTTACCCACCCCTTTTTTGCGTAATTAGGAACAGGGGTTGCTCCGAACAGATGTATCACGATTAATAATGCTAATGAAATTAGGTTAGACCTCTATTTATCATGCTGCGGGTTCAATGGTCACGGAAATCACAAATTAAAGGTTTTACACGCGAGATGGGAACAATGAGGAGATTTGATGAAGTCTTTGTGGAAAGTTTTAGAAGGCATGTGCCGGCCAGGTTGTAGAATAATATTAAAAATTAATGCTGTACAACTCACACAGCATTATCTAGCCCCAAACTGGGGCTAGATGAGTAATTACTTTAATATAACACATAAAAAAATAGCTGGTCGCCTCACGTATTATTTTTGGTAAGGGTACTCATATTATTTTTTGGACATTTTCTATTTTTTATTTATTGTCAATTTTAGGGAAACTAACAGCTAGGTAACTATAATAACAGAAATGGTGAGTATTAAAAGTTGCCACAAAATTATACTAAATTAAGTGTAAGTGTCAGTCGAAAAAAGTAAATAAATTGACGGTGCGTTTGGTTCGTAAGAAAAAAAATAACTAAGTTACAATTTATTTTTTAATAGGGCCTTTATTCACAAAAAATATACTAGTATTTACAATTGAAACAACTGAGCTAACTGCCGACTGTTGCAAACAGTCTACAGGTAGCTCAACTGATCCATATCAATACCAGTCGGAAGCGTCCCCAAGACGCTGGCTGCATTGCCCCGCTGCATGGCAATGCTGATGCGCTGCGCCAGATACTCACCAGCTCTCGGGTCACGCGTCGCTTCCACAAGACGCTCAGAATTTTATTTTTAAATCCCAAGCGCCTCGGTTCCCCACAGAATTAGGATTTCTACTCTAAGGGGAGCAAATGTGTAGGCTCTGTCGAGATCTGCATATTTTCGGATCTTGTGATCCTCGGCCAAATCTGCCGCCGCACCCGCCCTCACGGATGTCCTCGGAAGATGGGAAGGCGCAAGTGTGTCGACGCATGTAGCGTCCCACGCACAAATGGGCCTCCCAACTCCCATGGGACTAGTGTCTATCGGCTAGAATTATAAAGACCACGTATAATCACATTGTAAAACAAATATCACACTAATATTATAAATGCGAAAGTTTGGATGGATGGCTGCATGGATAGGTGGATGGATGTTTGTTCACGCCAAAACTACGAAACAGATTGAGCTGAAATTTTGCATTTGCGTAGCTCTAAGCCTGGAATCAAACATAGGCTACTTTTTATCACATAAATCAGTTTCCATGGGATTGAAATTACCTCTGAACTTTTCCATAGAAACAACGCGTGCGAAGCCGCGGGGAGAAGCTAGTGATGTATGCCTATTACTATTTTGTAGTTGTATTTTTTTAATTTTTTTTGTTGCATTGAAAAGCAAGACTGTAGGTAATATTGTTCCTTCTATTATTACATTTTTGTTGTTGTTGAATTAAAAATATAGCTGTACCTACCTCACCACTCTACTTTATAAAATAGTATTAGACTCTCTTTTGTTTGCTCATAATAAATTAACTATCTATCGTAGGTATCATTACTAATTTTCAATCTGTTGATGGATTTCCTGTTTTTAGGGTTTCGAAGATCGGTTTCGAAACCTTTATGGTCTCGCTTTGTCTGTCCTTTTTTCCCTCCTTAATAACTCAGCAACTACTGCAGCTATCAACTTGAAATTTAAAATAATAATACATTTCGTGCGCCTGTACAGATTTTAAGAAAAAAAAATTAAAATAAATGAAAAATGAAAATGAACATTTTCCATACAAATTGAGATGTCAAAATTTTAAAAGAGACCTACAGAGTCAAGTGGGGTATCAAATGAAAGGTATTCGTTTGTACATTTCAAAATAGTTTTTGAAATTTCTGTAGGTTTCATACTTTTTGAAATATTTTGAAAATAGTCGAAAAAATACCCATTCCCCCCCCTTATCTCCGAAGTTTGCAGAGCGATTCATTCAAAGTGTATCGAGCGTTTGTAGATATAGATCTATATTTTACAGGAAAAATATAGAGAAGTCTGTGAAATGAACACTTTTTGAAAAATTGACAAAAAGAGGGGGGATAATTTTCAAAAGGGAGGGCTACCCCACTGAGTGGGGTATCATATGAAAGGTATTGGTTTGTACATTTCAAAACAGTTTTTGAAATTTCTGTAAGTTTCATACGTTTTGAAATATTTTGAAAAAAGTCGAAATTTTACCCGCTCCCCCCCCCCTATCTCCGAAGTTTGCAGAACGATCCATTCAAAATGTATGAAGCGTTTGTAGATATAGATCTATATTTTACAGGAAAAATATAGAGAAGTCTGTAAAATGAACCCTTTTTGAAAAATGGTCAAAAAGAGGGGGGATAATTTTTAAAAGGGGAGGCTACCCCACTGAGTGGGATATCATATGAAAGGTATCGGTTTGTACATTTCAAAACAGTTTTTAAAATTTCTGTAGGTTTCATACTTTTTGAAATATTTTGAAAAAAGTCGAAATTTTACCCTTTCCCCCCCCCCTATCTCCGAAGTTTGCAGAGCGATCCATTCAAAATGTATGAAGCGTTTGTAGATATAGATCTATATTTTACAGGAAAAATATAGAGAAGTCTGTAAAACGAACACTTTTTGAAAACTGGTGAAAAAGGGGGGGGATAGTTTTCAAAAGGGGGGGCTACCCCACTGAGTGGGGTATCATATAAAAGGTATTGGTTTGTACATTTCAAAACAGTTTTTAAAATTTCTGTAGGTTTCATACTTTTTGAAATATTTTGAAAAAAGTCGAAATTTTACCCGTTCCCCCCCCTATCTCCGAAGTTTGCAGAGCGATCCATTCAAAATGTATAAAGCGTTTGTAGATATAGATCTATATTTTACAGGAAAAATATAGAGAAGTCTGTAAAACGAACACTTTTTGAAAAATGGTCAAAAAGGGGAGGGATAGTTTTCAAAAGGGGGGGCTACCCCTCTAAATGGGGTGTCATATGAAAGGTATCAGTTTGTACACTTCAAAACAGTTTTTGAAATTTCTGTAGGTTCAATACTTTTCGAAATATTTTGAAAAAAGTGAAATTTACCGCTACACCCTATCACCGAAGCATGCAGAGAGATCCATCTAAAATGTAGGTTGGTACCTACTAGTTTTAGGTCTTCATTAAAATTCGGAGTCTCTAACCAGTACCTTTAGTACATACCTACTTGTTGACAAACGTTCGAAACCCTCGGCGCGCGAGTTACACTCGCACTTGACGGGTCTTGTTTAATGTTTGTCTCGTCTAGTACGTGATGCCCACAGCATGGTTCCGACGGAAGACTAGCGTTGTGGTAGCCTACGGCTATTACAACATATGCTGAGTCGGACGCCAATTTATAGCTTTAAGTTTCATTAATGTAAGTCGAAGTAGTGTGTAATTGTTTTTAGTTAAATTTACAAGTTCAGTTTATCAGTTTACATAATGTGTTAGTAAGTCGTAAATAACTGTAGGTAACTTACTAAATGCATATCACTACAAAATACTGTATCTTAGTTACAAATAAAGATGTTCTTATTCTTATTCTTATCTATAAATCGGTCTTGAAAAATCAGCTTCACCAATTTGTACATTAAGACTTTTTAAACGACACGGCGTAGAATTTCGTAGACCTTGCTTTGGGTCTTGTAGACCATGCGTAGACTTTCGTAGGCTTTTCGTAGATCCTGCGTAGCACTTACACAATGACGTCCGTTGCCCGGTGGTCCATCTTCGTGTTTCACCTGGGTGGATCAGGGGAAGAAATAATTTCCCTTGTCCACCAGAATTTTCAGATGTTGACACCTGTACATATCTGTATCATGTTCTTAATAAAAAGGATTATTCTCCTTTGGGCATAAAGAAAATTATCTAAAAAATTCATTTTCTTTCATTTTCTTATATGAGTGAAAATGACTATTTTTTAGATCTAATCTTGCAATGTTTGCGAAACGAACAAAAAATACATTCAAAGTAACTTTTTTATCCGAGTCTCGGTATTTTACATAATTTTCTTTATGCCTAAAGGCGAATTATCTTTCCTATTCTAGACTCGAAAAGATCTGAATTTTTTGCTTATTTCTTTGTAGAATCAAGAATTCCTTTCAAAGCTTTTTTTCATTACTGTTTGCAAATTTATTATGTTTATAGCAGGGTAACCTATAGTTTAACAAAGGGCGCCCAGTCCCTAAACATGACGGGACACCGGTTCATTGAATTTAAATCGTTGTTACTGACTTTGCTGTTTTCGACTTTTTTGTTCACGTTTTATTTTAATGGAAAATGTAACAGTTTTACGCACGATTTCAGTAAATTTTAGACTTAGTTTTACTCGGGATCACTGCTACAAGTAATCACACTAACATTAAAAATGCGAAAGTTTGGATGGATGGATGGATGTTTGTTAGATACCTCTTCACGCCAAAACTACTGAACGGATGGGGCTGAAATTGTGCATACAGGTAATTCTAATCCTGGAATCAAACATAGGCTTATATTATAAATATGGCAATACTATTTATCCCATAAATTAGTTCCCTTGGGATAGAAATTACCTTTAAACGTTTCCATAGAAACAGCGCGTGCGAAGCCGCGGGCATAAACTAGTTTATGAATAAAAGTCTTGTCATTCTACCTAGTTCAGAGATTTCATCGTGGTTATAATTACGCAATACAACTGCCATATAGGTGGTCCCTGATTGACTTCCTCTCTCAGCCTTTCAGCTCACGATTTAGTAAACTGAAAATAAATAAAGGAATTCCTCATAAACTTTCTGTTCGTTGGAAGAAGGTACGAGCTTGGTGAGGAGCAGAGCGATTTATGATGATGAGGTAGTTCCTCCTGTCTTTAAATCAAAAGATTGAAGATTGAGTTAGAGTTTTTGGGAAAAGGGGCAAAAATCGAATTGAATAGCTTTTGCAGATGTATATTTTTGGTTGGTAGGTGCACGTTTTTCTATTAATGTTCAATTTTTTATATAAAAGTACATCTTTTAAGCCCCTGACAAAACAGGTTAATATCTATACCATAATATTGTACACAAATATGCCTGAGACAACCTTTTGTGATTCACTCACAAAAGTTGTCTCAGTATTTGTGTATGTCTTATTAACCTAATATGGTTTTTTCTTTCGCGCATTATGCTACGAGTCTGCTGGTAATTGTGGCTTTACATAAAGTGATACACAAATGAATCAAGATTCACCCTACATACTCATAAGTACCGCCTTAGGATGATCCTAGAGTTTTTAGCGAAATGAAGTATTACGTTTAACCTAGATTCTGCCTAAATGATGATGTTTTTAATCGATTTGACTTTCATGATGACCATTTAGCTATCGCGCTCGAATACCTTGTCTATACTCGCTCCGCTTATGACTAAGCCAGCAGCCACTGCAGCAACTATTGGGTAGACTAATTTGTTCTGTAAAGAGTGGCTTAACTGCTGATAATTTATGGAGTTGCGCTCGGGGCCAGTCAGTTATGAACTCGCAAACTGAGACGAGAGGGGAAATAGTGTATAGCGTGAACTATGTATGTTTTAAATGAGATCATTTAGTATTATGTATACCAGATATCTGGTATACAAGCTCTGCTTAGTTTGGAGCTAGATAAGCTGCCTGGATTGTCCAGCATTATTATTATGGGTTTCTCATATATTTATATATAATATATTTATTTAAGGTACAACCAAAGGCTTAAAATTATCAGTAAGTATTACAAATTTACAAGAGCGAAACCCCCAAACACAGCTGTATCTCTATACTTAAAAGGGGATTTTCGAAGCAATTTATAGATTTGTATCATCGATCAAAAATTTCCGGCCGGGGGACGCCGCAGGCCGCATACTTGATCGATGATTTGTATCATCGATCAAAAATTTCCGGCCGGCCTCCCTTAGATGCACAATGCGCGCCCTGAAAACGTCAGAATCAAAAGGTATCCCATTTGGCATTTTGGGATACCTTTTCAACTAGTGTCATTTTAGCTCTCGGCCCGAAAGCATGGTCAAGTGCTCGTATAAAAAATGCAATAATCGACCGACCAAGCAACAGAAAAAGGATGGAATTTCTTATTTTCAGTAAGTTTAAATGTAATTTTTACCTGTGTATTGTGATATGAGCCAATTGAGCCTTGTATACTTGAGAAATCAGCATTAAATATTGTTGTTGGGTTTGCCTATCTAAAAATATTTATTTTGTTCTAAGTTGATGAATGGAGTGGCTATTGTTTCTAATTTTTTTTTATTTATTTGTGGTAAGTTGTAAGTGATAATTTTTTTTTCATGAAAAGACATTTCAAATAACTGGTTGAGGTTTATAAAATAACTAGCTGACCCGCCCTCAATTTTATTTGTCCGACGAGAGTCCACGACTCTCTAATAAAAGAAAGACTACCAAAAGTATTAGATTTAATCAACTTAGTATTTAATTTTTAGTTACCCTCGTGATCCTGTGCGTTGGGAAAAATGAAGGTCCATGTTAGCACAACAGCGATGTGAACCATATTTTAAACCTGGCCGTGAAAGCCTCATTTGTTACAAGCATTTTAAAGAATGTGATGTGCTACAACACCAAAACAGGCATAAGAAGACTACGTAAAACAGCTGTTCCTTAAACAGTATGTCTATTTTATTTAACGCAATTGTTTTTAACTATTTTAGCTTTACATTTAATAATAATCGTAGTTAACAGGAACATGAAGCAACTAGCTTAATATTCCTGATACTAGGTAGGTACTTATTATTTTATGTTTTGTTGCTTTGTGGTGTGGATTGTCCAGGATTTCTAATTTATAGTTGTATCATTAAGTGATTCGTTATCTTTACCTCAATTCTGTTGATTATATAATCCTTATAAAAATAAACAGTGTATAAATTATTTTTAGGTAGGTACCTTCCTACCTACTTACAAAATAAAATAAAATAAATTCGACTCCACTAATCTCTTGTTCCGCATGCAAAAAACTTGACAGGCTCTGCGCAAGCTGTCTGCGTCAAAACAAAACGTGGACACTTTTGAGTGTCATTCTTGTAAGGTTCTAGGTATCTACGGGGGACGCCGCATGCCGCATACTTGATCGATGATTTGTATAGATTGTGTTAAAGAAATTAACTAAGTTTTGTATTGAATTTATTTATTACTATTTTATAATTGATGAATACCTGAAAGCTTATTGGAGGTTTTCACGGTGGAATAGTACAATGAAAGAGACTATGAACATGTTACGACTGAACTATATGCATAATTAAAACATAGTTTCTATGTTACAAAATTTTAAACTAAACTTTTACCATCAATATTATCATCAGGCGCCAAAAAACTCTCCGCTGAGCAACCGCCTGACCGAGCTGACACTTGTTCAGCATAAATCCAGGTGAAAGTGCTTACTTATGTTGTTAAAATTATTACTCGCTCGCCACAAGAACGAATTTTGTCGGTAGTTAGTGCCAGCATGAAAACCGTAGAGAGGGGGGTTAAATCTGATAGGCTCTAAGGGTTTTAATTTATTTTTTTAAGTATGTTGGGACCATTAATATTGTGATTTTAAGTTTAAAAGATAAGTCGGCGATCTCACGCCATGATTTCCATGATCTCGGGCTATTAATAGTGACCTGGGTTCTTTGGGAGGCATGCGTGGGGCCGAAACCAACAGCACAGAGGCCCTTTATGAGAGTTAATCAAAAGACGAGGGATTCACATAGCTAGTACCATCCTCAGGTGGAAAATATGGTAAACCTGTCCACCAGGTTTTTGGTCTATGGTCGTTAGGAACGTTTATAGGCAGAAGAACGGCAAGAAAGACATCAGATTGTTCGTAAGATCATAAACAAGGAATTATAAAATTCAACTCTATTAGCTCTCTCGGCCCGTTCGGGTCAGAAAAGCCCAACTTAACCAAGCTACAGTACTTAAAATGTAAAGAAAATCCGCTCCCTCTTGCACTTCACTTTCTGCCATCAAACGTAATTGAAGATGTGCCGAACCCATCAAATCACACATCATCTTATTAAAGATCTATGCCAAAAACCTTTATTTGTTCTAGACGGCAGCGGTTATCTCAACTTAAGATAAGAAATATGTACTTACCTTATTTTAATCTGAAGTCTGAAGTATTTAATAAGCTGAGTGCTCTACTCCTTCCACTTGACTCTAAGATTTAATATTGCTTGAAGATTGTATGAATAGTTTTTAATCGAAACTGCGTCGGTACTTCAGTTGGAAAATTGATGTTTTTGCTTGATTTTTCAGTTGAACGATTAATTACAGAGCTTATGAATTCAAGAGAGTATTGAATCTGGTCAAGAATTGATCAGTAATTTACAGTGCACAGTTTTCAAATCCGCTGTCGTATTGGACAGATCTGCTGCGAAAAGTTTTAAGTCTACGTCAACATGCAATTCTTAAAAAAATTGTCTAGTTTACTTATTCCATTATACAAGATGTTTGGTATTGGGACCGATATAATTATTTTGGGAATAGGCTAAATTTTTTCGGTAGATTTAATGTCCGTAGAGCCAATTTTGTGATTAAAATTCATTCCGATGAACAAGATTAAAAGATTAAAACAAGACATAAAAAAGTGTCTGCTTAATCGTGACCCTAGCAACTATGACGCAGAGCCAAAAATAAAAGAAGAAGAAGAAGAAGAAGAAGACATGTACCTCTTATTTTAAAACCTAATAAATAATTTCTTATGTCATATTGTCGGAAAAAAATGGGTATTTTTGCTTCCGACTGGTGTTGATATGGATCAGTTGAGCTATCTGTAGACTGTTTGCAACAGTCGGCAGTTAGCTCAATTGTTTCAATTGTAAATACTAGTATAATTTTCTTTGTGAATAAATGTCTCTTTTTTCAAAATATTTCACAAAGAAGAGACCTACAGAAATTTCAAAACTGTTTTGAAATGTACAAACCGATACCTGTCATTTGATACCCCACTCGGTGAGGTAGCTTCCCCTTTTGAAAATAAATAAGACCAGAGGAATTGTGTCACGTCACGATCTTCAGGTTATTTATTTTCGCCCAAAGTGTGTTTTACATATCATATTAACTAAAAATATTACATTTAATGTTTTATATAACTAATATTACATTTAATGTTTTATATAACTAACACCGCAGGGCGAACCTGGATGAGATTGGCGCAGGACCGTGTGGAGTGGCACAAAAGTTTGGAGACCTATACCCAGCAGTGGGTGAAGTCGGGTTGCGGATGATGATGATGATGATAACTAATAGAATCCTTGCGAATAGTTTCTTGTTACTAAGTTTGATGGCATAAATTGTCCTTATAGCTTTGTAGTCTGAGTTTCTATGAAAACTTTAGTTCCCGTTTGTAGCAGGCCTGTATTGTTACAGCGTAGTTTGTCACGAGTTCCGCTGGAATTATACGAGTCAGTAGAACCTCTTTGAAATGTCAAGTGCGCTTGTTTGTGTAATTTGTTTTAAATTAATTCGGGATCGGCGTTTGGAGGTTTTTGTCTGATCTGTTTATTTTGCACAACAATGGAGACCAGTTGAAGCTAAAAGGGCGAAAGGAGAAGGTAAAGAAAATACCTTGAAGTGGGTGATCTCAAGCTAAAATTTAAGAAGGCAAGATCCGAATAACAATAATGAAAAAAACTGTTTGATACATTTTGTGCGATGTTTCATACGATTTCATATAACGTACTATTCAGCTGACATAGAAAGTGGTATGAAAACGTACGTGTAGTATTTAATTAACTGACAAAAGTCCATCCCTTAAGTGTTATGGCCACATAAGCTTGTCGCACACCTGGAAAGCAAGGCTGCAAGAATGGCACTAAAATGTGCTTTCAAATATGGGCAATATCTCGTAACATTATATGCATTTTATATTGACGGCATCAGATGACATACAGCTCGCGGACCACTCGTTTGAAGCTTGTTTGAAGTTATTTTGTCACTGTAAAATGTACTTAACTAAAGATAGTTTAAGGCCTTAATTGAATGCACGAGCTTTACCTAGCCCGATTATAAACGCATATCCAACCAAAACGTTAGATGAAAGCAATATAATCCGCCGCTTAGTACCAACATTAGAATAGAACCTTATCTTAAGGCTCTACCTCCCCGAACACTAGCGCCGCCACATATTTTATCTTATTATTACGTCGAAGAAAGAAAATTCCAAAAATTACGTGGGCAATTTGTGATACCTATCATAAGCATTTTTTAACGCCTCTGTAATAGTTTTATTTTGTATAGTTTAGGCAGAGATACGATGTTGCCCTTGGTGGCCACCAAACTCTATTTTCGCATCTCTGTTTAAACTATACAAAATAGGCCACCAAAACGTGTCGTTTTGGTGGGACTCGGTAGGACTTTCTCGCTTTGGTGTAAAATGCAACATGCATTTGCTATGGCCGAAAAGTGCACTGTTTCGCAAATAATATGGTCGAGATCTCAGGAGCTCGGCAGTTTATTGAAATGACTTATGATTTGATTTGATAAGGTTATTATTACTAGGTAATTCTTTATTTCGTTAAACCACATTCTACATAACTGTAAGGTTATAAAATAAAAGGCTGGAAGGTATTATTACTAGGTAATTCTTTGGTTCGTTAAACCAGTTTCTAATTTAACTCATAGGTTAAAAATAAACGCTGAACCTTTATTTCATTAGGTTAATTGTTAACCCTGAGGTTAATAAAATTCTAAGGGTGCGTTTTCGGTGGACAACTAGAGCGTGAATGGAAACGGTTTTCAGACATGTTTCATGAAGATCAGTTTTTAAATCAGTTTTTAGGGAACCTGATTTAAAAACTCTCGGAAACTTGTAATCAGAATAAATACCCACATTAGACTGAAACGTGAAGACAAAATTAGATGTCTAAAATGCGGTCGTGTATCACGTTCGGGGAAAGAGTTATGCAGCAGCAAGCCGAACTTGAAACTAGATAGAACTAGATTCTGGACTCGACTGCGGTTATGTGATATCCGCAACCAGCGAGATTTATTCACCCGCTTGTGTACTTTAGATTTAGTTGGGGATTTTACCAAATTATCTTGTTTACATTTAAGAGAGGATTTGTTCAAACTTTGTGGGCTATTATATCCTTAAATCATTAATTCAGGCGGCAGTAAGAGTTACTACTTTAAGTTACTACTTGCACGTTAGCAAATCGGCTGTCTTTCTGTTTATCATTTGATTGTTTTGAAAAAACTTTAAAACAACTTCGAATTTCTACGGGACAAAATATTATTAAACCCTCGAGGATACAATACAATACAATACAAGTACTCTTTATTGCACACCAAATAAAACAGAAACACGGGACAGGAAAAGACAAACACATAGCAATGCACAATGGGCGGCCTTATCGCTATGAGCGATCTCTTCCAGGCAACCTTTGGATGGACAGGAAATGGAAGAACATGTATAGACGGTGGCGTGTTCTACAGTGGGTATAATATTTGGATTAAACATACGTAAGCAAATACTAATAGCTATAAATACAATTAATATGACAGATACATATAATAAATATGATATACATAAAATAAATATCATATACATAAAATAAGTATAATATACATAAAAAGAAATATAATTTAAATAAAATAAATATATAAGGTGTTTAGAATAATACGAATTTAATATTAACAGAGGATATTAATTTTATAGGACCACCTCGGATCATTCTCTATAACATTACGAAAGAACTTTCAAAATAGGTCTACTATTGACGGAGAAATCTAAAAACATACATAGAAAAACATCCATACAGACGAAAATAGAACCCCTCCTTTTTATAAGTCGGTTAAAAATGAACGAGATTGTGACTAAAACGGACGAACAACAGTTAAACGAGCACGAGTAATCAAGGTAAATTATTAGTTTTTATCATTTGATTTTGTAACTTATTATCTCCAGCTGATAACATGAAAGAAAAGAAATATATAAGGGACCTACACCAAGTAACACCGAACTTACGTACTCGCACCGATCTTCTTACATTTTCAGAATAAGCTCCATCGTATGATTGAAACCATAAACCATGTATCGCCATCTCGTCTGTCTGTCAGTCAACGTTTCAGAGCGAGATGTCAATTGTCAATGACACTCCAAAAGCTGCTTGGACGAAAGAAATCACAGTCTGTACCTATGTGTGGACTTGTTTGATAGTTGTGTTGAGATTGGGGTCTCGTGTTGAACAGGCAAATAGTTAATTCATACACTTCATATCATTGTTAGACAAGTAACTTTTTTGTATTTTTAGTAGTGTAGTGTTATTTTTTGTCTGTGGTCTGCCACCCGTGTTGACACGAGCAAAGGTCCTGTCAGAAAACCAGTGTTACTCTACTTCTTGTGGAGCAACATTATGCTGAGATAGGACCTTTTGGTTCGCTGCATTGCTTGCTACTGTTAGGTACTATTATTTTATTATTGTTATTGTAATATTCTTATGTAAGTATAAGTATTGTAATAGTTGCAAGCTTTCTAGTGAACTAATAAATTAATTTTATTTCTTTCTTCTTTCTTCTATGTAGTGTAGACCAAATAAAATTAATAGAAACGCATGCTCGCAAGCGAGGATGATGCGTAGATACCTACTAAAGGTTAAAACCTCCACCACACTGACGCGATTTTGAAGCTGCGTCTTGCGTTTTGCGATTTTGCGGGGGGCGGGCGGTAGCCGGAGACAGTGTATTACGGCGGGAGGGAGGGCGACACAAGACGCGCTTCAAAATCCTGTGTGGTGAAGACATAAAGGCAATACAATACAAACTAAACTTCACTTCACTGCTAAATCATTCAGGCAATAGTCCTCCGTCTAATCGTCGATAAATAAATTATGCCTCGCTGTAGTGCCTCGGTTCCGCCAGACACCTGCCATAACGAGCGATAAATATTTAGTGGTTGCTTCAGCAACGTGGTATGCCATCCCTCGAGGCTCGATTGTGCTTCCTATTCCTATCATTAGAGACCATAGATAAAAGTAAAATTCAGTAGTTAAGGCGAATAGTATATAGTATATGAGTGGATAGTGGCGCCACTACATATTTAATTTTATAATTACGTTATACATAGGAATTATCAAAAAATCGGACCGCGCGTAGACGATATCTATCATAAGCTTTTTTTAAATGTATCTTTTTATAATCGTTTTGTTTTGTGTTATTCAATCAAAAACCTTGTTTGGAGAGCTTGGTGGCCACCAATAGGAACTAAACTCTTAAAACAAGTATCTGCCGAAATAATACAGTACAAAACTATTAAAGATACATATAAAAAAAGCTTATGATAGATATCGTCTACGCACGGTCCGATTTTTTGATAATTCCTTTGTATAACGTAATTATAAAATTAAATATGTACTGGCGCCACTATCTACCCTACTATTCGCCTTAAGATACGTTCTCTCAGCATTGACTTAACAAATGGCCTGGATTGTGTTACAACTAAACGCAAAGAAACGCTATTTCTAATCTTTTGCGATATATCTAAATAATGAACAACGAATATGGACCCGCATGCCCAGCGCGGGGATTATGGGCATTACCCCCATGAGATAAAAGCCAATAAGGCGTTTATCAGGGGGAGGCCTGCGTCCAGCAGTGAACTAACACAAGTTGTTGAGGTTGAGGTTGAGGAATATGGATAGACAAAGTGCGACCAAGACAACACGCACGCGAAACACGAACGCCGGCGACGCCGCCGCGCCGCCGGTCCGACCATGACTGAGGTGGGTGGATCTAATTGGACCTATTTTGGCTGTCCACTTTCTAGAAGCTTGTACCCGATTTCCCGAAATTTACTTACATCGATGTTAGAGACCAAAGGTCTGTCCCGTTTACCTACAAGTAATTTAGTAAGACTTTTAGTGAGTCAGTGACCCTGAGTGGTTTAACATAATTAATCATTTTATCGGGTATTTATCGCGCACCTTTTGTTATTATTTATCCTAAATTTCTACCGCGTTATAGCGATCGTGGTCACAGAGCGACGGGATTAATCACAGGGTTCCACGAGGAAGACAAACGAAAACGAATCTTCACGATTAAAATTGGGGTGTTTCTTGATCTCAATCGCCTCGGTTTTGTTTTTAGTTACTTAACCACTCAGAGTAAAGACGAATAAAGACCTAGAAGACTATTCCTAAGAACTAGCTGTTAGTTAAAAAAGATTGAAAATAAAATCAAATACGAGTATAATATCTCTGGTAGAACCGCTTGGCTAAAAGCCTCTACACTACACTTGCCATGTTAGAAATAAACCAACTTATCTAGATCCACCAAACTCATTCAAGTTCATCACAAATGCAGTCCCGCTTATCTTTCCAACTTCCGCTCGAGAACTTATAAATTTAATGTCCTAAAGGATTTACGATAGAATTATGACTTCAAGTTTGACTCCTGTACCCGTACCACGGATCAAAACTAAACAATTATCTATTTCATTTTATTGAATAGATCCATTCAATTCATCCTAGGATTTGGGAAATGAATAAACCGTGATTGAGCCAAATGTAGTCAGAAGATTAATAGAGGTAATTCGCCATATGATGCGTGTAATTCCATAACCCACCAAAATATTTTTTTTATCTGTGCATTATCTGCGCATTTGATTTACATATTCAATTTTTGAAGTTTTCAAAGGAAAAATTGTGGCAGCAAACATTCGGAACTAAGTAAGAAGGAAAAAAGTGGAAAAAAAAACAATCTTTACCAACAACAATACAACTACACCATCACACTCGATTCAAACTCACATTAACACATAGTACTCCATATCCTTATGAAATATGGAGTCGCACTTTCCAACTTCCTTCTTCCCTACCCTATCCCTTTCATTTAAAGCTTAATTTCCCTCGGCAGCTGAAAGTTGGTATCCTTGTTCAAAGACAGTTGTTTTGCTGACAACTTTGTTTAGGTTTGATTCATCGTCTTCATTTGACAAGGGTTTCGGTTAACGGATGAGTCTCCTTGCGACTTGTGTTCGGGTGATTACTTTGAGGCTGGCGTAAGTGGTAACTAGTCCTGGCTGCTTATTCTTGAAAACAGGATGAATATCAAATAAGTATTTTAAAACTAGGCTCTTACTCTACATCTTGTTTTTGCACTCTTGAATAGGATTTGGAAGGAATTTTATGTAACTGACAGAAATAGCCATGGCGGTCGTGGTCGTAAGGATAAATCCATCCAGCTCAGCCAGTGGTGTCATAAGAGCCGACCAAGGGAACCAGAGGGTACCAGGAATATGTGTGTATTTTTAAAACCAAAGCGATGAAAAATCCGCCTGCCAAACATGGTGATTATTGCAAAACACCGCATGTTGTTCCAACTCGAAAAATAACAACTAACAGGCTAAAGTTTTCTTCGACCCTTCTTTACATACCAAAGCGATAGAAATAAAAAATATCGCTTTATTTCCGTGTCAGTGTTTGGTTTTGTAATTTGACCTTTTCTAAATGTGATTTATTGTACCTATTTATGAAATTAATAATTTTTGATTTTGATTTTTGATTCATGTTGGGCATATTTATCAGCGGACGTGCCTGTAAATGAAATCGAATTTTTGCTCGCCCTACCGACCCGAACTACAATCATTTGTTAATATTGAAATCAGAATGGGCATCGGGATTGAAACTGTTTCCAAGAGTACGCACTCCGTAGTGGCAAATTTGGAAACCTTAATTTGTTGAAATTGTCTTTGGTAAGTTTGTGTTGATGATATAACTCATCTTCTAGGTTCTAGGTTGAGTTTGAGGGAATTATTCTTACCATTAGACCTGTGGCATAGACTTATGGCATGGCCCTTCCCTCCATCGACAAAACAGTGCCACTGGCGACTGGCGGTCTATTTGTATAAAAAGGAGCGTTTTTGTTTCACAACAAGATTTTAAGAACGATCACCTCTTAAGCACAGTGCTAAAAATGCAGAGAGAGGTTTTGCTAAAATCACCACAATTGGCAGGCGAATTGGTGATCGCATTCGTAGAGGCAGTATATTTGGTTAGTACACAAATCAGATTGTTTTCCAGTTTTCCCGATGCCCGGTGCATATAGTATTCCCTTTGAAAGCTGCAAAAAATCAAGTAAGTACTCACCCCAAGTCGTCAAACACATCAAACACGTATCAAGAAAATTACCCCATTCTTGTTCCCTCACCCCACTTACTTGATCCTTCACACCATCTCAGGACGTAAAGCGATTCTAATTCACCCCATAAACCTTAAATAACCCTCAAAGGCGTATGTAGGGTAATGTTCCGTAGGTGGAACTACCTACGGTACTAGCATAAGGGCTTGCGAGCGGCAAGAATTTGAAGTGCAAAAATACTGGAAATTTTTGAGGATTATATAAAAATTAACGCTATAAGTGCTGTACACTTTATTCGTATGATGGCTGCCAATGTGTATTTATTGAGATCAGGTAAAACACTATTACAGGTTTCTTTTTTAAGCCGCGATTTCAGCGATGCGTTAACTGGTATATTTTACTTTTGCCGGTGAAGGTGACCAGCTCTCGCGAGGGCTATATCAGTGCATTTTTTTTTATATCAGTAGAATGTGTTTTGGGAGTAGCGTTACCTACTTACAAACTGCAATAAAACCTGAAAGAACCTTAGTATTTGGAGCCGTAAATGTCAACAGGTCGTGTAGTGTTTATTTGTAAATAAAACTGTGGCATACAAAAAGGTGGCTACACATACGGTTCTGATTTCCATAAGAATGCGAATTCAAACATCGCAAAGTAGCTAATTATTTTTGGCGATAATGATATTTTGGTACCAGGTATCACTATTTTGAATTGTTGTGGTGACACAAAACACGGTGTGTTTTGTGGACCACAGTGTGAGTAAAAAGTAGAATCAGATTTTTGATAGATATCCTTTGAATGATATCTACAATGTCTGGTATTGCTATCGACCGAAACGCACACTTTGAAAAGACTGAAAGATATTTCTTCTAAGCCATCCGGTCGCCCGTTGTACATTTGTTTTATGCAATGTATTTTTGTTGGTGTACAATAAATTTTTCTACCCTGCTCTATGTAGACCACGAAAGATGAATTTGTTCAGACTTGTTTTTTTTTAAATGCCCAATGAGAATTTCAAATGAATATCTAGCCTTACTTACCCCCGCATCCTTTATGCCACATCCATAAAATTTACTGTCCACATAACGAAGACATAAAAAAATTTAATTGGTGTTTAAATTTGGCGGGATTGTTGCGAATTTAGACGGGTTGTGTCGGAATTATGTAAAGACGTAAAAGTTTTATGGACGCCTGTGACGGTTCGTATATTTTGTGAAATGTTTTTGCGGGTTGTAGTAGCATGTTTGTAATTTAGCTTATTGCTGTTGGTTGTGGCAGCAGAAATGAAGACAAAACTGTAAAATTTACAAATTTGTCTTCATTTCTTCTGATCCTACGTTAGAGAAGATTTAATCTTCATCATAGTGGCACTCGTCGTGTGTGGTCTTCATGTAGGTACCAACTTTCTGGCTGGGAAGTTAATATCATTCATCTTCCCGATATCTCGATCGCAATATTTGTCTACGCTCAATATTCATGTAGCACCTAGAGCACTCATAAAATACACACAGTGCCTACTGCAGATATGGTCTGGTCGTTCCATCTTACCTATGCGACAAGATATTTTCTGTATTCTTGAAGTCTTGAATAAGCTGCATGAAATACACTATTTGTTGAGTACTGTATCTTGAACCCTTTAGTGCTAGAATTTAGTGCTAGAGTAAGTGAAATGTACTGTACTGGCTGAAGTGTGAATTATTCCCGCCTCCAGAACTCCAGAAACATCAGCTCCTCCGTTCAATGTGAACGCAATACACGGTAATACCCTGCTTGAGCCGGATAATATAGAGTGATGTGGACCCGGGCGGGATTCACCGGATATCGTGCTGATTGAAACTGAAGCTCAGTGAGGGTATTCCCGATGCTCGATCGTACGCCGATTCCATCTTGAACTTCGATTCCGAACCCATTTTAAAGTTTGGAGGGCACGGTTGGACCCTGTTGGTCAATTAAAATAATTTTTACGTTTTTGTTATTATAGTGCGTAAGCCCATCGCAATCTGGATAATTTCAATGTTAAAAAATAAAATAAACTTCAATGTTTCCCCTGTAGGTGGAGCTAACGGCGCTTGAGTCCGTAGAAAGTCGCAAAGATTATCGACTCCCACGTCATTTGACTTCGTGGTGCAGTTGGTTATCACATTCCCGTACTGAGGGGAGGACGCGGGTTCAAGTCCCGTCAAAGTCGAAAATTTTTGCGATATTATTTGATTTCTTAGAAATTAAAACAATTTTTTTGGAACTTCCTAAACAAAATTTTGTCATGTCTTCTGTTTCTCATAACTATAAAGTGTTTACGTAAAGTGTATGTTGGAATTACGTAAACCAAATTTTGTCAAGTCTAGTATCTAAATTTTG
The DNA here is from genome assembly GCA_963564075.1 of Eupithecia subfuscata. Classification (NCBI taxonomy): domain Eukaryota; kingdom Metazoa; phylum Arthropoda; class Insecta; order Lepidoptera; family Geometridae; genus Eupithecia; species Eupithecia subfuscata. The sequence goes on from OY751102.1 coordinate 2,579,405, forward strand.
ACAAAATAATTAACCTTTTACTCTACTTTGGAGCTTTTGGCTACAATGCTGAATCAGTCAAATTTCAGATACAAACATAAGGCCGTGTTCTAAATTTTAGAATTAGAATTTGCGCGAAATCATGACTGTCGCTAAATTTAAATTTTCATGAATAACCCCCTCATCCGCCTACAAGCAATTAGGGTTATTTAAAATTCTCATCAGGGCTTCTCTAACTTAGTGAGATAAATCCGGTTAATGATAGTTACGGCATGTGAAATCGGAGGAGTAGGTATATTGGCATCAAGTAACACTAATAATGTTTGCAACAGTCTGCAGTTAGCTCAATTGTTTCAATTGTATACACTAGTTCTAATTTATTTCTAATATGTGATTGTAATTTTCCCTGTCAATGAAGAGAAGTAAGTAATATAAATGCGAATGCTTGGATGTTTATGCATTGTTTACTGCTTGTCTATACTAACTTTATGATCTATACATTGAGAGAAATGCCTGTATTCTATTATCTTCTCTACGATTTAGTTTAAATTAATTTAACTTAGGCATTTTGCACGCTCGTTAATTTCGTGAAAGGAGTGAGTTTCAGTTGGTTTTTCGCTAGATTAAACTTTGCAGGGTTTGAAAATCGAGTTCCTAGGAGAAGGTGAATTTAACTAAAACAACAGTAAAGTATCCCTAGCCGAATTTCCACCACGGCGGCCTGTCTCATCGGAGACTAACCAGACGGCAGGACATATTATGGTGCACAAGTGTGTGCGCAAACACAGGTGCACTCTCTATTCCCTCACTCTTATAATCCGGAGGACCGACACGACCGGGGAGAGGTCAAGCGCAATACCAACGGCTTAACGTATTTTCCGAGGCACAGGGGTGTAACACCGCCAATGTTGCCCTAAATTAAACAACTTCCTGACTACGGGCTTCTACTGTGATTTTTTTTGCTAGAAAAATCCCAAGAACAACTATCGCCCGACCCGGGATTTGAACCCAGGACCTCATAATCAGCGGTTGAACAAGCTGACCGCTAGACCAACGAGGCAGTCAACTGTACCTAAAGTAACGTTATAAAATCGAAATTCAATATAATGTATAGGTATTGAATTTCGATTTTATATTTAGGTAAAATCGAAATGCAATATATGTATAGGTATAAAATATGTTGTATATAAATAGGTATATAGTTTTAACAATTCAAAATTGCAAAATCCAGAAACTTTTTTGTTATTTTACAAAAAAATAGTTCCAATGAAATACACGCAAGTATGAAAATTACCACTTATACATTTTTAATTAAAGAAAAAACGGTACCTTTTTGACTGTAGCTGTAATATAGGTTCTTTTATTTGAATACAGAATTACTATTTATTTCACAAATTTTATTTACCTTCATACCTACAAAGTAAAAATCCATTTTCGTATATCCCGTACCATTTTTAAAAGATATCTTTAAATCGAAATCAACTCTACCTACCTACACATACGGTTCAGATCGAGTAACGTATCCCTTCATGGACCTATGGAGTCGCTAACTAGTTCACTAAACAACAGGGTTTTACACCTCATTACTCCGACTTAATCTAAGGGACGTTAGTGAAGGCTTTTTATCGCTTTTATAGCTCACGACCAAGATACGACACGATTAGTCGTTCATTTTCTCAAGGGGGAAAACTGGACTCCAAAAAAATGAATTCCAGTTTTCCCCCTTAAGGGGATTTGACAAGGGGGGAAACTGGAAAAACCCGTTCCTCTTGGTGAGTTTGGTGTCTGTCGGCGTCTGCCACTCGAAAAGGGACAAAGAAAAATTACGGAAGTAAAATTTGTTTAATGGTTTACTGTAAAGAGAGGAGAGAGAGAGAGAGTTGGTTATTGAACAAATAGGTATGCTGGCGTGAAGTATAAAAAAACTCTGTGTTTCCAGCATCTTCAGAATATTACAGAATGATGATGAAACTTAGCTTAAGCTTAATAAACTAGCAGTAACCAGCGACTTTCGTCCGTGGAGGTGGTCCTTTAAGGGCCACTGGAAATAGAAACTACATAACATACCAGTAAAATATCGTCAATTATTAAAACAGTTCATTTCATTTTACGCCAGTTCATTTTAATTCAAAGCTAATTAGTCGCAATAGGTAACTGTTTATAGCTGCCATAAACCAATTAGCTCATCGATTAGTTGATATTTATTGCACAGGAATTTATTTCCGCCTCACATTTTCGGCTTTAACCCAAATTTAAAAACATTGATTTCATCGATGTATGTAAAAATTCGAGAGATTGGGTGCCTCTGCTGCTCGAATCTGAAATACTCAAATTAGGTCCAATTGAGTTCACCCTCTGTGTGGTGCCGGCTTAGAATTTGCACCAGCTCTACTCTTCCCGTGGGTGTCGTAAGAGGCGACTAAGGGATATCCACCGGGGGCGGGCAGCAGCGCCCCTGCAGAACAATTCTACCACCAAACTGCGATCCCCAACCCGCATGCCCAGTGTGGGGATTTTGAGCATTACCCCCTATGTGATAAAAGCCAATAAGGCGTTTATCAGGGGGAGGCCTGCGTCCAGCAGTGAACCAACACAGGCTGTTGAGGTTGAGGTTGAGGTTGAGTCCACCCACCTTAGTCGGACCGGCGGCGCCACCGGCGTTCGTGTTTCGCGTGCGTATTGTTGTTGTGGCGGTCGCACTTCGATCTTTCCGTCTTTGTTGTTCATTAGATAGGTACATATATTGCACAAGATTGGAAATGGCGTGTCTTTGCGTTTAGTTGTCACGGAACACAGGCCATTTGTTGAGTTAGCACTGGGAAAGCGAACCATACCTACAGAACTTTACTTATAATATAACCATGTTTCTGACCATATTTTTTCCTGTTCTTAGCCCTGACTTCGTTATGACGAATAGTATAAGAAGTCATCGTGACGTTTTCTTTTGTATGGTATTACTCGTATGGTATTGTACGCTGTACAAAATCCCATAGGAAAATTAGACGTCACGCCTCGATATCTATGCTAATATTATAAAGAGGAAAGATTTGATTGTTTGTTTGTATTGAAAAGGCTCCGAAACTAATGGAGCGATTAAAAAAAATCTTTTATCGTTAGGAGGCTTACTTTTCAGGGAGTGACATAGGCTATATTTTATCCTGGAATTCCCACGGGAACGGGAACTACGCGGGTGAAACCGCGAGGCGATCGTCTAGTATCATTATAAAAATGGGCTCTGATGTTCAGACAGAAGTAAGTGTTTTGAAAATCGTGTGATCTAAAAGTCCTCCTTCTAAGTTGGTAAGCTTTAGTATGTTAAACGTGTGAAAACTATGCTCGATTTACCCTACTTTCAACAAATAAACGAGTTAAAATGTACTCCGAGGCCCGCCAGATTAGCTCGTAGCAGTAGATATTGCGTAATCTGTGTCAGACAACATTGCTCACCTAAACATAGCAGGCGTGAGTTAAATTTGTATTCTTAGCTTAATAATAACTTGGAGGTCTTGGGTAGTTATATCCATCTACATCTACACCGGTCCACTGCTGAACGCAGGCGTTCCTGTGGTGGCCTTATCGACCTTTGTAACATGAGGGGTAGTGAGTATAATCCCCATGCTGGGCATACGGTTTGGGGATCGGAGTTTGTCTGTAGGAGGCGCTGCTGGCCGTCCGGTGGATATCCCTGAGTCGCCTCTTACGACACCCGCAGGAAGAGTTGGGTGGCGCAAATTCTAAGCCGGCACCACACGGCCTAGAAAGTATATCCAAGAGTGGATAAATCGTTTAGACGTACAGTGACTATTTCCAGACTTCTAAAAAAAGGAGGAGGTTCGATGTGCGTCTGTATGTATGTTTTTTTATTGATTTGACGAATTAGATCATACCCGTTATGTTTTATCTATCGAAGTGAGCGGTTATATTGTGGATCTGGGATCTTATGTAGGTTAAGAATGTATATCTACGGTCTCCGCAAAGTTTTAGTATCCGTACAGCAGGTGTGAAAGGTAACAGTCAGACAGAATTACTTTCGTTTTTATAATAGTAATAGATTATGTTGTAGGTAATTAATAAATATTCTATGCTACATTAATTTTATGTGTTTAAAAATACGATAAGGGGTAACAGGCGAACCGATAACCAGACAAAGGAAAAGTTGAGTTTCTCAAAATAAGTTAACTTCTTTAATTGGTTTGCTCTTTCAATAGTTTTCTTGACCGAGCAAATTTACATTCACTCAACTTTGATTGGCTCTCGAGATCTTTTCTCGCTGCCTTCCCTTTCATGTATTAATATGCAATAAAAAAGTGTGTGACTGCCTGATTTAATAAACACAAGGCATTTTTATACGTTATTGATTGTTCAAGAACAATACCTTTTGGTAACCATCCTCCCAACATTTCTCTAGGTAGCAATCATCATCATCATCAGCCTATATTCGTCCACTGCTGGACATAGGCCTCCCCTAATGAGCGACATAGCGCCCTGTCTTCAGCTCGCCGCATCCAGCATCTGCCTGCAGTCTTCCGCAGGTCTTTCTAGGTAGCTAGAATCACCTTTATTCACCATCATCATCCATAGCCAGATTTAGATAGAGATAGAGAAACATTTATTATACAACTCAGTTACAGCACAGAACATAGGTAATAATTATACAGACTTATATACGAGATTAATTAAGGCGAATAGTAGGGTTGATAGTGGCACCACTACATATTTAATTTAATCATTAAGTTATACAAAGGAATTATCAAAAAATCGGACCGCTGGTAGACGATACCTATAACAAGCTTTTATTTAATGTATCTGTAATAGTTTTGTTTTGTGTTATTCAATCAAAAACCTTGTTTGGAGAGCTTGGTGGCCACCAATAGGAACTAAACTCTTGAAACATGTATCTGCCTAAATAATACAGTACAAAACTATTAAAGATACATTTAAAAAAAGCTTATGATAGATATCGTCTACGCGCGGTCCGATTTTTTGATAATTCCTTTGTATAACGTAATTATAAAATTAAATATGTAGTGGCGCCACTATCACCCCTACTATTCGCCTTAAAGTAAAAGTTAATAATAAAATATTAAGAAAAGTGTAGGTAGGAGATACCTACATCCACACCCACCTGCATTTACCCCGTGTTTGGTAATAGACCTCCCGAAGTTTGTGTCGAGACTCGAGACAATCTTCAGACTGCATTCATAAACAATCTGACATTATGAAATTATAACATTGAAGGTTTGAGAATCAGAAATTTAAGGTTTGAGAGTTAGAAATTTAAGGTTTGAGAGTTAGAAATTTAAGGCTTTGATTCTGTGGATTACATATTATTAAGTAATCCACGCGACCACTATATGTTATAAATTATTGAGCAGTTGTTAATTTATTACGATGTACGACCTCTGTGGCGCAGCAAGCTATAAGTAGCCTGCAACGCAGGCGGTTCGATTCCCGCCTCGAGACAAATTGTTCGTTAAATCTGCAGATTGATTACATTTTGAGTTTGTCCTTTCTGAGGGCTGATGCTGAGCAGCTGTGCGATTACGCGAAAATCTCCCATTCCATGGATCCCCATCCGGGGCCACTGGGTTTAAACGACTTTATTTTACATTACATGGAACAAAAACAAAAATATAGGTACAATTTTCTGACCGAATGGAACCGACCGTTGACGAAGCTCAAAGCTTCAAATGTACGCGTCAAAATATCACAAATGTCAAACTCAATTGTTATGTTTAATAATTTTTTAAATACTTAAGTAACCGCTATACCTCATTCTTATGTGACTCACACTTGACCTGATATCTCGACTACGTTTCATTACTGCAATGTATTTACTGCGTGTAAAAAAATCGTTTATGCCCAGTTTCTCCGGATGGCCATTCAATAGGAATGGGAATTTTAAGGTAATCGCACAGCAGAGCTAAGAAAGCATGTTTGTATAAAGATGGCGCTGATTCATCGTTTATTTATTCACACAATTTTGGAGTTACAGCAAGGTTTACAGAAATTCAGATGAAAATAAAGAACATGCCTGGATAGAACAGTGTCCTAGGTACTACAATAAATAATTGAAAATTAAGCAAACTCACCTGTGTGTGATGTTTGATTACAATTATACGAGGATTAAAGCGAAGACCATTACATTACGAGCAGAACATACTAATGTGCTGCCACTGTCACACTTTAAAGCCTATGGACCTGAAAAGGAAGATATTAATGCTCCGTCTTACTCGCACCTACCCTACACCGATCGCCCTGGCCGCCAATGGAGCGCAGGCGTCTTGTCATTGTTTTAGAGTTACTATTTATTATTTTCATTTTTGAATTTTATCAAAATTTTGTAATGGGACTTCCAGATTGGGTGGGTGGGTCGTAATGGTCTTCGCTTTAATCCTCGTATAATTGTAATCAAACATCACACACAGGTGAGTTTGCTTAATTTTCAATTATACTTCGGTTCAAAGCGAAGACCATTACATTACGAGCAGATGTTTAGAGTTATTAACAATTAAAAACAAAATTTATTGAATTCAAAAAAGGTATTTTGTTCATAAACTAAAATACCTACACTTATTTACTCTTATCATTAACCATAGCAATAGGTAACTGATAGTATCATAAGCGTACTTAATTAATAGGCTTGTCACATTCAACATGGTAACATAAGAAATTTAATAATTATTATCATTATTGCTAACGTGACATCAAAAATCGTATGTACAATATTACCATGATCCTCCGTATAACAGTCCCTTTTATAATATTTTAGAAAAATATTAGAGGAATCACTCCAACCTGCAGCTTTCCGTATCACTTCCAGACTGACACCCGCACGATACGCGGCAGGTGAGGCGTGTCTGGTGCTGTGTGCTCCGAACACTCCCACGTCTATGCCAATTACAATGTGCCAAAGTTTGAGCAGCGACTTCCTAATAAGGTTTTTTAGCCGATATAAAAAGATGGTCGTCGCCATTTAAAGACCTCACTGTTTTTGTTTTGTCTATGTATGATTGAATTGCATGTGCAGGGTATATTTTTTCATTCCCTTGGATAAAGGGCAGTCTGATTTGATGTTAGAGAGCTCTAGGTTTTGATGTTTTTATTAAATTTGGTACTTGAATTTCCATAACATTATTCATTTTCAATCTTAATTAAACTTAGCGTTTGCAAGGGCAGAAGCTATAGCCAGTAATGTTATACATTTTTGAGCTAGATTCTGTACTATTATGGTATCATAAGGATAACATTTAGCTAAATCAGCAAAAACCATACACGGGTCCCAGTAATATTATATTTAGGACAAGGAGGAATTCTGTACACTCCTTTCAAAAATCGACTCACACAATCATCTGTTGCTATTTGTTTTCCTAGGATTATCGACAGAGCTGTACGATGCGAATTTAATGTGCTATAATCACATCCTATAAATCTCTGTGTCAAAAAATGAAATAACATCTGACACTGTACTTTGATTAAAATTAATGTTAGTATCTTGGCAAAATTCCCACCAAGCCTTCAATGAAGAGCTGTATTGATTTAATTGTATTTGTTGCAAAAGAAGCCATTACAATCTCCATGGAAGCTTCAGGTACCCCACGATTAACTAACGACTGCCTGATAGCTGCGCAGCCACCAGGGTAAGGTCTGCATGAAGGGGATGGCTCTCTCTGAAAGGAGAGTATAATATAGCCTTTTATTAGGTTTAAAAATTAGTTTCTTAAAAACCACAAGACTTGACCATAAAGGATACCAAGGCTGTGGCTGTGATGGCCAAAACGCAATAACTACAACACCCGTTGCTTTATCAGATACAATTTTTCTTAGCACTTTAAGAATCACGAAAAATGTCGGAAAAGCATAGCAGTTTAATTTTGACCAATCGAAAGTAAAGCAATCTACTATTTCTGAATGTGGGTCGAGTTTCCACGACGAATATCGTTTACATTTATGATTCTGAGAACTTGCAAAAAGATCAAAGTCTGGATTACCGAAAGATCTAACAATATCTTTAAAAGCAAAATCAGCAATCTCCCATTCTGCATCTTGATTTAATCGTTGGGATTCTTGATCGGCAACAACATTCTCTGATGATTTAATATACGATGAAAAAACTAATAAATTTCTTGATTCGTACCTCTGCCAAATGCTACGATACAATTCGTTTAATTTTGTGTGATGAATCCCGCCCATTCTGTTTAAGTAACAAATAAAGCGGTGGTATTGTCGACCCTTAATAGAATATTACAATTTGTTTGATTTCTTGCAAATATTTTTAGGCCTTAAAATGCTGCCTTTAATTCTTATATATGCCTTTAATTCTAATATATGTATTTATACATCTCAGATTCATTCCAAATCCCATTAGCTGTTTGTTCTTGATACACGGTGCCCCAACCGGTGAGAGAAGCTTCGTATAAATCTAAAAAGACTATAATTTTGAATGGGGCATTCTGCTCTATCTACAGTATTGAATCCACCATTTGAAATCTGACTCTAAGTTAGAGAGCAAAGTCATGTGTCTATTATAGTTCCCATCGAAACTATTCAAGGCTAAGAAATATTCTATTTCGAAAAGCTTTGTGTAAAACCATCCATGCTTAACGGCTGGACAGGCTAATGTAAGTAGACCTAAATATATTGGGCATCTTTGTGAAGTCATAATTTTTTTTACTCATAAATTTAATACGAATTCTTTTATCATCCGGCAGAGTTATTGTCATATTTTTGGTATTAAAATTGAATCCTAAAAATATGCAAAATGTACTTAGGAGACAGATGACTCTTTTCCTAGTTAATGATAAAAACTCAAAAGATCTATAGGTAATGTTAATATAGAGTTTCCTATGTATAGAAAATTCTCTAAGTATACAACTGGTTTAGTTAGTGGTGGTTTTTACGATTTTTTACGAGACTATACCTAAGTAAAACATAAGGCGCTGTACAAAGACCAAATGGTACAACATTTAATTCCAATTAATTGTCTTTCGATTTAAATCTTAACAGTTTTCTATAATCTTTGTTGATCGATATTAAAAAGAAGGCATCTTTGAAGTCTAATGTGGTCATGTACTGTTTATTATCTAACAATTTTAAATCAGAACGATATTCTTCCAATTTAAAATGTTCTATTTGGATGAACCGATTTAGTTCTTTCAAATTAAAAATAAACCTATGTTTATCATTAGGTTTAGGAACGGTGAAAATTGGTGATAAAAATTTTCCGTCACATCGTAAGCCCTTTGATATAATACCAAGCATATCAGATATACAAAGATCAATAATCTTTTCCGCTTCCTTTGACTTTCCTATGTTGTCTAGACAAAATGCTTGTACTGGTGTATCTATTAATTTATCTATTATATTTCATATCCTTGAATCCACGGTAGTAACACATCAGTGATTTTTAACCATTGGTCGTAAAAATGTTTCAGACGTCCCGCAGATGGCATGATATTATAATTTACCTGCATAATGGCATCGGAGATAAGCGGTGATGTTGGAATCGCTGCCGATTGAAATTCCTGGTGTTGGCTGAGTCGCGGTGGCGGCCCCGACCGCTCGGCTGGCGTGGTGGCGGCAGCGCTGCTTGTGCCGGCCGACGGCGCGCATTCGTGTACGGTGCTGGGCGCGCAGTAGTGTATAGTGCTGCGTGGGCGCGTCTTGGTTGCCGCCTGCCGTGACGCTCCCCGGGCGTTTAAAGCTCCTCGTTGTGTTACATTCGCAGGCGTCCTTTAGGGTAGCCGCAATGTGGCTGTTGTTCGCATATCTGAACCAGTCTTGGAATTCGCCCTAGCAGACCTTTAGGCGCTCCGTGAGATCAGAACTAAACAAAAATTCGTCAATCTTGCTATATTTCGCAGCATCTCGAGTTTCTTTATTCAATGTGTTCATTATAGCAAAGCGCCGAGATTGCAACTCTCGGAAGTGGTAGTCACACAGAAGTCTCCCCGCGTCGCCCAAATGCTTCATTATATCTTGACTTAGGTTTAGCTCTATAGCTTTATCAATTGCTTTACCCATCGCAATAAGGCTACCAGAGAGTTTTCTATTGCTGAAAAAGTCTTTTTTCAGGTTCGTGTCTGTAAGCACTGCCTTCATTTCTGCATTCAATTTTGGCGCTAGGAGATTATTGCAGTTTGTAGGTACCAAATAGGTATACCTACTGTTTTAGCATATCATAGTTATAGCATAGTTTTAGCATACCATCAGATTTTTCTTCTTTAGTAACGCCTTTCAAAAATATATGCTGCCATCTGGTAGCTACGTGCTCATTTCTGTCATCACCTTGGTTCCTTAGGGTTAATGGATCTTCTCTTAGGAGAAGCAAAACTTCTGGATCGATTTCATTTCCATCATTTCTTGAGATGCATTCCGTTTCCTCTGTAGCTGGGTTAGTGAGGTCAACGCAATGTTCAGAAACAATAAGGTCGTCATATTCTGCGTTGTTTACAGTGGGAATATTTTTACTTATAAGCTCAACGGGCTCAGGATGGTCTTCTGAAATGGTACGTCCCGTTTTTAAAACCCTCGACTCGATAAACGAGGAGGCGATAAAACTAATGCTAGGTACCCATTTAGGGTGCATTGTTTTTGTTTCGATACCATCGAAGCGGAGAAGGCAAATTATATAACTGCTATCCATATAGGATGCTATGTTAGGTCTCGACACCGTATAGATGGAGAAGGTTTTTTGTACAATCCGTATAGGATGTCACTACAATACCACTGTCTTATTTTCACTATAAAAGTGTAGATAAAAGCACGGACAAACGCTTTAAAACTGCCGTAGTTTTGTGTAAATATAGGTAAGTACTTACTTACATTACACACTACATGTCAATGATGATAGTGATGAAAAAACCTTGACTCAACCTAGGCTCTTCATCGACAAGGTTAGAAGAAAGTACGTGTAATAAAAATAAAAATAAAAATGTGGGTACTTTGTTATTACTTAAATTATTCCCCGATCTCGTAATGAGATTATTGGAATCCTTATAACGCAGGCACATAAAAAATTTGTTGGTAATTATGTTAATCAAGTAAGTAATAAAAGGAATGATGTTTCAGTTCGTTACCTACCTGTCGATTCCAGGCGTATATCGGGTTCGGATTCCGACGATGATTTATTCCTTTCGCGTCTCCTATCCATCAACCTATCTTCCAGCTTCTTCAATTATCTTATGATATGATCGTCGTCATATTTCCTGGACCGTTTACGTTTTCCCATCTTCCTGGTGTAAATTAAACTTACGTAGCACTGAAGTTATTACAATTTGGAAAAATATCGTGTGAACTGGGCAAACACAAAAACATGTAATGACAAGACGCCTGCGCTCCATTGGCGGCCAGGGCGATCGGTGTAGGGTAGGTGCGAGTAAGACGGAGCATTAATATCTTCCTTTTCAGGTCCATAGGCTTTAAAGTGTGACAGTGGCAGCACATTAGTATGTTCTGCTCGTAATGTAATGGTCTTCGCTTTGAACCGAAGTATAATAATACAGTATGATACAAATTAAGTTGACCACTTATTGGAAATAACATAAACGAAACGGGTGTTCTGGGTGTTTTCTATGTGTATAAAATATTTATTTATGTAATTTATTGTATTACAAGTTTCTGCCCGCGGCTTCGCACGCGTATTTTCGGCATAATAAGTAGCCTATTATTTAAGTTAGGCTTTGCTCTAAGCGTACGCCAAATTTCATTTTGATCTGTTTAGTAATTTTGGAGATCCTAGGTAACAAAAATTCAGAATTCACAAACTTTCGGATTTTTAATATTAGTAGGATACTGCATAGAAAAATACTAAAAAAAAACAACAAGAATAAAGTTCTAACAAACAAATCTAAAGGCGAGCGCTAGTAATCAAACAAAAGGCAAACTCAATCGGAACTCGTTTAGCCACTCTCCCGTTTGTTAAAATAAATTAATTCTATCCAAATAGTCCGCCGAAACCGCGCTCCGACTGCATAAATAAATATTTACTTTGCTAATTGAAAAATTATCTCGAGTTTCGGAGCATTGTGTCTTGAGAGGTTGGAGCTATGCCTACTATACACAGAGTTATACATAATACAAAGTTTAATTATCTTGGCTGCTTCTTTAGGCGTTGGCCATTGTGAGAGATATTTGATTAACATGATTATCTACATTAATGCATAAGTGGGGTTTGAAGATTCTTGTATGGAGGATAACATTTGTATTTTTTTCGAAATCGCCGCGCATGGTGAATGTTAAATTTACATATTGTATTTAGATAAACACTAAAACAAATAAAAAATGTAATCACAATTCACACTAATATTAAAAATGTGAAAGTTTGGATGGATAGATGGATGGATGTTTTTTACCTCTTCACGCCAAAACTACAGAACGGATCGGGTTGAAATTTTGCATACAGGTAATTATAATTCTTGAATCAAACATAGGCTACTTTTTATCCCATAAATCAGTTCCCATGGGATAGAAATCACCTTTAAGCGTTTACAAAGAAACAACGCGTGCGAAGCCGCGGGCAGGAAGTAGTATAAAATAATGTCCTAAAGCGCCAGGTATCTGAGATATTCACAGATGAAAAGAACATTAAGTTTTCTTCATATCTTGGAAACCTGACGCTTTAAGACATAATGTCATAGAACATTTTTATTTGCTTGAGTGTCCTCAATACAAAGTTATATTATTTTTTGCATAAACAAAACGATGATGTTAGAGCCAAAATCATCAACCCCTTTTATTGACGTGACAACGTCTTATCGATAGAGCCGGCTGCACGCACGAAAAAACATGACGTCATGCGGCGTTACCTCGTCATGCGGCGTTACCTCGTCATGCGGCGCTACCTCGCTCTGAGGCGTTCCATGTAAGGCTTGAAGTGCAAGCGAGAGAGCTCGACATCCGTCTCTCTCCTACTTGAGTGAGCGATGCGTCTGTGTTGTCACGTTCAACTATCGTCAGTAAACCGACTTTACAGACAACCATTTTTTTTAGTGTAGGTGTGTTGTTCATCACTAGAGTTCAAGACCTCGTATTCCTGTGGCGCACCCTTGCAGATGGTATTGTTGAGGCGTTGAAAGCGTTTACTTACATTGTACGTACTCTAATTTGATAAATAAATAAATAAATAAATAATAACACTAGACAATCCGCACAGCATCATCTAGCCCTAAGCTAAGCAGAGCTTGTGTTATGGGTACTAGATGACTGATATACATAATACAATACTTACCTACGTTGATAGAATTTTTTATTATACATAGAAAATACCCAAACACCCGGAAAAAATATTTTTAGATCGAACAAACATTTGTCCCAAGGCGGGAATGAAATCCGCAACCTCCTGCGTCACAGGCACATCAGTCTTCGATATTATGGGCTAAGCAGGGTTTTCCATTACATTCCACCATATCTGAGGAAAAGAGAAGATGAATGTATACAACAAGCAAAAGCAAAGCGTCAAAAGTAATGAATAAAGTACAGTCAAAAGACTAGTAAATATAATTAACTAAAGGTGACTAAAGTAACGTCAAAAGACTCTAAAAGTGAAGCTGAAAGTGAGTTTCATGATTATTTTGACCATAAATCCACTGCGGCTGATACAACCATTGAAATCAATCTGAAAATCGAAATAAACAAAATAAGAAGTACATCCTTATACCGAAGTAAAACATCTCTATATTTCGAAGCGTTCTCAAGAAGGGTTCAAAAACTAATGACCAAGGCTGCTCAGTTTTCTCAACTTGCCCCTATTAAAATTTAAGCAAACCCGACACTTTATCCTACATCGTACGTCCCACACTGCGCGACACGCGACTGCGACCAGCGACATCTGAACACATTCGTACACTGCTGAATGTACGGTCGAAACATATTTTTGGTATAATCACTGCAAACGGTGGTTGTATTTTTTGTGTATACGTTAATTGTTTCTCTGCCTGTCTCTCTGTCTGTCTAAGTCCTTTATATTTAAGTGACCTTTTAGCCCGCAAGCCTCTTTACGCCTTTACGAACGATATTTGCCATTTTATCCAGGAAAGCGCGGGCCTTTGCCCGCGCTTTCCTCCATAGATAGATAGATATATCATTTATTCATAAAGAAAAAACATTACATAGGTTGGTTATTAATGCCTTAAAGCCTATGTTAGGTTTGTCTAGGCAAAGAGTTCTCATCTATTTTACTTAGGAATTCTTATTACTACTGTTGGTTAACATTGTAATTTAACTTGCCTAAATATACATTGTAGGCAAATCGCTTACCTAAGTATAAAATATCCTAGCTATATAAACCAACTTATATAAACCATCTACAATGACAGCAGTCTTTAGCATGCATGCATTCACCTATCAACGACCGGAATGTTGCTACAGGTTCAGCGATCCAGCGTGAAGCTCGCCGCTTATCGCCGCTTATGACCAACTACAGGGTACTCCAAATCAAGTTAAAGTTTTCGCTAAAAAATATTTTATTAAGATAGTTTTAATGTTTTTTTTATTTATCTTACTTTTAACATATAACGGTAATTCATTAATGAGATGGGGAATTAGATATTGTGAAGTTCTTTGGCCGTAGGTGTTACTAAATCGAGGTATTGTTAGCATGTTGCGCGTGATACTCCTAGTGGTGATCGTGTGATTTATTAGAGTTTGGACGTCTGTGCGCGCAGCGCGGAAGCAGCGGGCAGAAGATAGTTTTCATATATTTTATTCAAAACTCCGGATACTCTATAGCGCACACCAAATTGTACAGCGACTAGTCGCAGAAGTTATTGTATCCTCTTAAGTCGCAGCGACAAGTCGTGGAGTTGGTGCCTCCGCCAGCAAAAGCCGAGATCGCATTACATTACCGTAATTCAGGGCAGCTCGGAACTTAAAATGCAAAGACGGACTTAAAACGGATATCTGCCTACTATCTCAGTTAGGAGGGTAAATCTAGCTCAAGCTGATAAGCCGGATTTACCCTATTTACATTGTAATAGGGGTGGATATTATACCTAGGTTATTCAAACCACATCTTAATGTCCTATAAGATAACAAGATCAAATTAAAAAGTTTATATATCCGCCGACGTTTATTGGCTGAACAGATTTTCACGAAACATGGCTAAGAACACTCGGGATAAAATTATCTATGAATCAAAAAAACTAAACGAAAATCGATTCATCCGTTTGGGAGCTACGATACCTCAGACAGATACACAGACACACAGATACACAGACAGACACGTTAAACTTATAACACCCCTCTCTTTTTGCGTCGGGGATTAAAAATAAAAGGGTGTTAATCTGCGGAACTTTGATAAATCAAAGGTAAATGGAAATTAGGATAGTCGCTTGGATCGAGCTGGAAAGTCGAAGCAGAGTTGCTTCCACAATACAAAAACATACTACAAAATACTACTCAAGTGCCTAAGAACTCAAAGTTTTAATAAGAGTAGAAGGCGTATGAAGCTGAAGGTAGAAGCTAGTAAGTAATAAAAAAAGTATCGTTATCACTTACCGAGAAAAAATGCTATCTCGCGGTTGTTAGGAGAGAACGGAAAAGTGGTGACTGTATAATATTCGCATTATGGCCCCTTTACTGCCCTCTATCGGCCATCAACGGTTGCTCAGCATCTTTGTGGGAGTCGGAATGATATCATTAATGTTTGATGCCGTTACCCCCCTCTCCCGTCGATGGAGATAGTTCCTTGAATATTTTAACGTTCTGGTATTGATTTTTGTTGAGTGACTTGTTTCGGGGATGTAAAGGATTGGTCTTTGTGACTTAATCGCAGATTCAAATAAGTTTAGTAAATGTGGCCAAGTGCGAGCAAGACTTCTAATGATAGGTGAATTAAAAATCATTAATCTCAAATCTTCTCTTCTTCTTTTATAAGGTTGCTTCTAAGCGATAAGGGCGCCCATTGTACTTGTCTTGTGTAATATCTCCTTGTAATGTTATTTTTATGGTGTACAATAAAGCATTTTTGTATTGTATTGTATTGTAATAGTAGTAAGTGGCGGCGGTTAAATAAAAATAAAAATTTACGTCTTCCGATTCGCATTACAGAGCCACTGCTAGCCAAATACTTCTCCCATCTTCCACTCCTGTCGTTTCAACAATAATGCAAACAGTAATGCAACAAAATAATGTGAAAGAGGCTTATAATATAATATCCTCTCAAAAATGGAAAGCTTCCGAAAGCGAATTCAAAATATTTCAATCTCCAGCTGCGTACGGATCACGTGCCAGGCCGCATTCAAAACGTGAGCTTCCTTGTAACGCCGACGATGAAACTGTATTCAAAGAGGTGATGGTTATTTACTTACCGCATTAAAATTTAAAAATAACCGTAGTTTGAGTTTCTTTTTTACTGGCACCTCAGGAAATTCAGAAAGGAGTGCGATTATAATGAAAAATTTATCAAATCGGATGTATTAGAAGTACTCAACCTTTAATCGATTATGTCCCTTATATTCAAAAATTTACTTAAAAGCTTATTATGTAATCAGAAACTATCTAAGCACAGTCTTAAAATTATTCAATAATACCTATATACATACGATATTCACATGACTTTGCAAAATTTTCGATCCATTTCCATTCACAGTGACTAGAACCTCTGAAATATGAAACTGTAGACTTTTTGAAATAATGTAATAAAATTGACACTACCACTTAGAACGTGGCGAATCGCAAGATCAAAACTGAAGCGCCAAAGGCATCGCTTGCGACATTTTTATTAAAATATGCCGCGAATTATGTCAAGAAATGAATAACTTCATTTCCCCAACCTCCCCTTTATTTTTACGACACGCTTGAGGTTAAAAAAAATCTGTGTTGTGTATTAAATTGTATTTATTTCGTTAATATTGTCTCGGGGTTTCAAGCTGGCTTATGAATAAATTCATGAAAATATTTACAATGTTTGTGACAGTATCGCTGGAAGTTTCTGGCGCCCGGGCAAAGATTTTATTTTAATTCTTTAGCCGCCGAATGTATTTAAAACTTTTGTAAGTAGAGCGGAATAAAAGAAGGTTCTCTCAGATTTTTGTGACCGTTTTCTGATGACGTGTAATAATGATATTGGAACTACGATAAAGAGCAGAGATTTGTTATTCTTGATGTCTTGATACTTTTATGGCTTGTTAAAATTTACGAAAATACATTCAAAATCGCAGTTGTTATTGGTTGTTGTCATGGCAACGAAAAGCTTATTAAACCGAAGTAAAGGGTGGGTAATGGGTATCCTTGTGTGACTACTATATAGGTAGGTATGCTGGAGAATGCGGTCATCAAATAGCGGTGACCGTTATCAGAGACCCCCTTTGCTTATCTTTGGGTTTTTGTTGTGTTCTTGGAACGACCCCGTCGAATACATAAACTCGTTGTTTTGAGTCTGCCCTGTTTCTTTTGTTACTTCGCTTTATTGATATTGATTTTGAGCGTCTCAATAACAAGTGTTGTTGTTGGCTTAGGTTTCATTCAAGCGGGGAAAAATACAGTACCAACCAAACAGTGGCAGATTTACACATTTTCAAGGTAAGTATCTATAATATAAAAATGAATCGCAAAATGTGTTGGTAAGCGCATAACTCAACAACGCCTGGACCGATTTCGCTAATTCTTTCTTTGTTGTGTTTGTTATTGTCAGGAGAAGGTTCTTATGAAAGAAAAAATTAAGAAAGTTGAAAACATAAATTTCCACGGGGGCGAAGCCGCGGGGCGCAGCTAGTTATTTATACATTTTCAACTCAGTCAAGTTATAAAAGTTTGTTACAATACCTTTTTGCGCGATTTTTTGTTAAGGGGGTACCTACCCTCAAATTGCTTATTTTCAACTCCGTCGGACCTCCATATCTTCCAAACTACTGCATATTTAACTTTGAAATTTATATAAGTATGGTAAAGTTCAGGACTTATTCTATCGATCATATGTTTCGAAAACACGATTCCATAAAATTTTCTCGATAGAAAAAAATCGCAAAGTTACCTCTAATTTTTTACTAAAACCCTATTTTCTCAATAAATACAGATGATACGATCTTGAGATTAAGCATAATAATTGAGCTAAGTATAAAGAACATTTTATATGTTGCTTTTTTTTCAATTAACTATTCTAATGTTTGTGGGGAGCAAATAACTACTAAAAACTTGATTTTTGGGCTTACGCCGCTTTGCTCTGTCCCGCTCCTGTGAACGCGAAATCCTATGCCTATCCTCTTCACACAATAACGAGGTAGGGTACCGCCTTAACAAAATTATTGATGATATTGTCGTAAGTAATCAGTCCTTTATTTCGGACTCTATGCACAAAAGAGCTAAGGCGTTTAATTTTTAATTTTTAAAAAGGTCATCGCCAAAATGTGTTGCAGACTTCTATCTGTAAAGCATCAGAAAACCGTCTTGGAGAAATCTTTTTGATTTCTGTGAGGTAGCAAAAAAAATATCGGTCCCCAAATTTGCCGCCCTAAAAATCTGCCGCCCTAGGCTCAAGCCTAGTCAGCCTGCTGGTAAATCCGCCACTGCAACCAGAACATGTTTTGTTCAATTGAATATAGTTACATTATTATTATTTACCTTATCAAAATAAGATAATTAATGTGCTGAATAATAAAACTTTATTCACAAAGACAATTACGCTAGTATTTACACTTGAAGCAATTGAGCTAACTGCAGACTGAAGGTACTGAAGGTTCAGCGAAGTGGAGATTTGAAAACACAACCAATCAATAGCAATTATCAGAAGTATTTTTTAAAACTAAAACTAACTGCGAATCCTATTATGTTCACACTGTTTTTTAAGTATTTTGGGACAAATAGTTTTCCCTCTTTAATGAACATTTTATGGGAATAATCTGGAAACATTTTCTATACAAAACTAAATAAAACATCAAAATCGGTCCACAATTGACAGGGAAATCAGTGAACATGTACAAAAAAAGTACATAAAGACGAATAGTAGAACTTCCTCCTGTTTTTAAAGTTGTTTAAAAATAATTGTTCCCCACCATCACGGCTGTTCATCAATAGATTGACTTTTGAGATTCGATGGGTAGATAGTTAGTAGAGTCGTAGTTGCTTCTTGTTTTGATGTCATAGATCATCATCATCAGCCCATGTTAGTCCACAGCTGGACATAGGCCTCCCCTAATGAGCTCCATAGCGCCATGTCTCCAGTTTGCCACATCCAGCATCTGTCTGCAGTCTTTCGCAGGTCGTCACCCCACCATGCCCATTTTCATGGGTAGATTTTTGTATTATAATTATAATTCATACGTAGAATTATAATGTTTTCTTGATTTTAAAAGTGAAGTAGGTGCACGATAATAAGTATTTAATAAATTTTACTAATTGTCTATTTCGTGGTATTCTAATAATAGACACTGAAAACCTCAAATACAAAACTCAATAACGTAAATATCATAAATCTTAAGCTACAGAGAGCTTCGACCTATAAGTCCTCTAGACCTTTATCCTTGCGTCTCCTTGTTTCTCACAAATCTCGTGGATTTCTCGCACAAAAAGAATCTGTAATTACTAAACCGAAGCAAAAACTTGACGAATGTGAACATCGTTTTGAGGATAGTCGATTACTTTTAGTGCAAGCCTCGGGAATAGGTGCAGGGAGAACGGGCGAAATGCGGATTTTTTTTTTACGCGAGTCTGTAATGCTTGAATAGATGTTGTGTAGGTAGGTACCAACAGCTTTATCTAAGGTCAGATTATATTAGACTCACTATCAAATAAAACGTAAACAGCTTGAAATGGAACGTTGCCGATGAAAACACGAGTATTCGTTCGTAAGCAATTCAGTCGTTGTAGACCATCAGAAATTTCCTTCTGAGTATTCAAGGTACGGCGTCATAAGAGCCATCGTACCTTAAAGGGAAAAGTTTTCCTGGATGACAGGTCCAACCCTTACTGACCTTGAAGCCTATCCGCCCTTGCGCGAATCACGCGCGAACCACGAACCATGAGCATGAGTCCCATTCGCACATTCTTCACGGCTTCGCGTCGCGTTCGCGCCTCATTCCAGTAGTTTGTTGTTTTTCGTGAAGAGACAAAGGGTTCGTAAGGCGCGCGTGATTCGCTTTTAAAAGTCACGGTGTGTCACGGACATTTGCCACCGACATTTGTCGCGGACAGGTCGCAAGAAATTGGCGCACACTATTGCCGATGATTCTACAAACAAATGTCGCAGACATCAACTCAGCAGGCTGCGTTGCCAGCGTTGCCGATTATGGTGTGTGTGTAGACTCCATTACGTAATGATTCTTGATAATTTTACTATAAAAACTATTGTAGTTTGACGAATTCATTACGGATGTAAGCGGGTTAACTACGAACCTTATTTGTGTTGGAAGAACTTAAGTTCTTACTTACATCCCTAGTGTATTCTTGATAAGGCAGACATTTTCATCCGGGAGGCTTCAGTAAGACCATTCTGCCCAAAAATATATCTCCGCCGCGGCTAGTAATTTTCTGGGGAGAGAGAGGGCGCTAGTAACAAATTGTTCGCCATCATTGCCTGTCCAGAGTTAATATGGACGGCGGCGGATTGGTAAAGAGTGCTGTTGGGCTATGAAATGTTAACGGATTTGAACAAAATATGTAGCTCTACTCGGTTCTACAATCCTAGATTTTTTTTTACATAAACGATTTACGAAACCAAATAAATTTTACTGGAAAATATTTGACGGCACGGGTATCATCGTGGTAAATCGCAGAACTTTCATTCTTCATTTGATTTGTCTCTCTTCCCTTGCCGAATTTGAGTTTGCACCTATTTCGCTGTGCGTGTGCAATAACTCGTTGCTGAAATTTATGTTCTTCGTTTAAAGGGAACCTTGTTGTTTCCTGTTATTGTAATCCGTTTTTGTAATGTTTGCTAATCATAAATCTCTTTGTTTACAAAAAAATATCTTTGAATCTAAAATGGAATAAGTAAGTATAAGTTTGTTGAGAGAAGGATTAACTTGCAATATTCAATCGAGTGGAAATAAGGAAAACCTCTTTGTAGGGAGGTCTTGGTAGGGAGGACGACTGAGAAGTGGCTCTAGGCTATTCATTTTAATATTTCTGGCACCTAGCATTACTGGAAATAAACCAGGGAAGTCCCACATCAACTCACGTAATATATAATAAATTATTAATTTATTACGGGAGTTGATGTAGTACCTACGTGTTATTACACGTAGGTACTTAGAGCATTGGTTAATAATTACTGAGTACCTTCATACTTACCTAGAGAGTTTTACTTACTCGTAGACTTCTTTTTAAATTGAAACTCGAGGAAAGTAACATTCAAGTTAAGCCCCTACGGGTTTAAAGAGTCTTATTAATTTAAGTCCTTTGTAATTCTTTTTAAATAAAATAAATACAAAACGAAATGTTAAAAATGAAATAATCAAAATGGAAAACTGGATCTTTTATCCGAACAGGAGTAGGCACTAGATCAACATTCCTAGTTATCCGGGAGTTCTAAATAATCAGTCGACTTTTCTCTGGAAAGAGAAGTCAAAATTTTCTTTATTACATAGAAAAAGCCAATTTTTTTGCGATTTCTCGCGCAGCCATGATATTTTCTGAACCAAAGAGGTGAAACGCTCTCCGCCGGTTCAATAGCCCTAAATAACTCCAGTCCTGCACAATGTATGCGCTGGAGCCCTAATTGTTTCAGCGCCAGACGCCTTGTTCTTGCATTTCTCGACTTCTTTAATCAACGAATTTTGCAACATTTTCCGTACAAAAGATCAGGGAACGTGGCTTGCTCATGGTTCTAAAATGAGTTACGATTTTCTTGAATTAAAAAAGTCAACAAAATGCATATAAAGCCTTTAAAGACTTAGATTTAAAACCTTTAAAAGTTAGATAGATCTCGATCGTTTTCTATTACCTGGCTGTAGTTAAACTCACATAAGTTAAGATATTAGGAATGGGAGAGTCTAGCCAAGGAGTAGAACTACAAAATCTCTTAAAAAGCTTAAAACTGACAGGGATTTAAAAGCCTCACCAAAGAGTCTTTGGTTTCTTCAACAAGGCCACACTCTAGATCTAATATAAACGATCATTCTCCACTAGTAAGCCTCAGAATACACAGTCGTAATCCGTTGTGATTTGAAATAATCACGAACTAAAATAAACTCTAAATACTTACACAAAAGACGGTCTGACGGACCGATGATGACGGTTCAGCGCCTGATAAAACTATCTCCAGTAGAATGCCAACTTCAAATGTTCGAAATACATAACCCAAACATGTTAAAAACAAACACGTAGGCTAGACATGATTACATTTCTCCAACTATTTGCTCTTATTATTTACAGTAGACGTGAATGTGAACCAACAGTAAGTCAAGCGTATTCCTAGTTTAGAAGGTAAATTACGTTACAAACGGTAAATTTATACGAACGCTTTAAATTTTGTTTAATCTACCGTATGTGGGTAAATGACGTGGCATTGCCATCGAACGTGGCAAAGTTAATAAAATGCGGCCAAAGCTTTCCGTGGTTTTGGAATAGATCACGAGTACCTACTTGCAAGTTAAAGTATGAGACATCTTCATTATTGAGATATATAGACAAATATTTGTACGACCTGGCAGATATTTGTTCCGGGTGTTCTGGGTGTTTGCTACGTATGATAAAAAACTAAAAAAAATACAATAAATTAATAGGCACAAATTAGATCAATTTAAACGATTGAGCTAACTGCAGACTGTTGCAAACAATCTACAGGTAGGTAGGTCAACTGATCCATATCAATACCAGTCGGAAACGTCCCCAATTGGCTACATTGCCCCGCTGTATGACGATGCTGATGCGCTGCGCCAGATACTCACGCTCTCGGCTCACGCGTCGCTTCAAAGAGATCCTCAGATACTTTTTTAAAAACACGGAGAGCCTCGGTACCGGTCCACGGTCTGTACTCCAAGGGGAGCAAATGTGTATACTCTGTCGAGACCTGCATATTTGCGCCTCTTGAGATAAAAATATATCTATCACATTAACAGAAATAGATATACTTACTTGTATATAGGTACTAGTTGTTATTGTTTTATTCTGTTAATGTAATGTTCTATGTGCTAAATAAATAATAGGAATTCTTCCTACTTGGGATCTCTATTTAATGTAATGTATTAAGTATCAGTTATCTTAGTACCTATACTTTGGAGCTAAACGATGCTGAGAGGATTGTCTAGCAATATATATTTTTATTTTTAAGGGTGACTCATATGAGAGGGACACTTACGACTAGAAAATAAAATGTACAATAGGGTATAATACACTTCAAAAAAGCTTGTATTTTTTACGTATTCTCTATTGAGAATTATATCTTATATAAATTTGTTGATGTTTTGTGAATTTTAATCACTGAAAAGTAGATTTTAGCCAAATGACAAGTTTCTTCGACCTTCCGGTGTGATTAATTATTAAAATTTTAATTTTATACCTCACTTACAAAAGGGGAAAACTAGAAATTAGGTACTACGAAAATCTCTCCAAGACATAGATTGCTATGTAGGAGCAAAAGTCACGCAATAGAGCAAATCTTAGAGCTCATTGCTATGCATGGAGCTGCGATGAGCCCTCAAATCGTAATAGAGGTTCGCAATTGAAAATTACATTCAACAGGAATTCTATGAATATGTTAGGATGAATTGAGTTGATAGTGGAGTGCAAATGATAATGCAAAAATCTGAGCTATTAGGTTTCAGTTTATTATGGCTTGGTACCTTCATCCCTCTGAAGTTATGAATCAGCTACACGTTGGCCATGGGCAAATCATAGGTAGCTTTGACTTGCTTAAGGCCATCACAAATCATTGTTAACTCGGGCAACGTGTGGACGCGCTATGGCGTAAACTGTTAAGTAAGACGACCTCGGTGGCGCGGCGGGCGGAGGTCCGCCTGTGGCGCAAGAGGTTGCGGGTTCGATTCCCGCCTTGGGACTTATGTTTGTACGATCTACAAATATTAGTTCCGTGTGTTCTGGTCGTTTCTATGTATAATAAAAAATATCTATCTATGTAATGTATTATATTATGTATATCAGTCATCTAGTACCCATAACACAAGCTCAGCTTAGCTTGGGGCTAGATGATGCTGTGTGGATTGTCCAGCAATATTTATTATCATTACTCATTTAAGTATGAAAAGATGTTATTTTTTAAATAAAAAAAAACCCAGAGCCTAATTTTAATCAAGATGTTTTTTTTTCATAGAAGTCGTTTGTCCTGCGCCTAAGCTCTCCCCAGCCGTGTTAATCTGACGTCCAAATATCCGACCGCTGTCCCTGATGAGATTGAGGGAATTGAAAGAGCACTAGTCTTTGCGCACACACTAGTTTCCGGCCGCGGTCTCGGAGGCCGAAAGGGAGGTCATCATCATAATCACAAAATTATTTTAAGACAGAGATTGATCTAGATTTGAGAGGAAACATTGAAAAGCAATACTCTAAACTCTTTCAAAAACCCATTTGTTCCGTTATTATTTCGGAAATCAAAGAGATTATGCAAATAATGACTTGCTATAGCCACCCCTCGATTTGGGATGAAATTAATTTTACCACCCCCGATAACAAATTGGCGCAGATTCCATCGCGTTTGTTATGACTTTGTTCGACTGCCATCCGTTTTATTGCCGGATAATAATGATTTATGTACACAATTATTGTTGAGCGACTTTATGTTGGTAGATTTTGTGTCTTTGTTGATACAAAGTACAAGTATTTAAATTTTGACATTTATTTCGCTTGTGTCCATAAATGTTTAAAGACATTTTGGTCGAGTCACAGTTCGTAGACCTTCTTAACACATTCACTGCCCAGTCTCGGTGGGGCGATCCGGAGTAGGGCGCCCGCGCCGCGCTGCCCCGCGGCGCCGCCGCCACGACAACGAGGCGGTGCAGAGAGACATTTGCGAATTGCGCTGGGAAATTTTAAAGATTTAGCAGTCTGTCTGTATAAGTCAATTTATAACTGAACTAGTTTCTGCCCGCAGCTTCGCACGCGTTGTTTCTATAGGAACGTTTAATGGTGACTTCTATCCCATGGCAACTGATTTATGGGATAAAAAGTAGCCTATGTTTGATTCCAGGCCCAGAGCTACACTGATGCAAAATTTTAGCTGAATCTGTTCCGTAGTTTTGGTGTGTAGATGTAACAAACATCCATCCATATATCCATCCAAACTTTCGCATTTATAATATTAGTGTGATATATAGTGTGATTAAACAAAGCTAGTCATAACTTCTAAACTATCTTACTTAGGGCGAAGATGCAAGACTGATTTTGAAGCACACATTCTGTACTATCGTTTAAAAACAAAAAACATGTAGCTTGACAGTTTAGATTTTATGAAAAAGCTAATCATTTCAAAAAAAATGTTAGGAAAAACTTTTTTTTTGTTTTATAAATTCTCTTTTCTTCTATTTTAAAATAGAAATTGCAACAATGTTAACATTGCTTTATTGTCTACATTATTTGCTATCAAATGAGTCCTCTATCGTCTTCCTAAGACCTCTACATGGGTAGCTATATCTTAATCAGTACAAGCACCCGTGCTTGAGGCAACAGAAAACAAAATGGCTGCCATTTTATCATGTAGAGAAAAAAATAGGGATAGTGATTTGTCGATAAAAATTTACCGTATTTCACCCCCCCAAAGTCTACGACACTGGTGTCCGGACACATTGTATAATCTTATCTTCTGCATAAAACAAGCCAAGTCTATTTCAAAGAGAGAAACATACTTTTAACATTTCCTGAAAGCCGAAACATTATAATCCAGCGAAGCACCATCACGATTCCAAAGCTAAGCTCTTCATTCAATTTGAAGTCGAAAAGTCGACGTTTTTGCGTCGAAAAGAGTAAAAGAATACAAAATAATAACGTTGTTAAGCTTTGAGGGGACTGTTCAGCCACTCGCGCAAGTGCACCTACCAACATTTTAATGATGCGACATCGCTATACATAGACAGGGGAAAGCAACAGAACTGACAGAAAATTCCGAACTGCTGAATTTAAAGAAAGAAGAAGAAACAAATAAATATTTTTTTTGGACACATAACACGATACATTAGAATAATTTGTAAGGCATTCGTCATCAACTGCAAAAAAAAGAACTTGGCCGCTAGATATGTTTTCGCGGACCCACTGTCTGTGAGACAATAATATTAAAATAGCGAAGCAAAATCGCGAATGCTACTGCTCCTATGGTGACGTGTATTAGGTAAATCTCTTATGCTTGCCCAGCAGTGCGTTAGCTAGGAAAAAGTTGGACTTGACAACAAAAAACACTTTGAGCCTACTCCGATAGCGAAAAAATTACTATCTATTTATTGGCCTCCAACAGAACTACAGGTAACTCTGCAGTCCATTGTTTAGGATTGAGCCTAAATACTATTTATCTCTTTCTTGGGTCGCTCTCTTCTAACACTGCCTTGCAACGGGACGTTCGGGCTCCAAGTAATTTACTCTTTATTAAATCAATTTAATGTCTAACTAGCCCTAAATAGTGTTTAAACTAAAGTGAAACAGTGTGTGACTCAATACAAGTGAAATCCCATACCAAACGTCTTTGAATCAACCAGAAATCCCATACATCCATCATAGGATGAAAACGCAGTGGTGAGTTTTAGTTGTTGCCTTTGTGGTAACAAATTATCTTTCGCATTATAAGAGTCCTGCGCACATAGCTAGTCCCAGTTAAAAGTGGCCGAAATTTGGCTTGGACGATATCAAGACACCTCTAAACATTCTTAGCTCTACCCTCCACAGCCCCTTGAAACCCGCAAGTCCTGCGAGAACGGACACCAGGGCACTCCACACGAGCGTGCCGAGACATTTTAATGAACGTGTGTAGCGCCCTTACACCTGCTATCAATGAGTGTCGCACTAATTATGCTTGTGGAATTCGTCGAGGGAAGGAAGAGGGAAAGCATTTAGTTATGAGGGTATTTTATAGAAAACCTATTTGTTCATTAAGTTTTATCGTGCCAGTTCTTTTCTATTTTACGAATTAGGGTCCGGCGGAAGATGAATTTCCCATACAAACGTAGTACCAAAATGATTTGTAATTTGAACATATTTTCACCATGGTCTGCTATTATTTGTATTAAAATAGTATTTATCTAGATTCCTGACCTTTCTGAAATGAAATTAAACCGATTAGCATTTTTACATCAAAGAATGAATGTTTTCTTACTATTTTTCTAGATAAGTATTTTGAAAAAAAGCTTGTGGCAGGAACCTAAATAAATACTATTCTAATACAAATAATAGCAAACCATGTTGAAAATATTCTCAAAATACAAATAATTTTGGTACTAAGGCCCGTATTAATTTAAGGCCCGTATTACGAAAGCTTGATCAGTCATAGCTATTTGCTTGAGTGACGTTTATTCCATAGAAAAGCGTTACTTAAACATAGTTCGATGACTAAGGAAGCTTTCATAATACGAGCCTAAGTCTACCAGTTATCTAGTACCCATAACAAAAGCTCTGCTAAGCTTGGGGCTGGATGACGCTGTGCGAATGAGTAAATGAACACTTTATTTGTAAATTTTCCAGCATTATTTATTCACTTAATTTATAGCTCCATGGTCGATAATGTGGTTATTGTTCATGAGATGACGTCACTCCCAATCCATAATGACCATAAAAGTCTTAGTGATATTACCATTAAGATAACTATTGATTAAGACAAATATCGGCTCCTTTAAGCTTCGTATTTTATTTACCGTCTTAAATTACTACAATCCATTATTCGATTTTATATTAAAAGACATTTTTTTAATAAAAATACGACACAAGAAATACACAATGAAAGTTATAATCAAATAATAAAAACAAATTAGAACTAGTATTTACAATTGAAACAATTGAGAAAACTGCAGACCGTTGCAAACAATCTACAGGTAGTTCAACTGATCCATATCAAAAACATTACAATTTCTATACGATAAGTCATAATATAGCAACCTAAATGAGCGTCAATAAAACATATTCGTAAGTTAAGGACATTTTAATCATCACCAAAGAAGAGTTTACCTTATAAACTCAAACCGAACGAAAGACCAAGCCGCCTCCTATGATCGCCACCGCTTCCCGCCCGCCCTTGAGCAAGATTTATGCGCCCTAGAGGCGGCACTGAATTTCAATCTGCTTCGGGCGACGATTAAATTTTTGAGCATGAAATATTTGATTTAAGGTCCACGTGTATTGAGATGTAACGTACGGCTTCGTCGTTGTCCTGAATTTTAGTATGTACTGTGTGGGCGTTCTCGGGAATTCGGTTCCGATAGTGGAGTGCAAATTCTGCATAAATCTGAGCTGTTAGGTTTTAGTTTACTACAGATTTGCAAACATAGATACTTCGATATAGGAAACACCATAAGGAACAAAGGTAAAAAACGGGCAGACATGACTGAAAAATTAAATAAAAATAATCAGTCAGAGTCAAATAAATACGTTTTTTTATTGAATATTTTTATTCCCAAAGAAAATTACAATCAACTATTGGAACTAATAAATTAATAATTGGAATCAACCACTAATAAATTACAACTAGTATTTACAACTGAAATAATTAAGCTAACTGCAGACTGTTGCAAACAATCTACAGGTAGCTCAACAGATCGATATCAACACCAGTCGGAAGCATCCCCAAGACGCTGGCTGCATTGCCCCACAGTATGGCAAAATAAATAAATATGCTGAAAATAATAAATTAATTTATGAAAGGATATGTCAAAATATGGTGCTGTTTAGGGGCATTGACACTCTATGATAAATAAATAAATAATGCTGGACAATTCACACAGTATTATCTAGCCCCAAGGTAAGCAGAGCTTGTGTTATGGGTACTAGATAACTGATATACATAATAATATACGAGTACATAGATAGATATTTTTTATTATACATAGAAAACGACCAGAACACCCTGAACAAATATCTGCAGATCGTACAAATATTTGTCCCGAGGCGGGAATCGAACCCGCAACCTCCGCGTCGAAGGCGGACCTTTGCCCACCGCGCCACAGAGGTCGTCACTATATGTAAAATCATATGATGACTATGAGTTTACCTACTGTACCTCAAAATACTTGAACGTTTATAAACTTGGACTCACTTAAAAATAAAATAAAATAAATAATATATAAAATCTGCACATGCCGACGGAATATCAATTTGAAAATGGTGATTCTAAATTCAAAGAAATACGCACCGAGTTTGCTTCTCATTATTTATGACATAGAAACTACGCTCCGCGGCTTATATTTTTATATTTCCAACTTTCTTAATGTTTTCTTTCACAAAAATCTTCTCCTGACCATGACAAACACAACTAAAAAAGAATAAGCGAAATTGGTCCAGCCGTTCACGCGTGATACCTTGTCCAAGGAATATTGGGATTCATTTTTAACCCCCCACGCAAATAGAGGGGGTTATAAGTTTAACGTGTCGGTCTGTGTATCTGTCTGTGGTATTACAATACCGCTCCCAAACGGATGAACCGATTTCGTTTAGTTTTTTTTTGTGTCATAGATAATTTTATCCCGAGTGTTCTTAGCCATGTTTCATGAAAATCTGTTCAGCCGATAAACGTCGGCGAGTTTTTAAATTTTGTCTTGTTATATTATATAGATGTATGTCTTGGATTTAAAGCTTATTCACACCGGGATGGCAGCAACCAGCGGCGAGCGGCCGCAGCGTCATCTAAAGGGTGGCATCTGGGGGGTGGCATTAAAGATAGGAATAAGGTGTACGTCATCTAAAGGGTGGCATCTGGGGGTGGCATTAAAGATAGGAATACGGTGTACGTCATCTAAAGGGTGGCATCTGGGGGTGGCATTAAAGATAGGAATACGGTGTACGTCATCTAAAGGGTGGCATCTGGGGGGTGGCATTAAAGATAGGAATAAAGTGGAATAAGGTGTATTTTCCTAAAGGAATAAGGTGTAATTTTCATTGCTGCGATGAGTCTGGCGATTTTACTTTTTCTTCGCGTATGATTTTATATTTGACGTCACTCGTCGCGCCGGGCTAAGATACATTTTTAGAAGCTGTCGCGATTGTCTTTTGTTTTTTATACAATTATCCAAGCTGACGTCACTAATCCAGTATAGGAAAACAAATGGTTACAAATGTATCTATACTTTCAGTGTCGGTACAGCATATTTCTTATTCTTTAAGCAAACCTTTTATCAGTTTTATCCTTGTGCTCCATTGACACCGGAACATAGAAATTCAATGCGAATCGCGTCGCTGAGTCTACGGACCTACTGGTCCTACTGTCCTCAGAATAAATAACAGTAATAAGTACATCGACCCCGGAGGATATTCCAGAGCGAGAACGTCAGCTACGTTCAGACAACATGTCTGAATATTAAAAAAAAAATAGTTAATTTGCATGTATTTACTTCCCTAACCTAATTTCTCTCATTTTATAAAACATTTACCTATTTAAACTAGTTTAAATTAACGGGTTCAATTCGCAGCATCATGCCGGTAGTTTGCCACTTCCGGCTGCGGTTTGTTGTTTCCGGTACAACCGAATTCTCTTCTTGTTCCTACTCATTATTTCAACTCTATTGAGCAAGAGCATAGGGTTTATATTACAGTGGACAAAACCAATTCATTGCTAAGTTAGATGCTTTTACTGGTTGGGAAGTTACCTTAAAATTACGGGTGTTTGTTTCTCAATTGTGAAAATAAAATAAATTCTTAGTGAAGAAAAGTTTTAATTTGGTTTTGTCAGCAAAATGTAGGTATAAGGTCAGTAGGTACCTACTTATAAGTATTTATTACAATCATTTTGTAACTACGAGACAGAAAGTCATAACTTGGGAGGAAATGGTTCAAGATTAGTTGTAACTAAAACATACACTTACTTTAATACTTTAAGTTAATAAATTGGCTGTGTCCTTGGTCTAGCGGTCAGCTGATTATGAGGTCCTGGGTTCAAATCCCGAGTCGGGCCAATAGTTGTCATTGCGCTAGCAAAAAAAATTCACAGTAGCAGCCCGGAGTCGGAAAGTTGGCGGTGTTACACCCCCGTGCCTCGGAAAGCACCATCAAGCCGTTGGTTGACCTCTCCCCGGTCAGGTCAGTCTGCCGTTCCATCGGCTTATGATGAGGGAATAGAGAATGCACTTGTGTTTGCGCACACACTTGTGCACTATATTATGTCCTGCGCATCCGATGAGACTGGCCGCCGAGGTCGAAATTCGGCTAGGAGGACATTAAATCGTAGCATATATGTAATTGTGATAATCCCTTCGATAGCTTCCCGGACCAACGTTACCATCCTGCGGGAACTTAAGGCTTAAGGTGAAGACGAGACCTCCATGTGTCTGCGTAAAGTCCTGAATTTCTTTGGTCACATAGCCAGGAAATAGGTTTAAAGAACTTTATTTCTCGTACAAACACAGATTAGAACAGTTTGACGGGGTGACGAATAAAAACACGTTTACCATATGACCAATAATTACAAAACTAAGACGTGAGTTATTAGAACAAAATTACCTTATGACTGATTGAAACAAATTTTAATACTTTTTGTGTTGTGACCAATTAGAAAACTTTTTTGCAGTGACGGATTGTTGCCTAAATCTAATGAAATATGTATAGTATAAGAACAATTTATTTCAGGTTTTCCAATATTTAAACAAAACTAAATAAAATAATAACTAAATATTATATTAATACTAAACATTATAACAACTAGTAGGTACTTCGTAAATTATGAAATAGGTATGTCTTATATTTTGGTAATACTAAATAACATTTACCCAGTGGAACTGGGTAGATACTGAAGCTTAATAAAATATCATGTGGCAATGCAGTAATCTCCGGCTGAAATCCAACTCCCGTATTCACAATTTTACTACACTCTCCACTCTTAAAGCCTTCTTGCAAGCTCCTAGATATACCAAGACACACGTTTATTCTACTACATAAATCCGCGTCCACTCCTATTACCTCGGAGGCAAACCATAATCCCGTACGAATAAAAATCCAAATAAAATTCCAGACGCTTCCACATTTTATTTAATACGTTGCACCTCGATGTTTCCTCGTGATTTAACATGGCGTCGCTTCCGGCAGAATTCATAATATTCGCGCTCCTTCCGGTGGAGTGCAGTTGACGTGTGTTGCTTCCGGTTTAGGGTAATAGTTGTCATGTTCATGTGACGCTTTTCCGGTTCGCGTTTTTAATAAAATGCATTGTGAAAGTATTGGCACGAGTTTTTAGCTGAATATAATTGTAGATACTTTTTATAGAGACATAAAGGTAATGGTATGGTATGTAAAATGTAAATGGATGATAGTCACACCTACGTGGATGAACCACATAATATTAATTTGTATTATGTTCATGAGTTTTTCAAAGTTCAAGAAAACTCGATGAACCACGGTCCACGATTAAGAAATAACTGGAATCTTTGGCCTAGAGGTTGTTATTGGCAGATAATAACAACAAAATGGCTCTGACGGAAGACCAGCGTGGGTT
Organism: Eupithecia subfuscata; assembly: GCA_963564075.1. Classification (NCBI taxonomy): domain Eukaryota; kingdom Metazoa; phylum Arthropoda; class Insecta; order Lepidoptera; family Geometridae; genus Eupithecia; species Eupithecia subfuscata. The sequence goes on from OY751102.1 coordinate 2,611,884, forward strand.
GCTAACTTGCTAGCGACCAATTCATGTTGAGGCAGAGGCCTTTTTGTGCCTTCGGGCTTACATTTATAAGTATTTTTATATTGTTTTAAACTATAGAAAGGTTTTAGATCTTATTGCACAAATAAATCCATTTAATTATTATTTATAATTATTATTTATAATCTGCATTTTCTTTTTCTACGACTTACCAATACTAGATACAAAGCATTCCGAAGTGGATCTAACTCCCAGTCTAATTTAATTGCCAATTGACACACTGAAAGTTTCCTAACGAAGAGGAATAATGCCGATATTTGTTAGTTATTATTATGTAGTTTTTATGGTGTACCTAGTTTTAACTCTATGTAACTTACATATTATGCTATGAATAAAGATTTCTTTCTTTCTTTCGATACTTCTTGGGTATTTGCAAATCCCAGAATGCAAGGTTAATGTTTTTAGATAGATAGAAAGATTGATAGTATCTTTATTGCACCATCAAAAAATGTGTCCATGTCAAAAGAATCATAAACTTTAGTAGAGACAAAACATAAAAATTTTTTTTTTAAAGTCAAACCTAAAACTTTTCTGAATAGTACCAAAGTTCTGTCTTATAGTAAAAAAAAATACATCAAGTTTTCGAATTTTTGGAGCTGGCAATTTTTATTTTCAACATTCATAAAATAAATGCAAAATTATTATCATTATCTCCTCCACTATCACCAATTAAACTCCTGTCAGTTGCGAACCGGCCATCAGTCAGATCCTATCTCCAAATTGAACACATTCGCGAGATAAATCAGAACTCAGAAAAACCTTCCTCCATCAGCGATAGTGTGGAAATAGATTTGTTTCATACAGATAAAATGAAAATATGATATGTATCCTCTATAGCGGTCATAGGTACATTCTGATCGAAAAGTGTGAGAATAACCATATATGTATATCTAGTGTAAGGTTTAGTAAAGTTTAAGTGTTTAATTTTTTTATTGTATTGTTTTAATATATTACTTTTTACATAACTAAATAACTATCATGCATCTAGCTTATAAACTGTTAATATTTCTGATAAGAGCGGTGTCCTCTAATACAATAATACAGTATCCTTTCAGATTACGCTTTTCTGGATCTATTAGCAACACGCATCCTATATTACTAATATTTAAACAGGATTTTTTTTGCCGTTGTGAAGATGTTCGTGCGAAGACAAAGCCAAAAACACTGAAAGGATCGAGCTAAATTTTTGCACAAATAAAGATCTGGACCTGGAAAAACATTATAGGTACGAGTATTATATTTAAAAAAAACTGTTGGTTATTGATTAAACGCGTGTGAAGCCTTTAGCTTTTTGATGATAATCTATCATCAATTTCTAGAATAATAATGCTAGACGAAGCCAAAACTTTTTGCTGATTATTTTTCTTGGACATGGGAATACCTGGCATCATTGAACATCCACTCCAGGCTCTTCGGGTTTCTCAGTATCTACCTACGCCATTTGGATTCTTTTTGCGCTTCGTCTAAAATCAATTTCAGTGAGTGGACTAAATTTTTCACGCCAAAACAGTCCGCTCTCTAAAGCAAGTTTCTAAGTCCACTTTTCTGAGATAAATCGCAAATAGTTACTGGCGAAAAATGTCCCATCATTCTTTTAAAATGGGCTCAATTCTCCACTACTGCCCACGATCACGCATTCCTATTTCCGTATTTATTGAAACCTCAACCTTAGTGTGATGGTTTTAGGGTATCGTTTTGGGTATGGGAAAGGAAATTAGAAAAAAATTGAAGTGTTGAGGATCAAATCGTACGCAGTGGGCGCTCGAGGCGGGGCATCAATCTTGCTTGATGTTATTGGGGTGGGGCTGTGGGTGAAAATTTTGTTCTATTAGCAATTTAGTATAAATAATGACTAGAGTTTGATGATTGTTGAAACGTTGGTGTCATTCGTTGGAATAATACCAACGTTTCCACCATCACTAATTGGCTTGTACCTAATAATAATTGGCTTGTAATGTGAGCGGGTTAACTACGAACCTTGATTACGTTGGCAATCAAGGTTCGTAGATAACCCGCTCACATTCATAATGAGAAGTTACAAGAAGTTTGATTATTCAGACTAGACTAGATTTTAAATGATTTTCTGCAAGGTTGTGATTAAAAATGAACTTGTGTCCGAAAGTCAATAAAAAGTTTATGAAATTTAGGTAATGCTAATATAGTACATTTTTTAAATTTTATAGTAAATGTATTGGTTTCTTTTCATTTCTTCCAAAAGTGGACTAAAATTGAAGGGAAGAGAATATCAATACCACCTTATTTCTTATTTCACAATACCTAATTTATTATTATAAAATTTGACTTGTCCAAGTGCTTATTTTAAATAAATAAATAATGCTGGACAATTCACACAGCATTATCTAGCCCCAAGCTAAGCAGAGCTTGTGTTATGGGTACTAGATAACTGATATACTTAATACAATACACTACATAGATAGATATTTTTTTATTATACATAGAAAACATTCAGAACGCCCTGGACAAATGTCTGCAGATCGTACAAACATTTGTCCCGAGGCGGGAATCGAACCCGCAACCTCCTGCGTCGCAGGCAGACCTTCGCCCGCTGCGCCACTCTGTGGCGCAGCGGGCGAAGGTCTGCCTGCGTCGTCATTTTCGGTCGTTCATTTTATAAACATAAAGAAATAAAATCTGAAATCTAATAGCTCTGGTATAATTGCTGCCTAGATGCTAAAAAAAAGTTAAAAACCACTCTGGAAGGTAAATGCTACTATACAATAAATGATTATATGACGGACAAACATTTTTTAAATTTAAGTAAATGACAAATCTCTAGTTTTAATTTAACTATTCATTATTAAATCTATAAATAAATAAATGTATAATAATTAAATAATATTGTATCCTGATTTTGCACGCCGCAACGGTAGAAATACATTGTGTCATATTTAAACATATACCACCTATGTACCTTATTTACATGTATTTGATGCAATAAATTTTACTTTACTTTACTTTACTTTATGCACAGTATGCACACTTATAGTGATCAGTAAGTAGATCAGAGGATACTAGTTGTCAATTTCCTTTTGCCAGCATCTGTGTAGGTACAACTGATAATGTGCTATAGCGCAGAATACCTGCATGCAAGCTTTGTATCGGATGCAGAGATCGCCTTGAGCAACCCTAGTCTTAGTTTCCTATCTCTTGGTTGAAGTAAACAGGGCTAAAGCTTATGCGATATTTTGATGAGTTTATCTTTCATCATTCAACCAAATGCGGTCTATTTCAAAGCTAACAAAAATCTTTGCTGATTGGTAATATGAACAACAGTAAGAATTTTATTAACTTGAACATAATGCTCGTTGTCCAGCATTACTTTTTTTACTTATCTATTTTTATTTATTCCATTATCTGGTATAGTTTTGTCCCTGTTATGGATTTTAAGTTAGTAAAAGTTAAAACCTAACCTAAATATTTGATATCGCCAGCTTGGCCGAGTCTAGATCCGTTTTAGCTTTTGTGAAACGATAAACAAGAACGACAATATCTATACTTTTATACTAATATTAAAAAGAAGAAAGATTTGATTATTTGTTAGCTGGTTTGTATTGAATAGGCTCCGAAACTACTGAACCTTCTTTTACCATTAGAAACCCACATTATTCCTGATGAAGTGCATCATTCCTACGGGAAAACGGGTTGTAAGAATGCAGCTAGTTATTTATAAAGATTTTTTAAACTTTCGCGATTTGTTAACATAGTTAATGATTATATCGGGTATTTATCGCGTACCTTTTGTTTCATTTCCCCTACGTTTCTACCGCGTTGCAGCGATCGTGGTCACGGGGCGAAATAAAACAAAAGGTACGCGATAAATACCCGATATAATCATTAACTATATTTATAAAGAGTTTTGAAATTAGCTTTTGCAACTCGCTTGTCTCTCACGTATTGGGTGGCTGGTGTACAATTAACCAGAGCGCGAGAGCGCAAGGAGGTATAACAATGCCCCCGCACTCCTGATTACATCTCAGTTCGCACTAGCGCGAGATTGAATCCACGAATACGGCAGCTCTATCAGCAAAAATAACTTTAAATAATGCTGGACAATTCACACAAGACCTTGCCGTGCAAAAAGGCTTACTTTAAAATATCAGATTATCTAGAGGATAAAAAAGACGGGTTTTGCTCAAGCTCGAAAAATAACTAACAGGCTAAAGGTTTCTTCGTTGCTTCTTTACTACGTACCTATCGAAGGGACAGAAATAAAAAATATCAGTTTATTTCCGTGTCAGTGTTTAGTTTTATAATTTGACCTTTTCTGAGTGTATTTATTGTGTTTATGTAAATAAAGAGTTTTTGATTTTGATTTTTGACTGCATCGTCTAGCCCCAAACTAAGCAGAGATTATGTTAGGGTACTAGATTAATGATATAGGTACATAAAGACTAACTACTTAGATACATAATTATTTTAAAGATATCACCCAGAACAGAAGTCAGATTGTGACATTATTCTCTTTTTCGCAGTTACTACCTTGCAGTCTAGGACCTAGCCTTCTTAACCGTGGATGTCGTAAGAGCCAACTAAGGGAACTCGGGTCTAAAAATATATTATTGAGATAGCTTAGGAAAAAAGCAGTCGGAAAACGTTAGTTTTAGTTCATAAAATAAGAAACTAAATCGAAAAATTCAATTCAAAGGTTTCAGCATTTTTCATCAGTTTCATAACATGTCATCATTTAATGGTAGTGGCCATGTTATTACGTCATACGGCTATGTAAACTTAGAACTGTCAACTATCAGCGTACCTTTAATCAAACATACAAAATATCACTGCATTTGTTTACACAGCCAACTGACGTCACGACCACAGAGCATTATGGCGTCCACCGCGTCCAGCGTTTTCGTCAAATTACGCGCATAATTTGAAAATGCAAAATTTAAATGCATTTTTATATGTGTGTTTTTATGTTTGTTCGTCGATGTCTCCGTCATGATTTAGATGATTCTTTTGCTGTTGTATAGAGAATAATACCGACGTGATGCCATAAAAAAAATCCCGGGATCATAAGTATTTATCCCTCAGAACTTAAAAAACAGTTTATAACTAAGGGATTCGAAACCATCATGTTATTATTCACTTCCCTTGACACTTCCATGAAGTTTCGATAGCTTTATTTACTATTGATAGAGCCACTGGTTCCGATATGCACTCTAAACTTTACCAGTTCAAAGTTTCCCATTTAGTTTTGTTTTTGAGTTCATCGGGTTTGCAATTTTATTTGAAACGTATTAGATTTTTGTTTGGTTTTATTTAAAACATTATCTTAAAACTTTTCGGTGCGGCATTCAATTTCATCACCTACACCAATTTCCAACGCTTTTGCTTATCTTAGCTTGAATAACCTCGTTAAATTCTCCCTGTATTGAGGTATAATAAATCAATTTACCCTTTAATCGGGTAAGACTTGGCGTTGGCGCGCGTTGACGCGATACCGCCTCAACATCCGTTTCCGTTGACGGGCGGGCTTCCGGTTGTGTAGGAGCAGAACCTTCTTGTTATGTTATATTGAGTTTCTCTTGCAGAAACAGTTTCCCTAATCGTATGCTGCTTTTTTGTTGGACAGCGGGAGCGGAAAAAGGACTGGGTTATTGACAGGTTGTCAAAAATCTCGCAAACAGCGTGCAGATTTGATGAAAATCGGTATTTGCAATTTCTTAAAATTGTAGTTTGAATAAAAGCACAAGTCTCTTTTTGTTCTCTCTTAAAATCTTCTTAAAAGTCCTAAGTCCGGCCAAGTATTATATTTTTAAATATTTAGGCATCCCGAAAGCAAAAATGGCGCATTTTAAAAGTGATGTTAGACTTTTAAAATCTTTTTAGCACATTAAAAGCTTTTATTATTGCATTCCAAAACAAAAACCAATTTAATTCTGTAAAAAACAACAGTCAAAAAAAACGTGGACTCATCAGACGAATCAAATTATGAGTAATTCGAAACGCCCGCCCGCTATCAAATAAATTTAAACAAATTAAAAATGTACAGCTACAGTGGATTTTCCTTACGAAAATTCAAGTGTTTTTGAGGTGTTTTTTTATTGGAACGTAAAAATCAAACCACAGGCAAAAAATAAAAAGACGTTTGAATGATTGTTTGTATTGAATTGAACTTGATGCATTAATGTATTTCAAGACGTAATAACGTAGTAATTTTTAACATTTCCGTGAACGTGAAAATGAATATCTTAAAACATTTAAAGAGTTATTATTTGGACCTACCGAGCATAAACAAAAAAATTATTCACAAATATCTCCAAATCTTTTGGCAATACGCTTTTGCGAGTCTCACATGACCCAAAACCGAGAAAAAAATCCAGTTAAGTTAACACCGGATCGGAATCGGAGCATACGCAGCTTGCGCAACGTCGGTATCGCCCTAATATTATAAATGAGAAAGTTTGGATGGATGTTTGTTACCGCTTCACGCCAAAACTACTGAACAGATCGGGCTAAAATTTGATAATTCTAGGCCTGGAATAAAACATAGGCTACTTTTTATCCCATAAATCAGTTCCCATGGGATAGAAATCACCTTTAAGCGTTTTCATAGAAACAACGCGTGCGAAGCCGCGGGCAGAAGCTAGTTTATAATATGCGATCCAAAATCCGAAAGCAAACGCACCCTGCGTCTACTGTTTTCGGATTTTACATCGTCACTAAAGGTATTTTCAAGTTTGCTGATGACGTCATACGCAACGTGTAGGGACGAGAATGAGGATGTTGTTGCGGAGACGTCATCGGCTGAAATAGGTTTAAAGAACTTTATTTTCATATAAACACAGGGTTTACTTAAAATGAGATACATAAGAACAAATTAATCTAGGTTTAAAAATATTTAAACTAACCTCTGGGACCTAAAATAAGTTATAACTAAATATTTTCTATAACTAAAATATTTTTTATCGATATATTATTTATGTAGTGATATTATATAAATACTAAACATTATAACAACTAGTAGGAACTTAGTTAGTTATGAAATAGGTATGTCTTTTTTTTGTTACTAAATATTAAATAGGTGAGTATTTTTATTCGTGTTTTGTTACAGAGTATGTACCCTAGGTCCGTGGGGTACCGAGGCTCTTCGGGTTTTCAAAAAACTATCTGAGCGTCTGGTCGAAGCGACGCGTGACCCGAGAGCTGGTGAATATCTGGCACAGCGTATCAACATTGCCATACAGCGTGGCAATGCAGCCAGCGTCTTGGGGACGCTTCCGACTGGTGTTGATATGGATCAGTTGAGTTATCTGTAGACTGTTTGCAACAGTCGGCAGTTAGCTCAATTGTTTCAACTGTAAATACTAGTATAATTTTCTTTGTGAATAAATGTCCTTTTGTACATGTAATTTAAGTTTATTTTTAAGTTTATTTCGAAATACCGATCTCTGGCATCAGTATCGGCAGATATGCGATCCAGTGGACTCGTAACATCAGGTACTTATCCTGGGACAGCCTCAACAGCCTATATAGATCCACTGCTGGACGCAGGCCTCTCTTGATAAGCCCCTAGTTGGCTTTCATCTCAGGGTAATGCTGGCAGGTAATGCCAAGGGAGACAGATCGAACTTTCTTTTTTTGAAACTGTCCGATCCGTCACCTCGTGACTAACAGGGTGACAGATAGAACGTTTTCAGTTGATAAAAGTTTGATATGTCCACCATTGCAAAAAGGGTGACGGATCGATTTTTTTCCCATTTGTCCCCCTAGAGGGACAGAGCAGGGAGACATATGGGAATAATTCCATAATTTCCACGATGGGCGTGCTGTTAGGGATCGCAGTTCGGCGGTAGAATTTGTCTGCAGGGGGCGCTGCAGGGGGCGCCGCCCGCGAATATCCCTTAGTCGCCTCTTACGACACCCGCGAGAAGAATTGGGGTGGTGTAAATTTTAAGCCACACACAGCTCCTGTGACAGCATCGAGTCGTATCCCTACGTTGTTTACCTTTTGCCGTCGAAAACTCGTGCACAAATCGAAAATCAGTGAAAATAAACACGTAAAGAGACGAGGGTGAAGCGATACGAGGACAATCAGGCCTTATTTACTCAGTCTCGTGTAATTGATACAGGATGGTGACCGGAAGGGATGACTTGTGCGGCCATTCACACAGCGGAATCACACTAAACACACTATCTCATTTAATTTATTTTTATTTATTTGTTTATTATTAGTAGGAGCATGATTTTACACTTGATGTCGTTATAATCTAATTTTCTATTGCATTAACAAATGGTTGGCTGTAAAAGGGCCTAGAAATTAATAATAATGGTCAGGAATAAAAGTAAAAAGTAAAATATATGTCAACAAATGTCATAAAAAAGCTGTGGGCTTTGTCAAAAAAACGAAAATAAAGTAAGGTTAATTATCCTGTAGATTGTTTGCAACAGTCTGCAGTTAGCTCAATTGTTTCAATTGTAAATACTAGTTCTAATTTATTTCTATTATTTGATTGTAATTTTCTTGGTGAAAAGGTTTATTACCTTTAACATCACATCACACTAAATAACACGAAAGTTTGGATGGAAGGAGAGATAGTTGGATGGATGTATGTTTGTTACTTCTTCACGCCAAAACTACAGATCCGATTAATGCTGAAATTTACATAGACATCGGTTCAAACCTGATATAACACATAGGCTACTTTATCTTATACCATAAATCTGTTCAAATGTGATAAAATAGCCTTTGAACGTTCCTTTATAAAATACCACGAAGCCGCGAATTATAAAAGCAAATTACGAACCATACGCCCATGGTTCGTAATTTGCCATTATAATTCGCAAGAAACCAAAGAACAGCTACACAACTACACAAAATCTAGTCGCTGGGATAAAAAAGTCTAATTGGTGGGACAAAACAAGTACAATTACAAAAAATCTAGTTGTTGGAATCACAAAATTAACTAGCACGTAAACGCACGCTTGTTTAGCAGCCCCAAAGTGACGTCACGGTTCGTTAGTCCGTCATATTTGTGGTACTTCCCGTAGTGTCCAGTCCATTGTATGTCGATATATTTCAACCGATATTTCAAATGAAAGGAAACTGAGAATTGTTGTTATTGTCGCTTTTATCAAGCCTGCTGGCTTCCAATCTTTTATTGTTTGTTTTTTCTTTGTCTTTCTGTAGCAATACAAAATGTCAAGGCACTTTCCTATGAGAAAATTCATGATCAGTCAATGTTGCTGGACGGACATTGGCCTCCCCTAATGAGCGCCATAGCGTGTAAACAAAAGTAGTACATTTGCGCGAAAGACATTTGCGTGAGAAGTTGAGAACACATTTGTGCGAGTAGACATTTTCGCAATTGGATACTTGCGCGAGAGGCCATTTACGCGAGTGGACACTTGCGCGACAATCACCAAACTCCTAATATCCTTTGAAATAGACGTAGCAGATAGTTCTGGATTTCACCATTGTGTATTTTGCTCTCTTTCCTGTGATATATCTCCATCCCCCATCCTTCTCTCATTTTAATGTACTTGTAGATGTACTTGTAGTACATGTATGTATGTACATGACACATTCAGAGCTGCCAGTACTGAGTGCGCGCAAGTGTTGTTTGCGTAAATGTACTAGATCCTTGTGGAAACTGTGCTATAAAAACCCTATTGAGCTACAAATTCGTCGCCGTAACTGGAACTGGATACGGTTATACTCTGCGTTGCCCCGAAAACCATATTCCCAAACAAGTGTTGGACTGGAATCCTCAGGGAAAACGCAAACGTGGCCGCCCGTAGCAAACTTGACGAAGAACAGTTATTCCCGAAGCATTACAACTCGGGTTCACTTGGAGAGAAGTAAAGCATGCAGCCTCCAACAGAACAAGATGGCGAAACACTGTATCTGCCCTCTGCCACGACGAGGGGGGGACATAGGACGCAAGAAGACTAGATCCGTGTAGTTCCGTAGCTGCTCAACTTTACTCTGATTACATGTCAGAATTGAATAACCAGGTCGAAACCAGATGACCAAAAATTTATCTGGGATTCCGCGATTCGCGATCCAGGATCATGACACGTGGATCGTACTAGGCCGATCCAGTTTGTTGTATTTTGCGTAGCGGTGGGTTGCACACAAATTCCTGGCGAGGATTGTGCGAGGCGCTCATTCGCTCAAAGAGTCGACACACTGTGCTAGCACGGTTGTGTTGTGTGTCCGCCGTCGCCGCCACCGTTGGGAAGGGAACACACTTGACTGTGCTACCTGTGTCCTGCTCGCACGCGCGGAGAGCGACGCGAGTGAGCGAGACGCCTTTGGCACACTGTGCTGTTCTCGGCAAACAGCACAATGCATTGTGCCATTTGTATCCCGCTCACTTCAGTGGCGCGCTGCGCGATTGAGCGGGACGCAGATAGCACGATGACGTTTCGCCTCGCGAGGCCCTCGCGCCTCGCCTCAATCGTTGCAGCACGATTTTCAAAATCGTGCGAGAGCCTCTTTTGTTCAAGTGTGCAGATACAATTGTGTTAGCACACGTGCTGAGGACTCACCTTTGATCTTGCGATCTTGAACTACGTTCCAAGTTATATATAAGCCATCCATAGACGATTCATATTTCAGAATAACATTTAGACACCTTACCATTCCACTTTAATAAGGATACCATGTAACACTAATATTATAAATGCGATAGTTCGATATTGGTTCCCTCTACAAGCCGAAACTAATGAACGGATGGGGGTGAAAGTTGGCATAGATTTAGTTCTAAGACTCCGTAGCCTATAAATGCTGTTCCCGTAAAAACATTTGTAGGCAACTTTTTATCCTGGGAAAACGCGTGTGAAGCCGTTGGCAGAAGGTAGTCCCTTTAAATGAAAGTAGAAAGGATAACATAAATAAACCCTCTAAAGCTTGTAAGTCTTATTTGCTTCCAAATTCATTTAGGAGCTCACCGTACGGTAGAAAAGAAATGTTACCCAAAATTATATTGTCTTAAAAACAATGGTCTATATTCATTAACAAATTAAATGATTTCTGCTAGAACACCCATCACACATCTGCTTTTAACAGACTATTGTTTTCAAGAACCGGTGTCCAACACAATGATACATAAATTGAGAACCTACCTACTAAAGCTCAACACATACCTTTGCAAACAGAACGAGGCGAGTCACACAAAATAAAAATAAAACGTCAAGTGCGAGTCGGACTCGCGCACTAAGGGTTCCGTTTAATGGTTAGACCTGGTTTCTTGCCAAATATTTATTATTATGATTCTAGGTCAACATAAAGTAGAGAGGGAGAGAATTGAAACTTATGTTTTTTGTAAATGAACGACAAATTTACGGCTTTTGGATTTTTTTCTTTACTTGTGATAGAAGACCTTGCTTCTTGCCAAATTTTATGATTCTACGTACGAAGTACCCTATAGGTTTTGGTCCATGGCGAGCATTAAAAGTATTTTTTTTGTGAATAAATTACAAATTTATGTTTTTTGGATTTTTCCCTTTACTTGTGCTATAAGACCTTGCTGCTCACTAAATTTCATGATTCTAGGTCTACGAGAAGTACCCTATAGGTTTTGGGTGCATGTGATTCCCTTGGAAATTTCAAAATTTTCGGACATAAACGGCTGTAACTTTTGAGTGCGTTGACTTCGAAGTTTAAATTATACCACGGCTTCAAAAGGTTACGGACTTGAGTATTTGACGTTAATTTCAACTCGATACGTCCACGCGTTCCTGAGAAAAGAGGGTTGATAGACGGACAGACAGACAGACAGACAGACGGATGGACAACAAAGTGATTCTAATAGGGTTGCTTTTTTCCTTTTGAGGTACGGAATAAATATAATATATTGCTGGACAATTTACACTGCATCATCTAGCCCCAAATTAAGCTGAACTTGATTGTTATTGTTTAATATTATTACACAATGAAAATTATATTTGTATTTACAATTGAATTGAAACAATTGAGCTAACTGCAGACTGTTGCAAACAGTCTACAGGTAGGTCAACTGATCCATATCAATACCAGTCGGAAGCGTCCCCACGCTGGCTGTATTGCCACGCTGTATGGCAATGCTGATGCGCTGTACCAGATACTCACCAGCTCTCAGCTTGAAACAATGTTTCAAACCACAAAAAAGGATTGTAGCACCTATGTGTACCTATTATTTGAATTCATTTTTATGACCATTGCACAATGTAATGTGCCTGTGAAAACTATATGTTGAATGAAACTGAAACCTCGCGTCGCTGCCGGCTGCTGCCATTCCGATGTGAATTGAGCCTAAAAGATTCGTTGCGTGAAACTGCACTGAACGCATACGTGTCGATCAATACGATTCCTTCATCTCCGTTGCCACGTTTGCTTCGGATAGGTGGGACTTCAGCTTTAGAGACGTGTTGTTCCTAGGAGAGTCAATTCCGTTTTATGGTATTGGTATTCTCGTGTTTCTGAAGCTATAACATTTTTTTTAATTATGTAGGTAAAATTATTACGAAGGAATTATTGGCCTAATAGCAGACCAACTACAAACCATCTTGTTTATTACACTGCTTCGTTACAAACTTTCAATGATTTCCATGAAAGAATTAAACGCAGGTATGATGATGATAGGATAGATAAATTTTAAAGCGGCCGCGATCCCCTTTTGTTTTTCGTATACTGGAGGCCTGGATTTGTGATGTCAGCGTGATTAATTGTATGAAAAAATAAAAGGTACAAAAAATTATCTATTAGTAGCTTCTGCCTGCGGCTTTGCATGCGTATTTTCGGTATAATAAGTAGCTTATTATCTACGTTAGACTTTGTTCTAAACGTACGCCAAATTTCATCTTGATCTGTTCAGTAGTTTTGGAGATCCTAGGTAAAATTCAGATTTGACAAACTTTCGGCTTTATAATATCAGTAGGAATAGATACTGTGTGGTTTCGGCAGATTAGGGCAGCGATTAAAAATAACCTCTGGTATTAATGTCCACAACGCAAAATGACCAGTTCTGACAGTATTCATTTCTCTCTATGACTCCTTACTGTTGAGTACACACGAAAGATAAACTCTTCAACAGATAAAATGAACAAGCTACAGTGGTCAAACAAACCCAGATAGAACACCGGCTGGCAAGAGACAGACAAAAATAAAAGACTGCTGTCACGTTCCGTATCGTATTTCATTACCGGATCTAACGAACTGAAATAGTACGGCGCTCTGATTGATTTTACAATCCAGCCCTGATCCGGCCCGGATCCGGCCAATCAATGCGGTGCAAGCTGTGAATAGCGAGTGTATGAAACGTATTGTTTGAGGGACGGTATGTATCCAGTTTTGAAGCTTTTGAAACTTATGTGCCGTTCTAAAAATGATTAGATTATGTGATTATTTTCCCCATAGCTATCTTAGTAGGTTAGTTACCTTTATTATGTCCTGTGCATCTTACTTGTCTCAGGTGAAACTAACCGCCGTGGCCGAAATTCGGCTGGGAGGGCATCATCATTAGCTACCTATTAGAGCCATAGTAGTATGGTGGAAACTCTGTGTCCTTGGGGTCCTGGGGAACACGCAATATAGGTATAAAGATCTTACCAAACTTCTTAAATAGTCCACAGGTGATCAGAATGCTGGCTTCTATTTCGGTCAACGAAATAGCATTGCCATTCAACGTGGCAATGCTGCCAGCATTCTGGGCACTCTGCCTTCTGGTGACGGCTTAGATTTTTATTAAATAGACTAGCGGCCCGTCCCGGCTTCGCACGGGTGGACATTTAGTTTTAAACATTTTGGGACCAACGTAGAGTCTATATACAGGAGGTCCCGGGTTCAAATCCCGGGTCGGGCCAAGATTTGTGTTAATAGGTCTTTTC